>JAYRCH010000207.1:0-2400000 GCA_037179445.1 Phengaris alcon alcon | reverse complement strand
ATCTGTATGGTATTTTTTTCTCCATAATGACAAAAATTTCAATAAAACTTCAAAATTACTGCACGAGTTCCTTAGAGCGCGAACGAGCAATGACATGCCGGCGATTATAGCCGGCGACGTGACGTAACGCGTTCAGTTCAGCTCGCGCTGATTTTAAAAAGATCCAACTTTGAATATTATTAGAAAATTCAGTTTTTGAGATATCGAAAAAAATTCTTTACTAATATTTTTTAGATTTTATGTTTGATTTTTATACATTATAAAATAATCACACTCATCTAGCTCATTGGTAAATCGTGATTATCTTTTAATATCTTTTTTATTTAACCACGGATATATTATATCCGTAGTTCGAAGAGAATCACGATAGGATTATATAATGCTATTATGATATATGTGTAGTTGAATATTTGTGGAATCGAAAAGATATCCTAACATATTATATATTTTAACAAAAGAGAACTTATCAAAGGAACTTTTAAAATCAGTTACATCGATTTGATGTAATGTGGGGTATGACATAATTATCTGATCACGTGCATACTTCAGTGCTTTGAATAAGTCTGGGTTAGTACATTCATCGAAATGATTCACCTTAAAATGTAAAAAGAGGTAAATTTTATCATCAATAACTAAAGGATTGAAAGTATACAATTCTCTTTCCATTTTCAGAAATTCTTCGACAATGGGATTTGAACAATTACTTAATAAATCTTGTACATATGGTACCGACTCGTCTAAGTCTATTGAAGTAGGTACAATTAATAATTTTTGCGATGACTTTAGAATAGTTTCATTGTGTTAATTGATTATGGTATTATAAGATCTAGTAAGAGATTTTAGGAATTTAGAATAACTTTCGTCGGCTACAGGTAAGTTAAAAATAGGAGATTCTGGTTGCACTGAAGTCCTGGTTCAGGGTAAGTGGATATATTTTCATCATTAGAATCACTGTGAGGAATAGGATTTTCAACAGGTAAGTCGTTGGATATAGAAGGTTTTGGTTGTGCTGAAGCTCCTGGTTCAAGGTAAGTAGGTATTATGTTTTCATGATTAGGATTTTCAGTGTCTACTACTGGTTGAACCACTTCTTCTTCAACAACGGGAAGTTCGTGATCAGTCATAGGTAAGTAATCAAGTATGTCATGTTGGAATTTTGGGAAATCAATGTTAAAATCAATTGGAGACATAGATAAGTCAGGTGCGTTATTTGCGTTAACAGGTGGATTCGATGGAGTGGATAATAGTTGGGAATCATTATTAGGATTGGTAAGTTCTGTATTTTCAGGATATATTGGATTATTCGGGTACCTTGAGAGTGCGTCAGCCGCTGAATAAGGTTTGCCTTTTCTGTAAATAATTTCATACTCAAATTCTTCTAATTTTTACCTTCATCTTTGCAGTTTACTACTAGGATCTTTGTGATTAAATAACCATTTTAATGGTCTCTGGTCTGTGACTATTTGAAATTTACCCGTAAAGGTAAGGTCTAAATGATTTGCAGCCAAAAAGTATGGCGTGCAGTTCTTTTTCGGAAGTACTGTAATTACGTTCACTTTTGTTCAAGGTGCGAGGTGCAAAAGCTACTGGTTGATCTTTCCTAATTTGTCCTTGTGATAGGACAGCACCTACTGCATAATTTGACGCATCACAAGTAAGTATAAAAAGTTGTGTGAAATCAGGATAAGCTAGAAGAGGAGCGGTTGTTAGTTTGGATTTTAATGTCTCAAAGGTTAGTTGTTGTTGGTTCTCCCAGTTAAATGGAGCATTATTTTGTGGTAAATTAGTAAGAGGCTTGGAAATAGTAGAGAATTCAGGGATGAATCGGCTATAGTAGGATACTAACTCTAAGAATGATTTTATGTCTTTAGGGCACTTGGGAATAGGAAAATTTGTTACAGCTTTGACTTTATCAGGATTTAGTTTGACGCCTTTTTCAGTTATTGTATATTTGTATACATGTTCTAAGTAGCCTACCTCTCGTCTCAAAAATTCACATTTGTCTGGTTGAAGTCTTAGGTTAAATTTACGCAGTCTCTGAAAAATATAAGTCAAATTCAAAATATGTGAGTCTAGGTCATAAGAATAAGTTACTATGTCATCGAGAAATACATAACAACGGATACCCTGAAGTCCGGACAAGGCTGTGTTCATAAGCCTCTGAAAGTGGCTGGGGCATTTTTAAGCCCGAAAGGCATTCTAAGAAATTGCTAGTGTACTTCTGGGACATTGAGAGCAGTTTTTGACTTATCAGACTCATTTAAGAGAATTTGGTGGAACCCGGAGGCTAAATCTAGTGTAGAAAAATATTTGCTATTACCAAGTTGGTTAAGTATTTCTGTGATTTGCGGAAGTGGGTAGGTATCTCCTATTGTTACGTCGTTGAGTTTGCGATAGTCGATCACGACTCTCTATTTCTGTTCGTTGGATGCGTCTAATTTTTTTGGTACTACCCATATAGGTGAGGACCACGGTGAATCAGAATGTTCAATAAAATTTTGTCCCAGCATTTTGTCTATTTGTCTGCGAACTTCGGCTTTGTGGACTTCAGGGAATCGGTAAGATTTAGTGTATTGGTATATCGGAAGTCGTTTAAATTTCGTGTTTCAGAGCATTAGTGTATGTCAAGTTTTCGTCAGGTAAATGGAAGATGTCAGAAAAATTAGAACAAAGGTTAAAGGGTTAGGGTTTCTTCGTCATTAAGGTGTGATACTCTAAGTTGATCTAGTACTAGTCTGGTTCGTCTTAGGCTATCTGTAAGTTGTGTTCTTTCTATCTTATTAACAAGAACAGAAGGGATGTCGTCGAAATCTTTCGAATTAATGTGTCAATGCTGTCAATTTTAAGTTTAGGTTCGACTGTACTGTAGCTATTTCTTCGGATGTATTAACAATTGTTATATTTATACGTTAATAATTATAATAATAATAATTGTTATCGTAATTAATAATTGTTTAGTAAAAGTCAAAGAAAATAATCGTATTTGCTTTGACTTTTACTAAACAATTCGCTGTTAACAAGCTGTCCGAAATATATTGATCTAGAACTAATCCTTCTTTGATTTTAGGATTTACGACTGAACATTCGACTACACTTTCGCTCCTAGCGGGAATAATATAGGCAGGCTCACAGAAATATAATGGAAGAGATGTTTCAGAAAATAATAACAAATTTCTATCATAATCAATTTTGCAATTATGAGAATTTAGCATATCAGATCCTATTATGCCGTCATAGGGTAAATGTTTTTTTTCAATTACATGGAATTAGTAGGAAATAGTAGATTTAGGTAACTTAATTTTTAGATTAAAATGATCCAACGTTTTTATAGAGTCGACTGAGGAATCAATTCCTTTTAGATTAATGACTTCGTGTTTGAGTTTCGGATGATTGCTTAGACAAGATTTTTTTATTAAACTTACAGAGGATCCTGAATCTACTAATAGAGTTAGTGGAAAATCGGAAACAGGGGAATCAACGTGGACATATGGTAAGAGTGAGTGTCTTAGTAGGACATTCACTATTTCAAAAACATTTGATTTGGAATTAGTGGATTTAGAATTGGTAGGTAATGATACAGTGGATTTGGTAACAGTTTGGAACAGTGGATTTAGAAGATAGTAAATTGTTGCCAGCGTGATCGTGCTGATTTGGCATATAAAAACTAAACAACTTGCCCTTGTCGCGGGGTTGTATAAAGTCATTAGAATTAGGAATTGCACCACATGTGCGTTGAGTTGGAAAAATGTCGGGCTTGGTAGTAATTTGTCCCGCACGAAACTGGGACGAGACTATAAACATAGTCTCGTCATAGGTTTTTGGTGTATTGTCGACAGTATCGTAACCCTCTTCGGTATTGTTTTGTTTATTAAAATTCCCGTCGACATTGTAGGAAGCAAAATTTACCCTTTGATAAGATTTATTAAAATTTTGAGAGCGATTATTATTGTACTCACGTTTTCTACACTCATCTATTGTGACCCACATTTTTGCAGTATTGGCAAATTGGGGGTGCATTTGCATTAGTAGGATTTGAAACGCGATTGTTATTATTAATAGGTCTTTACCTATGAAATTGCCGTTCTGCAGTACTGGCCATTTCAAATCAAAATAATTTTTGTTTGGCTAAGAATTCTAATTTCAAATTAATTTTATTAATTTTATTTTAAAAACATGGAATTCTTTTTCCAAAAGTAGTCATTTGTTTATTGATTAGTGTTACATTTTCATCGCATTTCAATCTTTTTCGTCATCATGGATACGTTAAAAATTCGAGTAATTATGGAATATGAGTACCGTCGTGGCAGCAACGCGACACAAACGGCATGCAACATCAATGACGTTTACGTAGCTAACACTACAAACCAACGCACCACCTGTTATTAGTTTGCTTGCTTCCGTTCTGGTAATTTCGACCTGAAAATTGAACCTTGCGGTCGTTCGAAAACTTTGGTCAACAATGACGAATTAAAGACGATTGTGGAAGCTGATGATACACGGCTGTCAATCAATCAACGGCTGAATTAGCAGCAGTTTTTGACGTTAGCGTCAAAACAATATTGGTCCATTTGCGTCAAATTGGCAAAGTAAAAAAGCTTGACAAATGAGTGCCCCACGAACTCAATGATCGCCAGCGCGAAGTACGTGTCGAAACGTGCCTTGCACTGCTTAACAGACACACAAATGAAGGAATTTTGAACCGCATGAAACGGCGCCACCTGCGATGAAAAATGGATTCTGTTTGATTTGATTTTTTTGATTTGATTTGCAAGCGCTCAGAAAGTTGGTTGGATCCTGGTTCAGCACCTAAACAATGCCCTAAACGAAAACTTACCCCTAGAAAAGTGATGGTCACTGTTTGATGGTCTAGCGCCGGTGTGATTCATCACAGCTTCTTACGAAACGGGTGAGCATTACTGCAGATGTGTACTGTGAAGAACTGAACACAATGATGGAGAAGCTGGCACATCTCCAACCAGCATTGGTCAATCGCTCGTCTCCGCTGCTTCTGCACGACTACGCGCGACCTCATACTGCACAGCAGACGGTCTCCAAGTTGCAAGAACTGGGGTTGAAAGCTCTCCGTCATCCGCCCTACTCACCAGACCTTGCGCCTACAGACTACTTCTTTTTCCAGAATTTGGATAACTTCTTGGCGGGAAAAAACTTCAATACCCGAGAGGCAGTACAAAATGCCTTTGAAGAATTTGTTGCCTCCCGTCCAGCTGATTTCTTTAAGAAGGGCATCAATAAACTGCCACTGCGTTGGCAAAGATGCATTGATTGCATGGGTTAAAGTTATTGTTTACTTCGATTAATATAAATAAAAAATACATGAATAAAATTCGTTTAAATTTTTTCATACAAAACGGAAATTTCATAGGTAAAGACCTAATATTAACACGATTATTATAATTTGAAAAATGATTATTGTAATTGGAATGTGAATATTGATTTTGATATCGACGATTGGTGTTAAAACTAGCTTCGAGGATTGTGATCTTTGTTGGGGATTTTGTTTATATAGGAATTGTTGAATTTTCTCTTCCGAAATTGCGATGTTTGTTGCTTCTTTTAGAGTTTTGGGGGACTTGCACCCATTAGATATACGGGGCAATATTTGGAAATAATGAAGGGCTAATTCTTCCATTGCCGCAGTGCAGCCTAACATTTCCCTGCTTTTACGGTCATGTGAAATGGCAATTTCTGTTAATAATTGTGCTAAGCATGATTCAACCCTAAGCGTATTATAGGCTTACAGGTTCTGTAGGATTTTGTTTGCAATTCACTAAATTGATTTTTCATAAATTCTTTTAACTGTTGCCAATTTAAAAATTCTTTAATTGAACAAGCCGTTTCGGCTTTTCCTTGAAGTTGACACAATACAAATTTCAGTAAAATATATTTCTGTGACTCGGATGCTAAATCCAATGCATTATAGCAATTAACTAAGTGTATCTCGGCTACCATCCAAAAGCCTATTAAATTTTACGGCTTATTAAATTTTAATAATATTTTCAAATCTAATTCTGGTTTACTTGGAGGGTCTGCTTTGGCGTTCCTTTTAGATCTGGTAGTAGGACCTGAAGGCTGTAATGATTGAGGAGGTTGAGATTCCTTCTATTCCCTTCTCTGTGTTCGAATTCTTGTCTTCGTGCCCTCGTGCCTTTGGATTTAACTGGGCTTGGATTTCTATCTTTAGATGCCATTTTTTACGAAAATTAAGTAAATAACAATTGTATGAATTTACAAAAGTATTTTAAAGTTCAATTATATTTTAACAATTAAAATTCAATGACCAATATAGAGACAATACAAAGAACTCACAGGAATGCAGCGATAAGAAGCGTCTGGTGCATTTCTCGGAGCATAACTCGATCTCAGGCTCGATGATAAGGTACTGCACGTCGACTGGATGCACGATGATGTTGATTAGTTATTATTAGATTTTATTAACCGGATATTTTAATTTGAAATTATTTATTATTGCGGTTAATTGGATTTTCGGAATAGTGATGAAATAGAAAAACAAAATAGTAATTATAGAAACAACTGCCGCGGTCGGAAGATGGAAACGGAGTGTTCCATGGCGTGGGACTTAGGATATAGGATGACAGGAGAAATGCAGTATCAGCAGATGGGAAAGCTAGGGTGATCATATTAGCATACAGGAGCGGAATATAACAGAGCGCAGAATTTTATTTTTAGTGTCCTGAATTTTCGTCTGCCCGCAGGATTCCGGATCATATAGTCCCAGCATTAGCAAAGCAGAGGTCCAGAAAGAAAGCGACAAAGAGAATTATAAAATAAATCTCAACATTTAGTATAACCTGGACCTTATGCGTTCGATAATTTCGTTATGACACTTAACGATGACTTATGTCAAATCCCATACATTTTCCAACTTCGCAGTCGAAATTATGGAATGCATCTTTTTTTTAAAATAAATAAATACTTAATTGGCAAATAATTTACATTTAGGTATTAAACCTGCCAAACTGCGTAGCAGTTTATCGGCAGGTATTGCGCTCATTTTATCTTCACATCTTAAAAATTAAAATTCTTATCTTAACAATAACTCTTGATCTTGACTTAAGGCCCTGACATTGTACTATTTAGGTATTCTGGAAAACTTTTCAATGCTAATAATCAATGGTAATTGATATTTTAAACGTCAACATCTTTTGCGTCAATGATTGATTGTATTTCGCCTTTTCCGAGGAAAAACCATTTAGTTTTCCTTTTAGTGATTAAATAAATCCACAGTGAAACAGTTTCCCTTCAACAATGAACGAAAAAGGTCACCTATAATAGTGTTCATTAATTTAGTTAGCAAGGTAAAAAGTATACTGGGTGATTTTTATTCCTTTTCGGTAAAACCAGGGTATAATAGGTACATAAAATAGGTATGTATTTTTGGGCTTTGGCATAGTAAGTTAACTTTTTTTTGGTGCTACTACTTTTTAAAATAATTAGGTATTTTCTGATTTATACATTTAAAATTGTATTACAGAAAAAAGGAGAAAAATATTGATATGATAAATAATTGTCACCCTATTGACTGTTGACTCCTATGACGTTGTGCGTGATTGGAGCGTACAAAATACTAAATAAAATTATATTTCGTTCGTTGCGGCGCTACGGGGGTTATTGACCTCACACACTGATTGAATTCATATTATTTAGGCAAAGACTTTATTTTCGCTTTAAAGTCATCTGTTTCTGCGAGGTTAATGATCTCAGCGGCTTAGAGAGCGCAATGAAATTTTATATAGTATAATATATTTTATTCCAAATTCTGAAATTATTTTTCTGCCTTAATGTCTTTACTTAAGCAGTAGATCATATGCCCTTAATATCCGTAGTTTTACCAAACCTTATATAATATATTCTATTTTTGATACAAACATACACAACATTTCTCTCGAACGGAATAAAGAATCACCCAGTATAGAACATAAATTGTTGAAGTTTTAGTCGTAGTTTTATGTCGGCCATTTTCTGTATGACAAAACTTTTAGGTCATCCCAACACACCATTATCGCAGAGTAAAAATATTATATAGCTACTTACGCTATTACGCTATTAAACATACATGATCGGTCCATCAAAACAAGTATTAAAAAAGAGTCTGTTTAGATCTCGTTCAGAGTTTATTGTATAAATACAAACTTAAGGCTAGTTTTCTAATTAATCGCATCTAAAAATAGCTGTGTGTGGGTGCGAAAACGAAAAAGTTCTTTTATTTCCGAAATCTACACTCTTCCGGGAAAAGTTGGTGAGATATGATAGTGTTTGTTTCATTTCATTCCACTTTTGAACTATTTTAAATTTAATTTAATTTTAATTATTATTATACTGGTATGATAAAGTCACACATTTTGAAATATGTATTAAGTCAGAATGAGAAAGTACCTGGGCTGATTGATAACTGGCCGAAACGACGAACTTAAAAAAATGATACGCAAAAAAGGAATATTACATTATATTCTGGCATCTTTTTGAAAATAGAACGCCAAATTTGAATTTAATCGAACTGATGGAATTTGTTTGAGAGGACGTAGAACTTTCTCTGTCGTAAATTTTCTTAACAATGGAAAGAAACGAAATTCGTGCGGTGATAAAGTTTTACGTTTTTAAAGAGAAAACAGCAACCCAAATTAAAACCAAGCTAGACAGTGTTTTAGGTAATTCTGCTCCTGCATTGAGTACAATTCACACCTGGGTAACTGATTTTAAACGTGGAAGACAGAGCTGCGAAGACGCCCACAGGTCTGGCCTTCCAAATGAAGTCACGAATCCGGACATGATCAAAAAAATTCACAAAATTGTATTGAATGATCGGCGCTTAAAGATGCGAGAGATAGCAGAGATGGTGAGCATTTCATCTGAACGCGTTCTTAATATTTTGCACCAACATTTGGGAATGAAAAAACTTTGCGCGCGATGGGTGCCGCGTTTGCTCACTGTAGACCAAAAGCAACGTCGAGTGGACTATTCATCGGAGTGTTTGGCGCTGTTTAACCGAGATCCTAATGAGTTTTTGCGGCGTTATGTAACAGTCGATGAAACCTGGATACATCATTATACTCTCGAGACAAAAGAACAATCTAAGCAGTGGACTGAGAGTGCAAAACCTGCACCGAAGAAAGCAAAAACGGTTTTGTCGGCCGGCAAAGTGATGGCGACTGTTTTTTGGGATGCTCGAGGGATTATTTTAGTGGATTATCTGCAAAAGCGAAAAACAATAAATGGAGAGTACTACGCAAGCTTGCTGCAAAAATTAAGTGAAGAAATCCAAAAGAAACGACCATATTTGGACAAGAAAAAAATTTTGTTCCACCATGACAACGCACCTGCACACACGTCAATGGTTCCAGTCGCCAAACTCCATGAATTGCGGTTCGAATTGCTACCGCATCCACCCTATTCCCCGGATCTGGCCCCGTGCGACTTCCACTTATTCCCAAACCTGAAGAAATGGTTAGGTGGCCAGAGATTTTCATCAAATGAAGAAGTCATTGTTGCCGTGGACGAGTATTTTTAGGGGTTGGAGAAAACATTTTATCAAACTAGTGTAACGGCATTGGAGAAGCGCTGGACTAAATGCATCGAGGTAGAAGGATACTACGTTGAGAAATAAATTTATTTTAAATAGATTTTTGAAGTTTTTCTTTGTCGTTTCGGAAACTTATCAATCAGCCCTCGTATGTACAATGTCGACAAGTATACAAGTGACTGCAACGACTGTAAACGTGGCTTAACTATATTTTCACACGTGAGTATATAGTATATAGTATGTGCCCACGATTCAACGGCGCTGTTAAGCGATTTTTATCTTAGTAGGTCGAGCGGCAGCTTGTTCGATAGTAGGTACATTGTACAGTGCAACCATGTTATTATGGCCCTCGGCAATTCGTTTTTCTATGGAAACGACAGACGATGTATGTAAAACGACAATTGCCGAAAGACATTGAGGTCGTGGTCGTAAATAACAGCACATAGTGTGCAATGAAATTGGTTTCATATGTTATATACATATTCCTTTGGACTTTGTCAGCAATTCGGAAACAGCCCTTTAGCCAAGATGCCATAGCTAATTACGATGACGAAGTTATAAATCAAAAATGTATGGTATTGACGTATCTCGCGCTGTCACTAACGTTTTGTCAATCCGATATATTTTCAATTTCGAAGATCGTCATTGTAATTAACGATGACATGTTGGCTAAGCCTGTAGTTTTGAGAGGCTTCCAAGCTCACGACTAGTGTCTCGTTACTGATATAGGTATTGGACAGTGGATGCCGCAGGCCACAGCTGGGCTGAAACCAAACGGTTTCAGCCCAGCTGTGGCAGTTCAGTCAATAATCGGGGTGACTTGTTTTGTAATTGCACCTTTATTGGACATCCCGGCGTGTGTAATTTTTGTCGATGTCATTTTTACATAGTAAATACATAGTAAATACTTGTTACAACCTCTTAAATGTCTTTATTTATAACATTTAACAAAAGATACTGAAAAATAATTTAGATTTTTTCCACTAAAAACCAAATACTTAGTCAAGAGAATAACAGATTTTCTGAGTTTTACTTTTAACATCGTTCATATCCTACTACTATCATAAATCTGAAAGTTTGTGAGGATGGATGGATGGATGGCTGTTTGTTCCTCTTTCACTACTTAAAAACTACGGAACAGTATGGTAGTAGTTTAAGCTCTGGATTAAAACATAGGCTACTTTTTATCCCAGAAAACGTTCAAAATTTTGCAATCAATTAATTAAAAATAATAGTCACAGAACGTTTGCGTATTAAAGCCAGCCCCGGATCCTAATTTTCCCAGGCGGGCATAAACTGAAAAATGTCACCTCCGCACACTCATATTTATTTTTACCTTTATCATCTTTATAAATTCAGTTAACACACCGGTCTACAGCATTGTTGCGCACGGGTTATACATACTTTGTTTTCATTGCTTTTACACCTAGAAATAAGAATAAGAACAAAAAATTGTTTTGAATTTGCTTTTATGTCTAAAAAATTTAAAAATTCAAATCAAAGAAAATACATAAGAAATTGACACAGAGATGATTTATTAAAATATACGAACGTCCATTTATGATTTATTCTTACAATATAAGCTTTAAAATAGAGTCAAAATGTTTAAAAATGAACAGTTTTACTTTTTCAGTCATGTTCAGTAGAAGTTTCTCTTATTAACCACCAAATATAATAATAACCTCATCATGCTTTCAGTATACTGGCCTTGGTAACGTCTCTCCAAATTCCATTATAGCTTGATATTTCGAATAAATTTATCCAAATAATAATAATAATAAAACATTTATTCGACATAATAAGACATTACATTACCTACATAGATTTACGCTATAAAAAACAATAACATGAAATAAACGTTCCAAAAAAAAACAAAACAGATATATGCCAAGATGCGCGCGGATAGGAAGGTAGGGTAAGGTGGGTAGTGTAATGTGAAATGTCCTATTGGCGAAATGGCGATCACTCAGGCGTCATCACCGCGGTGTGAACACCACAATGCCTGGTATTCCATTACCATTGTCATTTGAAATACACATTTACATACATCAACAGCATTTAGAAAGTTACATAAATACATAAATGAGAGTAAAATAAATTATATTAATTATATATATAAATAGTGTGTCTCACTGCTACGGACAATGCAGCGATCACGCCACCCGCGCCCTCCGCAAATCAAATCAAAAATAATTTATTCAAAATAGGTTTACAAAACACTTTTTGACGTCAATAAAGATTAAAATACAATTCGAGTCGGCAGGAAAATTAATTTTGTGTGGTTAGTAAACTTATTTATTTATCATTTAATAATTTATGTACACAGAATAATAAATTATGAAATCTTAAAACTAGGATACAATTTAGTACAAAGGTACTAACATATTTTCTATAAAACCTTACGTACCTACTATCTTAATTATTAGAAACACCGTTACATTAACACATAACAAGACAATTCGTAATATATAACAAGTCAATCAGTGGATGAAGAGCATGAGCAGAACTTTACTCAAATATATTTACAATTTACATCCAAACATCTATGTCATTTATGTAATGATCAATTTTGTAGTAAGCTTTTTCGATTAGCACTTCTTTGATACGTCTTTTAAATTTTGTTTCTGGCAAGCAAACTATTTATTCTGGTATTTTATTATAAAATCTTACACAGTTGCCCATAAAAGACTTATTTGTTTTGCTCAATCTAAATATAGGAATTTGTAGTTTATTTTTATTTCTAGTGTTTTTATTATGGTAGTCACATTTTTGTTTAAATAAGCCTATATTCTTTCGTGTGTACATAATAATTTCGTATATATACAGAGCGGGTAAAGTGAGAATTTTAATTTCTTTAAATTTTTCTCTTAGCGATTCACAACATTTCATTTCATAAATTGCCCGTACTGCTCGTTTTTGTAAAATGAAAATAGTATCTAAGTCAGCTGTTGATCCCCATAATAGGAGGCCATATGTCATTAGACTGTGAAAATAAGCGAAGTAAACTAGCCTAGCAGTTTTTACATCTGTCAGTCGACGTATTTTCCTTACAGCGAAGGCAGCAGCACTTAGTTTAGAGGTAAGATTTTCAATGTGACTATTCCATTGTAGCTTTGAGTCTATATGAATTCCTAAGAAAGTAGTTGAGTCACTTAAATAAATTTTTTCTGTGTCTATAAAAACTTCGCAATTCTCATTTCTTCTTACATTAGGTAAGGAAAATCTGATACATTTTGTTTTTTTCGCATTAAGAACAAGATTATTTGAACTAAACCACATAGAAAGTTTTTTTAATGTGTTATTAACGTACAACAGCTGACCATCCTTCCGATCTACTTTAAACATTACCGAGGTATCATCTGCAAACAATACTACGTCATCACATTCGTCTATCATATATGGAAGATCATTTATATAGACTAAAAATAAAAATGGGCCAAGTATAGAGCCCTGAGGAACGCCCATTTGTACTAACGACCCTGACGATATAGCGTCTTCAATACCTACACATTGTTTCCTATTAGATAAGTAAGATTTTATTACTTCTAATGCTGAGCCACGTATTCCGTAAAAACTAAGTTTCTTGAGTAGTGTTTGATGGTCAACACAATCAAAGAGAGATCACAGAATATACCAATGGCATCCTGTGATCCCTCCCATGCCTGCAGTATCAATGATATCAGCGTGGCTCCGGCGTGAGTTGTAGATCTTCCTTTGGTAAAGCCAAACTGTCGGTTATGCAGAATTTTAAATTTTGTGAAATGTGCTAATAACTGGACGAGCAATATTTTTTCAAATATTTTACTGAGCGAGGGCAATATAGAAACCGGCCTGTAGTTTGAAGGATCTTCTCTACAACCTGTTTTATAGAAGGGAATAATTTTACTTATCTTCAGTGGATCCGGAAAATGCCCTTTAATAATATTGTCGTTGAAGACAACCGCCAATAAAGGCGCAATAATATCAATAACTGGTTCCAATACTTTGACAGATATACCCCATAGATCCTCAGTAGTTTTTATATTTAGTGATTTGAAAGATTTTTAATGTCATTTTGATTAACTTGCGTAAAATTGAAATCTTCTGGTACTTTAATATTAATATTATTTTCTAATAACTCTAGTGCATGTTTAGGTGACGCCTGAAGCTTTTCGGTTGTTTTGAGGGGTATTTTAGTGAAATACTCCTCAAAGTATTCTGCCACTTCTAACGAAACTATCTGAAATAATGGTATTATCAATTTTCAAGCAAATAGTTTCTATATTTACTATATTGTGATTTGCCTGTTTCAGTGTTTATAGTTTTCCAGGTGGCTTTAATTTTATTAGAAGATTTTAATATATTTTGTCGAATATAAATAGCTTTAGCTTCTAAAGAACATTTTTTAAAAAATTTCGAGTACCTTTTAACATAATCAGCAAACACCTTATCTGTCCTAAATTCTTTTTCACTGTAAAGTTCATACATCCTGTCACGACTTTTCCTCAATCCTTTAGTTGCCCAATCACTGAAAACTCTTTTTCGAAAGGTGTGTTTATTTCTTTTTGTAAATATTGTTTGGAATTCACTATTAATACTATTCCATAAATTATTAAATAATTCGTCAGGATCATTAGCCAAATTGACAATCGAAGAGACATTATCCTCAATAGAAGATTTAAATCTTTTTAATCTCATTTCAGTTAAGGGTCTTACGCTATGTGTAGATTGCTTCTGACTTATTGTATGAGGTAATTCAATTTTTAGACCTTTGTGGTCTGAAATTACACCGTTCATTACTTCTTTTTGTAATACTTTACGGTCAGTCCAAAAGTTGTCGATACAGGTAGCTGATGTTGGTGTAATTCTTGTTGGCTCTTTGAATACATAATCTAGATTAAAAGAATTAAAAAGTGACAATAGATTATTCCTATGCGTAGATTTTACCAGAATGTCTATATTGATATCTCCACATATGATTAAAGATTTATTACTTATAAAAATTTTACCTAATATATCTTCCATCACAGTCAAAAAATTTAGATGGTCAGCTGTTGGAGGTCTGTAAACACATAAAAATAAGTAGTCACTTATCTCTGCACATGCTACCTCACACACCCTCTCTACCGAATAATTAACTATGTCATAACGTTCTTTGTATTTAATATTATTTTTAATTAGTATTAAGCAACCCCCACCCTCTGATGAGACCCTATTATATACACTAGCAATCTTGTAACCACATACATTAAAATTCATTATATCTTGCTTGAGCCACGTCTCCGTAATACACATTAAATCAATATTATATTTATCAGTCAACAGTTCAATTTCAAGAATTTTGCCAGAGAAGCGGTTAACATTTTGATGAAAAACAACTAATCGATTCTGCTGCTTCTCTATTGTCCCATTTATTAGTTTAGAATCATCATTTTTTACTTCTATAACTTGCCGTCTTACTTTGTTTGTTGTTGAAAAATTGTTTATGGATCTTCCGATGCCGACTGTTAGTTTTTTGATGTTGATGCTGAAGGTGATGGAACTGATCCACTTCGAGTTACATATTCTAGCATGTTTGGTTTCTTTGGAGCTGATCTATGTGTTTGGTTCGGTGATTTAGTTGGCGAGTCCATGCTATCTCTTTTTCTTTTATTCTTGTCTTCATGTGGCTCTCTTATAATCAATTTATCTTTAAACAAGTAGCAGATCTTTCCCTTCGCTCTTTCTTTCTCTAACTGCGGTAGAAGCTGCTTCCTTTTTTCTAATATTTCCTTGCTAAAATCTTCTTTCAAATACACACCAGCTGTTAGTTTCTTTTTGTTTGTAAGGATTTCAGTTTTTTTCCAGTTTGTAGTAAATGAAACTAATATTGGACGTGGTTTTTTGTCTTTATCGCCAAGTCTGTAAGCCTTATCAATTTCGTTAAGTTCAATTTTAAAATCAAAATCGTTCCGTGTGACTCACTTCCTCTATACCGAAGAATATAACATTGTTTTTTCTTTTGTAATCATCAATTATTTTTAATTTATCTTGCAAGTCTTTGATGTTTGTTTTTAAAATTTTATTTTCTTCGATGAAGTTAGCTTTTCATTTATGTTTTCAGATACTCTCATAGTGACAACTTCAGTTATTGTCTTAGTACACATACTTTATAGTGAGTACAGTTATGTTGCAAGAATAAGACGCGCGCAATGCTAGCCAAGTAGCCACCATAGGCCTGTCCATAGCAACAGTCACGAATAAATGACGATGTCACATGTGCTATGTGCATGTTTAGATACATTTTACATCGGATGATGGAAATATGCGTAATCATGTCATTTACTTATTCATACATAATACATTTATTTCAAAAGCCCATTCTTTTGTCTTGATTTTTAGCAGGTAGACGAAAGGAAGTGCGCTTGTTATGCCGCACAAATCTTTATATTTGTACTTATAGGGGACTGAAGTAAAACCACGGTTTTGGATAGATATAAACGTGTGTCACTTGCGCGTGCGGTGGTGCTACTGTTGTTCCCGGGGTGGCGGGCTAAGCATTAGAAATTTGAACGTCCCAGCGGCCCGACTTTATTCTTTCATAAACACCAATGTATATAATACAAACAAAAGGGTATATATACAACTTAGTTCTTATAAGATTGGTAAAAACATAAGGTTCACATTACAATATTAAAAAAGAAGAATTAAAAACTAGTTATGATAACAAAATCAATTGTACCATAAAAGTAAGTAAGTACTAAAAAAATAATAACTACTCCAAAACTTTAAATGCTACAAAACAAAGAAATCTCCCAGGTCGTCCCCACCAGGCAGAGTACCTAGAAGGCTCAAAGAGTTTCCTCGCTGGATTGCGATACTTATTCTCTGGGCCAGGTAGGTGCCGGCTCTGGGGTCTCGGGTGGCCTCAATGAGTTTTTTGGAGATTTCTCCGAAAAGTTTGTGCGCACCCAGACCCCATGTACCTAAGGTTTCAACCCCAAACGGTTCAAATATGAGATCCCCACTAAGGTTCTCATATTTGCGCCGCTTGAGGTTTTCCGCCTGATTGGCGGCCGCACCTGCAGAACTCGAGGTGCCCTGGACATGGGACGGAGCAAGTGTATCGACGCAAGTAGCGTCCCATACAAGAGCCCGTCCCACTCTCCAAGGGACCAGGGTCATACCGTCTGGTCTCTTGCCATTGTCGCGCGCCAAACCAGAGGGTTCCAGCACAGCTGGCACTCCGGCGGTGACAAGAGCCCGACGGATGAGATCGTTCAGGCAGTGATGTCGGGAGATGCGGCCGGCGCTTCGTTGACAGGACAGCCCGTGGTGTCCGAGGCTGTCCACATTTGCACCACAAACACAGCGATGGGGGACAACGTGGGGGGTGCCAAGACGCAGGGAAGTGGCTAACCGGAAAGCTGTTCGATCCAGCAATGTGCCCGTATTGGGTGACGGTAATGCTTGTAGCCAAAGGCCCGACTCCCACTTCTCCGCAGCTAAGAGGCGAGCCTGCTCCACAGGACTGGAGGACGTATTAAGAAGATTATTCCGTACCAGTCTGCAGAGTGGCTCGTCCCAGAGCCTTTGGGAAAAAGTATTGTCAGGCAATTCGCTACAAGCGCTAGTTACGCTCCAGGCGTCCTTGGCCTCGTCCAGAAAGGTAACTGTATTGGAGTAGGATGGGTGATGTAGTATTTTGGAGATACTGGAGTATTTTGGAGATACGCGTGGACTGAGGACAAGAAGGCCGGAAGCGATATGTCAGAGGGCTTTCGAACACCCAGGCCACCGAACCTAACTTTTAAAACCTAACGCTTCCGTTGCCTGAATCCATGCGCGGTCATCGAAATTTGTATTCAAAATAGTGGAGAGCGTTTGTCTTATGGTATCATCCAACTGAGAAGTTGAGGGAACTTCCACAGTTGACAACACCGTAAGACATATGTAAATTTAGGTACGAAAATGCAAAAACGGATTAGGGTAAAGGCCATGTGACAGTTAATTTGGAGGAGGCGGTCTAAAGTTTCATTAAAATTTTGTTATCTAAGAAGTCCGAGAGAGATTCGTCTAAAATAGGTGAGCCCAAAAGGAAGAGCGAATCCTTGTCAATGACAGACAGTTGTGGAGCTATTTCTTTAAAGCTGGATATAATCGCGTTTCTATCCCCACAACTGTCTGGCACAAAAAGTTCGCACTTACCTAGGTTCAGCTGCAGACCTATTTTTTGGAACTCGCGGATCAGAGTGCGGAAGTCTGATAGTACAGTGGGTGCATCGCTTCCAAGGGTCCCATCATCCAAATACCAAACATTAAATTTTGAATTTAGAAGCTCGATGACCGGGTGTATAGCAAGGCTGAAGATTGCTGGACCTAGAGGGTAGCCCTATTGGCAGCCCACTTCGGATGAGATGAGGTGGTCTTTGTAAATGAGTTTGGTGGGGTCGTTGTAACACTGGAGCATAAATGGTAAAATGGCAGGTGCTTTAGATTTAATTTGGGCCAACAAGGCGCCTCGGTCAACTGAGTTAAAAGCGTTTTTGATATCGACCTTCAGAAACACATCATCGCCTTGATTGTGGATAGCTGTCCTGAAAGAGTGAACGGCGGCCTCACAACCTCCTTTGCAGACAAAACCGAGCTGTTTTGGCTGGAAGTATGACGCGAGGGAAGTTACCGATTTGCAAGCTAGTTTGGCTGTAAGGCGCCGGTATGTGGAGCCGACAGCAATCGGACGAATGCCACCATCTTTCTTCCTCAAGGCGCAGAGGTTAGCTCCATACAGAATGTTTACGATATCTGATGCGACCCCTCCACGTAGCATCAGGTTGCACAGATTCGTAAGTTCATGCAGGAGCTTCTCGCCGGCCTCCCCGCAGCAACCGCTGGTGAGGTCCTTCAGATGTTGAGGGGTGAGACCGTCGAGGCCGCCAGCTGAACCCGGAAGAAAGGACATGATGGCTCCGCGTACTTTGTCTGTCGACGTTTGTAGTGGTGTTAATGCGTCATTGGAAACTGCGAAAGGATTTGATTGTGATGGATGTTTGTTTTGCAGGGCGATGAGGGTTTCTGGGCGGTCGGGGGCGACCGTGTCATTGGAAAATAGGAGCCGCGCTGCACCCTTAATGTCTCCCTCACTTATTTTATTTTCCACAGTTTTCACGATGTTATGTTTGACCGTGGAATGTGAAGAAAAATTTGGGTTGAGGTTAATGTCCGAAACACAATTCTTTTTGATTCTTGAAGTGAGGGAGGCATTGTTGAGCGGATCTCTAGTGATATGCAGAAAACGGTAGGGAAAGGTGAGTAGATTTTCCCAGGCTTGCCTCGAGTTCTCCAGCACTGTGTGGCGTATCGTCTCGGCAAGCTTCTGGGCTACAGTCACTCTGGCACCCCTAGGGATCCGTCTTAGAACTGGTATAAAACGTTTAAATTTGGATATTTCTTGCCAGAAATTTGTTTGATAAATTGGGTTCGGAAGTGAATTGGTTATAGGGGGAATGAGTGTTAGAAGCTGTTTGTGGCATTTGCCTACGTGGATGTTCAAACCCCGCTGGCTTTTAAAATATCGGGATCAGTGGGAGCATTGCAACAGATTTCCAAAGGACACGGTCGAAATATTAGAGGTCCCTGCATCCTGGCTGCTTGTCATAGGTTGATAAAGATAAACTATAAACGATAACTTATATAATAGAATAAACTATAGACAAAAATTAAAAAATTGCTTAACTAATATAAAAAAACCTTGAACCTCTTGGGGTGCAAACTGCTAAAATATAATATCCTCCTTCTAATGGTGCTTGTTTGGTCATTCACCTTGATAGTTCTGATCGCAAGTTATGGTGTCCAACAAGGTGTAACTAGGAACCGTTGTTGGTTACTGAGCTAGGGCTGTCCTAGTCCATTCACTACTCCAACCGCGTACATCGATGTTATGGTGTCCAACAAAACATCCAGTGTGTATTTGGGGTGTAAGTAGGAAACACCGTTTACTCAAATTGGGCCGTTCCAAGCCATTCACTGCTCCATAGTAATCCGGTCGGTAAAATAAGTCGGGGTCCAGGCGTTGGCAAATCTTGAAAATTACTCGTAGAATTTTCTGAGGTGTTCCAAACGTAATTGGTATTGTTTTATACAAGTATAACGCAATAAATATTAAGAAATAATTTAAAAATTTCGAGACATATTGTTGTTGCTCTGACGTTCAGTTGACCATAAGATTATAAGTAGTTATAGTTTACCATACATATTCTTATAAGTAATACTAATAACTTATACCTACTTAGAACCTAGAAGATGCTGTATCTTTCTTCTATGACAGTATTGGTGCAATTCAGAGTAAATATATCCCGCTAAAGAGAGTGAAGCAAAGTATCCAATCTGGTTCACTCCAGTTCTTAAACGCTTTATTAGACAAAAGTATAAATTAAAAAAAAATATATATATGGTATGATATCGGATCAATCAACATTTAAATTAGGTACTACGTGATAGGGTCAAAAAATTGGAAGCTGAATGTTATCAAAATTACTTACAAACTCCGGAATCGGCTATTGAAATATCCCAAACATTTTTGGAATCATATTAAGCACTGATCTAAATCTAATATGCTCCCCAGTAACCTCATTTATAATGGAGATACAGTATCAACGGGTGAGTGTATTTGCGAAGCGTTTTCTGATCATTTTCAATCATCCTTCCTTAACATATGTAACCGTAGCGATAACAACATTATATCCTCGCCATGCTAAAACCTTACTGATTCCACTTCACATCTTAACTCAATTAAAGTCAACCTTGAAAATGTTAAATATTCTCTAAAACATCTTCATCCCCACAAATGTGCTGTTCCGGATAACCTATCTCCTAAGTTTCTAATTCGCTGCTAAGAAACATTATCATTACCAGTATCCTTGTTATTTACTAAATCTATTTCATCTTGCACAGTTCTTAAAGTTTGGAAATTGGGCTATATCACTCCCGTACACAAAAAGGGAGCTAAAACAGAAATCGTAAATTATAGACCAATTTCCAAATTATGCACTTTGGCTATGGTCGTCGAACGTGTAATTTATAGGCAAGTTTATGCGTCACTGAGCAAGGTTTTCAGTCCTTCACAGCATGGTTTTTATCAGGTAGATCTACTGTTACAAATCTTGTACTTCTGAGCGATTTCTTAACACAGAAGATGGACGCAAATAAACAAGTTGAAGTAGTCTACACTGATTATAGTAAGGCATTCGATCGTATTGATCATAATATTCTAAAAACTAAACTATATCACATCGGCATCAAGGGTGATCTCTTTAGGTGGTTCTGTTCTTATCTTGATAACCGCTCTCAAGCTGTTGTTGTTAACAACTACATGTCTAGTTGGTTTCCCGTCCCAAGTGACGTTCCGCAAGGCTCCCTGTTAGGCCCTCTTCTGTTTATAATTTTTATCAATGACATCGATATTTGCTTTAAAAATTCATTCTTCCTATACTTTGCTGATGATATGAAATTTTTTTACCCTATATCCTCGTTTATGGATGCTGATGCACTTCAAGCGGACTTAGTTCGTCTAGATAGATATTGCGAAGAAATAAAATTAGACCTCAACCCCAAGAAATGCCTATTAATCACCTACAGTAGAAAAACTAATATTATCACAACTGCATACTATCTAAAAGGTCTTGAAATCCAAAGATCATACGCTGTGTGCGACTTGGGTGTCTTTCATGATTCTAAGCTGGAGTTCGATTCTCACGTTGACCATATTATTGCAAAAGCCTTAAGAGCCTTGGGATTTATTATGAGACTAAGCTCCCCTTTCAAACTTGCGAAAACCTTTTAAATATTATACTGCACGTACGTGAGAACTCACTTAGAATACGCCTGTCAGATTTGGAATCCCTGTTATGATAAATACATAACTCAGATTGAAAGCATTCAAAAGCGTTTTATACGACTTCAATGCTACCACCTAAAAATACCTTACAGTTCTAATGATTATCTGTCTCTGTGCAACAAATTCCACATTTAACCTTTGTTTATTCGCCGAAATATAGCAGATTTTATATTTATACCAAAAATAATTAACAATGAAATTGACTGTCCAGATCTTCTTAGTAAAATAAACTTTTATGTACCTACTAGGCAACGCCGATTTAATCCGCCACTGGTTATTCCACGTTACAACTCCAACTACAGGCGTAACTCCTGCCTGGTGCGAGCTAGCATTGAATTTAACAATACTTGTAAAAAATTCTCCTTTGATCCATACACATTGAATAGCAAGAATGCAAGAGATAAGTTAAACCTTAACTTCTTTGAACAATAAAGTTTGTTAAATTTAGATTTATATAAGTATTGTCTTTGATTTCAAATGTTGTTGCTGCATATTATGCAAACACAGTATACTGTCGTACACAACGAGCAATGCAAGAAACATAACACCCACGCCCTTTTACCTCGCGCAAAGAGCGACATTAATTGGGTGCGAAAATCTAAAATGGTCAAATCGCCATAGCTTCTAAAAAGCAAATATTTTTGAATTATAACCGCACAATTTTATATATATTTGCCTATATAATCAGAATGAATTAAGTAAAACTCATGCGCAAAAAGAAAAAAAATTTTGTTGATCGGAGTTCTTTCTGTGTAAAGTCTATATAATATTATTTACAGATATATAAACATAAACGTGTAGGATATATATTTCATACACAGCACAGGATAGGATCATTAAAATAAAAATACGAATAATAAAAATAAAAATCAAGTGTGCTACTCTTCGAGCTTTTTGTTCGGCAAATAAATATATGGCCTTGTCATAATTTAACTCGTGTGCAATTCGCTTTTCTATCGCTAAGATTGCAAGACTCGATAAGCGTTCTTGGATTGGTCTTTAAAAACATGGCAGAATTAAGTTTTTTCTAACGTATAATAAATTATTCAAAATTTACTGAGAATCGACGGTCAGTACACCTATTTCTTTAAACTTTTCTCTCAGAGATTCAAAAGGGGACATTTTATAAATAGCACGACTAGTAACTGTTTTTTTATGTTAATAAATTTTCTAACTATAGCTATAACACAAAACTTAAACTTAGTTTATATAAACTAAGTTTAAGCTTTATAAACTAAGTTCAATAGCATTGTTAATTATTTAACGCCACCGATTATATGACGAGCGCTAATGAATAGATAAACTACCGAGAAATTCACATCAGAAACCGGACGTAAGCCAATTATTCAGTGTTCTCTCGCTCCATTAGCAAACCGTTGACACTGGTCAAATGTGATCAAAAGGGACTCAATATTGAGGTTCTAGGATTTCTAGTAAATATGCGACTCATCTTACTGCTGTAGACTTACCCTCTTACTCCCTATTACTTACCCCATATTTAGTGTGTGTGCGTGCGTGGATTCGGGCGGTCTAGTATGAAGATGTAGTAATGTTTTATACAGTGGCGTGCACAGGATTATGACAGTGAGGTATGCGGCGAAGTACTCGGTCACAAAAACTTTTTCGTTTATAGATTTTTAGCATAGCTACAGCCAAGCGACGGATCTCTAAGTCGAAACCATGCCAACAGAGCAAGTCTTAGATGTACTACTATTCACGTACATCTTCTACGGCAACGCAGACAAAACAGCGATCGATCGTCGCGGCGGAAGAAATTCTAATAAGTAAAATAATAAGCATATTTTAAAATATTATAACTACTCACCAGTCAGTCAGCTTCAATTTTCACATATTCAAGGTTCCGGTTACTTGAGATTACTATATCCCGATGTAAATTACTAAATAATATCCAAGGAAAACAATATAATTTAATCGTGTGTACACAACCACACAGCCAGTTATACGTTTCATAACTTTTAACATGAAATTTTCGAGTTACATTATTTTTTTGCTGGTTTAATTGTTGTAACTCGGGTACACACCTACCTTTAGACAGAATTTGAATCTTTTCATTGAATGATAATTGTGAGAACTTGTTATTTTTAATTTTTAATAAACACACATATTCAACACAAACCTCACAGTCAAATAACATTTAAAAAAAATCGACTAACTCACTAGTAAAAGCAAATCACTACAATTATTATAGAAACTCAGTAATAAACTGTTAAATGTACACACTTTCAAATGTTAAAATAAAAAATCTTTTAAGAAAACTATAAATAAACTGGAGCGATTAAATTGTAAACAATGCTTATCACATGAAATATGCAATATGGCCCCCGCGAAACACAAAACGTTTCTTTTATTTAAACAAATAAAACCTTACTAAACAAAAATGCATAATGTGCATACGTGATTTATTAGATTTCCGACTATTCTTTTTACTCGGATTATAGGCAACGAATAATTTCCGACAAGCCAGTTCGGCGGTTTTCGGAAGCGATCGGATAGCCGGGCCCGAGAGCCATCGCCTGCCGAGGGAGTTGCGCTGCCGCGCTATATAATCATGTCGATATTCATGGGTGTGTGCGTTTGCGAAGTATGAAAATTACACATACATGCGATGATTTGTCCTGCAGCACGCACCGGCATGAGATGAGTTGCTATTTATAAAATATAAGGCGTTTTTAAGTTATTATATTTTTTTAATTACTTTATTCACTATTAAATTATTAAAGTCATCTAAAACGTACGAACGTTTTTTTAAAATATCTGTGAATGACAAGTAAAGTACTGCATTTCTGCCTATATGGAGCGCACGCCCCTGGTTTTATACGTTTACTGTGCCCGAACTGTGCAGTTTTATCGTTGTGGTGTGTAGCGGGCCATATTTAGTATGTGTGCGTGCGTGGATTCGGGCAGTCTAGTATGAAGATGTAGTACTGTATTATACGTTTACTGTGCCCGAACTGTGCAGTTTTATCGTTGTGGTGTGTAGCGGGCCATATTTAGTGTGTGTGCGTGCGTGGATTCGGGCGGTCTAGTATGAAGATGTAGTACGTCGAGTGTGACTGTAACAGGTTCGGGAGAATGGAGAGCAAAGATATTAGAAATATTTCGTGTAATAAATCCAGGCAGGAACCAAATAGAATAAGCTTTATTGCCACGCTTTAAGATTCATGCATAATAGCAAAACACGTGAAAATTTAGACGAGACTTTTTATGCTTTTTAAGATGATTATATTCTCTATCTTTGGATATTTTTAAACAAACAAAACAGGTTGCATAAGAGCAGAAAAATTATTATTCCAAACACTGTGGGCGAAGAAAACAGAGAAGAGAGATTGAGTCTCTAACAGAGAAGACTTACAACTCTTTGGGTGAAGTGGTTCTGGAAAATTGTTTTTGCTGTACGTACTAAAAATCACATTCTTATAATAATTTTAACCGATTTTTAGATAAAGAAGTATTTTATTTGTGACAATTGTTAGTTTTATGGATTTGGTTTCATTTGGTCGCAAAATGTACCGCAAGACAATTTAAGGCAAATTTGTAAACGCGCCCTTAACTAAGTTATAACCGGAAGCCACAAACCAACCATCAGTAATTATTATTACTATTAAGGATAACAAAGATTTTTTATTTTTATTTAACAATTTATTGTACACAAGAAACATTTAAAACATTATACTTTACATGGAAAAATGACACAAAGGTTCTGCTTATTTCTAAAAAGAAATTTCTTCCAGCAGCCCTACGGAGAGAAAAGAGATAAAAGAAAGCAGATAGAACGTGCACAATTACAAATACATTTACATATTATGTCTATACTAAAACATAAATAAAATATTATAATATGTAATAATATATACACTATCAAAATAATTAATATAAAATACAATACCTAAATGCTATGAGTAATATAATAATATGCCTACAATATATAAATACTATATGTATATATAATAACAGTATTTACATGGATAGAGATTCGAGGTAGTGCTCTTTCAAACGTCTTTTAAAAATAGTAACGGTGGGACTGTCTCGTACGGTGTGGGGGAGCGAGTTCCACAATCTGACTGCGTGAACGGTGAAGAAGTAGGAGTAGAAGTTGGAGCGATGGGATGGAAGGGAAATATTAGTTCTAACATTGGACCTACAAGGGGTATCGAGGGGTCGAGAGAAGTTAAATCGTTCGAGAAGATAGGAAGGAGACAGGGGATTATATAAGATATTATATAATAAACAAAGGATATGGGAGTTGCGACGGAAACGAATAGGGAGCCACTTGAGTTTTAATCGAAAAGCTGATATGTGGTCGAACTTTCTTAAACCAAAAACAAAACGGATACAGAGATTCTGCAAGCGTTCTAGTTTTGTAAACAGCTCTTCGGTAACATCTAAGTAGCAGGAGTCAGCATAGTCGAGGATAGGGAAAATGAGTGTTTGGACAAGGAAAATTTTGGTGTGCAAAGGCAAAAAGTTGTAAGATTGTACTTATACACTATATTTTCACCAGTATTTCTGTCTTTTGTCCTGGTATTTCGGTACACAAAAACAAGGTCAGACATGGGGCCCTCTCCGATATTTCGGAATACCGCGAATTCTCCGCGCCCATAAATTGTTCCCGCGTTTTGGCCACGATATCTCCGATTGAAAATAAAATCTCTATGATAAACCACTCGGTGTCAAACACAGATACGAGGGTTATTTTATAAAAATATACTTCGATTTCATGTGATTTAAGGTCGGTGCAAACGGGCTACCGAATGTGTGGTAGCGCGACAAATTTTCATATATTAGAGGAGTCGTCGCTATAGACACACCCAATAGGACGATATAATCAGTTTCGGAATCTCAGAACGTATGAAATGTGTGTATCGGTAGCGGGCGACAACTACGGTAGCCCGTTTGCGCCAAGCCATATATTTTAAAAAGTACATAGGACCTATAAAAGAAAACTTATAAGTGGGAATGCAAATTAAATTTTATCCAAAATGAAGGATATTTTCTATTTAACTTTTATGATGTACCGTCTTTATAATATTTTATTGTATGAAACATACTAAGAAATAAGGATTCATAACTAAAAAGTAATATCACTCACCTGAAGCCTCGAAGTAAGTACTCGAAAATTGTACCGCCATCTTCTACCTTATTCAAAAATAGGCTTTTCTCTTATATAATGTCTTATTGTTATTAATATAGTCCTGCAAAAATGTCTTTTTTGTTCAAACTTATTATCCATAAAGGTTTTCGTGGAATATTCCTAAGTCCTTCCAGGCATGGAAATTACGAGAAATTGGCCTGCCCCTACATTTTATCTAAAGTATGGAACCTTATTTAAGCTCACGTACTTGTTATTACAATGTTATACTATTATTACAAGGCCTTAGAAAAATAGTGTAACAGAAATCTTTGCGTTTTACGTGGAAGCGCCTTTACAAACGTGCCGTAGCTCCAGCGATGTCGCCGGAATTTGTATGGATTTCGCCTGCGAAGCTGCAGCGTTCACCGCCGCCGCTGCGGCAATAAATTACATACAAAAGGCGCTGCTGCAGCGCCGCATGTCCATGTGCGTGTTAAGGGTCAGTTCACACCGAAACGAGACGATGCCTCACGTGCCGTTGTATTTTTAAGATAGCTATACAAAATTGAACTTTATTCACTACACAAAGAGACACACGTTTCATATGACATCAGTCATACATTACATATGCGCTGTGTAGCTCGGTGCAACTTGACATTCGAACTCTTACAATGAAACGTGTATATTCTTGAGTAATCAATAAAGTTCAATTTTGAACAGCTATCTTAAAATTACAGCGACGCGTGAGGAATCGTCTCGTTTCGGTATGAACTGACCCTTAACATTAATTGAGTTGATGGGTCTCGTTCCTTTCAACCAGTTCTTTGAACCTTCTTAAAAACGATTTACAGAAACCATTAGGATGCTTACACACGTTTCGGTGAGAATTGAACCTAATTCATATATTTTTGTAGGTACGTGCTGTGTTACCTACCTACACTCAGCAATACCTCTAAGGTTACTTTCTCGTGGCCAAACTGTTTCACCTACAAAATATATATAATATATATACATATATATAATATATACAAGTAGGTAATTCTACTTACATTCTGTGATGAAACGTAGGCTCCCTTGAATTGTATATCGTAAGCCAGCGTATAACATAATCTGCTGGTGTCTTAAAAATTCTGATTTCCTTCTTTTTTGTTTCAGATCTGTTCGTTGGTCTCATTTACGTATTCGTGGATATAATACAGAAGATAACTATAGCGTGGCTGGCGGGAGAAGTTATGTGCAAAATAGTCAAATTTCTCCAGGTAATGTTTTAAAATATGTAGGTAATCTTTTTTTACCTAGGCTTAGTTCCTACCTATTTTTTTAGGCCAGCTCAAAATATAGTAAATATAATATTTGAGCCCCGTTAAGAACTAAAGACTTTAACCTAATTAAGTAGCTCCCCCGAAAAAACGATTGCGGAAAAAATTAGACATGTTTGGTTGTCAGTGTAACATTACATTATCATCATTATAATGATGATGTATCTTCAGGCGGTGGTGATGTACGCGTCGACGTACGTTCTGGTGGCGCTGAGCATCGACCGCTGCGACGCCATCACCAACCCTATGAACTTCTCCGGCAGTTGTGAGTTTCGTACTATATTCATAAGGCTGGGACTATAATATGATCCGGAATCCGGAAGGCCGTAGTGAGTTCTAAGCATTGAAAGTAGAACTCTGCACTAATACAATAGAGTTGAAAATTGAAGACATAAGTGTCGAGTGAAATGTCAATGTCATATATGACAGCTCTACACTCGAAACTTCCATTTTCAACTCTATTGTATTAGCGCAGAGTTCTATTTTCAAGTCTCAGAATTTACTACGGCATTCCGGATTCCGAATCATATACTCGAAACGGGTTAAAATAAGGGTTATTCACACTGAAACGAAACATAGCACTGCATTTTCATGATACTAGCTATTAAAAATAATTGAACTTTGTTCATTATACAAAATACTGTCTAACTTCATTAAAATCCGTTAAACATCATCTGTATGTCTACAGGAAGACAGACAGACAATAGTTTCTTTCGAATTTTAATATTGTTTTTGGATTAGAGCACTCGTTTTCGCATCGAGCCGTGAAGAGGTTTTACGGAATCGGCTCCATTGGGTACTTTTACGTCCACGAATCCAATATTCAAGAAAACTGGCAATACACCCTACTACTATTATAAATGTGAAAGTTGGATGTATGTTTGTTACTCTTTCACGCAAAAACTACTGACAGGATTTCGATGAAATGTTGTATGGTAGTAGCTTAAGCTCTGGACAAAGGCTACATTTTTTATTCCGAAAAAGTACTGGGTTTCCGTGGGATATTGTATTTACGCGGGTGGAGCCGAGGGCAAAATCTAGTACAAAATAAACGTTATTGTTAGTTTCGTTACGTATTCTATACCGTTGTACATTTGTTGTTTGAAAATTAACAATGCACACCGAAAGGATACGTGACGCGGCGCTGTATTTTTAAGATAGCTATTCAAATTGTACTTTATTAATTACACAAGTATTTTATTATATACGTTTCATAATTGTAAGAGTTGGAATGTCAAGTTGTACCGCGCTGCACAGTTTGTGCAATGTATTACTGATGTCATATTATGAAACGTGTAGCTTTTAGTGTAGCAAATATAGTTTTTTTTTTAAGTTATCTAAATAATGCAGTGCCGCGTCGCGTGGCGTATCGTTGCAGTGTGAATTGACCCTAATGTGGTTGTTCGTATTTAATTTTCAATACTAGTTGAAATTTTATAACTTATTGATGTAAGAAATAATTTAGAGAAAAACTCCTTTTCAAAAAAATGGCATGGCAAAAAAGCCTAATACTCGTACTATAATATAACAGCCTCCGTGGTCTGGTGGTTAGAGATTGGCTCTCGACTCGGAGGTCGTGGGTTCGATTCCCGCATTGGAACAACAAAAAATGTCGTTTCCAAGTTTGGTTAGTACAATTTAGGCTGATGACCCGATTGTGTGATAAGAAAGATGATCCATGCGTCGGATGGGCATGTAAAAAGTCGGACCTGCGCCTGATCTCCCGCCAGTCGAGTCGATTATCCGTCCCACTGGGTTATGAGAGTAAAGGAGGAGAGTGTGCTCTTGTGCGTTGCGCACACACTTGGGCACTTTAAAAATTACTCCTGTGTAGCTGGCCCGGTTTCAATGAAACTGGCCACCGTCACCGAAATCAGTGTGGGGAGCTATATATATTACTTACAATATTATGTATTGCAATATTTCCCTTGTTCGTAAGTGCTTTTATAAAATGTAGATATTAAATAGGTGCAAGTTAGTTTACTTTTAACCTTATTGCCGAGAAAGGTGGGATATTCAATAAATTAACATTAATAATGATAATAAACAGTACCTTCGTCAAAGATTTCAAAACTAAAGATAGGCTATGACGTACATTTGACAGAACAAATCTTCATACAAGAATAAGTTACGCCATCTTGGTTTTCACCATACCTCAAATGTCAGCCATCTTTATTTCACCATACTTCAAATCTCAAAATGGCCCCAAAAACTAAAAAACTGGGGCCATTTAAGTGGGGACAGTTTATGCCTCAACATATCTACAACATATCTACTATATATACGTCTATGACCTACATACAATTATATTATATTACACCCCATAGATATAAACTTCTAGATAAGGATGTATATTGTATCCGTCTAAATAGCTTTTGAAAATACCACATTATTTGTGATTTTTTTTTAACTTAGAATGGGCATAAAAGATAGACATAATAATATATGCCGTCGCAAACTTTTTTGTATACCTTTAGAAGAGAAGCAAACCCAACATACATTGTTTTGTTAAAAATTATCTCTTATAAAGGTTAGGCAGCGTTTTCGATAAATGCTCCCAGACGGCTTCATTTTTTTTCGACATCTTCAACAATAATTACTATCGTCATAAATCAAACAGTTTCCACAAAACTTTAACTAATTATTATCGACCTAAACCTTCCTAAGGAACTACTCTGTCGGTAAATGTAAACTGCATTAAAAACCTTTCAGTAGTTACTGATGTTATCGCGAACATACAGACAGACAGACTCAGCGGGGGACTTAAATCCTACTAATATTATAAATATGAAAGTTTGTCACAATATAGGTATGACATTGACATTTGACTCGACACTTGTGTGTTCGATTTCCAGCTCTATTGTATTAACGCAGAGTTTTATTTTTAGCGTTCTGAATTTTCTGCGACCTTCCGGATTCCAGATCATATAGTCCCAGCCTTATCTCTGGCATATGTATGGCACACGTATTTCTCATTTGACGAAAGCATCCACTAAGGAAGGATTTTTCAAAATTCAATCCCCAAGGTGGTGAATAGGGGATAAAAGTTTATATGAATATTTTTATTCCTTGGACATATTCGCTTGAAATTTAGTATGAATTGAGTACGGAAAAATAACTACGTATTTTAGCGTTTTTCAATATTAACCCCGAAAAAGAAAGTAAAGTAGCGGATGAAAGTATTAAATTACTATTGTACTTCTATTACACGTAAATTAAAAGTCCGACGTGAGTATGTAACACTGTAATGTTATTAAGCAAAACATAACACACATAACAGTGTTCACAATACAAAAAAAACTACACATCAAAAACTAAAACACAAGAGTCCCGTTTAAAACTTCTTATCCTATTCAAAAAATGTCTTTTTACAATTTTTCCTAGCAACAGCGCCCTAGCAACCGCGCTCTCATTGGTTGAGCGCGGACCACACGCTTACGGTCAAATTCACTTTAATAAAATTTACCTTCGCGAAACGTTCAGATGCGTTCTGTTACATCCTCCCCCTTTTGATCTAGCGGTAAACAACGCGACGATCAAACCTTCCTAGGCCTACCTCGACCACGTTTAGGAGCTACGGGCTCAGGACATTCACCCTCGCGAGCGTAGTAACGTTGAAGATCGGAACGTTGATATTTGCCTATAGTCTCATCCGGCTTATCCGAGAAAGCTAAAACGAAAGACGTAGGACTAACCTTTTTAAAAATTACGTAGGGTCCATCCCTCCTAGGTAAGAATTTCTTAGTGATACCTTTAGAAGCGTTGCTAAGAGCGTGCGACTTCAGCAATACGAGATCACCAGGCTCTAGAGAATCTAAACTGCTACGCGTAGCGTCTTTATAAGCCTTCCGACGATCTTGCTGTTGCTCAATAGTCTCCTTAGCTTGCTTCAAGGTACTAGCAATCCTCAGGAGATAAGCCGTTACCTGCGGTACGTAGTTCTCCGCTTCGATGATGGATCGGTGATCGGTACGAGCATCTATAGGAGAGCGAAGCTCTCTTCCAAAATTGAGATATGAAGGCGTTTGCTGAGTGGCTTGCGTACTGGATGTATTCATTGCGAACCGGATGAAAGGCAATGCATCAGGCCACTGTTGATGATGTCTTTCGACCAAGATTGCCAATTGCGTCTTCAGATCGCGGTTGTTTCGCTCGACCGGATTGGCCTCGGGGTGATATAACGGAATAAGTGAATGTTTGACGCCCAGAACATACATCGCCTGCTGCATGACGTCAGTCACAAACTGGATACCATTGTCTGATATCACCCGACGTGGTACGCCATAACCCAAAAAGACCTGCTCAATCAATACTTTAGCGCAACTTTTCGCAGTAGCCTCAACAAGAGCGAACATTTCCACGAGCTTAGTAGTAGTATCTTCTACGATAAGCACCCAACGCTCTCCTCTAGGCTCTTTCGGTAACGGTCCGAACAGGTCCATAGCAAGGACTTCGAATCGATACGCAGGTACGGGAATCTGCAAGAGGCCAGCTGGCTTCGTGTTCGCCGGTTTATAACGCTGGCACTCGACGCACGACTTCAAATACTCAGTAACTTACCTTCTCATTCCAGGGAAATAATACCTCTGGGTAATACGATAGAGAGTTCTCTCTACACCACCGTGACCAGCAGTTGCAGCATCGTGACACTCGACCATAATTTCTTTTCGTAGGTTTGCAGGTACGACGAGTTGCGGCTCTTCAGACTCGACGTCTTCTACATAGCGGTACAAGACAACCTGGGAAAGATGGTAACCTCTCTCAGTCCATCGACTACTATTAACTTCGTCTTTACCTTCCAGGTCCAACAAGATCTTAGCGACTCACGTAAGTAAGCAGCTTCACATCACGGGGTGTCCACTACTACCGTGCAAACCTCGCAGACAGCTTGAACCTCATCGTCACATGCAGGTCGACTCAAAGTGTCGGATACGACATTACATTTTCCTAGTGTATACTCGACAATTAAATCAAAAGCTTGGAGCTTCATTGCCCACCTGACCAACCTACCAGTTGGAGACTTCAGCGTTAGCAACCACTTCAATGGTTGATGATCGCTGGCAATACGAACTGGATGTCCATCAACATATCCTCGGAACTTTTCTAATGCCCAGACTACGGCGAGTGCTTCCCTCTCTGTAGTCGAGTAATTCCGCTCAGCTGAGGTAAGTAATCGGCTGGCATACTCTATCGGTCGCTCCTCCTGTGGCGTGGCACCCTGGACTAGTACAGCTCCTAGAGCGTAAGCACTGGCGTCTGTCCTGAGGATAAATGGTTCATCATAGTTAGGTTGCTGAAGTATAGTACTAGAGACAAGTCGCAATTTAAGTTCCTCGAAAGACTTTTGTTCCGTCTCTCCCCACTGCCAGCGTCGATTCTTCTTGGTTAGATCTGTTAACGAGCGAGAGAGGTAGCCCACCTCTGAGAAGTGCGGGATGAACTTCCGGAACCATGAGCAGGTCTGCACGAATGATTTAAGATGTTTGACGGAAGTAGGGGCTTTCATTTCCACCACGGCGCTGACTTTGTCAGGATCAGGAGCCACTACTTGAGGTGAAATGATATGCCCAAGATACTTGACACTCTCTAATGCGAAAACACACTTACCACGATTGGCACGAAGTTTAAACTCACGTAAGCGCTCAAATACTGCCTGAAGATCCTGCAGATGCTGCTCAAAGGATCCTTATAGTATAACCAGATCATCAATGTACCCTAGCAAGGTCACATGCTTGACAGAGGCTCCTGATCGAAATCTATCGATTAACCTCTGGAAAGTCGCAGAGGCGTTGCGTAGCCCGAACGGCATACGCTTAAAACGATGAATTCCGAGGTGCGAGACGAATGAAGTCTTGTCCTGGTCTTCCTCCTTGACGCAGACCTGCCAGTACCCAGATCGAAGGTCGATAGTACTCATAAAACAGCTCTTACCTGTGTACTGTAACAAATCGTCGACGGGTAAAGGGCATACCCTTTTGATTGATTCATAAATCACTCTGTTACTAAGGTAACGGCGCTGAGCTTCCGGTAATCGACGCAAAACCTGAAGGAGCCATCCTTCTTTGGAACCAGGAGAGCCGGAGCTTCCCAAGCAGACTCACAATCCTCGATGATTCCTTTAGATAGCATGCGTTCTACTCAGCCTCCATGATAGCTTTCTTCGCCGGCGTGAGGCGATAAGGGGGCACAGATATAGGTGGATCGCTCATCTGTGTCGATCCGGTGCTCAGCGAAAGAGGTAGGCTCCCCCTGCTCTCGAAAAATATCTTGACACTGCTGCAGTAGCGCCACCAGATCGTCCTTCTGTGGTGGGGACAAATTAACACCCTCGTCCGACCTTAAAACATCCGCAGAATTAACAATAACACCGTCTTCCAAACAATAACAATTCGTATCAACAGACTTCGCATTAAAATTGGCATCAAGTGAATAAAAATTTACATCGGCAAAAAAAGTCCTTAAACCAGCATCAAAATAATAATAATTACTTAGCAAAGTACTGTCATTCTCCAAATATATTTTCGACGCTCGAGTCTCCCAAAAAATCAATTTTCATAATTAACTTTATTTAATATTACCAAAAATTACATATAAAATGAATACTAAATCCTATCTAGTTGACTTGCTCGAGGTTGGAGGCTAAGTGAGGTGGTTTCTTCCATTTCGATCCAGTCACACGTGCGCAGAGTCAGCATTTAGTTTCCCTGAATTCCGCTACTATTTTTCCAACGATTATGTATGTTGCAGCGGCGACAGTAAACTCCATCACTGATTATGTAGCGATGTAGAGGCGATATTAACTTCAATTGTACGATTGTAGGGGTTTGGTTGTATATATCACTCCTTTGATATTTGTTTACTCGAACTATTAATGTAAACAGAGGTACCTAAATTGAAATGTCACCACTAGCCTGTAATGTAATATCATGTTAACATATTGATAACATTTTGTCAGAATGTAAACAATTACAATCAGTATGGCCATTCATACAAGTAAAGTTGCCATTATTCTTTGACACAGTATTCGCCGAGGGCAAAGACCTTGACTTACTAACATGTTTATTTTTAGATACATTTTTGTTATGATTACGATTAGCTGGAACAATAAAGTCGCACGCGTGAACCTGATTATCTTTAGAGTTTTTGCTGCAATTGCCACAATTCGCACGTATTACATCCCGAACACCACAACCGTAACAAAATACAGATTTTTCGGTTTTATCACTATTATCACTGTTGTTCATCAACTTTGGACAATCAGACCTTTCGTGTCCAGTCTTTTTACAATAAACACAGAAAAGTTTACCTGGTTTCGACGATACCACCTGACTAGTAGGCGCATGAGGGGACCGCAGGTGAGCCGCAGCCGCTGTCACCGGGGCTCCGGGCGCGGTGGCGGCGTTGGCGCAACTGCTGTGGCGCGATCATGGCGTGCGATTGCGCGGCAGCCGTTGACCCCGTCGTAGTTATACTACGGCCAGCTGCCATCTGCGGCGGCTTCGGCGTCAGTGACGTTGACTCCACTAGCGACTCGTCAATCACCCTGGCCTTCTCGACCAGCTGATCAACGTTCGATACTGCGTCAGGTTGAATACGTTTTCGTATTCGTCGATCCAGCAACCCGTATTTGATGTCCACTTTAACTCGATCCTCCAGCTCGTACGGCAGCTTCGATAGCGTCGCCCTCAAACGCGCGATAAACACGTCGCCTCGTTCCGTCCCTTGTTCGGACGTGAAAACATCGCGAAACAGTTTATAATCGGGTCGCGGCGTGCCGTACATGGTTCTGAGCCGATGTAGGGCATCCTCCCAAGACTTGACGTCACTTTTGACTCCCTGATAGAAGACAGCGGCATCTCCAGTCCGTAAAGCGTGTTCGTCATTTACGCTAGAGCACTCCTTGAAGACTAGCACCGCATCCAGGAACGCTTCCAAAGTTTCGGGATTGTCGGAGGCCCCGTCAAATCGTGCTGTACATCTCTGGATTGACTACCGGGAATGGAACCGGTGACTCTGTGCTACTGTGAGCATTATGATCAGGCGCTCGGACAGACTGTGCGGCGATGCACTCCAACAGTTTTCTATTTGATTCCGCCTGTGCTTTGGCGAAGGCTTCAAGGAATTGAAACAGACGATCGTCCCCCGGGGACGAAGCTCGGTGTCAGCATGCGTGTCCTGACGCGTTTCGTCATCGATCTCACGATCGCGTTCACTCGCAGTCGCTTTGCGTGTAAGCGGCATAGTGTAAAAGGAACTGTAGTAGGTACGCAAATGTTACTTTACACAGTTTATACCAAGTTCACACGACACTAAACGCGACGAAAGTTTTGTGGTTCGGCCTCACGTTGGGCGCCATTTGTAGTTCTATTACACGTAAATTAAAAGTCCGACGTGAGTATGTAACACTGTAATGTTATTAAGCAAAACATAACACACATAACAGTGTTCACAATACAAAAAAAACTATACGTCAAAAACTAAAACACAAGAGTCCCGGTTAAAACTTCTTATCCCATTCAAAAAATGTCTACCTTTTTACAATTTTCGTTTTTCCTAGCAACCGCGCCCTAGCAACCGCGCTCTCATTGGTTGAGCGCGGACCACACGCTTACGGTCGCATTCACTTTAATAAAATTTACCGTCGCGAAACGTTCAGGTGCGTTCTGTTACACTATAAAGATATCGTTTAAAACCCAATTTCACGCGGGAGAAGCCGCGGGCAAATGCTATTTATATTTTTTGCAGGCACTATCAAACTATATAGCTATTCTCTAGAACTCTATTGAGTTTATCTGTCATTTCTCATCGTTTCTCAAAAACGATTTCATGAGCTCGTTTTTTTTAAATTTTATTTTGCAAATCCGACTACCACGGAAAATACTTATCAATTTTCGGGTTAATATATAGCCTATGACACTCAAAAATAATGTGGCTTTCTTTCGGTAAAAGAATTTTAAAAATAGGTTACAGTAGATCCAGAGATTACCCCTTACAATCTCGGTAAGTCATAAACTCAAATAGAAACAAACTTTACCTCTTTATAATATTAGGTCTACCTGAACCTATGAAATTGCCGTTTTGTATGAAAAAATTTAAACGATTTTTTTTCATGTATTTTTTATTTGTATTAATCGAAGTAATCACCCATGCAATCAATGAATCTTTGCCAACGCAGTGGCAGTTTTTTGATGCCCTGCTTAAAGAAATCAGCTGGACGGGAGGCAACAAATTCTTCAAAGGCATTTTGTACTGCCTCCTCGGCTATTTATTTATTTTAGTATAATTTACTATTTATTTATTTTAGTACACTTTAGGTATTTATTTTAGTATAATTTTTTCCCCCCCAAGAAGTTATCCAAATTTTGGAAAAAATAGCAGTCTATAGGCGCAAGGTCTGGTGAGTAGGGCGGATGACGGAGAACTTCCAACCCCAGTTCTTGCAACCTGGAGACCGTTTGCTGTGCAGTATGAGGTCGCGCGTTGTCGTGAGGAGCAGCGGAGACGAGCGATTGACCAATGCTGGTTGGAGATGTGCCAGCTTCTCCATAATTGTGTTCAGTTCTTCACAGTAAACATCTGCAGTAATGCTCACCCCTATTGGTAAGAAGCTGTGATGAATCACACCGGCGCTAGACCACCAAACAGTGACCATCACTTTTCTAGGGGTAAGTTTTCGTTTAGGGCATTGTTTAGGTGCTGAACCAGGATCCAACTAACTTGCTGAGCGCTTGCGTTTATCAAACAGAATTCATTTTTCATCGCAGGTAACAATGCGGTTCAAAGTTCCTTCATTTGTGTGTCTGTTGACCAGTGCAAGGCACGTCTCGACGCGTACTTCGCGCTGGCGATCATTGAGTTCGTGGGGCACCCATTTGTCAAGCTTTTTTACCTTGCCAATTTGACGCAAATGGACCAATAATTCAGCCGTAGATTGTGTATCATCAGCTTCCACAATCGCCTTTAATTTGTCATTGTCCACCAAAGTCTTCGGATGACCGCGAGTTTCTTTTTTCAGGTCGAAATTTCTAGAACGGAAGCGAGCAAACCAATAACAGGTGGTGCGTTGGTTTGTAGTGTTAGCTCCGTAAACGTCGTTGATGTTGCGTGCCGCTTGTGCCGCGTTGCTGCCACGACGGTACTCATATTCCATAATTACTCGAATTTTTAACGTATCCATGATGACGAAAAAGATTGAAATGCGATGAAAATGTAACACTAATCAATAAACAAATGACTACTTTTGGAAAAAGAATTCCATGTTTTTAAAATAAAATTAATTTGAAATTAGATTTCTTAGCCAAACAAAAAATAATTTTGATTTGAAATGGCCAGTACTGCAGAACGGCAATTTCATAGGTAAAGACCTATTATTAGTAAAGTTCAGATGTTAGACGCGACTTCGTACGCAAAAAAGAATTCTCGAGAGAACCGTACTTTTTCCTGCGATGAAAAGTTGCTTATTTGTTAATCCATAGTACTATACTCTACTACTATATCGAATTTTATTAGAATCCGTTCAACTGTTATTACGTGAAAGATTAACGAACATTCATACATCCATACATAAAAAATTCGCGTTTATAGTAAGGATATGTTTGTCGTCATGTTTTAATGAAATTTCGAAAAACAATTCGAAAATCTCTTGAATAGGAAAACGTTAGTAGGTATTAGGCGTATATACTTTGATGTTCAAAATATTTGAGATTGTGATCACCCATCCGAGTTGAATCCATGACCGGCGTTGCTTAGCATGAGTTAGCGCTACTATCTAGAACTTCTCACTTAATACTCCTGGTATTAATATACATAAATTTTTAGGTAAGGTATTACCTAATAATACCTTACCTAATAAGGTATTATTAGGTAAGGTATTATTATTAGAAACTTTACGTAGGTATACGTAAAGTTTCAGCCAGTTCAACTGATCAGTTATTCTATAGGATTTTATATGTTTTGTTCTTTAGACTGACATAACTTTTACATTTATGAACCGATTGAAATGAAACAAACACAAAATTCTTAGTAGAGCAAACCAAAACGCATTAGTGAAAACCGCATTCAAATCTGTTGTGCCGTTGAGTTCGTACGCGCAAAAACAAATATCGCAGGATAAGTAGCTTATGTGTAAATCCAGAGTCTAAACTACTACCGTACTAAATTTAATCAAAATCCTTTCAGTATATTTTGAGATTAGCGCGTACAATCGTACAGACAAACAGAGAAACAGAAAAAAAAACTGAAAATCATTGTTTTGGGTTCTATATAGTTTATAAATGTGTAATAGTTTGTATATTTTTTACGTTGTTGGGTTACTCGGTTTCGAATCCCGGCGAAGCGAATATATTTGTAATTCTCTTTATTAAAATCTACTAGAACTCCGAACAAATCTCGGTTACCCAGGTACTGATATTATTACTAGTGTTATGTATCCTGGTAGATTTTTTAAAAAACTTGTAATTTTTTTCTCTATGAGATTTTATTCCTCAAACATACTTAACTAAAATTGTATCATTCTATTTTTCCAGGGAATCGTGCGAGAGCGTTGATCGTGTCTGCATGGCTGATAAGTGTCATATTCTCCATCCCACTTCTGATACTTTACGAGGTAAAAGAAGTACAAGGTAAGATTATTTTTGTAACTGAAATTAAATATTAAAGGTCACGTCCGAGACAAAGCTTTCACCCTCATATTTATAAGAATTTTTTGTAACTATGTTATATAAGTATTAAAATTGGTATAATTTGTTGAAGCTTCTAATTGGATTATGAACTAAGATCCCTGGCCCGCCAGACTATCCATAAATTCTTACTGATATTGTAGTATTTGTATGTACAGTAAACGTATAAATATAATATGGTAGTATTAGTGTAGTAGTGTGTACAACAACCCGCTAGTTTGCGCGGTGGTCCAGTGCTCAGGTACAGAGCGCCAATGGTACAAAAAACCTTCTTACAGCGTTTGAAATTTTTCTAACGTATGTTAATTTGTAGAATAATGTCAATTGAATACAAATAAGTGAAATTTACATCGACTACTTATTTTTATATCGTAGTTTTCACAAAAATAATAATAGAAAATCAACAACCCAGCGAGCACTCGCGCTATGAGCATTTAGCTCACAGTGAATTTAAAACACGCGCCATTTTGTCAAAATCATGCGTACTTACATCGTTTACTCGGTAGCTGAGTTTTGTTCCTTCCCCCACCCCCGGACAAACTTCTCTTCCCGCCAGTGCAGTGTGCGCTAGGCGCTCATACGAGGAGGTTTGTTGCGCCGTGTACCATCAAGCGGCGTTTTGCTCATCGCGCGAGTATCGACGTAAGTGTTTTTTTTCTCGTGACTTTATTTTCTTTTCATCTTAGCGAGAGTTTTATTGTTACTTTTTTGCAATATTATGGCCTTACATCACCGAAATAGAAAAATATTATGTATTTCTATTTTATAGATGGATTAGGATCGAAGAGATGAACGTATTTTGGTATGGTTGATGGAGGAAGATTTGGAAGACATTGAGGACCCGTCTTTTAGACCCGATGATATTGAAAGTGATTGCGGCAGTGAACAAAGCTATCATTCAATTGATACCGAACAATCTTCATCGGAACAAGAAGGTGAGGTTTCTTCAAATTCATCAGGAAATCAGCTATATTACGTAGGCAAAGATGGGAGTACAAATTGGAACTACAATCCGTCTCGTTCCAATGTGAGGACAAGAGCTCACAATATTGTCGATAAACAGCCAGGAGTAAAACCAGTGGCTAAAAATGTTAAGTCTATAATGGATTGTTTTTACCTCTTTGTTAGTGAAGAAATTCTGACTAATATAGTCGGCTTTACAAATATACACATAAGGAAAATCAAGGACCAATTCTCAAGGGAGAGAGATTGCAAAGAGACTGATATTGAAGAAATAAAAGCCTTTATTGGTATTTTGTACATGGCTGGTATAAAAAAGTTGAATAACTTGAATTTGAAGGAGATGTGGGACACAGATGGCACAGCGCCTGATATTTTTAGAGCTGCAACGAGTCACAATAGGTTCCTTTTGTTGATGAGAGCTATGAGGTTTGATGATTTATACTCCCGCTCCGAAAGAGCAAAGTATGACTCCTCCTTAAATATTGCTCCTATTCGTGAATTATTCTAATCTTTTGTCACAAACTGTCGAGCTAATTATCAGATTGGAGAGAACGTGACAATAGACGAAATGCTGGAATCGTTCCGAGGACGATGCAAATTCCGCATGTACATAGCAAACAAACCAGCCAATAAAATATAAAAGTATATGCTTTGTGTGATTCAAATAATTTTCATACAAGTAATTTAGAAATTTACCCTGGAAAGCAACCGAACGGTCCATGCAAATATGATAAAAATAAAATACTGCGTCTGCAGTTGTGAAACGTTTATCACAAGATATTCTGAATACAGGCAGAAATATTACGGCTGACAATTATTTTACATCGATTCCATTGGCCGATGATTTACTAGCTGAACGGACTACTATTGTAGGTACACTCAGGAAAAATAAGAGGAAAATTCCACCATTTTTCATTGACATCAAACAAAGACCAAAACCTAGTAGTATTTTTGGTTTAGACAAGGACAAGGTCCTGGTATCTTATGTACCAACAAACATAACAAAACAAATGTACTTATGATAAGTACACTTCATAACGATGACCGAATCGATCCAACTACTGGCGCTACCGCGAAGCCCAAAATTATCACCTTCTATAATAAAACAAAAGGAGGTGTTGATGTTATCGATCGACTGAAAAGGGAATATTCTGTGGCAAGAGTAGCATGTAGATGACCGCTGAGATTATTTTTCACAATCTTAAATATAGCTGGAATCTACAGTCAAATCATTTATAAAGAAAATACGGATATAATCATCACGCGCCGAGACTACTTGAAACAGCTAGCTCTTCAACTAATACAGCCACATATCCAGAGAAGAAATAGCTTGCAAAATATTTCCTATCCTCTTCAGCAGGTGATAAAGCGTTGTGTATCAGAATCTGAATTACCAGAACAAGAAAAACCAAATGGTATATGCGCAGTTTGCCCAAGACGCAAAAAGAGCTGCATTTACTGCCAAAAATTTTTATGTACCGAGCATAGTAATATTCTATGTGATATATGCAAAGCTCCCTTATTTGATGAAGATTAATTAATTCTACTTAAATGTTAAAAATTATTTTTATTTTATTTTTTGTTTAATTTTTTCCCCAAGAGTGCCTTAGAATACTGGCAAATAAGTTCCTATGATTGTTAATTAAAATAAAAGAGATTAATTGTGTAAAAGTTTTGAATATATATTTTCAAGGATAAATAACGTGTAATTTATTTAATAAAATAAAAAAATTATAATATTTGTTGGTATAAGTTGCCTTTATTAACATTCATAAACGTGAACAAAATACTCTATACGCGAGTGTCCGTGTAATTTCTAAACACGCTCGCGGGTTAAAAAAAAAGCACTAAACTTCTGACCTTTATAATATTATCTCTGTTCATACAAAGTTTAGAGAAGAATGACTTTAATAGGTTTTGTTCCTTACGTTATTCCTAAACTAATTATTTTTAAACAAAAAATTAAACCGACTTCCAAAAGTAAAAATGCACAAAAAAGTATGAAATAAAATTTATTATCTAAATAATTCCTTTTAAATTTGGCTAAAATTTAAACAATTTCTCTACTCAATCTTCAAAATTTTAAAGTCGGTATCAGCCCGAACAACATCCTTATAAAACAATATTTAAAATAGAACTCACGTTCAAGTTGGCGACAATATGGAACCGCATAATACTGTGAATACGGTGGTATTACGCCACTGTGGTGTGTGTGGTGGTGTTACGCCTCAGTGAGTGACAGTTAGGCTAGTGTAATGCCTAACTTCCTATCAAATTCAAATTCAAATTCAAATTCAAAAATTTTTATTCAAAATAGGTATTTTTATACACTTTCTGAACGTCAATCTACATGATGCCTACCACCGGTTCGGGAACTAGCCCGGCGAGAAGAACCGGCGTAAGAAACTCGCGCGGGGCCATCTTTTATCAAAAAGATGGAAAATTGTTCTTTTAAAAATATAAACATATATATAACAATGTTATGACTAAAACTACATAACAAGAGTACAATAATATATGTAATTTAGAAGTAGCCTTGCAGAGGGTCACCTCATTCCCAAGGTGTGCTATCATTCATAAAATCATTAACTTTATAATAGGCATTAGCACACAAACGATCTTTAACTACTTTTTTAAATTTATTGATTGAAAAATTTTGAACGCTTTCTGGGATCTTATTGTATAGGCGTATACACTGACCTTTAAACGAATTCTTTACTTTACTAAGTCTAGTCACTGCTTTATCTATTTATCTATCAAGCTTATGCTTATTTCGGGTATTTCTATTGTGGTTGTCACTTTTCTTTTTGAATAGGTTTAAATTTTGTTAACATATAATACATTTGATAGAACATACTGGGAAGCTACAGTTAAGATTCCAGTTTCTTTAAACTTCTCTCTTAATGACGTGTTGGGAGCCAGCTTGTAGATTGCCCGAACAGCTCACTTCTGCAGCACAAATATAGTATTTATATCGGCAGCATTTCCCCACAGTAGAATGCCATAGGACATTATACTGTGGAAGTAACTAAAATATACAAGTCTTGCCGTGTTTTCGTCTGAAAATTGTCTTATCTTACTTACTACAAATGCTGCTGAACTGAGTCTATCGTCCAAACCAGCAATATGAGGCCCCCCCTGTAATTTTGCGTCTAAAGTTATACCTAAATCGACAGCTGTATCTACTAGTTCCATACCTTTTCCATTCAATAGAACATTGGTTTTAGTTTGCCTTACATTTGGCAACGTGAACTTTATACATTTAGTTTTTTTTCTATTTAACAAAAGAATATTAACACTAAACCAGTGTACTATTTTTGAGACAGCATTATTTATTTCGTCATAGCCTGAGTTTTGGCGATTAATATTAAAAGTAAGTGACGTGTCATCGGCAAATAAGACTATCCCGTTTTTTCCATTAATAAGGTATGGTAGGTGTATAGACCAGAAAAAGAAAGGGTCCTAAAATGGATCCTTGTGGGACCCCCATCTCAATTTTGGTACCTGTGGATCTTTTTGCATTTATCTCAACCCTCTGAGTCCTATTAGATAAATAAGATTTTAAGAGGACGAGTGCTGGTTCCCTTACTCCATAGTGGCATAGTTTCCTGATCAACGTTGGGTGCTGCACGCAATTAAATGCCTTAGAGAGATCGCAAAAGACTCCTAGAGCAGCCTGCGACCCCTCCCAAGCATCAAAAATATAACTAATCAGATCAACGTCAGCATCTGTTGTAGAGCGACCCTTCGTAAAACCAAATTGTTTATTATGTAAAATGTTATTTATATTAAAGTGTGCTAGTAACTGAATAAGTATTATTTTTTCATATATTTTACTTAGTGTTGGTAAAATAGATATAGGTCAGAAGTTAGATAGATCCGACTTACTACCAGACTTAAACAGAGGTAAAACTTTACTATGTTTCATTAGATCAGGAAATACGCCACTTTTTATAGAATCATTAAAAATAGTTGCTAAGGTGCGATAAGGATAAGGTTCGATTTCACACTCTTTTACATTATCTTTAAGAAGTAATTCAGCATCAGCAGGAGAGGCATACAAATTTTTGGTAGTTGAAACTGGAATATCAACAAAGAATTTCTCAAAAGCAGTTGCAACTTCACTGTCGGATTTAATTATTTTATTATCTATATTCAATTTAAAATATGTGTTGCGGCTGGTGACTCTTCCAGTTTCATTTGCAATGATTAGCCAAGTTGTTTTAATCTTATTTTTCTAATTCTTAATTTTATTTCTAATGTGAAGAGATTTTGCTGCAGAGCAAACTTGCTTAAATGTTTTTGAATATAACCTTACATAATTTTTAAATTCTTCACTTTGATTCATTGTTCTTTCATTATAAAGTTCATACAATTTTAATATACTTTTTAAAATACCTGCTGTTGCCCATTCGCTGAATTTACTTTTATTGTTTGTTCTCACTGTCTTAGGGGTGAAAATAGTATCAAATTTATATTTTATTAATTTAAACAGTTTACCAAACAACATATCCGGGCTACTATGATACTCTAAATATCCAATATTAGCTATAATTTCACCTCTAAACTTCTCAAATATTTGACATTTATTGGTATACATGTGTTTCTGTCCTCGTGTAATTGTTTGCAATTATTATCTAGAGGGAACATGGGCCGCTGTCCACAGTGATCAGAGCTTAGTATGTTAATGACTTCTTTATTTAATGGATCTATATTGGTAAAATGTTATCAATGCATGTAGCAGAGCTATCACTGATCCTTGTTGGTTAGAAGAATAAATGAGTTAAGTTATATGATTTTAACAATGAAGTACATCTAACCGTGGTGGAATTACTTTCTAAAATATTTATATTTAAATCACCACACAATAATATATGTTTGTTAGATACACTTATCTAAGTTAATAACGTTTTCATTATTTTTTTAAATGAATCATATAACCCTAAAGGAGGCCTGTATACGCTAACAATAATAAAGTGTCCCACCTCTATACAGGCTATTTCAGTTGTTCGTTCTGTAGAGAGGCTTAATATGTCTTTAAGTTCTTTATATTTTAAATTCTTCTTAATTAATATAAGTGAGCCGCCTCTTACGGCTTTTCCTCTGCAGAAAGAACTAGCCAGCTGGTGCATACCAAGATTTAACATTACTTCATTTTTCTTAAACCAATGTTCGGTTATACATAAAATGTCTAAATTATTGTTTAAAAACAACTCAATTTCTAATTCCTTACTAGACATACCTTGGATGTTTTGATGCACCAGCGTAAGTTTACATAATTTATTATCTTTAATTAAAATATTACTTTCATAATTACTTATACCTACAATGCTAGAGACTTCCTCTGTTGTCTTACAGGCTAATTTAAATTATTATTATTTGGAACATTTTCCAAGGTGTTATAATAAGTCATATTATTATGACTAAACTGCTCAATAGAAGCAGTTGTTGTCTTACTAGCCAAGTACTTGGCTGAGTTAAAATATAAAAAAGTTAATAGCGTACTTGCTATAAGTCTTGTAAAATAAAAGGATAGATAATATCTATCTAGTGTCAATTTACATAATTTATAATTTAAAATATTATTAATTCGATTACATTTATTTTATTGTCATATTTATTTAATAATATACAATTATTATTAACAGCATTATACGATTGGCTGTTAAGCTTATATCTAATTTTGTTTTCCCGTGGCAACCGTTTTATGTAAGGAAATGTGAATAATATAATCTTATTAATATTTTGCAGTTTGTTTAATGCTTCTATATAATATTATAATTGCTTACTATTCCTATTTCCCCGTCTCCCCGCTAATATTATTAGTGTTGTATTGGGACAGTGAGTTGTACTTAAAATCTTTTTTATTATTTGTGAAAATATTGCACCCGGCATGGCATATAGGTGTTGTAGACTGACTGTTCCTCGTACAACTTAATTGCACCCCGACTCCCCGACCAAGCTCATCGCTGTATATAGTGACTATGCCCGGACCAGAGGCCAATGGTGCAATCAAATATTTACTATGGGAGGATATAGCATGAGCCTCCACACCTAAATTACAATTATTATTATTAGTTGAATTATTTACCAGATGCTGACATAATGAGTTATGTCTCAATAAAGACTTAACTCTTTCTTAATTGTAATAGCTGTCATCCAGTAAAATATTCAACGCAGATATTTCTGATTGGGCCAGTTCATATTTTTTTGTTATGGATTTTAAAGTGTCATGCAAATCAGTAATTTCAGTTTGGAGACTGCACACGTCTGCCTCTTAGATACATGTGGTATTTTCCAACTCTTTAATACTGGCTAAGTATTTATTTTCAATAATGTCTAAGTATTTATTGTCAATAAATCCATAATAATTACGTAATTTAGTACGTAATTTTATGTTTTGTGTTGTTTTTCTGTCCTGTTTTTTATGACTTGTATGTAGGTCGTTGTTTTATTTGTGGTGTAATGTCTCATTGTGTCAAATAAATGTTTATTTATTTATTGAAAAAAAGCATATATACAGCCGAACGTATAACCGCCCTTTTTTTAGTCGGTTAAAAATAAGATTGATACTTTATGAGAATGTAATATGTTAAGTGAGCACAATTTTCCTCAACTTTAGCGCCTTGTACCTATAAATTGGCCCACGGCACAAACTAGCGGGTATGCAAACGTTCATTGTACACACCAATGCTACAATATGATGTACATTTTATTAGTAAGAATATAAGGGTAGTTTAGCGGGCCTGGGATCTTGGTCCACTATTCTTAAATGCGAATTAGAGTTCTTAAATTTTAATTTCCATAATCTTTATAGAATTTTATACACGTGTTACAAATATAATTATAATTACTAAACTATATTTACCTATGTAGTATTATAATTTGAGCATCGAATATACCTAATAATATTAGCGTATGTCGACGACTGACCTCAAACTCATATTAAGTAAGGGTCACTAGACACTAATAAGATTCCTCGTTCCAGGTCAGCTCCAGTGCTGGATAGAGCTAGGCTCACCGCAGAAGTGGCAGGTCTGGATGACGCTGGTATCTGTGATGATTTTCGTCCTGCCCGCTGTGGCCATCGCAGCGTGCTATGTCGTCATTGTCAGGACGATCTGGACGAAAAGCAAAGCGGTCGTCATGAGTCCACCCATTAATTCGAAGTCTACAAAAAAAAGGAGAAGTAAGTTTTTTCTTCGTTTGAGTTTTTAAAGCTTTCGTTTTAGCTAAGTAAAGCTTATGTTATTTTAAGGCACATTTATGTAATATAATATAATATCTATGGATGATTCACACCACGTAAATCTGGCCCCATGCTAAGTATCCGAAGAACTTGTGTTACAGGTACCAGACAACGGGAAGTATATTTAATATTTTATACTATACATATTTTTAAGATTTTTACTATATTATACACATATTTAATACACATCCATGGCCTAGGCCGTGTTCCTAGGAACACAGAAAACTTTTTGTTCTGGCTTTTGCGCCAACGCGGTAACGACTGAGCTACAAAGGCCGTCATTTAATGCAACAATCTTTGTGATATACTACACTATATAGTCTACACTCACAATATGGCTCCTAAGGAATATATTTTGGCCTACAAGCCACATTTGAAATGACATGCCGTGGTACAGTACATAGCCTAGTGTATACTCCGTTCGGAATAATTAAACGGATGGGATGAAGATTCGCTGTCTATTATTCGTTAATAATTAAAATACAGTAGATTTGTATTATTATATAACATTATGTATTGATTATTATTATAATATCTTTTTATTTTGATTTGTGGATTTTTTTTCTTTACGGTTTAGTTTTTTAGTTGTCAAAATGTTAGGAAAAAAGACGAAGAAGAAGTATTTAAGGCACTTCTTCGATTGATGTCCTTTTAGAATAAAATTTTCTATAGACTCATGATGTAGTCGTTATATTTCTTAATCCCGTTTTTACGGTGAGTTTTTTATATCTGTGTTGTGAAGTTTTATTTGGTCAATAACGCTTGTAATAAAACACATTATTTTTTCATGTAAATTATAACATTCTCTCTGTCATTCATCTTGATCTCGCCAAGGGAACAGAAAGTTTTCTGTCGTACTGAGTCATGAATGTGTATTAAATATGTGTAAATTTATGATATTATCTTAATTATATGCATAGTATAAAAGTATTGAATATACATCCCACTGTCTGGTACCCGTAACAAAAACTCCGGGTACTTCGCACGGGGCCAGATTGAGGTGGTGTAAAGTGTCCATAGAACTAAATGTAAGAAAATATAAATGGCAAATATTCTATGTAATAAATTATAACGTACCACCTTGTATTAACCAAGCCAAGCGTAATTATAGCGTAGCACCCACCGATCGTTGATTCTTTACGGTCAAGTCGAATTTCATTTACGTTAACCAATATTCAAAAGTTAAAAACTTTTACCCGACTACGCAAATTACATGGCCTATGTTACCCGGGCAATAGCCCGTGATAGTCATCATGAATCTATTGATACCTCATTCATTCAAAACGGATCAGTAGTTTAGGCGCCACGATAGAACAGACATCCTACTACTATTATAAATGTGAAAGTTTGTGAGGATGGATGTATAGATGGATGGGTGGATGTTTGTTACTCTTTCACACAAAAACTACTGAACGGATTTTGATGAAATTTGGCATGATAGTAGTTTAAGCTCTGGATTAAAACTTTTTATCCCGAAAAAGTACAGTATTCCTTTGGGATACTATATTTACGCGGGCGGAGCCGCGGGCAACAGCTAGTCTTGTACGTAATATATACATACATACAATATACATACATATACTGTCGAAATAACTACCCTACCGGCTTCACTGTAGTCGAGTAAAAACCAAGGAAGATTTACTTTGTGCCGAGTTTTTGGGGTGAGGAGAACAGATTTCGTTAATAAACAAAGTGTATCTAACATAATACACAGTAGACTGCCAAAAACATTACCCTTCCTTCTGGGTTCACCGTAGTTGGGTAAAAACGGACATAAGCTAATCAGAGGGTCAATTCTGTTAAATAAAACCTGCAACAATACAATTACATCAAGTCCGCTACGCTAAAACTGCCAAACCGGTATCCTTGTAAACGTTAAACCAGCGTCAAACGCATTTTGATTCATGAAAACTTCACAATTAAAATCAGTTTATGATAACAAGTCGTTTCACTTATGATACAATCAAAGTAAAATGAAAGTCTACTTTGAATACGAGAATTAAGATAGAAGAAGAAATATTAATATTGAACACACATAAATAGAATGTCACACATGACACACCAAAAATCATTTTGTTAGTTTTCTGAATCTGTAATAGGAGAACGGTGTAGGAATAAATTCCCCATTTTTCAGGCGACGTGGACTGCGACCCAGATTCGCGGCGCGCGAGCTCCAGAGGGCTGATACCACGGGCGAAGATCAAAAGTGTTAAAATGACCTTCGTCATTGTGTTTGGTAAGTTTTGTTTCAATCATTTGCATTAATTTCATAGACGTATTTATTACTAAGATGAGGCATGTCTTGTCTGTCTGTCCCCATTGTCCCCAACTGTCCCCATTTATAAAATGACACTTACTTTCCGGGTTGTTCGGGCAGATTCTAAGTATGGTGATATCAAGATGGCTGACAATTATTGAGGTATGGTGTAATCAAGATGGCGTAACTTTATCTTCTATGAAGATTTTTTTTGTCGAATGTACGTCATAGCCTATCTTTAGTTTTGAAATCTTTGATTAAAATATATAATATCTTAACAATGTATTGCGATGTCACGTATCCTCTCATTTCGATGTGTACCCTTAGTAAACGAGAAACAGCGTACAAATGAAGGAATTTGTGCTAGGTCTAGTATTACTACTAGATGTATATTTTTATGTGTACCATGTTGTTCATTTACGATCATGTAGCATAAGCTTGTTCGTCTTCTATTCTTTCCTTTAACTTACATTTTCTATTAAAACAATATTGAAATCCCGTTTATTTACCTTCTTTTAGAGATTCTCGTAAGCCGTATAAATATTTAATCTAAGTCTTCGGATTAAAGCGTTTTGAATTGACTTTGATTACTTATTGGTCTGTTAATATTTTACTTCGGCAAAAAGAAATCAAACCGCGTTCGACGAAAATCAAGAGCAAATTTGCGCGTAACATTTTTATTTGCGGGGAAACGAGGCGGCAAATTCACTTATCAGTTCGTAACTGGTGATGACATTTCGAAGTCATTTACTTCGGTTTAAAGCGCCCCAGAGACGATCAAACGGTTTGACTCGAACCTTATGTGTTTTATGCAACCGTTTGACGCCGGTTTGATTGTTTTGTCAAACGGCACAGTGCAGTTTAGTTTGGTACGCCGCTATAATCAGACTTGTGACGCAGACAAAGAAGCCCTCGAACAGGGATCGCGATTTTCTCATGTTTATTACGTTAATGTTCTGCGTAAAAGGAAAAAGGAAAAGAAGAAGAATTTGATCCAAAGAATGGTTCACGGTAACTATGTCGTTCAGGTAACGCCGTGTTTCCAATTTTTATATCTTCGTCCGACATCTCTTTGTCACACACAACCTCAATCTACAAAATCCAGCGCAAAACTAAGCCCAGTTAGATCAAACGTAATATGTTATTCTATCAAACGAGCTTCAAACCCGTAAATGTTTTTACAAACCGTTCAAACTAGCTTTGTAAACGATCAAATTGGTTTGACTTTACGCGTTTGAGTCAAACCGTTAGATCTTAAGGATTTCGCTTAAGGATAATTTACTTTGCAACTCGGATAAAAAAAGTCATCGAACTGACCAGCTTTAGGGTCTATTCACACCAAAACGAAACGATACGCTATCTTAAAAATAAAGCGTCATGTATGCTACATGCATTTTTAAGGTAGCTATTAAAAATTGAACTAGAATCATTATTCTAGGTCACACGTGTTTCATAATAAGAGTTCGAATGTCAGGTTGCAACGCACTGCACAGCGGATATGCAGTGTATGACTGATCTCAAATTAAATGTGTATCTTTGTGTGTAGTGAATAAAGTTCAATTTTGAATATCTTAAAAATGCAGCACGGCGTAGCGTCGCGTATCGTTGCGGTGCGGACTGATTCTTATAGATAACTAGCTGTTGCTCGCGGCTCCGCCCGCGTAAGTGTAGTATCCCTCGGGAACACTACTTTTTCGGGATTAAAAGTAGCCTATGTTTTAATCTAGAGTCTAAACTACTACCATACCGAATTTCATCGAAATCCGTTCAGTGGTTGTTGTCAGTAGTAGCGTGAAAGCGTAACAAACATCCACGCCTTCACATTTATAATATTAGTAAGGATTAGTAAGGATTGTTGACAGATAAGATTGGCTACGACTACTACGCGTAGACGATCCAAAAGGTTTCAAATATAACACAAATAGTTTTCGGATTTAATAACGATTATTTTTAATTACAAGTTATGAGGTTAAACTGAAAAATAAAAAAACCTAACCAAGAGCATGTCAGGACGTGTCCGATCCGATTTCCGGAGCTAATATTTATAATAGGCTTTTTTTTTAATTGCTTTAAAAGTTATTGTCCGATTTTGCTGAAAATGATTTTCGGCAAAATCGGACAATAACTTTTAAAGCAACTAAAGCTCAAAATTGTCAAGCTCACTGCTTGACAAAGGGGTTACTAAAAATGTTTAATTTTGTTTATTCTATGTTTTCAGTATTCGTCCTCTGCTGGTCTCCCTACATAGTGTTTGACCTACTACAAGTGTACAACCAGATACCTCTGACACAGGCCAACCTAGCGATAGCCACGCTCATCCAGAGTCTAGCTCCACTCAACTCCGCAGCAAATCCGTTAATATGCTGCATGTTTTCACCGCATATTTACATAAGTTTAAGGTGAACGCTTGTAATTATTGTATATTTTTTTTGTTTCTATGCTATTCAATAGTTTGTACGTGAAGTACGTGAGCCATTGCGCGGGCGACGCTTACTGCGTCATGTAAGTAAACAATAGGGGTAGGGTGGGATTATATTGTACTATTTGTAATTTTGATTTATTTATTTTTTTATCTGAAATAATTTCTTAAATTATTGGTAGTGTGATGTACTATCTGGGAGGCTGAGCGTTGCTCTGAGTTATTTTAGTACGAAAAAATAAACAGATGACTATAGCTGATAAAGACCCAGAGGTCTATTGTGGCTTGATGTGAGTTTGAATTTAGATAAGGCAATATTTTAACCAACTATCCTGAACATTCCAGACGCGTGCCGCCATACAGCTGGCTGTGCTGCCTGCGGCGGCAGCGCGCGCGCGGCACGGTGCGCTCGCGCTCCGACTCCACCGCGCACTCCGACCTGCTCAGCTCCACGCACACGAGGCGCTCGCAGTCCGTCGCCACGGTAAATGAGCAGTTGGATCGCCTGATAGTAAGCGATTATAGGAGCCCATGTATACCTGCAACACTCGTAGGTGTTTTCCCTTCTCAGTGAGGGCACCCACAAAATGCCACCGGGCCGTTGCGACCATGCGACGTACAAAAATACTTACGAAAATGAGTAAGGGATAGACGTTTGTAACTTATATCGCTCATCGCACCGTCAATTTATTGCACACAGGTCGATATTTTATCCATTTATTCATTTACTATGAAAAATTGACCATACATCATCTTTTAAAACAATGAGCGTTATCACATAACAAATAGATTAGGCCTAGACGAGCACTCCATCTACTTGGTCAGATACTGCTCCCTTTTAGAATTAATTTCCAATAACTCTACTCGAAAAATAACGTTGTTTACCACTTGGTTTATAAATTCCAGGTCCTCAACCGCACCCGCAGCAGCAGCATCCCGAAGGTGGAGCAGCGCCGCACGCAGCTGCTCGTGCTTATCCCCGCCCGCGACTGACACAACCACATTCCCGTCAACGATGTCATGCTGTAGACTGTAGAGTATGCGTCCTGTGTATACATGCCACATAAGTCAATGATATTATTCTGTAGAATGAAAGGTCTGTGCAGACATGCCACATAAGTCAATGATGTTATGCTATAGAATGAAACACCTGTGTAGACATGCCACATAAGTCACTGATGTTATCCTGTAGAATGAATCACCTGTGTAGACATGCCACATAAGTTAATGTTATACTGTAGAATGAAAGAAATCAATGCTTCAAACGCTGTAATAGTTACTAATATTATAAACGCGAAACTTTTGTATGTATCCATGGATGTTTGTTACTCTTTCACGCAATAACTACTGAACGGATTTTGATAAAATAAATTTGGTATAGTAGTAGTTCGAGATCTGGAGTGCCACAAAGGCTACTTATATTCGCAACAATTTATTAACCATTCCCGCGAGATTTCTTTTAGCGAGTTCGAAGTCACATCTGGTACCTAAAGCCCAATTATTGTATTAGTATCTAAAGCTTTCAAAATTCTCGTAATATATTCGTTTCTCTGTCGCATTCACATACGCCACTATCGCGCGTAAGCGACTGAAACAGGATTATGATCATAAACAGTTACAAAAAATAACCCACAGCTAGATAAAAAAAAAGTGTGTGTCAGCTCCGACGCACGACTGGAGTTTACTCTAAAAAGTAAAACACGTCCCTCAGAAGGAACAAAAACTTTACGAACGATTTGATCGCTGAGAAAGTGACAGGCGCGCAGAATAGGTGCACGAAAACGTGACGAGGTCATTCGTTCAGTAGATTTTACTCCTCATATTTTTTTCATACCGGGGGCCTTATATGAAAATCGATTCTTAAGGAGTAAACTCCAAAAACGTAGGTAACGAAGGTAAGCTCCGTTTTTAACCCCCGACGCAGAAGGAGGGGTGTTATAAGTTTGATGTGTCTGTCGGGTCTGTCTGTGTGTCTATCTCTGGCATCGTAGCTCCTAAGCGAAAGGTTCGATTAAGATGCGGTTTATATTTGTTTGAATGCTGACGTGATCGATAGTCTCCTTAGATATAATTGATCATCATCATCAGCTCACTGCTCTACAATTCGGGTGCTACTTAATTTTTTTATTTGTTTTTTAAACTTCAGACAGCGATTTCTCTCTAGTTGCTTCGAAGCATTAGAATAACTTTATCAATACTGATAAGTATTGATTGTTGTTTATAACTTCTGTAATGCCTTCATTTCAGATATCATTGTTATCGACGCATTGTTGTAAAACTAAAAATACAAAATATTATGTAGGTCCATACCAAGTATGTATATGATAACGCACACAAGCACCACAAACGCACATAAAGCTATACATACGAGTGTTATAAAAAATTAGAGTTTGAGCCTCCAGGTTATTTATTTGAGGGTGGATATACAAAAATGCATTTTCCGGGCATAAAAATCTAATCTACCGTCAATTCCTCGCGTGCAGTGGGTTTCTTTAGACGGCCGCGAGCTCTCGTCGCGTGCGCACGTCGCGTCGCCCAGTGACAGTGTTAACTTACTCTGAGTGAGTACTTTTCTTGTTTTTTTACCTCATTAACTATGTTGAAAGGGTTTTAGTTTCTTTTGTTCCTGAGTTTGTTTGCCAAATATATTGTTCGATTAATGCTTATTAAGATAATAATTGTCGTTCGTATTTCATAAGACAACAATATAGTTCCTAAGCGATGAAAACTTTTGTTTCATTTGAACATCGAATCTAATGATTACTTATTGAGGAGGACTTAATAGTCCTCCTACATATTATGAACGATCTGAAATTTTATTGCCAGTGTAACAACATTATAACAATACTATTTAAATGAGGAAAATGTTAAGGATCAAGAAAATAAACACTCACATATTAGTATTAAATTCAAAATTATTGAACACACAGCATTTTATTAAATAAAGTAATCGTGTAAATATTATATATTGTGTATTAGTATAATATCTAGTTCCTAAAGCATATTATCTTAATGTGTAGATATTATAAGATTTTATAATTATGTTTCATAATCTTTAGACTTTTGATAAATAAATAGGCTAGTGCGTCTAATGATAGCCATACACCATAGGGCGAGGCCACAAAACTGCCAAAAAGCGACGCCAAAAACGACGTCGCGTTGTATTACATTTACAATAATTGTACGACGTCATTTATGAGATGCGTCGTTGCAACGCAGCTTTGTGGCCTCGCCCATGCAATATATTATCGTCTAATCGATTCAATCAGTTCGACTGATTCAGATCCATATTGACATATAATCAGTATAGATTATAGACGGTCAGTTTTAACTGATCCAATCGAACTGATCAAGTCGATTGGACGATAGACTGTATAGTATATGGCTTACATAAGGCGCCTGACTCCCAATATAAAGTCATAATGATACATGAATACATCATTTGACACAAAGCGTCAGTAATACGAGTATTTATTTCCTATGCAATTTGTTTTACCTGCAGGCTTAGCACGAACAATTTTATCGTTGTCTAATGAGAATTATACGAAAATCATAACATCAGTATCCATTCCGTAATGTTACGAATACGATGTTGTCAATTGTTCGTGCTAAGCCAACTGTTTAATGAAAGATTGGAGCGTATCTTTGATAGAACTGCACATTATGCCAAAATTTTGAAATTTTAGAATACGTTATTAAAGAATATACTTACATTAAGACTTCGGTCTATTAAACAGACAAAACATGCCAAATGTGATGAAGACTTAATTTATAAATGTAAATGATGATATAATAATTATATAATAGTATTAATAATAGTCTAGCTATTAATTATCTTGCTAAAGGTATTATTTTTTTACGGTAAGTAAAACAAAGTATTGTAAAATATAATTTATATTCAAAAAAATACATTCAATTTTAGATTTCAACAGTGTTTTGTACTCCCCTACCCATAGTTAACCTTCATAATATTATGACACTAAGATTATTACCACTATTATTACTGTTAGTTTACTATTATCAATATAGATAATATCTACATACTACTAAAATTGTAATAGTTTTATGCGTAATATCCTGTTTACCTTTTGGATTAGATGCAGAATTTTAACAGACCATATAAAATGTTTATTTGGCCTTAGATCATCTTATTTTAACCCCCGAAGAAAACAGAGGGGTGCTATAAGTCTGTCTATGTAACTGTGTGTATGTGTCTATCCGTGACATCGTCGCTCCTAAACGGCTGAACCGATTTTGATCTAGTTTTTATTTGTTTGACAGCTGACATGATTTGAGAGTGTTCTTAGCAGTAATTTATTAACATCAGCACTCGCTGCTTGACAATTCGGAAGTTACTCAATTTCTTCTTCTATCAAAGGTAATATTACAGGTTTTATTATGCGTAAACAAATTATCGCCTTACTATCTTACTTCTCCAAACATTTACATCTTTAGCTTTCTTTCCAAATTTGAGAAATTTGTATTAATTCTCAATATTATAAGTATTCTAAATCTAATCATAGCTTATAATAATATGTACTTATTTCATTAATGTTTTATAAGTGGCAATAATAACACATCACATCTATTATTGATATTTAGACATTAGAGTTAGGCATCACTTTGCCTATCACTTACCTAATGTCTTTCGACGATTTCTATTTTAAAATCATCTTGTGCTCTCATGTAGAGACCTAACTTAGTTCTTATGTTAGGTACTGGCCCGTCCGCCGGTTTTCCTACAATTTTGTATCTCCTCAGGATTGTTGAGAGCGCTACTTTCATTGATATCTGGCCAAATTTGTACCCTGAAATCCAATTTGGAAATTTAACTAAGTTATAATATAAACTTCTCTTGTTATGGCACTTGCTTTACTGGTCAAGTAAAAGATATTTCTAAAGTTAGCTTTTTCCCGCGGCACCGCCCGTGTAAATACGGTATCCCCTAGGAAAGCTGCAGTTTTTCGTGATAAAATGTGGCTTATGTGTTAATCAAGAGCAAACATACCAAAATTTGTTGTGTAGTTATTGCGTGAAAGAGTTACAAACATACATCCTCACAAACTTTCACATTTATAATATTAGTAGGACTGGACTTACCTACGCAATTTCTTGGTCCATAACTAAAAGGCATAAAAGCTTCTGGAGCTACAGTTTCTAAACGTTCTGGTGAAAATCTGTCTGGATTGAAAGAATCTGCGTCGGGACCCCAACACTTTGGATTCCTATGAACACCTAATATTGCGGCTATTAGGCCAGTTCCTGCTGGAATAGTCTTCCCAGATGCTGCAGTAATAAAAACTAATTAAAATATTAGTGATGTGATATGTTGATTTATCTAAAATTGAAGTCTAGTCACACTCTTTACAAATTTTTCATCGCTGCGCTGTTCTATATATATTATATTATGTCCCTCCTTTTGTTTCCATGTTTCCATACATTTTACTATTTTTTATAACTTTATTTTAAAATTAAAATTGGCATTGATAAATATCATGCATATTAATTCGTGAAGCAAAAACTTTAAGTTAATATTTATGAGAATTGTGCAAATGGAGAAGTTATCTTATAGTATATAAGAATGGAGATATTTGACACAGTTAACGTTTATGTGGTGAAAGGTGTGCAAAAACCTTATATTTTTTTAAAGAATTGCTTAAAAACACATAAATAAATTTAATATAAATAAAGTTACACACACTACCTCACTCACACTACCATGCGTTTGTGTAATAAAAGAAGGTTAAACCAACAGTTTGAGACAATTGTCAATCTTTCTTTCACATTCCAAAGATATTATTATTTCCTTTGAAGGCAAAAGAAGAATCTATAGCAAATTTAACTACAGCTATGCATTTAAATCCATGATTGCATAAGTTAGCAGAAGTGGACAAACAGACGAACGAACGAATAGACGGACAACGGAGCAAAACTGTAAGGGTTGTTTGTAGTGCTACGGAACCATGTGATGTGTTCGCTATTTGCAGGAAACACCAAGCATGTAGAAGTGGATTGACCGTTGGAGCCATTGCGATTGTGATGAAATGCTATCCAACTGTTTTTTCATTGAAAACTACTTAGCTACTTAAGAGTTTTGGATATACCTTTTACCGTTAAAAGGCACGGGACTCTTTGTCCTTAGGGTTAATCCGGCCCTGCACACGTTTATTCACATATACTTACACACACGTAACTATATATGTGTAGACGTGCCAAGAAAACTATATTTACATATAATTGTGTAATTCTTATTTATTTTTATTTTATTTTATTTGGAAAACTTACAGCATATAAAATATAACAATAAAAATACATATTAAAAAGCGAAATGCCAATAACAAGTTTTCACTAATGTCACACTGTCTTTGTAATTATGTCCAATAAATGTTTATTATATATAATATATAACTATAATATATACCAAATTTCATCTATTTATATACATAATTACAGAAGCTAGAATGGCGGACAGACAGACAGACAGACAGACTGACGGCCGGACGGACGTACAGAGCGGAACTATAAAGGTTCCTTGAGTATTACGGAACCCTAAAAATGAACTTACGTAATGTAATCTCCTTCACAACTTTACGGGCGATAACAGGCACAGGTGGGTACAGCCTCATGCTCTCCTTAGTGACCATGTCCAAATAGCTTAGCTTGCTCAGATCGTCTTTTGATGCAGGTCTATCAGTATCGAAAACGTCTTGAAGTCTGAAAATATATTATACCATTTACAGCAAAAATAGAATTTTGAAAATCGGTCCACAGACGGCGAAGTAATAGTTGAACATACAAAAATATATATAAATATATAATATACAGCCGAACATATAACTGTCTCCTTTAATGAAAGTCGGCTAATTAAAAATAATAGTATATTATTGAGATTTATTTGCCTTCTGATAATTAAAATAGATAATATTAGGTCATCACATATGAAATTGGGGGTGAAACTTTCGCTTGAGACAGGCTTTGGCTGGTTCGCCAGGGTTCAGCCATTGCGATGAGCGTTTTCGATTATCGTACAGGATGCACTTTTCATCACAGGTTTATTCGATTTAAAATCCCTTCATTATTGTGCCGGTTGAGTAATGTAACGATGCAGTCGACGCGCGTTTGTCGGTTTGTTGCACTCAATTAATGAGGTATGAGGTAAAAAGCTTTCTTCTTCCCAATATGCGTCAAGTGAATTAAAACAGTTTTATCACTAACACCGCAGCCTGCAGCTAACTCGGACGTGGTTTGCGATGGATCCGCTTCCACAATAGCCTTCAATTCTTCATTATTAACTTTGGCCTCCGGCCGGACGGCCGGACGGGGCTTGTTCTGCAGGTCGGAATTTCCATAACGAAAACGTTGGAACCAAAAACGCGCTGTGTTATTTTTGCGACACCGCCGCCATACACATCAATAATCCTTCGAGCCGTTTCTGCAGCACTGGTGCCACGGTGGAACTCGTACTCGAAAATAATACGATATTTCAAGTTTTGTAAACAGAGTGACGCAAAGAAAAAACCAAAAGAGGAAAAAAGAAATTAATTACGGTTTTCGAAACACAAATACATGAGTAAATAGCGGTATCAATTTGAACTTTGAATTCCTAACCACAGAAGATATATTTGAGATCAAAGTGGCCAGTACGACACAACGCCAATTTCATAATATGTAAGGACCTAATATTATGTAAGCGTAAGAAATGTTTAAGGAAAGGTCGTGTTGGAATAACATGCATCTTCATGGGCGAGGACACTGGCCTCTGCAATACAGTTTACACTAGTGCAGGGGTCAGGGACTTCAGATATGTAAAACTCCTCTGTGTCAATAAAGAATTAATTTATTTATTTGCCAGTTTGCGTGGGAAAAAACTTCCTCTGCACGCATAGCCAACGTAAAAATGGTTTTATTTCTACGGAAGAAAAGACAAAATGACAGATTGACAAAAGGAAAGCTGTCATTTTGTCCATATTATCTGTCATTATGTCTATTCTTGTGTAGACAAAACGCATTTCTTTGGCGGTCATGGTAATCGTGCAGATCCAGCACGCGTACCATGACCACCATAGATATGGTTTCTTTCAACGGAAGAATAGACAAAACTTTAGATTGATAGCGGAAATCTGTCATTTTGTATACACAATCTGTCAGTATGTCTATTCTAGTATAAACAAAACGTATTTCTGTGGCGGTCAAGCTACGCGTCACCTTAAAATATTAAAGTGACGCGTAGCATAACCGCCAAATAAATATCATTTCTTTTTTAATTTTCTTTGAAAAGTAGAGATGAATAGTAACTTACTCTGTATAAACTTTGTCTTGTACATCAGGATATAGGGCGAGTAGCATCAACGTGAAGCCAATAACGAAAGTGACTAGGTCAGTACCAATTATTACTACTAATATTTCTTCTCTCTTTTCTTCTTCTCCCAAATTAGAATTGATTATAGAATCGAATATTCCTTTTAGACTGTTTTTGGTATCTGAAAATTCAATAGCTTTTAGTAAGGAATATTTTCTTAACAACAATTAAGAAAAAGCGCTTAACAACGCTTGCTAACGTTGAAAAAAATACAGTTGTCGGTCAGGACATGTTTACTAGCTTCAATAGTGCTTACACAATCCCCCATTCTGCTATTTATTTTGTTTCCTTTGAAATCAAATAATAGTGTTTTGTGCAATTAATTTAAAGTATTATTAAAATTAATATTAATGTCATTGTATTTGTATATAATAAATATATAAATTGATTTGAACCCGGTTAAAGATGGGAGTATATGCTCCGGAATCCGGAATGCCGGCGAAAATTCAGAGCACTGAAAATAGAACTCTGCGCTAATTCATTACAGTTGAAAATCGAACACGCGAGTGTCGAGTAAATGTTGTCTCTAAAAGCTGTCATATGTGACAGCTCGACACCTGAAACTTCGATTTTCAACTATATTATATTGGCGCAAAGTTCTATTTTTAATGCTCAAGATTTTCTACGGCCTTCCGGATCCCGTTGCATACAGGCCCAGCTTAATGCTAACTAAGCGTCCTAGAGGAAAATAGTATTTGGCAGTTGACAGCGCTTACCGCTTAGCGATCGCTATTTTGCTTACGAGCGCATCCGAGTACTTTTTTCCGCCAAACAGCCAATGTAACGGCTGTTTTGAAATATGAATTGATAATATTATAGCTTTACTAGAGTCAAAATATCAAAATTCGTCCATAATAATAATTCATATACTTTTTAAATGTAAACTTTATAAGGATTCTTTTGTTTTTTAGACAGAGAAAATTAAAAAAAAGCCATGTTGTAACCTTTCTTTTATCAATGGTTGTAACAGATTGACAAACGTCAAAACGTCAAACGTCGTGTATCACAATTGTGTCTATCAAACGCACGGTAGTGTGTGTTGTTGCTATTTTTATTATTTTTTTGTATTTCTGAGTATTATAAAAAAAAATATTAGCTTCTTGCACACCTTCCTCCACATAAACTTTAATTGTGCCAAATATAATAAGTACTCCTCAGTTCGCACAATTTTCGTAAAATCGTACTGAAAGTTTTTGCTTCATGTATTATTATAATAATTACATTAATAATACCTGGTTTTGAATTACAATTACTGTGACTTTTCAGTTCTTCCTCGCGTCGATGTAATATCTGTAAAACGTAGTTTTACTAAAATATTGTGTTTTATAATAGGTGCAATCGAACAAGGTGCCGCTAGACCAGACATAAGATGAAAATCGCTTAACAGCGCCCGCGCCGTTGAGTCGTGCGCACGCACAACTAGGTACTCACGTGTAAATACGAACTTCAACCACGTCTGCCGTCGTTGAGGTCGCTTACTTTGCGTTTAAATATTTTGATTTATATTGGCGTCTTAGTACAAAGGAAAATGTTTAGAAACTAGTCGAGCAGGAACTTATTCGATATAGTACATACCTACCTACTTGCAATAAAAAAAAAGTGTAATTATCGTCGTTGAAACTTACTTTCACAATAAGCATAAATATCTAGTCAATAACAATATTAGGTGACAGAAAAATTACCTTCTGAGCATACTGATGTGCAGTTTTCATTATACTTTTTCCTTCTTCGTATTGCGGATGACATCTGTACAAGAAATCAGGATGCTTCCAAATGGTAACCAACCTGTCCTTAGCAACCATCTCCCAACGTCTTACGGCATCGCAGAACTCTTTGCAATAAATTTCATCGTCCGATATGTCTACTCCCGTTTCTGTTAAATAATGTCTTATATGATATAATAGTAGATCAAATATGTTATGTTGTAAATTTATTGTTGTTGAAAATAAAAAAAAAATAAGAAAAAAATGATTTGAAGCAGAAGTACGGAAAGTACAAATAACCTATAAAGATTTAATTGATTCATAAACAGCCGTGTCTGAGAATACGATTTACCTGCCTCCACACAGAAATCCAAAACAGTTAACAAATACTCAACCCATAGAAAACCATAGATATAAAAACCATAGAAAAATAACACTACTTAGATCTATCCATATGAAATATTATGAGACCTACTTATTGTATTTTTAGTTGTCTCCTTATTGAAAGTATTTTTAGGTTCATTCTATTATATCTGTGTATGTGTGCGGCGTTGCGGCGTTGAAAGCCGTGCATCGTCTAACGTCGTTTCAGTTCGGCAGACTTCGGCACGGTGTTTGTGTGCGTGCGACTAGACGTATGCGTGTAGACTTAGTATGCAATAGCTTTACCGCGGCAGTCCCCGAGTGCCACACGTATTTTTCTTTTGAGTTTTTATTTTGTGGATGTATTTTATATTTGTATTCAAATAAAGAATTTATTTATACATTTAAATAATCTACTTCTAAAATACTTACTGAGAACAGGCCTAAGGATATAAGTATGCAAGTAGCTTTCTACAGAAAACGGCCCTTTGCCGGCGTGACTCGCCAACATGTCAGTCAACTTCACACTTTCTTTCGAAAAGGTGTCGACGAAACTGAACAAGAGTTTCGGATGAAACGACGGCACCAACACAGCTCTCCGTTCTTTTGAAATTGGACCTAAATTACACAGCAATTAAACCTATAGTTATGTTGAAACTGTTACATCTTTTGGTTGAAATCTCCAATTTACACAGCACTGCATTTCAGATCGCTTTCTCGCATTGCATGTTCAATTACGAATCGTACATTCTATCCGAAATATCGTTGTAAATAATATAAGCTGGTACTTACTAGGTATTTTTCACACGACAAAAATCTTTAGTACCTACAGTAAAGTATAATTTTTTCCTATTGTGAACTATTCCCACAACCTATCTATAAAATTAATTCCATACATATAAAGTGCCTGTACTCACCCGAAACAAAAGCGCTTCCATTCCCACTGAAGGTTCTAAGAAATTTGTACAGATAGTCCTTCTCTAAGCTTGTCCTCAGAGCAAATGCTGTATCTTGAGCATCACATAACACTGAAAACCGGTTAAATAAAAATCATAAATACGTATACATACTCTCGAAAACATAACCCTCCTTCTGGTGCAGCTGCAGTCGGGTAAAAACTGTGACTCGCAAAAAAATAAGAAAATAATTTTATATTTTATATAGTAATTTTATAATTATATAATATTATAATGATTTTATAAACTACTAGTTAGTCCGACACACGTTGTTCGGTCTTAAATATGAACTGGAATAAAAAAACTACACCTTCACCTACAAGATACACTAACATCTACACCTACTTATCTGCCAACGAACGGTTTAAAAACCAAAAACTACACCTACTACGATCTACACTTACAACATACACCTACCATCTACACCTAAAACGTACTGGGGCTGAAACTATTGGGGCTTGTTTTTCCTGATATAAAACTATTTTGCATTCCAACCAAACAGATAAGCTAAACAACGAGACGCATCTATAATAATACTAGTTTTTGCCCGCGGCTCCGCTCGCGTAAATACAGTAATTCACGGATACACTGTTCTTCTTTGGGATAAAAAGAACAGTGTATCCGCGGATTACTTTATTTACGCGTCTAACCTACTACCATACCAAATTTCATCAAAATCTGTCCAGTTCAGTGCATGAAAGAGGAACAAACATCAATCCATCCATACATCCATTCTCACAAACTTTCACATTTATATTAGTAGTAGGTTGACCACAAGTTAGATAATATGTAGCGTAAGAAAATAAAATGCAAAAACACGATTATATTCTTATTATGGCTCTAACTCAGATAAACAAGAAATATATAAGAAAACCCTTTTTTGGAAATTAAATTATTTCACCTTTTTCTTATACCTACGGTCAGTACAAAAAAAACAACGCTTCTGTTTTTGTTTTGTAGGATTTGCTTCAGATGCCATAGAGGTAAGATTTAGGTGTACATAATTTGAAAGAGATTGAGAAATTAGGTGTTAATTAATATCTCAAGTCGACGCGTACCTATCTATATTTTTTTATGTATATTTTATGTACGCATAACTTTTAGTTGTCCAATTTTGATAATTCTTGATTTGTTCTATCGGGTTTACTTCTTAGTTGGTCCCATTTTCACCAACTGGTAGACCTGATGATGGATTCCATGAGAAATCGAGGGAACTCCTCGAAATTTATATGGACACCTATAGTGATTTCAACATTTTTTGGATTCAAAACCACCACCACCAGGAACCACCAGGAACAGAACTCCTCAGTCTTTGGAGATGCATGCTTGGGAATTTCAGCATTATTTAAAGAACAGCAAGCATAATATATAAATAATAATATACAAACCTATGTAATAGGTGGTAAGCAAATAGATTCTTGCAGCTCCGCCAAGTTTCAATGTCTGGACTATGATACTAGCCAATGTCGTCATAAGTGCTGTTCAATTAATAAAAAAAATATTGCACTATATATAAAATTAGAAAAGACCTTACGCATAGATAAATCTAAAATAATAATTCACCGATTATGATATTATATTTTTCATTTAATAAGAGGAATAAAAAAATTAGTTTTGGAGCCCCAATTTCACCAACGCATATAACGTTGAGCTATTGTTTTCGATCTCTCTGTCCCCTCCTGTGATCTGTCTGTCTAACATTAAATGAGAGAGAGAGAGAGAGAAAGATCGAATCCGGGCTTAGCGTTAAGCTCATTTAAAGAAGTTTGATGAAATTTTTCATCAGGCTTATTTGTTACTAAATGTTGCCTGCGACTCTGAGCGTGCAAAAGTTAATCTTGGAGAAACCGTACATTTTACCGCGATAAAATTAGCATATGTCCTTCCTCTTGGTCTAATATATATATCTGCCAAATTGCATCTAAATCGGTCCAGTAGTTTCGGAGCCAATACAATCCAAACAAACAAACAAACTTTTCCTTTTTATAACATTACTAGACGTCGTCGCCCGCCACCTCGAGTACCCAAAAAGAAATCCCCCAGAACCGCACATTTTGCCGCGATATGAAGCTGGCTACGTCCTTCCCCGTGGTCTAATCTATATCTGTGCCTTTCATCAAAATTGGTCAAGTAGTTTCGGAGCCTATTTAATGCAAACAAACAAACAAATCATTTCTCTTTATAATATTAGTATATATAAATAAATAAATATCTATGGATGGAGATAAGTAAAGAGTACTAGCTCTACTTACGTAGTAATAATATTAAGTAACCTGTGGCTCAGTGTCGAATAATTATAAACCAATCAATACGAAACCGCCTTTTTAACCTTGATTTCCACTTAAAAGTATCTTAACTAAAGATAAAATTTGGTATTTTAAAAATTACCTTCGGAGTCACCAAGAAACTTCCACGCTGAACCAATCACAGGCACCTCCACTCCCAAAGATGGAAATTTCTTTATCAAACGACAATCACGACGTCGTTTGAACATTTCATTGTGATACAAATAATACATGAAAGCTAACGTTACTAGTATTAAAAACATATTTTATGTTCTTATTTCTTAATATAATAATTTAATTGTAACATCAAACATTCGTGTTCTCTGCTTTATTATTATGATGTCTACTTTATTATGAAACGACTGTGAAAAATCGATTTGCATTTATTGGAATCTTCCAAATCTTAATAATATCTATAATCGAGGAAACTAGTACACATTCGGCTATAGTACTCAATATGTATGACCCCACACTCCTACACTCCGAAACAATACAACGTAACTAAGTACATAATTTTCAATTACGTGTTTTATAATGCTCGTGCAAGGTGATTTGTTTCCTTTTTTTTTATAACATTGTTATTATAATGCTAATATAGAACTAAATCAAGTTATTCGTTGTTAAATAATTGTTAAAAACATCATTCTTCTTTCTCTATCTTCTTGAAACAATGAACTTAAACTTCAATTTACAATTATATAATACAAAATATTGCCCTCAACTTCGTGCACGCAAACGGAAATCCCAAAGAAACTATACATTTTGCCGCAATAAAAAGTAGCCTTGAGAAGTTCGAAAACAAAATGTACCTATGGGATTTAACATAGGGCATCGCAAGCGTCATGTCACTTAGCGATGACTTATATCAAATCTTATACATTTTTGATTTCGAACATCGCCATCGAAATTATCGAATGCATCTTGACTAAAGGCCCAGTAGCTTAGATGAAGCTACTGGTCCGATTTTAATAAATGAGGTGTCAATAGATTCGTAATGATGCCGCGGGTAACATAGGCTATACTGAGTGGCCGGGAGATTGACGTCAAAAAAAAATTAGGTCTCTCATGTGTCCGAATCACCCCCATGTATGCTCGGCGAATTTTCATAGTTCTTGAGTTATATTGCTATCTCTCTCACTCCCTCATCATGCGATAGCATCTAGAACATCTGTCAAATTTTAAATTGAATCACTCGGATAAATGTAAGAGCTGTTATATCGCAAGTTGCATGAGTTCATATGTATAGTAAAATTGCTGATTGCATTATAGCTAATGCAATAGGAATCCTATATTATTTCCTACCCCCTATATAGGGGGTATTCTACTGTAGAATTTTTTAAAAAGTCGTTTTTTTTTTTTTTCATATTTTCAAAGTTTAGATAGTCAAAAATATGTCATTAAAAGGATTTTTCAAAATTCCCATTATTTCATGAGTTATAGCCGTTTTAGTGACGTGGCATCGGTTCCGGCCCGACCGCTACAAGTTAACAAAAGACGGCAGGTTTTTTTTTTTTTTTTTTAGGAGGGGAAATATGTTACGTATCCCCCGCCGCCCCCGGGGGTGGGCAGCAGGGGTATGTCGGACTCCCCCGGCGCAATGGTGAGGAAAAGCGCCGAGGTTTACCGACTAAAACCCCTCCATGCCTCCTTCTGCGCCTATGCGGGGTCATGGGAACTGCGTGATACTACTACCACGACCCCGCAGCGCGCGCCGCGTCCGGCCCTCTCCTATCGCGGCGGCTGGGTGTAGTGCCGCCGCCTGCCTCATCGAGAGCTCCCCGAGGCATTGGGGAGCTGTTCATCTCGGGGCCCACAGTGTGGGCGGCGATCCCCCGATCACCGCCCACGGGCCTAGGCTTCCACGTCCATGGCGGGGGCGGTCGGTGCCGCCCTTGCGCCTTTGGCCTTGGGCTTTTGCCGGGCCATCGATGCCGGAGCCTTACTCTTCGTCTTTTTGTTGGGGGGCGGCTTGGCTGTTATACAGCCGCTGCTCCCCAACACGTGGTCCCGCCTCTCCTTGCTCAGTGCCTCACACACGGGGCAATTGGGTGCCGCCGTGCAATCGGGCGCCTTGTGTCCCGGCTTCCCACAGCGGAAACAGATCCCACTGAGGTCCACCGGGCACGAGCACTTAATCGCCAAATGGCCGGTGTCCAGACAACGGTAGCACCGCCTTGGCCTCGCGGCCAGCAGCACTACCCTGCGCGAAGGTTACCTTTTTTTTTTTTTTTTTTTTTTTTTTTTTTTTTTTTTTTGGGAGGGGAAATACGTTACGTATCCCCTGCCGCCCCCGGGGGAGGGCAGCAGGGGTATGTCGGACTCCCCCGGCGCAATGGTGATGAAGAGCGCCGAGGTTTACCGACTAAAACCCCTCCATGCCTCCTTCTGCGCCTATGCGGGGTCATGGGAACTGCGTGATACTACTACCACGACCCCGCAGCGCTTGCCGCGTCCGGCTCTCTTCTTCGCGGTGGCTACTTTGTATGCCACCGCCTGCCTCACCGAGAGCTCCCCGGGCATAGGGGAGCTTATCTCCTCGGGACCCATCGTGTGAGCGGCGATCCCCCGATCACCGCTCACGGGTCTAGGCATCCAGCTCCATGGCGGAGGCGGATGGTTCCACCCTTGCGCCTTTGGCCTTGGGCTTTTGCCGGGCCGTCAATGCCGGAGCCTTACTCTTCCTCTTGTTGGGGGGCGGCTTGGCTGTTATACAGCCGCTGCTACCCAACACATGGTCTCGTCTCTCCTTTTTCAGCGCCTCACACACGGGGCAATTGGGTGCCGCCGTGCACTCGGGCGCCTTGTGTCCCGGCTTCCCACAGCGGAAACAGCTCCCACTGAGGTCCACCGGGCACGAACACTTAACCGCCAAATGGCCGGTGTCCAGGCAACGGTAGCACCGCCTTGGCCTCGCGGCCAGCAGCACTACCCTCGCCTGGACCCAGCCGACCTGCAGCCGCCCAGAGCTGGTAAGCTTCTTGGCGGCCGCGGTTGGTATGCCGAGCCAAAGGCTTCTGACACCCCTGGGACCCATCACAATTCTGCCCGACCGGATGTCGGCGGCCGGGCAGCTGCCTTCTCTTGCGACGGCCTCGACGATGTCTGCGGCCGTCGCCGAATCGTCCAGCCCGGTGACGAGAACTTCTGCTCTCTTCACCGGGCGGGCTATTCGCACTGCACTATGGTCTAGGACCGCCCTCATTTTTTCGGCCAGTGCGTCCGCCTTCTCTTGGGCCCCCTCTCCAGATATCTGGAGGACCCGGGCGCCCGTTTCAGCCAGGCGGAAGTCGACCTTTGTTATGCCGAGTTCCGCCAGGCTGATCTTCTTCTTGGCCTCCCCAAGGATGGAGGCGTATGTCGCCCTCCCTTCTTCGAGCACCCCCGCCTCCAGGGTGAGGGTGATCGCGGCCGTTTTGGGGGGTCTCAACTTCCCCTTTCTCCTCTTGGGGGGTGCTGTTTTGGCAGCAGCTCCATTGTTTTTCCCCCTCTTGTTTCGCCCGCGAGTCCCGACTGTGGTCCACGGGGCGTCCGTAACAGGTGGGGCGGATGTAGGTGCCCTCGCCCGCTCGGCTTCTCGAGCGGCAAGAGACTTTTTGCTCTTGCCTTTTTTCTTCTTCGTGGGAGGCGCAGGCGCAGTGGGAGCCTGCGTTGGCACCACCGCGCCTGCCGCTGCCCCACTCCTCTCCCCGGCTGCTGCCTTTTTCAGCTTTGGCCGCTCCCTCACCTTCGGCACCTCGGCGCTCGACGCGGGTGCCAGGGCCATGTCACCCCGGGCCACGTCCGCCGCAAGCGGAGGCCTCCTTCGCGGCTCCGGCAGGAGGCGGTCCTCCAGACCGGCCAGCCTTGCGTTGAGCATATTGGCGAAGGTCTCTATGTTTGCTCTAGAGACCTCCGCCAACAGCTCACGCATGTCGCTGTCCTTGGGGCGGGAGGCCTGTTTGCGCAGCTCGTCGAGCTCCTGGCGCAATTTGGCCATTTGCTCTTCGAGGCGCTTGTTATGGGCCTCCAGCTTTGCCACCTCCTCTGTCGCGGTGCGACATCGTACCTCGTTGAAGGCCGACGCGATAGTCACCACTGCCTCCTTTAGGTACCTTTGATAGGTACCTTTCAGGTTGGAGGACTTTGTGGCGACCATGTAGACGGTCTCCAACGAGGCCTGCACTGCTCCGACCAGCGCAGCGCTCGTTCGCTCCGACGCTTCTTGTCGCGTAGGAGAAGTAGCGGGGAGTCTGGTGGGGGAGGGGCTAGAACGGATGAGCGCTCCAGCATTCCTCGCCCCACGAGCCACTGCGGCGACTTCCTCCTCGGCCTGGAGCCGAAGGGCCTCCGCCTTTTCTCTGTTTAGGTCAGCCTTGGCCTTGGCCAGGCCGACATACTGGCCGGTCGTCGGCGGCCGGCCACGTCCTCTTTTGGGTTTGGGCGCCACCCCCTTACTGATGGGCGGCGCCATGTCCTCATCTGTATTACGCCGCTTACGGGCAGTCCTGTCCGGGTTTGCGAGCAGCCCCTCGGAGTCCAGCGACATGTTAGACACGCTGCTGGTATCCGAGGGACAGTCCTCGCTGTCTACATCCGTGGAAGGAGGTTTAGGGCGGGCGCCAGGCATGCGTTCCAGGTACACGCGCGGCAACCCCCCCTTATCCCTCCTTTGAGTCCTCTCCGGTAGTAGGGCCGTCTCCGGTGCGGTAAGGTGCACCGGTTTCGGTCTCGCTTGCGCCATAGCGCCTCCCTCTCCACTACACGCAATTTGTGCCGCCCCCGTATACGTGCGGCAGACTTCCTCTTTCGAGGAAGTGTGGGATTCCCCGGCATTGCCGGGACCCACCCGGGGAGAATTTTTCAACTTGCGCTTCTCCATCATATTAATTCTCCGACACCCCGGGTCGCGGCCTTTTTTCAGGTGTGAGGTCACCTATCGGAAGAGTTAAATAAAAGTGAAAGATAGCAAGAGAAGAAATAAAGATGGTGAAAAGATAGAAAAACAAATAAAACTAAAGCAGAAAACAAGAAAGTGAAACTAAAAAGGTGGTGAAAGATAGAAGAAGAAAGAAAGATAGAGCCAGCCTTCAGCCGCGTGAGTACCTCACCCCGCAAAAGACGGGGTGGCGTACCCAAGCGTTGCCCAGGGGCACGAACGTGGACGCACTGGCAGACCCCCGCGCGAAGGTTACCTAACCTAACCTAACCTAACCTAACCTTCGTACTGAGTGGAAGTGCTGACGTGTTTAAAATTATTCAAGTGAAAATTATATAATCAAATATAATTATATAATCTTATATGGAGCAGGAATCGCCGATTAAAAATATGTAAGTATTCTGTACCATTCTATAAGTAAAATTGTCGAAAGCTTGTCTCAAAACTTTGAACGAGTTTTTCTCGGAACTACTTTTTTCGAGCTGGCGGTAAGGATATCTCGAGTTCTAATGAACTGATTTACTTCAAGTTTGGAGAGGATGTTCTCTATACATCACTTCATCTCGTGACTCTTGCCCAAAACTATAACTTCTCATTTAGTATTTTTAAAAAATTCGGAATTGTTAAAAAAATATGAAAAAAAAATTTTTTTTTTTCAAACTGCCGCCATTTAAAAAAAAATATTTTTTTAACTTATCCAAGGGTTATACGATAGCGACATCTATAATAATTAAGAATCCGTCTGTTTTTTATGTTTCAGATCACCAGAAGGGTTGGAATAATGCACGCCAGGACACCCTCTTTTTTTTTTCTTTGACTGCTCATAACTTTGTCAATTTTAATTTTTGTTTTAATAATTTTTTTATGTAATAATAAAACATCAATAAACAAATGATAAAAAAATTTATAGTAAAAATATTTTTTGTTTCCTTTGTACAGCGCTTCAAAAACCGGGCGAAATTCATGCCTCTACAGTAGAATACCCCCTAAAACATAGTGTTTTTAGTCAGATTGAATTGGATTTCCGTCGGGTGCAGGTCTTTCTCCAAGTTCTTTTTATAATATATTTTCGTGTGTCAATTAAAATAGTTTTTTTAAAAACCAAATCCTGAACCACCCCGTAACAGTGGTGTCAGAAGTGGGATACCAGTGTTGACTTATCCACTTTCGTTCCACTGGTGTTCCATAACGGTTCGCGAATAAAACTGTGCTGAAAAAAAAACTCTATGAACCAATTCATCTCCGGAGTGTGATCTTGAACAGTGTCCAAATCATTTCTGTGTCCACTTCGTCAAACTCTTGTGCATACTGAGTCTCGACAGTCAGCCTTACTTCGTAAGCCTGCAGACCAGTCCTGTGTCCTGCTTCCCGACCCGACTTGCTCGTGCAAAATACGCACAGCCGCTACCTAACTTCGCAACCGCAATCGTTGATTCCTGCTACCGTCGCTGCTGAAGGCATCTCCGTTTCTGCCGCCGTTCCTGCCGCCGTTCTGCTGCTGTTCCTGTTGTTCCTGACATTGGTTGCGTTACTGGAAACGCACCGCCGCTCCGCTACCTGCTGCTAACTTGTCGTTGCTGTAATGCAGCTCAAGTTCCTGGTGATCCTGTCAATCCTGTGAGTAAAACATATTATTATTTGTTATTGCTACATTTCAGATATTTTTAATTGAGTATCTTTCAATATACTTACCAATTTCCTCATCAATCTCTAAACCTTCACGTATATAAGTAATTATCCACAAATATCGAATAAATTATATACATACATACCGTCCTTATCTAGGTATTCTTTAAATTTCTTTTACAATGTCGACCGAAAGCAAGAAAAGCTGTGAGAAGACAGAAATTTTACTTTAATAATTAATGTATTATGTAATTTTATTTGTCCCTATAAAGGAGAACATGAAACTCTAACCGCTTTTCTTACTAATTGCCAAAATGCCTTGGATCTAACATCACAATCTCAAAAAACATTGTTAAATAAATATCTTTTATCGCGTCTAGAGGGCAAAGCCCAAATTGCTTGTTCCAATAAATGTTCGACGATTTTAACCAGTTAAAATGTTTTCTGAAACAAAATGTTGGTGAAAGAAAGCATTACAATCACTTATTGCTAGATCAACAGTCGTGTAAGCAACAACTAAATAAATCTGTTTCACAATTTGCGCTTCGTGTTGAAAGCTGTCTTACTGATTTACAGTCCGAAATCTATAATTCTGAATCTTTAAAAAAGATATTTCTGGTCGCTATGACAGAGGATTTAGCGTTATTTTCATTTTCCTTAGGGCTTCATCCGCGAATAAGTAATAATGTTAGGTGTAGAAATCCTAAATCTCTTAATGATGCAATCAATATTGCCCACGAAGAGGAAAAGATACAAAATATTTTATATAAAACTACCAAATCTAAATGTAAAACCTGTGGAAAATCAGGACATACGGAATCGGAATGTTATAGTGTAGAGAGGCGCTCACATCCGCCACGTGATTTCTCAAAATCGAAGCCTCAAAATCCAACATCTTTTAATTTTAATAATAATCAATCCGATTCCCACGTTTTCTGCAAATATTGCAAAAAGAGTGGCCACGACATAAAATAATGTCGTAGAAGGAAATATAATAATGAAAAGCGTTATTCGTATAATCATTCTAATAATTATAGCAAGTCCGCGAACGCGCATCATATTTCTTACGAGCCGCCGTCGCCACCGTCACCGACACCTTATGAAGTTCCATGTGAAAATGTCGGCGACTGTGATTTAAGCTAATTGATCGGATTGCACTTAAATTTTCCACAAAATCTATTTCGTCAAAATCTACGAATTCTAATCTTAAATCAAATAATTCATCTCAACACATTCCTTCAGGAACCTCTGTATCGTTGAGACATATTTCTAAATCATTGGACCACACGGGTAACCAGCCCCAAACAAGTGCCAATATTTCTAAATCATTGGACCACACGGGTAACCAGCCCCAAACAAGTGCCAATATCTCTAAATCATTGGACCACACGGGTAACCAGCCCCAAACAAGTGCCAATATCTCTAAATCATCGGACCACCACACGGGTAACCAGCCCCAAATACGTGTCCATAATTCAAAATCGTCGGACCGCCACACGGGTAGCTAGCCCCAAATAAGTGTCCAATCTTTAAAAAAATATCATAAAAATTATATTAATAATAAAAATAAAATCGAGTCTAATTTTCAAACTCCAATATATGAGATAAATTCATTCATTACAAAAATATCCTTGCCTCACATTAATTTAAAGACAGAATTATCTACGCGTCCTTTACGGTTTCTAATAGACACTGGTGCAAGCATAAACCTTATAAAAAATCCAGCTTAGATCAAAAATATATTTTATCACACGAAATAGTTAAGATAAAAGGGATCAATAATATCGAACACTGTTCTGAATCTTTAGGTACATCTCAAGTCAATTTTTATTTATCTAATAACACTTATAATTACAAATTTCATATCTTTAATGATGATGTAAGTCTAGAGTATGACGGCATCATCGGTAGTGATTTTTTAGGCTATTTTAAAGCCAACATTAATTACGAATCCAAATTAATTAATATTTGTGGGCAAACCATGGATATGAACTAAACACACCGGCATATTTAGCGGAACACAAAAAAAAGGTCCATAATTAAAAAAATATGGTTTTATTTTAAAATCTACTTACTACACTTCTTTTGTTATTTAAAGTTTCATTTGTTTTACTTAAAATGAGATCACATTAAGAACAAATTTTGCGAGTATTTGTGAAAAATGGTACATTTTTGAACTTTTCATGTAACCGGGAAAAGTGAAAATTAATATTAAAATAACAATTAATTAAATTAGAAAAATGATGATTAAAATCGCGTCTTTCCTCCACGTGCTCTTATTAAAGTTTCTACCCGTCTAGGCATACTGAGAATGATGTTATCGATGGTCTCCTGGGATAGTCTCCGCCATTCCTCAACTACGGCGATTCGCAGTTCACCCACGTTGGCAGGAGCTGGAATTCTGGACTTAACTTTTCTTTTCAGCAAGTCCCAAACGTGCTCTATTGGGTTCATATCCGGTGATCTCGTCGGCCACTCCATAACAGTGATATTCATATCATTAAGATAAGCTGGATTTACCCGAGCGGTATGCGGCCGAGCATTATCCTGCAAAAAAAAAACAAAATCGTCACCGATATATGGGGCAAATGGTACGACATTTTCTTCTAAAACTTCTCTGATATAGCGGTATGCAGTCAGACTCCCTCTGTCAATCACTACCAAGTCTGTGCGAGCTCCTAAACAAATGCTCGCCCAAACCATTATTGATCCACCACCGTATGCAACTGTAGTTTTAAAATTTGTCTGAATGTATCGTTCTCCTTTGAGTCTGTATATTCTTTGCCTGCCGTCAATTTGATTTCTGTGTGTGAAAGTGCAGAGAATTCTGCACTCATCACTAAACAATACCTTACTCCATTGGTCCGCGTTCCAAAGTCGATGTTCCTGAGCAAAAGTTAACCTGTTTCTACGATAATTTACCTCGAGCCTTGGAACCTTGGCGGGCACAAATGAACCCAAACCAGCTTCTTCGAACCTTCTTCGTACCGTACGCTCACTTACGGTTACACCCCGCACTGCTTCTAACTCATGTCGGGCTTGGACGGCCGTCAAACGGGGGTTCCTACGTACACGAAGCCGAATGAAACGATCATCCCTACTCGAAGTGCGTCTTTTTCTGCCTTGTCCTGCTCTTCTCACATAAGTACCGGTCTCCCTGAACCGTTGGATACTGCGATGGATCGTTGAAACTGGTCGACGAAGATCTCTGGATATCACTCTGTAGGTTTGACCATTTCTTCGCATTTCGAGTGCCCTGGCAATCTCCGTTGGGGCTAAGTCAGGCATAATTCAGTCCTCAACTCCAAAAAGATACGCGATTAAAAAAAAAACAAAAAACAGTATTTCAATGAAATTTTAAATCAAACTCAGAAGGAAGAAATACTCGAAGTTCGCTCCAGATAAGGTGTATTTGAATAAAATTACAACAATTGCATAAAATGTGATGTTCAGTTGTTTTCTTAATTTGAAAATATTTCTTTTTAAATTAAATGACGTATAAATCAGCCAGCAACCTTATATGATACTGATATCAAACCTTTATTGTATGTTCCGCTAAATATGCCGGTGTGTGTATGTTCAGCCAACCTACATAATTCCTGCTCGTTCCGAAGCCGTCATCGAGTGCGCGGTATCAAATTACTCACCCGAGCGTTATCCGAACAATCAAGGATTACTATTAGATCATACTTTAAAAGATGGCATTAATTTCGCTAATTGTATTGTCACAATAAAATCTAATAAAATAATCAACGTAACAATTTTAAACACTACTAACTCAGCTATTGAAATCAAAGATTACGCCGTAGGATTAAATCCTTTTGAACCAGAAAATACTTCTAATAACATATCGTCACAATTCGTCAATTCTATTTCCTATTCTAATTCAGATAGAGTGAAAAAGGTACTCGATCTTATTCGCTGCTCTCATTTAAATCATGAAGAGAAAGAAACTCTTTTAGAATGTTGCTCACATTACACTGATATATTTTACATGGAAGGTGAACCTCTATCATTTACAAGTGCAATCGAACATACTATACATTCAGGAGACGCGCCGCCTATCACGTAAAATCATATCGTTTCCCGGAATGCCATAAGGAAGAGGTAGATTCACAAATTCGAAAAATGCTTAACCAAAATATCATACGTCCTTCTTTTCATCTTGGAGTGCCCCGGTATGGGTCGTTCCTAAGAAAATGGACGCCTCAGGTAAAAAGAAGTGGCGAATAGTTATAGATTATCGTCGATTAAATGACGTCACTGTATCGAAAAGTTATCCTCTACCTCTCATCACCGATATTCTAGATCAATTAGGATATTGTAAATATTTTAGCACCCTCGATCTATCCAGTGGCTTCCACCAAGTCAAAATGAGTCCAAAGGACGCCCCAAAAACGGGATTTACAATAAACACAAATTTGAGTGTCTCTGGGCACTACGAATTCACAAGAATGCCTTTTGTGTCTGTCCAAATCCGGATAAAATCAAAGCTGTAACTCAATTCCCAACACCTAAAAATCCAAAGGATATAAAATCCTTCCTAGGTCTAGTCGGATATTATCGACGTTTTATAAACAACTTTTCACAAATCACAAAACCATTGACATCTCTTTTGAAAAAGGATGCAATATTTCAATGGTCTCATGAATAAGAACGAGCTTTTACAAATCTAAAGAATAAATTGACGTCAGCACCTCTACTCCAATATCCCGATTTTAATCAACCTTTCTTACTAACTACCGACGCCTCTAACTACGCGGTAGGTGCCGTATTATCTCAAGGAGAAATAGGCAAAGATAAACCTGTCTCATATGCGTCACGAACTCTAAGCAAAGCCGAGGGTAATTACTCTACCCCAGTGAAAAGAACTTTTAGCCATTTTATTTGGGGTAAAAACATTCCGCCCTTATCTATATGGGCGTAAATTTAAAATCATAACAGACCACAAACCACTAGTGTGGCTGTTTAGCGTTAAAGATCCCGGATCCAGGCTCATTAGATGGCGTCTTAAACTAGAGGAATATGATTATGAAATTATATATAAAAAAGGTAAATGCAAACGCTGACGCATTATCTCGCTATCCAATGCTCATTCTAGATGATAAAACTGATAATTCAATGATATGTAACCCTACACTGTCACCCGGAAGTGACATCGATTCTCATAATCTTCCGTCAATATCTGAAACTTACGACCAATTTCTGCAAATCTCAAAACACCGGGTTGGTGTTACCTTCGACACCGTTATTCAAGAACATAGCGAAAGTTTATTAAAGACTAAAATAAAATTAATCGCGTATCCAACGTCAATTGATTTAGACGAATCTATTCCATATTGTAGTGATATCATAAACGCATCTTATAGCGATCCTAATATTCGAAATATTGAACGCGAACTCCATACCTATTATTCAACTTCCAATGATAACCATGTATTCACACATTTGTTTATTAAATTAAATCATTTTGACGAAATGACTTACAAGGATATGTTTAATGTTCTCCGTGAATATCGAGACATGATAAAATACTGGTATTCCGAAGAGAAGGAAATAGCACTATCAGATTTTACAGACCCGTTCTCTAAACTTTCGTTTACAAAAATAATATATAATATTATTGCGTTTCTTTTTCATACTACTAATATAAAAATTCATATTTATCATTATTGTATAAAATATCCAACACCGAGCGATCAAACAAATCTTAAAAGATAATCATGACTCACCTCTCGCTGGGCATCCAGGTATCTCTCGTATGCTAGAAAGAATCAAATCCCAATTTTGGTGGAAAAACATGAGGCAAGACATCGAAGATTACGTAAAAAATTGTCGCTCGTGTCAAATTAATAAGCCTTTACGACAAAACCAAATCTCCGATGATAATAACCTCCACAGCATCGCTACCCAACGAAAAAATCTATATTAATCTGGTCGGTCCACTTCCTGAAACATATGAATATAAATAGAAATTTTTACTTACCGTACAAGATGACCTCACTAAATTTTCACAAGCTTATCCTATGCAGTCATGTTCAGCTGAAGACACAGCTAGAACACTCGTTAATTATATTTCACACATGGGAATACCCAAAATGATCATCTCCGACCAAGGCACAAACTTTTGTTATTCAGTATCAAACACATTTTTGCTTCACCATATCATCCCCAAACTTGTGGCGCGCTAGAAAGGAGCCACTCTACTGAGGGTAGAGTTTTAAGAATATTTGAGGTCCTATATAGGCGAAAATCAAAACACTTGGGACCTTTACATCCCAAGCGCTATGATAGCTTATAATTCAAATGTGCATAGTACGACAGGTTACTCCCCATTAGAACTATTATTTGGCTTTAAACCCTATTTACCATTTAGCATAGACGTCCTCGATAACAACACATATACATATTATATTCGAGCACTAAATCATCGTCTTTATTATAGCCGTCAAAAGGCTCTACAAAATATTCAGACGTCTAAAGAAAAATCTAAAAATTATTATGATGTTCGAACAAAGCCTATTATATACAACGCTGGCGATATGGTGTATGTCCGTTGCCACTACAAGAAAACTAAGGCCTTATCCCCAGTGTGGAAAGGTCCGTATAAAATAATAAAACTAAATGGTAATCATACGGCAACGATATTAATTAATCGTAAGCACGTTCGTCATCATTTCGATGAAATAAAACCGGCAAGTGACGACACAGCATAGTGTCCTAGGTCAGTAACTTAGTAGTAACAACAGTAAGTATAACGTAATCGTAACATAAGTTTTTTCATTCTATTTCAGATGCGCGCTGACGCCGCTAGCTAGATCAGATTTCGTATCGCCCATCATTAGTAGTCCGGGCCTTTATTTTGATAAGCTCCTAGATCTTAAGTTTACTAATAACGACTGGAAAGTCTTAGAATATTTAGATATAAGTCATATCCAACCTAACTTAGATAAAATAGAGTTTTTATTAGAAAAGCTAAATGTATTTCGTAAATAGATTCCAAATTTTATATATTTTACCAAAATGCAAGAGGGCTTCGAACTAAAACATGTATTTTTAAGAGAAATGTTTACCTTAACAGCTATGACGCAATATTAATCTCTGAAACGTGGTTGCTAGAAGGAATTCATGACGAAGAGTTGTTTGACGATAGGTACTTAGTTTTGCGGCGTGATAGGGACTATAGCTTGACTGGTCAGTCTATGGGCGGAGGAGTGCTACTCGCGGTCCACCGGAACCTCGCTGCTTCGGAGCGCATAGGTACTTAGTTTTGCGGCGTGATAGGGACTATAGCTTGACTGGTCAGTCTATGGGCGGAGGAGTGCTACTTGCGGTCCACCGGAACCTTGCTGCTGAGGAGCGCGTGGACTCGCGCTCGTCTGCTGAGGACATCTGGGTGACCATCACGCATAAGTCTATTCGCAGTAGGTTAACTACTTATATTCACATTTGTACACTCTACCTCTGTAAGCGAAATGAGGGAAGCAGTTCCAACACTCAATTGGATAATTTTTCAAATAAATTGTTCGACGTAGTCAATGCATGCCCTGATGACAAATTTATTATCATAGGTGATTTTAATTTACCTTTCATCGATTGGTATGGTGAGTATGGTGGTCACTCAGTGCATACAGGGTTTTCTCTTAACCGAACACAAATAGAATTTATAGATACCCTAGCACAATGTAATTTATCTCAGTGTAGTCAGGTACGTAATTGTAACAATAGGCTGTTAGATTTAGTATTCTCCAATATCGAGATTGATGTTACCGCTTGTGACGAGCCTTTAGTACTGGACGTTCTCCCTCATCATTGTGCATTGATATTAATTTTACTGTACAAAGAACAATGGAAGTCAAGGAGAGAATAAAGTATTATTATAATTCGGGTAATTATGATGCTTTATGCGCAGCTCTCGATACAATTAATTGGAATAACATTTTAAATAATAAAGCAATAGAAGAAGCAGTTAAAAAATTTTATGATAATATTTATGATCTACGTAACACCCAAATTCCCCATAAGCTCGTGTCGTCGTCCAAAACATTCCCTCCCTGGTTTGACACATCTCTAAAAAAGTTGCTAAAAGAAAAATTTAAACATCATCGCAAATACAAATTATACGGAAATCTTAACGATTATAACACTTTCTCACTACTAAGAAACAGAGTTAAAACTTTAGAACGTCAATGCTATGAATCCTACATTAATAAAACTGAATTGAACATAGTAAACAACCCTAGATCATTTTGGACATATATTAAAGATAATAAAAAAGCGTGTAATGTTTTTCCCTTCACTATGACTTATAATGAGATACTGGCAATTAATGGTGAGGAGGTGTGCAACTTATTTAACACCTACTTTGAGGCTAAATTTCAGCAGTCGAACTCCAGCCATGGCACCTCTTATTTTCAGACCGTTGATATGATTAATCATGACATAGGAAATATTGATATTGATTCGTCTGAGATTTTTAATGCACTTATCAGTTAATATTAGGAAGGGAGCTAGCTAGATCTGCATCCCATACTAATTGTTAAATGTGCTAAGAGTCTAGTTCATCCTCTTTGTATGATCTTCACGCGATCACTAAACGAGGGGTATGTACCTAATATCTGGAAGGCCGCTTTCTTATCACCGGTACACAAGGGCGGAAATAAAATTTAAATAAAGAACTACAGACCCATCTCCAAGCTCTGTATATTTGCTAAAATTTTCGAGGGCATCGTACATCGACAGTTATATTCTACATTGCGTAGCTAGTTTATACCCGAGCAGCATGGCTTTATGAAAGGACGCTCGACGGTCTCCAACCTTTTTATAGCGAATGATTATATCTCCTCCTGCATGGACTCGGGTGAGCAGGTCGATATGATCTTTACTGACTTTAGTAAGGCATTTGATCGTATCGACCACTCTATTCTGCTTCAGAAGCTGTACTTCGCTGGTATATGCCGAAACCTATTCAGGTGGTTCTCTTCATATATAACCTACCGCTCTCAAGCTGTAGCTATAAATGGCTAAATCTAAATGGATTTATATACCTTCGGGAGTGCCCCAGGGTTCGATCCTAGGACCCCTTTTATTTGCAATTTTTCTCAATGATATTGCATCATGTATTAAATATTGTAAATTTTTAGTATATGCGAACGACACCAAAAATTTCAAAAATATTTCCTCTGTTAATGATTGTCATCTGCTACAGGAAGACTTGATTAGATTTAATCATTACTGTAAAGTTAATAAACTAGACCTAAATGTCTCCAAGTGTTTTGCGATGACTTTCTCCCGTAATATCAATTTACTAAAATTCCCATACAGCATTAGTAATAAAGTGTTGGAGACTACTAATAATATGAGAGACCTGGGTATTATTATGGACTCAAAATTAATTTTCGACAAACATATTGATCACATTGTTAATAAAGCTTCAAAAGCGCTCGGATTCGTCATTAGGATGAGTAAAAATTTCACCACAATTAAAGTAATTAAAGTCTTATACTGTGCTCATGTGTGTAGTATACTTGAATACTGCTCAGAGGTATGGAAACCTAAATATGATTTATATAGAAATAGGATTGAATCTATCCAAAAATTTTTTTTATGATACCTACAATTCAGAAGTAGTCATTATTTGCCAAGCTACGAAGATAGATGTAAGCAATTTCACTTTTTACCATTGACAGTACGGAGAAATATAACTAATATATCTTTTTAATTTCAAATAATCAATAAAAACATTGACAGCTCATACTTGCTGGAAAAAATAAACTTTTGTATCCCCACTAAGTATTTTAGAAATTTTGTTCCAATCAATATCCCTACTTTTAAAACGTCATACCGCCGCAATTCATTTATATTTAGAGCGAGTTCTCAACTAAATGAATTTTCTAGAATAAACCCTTCTTTTGATATTTTCTCCGCCGAGCCTCATGCGATTAGACAGTTGGTTATTAAGTCCTTTTTTAATATCGATTAGCTAGCTGTAGTTTAGTTTTGTTTAGCGATAATAATTAATAAGTTATTATATTATAGTAGAGTTTGTTTTTGTTGCATTACTTATAATTTACTAAAACCATGTATAGCTAATGTTGCAATTCTTAAAAGACCTTTACACTAATTAACACGCCTAATATTAATTATCTGTTTCTTGATTAAATATCTGTATCTTGTACATTTGCGTCTTGAGCTTGTTTTATTTTCATGCTTTTACTTATGCTTTTATGTACACTCTTTATTTACTATATATTACTTATGTGCGTTTACGTTTACTGATTACTTATGCCTTTATGTGTACTCTCTTTATTGCTATCTGTGAAAACTTATAAATGGCTTGTAGTTAGTAACTAGTTAATTTGAATTGTAAAAGTAACTGTAAGTTTTCCGAACAAATAAAATAAACAAATAGAATAAAAATAAAATTATCTAATAAAAGCAAGCTTAAGTTATATAGAAATAATCATAAAACATGACGTGGTGCTGACATCTGTGTTCAATATTTTGCAAATTCCAAATTATCCGCATCTGTGCTTATAAATGGCACAATAGTAGTACAAATCTTATACTTTAAACGATTCTTCTTGTAGATATATAATCGGTATCTCGACAACGGCTACAAGTTTTACCATGAAATTACCGAACCGGTGGTAGGCATCATGTAGACCGACGTTCAGAAAGTGTATAAAAATACTAATTTTGAATAAAAGTTTTTAACTTTGACTTATCTCTTAGAAACTGCGCCTTTTTATTTCTCCACAATATGTTTTTATTTCGTCGTGCAATAATCTATATTAATAATTTCGTCAAGGGGTGCGGTAGACTCAATTGAAACCTTATATGAATAATAAAACATAAAAAATATTGATTTCGAGTCGACAACATTTATCCGCAAAATTCGGATTATGGAGAATTTCATTAAATTCTAATAATGTCTAATGGCACTGACAAACAAACCGCAGTCGCCGTCTTGGGTAGTTAATAAACGTTCCGTTTCATAGCAACACAACTTTCAACAAATCGCGTGCGTTGCGCCAAAAAGTATCCATCACAAAGAACTGTGACTCATGTGACTGTGTAAAACGAAACGTCTTGCCGGAAACATTGAGTGAATCTTATCAAAACTAAATACTTTTCTTCAGTCGTTGACGTTTCGCGAAAATATTATTTTTGACACTATTTTATATTGTTTTATGTTATATTTTTATTTATTTTATGTTATATATTTGATATGCTCTTTGTTATGTATTTTTTCTTCAAACCTGAGATTGGCCGATTGCGATAACAGCTATAGAAAAAAGAATACTAACCATAATCATAAAAGTGGAAGTTTTAGTTCAAATGTCATTTAGTTTTCCATAGTGTTTTACTTTTGTTAGATTAAGTAAATCATATTAAACTATTAAGACTTTACCTGTGAAATTGCCGTTTAGTTTGAAAAAATTTAAACGTATTTTTTTCATGTATTTTTTATTTGTATTAATCGAAGTAATCACCCATGCAATCAATGCATCTTTGCCAACGCAGTGGCAGTTTAATGATGCCCTTCTTAAAGAAATCAGCTGGACGGGAGGCAACAAATTCTTCAAAGGCATTTTGTACTGCCTCTCGGGTATTGAATTTTTTTCCCGCCAAGAAGTTATCCAAATTCTGGAAAACGTAGTAGTCTGTAGGCGCAAGATCTGGTGAGTAGGGCGGATGACGGAGAGCTTCCAACCCCAGTTCTTGCAACTTGGAGACCGTCTGCTGTGCAGTATGAGGTCGCGCGTTGTCGTGCAGGACCAGTGGAGACGAGGGATTGACCAATGCTGGTTGGAGATGTGCCAGCTTCTACATCATTGTGTTCAGTTCTTCACAGTACACATCAGCAGTAATGCTCACCCCGTTTGGTAAGAAGCTGTGATGAATCACACCGGCGCTAGACCACCAAACAGTGACCATCACTTTTCTAGGGGTAAGTTTTTGTTTAGGGCATTGTTTAGGTGCTGAACCAGGATTCAAACAACTTGCTGAGCGCTTACGGTTATCAAACAGAATCAATTTTTCATCGCAGGTAACAATGCGGTTCAAAATTCCTTCATTTGTGTGTCTGTTGAGCAGCGCAAGGCACTTTTCGACGCGTACTTCGCGCTGGCGATCATTGAGTTCGTGGGGCACCCATTTGTCAAGCTTTTTTACCTTGCCAATTTGACGCAAATGGAGCAATATTGTTTTGACGCTAACGTCGAAAGCTGCTGCTAATTCAGCCGTAGATTGTGTATCATCAGCTTCCACAATCGCCTTTAATTCGCCATTGTCGACCAAAGTCTTCGGACGACCGCGAGGTTCATTTTTCAGGTCGAAATTTCCAGAACGGAAGCGAGCAAACGAATAACAGGTGGTGCGTTAGTTTGTAGTGTTAGCTCCGTAAACGTCGTTGATGTTGCGTGCTGCTTGTGCCGCGTTGCTGCCACGACGGTACTCATATTCCATAATTACTCGAATTTTTAACGTATCCATGATGACGAAAAAGATTGAAATGTGATGAAAATGTTAACACTAATCAATAAACAAATGACTACTTTTGGAAAAAGAATTCCATGTCTTTAAAATAAAATTAATTTGAAATTAGAATTCTTAGCCAAACAAAAATTATTTTGATTTGAAATGGCCAGTACTGCAGAACGGCAATTTCATAGGTTAAGACCTATTATATCGTCATTATTATTGATACATGAAATGTTGTAAAATTTGCTATATTTACTGTTATGGAATTGGTCTTGATTTATCTTCCGGTTTATTATTCGTATCTCCTTTATTTTCTTAAAATGAAACCGGAAGTACTTATTATGAATTTATTTTGTACGATATTATTTCCGTTTCCGAATCGATAATATTTTTGGTTTTGGTGGGAAGACTAGTGGTAATGCCGGGAAGGCGGGAGAGGCGAGATTCGGATTCCAACTAGCGAACAGAACACAAGTGTTTAAAAAAGTTTAATAAACTATTTTGTTGAAGTGTTACATAGTGTTTCTTTTGCCCGTCTCATCTTTATATCAGAAGCGGGATAAAGAAAGGCGCTCACAGAATGGGAAAAATAATCCTAGGCGCTCATCACATCCTCGCAAACGCAAAAATCGAAGTGTAAGCGTAGACTCATCTGATAGTGAATTACAACATCGGTCACGCCGAAATAAGAACAAAAGTAGCAGGCGTGAGTTTGCTACGCCGGAAAGAAACAGCGTAAAGAGTGCACGCCATCGGACGCGATCAAGACATCGACACGGTAGCAAGAGGCGGCGCAGCCGGCAGCGACGGTTGCGGTCACGATCGCAGACGCTGGACAGGCACCGGGAGAGGTCGGCGAGGCCGCCATGTGCGGGGCGCCGACACACCACGAAGTGTTGGGGTAATGGAACAATCTCTGAACTCTAATCAGGCGAGTGCATTGTTATTATTATTATTATTAATTCTTTTTTGGGTTGTAGTTTATTCATAGTGTAATCCGTTTTATTTCTACCTCATTTTGTGCTAGATATTCTTATCTAAATAAAGGCATTATGAATTCTCAATTTCTAATTTAAAGTTTATATTTAGTTATTAAGTCAAATTACCTTAGAATTTAGATAATGTTAAAATAGTTTTGTTTATTATGAAAGCTATCTCGCGGGTAACTTTAATTAAAAAAAAAAATACTCCTAATAATTAAACATATTCTAACTATAAATTTAGGAAGGTATGTTTATGAAGCAACTAGTTTTTATCTCCCTTTTTTAAATATTGCTTTTCACAATGAACTGCATATTTATATATATATATATATATATATATATATATATATATATATATATATATATATATATATATATATAATATTAAAAAAAAATATTATATAAAAACTATTTAAAAAAAAGTTATTGCGTGAGAAATGATGCTCGAATAATTGATGTTTCGGATGGCGGGTCACTCAAATAATGGAATGCATGGTGGGTCTGGGAGGCCATTGGAGGAAGGTGTCCAAGATGAATATTATGCAGTGCAGCACCCCCAGGTGGCGCTGAGCCAGAACGAGCTGCGCGGGGGGTGACGTCGAGCGAGCCGGTCTGCGTCGACGCGGCTCCTGGAGGGTCGAGACGTACGAGTGGTGAAGACGTGATGCTTAGTATATCTCAATTTTCTACAATATTACAGAATTTAATGCATACTAATGTACAAGGAATTAGTTTCGATAAGAATATTATACCTGAATTTAATCCTGCACATAAAAATCAAAAAATTGAAAACTGGATAGCTTTAGTAAATGAATGTGCCCAAATTTATAACTGGACAGACAAACAGACTCGACACTTCGCGCTACCCAAGTTATCTGGTCATGCTAAAAACTGGTACGAGGGGGCAAAGTACCATTATGTTACCTTGGTCGGAGTGGCAATAGCGACTTATTAGGGCGTTTCCTTCTGAAACGAATTACGGTACGCTACTGACTGATATGTTAGAACGACGAATGAAACCGGGTGAGTCTGTAGACCAATACTATTATGATAAAATTAATTATTAAGGTAAAAAGGCAGTAGATTGCCTTATTCACGAAGAGTCACTGGTGACTGATGATTTTTCTTCAGAGAACGAGAAAAAACAAGAATCAATGCTGTCAGTCAGCAGTGATATTATTTATTTAGAAGAAGAGGAGAAAGAAAAATAAAAATAAATATTATATATATATTCAAATATCAAATGGCGGGCAGGCCCCCGAAGAAACGTAAATATTCAAGCAGGTTTATTACAGAACATCAGCCCCCCAGGATTAACTATGTACATTTAGCAATTTCAAATAACACCATTCAAGTATCAGTACATTCAGTTAGTTCTATGATTTATGAATGTGTTCAATGTCAAGCACTTCATTTTTTAGGTGAAAAAATTAAAAATCATTATAAAAATTGTTGTCATAATGGGAAAGTATACATAGACCCAGATAGAGTATTAAAGCCAATTCCAGATATATTATTAGATTTATACGAAGGCCATACGTCTGATGCTAATAATTTTAAGGCTAATATACGACAATATAATTCAATATTTGCAATGTCATCCATAAATTCAAACTTGAACACACTCCCTCCAGGATTTTTCACTTCTAGGGTACAAGGGCAAATTTATATAAAAACTGGATCTTTGTTTCCGTTGCAAGGTCATAAACCACAATACAACCAATTGTAAATAATTGAAGATGAAGCAGCATTAAATGAACGATTATAGAAATAACATATGTAGAAGCAATATAATGAGGTCCTTACAAACAATTAATCCAATCCTTTTATTTTTATTTATTTATTTAACAATTTATTGTACACACAGAAAATTATGACAATACAATTAACAAAGAAAGATGACACAAAGGACTGCTTATTTCTCATTAGAAATTTCTTCCAGCAGCCCTACGGAGAGAAATGGGATGAAGTATAGTAGTTAGGACGTGCACAATATTATTTCTACAATTATTGTAGAAATAATAATTCAAATATTTATATCTATAATAAAATAAAATATAGTAAATAAGCTAAATAAATAAATTAAAAATGATAGCTAGTTAATATATATAAATACTAATATAATATTATTATAACTATAATATACAAATACTATATGTATACAAAATAACGGTATCTATATGGTTTCAGATTTGAGGTAATGCTCTTTCAAGCGTCTTTTAAATACATCGATGTTGGGACTGTCGTGAATGGTGTGAGGAAGAGAGTTCCACAATCTGACTGCATGAACAGTGAATGAGTAGGAGTAGAAGTTGGAGCGATGGGAGGGGAGAGAAAGATTTGTCCTGACAGTGGACCTGCAAGGAATATCGAGGGGTCGAGAAAAATTGAATCGATCAAGAAGATAACGAGGAGAGCGAGGATTATGCAAAATGTTGTAGAGTAAACAGAGGATATGGGAGTTGCGCCGAAGGCGGATAGGGAGCCACTTGAGTTTCGATCGAAAGGCTGAAACATGGTCGAACTTTCTTAGACCAAACACAAAAAGAATACAGATATTCTGTAAACGTTCCAGTTTAGTTAACAGCTCCTCGGTAGCGTCTAAGTAGCAGGAATCGGCATAGTCAAGGATAGGGAAGATGAGTGTCTGGACAAGGAAAATTTTGGTGTTTATAGGCAAAAAGTTTTGGAGGCACTTCAACATGTGCAGCGAGTAGTGAACCTTTCTGCTCACTTCACTCACCTGACATACCCAGGAGAGATTACTGTCTAGAATTATACCTAAGTTTTTAGCAGAGTCTGTGTAATTAATAATGGTACCATCATATATAACTCTAGGCACATTATCTAACCGTTGAGTCATGTATCTGCTACCAATGATCATAGCTTGCGATTTGCTAGGATTAACCAACAGACCGAAAGATTTTGCCCAGTTCGCTATTCGTTGCAGATCAGAGTTGATATCGGTAACTGCAGAATTTAATTCATGAATATATGAATGTCGATAGATCTGCAGGTCGTCTGCGTAAAGATGGAAGTTAGATTTGATTATTAAGGTGATAGTATTTATAAAAATTGAGAAGAGAAGTGGAGAAAGAACACCACCCTGGGGTACCCCCGCATCAAGATCACACCAGTCTGAGGTAGCCTCATCAGAGCGAACTCGCTGCGAACGTCCCCGAAGATATGAATCGAACAGGCCGAGGAGGATATGTTAAGGGAGCGAAGGACAGAAAGGAAGATGTCAAAGTATACAGAATTGAAAGCACTGCTAAAGTCAAGTAACACTAGGATGGAGACACACTTATTTTCCAAGGCTAGGCGTAGGTCATCTGTGACTTTTAGCAGCGCTGTAACAGTACTGTGACCAGAACGGAAGCCGGATTGAAAAGGTGAAAGCATATTATTAGAGGTTAAAAAGTGAGAAAGTTGCATGTGCACAATGTGTTCAAGTACTTTGGAAAGGTATGATAATATGGAGATTGATCTGTAATGGGATAAAGAAGAGGGATTAGAGGTTTTGGGTAGTGGAATAACATCAGCACGTTTCCATGCTGAAGGAAAGCAACTCGTTGCCAAAGAATAATTGAAGACATGTGTGAGAACTGGCAAGAGTTCAGGAAGGGCGAGGGATATCATACGCGGACTGAGGTTATCATTGCCCACAGCAGTAGATGTTATATCCTTAATATGCTTGTTAACATCGTCCTCAGTAACACGATTGAATGAGAACGAGGTACAAGAAGGGAGGGAAGAGGAAGAGAGATGGGAAATGGTGCGCGCTTTTGTTACCTGGTCCACGATTACAGGTGGACAAGAAAAGTGAGCGTTGAGCGCATTTAGGTCCACAGAACTGACGGAAGATTTTCCAATGCCAAGTGTCGAAAGAAATTTCCAGATCTGGGAGGGGTTAGATTGGTCTATAGAATAGTGTATGTGGTGTCTTTTAGCATCTCTACACAGACGACTGCAGCGATTCCGGAGATACTAATTGTAAAATACACCATACAATGGTACCCAAGGGCAACCAGAATAAAACCAAGTATAAAATACAAGAAGTATTTATTCCAGTTGTTAGGATAGTTATTTGGAGAAAATACGTTTTGGGTCTTATTAAAGACAAACAATCAACCGATAGCGCGATGTAACAGGAGGCCAACGCCATCTATTGGTCACTAGAGGAACTAATTCAATAATATATTGATACACTTATACATATCGCCCGCCAAGGACAATATTGACTATTGTCATTAACTAAACATTAAAACAAATAAACCTTAATTCTAAATTACAAATTTTCACTCTGTATAAGGAAGAAGACACAATTTAGAAATTGGCCTCTTAAAAGTGCCATTTTTTACTTTTAAAGTTACTACTCTCACAATGTTGTCTTTTCCCGGATGAGTATCAATCACTCTGCCATAGAGCCAACGACATGGTGGAAGTCCATCCTCACGAACTATTACGACATCACCTATTTTGGGTTGGGGATGTTGTACAGACCACCTATATCGATGATAAAATTTGGTAAGATATTCTGAAGACCAACGTCGCCAAAAATCTTGTAACATCTTCTGTGTGTACTGCCATCTTTTTAATGAATTTACATTTGAGTCTTCAAAATTTCTATCAGGTGGTGTGACTAGTGATTCGCCCACCAGAAAATGTCCTGGAGTCAACACTGTTGGTTCTTCCAAGGTTAAGATTGATTCTCCGATTACTCTTTTCAAATGAAATTTTACGGACTTCACCCCTGCCTCCCACAAGCCACCAAAGTTTGGAGATCTTGAAGGTATAAAATGCCAATTGCAGCTATTTGTTGCCAGAGCTTCCGCAACTTCAGGAAATATGGTTTTCTTTTCACCTAAAAATAACTTTTTCAATTCCTTTGCCGCTCCAGTAAAATTAGTAGCGTTATCGCTATAAAGATCCGAACAGTATCCACGTCTAGCTACAAATTTCTTACAAGCCTGCAAGAACGCTTCCGTTGTAAGATCTGAAACGACTTCAAGATGAACTGCTCGCGTTACCATACATATGAACAAGCAAATATATCCTTTGACGGATTTATGACCACGCCCTTTATTTGTGCGAATCTGTATTGGTCCTGCGTAATCTACGCCACTGCATTTAAAAGGCCTTTTAGGTGTTACTCTCGCCGTAGGTAACTGCCCCATTAACTGCGTCTGAGTCGCACTTGAATTCTTTATGCATGTTAAGCATCTCCGATAACAAGCCTTCACTAACTGCTTCACCGAGGGTATGTAATACTTCGCTTGTATATAAACCATCATCAGCTGTGACCCTCCATGTAGTGTCTGTTTATGAGCGTTGCTAACAATTAATTTTGTCAAGTGCGCTTTTTTAGGTAAGACAATTGGGTGTTTTTTATTTTCCTGTAGTGGGCAATGATCTAATCTTCCACCTACTCTCAATATATTTTCGTCATCTAAGTATGGGTTCAATGAACGAAGAATGCTGCGTTTAGGTAAATTTTCTTTGTTTTTAATGATTTTTATTTCAGATCCAAAATGTTCGTTCTGTATTTTTCTAATGCACATGTTTAATGTTTCATATAGTTCCTGCGTACTCAGATAGCTGTACTTCCTTCCCGCTTTATTTCTTGCATTATTTATAAATCTTCTACAATATGCAAGAACTCGCACCATCCTGTTCAGTGACGAGAACCTCTCAAATATTTCTTCCTCTTGCTCTGCTGGAGTGGTTATATAATGTGCTTTTATTTGATCCAATTCTGTTACTATTGGATGAGTACGCCAACGCATGATTATGTGACGCAAGTCCATCTGTAAAGTAGGACCCGTCATGAGGTCATCGTTTAATGATACTCCGTTTTCATCTTTATCTGAGGCATTCATTACAATACGAACTTTAGTCGTTTCCTTGTCTCCCTCGTGACTTCGTGGTAAGGTAAGTATACCCCTTTCTTATTCTTTTCTTCTTCATTAATAGCTTCCATATACTTCAAATTTAAATATTCATTAAAAATTTTCTTATATTCTTCCTTTAGTTTTTCATTTCTCCCTAATCTTCTCTCTATTGCCATAAATCTCCCTGTAACAATTCTTTTAGAATTTCCTTCCAAACACTTTGGATTTTCCTTACGAAATGGCAATTTTACTACATATCTTACCTCTGCATCCCTTCTTGTAGTTTTCTTAAAATATTCTTCGCATCTGTTTTCTTCATCCGTAAATATCTTTTCTTTGGACATTTCCGTGTCTGCTTCTATTTCCCAAATTTTTTTGAGAATTTCATTTTCCTCCATGACAACATGCATGACATTCACTTATTCTTGTAAATGGTTTAAATTTTTTACCGCACCAGACAAAATCCACCCTAAACTAGTAGACTGTGCCACTGGTGAACCATTTGTAGCTTTTTTGATCCCGTCCTGAAGTACTTGACCGTAGACTTCCGCCCCCAGTAATAAATCAATTTTTTGAGGGTTATGATATTCAGGGTCTGCCAATGTCATTTCCGAGAGTTCTGGCCATTCCACTACATTGATTTTGTTTACCGGTAATAGTGTTGTAATAGACCTAAGAACATATGCCTTCACTTTAATTATAACCTTCGGATTTATCCGAGAAGACATTACTATGTTTACCATAGCTTTGGAGATTATGCTTTTTTCTCCAGCGACGCCTAATATTTCTCCTTGGATAGGGATCTTCTTTAAACCTAACCTCTGCACCGTTGATTCTGTGAAAAAGGATCCTTGTGATCCCTGATCCAGTAAAGCGCGAATAGTACACCATTCTTCATGACTTGATGCAATCTTCACCAGAGCAGTGGCAAGTAAAACTTTATTATAAACCTTGCCTGTTGAGGCACACAAACATTTCTCTGGCTGAACAACCTTTTGAGTATATGATGGCAAATGTACTTTTTATTATTATAGCGTTCCTCTAACAAACGCCAACATCTTTCATAATTTGTACTCTCAATGGGTATGTGCCTCAAAAGTTGTTCAGCTTCCCCAGTTAAATACCCCTTCAAATAATGTAATTTTTGAGCCTCTTCTAACGAGTCATTGTTGTGGATCAAAGAAAAATACAAATCTCGAAAAGTATTCCATTCGGAATATTTACCAGAAAAACTAGGTATATTAATTTTCGGCAATTTAACTTGACATGACTTTTTCTCAGATATACCACAATCACAGTCATTTTCTGAGCTTTGAATATTTTCTTTGTCCAATTTAGATAAATTAAATTGCAATTCACATTTTAAATCCAAATAAGTTTCCTCCGCTTTATCATACACATCATCTTTGATATACCGTGAAGTGTCTAAGTCGACTGGATTAACATGTGTTATTAAATTTTTATGACCTTTTAAGAGTTCATTCCACAAGCCTTCAAGGTTTTCTAAACGACTTTTTAAATAAAATGAAGTAATACGGTCTTTAGGCGATTTTTTAAAGTTAATTTTAGATACGATACGATAAGATACGCAAACACAAATCTAATTGTAGGTTTAGTAACGCCTTATCGTTTTCCATTTTGGCCAAAACGATCAATTATAAAACTAAATATAAAAACGAAACTTACAATCTCAAAATTTAATTGATTGCAACTAAGTTCAGTTAAAATATTAACATAGAAAGTTAAAAGCACAAAATAATTATTTTAATGACATTTTTCTAAGTGTTTTTGCACTTAAAATGATGGAAATTTGGGCATAGGTTCCCCGTACCTTTGTTTTTTGTAAAATTATTCTAAGTCTACAAAATGGAAAATAATTATAAGTTATAATTTAACACAAATCTTTAAGTTTTAATTTCAATAGCTTTAGAGTTCAAAATATTTAAAATTTTTAACCAGACACTTTTCTACAAGTTTGAATTTTCCTTGGCATAAAGATTTAAAAGTACTCACAGTTTTATTCACTTCACATTCACATGGATTTTGACACTTGCTGTTGATCACCTTTATTGCCTCAGGCTGCTCCTTCGCCAGGGTTTCTCCACCAGGGCTGCTCCTCCCGCCGCACTCCTGACAGTACCTTCCGGCACCGTCTGCTTGCGCACTGAGCAACGATCCGCTGCCCCTATTAGTGCGGGGGGTGGGTTTATTTCACCCCACGTACTATTATCCTGCCCTCCGGAAGACTTATTAAATAAGTCAATCCGGCTCAAAGGACCAATGTAAAATACACCATACAATGGTACCCAAGGGCATCCAGAATAAAACCAAGTATAAAATACAAGAAGTATTTATTCCAGTTGTTAGGATAGTTATTTGGAGAAAATACGTTTTGGGTCTTATTAAAGACAAACAATCAACCGATAGCGCGATGTAACAGGAGGCCAACGCCATCTATTGGTCACTAGAGGAACTAATCCAATAATGTATTGATACACTTATACTTCGCTAAATTTTCATCCGTTGGTCGTTTCCTATGTCGACCCATGGCTCGGTTGCGCTTGGCCATCATAGTTTTAATGTCTTCCGACAGCCAGGGTGCCGGTACGTGCTTAACTTTGATTTTTCTAAGAGGGGCATGTCTATCAAAAATGTTGGTTAGGATATTAGTTAGCAATGTCACCTTAAGGTCAATATCCGTGACTGAGTAGACAGGATACCAGTTAGTAATAGACAGATCACGTTTAAGAGCCTCCAAATCTATGTTCTTAAAACTACGCAGGAATTGATACTTGGGTTTTCGACGGGGAGGCGTAATTTTAAATGAAAGGAAAACTAAATCGTGATATGAAAGGTTAGAGGGGAATTGGCCATGAGAAGCTATGAAATCGGGAGACGAGGTGACGAGAAGATCTAAGAGAGAAGGAGTGCAATTAGGAGCGTGGTGGGTTACTGAAAGCGGAAGGATGCTGAGGTTGACGGACGAAAGTAAAGAGCGGAGTTTAAAGGCACGGGAATCAGATTTTATGAGACAAGTATTAAAGTCACCGCAAGCAAAGTGTAGTCGTAGTTCGAGCTGTGTGTGGCTAGCAGAGATTCTAAGGTGTTAAAATAATCTATGCGCATAGACGGGCTATAGACCACACAGAGCAAGACTCTTTTGTGATGTAGGGTGACCTCAACACACAAATATTCGACTGAGCCAGAGTATCGATTTGGTGAGGCTGTAATAATTTTACACACGATGTCACAGCTCAGATAAATGGCAACTCCACCACCACTTTTGTCAAAATATACAAAAGGGTGGCTGCAATTTTTAAATTTAATTTTTCTTTGTCCACAGGTACTTTTCCAGAATTCTGGAAAAGAGCTAAAATTATCCCTTTACCCAAAAAGCCTAAACCACAATTTTGTATGGATTATCGACCAATTTCTATCCTACCATTTTTATCTAAGGTATTAGAGCGCCTCATCCATCAGCAGACTGTTAACTTTTTAAATAGGTTAAATTACTTCAACCCCTTTCAGTCTGGTTTCCGTCCCGGTCACAGTACAACTACTGCATTAATAAAGGTGACTGACGATATACGCTGTGCCATGGACAATGGGAAATTAACGATTTTAACACTTTTGGACTTTACATATGCTTTTAACACAGTTGACCATGATATTCTCTTGCAACTCATGAACTCTCTAAATTTTTCACCTACCGTGATTGCATGGTTCCGTGGTTATTTATGTAATCGTCTTCAACGTGTTGCGGTGGAAGAAGTCGTATCTGAGTGGTCAACAGTCACGGCTGGTGTCCCTCAAGGCGGTGTCCTATCGCCTTTACTGTTTAGCATTTTCATTAATACCATCGTCAAAAACATCTTCTCCTGCTCTCACATGTATGCTGATGACTTGCAGATTTATCTCCACGCATCACTTAATGACTTACCGTCGGCTATTGCACGAACTAATGAAGATCTGAAAAGTATATGTGCTTGGAGTAAATCTCATGGATTAGTCATAAATCATATGAAAACCCAAGCGATTATCATCGGCAGTCCAAGGTTGTTGACAAGGGTTCGATTACAGGATCTTTGCCCAGTAATGGTCGAAGGAAACATTATCCCATTCTCACAAACTTTTAAAAATCTTGGAATTCATCTTGACTCAACACTGTCTTGGTCTAAGCACATTGGTGAAATCGGTAGGAGAGTTTTTGGTCCGTGGAGTACTCTGAGGCTTTTGCAGCATTTTCTGCCGATTCCGACCAAAATTCTGGTTGCTGAATCGCTTATCCTTCCTATATTAGATTACGCTGACACATGTTCCACAAATATTTCAGAAGAGCAGCTTAATAAACTTGAGCGTCTCCAAAACCTTTGTATTAGATTTATTTTCGGTTTACGAAAATATGATCACATATCCGAATTTCGTACCAAACTCAAGTGGCTGCCAATCAGACTTCGGCGGAATGCTCATATACTGTCCCACCTGTATGGTATACTGTATGACCCCAAGTCGCCACCTTACTTAAAAGAAAGGTTTAAATTTTTGGACGATAGTGTAAAACCTTTTCGAAATTCTAATATATCATTAAAACCCCCTACGAGAAATACAAAATTTTTTGACTCTTCATTCACAGCTCGTGCAGTCAGTCTGTGGAACAGATTACCAATTTTATTAAGACGCGCTCAATCTTTGCACGTATTTAAAAATGGAGTTAAGGAACATTTTTTGTCACAATTAACATGGTGATCTTTACTATAAGTCCATAATTTGTATGCATTATTTCTACTTTTAATAATAGTATTTATTTATTTATTCTATAGTACGTTATGTAAGTATTTGTGTATGTATTAACGAATATTATAAAGTAGTGTACCTAAATAGTATATATCATATAAAAGTATTATGAAATCTTAAATTACAATATGTATTAAAATAATTTTCTCTTTACGTGTCTATAAAGCCACCTACCAGTATATTACATGTAAACATGTGTCATGATTATAAAGGTTGTCTGGCAGAAATCGCTTGTAGCGATAAGACCGCCTTTTGTGCTTATTTAAGTTTAGTTTTTCTATGTTCTGTATGTCCTATTTGTTTTTGGTGCAATAAAGAGTTTTTCATTCATTCATTCATTCATTCTTGTGACTGGTTGATTTGAGTGTAGTTAAATGTTGAGAATATTCTTGTACAGAAAAGTCTGTATTTAATGGAGGTTCGCCGTTTTCTCCTACAAAGATGACCGCTACCTCATTATTTGATGGAGTGTTATACCGACGCAAATCAAGAGTAATAAAAAGAGTGAGAATATTTGGATCGATTTTCTGAGGCTGCTTTTAATTCCTCTTTAGCTAAAATTGCAGCCACCCTTTTGTATATTTTGACAAAAGTGGTGGTGGAGTTGCCATTTATCTGAGCTGTGACATCGTGTGTAAAATTATTACAGCCTCACCAAATCGATACTCTGGCTCAGTCGAATATTTGTGTGTTGAGGTCACCCTACATCACAAAAGAGTCTTGCTCTGTGTGGTCTATAGCCCGTCTATGCGCATAGATTATTTTAACACCTTAGAATCTCTGCTAGCCACACACAGCTCGAACTACGACTACACTTTGCTTGCGGTGACTTTAATACTTGTCTCATAAAATCTGATTCCCGTGCCTTTAAACTCCGCTCTTTACTTTCGTCCGTCAACCTCAGCATCCTTCCGCTTTCAGTAACCCACCACGCTCCTAATTGCACTCCTTCTCTCTTAGATCTTCTCGTCACCTCGTCTCCCGATTTCATAGCTTCTCATGGCCAATTCCCCTCTAACCTTTCATATCACGATTTAGTTTTCCTTTCATTTAAAATTACGCCTCCCCGTCGAAAACCCAAGTATCAATTCCTGCGTAGTTTTAAGAACATAGATTTGGAGGCTCTTAAACGTGATCTGTCTATTACTAACTGGTATCCTGTCTACTCAGTCACGGATATTGACCTTAAGATGACATTGCTAACTAATATCCTAACCAACATTTTTGATAGACATGCCCCTCTTAGAAAAATCAAAGTTAAGCACGTACCGGCACCCTGGCTGTCGGAAGACATTAAAACTATGATGGCCAAGCGCAACCGAGCCATGGGTCGATATAGGAAACGACCAACGGATGAAAATTTAGCGAAGTATAAGTGTATCAATACATTATTGGATTAGTTCCTCTAGTGACCAATAGATGGCGTTGGCCTCCTGTTACATCGCGCTATCGGTTGATTGTTTGTCTTTAATAAGACCCAAAACGTATTTTCTCCAAATAACTATCCTAACAACTGGAATAAATACTTCTTGTATTTTATACTTGGTTTTATTCTGGATGCCCTTGGGTACCATTGTATGGTGTATTTTACATTGGTCCTTTGAGCCGGATTGACTTATTTAATAAGTCTTCCGGAGGGCAGGATAATAGTACGTGGGGTGAAATAAACCCACCCCCCGCACTAATAGGGGCAGCGGATCGTTGCTCAGTGCGCAAGCAGACGGTGCCGGAAGGTACTGTCAGGAGTGCGGCGGGAGGAGCAGCCCTGGTGGAGAAACCCTGGCGAAGGAGCAGCCTGAGGCAATAAAGGTGATCAACAGCAAGTGTCAAAATCCATGTGAATGTGAAGTGAATAAAACTGTGAGTACTTTTAAATCTTTATGCCAAGGAAAATTCAAACTTGTAGAAAAGTGTCTGGTTAAAAATTTTAAATATTTTGAACTCTAAAGCTATTGAAATTAAAACTTAAAGATTTGTGTTAAATTATAACTTATAATTATTTTCCATTTTGTAGACTTAGAATAATTTTACAAAAAACAAAGGTACGGGGAACCTATGCCCAAATTTCCATCATTTTAAGTGCAAAAACACTTAGAAAAATGTCATTAAAATAATTATTTTGTGCTTTTAACTTTCTATGTTAATATTTTAACTGAACTTAGTTGCAATCAATTAAATTTTGAGATTGTAAGTTTCGTTTTTATATTTAGTTTTATAATTGATCGTTTTGGCCAAAATGGAAAACGATAAGGCGTTACTAAACCTACAATTAGATTTGTGTTTGCGTATCTTATCGTATCGTATCTAAAATTAACTTTAAAAAATCGCCTAAAGACCGTATTACTTCATTTTATTTAAAAAGTCGTTTAGAAAACCTTGAAGGCTTGTGGAATGAACTCTTAAAAGGTCATAAAAATTTAATAACACATGTTAATCCAGTCGACTTAGACACTTCACGGTATATCAAAGATGATGTGTATGATAAAGCGGAGGAAACTTATTTGGATTTAAAATGTGAATTGCAATTTAATTTATCTAAATTGGACAAAGAAAATATTCAAAGCTCAGAAAATGACTGTGATTGTGGTATATCTGAGAAAAAGTCATGTCAAGTTAAATTGCCGAAAATTAATATACCTAGTTTTTCTGGTAAATATTCCGAATGGAATACTTTTCGAGATTTGTATTTTTCTTTGATCCACAACAATGACTCGTTAGAAGAGGCTCAAAAATTACATTATTTGAAGGGGTATTTAACTGGGGAAGCTGAACAACTTTTGAGGCACATACCCATTGAGAGTACAAATTATGAAAGATGTTGGCGTTTGTTAGAGGAACGCTATAATAATAAAAAGTACATTTGCCATCATATACTCAAAAGGTTGTTCAGCCAGAGAAATGTTTGTGTGCCTCAACAGGCAAGGTTTATAATAAAGTTTTACTTGCCACTGCTCTGGTGAAGATTGCATCAAGTCATGAAGAATGGTGTACTATTCGCGCTTTACTGGATCAGGGATCACAAGGATCCTTTTTCACAGAATCAACGGTGCAGAGGTTAGGTTTAAAGAAGATCCCTATCCAAGGAGAAATATTAGGCGTCGCTGGAGAAAAAAGCATAATCTCCAAAGCTATGGTAAACATAGTAATGTCTTCTCGGATAAATCCGAAGGTTATAATTAAAGTGAAGGCATATGTTCTTAGGTCTATTACAACACTATTACCGGTAAACAAAATCAATGTAGTGGAATGGCCAGAACTCTCGGAAATGACATTGGCAGACCCTGAATATCATAACCCTCAAAAAATTGATTTATTACTGGGGGCGGAAGTCTACGGTCAAGTACTTCAGGACGGGATCAAAAAAGCTACAAATGGTTCACCAGTGGCACAGTCTACTAGTTTAGGGTGGATTTTGTCTGGTGCGGTAAAAAATTTAAACCATTTACAAGAATAAGTGAATGTCATGCATGTTGTCATGGAGGAAAATGAAATTCTCAAAAAAATTTGGGAAATAGAAGCAGACACGGAAATGTCCAAAGAAAAGATATTTACGGATGAAGAAAACAGATGCGAAGAATATTTTAAGAAAACTACAAGAAGGGATGCAGAGGTAAGATATGTAGTAAAATTGCCATTTCGTAAGGAAAATCCAAAGTGTTTGGAAGGAAATTCTAAAAGAATTGTTACAGGGAGATTTATGGCAATAGAGAGAAGATTAGGGAGAAATGAAAAACTAAAGGAAGAATATAAGAAAATTTTTAATGAATATTTAAATTTGAAGTATATGGAAGCTATTAATGAAGAAGAAAAGAATAAGAAAGGGGTATACTTACCTTACCACGAAGTCACGAGGGAGACAAGGAAACGACTAAAGTTCGTATTGTAATGAATGCTTCAGATAAAGATGAAAACGGAGTATCATTAAACGATGACCTCATGACGGGTCCTACTTTACAGATGGACTTGCGTCACATAATCATGCGCTGGCGTACTCATCCAATAGTAACAGAATTGGATCAAATAAAAGCACATTATATAACCACTCCAGCAGAGCAAGAGGAAGAAATATTTGAGAGGTTCTCGTCACTGAACAGGATGGTGCGAGTTCTTGCATATTGTAGAAGATTTATAAATAATGCAAGAAATAAAGCGGGAAGGAAGTACAGCTATCTGAGTACGCAGGAACTATATGAAACATTAAACATGTGCATTAGAAAAATACAGAACGAACATTTTGGATCTGAAATAAAAATCATTAAAAACAAAGAAAATTTACCTAAACGCAGCATTCTTCGTTCATTGAACCCATACTTAGATGACGAAAATATATTGAGAGTAGGTGGAAGATTAGATCATTGCCCACTACAGGAAAATAAAAAACACCCAATTGTCTTACCTAAAAAAGCGCACTTGACAAAATTAATTGTTAGCAACGCTCATAAACAGACACTACATGGAGGGTCACAGCTGATGATGGTTTATATACAAGCGAAGTATTACATACCCTCGGTGAAGCAGTTAGTGAAGGCTTGTTATCGGAGATGCTTAACATGCATAAAGAATTCAAGTGCGACTCAGACGCAGTTAATGGGGCAGTTATCTACGGCGAGAGTAACACCTAAAAGGCCTTTTAAATGCAGTGGCGTAGATTACGCAGGACCAATACAGATTCGCACAAATAAAGGGCGTGGTCATAAATCCGTCAAAGGATATATTTGCTTGTTCATATGTATGGTAACGCGAGCAGTTCATCTTGAAGTCGTTTCAGATCTTACAACGGAAGCGTTCTTGCAGGCTTGTAAGAAATTTGTAGCTAGACGTGGATACTGTTCGGATCTTTATAGCGATAACGCTACTAATTTTACTGGAGCGGCAAAGGAATTGAAAAAGTTATTTTTAGGTGAAAAGAAAACCATATTTCCTGAAGTTGCGGAAGCTCTGGCAACAAATAGCTGCAATTGGCATTTTAACATTTTTCCTTGTCCTTGTTGCAGGTGGACTTTTAATCTTCGGCATGGGTCCAGATGGGATAACTTGACTAGATACCACTGCTGTATTAGTGATCATACCTGGAATTGTATCAAGCTCAGCTTTGTTATGAATACAATGCCGTGAGCCGTCAGGACTTATTACAAAAATGTTGCCATCCCGTGTCCATGACTTGGTCAAACCACAATGTTGCCTAGCTGCCATGAACAAGTTGTGCCTTTTCTTTGTAAGATATTCCGTCAGCGTAATACCAGTCTGCTTAAGTTTGGTTTTTGACTCCCATATTTTACTACGATGGCTCAATTCTTTGAATTTTACCAATATGGGTCTACTCTTAGCCTCCTTGGGACAACCCAGCCTGTAACAGAAGCTAATTGAAGAGACGTCTCTACTTGGAACTTCAAGTTAGCTTTTCCTTTACTTTTTCCCAATGGAGAACTCGGATGGGATGAAAGAGACATTCTCTCCTTCAGAGACTTCTCAACACAGAGAAGAGAGTCGAACTGCTTGAAGCCGTCTTACAATGTTACAATTTTATCAGTATAGACTTGCTGTTCGTGAAAATTTTAGCCCATTATTTTACGCCGAAAAACTTTTTCATGAATATTGTGTCTTGGCCTATGTCAGGATTGAATCTCAAAGATTATTGTTTCTTCGAATGAATCAAAAACAGCTCATAGCTGACAATTATAACAATTTAATGGATAGCCTGTACAATAATGATAGAGAAATGGGTCACGGCATTGGTAAAATGATAATATTGCCATCAACTTATGTGGGAAGTCCCCGGCACATGATGCAAAATTATCAGGATTCCATGGCAATTGTATGCAAGTATGGTAAACCAGACCTATTTATAACATTTACGTGCAATCCGAATTGGCAGGAAATTTTAGATAATTTACAAGGCACTAAAAAAGAACATATACCCGATTTAATTGCCAGAATTTTTTTTTGAACTTTTAGATGACATTACAAGGAAACATATTTTTGGAATACCGAGTGCGTGGTTTTACACCATTGAATTTCAGAAACGTGGGCTTCCACATGCGCATATGCTTATTATTCTAAGAAATGTAGATGAACCAAGGTCATCAGAAGATTATGATAAATTTGTCTGTGCAGAAATACCTGATCCAGATAAAGACCAGGAACTTTTTCAGACTGTGTCAAAAAACATGATCAATGGGCCATGTGGCCCTGGATCGTGTATATCGTGTATCGTGCAAAGAGAAGTAACAGACTTACAATATCACTCGTTTATTCGGAATCACATTACCAATCTTTATAAATTTACTACACTTTATAAAATCACTGCACTTTTATAAACACTGGCACTAAAACGGAACTAGGACAGTTCCGTGGCGTGTTGACAAGTTGGTGGCTCAGATTGAACTCCTCGCACCAAAATGGCTGGCTGGCACAAGAGGGGACGCCCCCCCACTCTAACATTGCTCTCATTCCAACACGTCCCGACTCTGTCAAAGCGCGCCAAACAAGTTTCTGATAGATGGCGCACTTGTAGTTCCGTTTCCGTTTTATGTCCGGATGCGACAAATAAATATATTTATAAAGGTCATGGCCGAGCAAAGATACAAATAACAGTAGCGCCACAAGAGTCCAGCGATCAATCGATATCAAGCAATGAACACCATGATGAAATTAAGGCTTATATTGATACCAGGTATGTATCGGCTCCTGAAGCAGTTTGGCGAATATTTGAATTTTCAATGCACAAAATGAGTCACACAATTATACAGTTAGGTGTTCATTTGGAAAACCAACAAACTGTCGTATTTACAGATCAGAATGTTCATGAAGCAACAGCTAGATCAGTTGAAAAACCAACATTATTAGCATTTTTTTGAACTTAACAGACCAAATGAAAGTGCTCGACAATATCTTTACACTGAAATTCCGACACATTTTAGATTTATCCATGGACAGTGGCAACCACGAATATCTCAGTCAGCGGCTGATAAAGTAATTGCAAGAACGTATAATTATTCCTTTTCTGATCGGGAACGATATATCTCCGGCTATCACTTCTACACGTCAAAGGGCCGACTTGCTTCAGAGATGTTAGAACTAAGTAAAATATTATTTACAACTCGTTTCGAGAAGCTGCTCAAGCAAGGGGGCTCCTTTTTGACGATCAGGAATGGGAAAGATGTTTGGATGAAGCAATTGGTTTTAAACTTCCTCGGCAATTACGACAGCTGCTTACGTTAATTTGCGTATTTTGTGAAGTAACTGATCCTAATGCTCTTTGGGAAAAGTTTGCATCACATTTTATCGAAGACTTTACAAGATCACGCCCTGAAATATTATCCAAACAGTTAGCTTTACAAGAAATTGATGAAACATTAAAACTCCACGGAAAGAGACTAACAGATTTCGGACTTCCGGAGCCAGATATTAGTGAAAATGATGTTTTCTTATCTGATCCCGTTTATGACTGTGAACTTGAAAAAGTAAATGGCTATGAAAAATAGCAAAAATTGAACCCCGAAAAAAATATGTGGTCGATACAATAGTAAACGCTATATTTTAAGATCTGAAAACAAAATATGCCTACCCATAGCGTTTTCTGGTATTGCAGCAACTCTGTTAGATGGTGGTAGAACAGCTCACTCGCGATTTAAAATTCCAATTAATTCAGATGTAGATTCTACGTCTTATATGTCGTTAGGGTCACCAGCAGCTAAGTTATTGAAGGAAACTCATTTAATCATCTGGGATTAAGCACCCATGACAAAATGTCATGATATTGTTCTAGTTGATTGACTCCTTCAAGACATAATTTATTTATTTATTATTTATATTTAGTATACAAACAGGTTACAGTCATTACATGGTAATACAAACATAATCTTAATTCTAGGCTAGAGAGCAACCCAAAAACAGTATACATAACATAATTATTATAAAGTTGTTACTAAAATGAAACTAATAACAAGAAAACTGATACCTAATACCCACTACGAAACATTGAGTATACACTGAGTGACTTATATTTAACTTAACTTATTATATTACTAAATTTGGTTAAAATAAAAGCAAAATAAATAGTACTATGTAGATTAAGAAAAAAGAAAAAAGAAGAAAGAAAAAGATCTGTAAAATCATTATTGTCTGAGTTATCAACATTCTATATCAGAGTTGGAAACAAGAGATGGCAAATACTTGGCTTTCATAATATTGTTGATCGTTTTCTTATAATATTGTGAAAATTGACGAAAAATGTCTACGCTCCAACTACCCACTACTAAGTCATTATAAGTACGACACATTCTAACTAGCGGATTGTAATAGGACGTATTTTTTTTGAATGCCTGTATAGTGAACATTTTCGGTTTACGCGTTCTATAGCGAGTGTTAATGGATATTTGGGATAGAAGATTAGGAGCCTCAATAGAGGAATGGAGTATTTTATGTAGGCAAAGAAGATCGTATCTCTCACGACGGGCACTTAATGGTAACACGCTGAATTTGCACAGTTGAGTGGCATAGTCTTTTACCATACGACCGAGATTAAGTTTTCGTGTAAGATATCTCAAACACATTTTCTGTACCCTCTCAATGCCCTCGATGTGTGTTTTGTAAAAGGGGGACCAAACTGGACAGCAATAGTCCACAACGCTTCTAACTAAGCTGAAAAATAGTGTTAGCACACTATTTGGTTTTCTGAAGTCTTTTGTGGAGCGTATGACAAACCCTAACATTTTATGACTTTTTTTAATATATGCTCATAGTGCGGGCGAAAGGATAACTGGTCGTCAAAAATAACACCAAGATCCTTTACTGTCTGCCGTCATGACAAGACTTTCCCTTGTACATTATAAGAATAATTGTGCGTAAACTTCTTACGAGTGAAAGATATATCACACAACACTTTACAACATTGAGTTTCATGTTGTTAGATACGCACCAGTCCGAGATGGCATTGAGATCATTTTGTAGCGCAGCAAACTGATCTTTGATGTTTACTTCAGAAAAGATTTTTAGATCATCTGCGTACAAAAGTGAAGGACAGGTTAGTCGGAAAACTAAGTCATTAATAAATATGACAAACAGCAAAGGACCAAGGTGAGACCCCTAGGGGACCCCGGAGGGAACCGAAACGGGAAAGGAGGAGAAACCTTTCACAGTAACAAGCTGACTGCGATTGCGGAGATATGAGGCTATCCACCTCAATAAGCTACCGTGAATGCCATAATGTGAAAGCTTGGAAATAAGTAGGGAATGATCAACTTTGTCGAAGGCTTTACTGAAGTCCAGGTAGATGGAATCAGCCTGTCTACCAGAGGCAAACACCTGACAGAGATAATTCTTGTATTCTATTAAGTTAGTGAGAGTGGATGTTCACGCCAACACTAGCGCGACGTTTAGAATAAACACAAAGGACATCACTACGTGATGTATGGCCGACCGAAAGGGGCGCTGTCAGAGAGTGACGAACACTTGCATTTAGATCCCCTTCCGCGCCGGATGCATTTTCAGCTCATCCCGAAACCTAGTGAACGCGAACGCGTGTGCGCATATTTATTTGTGCTCGTTAATATAATACCAAATTCGCCGGCGAACCGCGATAAATCTATCGATAATCCGCTCAACAGCTGTGTAGTGTAGTGAGAAGAAACCTCCGCCCAGATACAGAACCACCAGCTCAACAATAAGGTCAGTCCCAGATTTCTCCAGCCCTCACATTAACCTATATACCTACTTCCCTCAGCTCAAAGTCGTATGTGTAAGTTCCTAGCTTACACATTTCTTGGTCCATCGAGCCTTCGTGAAGCCCTTCTCCCTATTACCGGCGTTGGGCCTCATTAGAACCAGCACCTACAGTTCCACTCCGCCCAATTCTGCACATAAAATCAGCTCGATTATTTATATTTTGTCCAATTAATTCTGGCCAGGCCGCCCCGCCATTTTAAAACCAAGTTACAGTCCATTCCCATTAGCAATTCGGCACATTTAACATTAAACCCCTATTCTGTACTTTGATATTAACCTATATGTTAATTATTTAAATTATTTTGTGCATATTTCGGCCCATAAATTCATAGGAAAAACCCAAAAAAATAAATAAAAAAAAATAGTGGGTAGGTTGTCGGCTTATTGTCGAACAAAGAACTTGAACATTCCAGAACTTCCCTAACGTACCTAATACATAACTTGTGCCAATAATATCTCATATAATTTTCTCAGCTCTTAATTACATACAAAATATTTTAATGTTTGATTCGCATATAAAATAAGTAATAACTAGTGCGTATTGTGAATTACGTTCGGCTCATAACAGAATTGTGAATCGTCGTTGCATTACTAAGTATTTTATCTATATATAACGTTTATATCTTCATATTCTCAATTTTTAAAACACAATATTAATTAACTTAGCATTATTTTAATAGTTATGAGTCGCATAACATCTCAAGTGCCCATATAAACATCGTCGGCTCGCTTCGGTACTTGATTTTTGTGCATTCTGTAGGTAATAGGTACCTACACGGCGCCCGTGCGAACAACAGCTGTTACATTCATTCTCAATTAGGTATTCTTCATAGAATAAATAGTGACCTTCACATTGAATTCATATCTTATCTAAGTTCTGTGTCTATACAAAAATATTATTAGGTGTTACGTTACAGCTGTTTTAAATAAGAATTCTTATCGACGTTCTGTGTTTATACAAATATATTATAGGTGTTACGTTACAGCTGTTTTGAATAAGTCGGCACACTATTGAGATTGAAACTGCTCATACCTACTTGCATTGTTTTCATTACGTTATTTTGTTTCTAACGCGCCCGCTAAGATTTGTTTATATTCAAACTTCAGGACATCAATATAATATTACAGACGACTTCTAACGCATTAATCTCCGCTCATCAAACATACACTAATACTATATTAGCATCAGGCGATCGGTCAGCTCATTTGTTAATTAACTCGTACACATTTTATGATAAAATTGTATACATTGTCGGCACATTATTAAAATCTATTTTCTGCGTTTTAATATAATTGCGCGCGTATTTTCCGCTCATTACTTTTAAATATTTAACTTAGTTACACGCATATATTTTTAAACATGCCTACAAAATCGCAAGCGGCCATATTTAGGCAAACTATAAAATCTATTAGTCGGCTATGAGAGATCGCATTGGCATTACACAAAGGTGACTCAAAGTCTAACAAAACGGAGTTTAATGCGCGTTTTAAAGACCTACAAAATTTGAAACAAAAATTAGAAAATTTATACTGCGAAATTTTAGACGACGGCAGTCTTACAGAAGAAATTGAAAAGTTTTATACAGCCGGTTACGAGAACGCGCTATCCGAATATTATGATATTTTAACTGCAGCGGAAAATATAAGTTCCACTTCAGAGTCAAGTCAGCTCACTTCTGCCGTTCTGCCCAAACTTGAACTGCCAAAATTCAGCTCACGCGTTGAGGACTGGCCATCGTTTATTACGATTTTTAGGAGTCTTACAGACGACATGACGTCACTTACAGATGCAGTTAAGCTGCACTATCTTTTGTCTTGCCTATCGGGGGAGGCGCTCAGCATGATTGCGCATTTAAAAATCACAAATGATAATTACAGCGTCGCGCTCGATATTCTCACACGTAGGTATGAAAACCGCCGTGTTCTGATAGATGGGTTTGTTGATATAATACTCGGCCTACCTAATATTCATATTCGATCAAGCATACGTGCGACGTTTTTAACTCCGCTCATTTCCGCACAAAGCGCATTAAATAATCTGCGTTTACCTATGGATAGTAATTACGTATTTGTGTCTATTGTAGTTAGAAAATTACGAGGCGAGCTCCGCACCCTGTTCGAAAGAAGATACGGCATCTCGGACACTCTGCCCACCTTAGGTGATTTGATTTCTTTTTTAGAGGAGCACGCGCGCTGTATCGAAACCGAATATTCTAATGCAACGCGCGGTGTTACCTACTCACCACAAACTGGGCCCTCTCGTCAACACACACCCCCCGCAAACTCTCCGCGCAGTCCACGCTTTAGACCAATTAGTCCCGCGTATCCTCGTAATACTCAGCGCTCGCCATTGGCTCACACTTTAAGTAGCTATCACGTCAGCCCAGTTCCTCATTACCCTCAACGCTACTGGCCCCCCTCCCCCCGAACAGAGCGGCGCGAGTACTCAGCCCGGAATACAGATAAACACAAGCGATTCTACTGCCCCTATTGTAGGAATACAGAACACAAACTTATCGCGTGTCCGAAATATAATCATCAGCCCACTCAAGGTCGTTGGGATTTCATAGAAGCCAACGACAGATGTCGTAAATGTCTAGGTCCGCATTTTGAAAATGAATGTCGTTCGACAAACTCATGCAAAGAGTGTGGAAGTGCAAATCACCACACCTCGCTTCATCGTCACGGAACTCCAAATTCTCCGGTGTCGTCAGCGCATTTGCTTCCTCCTCATTTACGTGCACAGCCCCGCCGGCGTGCTCAAGACAAGCTACATACCTACACGGCCTACACACAACATACGCGTGCACATCAATCATCATCATCAGACCCCAACCAATCGTCTGATTGCAACCAAAAAAATTTGCAACCAAAACAATGTTCTTGTTTTGGTTGCAAATTAAGATTTCTAGTCATGCGCTGAGTTATGAGCGTTATCATGCTACCACAGTCCAATAAAGCCCGAGCTTTGTGATATTCTCCGCATTTATCAGATATATTTAAAACGACTGTGGGAAGTAACACTGGAGTTTTTAATGGGTTTTCTATGTGCTGAGTTGAATTTACTTGGGCTGATTCTACAGAATATTGGGCTGAACTAGATTTAGATATTTTATGAGCTGAATGTGATGCAGGTGTACTATGAGCTGAATGATATTTTAAATTATTGGGTTGATCTTCTAATTCTATGTGCTCCGTGATTGTAGGTAGTCATTGTTTTTTGTTTTGAGATTGATGAGTTGTAGACGGTGCATGATCAGACGATTGGTTGGGGTCTGATGATGATGATTGATGTGCACGCGTATGTTGTGTGTAGGCCGTGTAGGTATGTGGCTTGTCTTGAGCACGCCGGCGGGGCTGTGCACGTAAATGAGGAGGAAGCAAATGCGCTGACGACACCGGAGAATTTGGAGTTCCGTGACGATGAAGCGAGGTGTAGGTGATCAGCACATACAAAATTCTAAAGGTTGGGTCACAATAACATTTAGGCCCACACACCGTGACACGCCATCTATTACTACTACCGCTCATATTCTCAAAGACGTTACAGGTTATTTACCTTTGCAAAAAATACCAGATGTTGTACAAGACTCAGCTCATCAGCTCATTCCATTGGCGGATCAAGCATATCATACTCCTGCGCCCATTGATCTTATTTTAGGCTCAGACGTTTTGGGTCACGTTTTGGATGGTACTAAGATTGCTTTGGGCCCGGGGAAGCCCATAGCCTTCGGCACGATTTTTGATTTTGCACTCATAGGACTCGTTGAGCACTCATGCGATTCACCTGTAGCTCAAGTTGGCTGTGCTCATGTTGCTCATACTCATTATACTCAGTCGGCTCACTCTACACATTCTGCTCATTCTACTCATGATATTTGCAAAAGCCTGGAAAGATTCTGGGAGTCGGAAGAACCCCAGCCTCGTTCTGCTCATTCAAACCCGCTACACGAGCAATGTGAACACATATTCAGCTCAACCACCATTCGTGACGATTCAGGCCGTTACATGGTGACTCTTCCCTTCTTATCAGATGCACCCGTATTAGGTAGTACTCATGCTATTGCTCTACGTAGATTTCTCAATCTAGAAAAACGGTTGCAATCCGATCACACACTGCGACAAAAATATATAGAATTCATGAACGAATACATAAACTTAGGACACATGACACCGTGTCATCCGTCTACATTTACTCATAAACCTCATTATTATATTCCTCATCATGGCGTGTTCAAATCAGGTACTGACAAACTCCGCACAGTATTTGATGGCAGTTGTAAGTCATCCAATGGAGTCAGTTTAAACGATTGCCTGCACACAGGTCCAGCACTTCAACGAGACATTGTAGATATTATTATATCATTCCGCGCACATCGTATAGTATTCAGCACTGACATAAAAATGATGTTTAGAAATATTCTTTTAAGACCAGACCAAAGACACTACCAGCTCATACTCTGGCGATCGTCTCCAGATCGACCTCTGCTCACATATGCACTCAACACTGTTACATACGGATTGCGCTCAAGTCCATATCATGCCATCCGCACATTATTACAATTAGCTGAAGATGAAGGTCATCGCTATCCTCAAGCTGCCGAAATTTTGCGTAAATTTGTTTTCGTGGATGATGTACTTTGCGGCCATGACACCATAGAAGAAGCATCAGCACTCCAAACTCAGCTCATTGATTTGTTATCACTCGGTGGATTTAAACTTAGTAAATGGACATCAAACACACCTCAGCTCTTGCAAAGATTTCCAGACGATCAATGCGAAATGCCTAAAGACTTTGACATCAGCGCAGAGTCTCCATTAATTAAGGTTTTGGGTATTAGATGGATTCCCCGGTCTGATGAATTTACATATCACATCTCATTACCACCAGTTACCCACATTACAAAACGTTCAATTCTTAGCACAGTAGCTTCTCTCTATGACCCAAACGGTTGGGTTACACCCGTCATATTCCGCGCAAAAATACTTCTTCAAAGGTTATGGTTAACTAAATTGGACTGGGACGATCCCACTCCAAATAATATTACAGATGATTGGCAGCGCATCTATCATGATCTTCCGCACATCTCAGATATACATTTTCCCAGACATATCGCTCCACACAAATTCAAATCAACATACTCACTTCACGGATTCGCAGATGCTTCGGAAAGCGGTTTTGCTGCAGTGATATATTTACAACAATCAGCTCACAACGGATCTGTTAACGTTCACCTCATAATTGCTAAATCTAAAGTTGCACCGATTAAAAATAAACTCACAATCCCCAAATTAGAGTTGTCTGCTGCAACTCTATTATCTCAGCTCATGTTGCGTGTCTCCCAACAATTGTCTGCTCATCTCACAATTACACATCACGTTTGTTGGTCAGATAGTACCATAGTGCTTGCATGGATAAAAACTCCACCCCATCGTTTACAAACATTTGAATCAAATAGAGTAACAAAAATTAACTCAAATTCACTCACACTTAAGTGGCGTCATGTACCTTCCCAATTAAATCCTGCTGACTGTGCAAGCAGAGGATTATCAGCTCAAGCTCTCTCCGCTCATGATTTATGGTGGTCTCCTCCTTGGCTCAAATTGCCAGAGGATAGCCTGGCCCAAGATGCCTTCAGCTCATACTCGACAAGACTTGCCAGGGCTCAAACCAAAATACGTACCATGCAATTTCTCGATACCCGGTGTCGATAGTGATCTGCTCACTCGCTTCAGCTCTTTAGAAAAACTAACTGGTGTCACTGCCTACATGAGGCGATTCATTCGTAACTGTAAACTAAATTCAAACTCGCGACAACTAGGCCCTCTAACTGTAAGTGAACGTAGAGAAGCATTACTCTTCTGGATCCGCTCTGTACAGCAGAATGCATTCGCAGAAGATATTCACCGCCTGCAAACCGATAGAATCTGCACAGTACGACGACAACGTCTGTCGTCTTTTACGCAGGACGGTCTCCTCAGAGTAGGAGGTAGACTCACTCGTTCGGAACTCACATACGATGCTCAACACCCATACATTTTGCCTAGTTCTAGTCCGCTCGTAGACCTCATAATAGATGACTATCATCGCATACACTGCCACCCTGGCACGGACACGCTACATGCTATTTTACGTCAGCAATTTTGGATATTATCTGCCCGCCGCATTATAAGGCACAGAACGTTTAAATGCATAAGATGTTTCCGTTGCCGCGCTCAGCCCGAAGTACCTATCATGGCTGACCTGCCAGCTGATAGAGTCATACCTCAGCCCGTATTTAGTCACGTATCAACAGATTTCGCCGGACCGTTTCTGCTCAAATCAAGTCAATTACGTAATGCTAAGTTAATTAAGGGATATTTTTGCATATTTGTTTGCCTCACTACAAAGGCGGTTCACTTAGAACCAGTCTCATCGCTCACTGCCGAAGCGTTTATTGCAACATTACAAAGGTTCTGCTCACGTCGCGGACTTCCGGTATTGATACGTTCGGATTGTGGCACAAATTATGTAGGAGCTAGGAATCATCTACTAGAGGTACAACAATTTCTCAATGACAATAACGACGCCATTTCTCATAAACTCTCAACTCAAAATATAACTTGGTTACTCAATCCGCCTAAAGCCCCATGGATGGGAGGTATCCATGAGATTAATGTTAAATCCACAAAGCAACTTCTATACCGTGTTATCGGTGAGCAACACCTCACTTTCGAGGAATTCTTAACTCTGCTCACTAGAATCGAAGCTGTGTTAAACTCTCGGCCCATCAGTCCACTTTCGTCCGATCCCACGGACTATCAGCCCCTTACTGCTGGCCACTTTCTCATTGGCCGTCCGCTCACAGCTCTCCCCGAGCTGACTCTAGATGAAAGAGTAATATCTCCGCTCAAACGCTTTCAGCTCATTCAATCACTCTCTCAGCGCTTTTGGAACCTTTGGACCAAGTCCTACCTCCATACCCTTCAAATCCGCTCCAAATGGCTTTCCTCTTCCTCTCCACCCAAAATTGGAGAACTGGTTCTGCTCAAGGAGGACAATTTGCCTCCTCTACAATGGAAGATGGGAAGAATCTCACGTCTGCTACCTGGGAAGGATGGAGTCATCAGAGTTGTGGACTTGGACACGACTCATGGCCAGCTGCGGAGGCCTGTCGGCAAGATTGCCCGGCTCCCACTGGATTCTGCTCAGGATGGGGCTCAGCTCGCCGCCTGTGCGGGCCCCCCAGGATGTTCGCGCCAACACTAGCGCGACGTTTAGAATAAACACAAAGGACATCACTACGTGATGTATGGCCGACCGAAAGGGGCGCTGTCAGAGAGTGACGAACACTTGCATTTAGATCCCCTTCCGCGCCGGATGCATTTTCAGCTCATCCCGAAACCTAGTGAACGCGAACGCGTGTGCGCATATTTATTTGTGCTCGTTAATATAATACCAAATTCGCCGGCGAACCGCGATAAATCTATCGATAATCCGCTCAACAGCTGTGTAGTGTAGTGAGAAGAAACCTCCGCCCAGATACAGAACCACCAGCTCAACAATAAGGTCAGTCCCAGATTTCTCCAGCCCTCACATTAACCTATATACCTACTTCCCTCAGCTCAAAGTCGTATGTGTAAGTTCCTAGCTTACACAGTGGATCTATTTTTTACAAAGCCGTGTTGCTTAGTTGAGATGTAATTACGAAAGTGATTATACATATGGACATAGACCACCGATTCGAAAAGTTTTGTAATGCCGGACAATATACTTATAGGGCTATAGTTCGAACATTGAGATCTAAGACCTGATTTATATATAGGAATTACGTGAGCTACCTTCCATGAAGAAGGAAACATACCACTAGAAATAGATATATTAAATAAAATTGTGAGAGATTGCGACAGCTCCTCAGCACATTCCTTGAGGAATTTTGATGGTATATCATCAGGACCAGCTCCTTTACGTATGTCCAGCAACTTCAGCTTACGTAGTACGTTCGCGAGTAATTCTAATATTGTTTAGAGTGCACGGCAGGAACTCTGACATATTATTACTTAGATCTACGTCTACGTGGGACGTCGAGGGAATGTTGTAGATGGAGCTAAAGTATTCTGAAAATAGTTCACAAATTCCTTGACCGTCAGAAGAAGTTCTGTCACCGAATGTCATTGTGTGCGGAATCGATACACTACCCTTACGAACATTGACATAGCCCCAAAACATTTTCGGGTCGTTCTCTAACGAGTCTTCTACCGTAGTCAAGTATTTTTTGTAGCATTCAGTGATGAGAAACTTACATCTAGTGCGTAATAGCGAGAAGGAATCGTAATCTCGGGGATTTTCAAACTTCTTAAAACGCTTGTGGTATTTGTTTTTCTCTTTGATACATTTAATGAGCCCCTGACTGTACCATGTAGGAAAATTATTAGAGTTGTTTCTGACATAAGGCGTATTGTCCGAGATTATTTGATACAACAGTTTATAAAACGTATCGACTAAATTATCGATGTCCTCTGAGGACAGCAACTTGTCCCAATCAACTTTGCTTAATTCTGATCGAGTCTTAGCGTAATCACACTTATTAAAATTATAGCGTCTTTTGCTGCAAGGTTTTATAGAGTCATTACACAACAAATTAGAGACATTTACGCAATAAGCAATATGATGTGAATCGACTTTGCAAAGTGGAGTTGTTTCAGTTACGTTAATAGAGGATTGAGGTAGATTTGATAATACCAGATCCAGAAATCTATTGTTTTTATTGGGAATAACAATAAATTGCGCTAGACTACAAATGTTCATAGTTTCAATCAGTAGTTCAGCTTTGTGGTCCATAGGATTAGAAGGCAAGAGAACATTTAGGGCATCACGCGTTTCCCAGGTAATATTTGCAGAATTAAAATCACCTAACAATAAAAATGACTCCTCAAATGGTGCGTTAAGTATATATTTTTGACAGTTGTCATGAAATGCAGCAATTAATATTAAATGCACGGAACCTTTACGGATTATTTATATATATAAATTACGTATATTATAAATTAATATATATAAATTACGGAACCCTTCTTAGACATGTCGTGACATGCTCTTGGTCAGTTTAGGCTATTATTTTATTGATTAATTGTATTTTCCTGCAATTGTAATCACGCTATCGACGAAACCGAATTATTGTGTCATACATTTTTCTCTTTGTTTTATAGTAATAGTCTTTAGATTTTATCAACCATAGTGGCTCTTAAGTTTTAAATACTTTAATGAACTTTAATAAATATAGACCATGTGCCAGTTTTAGGGTTCCGTACCCAAAGGGTAAAAACGGGACCCTATTACCGAGACTTTGCTGTTCGTCCGTCTGTCAGGTTATGATGCCAGGCTGTATCTTAACCTTCTTATACCGTGATAGCTCGACAGTTAAAGTTTTCACACATGTATGGTGTAGGTATTTCTATTGCCGTTATAACAACAAATACTAAAAACAGAATAAAATAAAAATTTGAGGCTCACATACAACAAACGTGATTTTTTCCGTTTTGTGTGGAACCCCTCTTGCCGACTAGCACTTGACCGGTTTTATTTTACACTCGAATTTTATTACCATTTAGTCCAATTTTATTGCCGTTTAGTCCAATTTTATTGCCGTTCAGTCCATCCGTACAGGTCAGAATTAATGTTAACAACTTAGGTGTTTTACAAAGTTTTACAACTAAATTTTGTATTTTATTCCTCCTTAGTAGGAATTTAGTTGTTAGTAGTGGTTTTGTAGAAAATAGCTAGACAGTAATCATAATATGCAAAATGGTTCGCTTCTATGTGCTATTATGACCTTATAATAAGAGCACACAGTAGCACGCATCCGTAAGTCGCTTAAAACTACTGATTTAATTTCTATATACGTAATATTTCCTACTATATTTTTTTAATTTAACGGTTAAATATTAAACCTGAAAATATATGTATGTTTGTAAACACAAAATATACATACTAACACATAACAATACACAAAATATAATACATACTTTTAGGGATTCCTAAGTTTAGTAGCTTTTTTATAGTTATCGGTACTCTTTTAGTAGTTTTTTGTAGAAAATGACGCGAGTTTAGTAGTTTCGCAAAAACAGAGTTGGCAACACTGGAGCGAATCGCTTCAGTCCATACGGCCGACTGATGCTATCTAGAAATTGCACACAGACGATACGATTTTGCATCCGTTCAGACCGAACTGAAGAAAAACCGGACCGTGTATGGGGTCCCTAAGGCTAAGAACTCACGGAGCGGTTTGCACCCGCGCCGGTTGTGAGACAACTTCTGTAGAATGTATGTAAAAAATTAAAGCACAACGGCGCGTTTTACGCCCGCGGTGTGCGCGGTTGTCCGCGGGTCCCGCTGCACCGGCGGGCTACTGGTAGAATCGCGCGAGTCGCGGTCATCCGCAGCCTCAGCGGGTTGCGCCCGCGCGCTCTGCGTTCGGTTGGCGGACGAAATTCAGATATTCTATTGTAAATATGTATTTGCCATTCGCAACCGCGCGTCCTGCTATCTTCACCCGCCACGTTTGCGGGCGATAAGCTCAGCCGCGGCGGCTGCGTGACCGCGCAAAACTGCGGTCTCGTGAGTTTAGAATTAAAACCGCAGTTCGACGACCGCGGTGGGCACGGGAAAAAATCGCTCCGTGAGTTCTAAGCACAATATAGAACTCGATGCATGTATTCTGCCTAAAGCGCGTATTCCACCTCACTAAATTCAGACGTCCTAAATGATTACTAAATTCAGTCCAGTGAAATAGCATTTAGGAAGTTAGGATCCTAATTAGCATCATAAACTCAGAAGCTACACTTACTCCTAGTAAGTGTAGCTTCTGAGTTCTGACTGACTAAATTTAAAAAGACGAGTTATCTTTCTTTTTAGGATCCTAATTAGAACTTCTGAATTTAGTGAGGTGATACGCGCTTTATGCATCCAGAAAATTTGCCAGAGACCAAGTTGGAAAACTAGCGGTCATCCTAAAAATTGATTACATCAAAGAACTCAAACAAGAGTCTGTTTTATATTGCGGTCGTTTCCTTCAACTTGTTACTCTATAATTCTGTCTTGTTTTACTTCGTTTTGAACTGGAAATAATGTCATTGTCATGTAACCAACTGCATGCTTGACCATCATGCATAATATGGTGCTAAATTTCTTTAAAAAAAACATGCACAACTCACGTCTATTCACCAGGGCTTCCCTCTGAAGTAAAACCACCCTTCGCCACTATTATGCACCTTGCACATCTAAAAATGGGTTGGGTTACATAGGTTGCCTTTTATATTTCGGGATTTGGCAACCCTGGTGTTGCAATCTGTCAACTGACAGCTCTATCGTAAAGTTAGAAGTTTTTGAGGTTATACTCGTAAGTACTCAGAACGTTTTGACATACGAGCGCTATTTGTGTTGTTTACAGTTAATTAAAAGATTCATCTGCCCCCAAGAATGGAATTAAATCGTGAACATTTTCGTGCGATTATTTTTTACAACTTTCGACGTGGATTAACTCAGCAGCAGTGCATGAATGAACTTACTTCAACTTTTGGCGATGAAGCTCCATCAAGGACCAGTGTTTATCGATGGTATGGTGAATTCAATCGTGGTCGGAGTTCACTCCAAGACGAATTTCGTGAAGGTCGTCCAAAATCAGTTGTTGTTCCGAAAAACATTGATGCTGTGCGCGAACTGAGATAGAGACAACCTTAGGCATTAGTGGGACCAGCATACACTCAGTATTGCATGAACATTTTGTTCGCGTTGGATCCCACACAATTTGTCAATCGCTCAAAAAAAGGCTCGTGTCGATTGGTCGAAAGAAATGCTCGAAAAATACGATCGCGGTGCTTCAAAACACGTCTATGACATCGTGACAGGTGATGAATCGTGGATTTACGCGTATGAGCCCGAAAGTAAACAGCAGTCGACTGTATGGGTGTTTCATGATGAGCCAAATCTAACAAAAGTAGTTCGCGCACGAAGCACTTCCAAGCAAATGGTCGCATGTTTTTTCGGAAAACCTGGACATGTCGCAACCGTACCACTAGAACAACGCAGAACAGTCAATTATGAGTGGTGCACAACAATTTGTTTGCCAGTTGCCCTCCAAGAAATCAGGAAAACCAACCGCCGAAGACGGATCACTCTACACCACGACAATGCGAGCTCTCACACATCGGCTCAAACAACTGTATTTTTGAGCACCCAAAACATCGATTTGATGAGTCATCCGCCATATAGTCCTGACCTTTCACCAAATGACTTCTTTTTATTCCCGCACGTAAAAAACAAACTGAGAGGTCAACGTTTTTCGACACCTGAAGAAGCGGTTGCTGCATTCAGAATGCATGTTTTGGAGATACCTCAATCAGAGTGGAAAAAGTGCTTCGACAATTGGTTCAAACGCATGCAAAAGTGTATAGATCTTCATGGGGAATATTTTGAAAAACAATAAAGTGATTTCGATGATTAATATTTGTTTTTGTTCTCTAATCCCGAAATATAAAAGGCAACCATCGTACAAAGGCTTGTTGGCTGGTTGACAAAGTAATATTTATTTAATAAAATAACATAATTTTTATAATTTATTAAAATTTAAATGTGCTAGTGCTTACTGCGCAATATATATATAAGATGGTGATACTATTATTACAAATCTCGCTATACTGGTGATTTTTTACTCCGTTTCAGTGAAAACAGGGTACAGTAGTTTAGGTACACGAAATAGAGTACTATGGCATACTTAGTTAATAATTAACTTTTTATTTCTTTTTTCTAACTTGGTGAAATTTTGTTCCGCACTACCATATTTTATACATTAAAAAGGAACTGAGTAAGACGCTCGGCGTGTGGGGCGGTGAGCCATCGGGCGTCGCCTTTTTTAGTCATAATAAAAAACAGAAATGGTTTCAAACTTCAATAATCAATGTTTTTATTTCTTCGTAATAACAGAGGTATAATTAACTAATCTAAGCACAATTGCAAAACATTTATTAATCTTTAATTTAACATTTAACTTACAAAACATCTGTAGAATCTTAATTAAGTACACTTTGAAGTTACTGCGAACATAGGATGAAATATATAATATACACAAAAAAAAACATTAAAGCTACTACATTTAATGCCCTTCAAATAATAAATAACACCAAAATCTTATCTTTATGATATCTAAAACAAAATACTTTGAAACAACAACAGAAGCGTTTTTTGCATTCGTTTTTGTACTGACCGTTTAGAAACATACCTCTGTAATTTATCTGAGATAAAGCCATAAAAATAAAAAAAACGTATTTGCGCATTTATTGTTCATTACCACTAGTAGCTGTAGGTACCTATACTTATTTCCATTAACATGACAATTTATTAGTGCTGAAGGTAAAATACCCACGAATAATACTTGTAATAATATGGTGGATAAGATTTATAAGTACAGAAAGTTGATGCGAAGTCCGCCTTTTTTTTCCGCCGAGAAAATGCGTTTAAGCATCCCACGGGGGGATGGGAGTCCTACCCGTGAGTGTGTAAGACTCTGCTGCGCCCAAAAAGATGGTAAATGGGCGCAGCCCCTACTCACTAAAAACTCGGCGGTACTCCATTCAATACTACCCTTGGCGGGCCACGGGATCGCGTGAGCGGTTTAATACCAAATTTTTCCGAGCGATCTACAGTAGTTCAATGCATGTTCGCGATGACCTCCTTCTTCGACGCCGAGCTCTAGCCCTATTACCAGACAACTCAAATTCAAAACTTTTATTTCCATGTAGGTTACCAAATAACTCTATAAATGTAGGTCACCAAATAAATCTATTAAAGAATTTTCCTACATGATGCCTACCACCGGTGCGGAAAGGATGCCGTATAATGTTACTATGAAAATAACTAAAATAAACTAGTCGCGCCTTGTCCTCATCGGTAATTTCTCTAATTTTTTGACTGCATATGCTGCAAAATTGAGCCTATCTGCCAGATTTGTAATATGGGGCCCCACTGCAATTTATAATCTAGTGTTATTCCTAAGAATAGATAGATAGTTATCTATCTATTCTATCTTATTATTCTTTATATATCTATCAAATAAATATTATTATTTATTTGCTCAACTAATGTACAATTTCAAGGTGTTACAATGGTAAATTGTGTTCTTGCTTATTCTGCCTTTTATGAGGCGTGAAATGTTCATATTGTTATTTTACAACTTAAATAATAACTATTATTAAAAACAAAAACATAGAGAACAATATTATAAGGTATTTAAGTCATAGTATGAAATTTACAATTTATTGTCATTTTTATATTAACCTAAAAAAATATAATATGAATTCTTCAGTTTACTTTGTCTATAATTTTTTTTGTAATGCCATTTTTTTTATTAGAATGATATTTTTTTTGTTATAATGTTGTATGTCAATTGTTAAAAATAATATAATAATAATTGTAACGAATATAAAATATTAATTAAATAATATTAATTAAACATTAATTGTTGAGTCATTTACTTTATGTCAACTTTATTACATTTAATTTTAATTGTATTATGCTGATAATTTTATAGATAACCTTAAGTCATTATCTTTGAAATGATAATCAATAGATTAATAACATTTTTTAATAGTAAATTAATTAATATTTTTTTGAATATTCTCATATTTGTATTTTCCATGTCGTCAGGTAAATGATTGTATAACTTTATTTCCATACAATAAGCATTTCTTTCGAAGACGTCTAGTTTTTGTAGAGGTATACATAATTAATTTTTATGTCTCAAAGGAAAAGAGAAGACAATACAAACAGGTTGTATTATCTTCTTTTTTTCGAAAAGATACATGTGACTTTTAACAAATATTGTCATTTCTTAAGTGCACATGTATGGCACAGGTAAAATATTGTTTTGTTTAAAAAGTGGTTTGCAACTTTCATTAAGTTTCGGACCACATAGCGCTCGTATTCATTGTGGTATCCATTATGTTTATTTTCTCATCATTAAATAGCACATTGGTTTGTGCCATTTTTTTTCCGCCGAGAAAACGCGATGCGTTTAAGCATCCCACGGGGGAATGGGGGTCCTACCCGTGAGTATGAGAGACTCTGCTGCGCCCGAACGGGCGCAGCCCTTACTGACTAAAAACTCGGCGGTACTCCACTCACCTTACTCACAATACCTTTAGCGGGCCACGGGATCGCGTGAGCCTGCACCGCGACTCCGCCGGACATTGGTTTGTGTCTGCCAAACAATAGACAGGCTAAACTTTAAACATTTTGTTTTAGTTGAATTTAAAAGTAAATAGACAATAAAGACCAAAGACCACCTCATCTCATCCGAAGTGGGCTGCTAACAGGGCGACCTAGAGGGTCCAGCAATCTTCAGCCTTGCTATACACCCGGTCATTGAGCTTCTAAATTCAAAATTTAATGTTTGGTATTTGGATGATGGGACCCTTGGAAACGATGCACCCACTGTACTATCCGACTTCCACACTCTGATCCGCGAGTTCCAAAAAATAGGTCTGCAGTCAGCTGCAGACCTATTAGCTGCAGGCCTAGGTTCAGACCTAGGTATGTGCGAACTTTTTGTGCCAGACAGTTGTGGGGATAGAAACGCGATTATATCCAGCTTTAAACAACTAAGTAAGTAACTTTAACTAAAACAAATAGCTCTACAACTGTCTGTCATTGATAAGGATTCGCTCTTCCTTTTGGGCTCACCTACTTTCTCTCTCTCTCTCCCGGACTTCATAACAAATTACAAAATTTTAATTAAACTTTAGACCGCCTCCTCCAAATTAATTGTCACATGGCCTTTACCGTAATCCGTTTTTGCATATTCGTACCTAAATTGACATAATATGTCTTATGGTGTTGTCAACTGTGGAAGCTCCCTCAACTTCTCAAACAGTTGATGATACCATAAAACAAACGCTCTCCACTATTTTGAACACAAATTTCGATGACCGCGCATGGACTCAGGCAACGCTTCCAGTTAGGTTCGGTGGCCTGGGTGTTCGAAAGCCCTCTGACATATCGCTTCCGGCCTTCTTGTCCTCAGTCCACGTGAACCATAGTCTTATCTCCAAAATACTACATCACCCATCCTACTCCAATACAGTTCCCTTACTGGACGAGGCCAAGGACGCCTGGATCGCAACTAGTGCTTGTAGCGAATTGCCTGACAATACTTTTTCCCAAAGGCTCTGGGACGAGCCACTGTGCATACTGGTACAGAATAATCTTCTTAATACGTCCTCCAGTCCTGTGGAGCAGGCTCGCCTATTAGCTGCGGAGAAGTGGGAGTCGGGCCTTTGGCTACAAGCATTACCGTCACCCAATACGGGCACATTGCTGGATCGAACAGCTTTCCGGTTAGCCACTTCCTTGCGTCTTGTCACCCCCCACGTCGTCCCCCATCGCTGTGTTTGTGGTACAAACGTGGACAGCCTCGGACACCACGGGATGTCCTGTCAACGAAGCGCCGGCCGCATCTCCCGACATCACTGCCTGAACGATCTAATCCTTCGGGCTCTTGTCACCGCCGGAGTGCCATCTGTGCTGGAACCCTCTGGTTTGGCACGCGACGATGGCAAGAGACCAGACGGTATGACCCTGGTCCCTTGGAGACTGGGACGGGCTCTTGTATGGGACGCTACTTGCGTCGATACACTTGCTCCGTCCCATGTCCAGGGCACCTCGAGTTCTGCAGGTGCGGCCGCCAATCAGGCGGAAAACCTCAAGCGGCGCAAATATGAGAACCTTAGTGGGGATCTCATATTTGAACCGTTTGGGGTTGAAACCCTAGGTACATGGGGTCTGGATGCGCACAATCTTTTCAGAGAAATCACCAAAAAACTCATTGAGGCCACCCGAGACCCCAGAGCCGGCATCTACCTGGCCCAGAGAATCAGTATCGCAATCCAGCGAGGAAACTCTTTGAGCCTTCTAGGTACTCTGCCTGGTGGGGACGACCTGGGAGATTTCTTTGTTTTGTAGCATTTTAAGTTTTGGAGTAGTTATTTTTTTTTAGTACTTACCTACTTTTATAGTTTGTAAATATTTTAAATAGATTTTAGTTAATTTTAGCTGTTAACAATATATAGTTACTATTTGTATATAGAAAGTAAATTAATTATAAGCATGAAAACAATGTACCATTTTTGAGACAGCACTATAATTTACCTCGTCGTAATTTGTCTGTCGTCGCTTCACATTAAAAATTAGTAAAGTATCATTGGCAAAAAGTACTATCTCATGCTTATCTTTAACTAAATAAGGAAGGTCATTTATATAGATGAGAAAAAGAAACGGGCCCGAAATGACACACCTAGTTCTATTTTGGTCCCAGTAGATCTTGTAGAATTTACTTCTACGCTCTGCATTCTATTTTCTTCTTGTTCTTTTGTTCTTTTTTTGGAATAAAATTTTCTATAGATTCAAGATGTAGTCGTTCATATTTCTTTCCCGTTAATCCCGTTTTTATGGTGAGTTTTTTATATCTGTGTTGTGAAGTTTTTTTCGGTTAATCACGCTTGTATTAAAACACATTATTTTTTCATATAAATTATCACCTTGTAAAATTAGTTGATAAATTTGTTTAGACGAACCCGTGCTCTTATTCTTTCTCATCCTTTCGTTTTTCTGCATTGATTTATTAGGTTTGCATACTTTAATTGTTCTTAATATCCTCTTTTATTTCGCTTACCCTTTTTTTATTTTGTGATGGTCACACAGCCCGTGATTTTGATCGTTTGGGGTTAAGATCATGCCGGCTGTGGGACTCCAACTCCACGTTTGTATGGATTTTATAGGAACCTAGACTCCGGGTTCAACGCACCGTTTCGCAAGGACTTATTACTAGTTCCACACATCTGGATTTCTAAGTGCCGCTAGTTGTATTCCGGACTGAACTGACTGGCTTCGGACCCAGTATGCACCGCCCCTTGGACGATCTACGTCGCGGCGAATATACTGACCTGAACGACAGAGAGAGAGACGCTACCGGAAGTTGGGCTCCTCGCGCCACGTTCTAACTACACTCCTGGACCCAGCTAAGTGCCCGCGTGGTTATAGCCCCTCCGATTCCCACAGACACCAAGAGGCTAAACCAGATCTTTCGGCCTTCTGCCCACGTCAACTTTTTTAAATATGTTTGTCACGTTGGTAATTTATCGTTTCATTTACTGTTAACCGTAACAAAGTTGAGTTCCAGAAATCTGGTCTGCTTTTCTTCTCCTGCGAACAAGGAATTTGGCGGAAAAACCAGCACCAGGGCTCAGTATCGGTTTTATACCTAAATTTCAACTACCTATTATATATTACGCTTTACCTATGAAATTGCCATTTTGTATGAAAAAATTTCAACGAATTTTTCTCATGTTGCCATGGCATCTTTGCCAGTGGCAGTTTATTGATGCCCTTCTTAAAGAAATCAGCTGGACGGCAGGCAACAAATTCTTCAAAGGCATTTTGTACTGCCTCTCGGGTATTGAATTTTTCCCGCCTTGAAGTAATCCAAATTCTGGAAAAAGTAGTAGTCTGTAGGCGCAAGGTCTGGTGAATAGGGCGGATGACGGAGAGCTCCAACCCTAGTTCTTGCAACTTGGAGACCGTCTGCTGTGCAGTATGAGGTCGCGCGTTGTCGTGCAGGAGCAGCGGAGACGAGCGATTGACCAATGCTGGTTGGAGATGTGCCAGCTTCTCCATCATTGTGTTCAGTTCTTCACAGTACACATCTGCAGTAATGCTCACCCCGTTTGGTACGAAGCAGTGACCATCACTTTTCTAGGGTTAAGTTTTCGTTTAGGGCATTGTTCAGGTGCTGAACCAAGATCCAACCAACTTGCTGAGCGCTTGCGGTTATCAAACAGAATCCATTTTTCATCGCAGGTAACAATGCGGTTCAAAATTCCTTCATTTGTGTGTCTGTTGAGCAGTGCAAGGCACGTCTCGACGCGTACTTCGCGCTGGCGATCATTGAGTTCGTGGGGCACCCATTTGTCAAGCTTTTTTACCTTGCCAATTTGACGCAAATGGAGCAATATTGTTTTGACGCTAACGTCGAAAGCTGCTGCTAATTCAGCCGTAGATTGTGTATCATCAGCTTCCACAATCGCCTTTAATTCGTCATTGTCGACCAAAGTCTTCGGACGACCGCGAGGTTCATTTTTCAGGTCGAAATTTCCAGAACGGAAGCGAGCAAACCAATAACAGGTGGTGCGTTGGTTTGTAGTGTTATCTCCGTAAACGTCGTTGATGTTGCGTGCCGCTTGTGCCGCGTTGCTACCACGACGGTACTCATATTCCATAATTACTCGAATTTTTAACGTATCCATGATGACGAAAAAGATTGAAATGCGATGAAAATGTAACACTAATAAATAAAGAAATGGCTACTTTTGTAAAAAGAATTCCATGTTTTTAAAATAAAATTAATTTGAAATTAGAATTCTTAGCCAAACAAAAATTATTTTTATTTGAAATGGCCAGTACTGCAGAACGGCAATTTCATAGGTAAAGACCTAAATATTATATATATATACGAGGGCTGATTGATAAGTTTCCGAAACGACAAAGAAAAACTTCAAAAATCTATTTAAAATAAATTTATTTCTCAACGTAGTTTCCTTCTACCTCAATGCATTTAGTCCAGCGCTTCTCCAATGCCGTTACACCAGTTTGATAAAATGTTTTCTCCAACCCCTCAAAATACTCGCCAACGGCAACAATGACTTCTTCATTTGATGAAAATCTCTGGCCACCTAACCATTTCTTCAGGTTTGAGAATAAGTGGAAGTCGCACGGGGCCAGATCCGGGGAATAGGGTGGACTCGGTAATTCGAACCGCAATTCATGGAGTTTGGCGACTGCAACCATTGACGTGTGTGCAGGTGCGTTGTCATGGTGGAACAAATTTTTTTTCTTGGCCAAATGTGGTAGTTTCTTCTGGATTTCTTCACTTAATATTTGCAGCAAGCTTGCCTAACTCTCCATTTATTGTTTTTCCTTCTTGCAGATAATCCACTAAAATAATCCCTCGAGCATCCCAAAAAAAGTCGCCATCAATTTGCCGGCCGACAAAACCGTTTTTGCTTGCTTCGGCGCAGGTTTTCCGCTCTCAGTCCACTGCTTAGATTGTTCTTTTATCTCGTGAGTATAATGATGTATCCAGGTTTCATCGACTGTTACATAACGCCGCAAAAACTCATTAGGATCTCGGTTAAACAGCGCCAAACACTCCGATGAATCGTCCACTCGACGTTGATTTGGTCTACAGTGAGCAAACGTGGCACCCATCGCGCGCTTAGCTTTTTCATTCCCAAATGCTGGTGCAAAATATTAAAAACGCGTTCAGATGAAATGCTCACCATCTCTGCTATCTCTCGCAACTTTAAGCGCCGATCATTCAATACAATTTTGTGAATTTTTTTGATCATGTGATCTGTCTTCCACGTTTAAAATCAGTTATCCAGGTGTGAATTGTACTCAGTGCAGGAGCAGAATTACCTAAAACACTGTCTAGCTTGGTTTTAATCTGGGTTGCTGTTTTCTCTTTTAAAACGTTAAACTTTATCACCGCACGAATTTCGTTTCTTTCCATTGTTAAGAAAATTTACGACAGAGAAAGTTCTACGTCCTCTCAAACAAATTTCATCAGTTCGATTAAATTCAAATTTGGCGTTCTATTTTCAAAAAGATGCCAGAATATAATGTAATATTCCTTTTTTGCGTATCATTTTTTTAAGTTCGTCGTTTCGGCCAGTTATCAATCAGCCCAGGTATATATATATACATACAGGATGTCCCAAAAGTCGACGTCAAGCCGAAATCGCCTGATAGGTAATGTCATAACAGTTATCAGAAAAATATAAAAAAAAATGTTTTGTATTTTTAAAATTATAGCATAAAAATATTCGGGAAAATGTGCACCCTGTAACAGTTTTCAGTCGAAAGTTGTCGTTGAAAAGCGAAGGTTGTCGTAGAGAGAACGATACTGACCAAATCCAAATCACAAGCAAACAAGTCCAATAAACGAAGCCAAAAGTAGTTAGTACACAAAATAATACGCTCGAATACGAAAAGATGCGTAGTAAACGAAGGAGAGTAGCGTACTGATCTGTATTGCGTGTGCCAATACCAAAAAGCGGCGTCACTATCTGTCTCGCTCACACTTTATGAAATGTCTTACTCCGTCTCATTCAAACCACGCAATGGTCTTAAGGAACGCTTTGAGGTCACTAGAATCACTTTTAGTAAGGACAAAGAATTTATTCAAAACCGACTTTCCTTGAAAAAATATTTTTTTGTACCCGATCTAAGAAACAATGTAATAAGTATTATGCCATTTTAGAATCCTTATTAAATGCGCTAACTTTTAAAATTACTTGCCAGACTTGCGTGGTATAATTTTTTTCAGGACCGTCAGTTAAAGTAGGGCGAAAAACTGATTTTCAAAACGTGGTTCTGCAAAACATGACATCTTCTTTCAAGAGGAGCAGTTAGCTCGGATTTTATGGTTACAAATTACAGAAGCACTGTTCACGATGAAATGAGTAAAAAAAATTGCAAAAAGTAAAGATTTGTAGCAACAGGAAAGTAAAAACTGTTACAGGGTGTACATTTTATATATATATATATACAAAAAAGTGGTGTTCTGATGATGGGATCCATGAAGAATCGAGGGAAACCCCCGAAATTTATATGGACATACATATTGATTTCGATTTTTCGGAATAAGTCTAAGCATATGCTACCAAAAAGTAAGATGTTGCTCCAAGGTATACCCTGGATCCAAAAGTACTGAACAGAACTCCGCACTCCTTATGACACAAAAATGCGTCCTCCTATATTAATCATACAGGAGAAGGAAAAATGGAACCTGATTAGCGCAGCGATTAACGTGCAAAAGCTTCGTTACTCTTCTGAACACACGACCCCAATTGGAATCATAGTTCAAGTTAAAACTTCGGAGGATCACCGCCTCTTCACCACGTTTCTACGCAACAAAAATATAGGTTACCTTACCTATGCCCTAGAAAACGAGCGCGTGTTGCGCGTCGTCATAACCGGAGTTGATAAGTGCCTCTCCACAAGAGAGGTACTCATGGACATCCAGTCCCAGGGCTATCCCGCCACAGAGGTACATCGCATGTACCATCCAATCAAAAAATACGAGTACAAGATGGTACTCGTAACTAGGGTTGCCACCTTTTTTTGAAGAAAAATAGTATTTTTTTTTAGATCAAAAAAATATAGTACTTTTGGTAAATTCAGGAAAAAAAATAGTACACATCTATTTTCAATCATTATTTTTTCATGAGTATATTTTATTATTACTTTTTGCTTTGGCTATCAAGGTTCTATTATTTTTTAAATAATTATAGGCATCTGAGCAATTTAGGTATATATTAAAGTAAATTAACAACTCATTTTTGATTAAATTAATAGATGCTCTATTCCTTTCTTCTCTCCACTTCACATTCATGACGGAAAAAATTATTTCTGTAAAAGCGGAAGTTGCAGGAATGGAGAGAAGAAAGGAAATGATTTATGTTATGTTTGACTGTGTGAAATGTTAACGCTAGTTCTGCAGAAATTACAGCATCATTAGAGTTATTTGAGGATGTAGAAGATGATGAAGGAGAATCAAAGGACGTTCCCAGAAACTGTTGTAAAGTAGAAGCAGTCTTTTTCATTTCACTTTTTTTTTGTGCTGTTTAGTTTCACTATGTTTTTTCACCTGAAAACAAGCAACAAACAATATGCTCCGACAATTACGATAACCATACCAATACCAAATAATAAAATAGTTGCCCAGAGAGAAAAATACCCAGTAACACAACCAAACCTATCAATCACACATCACAAGTATTACAACACAATAGTATAGTATCACAACACAACACAACACAACACAACACAACACAACACAACACAACACAACACAACACAACACAACACAACACAACACAACACAAACCCACAAGAAACGTTGAAATCAATTATAAAATACTTACTTGTCCAATCCCACTTCCGGCTATCGAAAAATAAATCCCGCATATAGTACACTTCGCTCCATATTTATTATTAATATCTTCTTTGCACCATTGGTAGTCAACTCCCACTTGCTCCTATATTTTTGAAGCCTTATTTCTTTTCTTTCTTTCTTCTTGGGAGGCGTGCAAGAACCATCATCACTTTTCATGTTTTTGTTGTACTTTTAATCCGTTAATAAATAGTCAAAACTAAAATAACGTCAATGTTCATTCGGGCGGGTAGCATTAACTGACAAAATGACGTTGACGTTGACATTTGATAACGACAAAGGAGTTGGTCTGTGAGTGGTACCAACACTACCAACTAACTAAGCATCGTACCGTACGTACATAAATGAGTTTCGTTCAAAAATTCCCTATACAGCGCTGCGGGTGCGTTCCATTCACAGTTAATTCAAAAAAAGCGCGACAATTGAATTATCGATAAAAATATAGTATTTTTCGTCCTATATTGTTTTTTTATAATATATAGTACAATTGAGTAAAATATAGTACTATACTATATTAAAATATATTACGGGTGGCAACCCTACTCGTAACCCTCCCGCTAACACCAGAAGGTAAGGATATCTTCAATATCCGAGCCATCTGTCACATCACAGGCATCCGCGTCGAGCCCCCCGTAAAAGGGGCATCCCTGGCCAGTGCCACTGATGTCAACTTTACGGGCACTCGGCACGGAATTGCCAAGCTAGGCCGCGTTGCGTCAAGTGTCTGGAAGACCACGGCACCTCTGACTGTTCCCGTAAGAGCCCAGCTGAGGAAATTGAAGCCCCCAGCTGTATCCTCTGTAAGACCCAAGGTCACCCAGCCAATTACAGAGGGTGCAAAAAAGCACCCAAAGTTAAAAAGCGCATTGCACCACAGGGAAAAGGTGCCCCCCCCCTATCAGAGATTTGTCCCTGCCCCCCTTCCCTCCAAATCTGCGTGGACCACACCCACCCAGAATCCCACTTCAATTCAAGCGGTTTTCCCCACTCGTCCTACTCAGGCCACGCCCTCCTCGCCAAAAGCGCCTAAGGCCACGCCCTCTCCGATCCCAAGCTTCACTGCCGACCTCTCGTTCGTCACTAAGTTTCTAAGCGACATCGGACCTATTGGCCCTATGGAGCTTTCTATTTTTGCCACAAAGCTAAAAGGGTCGGCCACAGACCGCATCCAAGCTTTGTCAACCAATCAAGTCTTGATCAGTAGGATCAAGGCGCTCTCCCCCTACTGTAACTAATGGAGCCTTCGGGAAGGACAAAGCTGCACTCATTACGCGTAATGTCGTTCAACACGAACGAGATCAGAAATAACATAAACGAAATTCGTGATTTTGTAAGCAGCCAAAATGTCGACATTCTTCTAGTAAAGGAGACGTTCTTAAAACCAACTCATACTAATGAGGAACCCAAAAATTGCAAACTACAAAATAGTTACTAACGACAGAACTCGATCACGACTCGGAGGTACACTTATCTACTATAAAAATCCCTACACTGTATTCCCTTAGAGCCACCATCTTTAGAGATATATATTTGCGACAATAGCATGTCAGGTCACGGACCAATTGTAATAGTTACTATTAGCGCGTACTTAGCGTGTAATAAAGAAGCTCTAGCGATCTACAAACGCTATTTAACTTATGCAACGCCGTCATCATTGCCGGCCGGAGTAAATTGCAAACACACTGAGTGGGGCAACTTACGTAACAACGGCAACATTCTCTGTAGTTTAATCGATACTTTTACCTTTGCACTATTAGCTCCCACTGAGTTGCTCCCCACTCGCTATGATACAAACGAAAACATCAACGGTGTCATACGCGATCCTAGTACTATATACATAGCTTTAGTCAAAAATAATTCTCTCAATATCTATATTGAGACTCTCCACGAGCTTAACTCGGACTACAGACTGGTTACGATTACACTTGGTAGTCTTAACACTAACAATTCTAGTACTAGAAAGATTGTGGCTTATAAATAAAAAAAAAAAAAAAAAAAAAAAAATCATTTATTTTCAGACATCACAGTCCATATACAATATAAATAAATAAGTGATAGCCTCCGTGGTCTAGTGGTTTAGTGGTTGGCTCTCGACTCGGAGGTCGTGGGTTCGATTCCCGCATTGGAATAACAAAAAATCTTGTTTCCAGGTTTGGTTAGGACAATGCAGGCTGATCACCTGATTGTCTGACAAGAAAGATGATCCATGCGTCGGATGGGCATGTAAAAAGTCGGACCTGCGCCTGATATCTCACCAGTCGTGTCGGTTATTCGTCCCACTGGGTTACGAGAGTAAAGGAAGAGAGAGTGCTCTTGTGTACTGCGCACACACTTGGGCACTATAAAATAACTCCTGCGTAGCTGGCCTGGTTTCAATTAAACCGGCCACCGTCACTGAAATCAGTGTGGGAGCTATTAAATAAATAAGAGAAGGTACTTAAAACTTACATACAGGGGGGATACAACAAATTTTTTTTTTTAAATAAAATAAAATAATTAAAATAATAAAATAATAAAGTAATAATTCGTACGCTCCTTAACTCGCTACTCTGACATGCAGTTCAGTGAGCCTGCGAAGGAGAGCAGTGTCTGATCTGTATCCTATCATTCTCAGAACTCTATTCCGGCTCCCCCGCACTCGGTGTACTATCGACGCTACTTTCTTTCGCATTACCGCGTGACAGTCGTCTACTCTTGCATCAGCAAACATCCCGGATGCACTACAGTACCGAGGGAGACAGAACAGAGACCTGAAAATGTTATTGTAGAGAACACGCAAGGCGCCATAGGCCCGCTGTGTAAAGTTGGCCCACAGGCCACCAGTGTAGAACGTCTGACAAAATGCTTTGAAAAGCGTAATTTTGACAGGCGCCGTACACCTGGCAAACCTGTGTGCCAACATATTACCACGAATCGATAGCGCCCTGCGTTCTCACTCAATATCCTCCTCATCACTCAGACAGTCTGTCACCATATGTCCTAGATATTTAAACTTAGTGACACGACTTAGAGGTACTCCATTAAGCAAGAGTGGTGGTAGCGAAAAATCTTGAAAATTGAAAATATTACTTTTGCATTTAAATATGATGTACTCACTCTTGCTAACATTGTACACCAAGCCGTGTTCTATAGCATAGTTTTCACATATTTTCAAGAGTTTCCTAAGGCCTCCAATTGCCTCCAATAAAGCATTAGCGGAGAACATCAAAGTCCTCCAATCGAGTCACCTTGATAAAATTCCCGACACCACAGATAGTAAAGAGACAGCCATAGAGGCCGCCTCCTACTTGTCCGATCACCTGGTAGCGACAATAGAAAATTTATCAAAGAAGGTGCCAACGACTCACAGGGGCCGTTGGCCCCTCCCAGATGACATAAAGGAGTCCATCAGACTCCGGAATGCGGCCAAACGCACATATGATCGCTACCCGTCGGAAGAGTGGAGGAAATCCCTCCGTCATTACGAAAGGGAAGTAAAGTTTAAAATCAAACAGCATAAAGCCGAGTGTTGGGATCGACTTCTCAGTGAGTTAGAGCCGTCACACGTGGCATACTGGCCACTCGCGAAGGCTCTAAAAATTAACACTGAGAGCGACATGCCTCCGCTAGACAGACCAAATCGTCCTCCTGCGCTCGAAGACATAGACAAGGCCGAATGCCTAGCTGATAATTTCGAACAACAGTGCCGGCCGAGTACTCTCCCGATCGATCTCGAGCACCTTAGTTTAGTGAATAGCGAGGTCAACAGCTGACTCTCGAGGCCACCTGATGACGATAGGGTGAGGATGGTGGACTCGGAGGAGGTCAGAAACATTATAAAGTGTATGAATGCCAAAAAAGCCCCAGGCCAAGACGGTATTTTAAACAAAACACTTAAAATGCTACCGTCCGAGCTAATTCAACTCCTAGTGAACATCTTTAACGCACTCTTAGCAGGATGTTCATTCCCAGACATTTGGAAAGTAGCTTTTGTCATAGGTATACACAAACCGGGGAAACCCCGGAAGGCACCTGGTAGCTACCGACCAATTAGTCTCATTAGCTCCCTTGGAAAAGTCTATGAAAGAGTAATAAAAAGGCGCCTCAATGACGTCATAACCGATAAAAAACTCCTTCCAGACGAGCAGTTTACCTTACGCAAAATGCACATCTGTCCCGCTCAAGTACACCGCTTAACGGAGTACATAATTGCTAGCAAAAACGACAGGAAGACGACATGCGCCGTATTCTTTGACATAGCAAAAGCTTTTGACAAAATTTGGCATAACGGATTATTATACAAACTTTATCAAATGGGCATACCCGGTAATCTTGTTTTATTAATCAGTATTTTCCTTAAAATCGCAAATTTCATTTCCGCGTAGGAGGCGCATTGTCGTCGCCAAGATATATGGAGGCGGGAGTACCGCTGGGCTCGGTCCTCTCGCCCACCCTATATAACTGTACACTAGCGACATCCCCAAACACGCCACAATTAGCCATATTCGCGGATGACACATCCCTTTATTATTCTCACGTCTGACCCTGTACCGCTTCTAAGGCCCTCCAGGAGTCAGTTACCGAACTTGGTAAATGATTCTCCAAATGGAGAATCGAAGTAAATCCTGACAAAAGTCACGCCATTCAATTCAACAAAAAATCTTGCGCAAAGAAGCGCACATGCGCCCGTAAAATTATGAGCCCTATAATCCTGCACGGCAATATAATCCCAGAGGTCACTCGTGTCAAATATTTAGGCGTAGTACTAAACAAGTCGATGTCGTTTTCGTGTCACATCACTAACACGTTACGAAAAGCGAAATTTGTACTCTACAAATTATATCCGCTACATCATTCGCGAAGCAAAATGTCCCTAAGACATAAGCTTACATTATATAAAGTATGTATATAACGATACTCACTTATGCGTGCGTCTCTTTCGCACAAATAAGCGAATCTCAAATAGATCGATTGCAAAGAGTCCAAAACCGGTTTCTACATATGGCAACAGGAACCCCCTATTACATGCGTAACATCGACTTGCATAGAGACTGCGAACTTGTCACCATAAAAGCCTATATCAAAGAACTCGTAAAGAGATTATTTTATAAAGGCAAAAATCATCCAAACCCTCTTATCCAAAAGGCCCTAGACTACAACCACGACGCACAGACCCCGTACACACCGTTCCGACACCCGTACAAGCGGCCTAAGCACATCTTAGCCGAGCGCATTCATCGGATCACAAAAATACAGTTACGCAAACACAAATCACATGCACCAGCGAATTTTGTATCTCTCCGGGGTCGACGCCGGAGCCTATCCCGAGGTCCCACATCCGACAAGATCACACGCACAGACGTACAGACCGACCCTAACACGGGACCGAACCTGAACCCGAGATCGAGTTCGCATCCTAGTAGCCTAGGTACACTTCAAAATAGTGACCGCGACTGCGATATTGATATAGAGAGCTCTACCAATACGGCGAACCTCATCGATAGTAGGACTTACGCGCGCGAGTCGGAACGTAAGTCCTACAACAACCTCTACCACCTACTATACCTCAACCACTAGCAACCTCACTCCTCTGAGAGTGAGGAAGGGGTCGGACCCCTTAGCAGGAGAGACCCGTGTCCCTCTCGACAAAATAATAGCTTACAACCCGTAGCTGTAACCCAATATCCGGTCTGAACATCACCCGGGTGATGTTAGGGAGGGTCAAACCCTCCCATCGTCTCTCAACTAATCAACTAGCCACTAGGCTAGTTATAGTCCGACGTAGCTACAGCGGTCTTAACCCGACCGTTACCGTAGACCATTTCGAAAAAAAAAGTCCAGAAAGCGCAAATACGTGCGTAAACCTACGCGCGTAGAGATTCTTATCTTATCAAAACAAAATGTCTAGCGGTCTATCTGTGATGCCAACTTAGAACTTTCTCCCTAAATTTAGGGAGAAAAATGCCAACTTAGAACTTTCTCCCTACATTTAGGGAGAAAAAGTTTCTGAGGGGGTTTTTAGGGGTTTTATATGCTTGTTTTATTTAAATATACATTTAATCTGCTATTCGACAAGTAATAATTAGAAAAATGAGAGCCTGAAGAAAAATAAGTTTTTTTATGTAAATCTTTATATTGTACTGTACGAAACTGGAGGCTATTTAACTAACTAACTGAGGCGTACAATGTATTGTACGAAATAGCCTCCAGCCAGAAAAAAATAGAAAGAGCATTCTTAAATAAGTATTGCAAAATTTGTTTTTTTTTTTTAATTGCAATACCTACTTATTTAAGAATTAATAGATTGTTTTCCTGCCATAAATACTGAAACAAAGAAAAAAAATCTCTTGCAAATAACATTTATTACTTTTACATTGTGTTAGTTTAATACATAAATATAAAACAATTTAAAATATAAAAGCCTATTCGAAGTGGTCTCCATTGGCTGCAATACAGTCCTTTAAACGTTGAGGCCAGTAATCAATAGAAGCACGCACTCTTTCCATGGGAAAATTCTTGGTTATTGAACATGGTGTTGGTAAGGGGTTTCACTATCTTCTCAAGAATGGTATCTTGATACACTTGTGCCGATGTTTTGATACCTTTTTCACAAAAGTATGGCTCAGTCACTTCTTCATAGCTAATATCCCACCAAACCATCACTGAAGTCGGATAGTGCCCACGTTGCACTCTGTCGACTAATTGGGAAGCTTCCTTAGAGCTTTGAGCATAAATACGGTCATTTTGTTTGTTAAAATGTTGCTCATTTGCAAAAATTTTCTGTGACCTCCCTTTGCATACCGCTTCAGTAGTTGTTTCGATTTTACCACCCTATTCTTTCTTAAATTATCAGTTTAGAAATGACCAGTACGTCTCTTAAAGGCTGCAAGTCCTAAGTCATCTTTTAAAATACGCGACATGGTTTTAGGTGCTATCTTCATCTCCCGAGATAAAATCTTTTGCTTTCGGACAGGATTTCTTCGAATTCTTTCCCTTACTGCTTTGACAACCTTTTTTGTACGAACACTATGTGGACGGCCAGATCTTTTTCTGTCACAAACAGAGGAGGTCTCATTGTACCTATTAATATACCGGTACACAAACATTTTACTAATACTAAGCGTATGGAAAGTTTTAAAAATTGCATTTGGCTCCATACCTACTTTGTGTAATGCAATCACAGCGATTCGGTTCTCTTTATCACCCCACTCCATTTTAATATCGCAAAATATTGTACAATTTATTGGCGCCAAAATATAAAAATAGAGGTGTGTATACGAAACAAATTATAGTCTATAAAGTGTTAAAGTGAAAGCAGTAAATCATGCATCGCGAATACCTTTCTATGTTTTCTGAAGAATACTACCTAAAAATAATATAAAATTATCTAAAAATTCACCTTACACACGAATAAGATTTTGTATCAAATCTGGAAAATTAATTTTTCTAAATAAAGTTCAGAAGAAACAGTTTGAACATCATATTTTTACTTTGTTTCAGACATTTAGCTACCGGCTGTTATTTTGCTCACTTACATTATGCCTACAGATTAGGCAAATCGACTGTTATTGACATCGTTAAAAAAACTGACGTTATTTGGAATAAATTAAAAATATTATATATTAAAAAAGTTATGAAAGAACCGTCAACTGCAGAGTGGGCGGAGACTGATAAAGGATTCGAAAATTATACAAATTTTCCAAATTGCATCGGAGTGATTGACGGAAAACACATAAGAATAACAAAACCTGTACATTCCGGATTTATGTATTACAATTATTATAAGCACTTTTTTTCTACTGTCCTGCTTACCGAGTTGTCGTTTGTTTGTCTGTTTGTCGTTTATTTTATAATTATATGGTCTTTAGTTTTTTTTTTTTTTTTCTTTAAGGAAGATCTCTAACATTTGTGCTTTTGCGTAGAAAAAAATAAAAAAAAGCTTCGATTCTATGACTAATTATTTTGTCACCAGTTGTCATTAGTATTAATTGATGTGTAGGATAATTTTATTTACAGATCTCGTAACATTTTATATAAATCGTTATTTAAACGTATATTTAACTAAATAAAATCTTTGGTATGTGTGCTAAGTATACAACTAGCGCAAAACAAAATCCCACAGGAAACATACTACATATTTATTTTAGGGAGAAATACTTTTTTTAACTTAGCAACACGATCTTAGTACGCTTTCATTGCACTCCAAAATACAGGTAATAAATGCTGTGTAACGAATGAACTGAATACTTCTTTCTCACTTTAAATCATACAATCGGAGCGAGAAAAACATATTTCTCGTAGAGGTAGCGGCGTCATGCATGCGTATGTGAGTCAGGAGGGGAGCCACCTATACGTGTAGTATGGGCATGGCCACAACCCTAACAGCCTTGTAACTGAACACTTTTAAGGTCTATTAATTTATTATCAAAATAGGTTCAGTAGGTAGTTGTATTTGTATTGTTAGCCTTTTGAGTCTTATCTGGTGCTTCTTACTTGCTGGTCATTCTTATATCAGCGTTAACATACATATTTACAGTACTGGATTTAGCGTAAAGCGGACCTTGAATTAATGAATGAATGAATGAATGACGAAAAACTCTTTATTGCACCAAAAACAAATAGGACACACAGAACATAGAAAAACTAAACTTATAAAAGCACAAAAGGCGGTCTTATCGCTACAAGCGATTTCTGCCAGACAACCTTCAGTCAGATAGATTGAAGAGAGCGCATTTGTCATCTTTCCGTTAATATTCGGCCCTTTTTTATTTAATTTAACTAACAGATTTATGAAAAAATATTACTTTGTTTCAACCGATAGGAATTAAATTTGAAAAAAAAAATCAATCCTTTCGATGTTATATAATCTATAATTTGTGTGTTTCTGAACTAATTATGCATAAATATTTTTATTTAATTAATTTATAATCTTAGTTAATGTTAATTTGTTAAAGGTATATTGAATGCATATTTTTTTTACAAAACATAAAATAAATTTATAATTGCTAAATAAGCGAAAAACTTTCTCGCTGACTCCGCGCGTTAGCGTTTAATTAAAATATTATAAAGGAAATATTTCATTCTTATTTTAATTTTAATTAACATGTTATGAAGAAAATAATAAAATTTTCGAGCCACATCCTCTTTTGAGAGCTGGATCAGTGCCTGAATCACCCAAAGCGGTTTAATATGGCAGATTTAGTACGATACGCGCATTAGTAAAAAAATACGCGTGTAGCATCTGGACGCAATGTACGCCTAGTACCTAGACACGCGCGTCGGCCTTGCGTGCGTATGAATACGCGGTAATTACGCGCATTCTAGGCATAGTCTAACACGTCAAAAATATAAACCGACGTTAATTATATAGCATAAGTAGCCCGGGGTGTTATTACGAATCTATCGACAACTCGTTTATTCAAATCGGACCAGTAGTTTAGGCGCTACGGTGGAACAAACATACATACATATACCGCCAAAAACATTACCCTTCTTTTTGGCTTCGCCGTAGTCGGTTAAAAACATACCTGGCATAAACGATTAGTTCTACATTTAAATGACAGGTGACCTGCATTTCCTTGATAGAGCAGCTCTCTCTGATCGGCGCATAATATTGTGTACTGTTTACAATTCGACCTCAATTTTTTATATTATTATGATCCTGATTATATAAATGCGTGTTGCCAGAGGGCGCGTTTTGTTTTGTATTTTATTCCTTTTTTTTAATATATTTATAATGGATGTAAAGTGCCCCATTCTACGATTTTCGAAGCTTTAAACGTTTACAGCTCCAAAAATATAATATTAAGTATATTAATCTTATCGAGACAATTCCTATGACCATTTTATTTCGTTTTTCACTAAAGAATATCAATTTTTAAAACTGTGTGCGGTTTTAGCACTTTTGACCCACGCTGCTATCTTGCAACATGCATTTATTTATATAATCAGTAATACATCCTTCATTCATTTATATAGGAACATATAAAATTTGAGGTAAACAGTACACATGCGCCGATTCGATATGCGATCTAGACTCTAAAAACTCTCTCTCGTCTTACTACAGAGACTGAATCCGCGGCCTCGAAGTCCAGCCTATCCCACCTATGTACCACTGAACTTCGGAACTTCAGAATCGCGTGGGTGGTACATGAGGTATACGCCTTTGCGGCGTGGACGTGTGGTCTGTGTTTTTGACGTTGATTGAGGGAGGTAGATTAAATTCAGCGCCTTGATATTATGTAGGTAATAACGTAATAGAGCTCCCTTACAAAGGACTCACAAAATACGTTAGACCTGTAAATAAATATTGAGGTATTACTGCTTGATAAGGAGAAAAAAGGTAACAATAACAATTTATGTGTAGTTAAGTAATTAAATACATCTAAAATTCCAAAAAAGGTTCAATATTTTTTGCTAAATTTGTGAAAAAAAAACTACACCATAAACCATTAGTTTACTTACGTCATATTATATAAAAACATATAAGTCTAAATCATATAAGTATGAAGATAAATGAAAAACATTATTTAAAAAAAAAATTAAAATCGACTTCCAAAGTAAAAATGCACAAAAAATTGCTTTTTCATTCAAATTATATTCGGCTAAAATTTTAACATTGAAGTCGGTACCTACCAGCAGATAAATATTGTAATTAATATGATTTTAATTACTTTTGCTTACATCAAGCACAAAAAATCCCATGATAAAAATTAAGAGAAAAGTCTCACAGTCTCGAAACATATTTCAATTTCTAGCAATCTTGTTTAAATATAAATTTTAAGACATCAAAATAATATGTTTGTTGATACAACCTAAAGTATTGCACAGTAGATTTATTATTTTTCCGGTAACCTATTGATGTCAAATCGAACTGAAGCTTTGGGAATAGGCCTAAGTAAATACAAAGCCTCAGCGCACATTATAAACGAAAAGTTTTTTGAATCGCTATTTTTTAGATGAGCCATAAAAACTTGCATTGGCTTATAAAGTGTGTGGAATAGTGTGTGGCATTGTCACAATTTACATTATTCTTCTCTGCATTTTGGGTACGTCAATTTCCATATCTGACTACCGTTAAAGCATAATATTTTAATTTATCGGGAATGAAACTAAATAGTATTGAGAGTGCATAAAGGACCTGGGAGAAAATATCCTGAATATATTTAATGATTTAATTATAGACTTGTTATTAAATAATTGTTATTAAAATGTTTTAATAAGTTTATAAGCAAATCTCTATCATGATATTTATTTCAGAAAGATTGAAAAACTTACGCTTGTAGTTTGCTATGGGGCTAATGTGGGAACATGGTCGCAAAGGAACTAGTTTGATTGAATACTTGTCAGTACTTTTATTAAATTCTTAGTAAGTCAATATTATTGGAGCTATCTTGGGATATAATTCGTTTGTTATTGATTCAATCAGCACTGCCCGTTCTCGTTTGAAAAATTCCCATGCCATTATTTTGATACCGTTAGTGTTTATTGAAAACTAACTTTTGCCCGCTGCTCGACCCGCGTAAATATAGTATCCCACGGGAACACTGTACTTTTTCGGGGTAAAAAGTAGCCTATGTATTAATCCAGAGCTTAAAACTACTGCCATATCATATTTCATCGAAATTCGCTAGATTTTGCGTGAAAGAGTAAAAACATCCATTAATCCATTACTTCAAACTTCATCTTACTTCAAAAATTGGTAAATTTTTAATTTAAGTTTTTCTGTCTTTATTTTTATTATTAAATAAGAAAGTAAGTAATTATTTACGAATAAAGTACCGATCATTATTGGGTCCATTCAATAGAGGACATATTTACAAAAGTAAAGATAGCCAATTATTATTATTTAGCACAAAATCCAACAGATTTAAATGTGATGTCTCAACAGCAATTTCTGGTGAAATTTTGTTCGAATTTCTTAGGAAGCAGTAGAGTCATTTCACACCGAAACAAAACGATACGCGACATGACGCTGCATTCTATTCTTCTCTCAAAACCAATTCAACTATTCAAAATTGTTATTTATTCAAAACACTAGAAGAACATGTTTCATTGTAAGAGTTTGAATGGCAGAGTGCACCGCGCTGCACAGCGCATGTGCAGTGTATGACGATCAGTTATCAAATAAAACATGTAGGTATATTTTTGTGTAGAGAATAAAATTCAATTTTGAATAGCTATCCTAAAAGTGCCGCGTAGCGTCGCATATCGTCGCGGTGTGAACTGACCCTAATCGCATCAAAACCTTCCTTAGCCTTACCGAGAAAGGCTCTAACCAAGAAGACATAATATTTTTTCTCCAATACCTTATCTATTAACTCTGGCTAGAATATGTCCTGATTTTCTGGTCAAGTGGTTATGAGTTCGGATAGTAATAACACGGTAGGCGGAACATCGCAGTTATTAAAGCCGTAATAAAATTGATATAGCCTGGGTTGCTAGGGGCTTTCTTCTTGAAGCCTATTTTTAGGGTATCTGTCTAGATAGACCGACAGACGGACGGACAGAACGAAACTATAAGGGTTGCTTTAGTATTACGGTACCCTAAAAATAGGCTCACACAACTAACACGTTGGATCCCCTCTTGTAGCAGTTTTTTCACATCTTCAAATTTAAATGTAGTATTATTGCGAGCTACGTGTCCCTTTTTGTCAGCCCATACGAGTTCAATGGGATTGAGCTCGCAATGATAAGGTGGCAGTCTTAGGACTTCCACCTTAAACAAAAGCTAGGAGAGCGGACAGACGTCCGCTCTCCTAGCTTTTGTAATTATGAATCTAAATGGATGAAATTTGGTATAGCTATAAAATGTAGAAATATCTCGGTTTTGACATCATAAAATAATAATAATTTTATATTTTAGGGGGGGCTCTTCATTTATATGAAGTGGGGATGAAAAATATACTTTCATTCTATCCCATCGCATGGAAATCGTGTTGAATAGGTCTTTGAAAATAAAGGCAAGGTTTCATACACGACTTTTTTACAAAGTCAACCATTTTCGAGTACTCAGCCTCCAAAGTGGTTTATAAGTTGCCCCCCCCTCCCCCTCCCCCCTGGCATTTCTAAAATATAAGAGCTATAGAAACTTGTAAGTTTCCATGCTGATAGATAATGCTAAATACTTTTTAGGAAAATTATTTTGAGCGAAATAGGACAATAACTTTTGAAGTAATTTAAAGAAAACCTATTGCGCGTTGATATTTACGGAACCCTCCTTAATGTCTAAGGACATGTGACATGCTCTTGGTTATGTTATTATAAATAAAAAGTTATTAAGCAAATAAAGGTATCTAACTCATATTATGGTGTTAGATTTACTTACGTACATAGTAAACTATTTAGTAATTTGTGGTCTAACGTAGGTACCTCTTTTGTCTTTTGATAAATAGCGACATTCTAGTTCACAAAACAATTTCATTTCCTTTGAAGTAAAGTGTGCTCGTAATATATTCCTATGATTATTATCGTAAACCTTTAAACTATGATTAAGAACGCCATAAAAGAAGTGTATAAAACTCAAACTTAACACAAACCTTAAAAACCGGCCAAGTGCGAGTCGGACTCACGCACGAAGGGTTCCGTACAAAACGGCTTCCGTAAAAATATCACTTTTTTTGTATGGGAGCCTCACTTAAATATTTATGTTATTCTGTTTTTCGTATTAGCTATTATAGTGGCAACAAAAATACACCTTCTGTGAATATTCTCTAGCTATCACGGTTCATGAGATATAGCCTGGTGACGGAGAAACGGACGGACGGACAAAGAAGAAAAGACAGCGAAGTCCAAGTAATAGCGTTCCGTTTTTACCATTTGGCACGGAACCCTAAAAAACACAACATCACATTAACCAGGGCAATAAGAAAGATTTGTCCATAAATACTGACAAGTTACATAATTGTGACCACAAAATTATGGGTATTGATCACTGTGATATTGAAGTCGTAAGCCCCCGGGACTTCATCTGATCTTCGCCCCTAATTACCAAAGGAGAGGAGAAATTTTATGGGCGCGTAAAATTTTCCCGAATATTTCGGAGTTTTCCCCAGCAAATGAGTTCAGTGGCCCACGTGTTTTATGACCTTGACCTTTTTAATTTGTTGACTTTTGTGGCAGGAACGTGACAAGTACTTTTATTGTACCCTAGGATATTATTAATTATGGATCACCGTTGCTGGTTGCATAATCAGCAACACGTGTTTTTCAGATAACTTCCGACGATGTGAAAGTTATGTTATTAAGCGCATGTATTACGCCGTTTTTGTTTTAAACCATTACTGCCTTAATAATAAACGAAAACTAAGGCTTTACATTGTTCCGAGTATTTAGGCAGGAGGAACAGAAATATGTCGTCAATAAACAAAAAGCGCTATGACATTGCACTTATGACATAATTCATATTTTAATTTTTAAGTTGAAAGCATAGAATACAAAATATGATTGGTCTCGGCGCTCGACTAGATACCGCTGGCATACTTGAAATATGCGGCAGCAAATAGTATGCCGAAGTCGGCTTGCCGGAGCCCGTCACATTGAAATCTTCGTGTCAGATGTACGTGCCGAATTCGTGCACACTAGAAATTATAAATGGGGTATAATTAATCTTGCGAACAAAAAATTAGTTGGCGACTGCACATGAGCATACCGTATTACTGAATTTAGCAGCGAATTAGTTCTTTTTAAATTAATAATTAGTAATTAGTAGAGTTTAGTTAATAGTTGGCGACTAAATTACTAAACTGGCGCAAGCGCTCTGGCGACAAAATCAATACAATAATCAGCAGATAAAAGGTGGCGAAATTTAATCCAAACTGTCACCGAAATTCATAAGTTGGCGACTAAATTTCCGAATTGGCGACTATTAAATGATGTAAGCAGCTATAAAACCCGATTGGGTTAATAAATTAATGGCTGCTAAAATTTAATTTTGTTTTCTTTTGTTATGGATGTCGTTTTCAAGGTTTTTGGGGGTGCTGAATAATATGAAAATTAAATATATTTTGAAATTCCAAAATGGCGTACATTTTTTATTTAAAATTAATCAGCGTGTCCTTTCGAGGTTTGGTTTGGTTTCGGGGGTGCTGATTATAAAATTGTGTTCAAATTTCAATTTCCAAAATGGATAATTTTCCATCTTTGTAAAAGTGACATGAGTATGTACTAATTTAAAAGTTCTTGAGGATGCTGATTAGGATTGATGAATATTATCATAGTATGCAATGTAGCTATAGATTTTTTTGGAATTATAGAGAAAGAAATGCTCTACTTTGAGACACAAGCGATGTATAAAGCTATTGAAATATTGAAAAATTCAGGATTTTAAAATATATTTTCCTCCCATCATGAAGAAAATATGTGGTTGAGGGATTAATAAGGGGGAGCAAATTTTCATTATGACGCACAGTTTCTGAGATAGAAGAATTTTACAAACATGAAAATACATACGCAATTTTAAAATAAATTTTAATTTTTGTAATTAACATACGAAACTTAGAAAAAGACAGGCTAGATTAATTTTATTAAAAATAAATGTCCACTATCTTTGAAATTCAAAATGGATATCATTTTTGAAATCAGCACCTAAAAACCTCGAATATGACACCCATGTCATTTTAAATTCAAATTTCAAATTGAATAATATTTTTGTAATCAACACCCCCCAAAACCGAGAAAAATTAAAAATGGGAATTTTTTACGCCCCTTTACGTTTTTTATGTGCCCTCGTTTTGCTGCTTATTATGTTTTTTCAGGAAAAATATATGTGCCTATTCTTAAATTAAATGGCTACTCTCAAATTGTTGCGACGATGGTTATTTGTTGGCCAAAATGATATCTGTCTGCCACTTTGGAATATTTAGTGAAAAAAAACTGGTAGCAATTAGTCGCCAGATTTGTATTTTTTTTGTTCCTTACATTCTTTCGCTAGCTTTGTAATTTAGTATTCCATATTCGGTTTTTTCACATCCAAAATTTGATTATTTTGTCGCAAGTTTAAATACATGCATTATAAATCCACACTATATCCACACATAATGAGTTGCCGCATTCACAGAGCTGTTGTTGTTAGATAGCGCGGTGTATTAATGTCGAGCGCCGAAATCAATCATTTATCTCTGATTGAAACTTAAAAACTTAAATATGAATTATTGTCGAATTTCGAACACAGGTCTACCGCTAGTTCTATTAAATTATGTGACAAATAGTTATTATGGCCGCTATCAATTATTCTCTATCACGACCATTCGAAGTAATTTATGTCCTAGCATGAGATATCCTCTGTAACTAAGTGAAATAGGTATACTTGTGATTCGAATACCATACATCTTGTTCTAATGCATATTCAATATTACATTGGATAATAAATAATAGTTATGTATTGTTTAGTAACTATTTATTTTTCTTTCCTAATGAGGATCAATCACTTAGTAACAAATCTTAAATCTTAGTAGAGCGGCTAGTTTGAAACGCGCGCTTCCGCTGAATTGGTTACGATGACGTCATCTGTCGGGATCCATGCGAAAACGGCTTGACTGTACTCATACTTTATAGGTATTGCATAAGTATTCATTCTCCGATTCTTGACGCTTGTGCCTCGACGCTTGACGCTTGTTTACGTTAAATATTTTAGTTGTGTTTAGAGGGGACGTGACGACGACAGATGATGTCATAGCGACTCGCTTCATTCTCGGGCGCGTTTTTGGAAATAATGCTTTAAAATTGCTGTATCCTTCGTCATTTTCGGCCCGATTTATATAATTTGTTTACAGTAAGTACATACAGTTTTTTCTGTCGCCATAAGTACTGCATACCCCACAAAAACACTACTGATTCTCAATTAGGCATTCAGAAACCTTGCTAAATGAAATAAAAAAAAATATTATCGCATTAGTATCTGCAATTTGTATTGCCCAATGCACACCAGTCTATTATAATAAAAGATTATGTTTGTTGTTATATCTGCTTGATGTAAATTACTTTATTCCTGTTCTTTTTAGGAAATTTTACGAAATACGATTCAACGATTTTAAAATCCTTATTTTTTCCCGGTTTTGACTTATAGGTCGACTCTGTTATTTAAATCTGACAATAATACAATTTCGATGCAGTTTCGATATGGAAAAATAAAAACCGGGAAAGTGATTCGCGCACGTCGGGTTCCGTACCACTGTACGGTATACCAACATTTTACATGTTTACTTATTGTTTCGTTAGTTTTGTACGAAGTTTTCCAAGTAAGCGCATTTTACAAGTTAGGTATCTATAACTCCTAAACTAACAAAGTAATATAAGCCGCTATAGTTTTACTTTAAAGTTCATCACATTGACTACCATCATGATTTTTTTCAGATTTTTCGAGCTAGCCGTTTAGATTTTAGAGGGCAGGGGGACGTCCTATTTTAACAAAAAATGCGCTTTAAAGTTGAATATCTCGGAAACGGATACTCAAATCAAAAATCGTCTTAACAACCTCTCAATGTTTTTAATGTACCTATCTAAAGATACCCTTTACGTGTAGGAGAGGTAACCCAAAAAATATTTTTCGTTATTTAAATTTATCACTTTATTTACTTTATACACATATTACCCATGTAAATTTTCATCTTTCTAGCACTAACCGTTTGGACGGTAAGCCGAAGACGGACGGACATGACGAAACCATAAAAGGTTCCGAAACGTAATAGCCCAAGATCTTCTAGGAAATTTGGAGCAGGTGTTTGAGGCAAACTGAAATCTTGTCCTTACACTTCTATTGTACCTCAACACGATAATGCAGTCTGACTGGTCAGAAGCGGAGCTAAGTCAATATACAATTTTTTTAATTTCCAAAAAATATGTGTGAGGCGATTTGAAATTTTGATATAGTGTTAGTTTAATGTTTAAGGGGTTGGGGCAAATAAAGCCAGGATATTTAGTCGGGGCTTCAATTTGTCACACCAGTGTAAAAGTAAATTGAAAAAGGTTAAAAAAATAAAAACACGGCATAAATTTAAGAACTTAAACATTAAATTCTGGCTATAAGACTCTATGATAAAAACCTAACCAAGAGGGTTGGTCGTTGGAGGGTCGTTGGAGGGTTTCGTAACTATCAACGAGCAATAGGTTTTCTTTGAATCACTTCAAAAGTTATTGTCCAATTTAGCTCAAAATAATTTTCCTGAAGGGTTTTTAGCATGATCTATCAGCATGGAAACTTACAAGTTTCTATCTCCTATAGCTTAGAAATGCCAGGGGGGGGGGGGGACAACTTATAAACCACTTTGGAGGTTTTTGGATTCCTCGGATTTTACAAATGGTTTACTTTGTAAAAAAGTAATGTATGAAACTTTGCCTTTATTTTAAAAGACCTATTCAACGATACCCCACACGATGTGGTATCCCCAACTCCTTAAACATTAAACTAACACTATATCAAAATTTTAAATTGCTCCAAACATGTTTTTTGGGGATAAAAAAATTCACGTTTCAAAAATTTGTATATTGACTTAGCCCCGCTTCTCACCAGCTAGACTTGCAGTCTCGTGTTGAGGTATAACAGGAGAAATATATGACAAGGTTTTAAGCTCGCCTCAATCAAATTTTCTGGTAGCTCTCCATCTATAAACATCAAACCAACGTTTAACGCGTTTCGATTGGCCTAAACTCAAAAAAAATTAATGTATGATGTCAAGACGGTTCATTCATAAATCATAATTCATTGCATGTAAATTGAAAGTTTAAGTTATTTACGAGAATTTGGGTTCTGAGCATAGATTCTCACTAGATGTCAGGTCTGCATAATATTTTAAGCGTTACTCGCAGAGACACAACGAACTCAAAGAAAAGAGGAATGAAATAATGCTTCCGTTTTATGTCCAATGAGTGAGGACCGAGTGTGTAGTGAGCGAAGACCTAAGAAAAGTAGCTCGTCAACGCACTTAATTACTCCTCTGGTGTCAAAATTGTCTACAGGTGCCATAATCGTATACCATCAGGCAATCCGTATGCTCTTTTGCCAGTCTCATTAAAAAAAAGCCCACAAACGTGATGAGCTCAAGATTTTCGTTCGATTTTGGGTATTTATGAAATTCTTTTGTACGATAAACTGTAAAAGTATTCAAATACTTCTAGGAAGTTTATTTCGGCCGGTTGCCAAAAGGACAATGAGCTCAAGAAAAGGTGACTGAACATCGTGGGCCCAAATGTAATGGGCTTTATTATATTAGATATATGGTTTAAAAAAATCGTCACTTTTTTGTCCTAAAATATAAAAAATAAGCTCAATTCTCAATATGGGAGCCGAGAAAAATAAGAAAGATGTTTAGGTTTCGTGATATCGTCCATTTATTTAATCGATTTCAGTATTACAGTACGTAAATACTTTTTGCACAAGTCATTTATAATTGTCAATTTTGTCATAGGGTGTTGACGTTTTGACTTTTGATTCACTCGTTTCGTGTTTTGTAATGCGTTTCATTTTGTTGCGTTTTGAGTGTTAATAGTTTTCAACGACAAGGTCTTTAATTATTACAGAATCCGGGTCACAAAGCTTGAAAAATAATTTCAGTCTACGGCTGTCGTAGAGGAAATGCATCTGTTCTTATGTACGCTTCTATTGTAATTGCATAGTGAAGAGATGAAATGTTGGGCCTGCTGAGTGGTCAATGCTCATGTTATGTGTATCGTAATATTATGGTACCTTAGCTGGAGAAGGTATCGAGATCATATTGCTCCACCTGGATGAATTCTTAACGACATTTTAATCTTTATAGAAGACGAATAAATTATATACTTACTACATTAATATTGTTCTGTTTCTTATAAATCTATTCCTGTTATATCTTTATTGTTTTTAATTCATCATATTAATCATTAATAATAACCTATTATTCTGACTTTTCACGCATTCTCCACCTAATGTACTGTGTTAAAAGTTTATTTCATTGGTATTGTAACATAGCCCTAAACCTAACCTTCACTAAACAGCTCATAACTTTGTTCTCAGATTGCTAAAAGTTACAGAATTTTCCACAAAGCTCTCATTAATCTAAATCTATCTATATATACCAGTTTTATCTTAATACATTCTTAGCCCAAGAATGTATGAAATGGTTTCAATGTCGTGAAGCATAATAAGTGTAGGTTAATTTCTGTAATTTATATACTACATACGGAGGGTGCTGTTTATCCAATTGGCTTTTTTAAGAAACTGACCAGGAAACGAGCAGACGGATCGGCTGATGTTAAGCGATTACCAGAGGAGTTACACAGCTTTAGAAACCATTAAAGTCTAGTTAAGGCCATTGGTCTACACGTCTTTATTATATTATTATTATATAATAAATTATCTTAAATTAAATAATATTATTTAGTAAAACCATAATATTATTATGCTAATAGCCCTATCGTTTTTCTGAGAAAATGACAGTCGAGAATGAAAAACGACGATAACCAAAAGCCACTAGTACCTACTATTAAATCTACGTCATTGTAATATGTAAAGTTTAAAACACATGAGCAAATAATTTGAAGTAAAGGGCGATCATGCTTTTTGTGTTGTTTATTTTTATTGCAGAACGTACGTAGGTAAATAAGACATTAAAATAATAATATAATAATAATTGAATATTCATTTAATTTCTACTAACAAGTTGTATTTGAAAATCATTTGCCGCTCTCATGAAAATTAGAAATTTTGTTCTTATGTTAGGCACTGGCCCGTCCGCCGGTTTTCCAACTATTTTGTATCTCCTGAGGATTGTTGAGAGCACTACCTTCATAGATATCTGCCCGAATTTGTAACCTGAAAATAATACGAAGACACATTACCCTACACACGTAAACTTCGGACCGCGGATCGAACTGCGATTCAAACCGCGGAGGGATCTGTTCGGTTTTGATCGCGAACTAACAGTTTAGTTACGACTAAAATACATCATGGTTCGGACTACCGGCATCTTACTTAATACGTCAAAATTCGTCATAGCGCACAGCTTAAACTGTGGAAAATGCGCTGTCATCTACATGCCAGATCTGACTGTCAGCCGCGAATTTAGACGTTCGGTTCGGAGCGCGGGTTGGAATTGTGCGTAGGACGGGCGCTATTAAATCCCCGTAGGGCGAAGGGCCAAGGCACGGCACGGCATATAAGGCGGCACAATACCCACAGAAAAACAGCATAACAAATATAATATTAGAACGCGCCCGTTCTGGTTTGGCTTCTGGGAAACGCATTATGTAACTTCTTGTGTTTCATCTTTCATTCATCATGCATTCATTCATCCTACTAATATTAGGTATAAATTTGAAAGTTTGTGAGGATGGATGGATATTTGTTACTTATTCACGCAATAACTTTTGAACGGATTTTGATGAAATCCGCTATGATAGTAGTTTAGGCTCTGGAGTGAAACATAGCCTTACTTCTTATCCCGGAAAAAACAGTATTCCCGCGGATCCGCAGGAAACAGTTAGTCACAATAATTATTATAGTAAAGTATCATATTGCCCTAAGTGGGATAGAGAAGTATGTTTGTTATTTTCTGGACATAAAACACAATGATGTAAATTGAATTACCAACGCAATTCCTTGGTCCATAACTGAAGGGCATATAAGCTTGAGGCGGTAACTTTTCAAAAAGTTCTGGCGAAAATCTATCCGGGTCGAAAGAATCTGCATCACGACCCCAATACTTTGGGTTTCTGTGAATACCCAGTATCCCTGCAAACAGTCCACTACCAGCGGGTATAGTCCTCCCAGATGCTGCAAAGGCGAAAAATTTGTTAACACTATGTATTATATGTATGTTAATGAGATAAACTACGGAAGGCTAAAAAATATGTAGGTAAAATTGCTTGAAAGTAAGCAAATAGGATAGACGAGGTAATTTTTTATTGCATAAACCATATATACCATAATACCATTGTAACTGATCTTAAATACGAGGTACTTCTAAGAGGAAGAAACAGTATACTAGACATCAATATTTTCGTAGGTACAGCGTTTTGTTTACAAAGTTTCGCAAGTCTCGTGAAAACGCTCCATGTATTATTCTTTTTAAACAGATATAGTTTAAAAAACTAAGAAAACAAGCTTTTATAAAAAATCTAACTAAAAAATAAAAAATAAAATTTAATAAATTTGGATTAAGAATAGTGTAAATGAAAAATAAATTTTTATTATTGTGAAAAAGCGTGGGGTGCAGTTTCTTCACCTGTACGTTTGTTTGTATGTAACCGACTCCAGTGGATTTGATTTTGATCCACTTCAAACGGTCAGATTTCGTTTAAAGTGATTTTTAAGATATTAACAAAGTGAAGATCCTTCTCATATATCTGCCAATAAAATGTTTATAACTATTGACACTATGCACCCCACGCTTTTTTATAATAATGAACATTTATTTTTCATGTACACTATTCTTAATCCAAATTTATTAAATTTTATTTTTTAGTTTTTAGTTAGATTTTCTATAAAAGCGTGTTTTTTAGTTTTTTTAAACTATAATTTATTTTTAGCTTTTTAGTACGATTTGCCAAAGAGTAAGCTTGGAACTGCACGCATGATTATTTATTAAAATAATTTATAATTTTAATTTTTAATTTTTTTTTTAATTATTAAAATTAAATTAAATCGAATTATTGCATTGTCATCGGTCTTTGACAGGTGTGCAAAGTTTGAATTAAATCTGATCGTTCAAAGTAGGACAAAATCGAGCCCAAAGGAGTCGGTTACAAACAAGCATGCGAGTAAGCAATCATACAGGTGAAACTAATAAAAGCGTTATAATTAAACCGAATTCCAAAGTAAAAATACACATAAAAGCATGAAATAAATATTATTTTCTAAATAATTCCCTTTTTATATTCTGTTAAAATTTAAACTATTTCTATACACAATTTCCATAATTTTGAAGTCGGTATCAGCCCAAACAATATCCTGATAAATCATTATTTTATAGAGCTCACGTTTAAGTTGGCTGGTACCGACTTCAAGATTATGAATATTGTATAGACATAGATATATAGATTGCAAATGTCTTTTATGGCCCGTTTCAATAACCTATCTACCAATAACTATTTGTTAGAAACGTCAAATTTGTATCGCAAAAAACCGTCAAATTATTGAATGACGACGTTTTTAACAAATGGTTATTGGTAAGGGTATTGAAACCGGCAATTAGTTCGCTCCGGTATGGGCCCCGATTTCACGAAAAAGTGCGATCCCCTTAACTCTCGGATAGTTTCGAAGATATTATAAGACCGAAGCGGCACAAACAATATCCCAAACAATTTATTTTATATAATAGAACTCACGTTAAAATTTGCTGGTACCGACTTCAAAATTAGGAAGATTGAGTAGAGAAATAGTTAAAATTTTAAAGTTTGAAGATATCCGTGTCGGTGTTAAATACTATGAGAAGTACCTATTATATCATCATAATGTGATGATGTATGGTGTGATGATAGTAAAAGTACTGGACAGAACTCTTGAGTCCTTATAAATACATGTTTGGGAATTCCGACGTTGTTTAAAGAACTGCAAGCATATTCCACTATGTCCATTACAGTTGCCGTCATCATCATCACCACCATCTTCACACGAAACACCAATGAATTATTATGATGACATATCATGGTATCAACGTTTGTATGTAACTTTTTTGTTTGTAGTCAGATCTGTTTGAAATTTCGTGATATTGCTCTTTGACATGATCTACTAAAACTCTTATTCAATATTTTATAAAATTCGGTCTATTATGTGGTAAAAAGGGGTATTAAACTTTGTATGGGGAAAAAATATTAAATAAGCATTTTGGCTTGGAACTTTGTAAATGTAGTCCTAAAATAAAATAAGTTTATACATATATCACGATTTTTTGAAATTCAATCCCTAAAGGAGTGAACAGGGAACAAGGGTATGAATTTATTTTTGTCAGAGTCAGACTATAGCTTGATCATTTTACTATATTTGTTGTTTATTTTTAGAATTTTCTCTTTAAGCTCTTTATTTTGAGACCCGTAGTACCCAGCCCCCAGGGGCACACGAGCGGATAAGATAAAGTCGTGTTTAAAGTCATCATACATGTGGAGTCACATACAAAAGTTCGCTTTAAAAAAATATAAGACTCCATTTGAGAGGTGAACAGTCTTCTGAACAGTTTTGCTTAAAATAGGAAACGGCGATTACCCTGCTGATGGTAAAATTACTATTCCGCAAAGTTTGGCAATAGTTGTGACATCACTTATAGAACTCACTAACGCAGTTTACCCTGATGTCACCAATCTCATGACAAAGTCCATAGAAAGGTTATATTGTGAACGTTCCATTTTTACTCCCAAAAATTAAAACACAGCTACAATAAATGAAATTTACTCAAGCCATTTAAAGCAGATTAAGTACAATATAAGTCAGTGGAGTACTTAGTAAAAGCTGATGCAGTAAACTATCCCGTGGAGTTCCTTAATACTCTAAACCCAAATGGTCTTCCACCACATAATCTCCGTTTGAATATTGGAGCAACAGTAATGTTATTAAAACATATTAAGCCTCAAAAATTGAGCAATGTCACCAGACTCTACATAAATGTTCTCCATTTCAACATTGTCGAGGCTACTGTACTCACTAGATGTGCTCTAGGGGAAACTATTCATACCTAAAAATACCATTGATCCCATCAGAGTATCCATTTGTATTTAAAAGACTGCAGTTTAGCCTTAAAGTATGCTTTGCCATGACCATCATACTCTTTAGCACTATACTTTTTCGGGATAAAAAGTATCCTGTTTTAATCCAGAGCTTATACTACTAACAGATGTCAACTGTCATTCAAAAGTACACATAAGCTCCTCGTTTTTAATTTCTTAAAATTATTATTTCTAGTAGTTTTATTCTAAAAAGTGAACAATAACGCTTGGAGTAGCACAACATACAAGTGGAAGTGTTATCTTAGTGCAAAACGGACTATTAACGAAGATAATTCTAAGTGACTCAGTGCAGTGTGAGCCAAGTGCTAGGAATTATTCTACAGAACCTACGCACGATAAAATAATAAATACTTTCACTTAAACTCACTATCCACAAACCATAAATGTGTTATTAGCGTTATTGTGCAAAAAGTGCGACAAAAACTTTGTTTTTATCTAATTACATATAAAAAAAAAATTAATAATTCAAAATGTGTCGGTATTTCGATATTTTTTTTTTTTAAATAACGTTGTAACGTATAAAATCTACATCGAACTAGTACAATAATTTCGACTTGCTGCTCATTAGCTCCGCTGGTCCTGTGGTACGGCCACTCACTTTAATACAAGAAGACCTGATTTCGAGTCCGACAGGGTAGCAGTTTTTTTAAAACTTATTTTCAAAACATTACTGCGTGAGATTTACTCAGGAAATAAAATTAAATAATAATGGCTCCTCCGCAAAAGGTCAGCTTCGAGTGTTGTCAAAAACAAGTACAATCCAATGAAACACTGAAGTGTCAATCATGTAAAAAGAAATATCACTACTCATGTGTTAGCGTCAGTGTGACATTATTTAAAGATCTAAATGACCAATACAAGGGATCCTGGCTCTGTCCTGCCTGTTCAAGACCCAAGGCTGACAACACCAACACGCCTATCAGAAAAGCTCCATCTAGCGGTACCTGCAGCGGCCTCGCTATGGACGATTGTGATGTTGGAAATACTGCTAATAATGTGACTTTAAGACGCAAGAATACTGAGTTTAAATGTATCCCGCTAAGTCCTGAATGTGGAACAGAGGCGCGTAACACAATTATACAGGAAAATATCGATGGTGTATCCCCCGCGATCAACCTCGACCAATTTCGAGATATAATTCATGCTGAAGTCCAAAAAGCCGTTACACATTGCTTAAATACTTACTTATGCCCTCAACTGAAAGAGATTCGTGTCGAGATAGCGGAATACAAGAAATCTATAGAATTTTTAACGAAAAAATGGAAGACTTTCAAAAATGGCACACCAATCATGTAGAGTCATTCAAAACGCTCACAAATGAAAACTCTCTCCTGAAAACTCAAGTTGCTAGTCTGACTCAGCGTATCAGCCAAATGGAACAGCAGGTACGTTCAAGTAATATTGAGTTGCAATGCCTGCCTGAATCTAGAGCCGAGAATCTACTTATCGTTGTAAAGAAGTTGGGGGAAGTGGTGAAATACCCATTGACTGATGATAATATACTGTACTGTGCGCGTACTGCCAAAAAAAATACTGAAAGTTCTCGACCACGCTCCGTTGTCATTAAATTAAGCAGTCCCCGTGTAAGAGACAACCTACTGGCAGCGTGTATTCAATTTAATAAAACAAACGCAAATGAGAAGCTTCACTCAGGTCTACTAGGATATGGCGGGTCAATGAAATCCCCAATTTACATCACAGAACATCTAACTCCTGAAATGAAGTTCTTGCACGCTGCTGCTAGGGCAAAGGCGAAGGAACTAAAATACAAGTTTATTTGGATTCGCAATGGTCGTATATACATGAGAAAAACTGAGTCTTCCGAATATATTTTTGTAAAAAACATGGAATGTTTAAATAAACTAGGACAGGGTAATATTATGAATTAATTCTTTAAAGATTTGGTAATTTGCTTGCGACTGTAGCTAAGTCTTCTAAAATTCGCAGACTTAAATATATATTATCAGAACGTACGTGGCCTTAACACGAAAACTGATGGATTTTTTCATAATGCTACCCTAAATGATTTTGATGTCATTATAATAACTGAGACATGGCTGGATTTAAATGTTTATGACACTGAACTATTTGATGAACGTTATGTAGTTTACAGAAGAGACCGTAGCTCAACTGGTTTTAACCCAAAAAAATCTGGTAGAGGTGTTTTAGTTGCAATAAAAAAAACTATACCGTCAGAGAGAATTTACAAGTTAGAGAGTAGATGTGAAGATTTATGGTTAAGTTTAGAAATGGCATCAAACTCACGTTTATTATTATGTGTGGCTTACTTACCACCACCAATTCAAGCACACATTCTAGATGAATTTCTCGATCACGCCAATAGAGCTTTATGTAATACAAGCCAAGCTATGATTATAGGAGACTTTAATATGCCACAAATATCTTGGTCTACTGATATAGATATAAATATTGATTATCTGCATCCTAATTCTAATGGTAGTTCAAACGGTAACGAATTAATTGATTTTATTCACTTTAACAATCTTAAGCAGTACAATCATATTCTAAATTATAATAAGAACATGTTGGATCTTGTTTTTAGCAATATTCCGGTAAGAAATTTACGTGAAAGCAATAACACTCTTGTTGGTAATATTGATCGAGCGCATCCTGTACTAGAATTTGATATTTTCTCAGAGCCTAATAAACTTTTAAACAGAAATCCCGTTCCTAAACATAATTTTTTTAAAGCCGATTATAATAAAATAAATGATAAATTAGAATCAATAAATTGGAACGTTGTCTTTAGTGACAGTCCGAACGTTAATGCTATGGCTGATATTTTTTATAAAAAGTTAAAAATAATAATCGAGGAATATGTACCTAAATATGGCCCAAAAATAAATACAATTAACTACCCCAATTGGTTTGGTTCTGATCTTATAAGACTTCTAAAGGAGAAACATAAATACAGAATTCGTTTCAAAAAGTATAATAATCCGCTAGATCGCATCTCGTTTGAAATACTCAGAGATCGGTGTAAAAAATTACAATCCTCACAATATAGACAGTATATGCAGAGAATTGAATTATCCATTCACTCTAACCCAAAACACTTCTGGTCATTTATAAAATCTAAAAAGCACTCGACGATAGGTATTCCATCTTCCATGCATCTAGGCAATAATATATCCTCTACTGGTCGTGATACTTGTAATCTTTTTGCGAGTAACTTCTCAGATGCGTACAATAATTCTATGCTAAATAATAACGATCGTGTTATGAAATCTAATTTCAATGTAGGATCCAACTCTCTCGCCGTGGTGTCAATCTCTCAATCAAAAATTTATAAAACTCTAAAAAACCTCGACGCCAAAAAAGGCGCAGGTGCTGATGGCATCCCGCCAATTTTTTTAAAAACTTGTGCAAAAGGTCTCTCCCTGCCATTATACCATATTTTTAATCATTCTATACGCAATGGTCACTTTCCTAATGTCTGGAAACAAGCACTTGTTTTACCACTTCACAAAGCCGGTGATAAGCACAATATTAAAAACTACCGCCCCATTTCAATTTTGCCAGCCTTTGGGATGGTATTTGAAAAGTTAATTTACCCTATCTTATTTTGGCACGTAAAACCTTATATATCTGAAAACCAGCATGGATTCGTAGGCAACAGATCTACTGCCACAAACATGGTCACTTTTGTTGATGATTTGATGGAGTCCGTTGATGGCCAAAATTGCGTTGATGTTATATACACCGATTTCAGTAAGGCTTTCGATAGGGTTTCCCATGACGTACTTTTGACTAAGCTGCATGGATTTGGAGTCGCAGGTTCTATGTTATCTTGGATTAAGTCGTATTTATCTGGTAGAACATCAACTGTAGTGGTAAATGGTTTCACATCAGATCCTTTTCCAACTCTATCCGGAGTTCCACAGGGCTCTAGGTTGGGACCCTTGCTTTTTAATATTTTCATTAATGATATTTCCACTTGTTTCATGCATACAGATTTCTACCTTTTTGCTGATGACCTCAAAATTAAAAAAACTATTAATACAACTCGTGACACACGTGAACTTCAAAGCGATCTAAATAATTTAACTACTTGGTGTAAAAACAATCTAATGGACCTAAATATTAGCAAATGCTACCATATCCGCTTTTCGAGAAAACGTAAGGCTTCCTGGGTTATAGATTATAATATTAACGGCAATACACTTAGTCAAGTACAAGAAATAAGGGATCTCGGTATAATATTAGATTCAAAATTACAGATGCATAAACATGTAGATAACATTGTTTGCCATAGTCTGAAAATGCTAGGATTCATCAAGCGTAATTCAGTAAGTTTTAAAAATCCCTTAACCACCATAATTTTATACAACGCCCTAGTACGCAGCAAACTTGAATATTGCAGCACTGTCTGGAACCCTCTTTACGCCATTTATACAAATCGCATAGAACGCGTTCAGAAACGATTCCTATGGCTCCTCTCTTTTAAACATGGCTTAGCTAAAAAAATATCACATTATAAAGACAGATTAACCTTCTTCAAGATGGAACCACTTTTAGATCGTAGGCAATATTTGGATTTAGTTTTTCTGCACAAGTTAGTAACAGGTGTTATTGATTGCAACCAATTACTTCGTAAAATATCCATTAATGTGCCAAGTAGGATACCCAGAAAAAATTGTTACAAGCCATTCCACATTAACTTTGCTAAAACTAACTTGGGGCAATCTTCACCGGTTATAAGAATGTGCAGAACATATAACAATTATATATCATGTACGACCGAGGCCTGTATATTCTCAAATAAATTAATCGAATTTAAAAAAATAATAAGAGCGCAATAAAATTAAAAATTACTGTCGAACAACTTTGTTTAGTTTCAACCATTTAAATTCTTAGTTTATTACTTAAGTGATTGATTTATTTATGTTTAATTTGTAAATTATATTAATTCATAGTAACTTAATCTCCCTGAAATTATGCTTATAATAATAATACTAATAATTATAATGCTTAGTACTTATAAAAGATGCAAGTTGTATTACACCTATAATTAAGGCAGCATTTAGATGTGTAAACAACATGAATGTGCAATTTTACCTTTTAATAATGTTTGTTCCTTGTTGGTGTATCTATTGAATAAATAAATAAATAAATAAATAAACATTCCAAATTTCATCAAAATCCGCTTAGTAGTTTTTGCGTGAAAGATTAACACACATCCATACATCCATACATCTATTCATCCATCCATCCTCACAAACTTTCACATTTATTATATTAGTAGGATAACCCAACACATTATTATTAATTTCAAAACACTACAGCCTGTACGATTTTTTTGTAATTTGTAAATACTATATCTAACTGTATGGAATTGAATAAAGCTTTAATTATTTTTAACTATATAAATGAGTAGATATTACTAAATAATTTAAATGCGAATGCGGATTTAGCAGCCGTAGATATCCGCAGAGGAGTTACAAGTATGAGTACATATTGTCGGTCTTTGCCGAGAATTCTCTGTCGAGCTGTGGTCGAGTTTGGCATTCGTCCCGAAGCGGGGCTCTCCCATAGTGAAAAAATACTCGTAAAATACTCTTGCTCGTAATAACATTACGTATAGTTTCGTTAACCCGAACGACGACAAAGATTTTACCTTAATAGTTATTCTATCAATTACAAACCTCTCGATTTCAAAATCAAACTTACGTAACGCAACGTCCTTGAGAACTTTTCTAGCAATAACTGGTGCAGGCGGGAACAGTCTCAAACTCTCCTTGATGACCATGTTCAAGTAATTAATTTTTCCGAGGTCTTCCTTTGTTATGGGTCTGTCGCTGCCACCGAAAATGTCATTTAGTCTGGACCAAACAGAAAATACGATATTATTATAAGCTTTGAAACTACAATGTGTTGGTTGTATGTAATAGTTAAGATTAGTAATAATGCGACATAGAGTTCCTATATTTCAAGCAAATATAGGAGAGAAGCTTCGGCAAGAATAGGCGAAGATCAAAGCGAGAAATAACCCTCACGTTTCTTTTCGCCAAATAGGTTTGTGTATCGAAGGTCCAAGGTTTAAGAGACCGGCAACGCGTTTGAAGCTCCTCTGGTGTTGTGGATGTCTATGGATAAAATTTCCAAAAAAATATCACGGTTGTGAACTCACTCTCTATGAACTTTATCCTGCACCTCTGGGTATTGGGCAAGCAGCATCAGCGTGAAGCCCAGACTCAAGCCAATCAAGTCTGTTCCCATTACCAGCACCAATATTTCTTCTATCATCTCCTCTTCTCCCAAATGGGAGTTTATTATGGCGTCGAATATTCCGTCCTTAAAACTCTCACCATCATCTATTTTTGTCACAAAAAGAGAACTTTTAAAGTATTTTTTTTTCATTTAATGCGTGAAATACTCTAATATCTCTAAATCTTAAAAATTTACTTTGAACATATTTTGTACAAAAAATATAAAAATTACACTACCTACCTGGTTTTGCATCAGGTTGATTGTGTCTTTTAATTTCTTCAAGTCGTCGATATAAAATCTTAAATTAGATATAATTATTATTATTTAAATGATTGACATTACCCACCCTTTCTATGCTAAACAAAAAATACGGGGATTTTTAAAGTAACTCGGGCGCGTCAGATTGAGATAATGTGGAGATTAATACAAATGCCTAACATGTCTCTGGTAATCAAGATACAAAAATCAGCTTGCTTTGTTCGGACGTAAAAAAAGTAAAAAAGCAGCATTTAATCAGGAGCTGCAGATAAGTAGGTTTTAAAGAAGCTCCAACATAAAGTTTAAATGTAGTGTAAGCTCGTAGGAACATATTATTTAAATAAAAATAAAGCACTATATTTAAATAATAGCATTAATTGCCCGCGGCTTCGCCCGCGTGAAATTGGGTTTTAAACATTCATCCCTAATTTTACCCACCTAGGGGCTGAATTTTAGAAAACGCTGAAATACTTAATTCATTATTTTCTTCGTACTCCATTCATATGAAATATCATGCAAATATTATGTCCAAGCAATCAAAAGTTTCATACAAACTTTTATCACCTATTTTATATTTTGAAAATTCCTCCCTTAGTGGATGCCTACGTCATATGAAAAATACGTGTGCCAAATTTGAAATTTCTAGACTTAAGGACAAACCCTTAAGTCTTGAAATTTCAAATTTGGCACAAGTCCCTTTGGCTTGTGCGTTGATACATCACTCAATCAGCTTTGCCTTTTTATTTTTAGGGTACCGTAATACTCAAGGAACCCTTATAGTTTCACTCTGTTCATCCGTATGTCTGTCTGTCTGTCTGTCCGCGCCTCTAGATTCTGTAACTATGAATATAAATAGATGAAATTTGGTATAGCTAAAGACTGTGTATATATCTCGGCTTTGGTATCATAAAGTAAGAATAATTTTACATTTTACGAGTGGCTCTCCATACAAGTGAAGTAGGGATGAATAACATTTTTGCATTCTACCCTATTATCTGGGGTATCGTTGAAAAGGTCTTTTAAAATAAACGCAAGGTTTCATACATGAGTGATTTACATAGTAATCCATTTTCGAGTAATCAGCCTCCAAAGTGGTTTATAAGTTGCTCCCCCCTGGCATGTCTAAACTATGAGACTTAAAAACTTTCTATGCAGATAGATCTAATACTATTTAATAAAATTATTTTGACTGAAATCGGACAGTAACTTTTGAAGTAATTTGAAAAAACCTTTTGCGCGTTGATAGTTACGGAACCTTCTTTAGACATGTCCTGACATTCTCTTGGCTAACCAATATTATATAATATATAATTATATGTTATATAATATACTAGTTGTTGCCCGCGGCTCGGCCCGCGTAAATACAGTATCCCTCGGGAACACTGTACTTATTCGGGTTAAAAAGTAGCCTATGTTTTAATCCATAGCCTAAACTACTACCAAACCAAATTTCATCGAAATTCGTTCAGTAGTTTTTGCGTGAAAGAGTAACAAACATCCATCCATTCTCAAAAACTTTCACATTTATAATATTAGTAGGATTTAAATGAGCTTCACAGATATTTTATATTGAAATAGGCTAAATGGTTTAGTCCTGCTGGTCTAAAAACTGATAATTTACCTATACATATAAGCTACTTTTTAACCGACTTCCGAAAAAAGGAGGCGGTTATGCATTCGGCTGCATATATATTTTTTTCTAACTCCTTATAGATACATGTTTGGGAATTTCGATGTTGTTTAACGAACTGCAAGTATATGCCACTATGTCAATTACGTATTCATCATGATAAACATCATCATCACACTATACATCATCACATTACGACGATATAATAGGTCCGTCTCATAGTACAGGGTGGGCCATAAATTTTTGCAAATGGCAACACTCGATTTCTCAAAAACCGTTACAGGGAGGGGCGCGCGGGGTACGGGGAATGATGCGCCGCTTTATGCAATTTTAGTCACGATGGAGCGATGGAGAGGATGGCTGACACTATGCTGGAGCGATTCTCTAGCCTTGAGAATGTATTGTTTACGGACGAGGCCCATTTTCACATCAATGGGCACGTAAATAAGCACAATTGCCGGTACTGGAGCATGGAAAACCCTCGCCTTAAACACCAAAAGCCCCTTCATTCACCTAAAACGACTGTATGGGCTGCCATATCGGCTAAAGGCATAATCGGTCCGTATTTCTTTGAAAACAGTCAGGGAAATAACGTAACTGTAAACTCAGTGGAATACGTGAAGATGTTGCGAGAGTTTTTGACACCACAGTTACATGAATTTGAAGGATACAACAGCAGGACTTGGATGCAACAAGATGGAGCAACATGCCATACGTCAAATGTGACTTTACCGGTGATCAAAGAAATGTTTCGCAACAAATTAATTTCTCGCAGAGGTGATATTCCATGGCCTCCAAGAAGCCCAGACCTTACACCTTGCGATTTTTTCTTGTGGGGATATCTGAAGAGTCGAGTTTACCATAATACACCAACGACCATATCCCAATTGAAAGAAAACATCCACGAGGAGATAGCCGCGATTCCTCGCAGCATGTGTCAACGAGTTTTCCAAAGTTTACGTAGTCGATTGCAGGAGTGCCAGCGACGAGACGGGGCACATCTCGATGATGTCATTTTTAAAAAATAAATTGCTTTAAATGTTTATTACGTTAAATAAATCATCAATAAAATAATATTAGTAGTTTTATTTTTATTCATGTTTCAAATGTGCAAAAATTTATGGCCCACCCTGTATTTTACACCGACACGGATATCTTTGAACATTTGTCATTACTTTGTTGTATGTGAACCTATTTGCAAAATTGTTTTGGTGTTGTAATGGTTATAATTCGAAATTTGTTCCATAGTCACCAAAGTTGAGACCTGATGAAAGGATCCATGATATATCGAGGGATCTCTTCGAAATTTATATTGACACATATAGTGATTTCTACTTTTTATTATATTATATAGTTGTGTAAGCTAGGAACTTACACATGCGACTTTGAGCTGAGGGACGTAGGTATATAGGTTAACGTGAGGGCTGGAGACAACTGGGACTGACCTTATTGTTGAGCTGGTGGTTCTGGATCTGGGCGGAGGTTTCTTCTCACTACACTACACAGCTGTTGAGCGGATTATCGATAGATTTATCGCGGTTCGCCGGCGAATTTGGTATTATATTAACGAGCACAAATAAATATGCGCACACGCGTTCGCGATCACTAGGTTTCGGGATGAGCTGAAAATGCATCCAGCGCGGAAGGGGTTCTAATTGCAAGTGTACGTCACTCTCTGACAGCGCCCCTGAGTCGGTCGGCCATACTCGCGTTGTGATTGGCCGAATTGAATGTGTTTGTGTTTATTCTAAACGTCGCGCTAGTGTTGGCGCGAACAATAGTATTCCAAGCATATGCTATCAAAAACTAAGCTTTTGTACCAAGGTATACCCTGGATCCAAATGTACTGAACAGAACTCCTGATAGAGAACGTCCTTATAGATACATGATTGAGGGTTCTGGCGTTACAAAAAGAACTGCAAACATGTGCCATCATATCACTTACAGTAATTATCATCATCACCACCATCTTCACAAGAAACACCTTTAAACATTTCTAAAATTATATTCGTGATCAACATCACCACTATAATATATTTATTTAATGCTTATTTCTACGTTTTTTCAGTCGAATATTACAATAGATCATAATTATTATTTAATAATATAGTATCTAATCAATATCATTACTGGTGCTTGTTTAGTAGGTCCACAGATCGGTAATGCTTATTTTGGGGAAATACCGCGGCCTCTCAGAAAACTGGCATATAATAACGCTTGAGTTTGTTTCACCGAGAGAGTGAGAATAGCGAAGGCTTCTTTGTATTTATATTTTTCTTAAAATGTGATAATAATTAAAATAAAAATTATCAGGTATTTTTAAACAAAAAATGAAAACCTACTTCCAAAGTAAAACTGCACAAAAAAGTATGAAATAAAACCTATTTTCTAAATAATTCGCCTTTTAAATTCGTCTAAAATTTTAACTATTTCTCTACTCAATCTTTATAATTTCGAAGTCGGTATCAGCCAACTTGAACGTGAGTACTGTAATTTATTGTTTTATCAGGTTGTTGTTCAGGCTTGTGCGTTTTTACTTTGGAATTCGTTTTTCATTTGTCACATTTTATATTATTCAAAAGTTTAACAAGTAATTAACAAAAAATTAAGCCACCGAAAAAACTCAAAAGCAAAAAATAACAAACCTTTTTTACTTCACCATAATAACTTCATTCATAAACTAATGTAAGTAATAAGTATACTCGAGTTATTTTGAGTCGGCGCACATACATAAAAAGTGCCGATCTAGCTGGACAAAAATCAATTTACCGACGTTCTTCAATATTCATGATATTTGAGGTAAACATTCTTAAGTTGTTAACTAACTTAATAGCAATAATAATAACGTTGTAAAGTTATTAATTATTTTAAAATAAAAAAAAAACTAAACAAAAAAAAACAAAAAAAAACTAAAAAAAACTAAACTAACTAACTCTAAACTTGCCGAATGCGTGTCGAGTGCGCGCGCCTCATTTCGTCATGCGCTTTAACCCTGTTTTAATTGTAATTTCAGTTCGATTATTCTTTAGATTTAATTTTTATATAATAAGTAAACTTTTTTGTACCTTCTACTAATTAAATCTTAAATTCTTATTGCAATATTTGCATTTATTTAATAACCGTAGGTATTATTAACTGAAGTTCTATCGAAATTCCTCAAAAACTTTTAATTTTTTGTTAAAACTTATTATTTTATATATTTTTTGTGGCTAGAATCTACCCGTCACTATTACATGATTATGCTCGTTAATCGAGACGTTTTTTGTAACAATTTTATGTTGTTTTAATAAATGTTGATAATGTTGATTATAAATTTGGGAATAACAAATGTTCAAAGACATCGATATCAGTGTAAAAGACTATGAGAAGTCCCTTACATCTATATCATCACATGAAGATGGTAGTGATGATGACGATCATTATTTTAATTGGCAGGCAAAGGCTTGCTGTTCTTTAAACAACGGTGAAATCCCCAAACATTTATATTAAAAGACTCAGAGAGTTCTGTTCAGTGGTTTTGGATCCAAATGTACCTTATCACAAAATCTTAATTTCTGGTAGCCTATATGACTGGGTTACTTTAAAAAAATTCTAAATCACTATAGGTGTCCTTATAAATTTCGCAGTATTCCCTCGATTCCTCATGAAATCCCTCACCAGGTATACCATTTGGTGACAATGGGACCAACTTGGAAGTTAACCTGTTACAACGAAAAAAGAATTATCAAAATCAGACTTCACTGTACAAGGTAATGCGTGTTTAAACATTAAAAACAATATACGCGTTGACTTGAGCACCTCCTCCGGTTTTTTCGTCGGTTAAATAAGTTAAAAACTATAAACCGACTACGCAAATTATATAGCCTATGTTACTCGGGCAATTATTACGAATCTATAGACACCTCATTCATTAAAATCGATCAGCAAAATTAGCTTAGGCGCTACGATGGATCAAACAAACAACATAATATCGGCTTTGCCGTAGTCGTGCCCGTACGTAGTACCCGTCACCACATGGAGTCACATCACACCAGTAAAATAAAAAAATCATATAATCTTTTTTTCTTCCTATCGCCTAATCCTCAAAAACTACCAATTCTCCACAACGCTCGAGTAACACAGTTTATAGTAGGAGAATGGCCATGATGTTTCACCTACCATAAACGCCATTCAAGAAACCGTATACAAAAATACAAGAGGCACGAGTTCGCGAACGGTCTAAAATATACTTTTACCTTTTTTCCATAATGATGTAGAGTTTTCACTATCCTTTTCCCTTCGTCATATTGAGAGCATAATTGGTACAAAAACTCCGGATGTTTCCACAAGGAAGTTAGTCTATCTTTTGCAATTCTCTCCCATGCAGTTAGTGCCTTGAAGAATTCAGAGGAATCACATACCTCAGAGTACCTTGTATCCATTCCTGATCCTGTGGGCATTTTGATAAAAATATAAGAAAAGCTACAAATTAACCAATCCAGAGACAGATTTTAAATAGAAACTGGCAAACAATTAATATATTATTTTGGGCACATGATCTACTGTTTATGTCAAGACGTTTAGGATGAAAATATATTTTTTTATTTTTTTTATTATACTAAATGAACTTACATTATGCTCTCTAACGCACTGAGGTCATTAACATCACAGAAACAGGTGATTTACAGAAGAAGCAAAGATTCTGCATAAATAACATTAATACAAACAGCTAAGTGAGGTCAATGACCTGAACAGTGCCGTAAAGAGCGTAATTTATTTTATTTAGTTAAATTTTTTGTCTATAATTTTAATTATTTTTCAGCCTAAGCCTCTTGACATAAGTAGTATGCAGCACAAAATATCCATAATTGATTTTGAAGTACTTTATATTATATTATGTAGTATGTTCGGGATTATGCAAATTTAAATAAAACAGAACCTTAATACATAAGTACCTACTTTAAAAACAAATTCTTGTTTTAGCTGCAGGTACCCGAAATGGATTCTGTTTTTCGTGTTTTTTTTTTCAAAATCCAATATTTTATTAGCACCTAATTTAAGTACCCATAAACAAATTCAAACAAAAACCGATTTAAAGAAGTTCTTTTATTTTTGCTATATGTTATCCGCGACTTCGTGCGCGTAAAAAATATCTTGCGGAAACCGTACATTTTTATGCGATAAAAAGTAGTCCTTTCCCGTGGTCTACTCTATATCTCTGACAAATTTCATTAAAACTACTGGACAGTAGTTTCAGAGTCTACTCGTATATGCATTGATGCAAACAAACAAATAAACTTTTCCTCTTTATAATATTATAAGTATAGAGCTAGAGATAAATAATAATAAATAATAAACAAAACGAAACTTTAGTAAGAATTATTATTAACGTTTCATTTTTGTTTTATGTTTTTTTTCTGTCCTGTTATTGTGTTTTTGTCATTAAAGTATTGGTAATATTTGCACAGTGGAGTCATTTTACTAGGTAATATTTGATGTCTGTCAGTTTTATCTTCATAGTGAGGTGACCTGCTTAAAAACATCGATTAAAGTGAATAAATCGATTCGGACTTGAAACATCACATATGTTTATAATTTTAAAAATCATATTTATTTTAAAAATCATCAGGCGAATCCCTGTCCCATTATTATTTTTTATTTCATAAATTTAAGGAACAAAATAAGACAAGTACATAATTTAACAAAAAAAATGCAGTTATTCAGTTGAACTATCAGAACTGTTATTAGTATTCTCATCTTCATCACTGCTGTCAGCACTCAGAGATATTATTAATTCATTATCAATAATATTGTCTATTCTCACATCTCGTTCAAAATATTTTCTTTGTTTTCTTTACGACTTTTCTCCAGTCTTCTGTAGTGACTTCTGCACACGCAGTTTGTAGCAAACTCATCATTTTAGCAGTACTGAAGGGTGGTTCAGTATTGTTCCGCGCTGCATGACCCTTTATTTGTGACCAAATAAGCTCGATGGCGTTATACTGGCAATGGTAGGGAGGCAATCGAATAACTTCGTGTCCATGCTCTAAGGCTAGTTCACCAATTACTTAGCGGAGCTTCGACGGCTTAGTTGCTTTTACCAGATTTAAAAACTCAACTTTTAATAATGATGGACTTGAATCCACACCATTTCTTACCAGCCACGAGACAATTTCTTGCTTTTTATTTGCTTGAGTTAGTGGCTTATCAACTTGCACGGAATGGTTCGCATTCAACTATGTTTCGTCAATAAACACGACATTGTCCCAATCTGTAATTTTATTCACTTGACGTAGGAATGTTACTCTCTTCAAAATAATATCGTAGCATTCAAGCAGGATTTTCCACTTGTCAGATTTTTCAAATCTAAAGCCAATCGATTTCAAAACCTTTGATATAGACGATTTACCGCCAAAAAATAAGCGTGCGTCTTTCAACGAACTCATTAGCTTTTCCCGTGTAGGATATTCTTTTCTCGAGTAATAAATATCCTTAAATGTGGTTGCGAATTGCAGCAGCATCAAAATTATCAATGCCAACAATTTTCTTGTGTCTCTTTCTTTTTTTCGGTGTACGTAAAGTATTATCTTCTGAGCCTTATGGGTCCGTATTTCTCTTTCATAATTTGAGTTACTGTCCTCTTTCCTATTCCCAATTGATTCAAGTTCAAAATAATTATACAATTTCACCACTAGTTCACGAGATTGACTGTTTAGCGTTTTCCCCCGTTTCGACACGGTAAGACTGTAATGTTGTTCTTGTTTAATCGTTAAGCAATCGAAGTCCAATTTATAGCCAGGTAAACGTAGTCAGTAAGATCAGTCCAATAAAAAAGCCGGGTCAGAAGAAAATAACAGAGAGCACACCAAAAACCCACAGTCACTTCGCACGACGACAAAAGACTGCATCATGTAATGGCCTCATGACATGGTGTCATCGACAGGCACTGGTGTTGCCAGCAACATCCCACCTAAATTGTACCTAACATCAATTATTTTTCTATTTAGTTATTTTTTGTATTTTTATAGTTAGTTAAAAGAATAATAAATATAATTATGTTTTATTATAATCACAACGTGGTTATTAATTTATGGTGATATTTCTTCACAAGTAATCATTGCATTCGATTCTACTTATCAGTTTTCGATTTTTAGAACAACAGATAAAGTAACTTTAACTAACTTTTTATGGTGTATAAAAAGAAAAAATAGTTAATTGATGCAACGACGTTCAGTTCTTTAGATCAGAAATTGTTTATTATGTTTGGAATGGCTTATTAGTGAAAACAAATCGTAAAATTACTCGTATCGGTCATTATTACAATAAATATGTAATCGTTATTGAAAAAAGTTAAGCTATTGTGTAGTTCTAACGAAACGAAAAAATATATTATTTTATGACCGCCGTTACAAGGTTACTTTGTTGAATTTTGATGAATTGTCAAATGTTATCTATTAAAATGTATTTTTTTTTATTTATATATGGCATCGGCTTATAACCATTTGCCAGTGTCAAGTTAAAAAGGCGGGAAATAGAACTTTCGTTTCAATTTTTAACACCGTATTCCTATATCGTCAAGTCAAAGTCCAAATATATAGTCAGTACAGTCCATGAGTCATGTCAGTCGATTCAGTAAAGTGGTAGAAGCTTTACTGAATGTTCCTAGGGAGTTTTGGCGGGAAACACAAAATAACACGTTTTTAGAAGTTGTACCACTTGCCCACACTTGTGCAAGCTTACAAATATTTAATGGTTAATTTTCTACCAATATTACACATTAAGAACCGAGATAACACAAATTTATGAAATATTACAAATTCCACAACGTCACCCATTGAACTCCCCGGCAAAACTTTGCTGTGTTCTGTTCAATGGGCAGGAGTTCCTCTATTAAAATGACTCCACTTTAGTGTAATGTTTTAATGAGTCAAATAAATGTTTACTGTTAATAATTTTGTTTTGCGAAAGCAAAAAATTAAAAACAACTTACGAACAATAGTCCTGATATTATATTTATAAAGGTATTGCTCCATGGAGAACGGTCCAGCTCCGGCATGGGATGCAAGGGTGTTCACCAAATTGACACTCTCTTCCCAGAACACGTCCACGAAGCTGAACAGGATCCTCGGGTGAAATGACAGTATGAGCACAGATCTCCGCTCCCTCGCTATTGAACCTGAAAAAGGAACGTCGCTTAGAAATATGTGGTAATGTGCCATTGTATTTTATTACTGCACGGTTAATAAGTGATATAATGAATTGGTGGCACAGTGCACGATTTTTTGTTTAGATTTCATTAGATCTAAACGCAGTATAATAGACCATGAACTTTTAGGTTAAGACGGTACCGGTCGCCCTCGCTCAGAATTTTTCATACATTAACTTTTAAGTAAAGAAAAAATACTGAGTTGTCATGGTTGACTACACGTTTGCGGAGAGCCTACAATATAAAATATATGGGAAAGCAAGTCAATAAATTATCAAAAAAGCAATAATATTATACATCAAACTCGGGGGATAAAAGATAATTGATTAATAATAACCTAACCTATTTAAGTTAGGTTATTTTTTAAAGTAAAAAAAATTGCCCGTGCGGTTTGCGGAAAATCGACATCTATGTGATGTGATGTCAATTACGTAATGAAATTAATAACTAGTTTGTTTAGAAACGCAATATGCTAACTGGTAGCGCCATCTAGGAGCGTAAGCGCTACTATGAATGGCATCTCATACTATCGATAAAGCCGTATTTTCCCCTCCCGCTCTTCTCCGACGTAAACCGAAGAAATAGGAAGATACGTGAGGTAGGACATTGCAACGAGTGCGCGTCGAGAGCGTGTGGCCAATGGCGGACAGCGCCGCATGTTATTAAATTTTCCGCTACTAATTACCGCCCACGAAAGATAAAGTTAGAGCTAAACGCAGTATAATAGACCATGAACTTTTAGGTTAAGACGGTACCGGTCGCCCTCGCTCAGAATTTTTCATACATTAACTTTTAAGTTAAGAATAAATACTGAGTTGTCATGGTTGACTACACATTTGCGGCGAGCCTAAAATAAAAATGTATGGGAAAGCAAGTCAATTGGTTATCGAGTCGAGTTGTTTGTGGTAAGTCTGCGCCTAACCTAAAGCACCTGAGTAACCGAGATTTGCCCGGGGTTCCGATAAATTAAAAAATAAATAAAAGGAATCTCAAAAATATTCATCTGACCGGGATTCGAACATTTCCACACAAATTCCGAAATTTCAAACAAAACAAAAATGATACATGCGCATACCAAACAGCCAAGAGAAGTTGACATAATAGAGTCAAAATTATTTATATATTTTTGCGTGACGAAAGAATCAACATATTATATAGCTTTAAATGCGCATTTCCCAGGGATAAAACTGTACTTTTTGGGGATAAAAAGTAGTATATGCGTTAATCCAGAGCCTAAAATACTGTAGTATTTTAGGTGTATTATGGTGTTTTGTAGTATTTTATTAAAATCCAATCAGTAGCTTTTGCGTGAAATAGTAACAAAAATCCATCCATCCATTCATTCATCCATCCTCACAATCTTTTACTTTTACAGCTATATTAGTAAGATCAATATCAATCTCAAATAATAAAACCACTCACCAGAAACAAAAGCGCTTCCGTTGCCAGTGTAGGTTCTCAGAAATTTATACAAGTAGTCCTTCTCTAAGCTTGTCTTTAGGACCACGGCTGCATCATGAGCATCAGTTATCACTGAAATCATAATTGTGAAACCTAATTAATCTATTTTATATGTTTATGTGTGTTTAATTAACACACATAAACACATAAATGTTTGCATGTTTTGTCTCTGTCGCTCGAATAAATTATCCGAGACATATTAGACAATTGTGAAAGAGGCCCTAAATCTCATAGATAATATATAAATAAAAAAGGATTGCAATTCCAGTGTCTCGCTAAATCTCGAGAACGGCTGGACCGATTTGGCTTATTTTAGTCTTGAAATAGTCGTGGAATTTCAGGGAAGGTTTAAACGGTGAGAAATATACGAAAAGGTGTAGGAGTAGTGTATGTGTAGATGTAGGTGTAGGTGTAGTTACTTATTTAATCCAGTTCTTAGTTTAGATAGAACGTGTGTCGGGAATGGTTAATATAGTAATATACACACCTATATAATACAAACTGAAAAAGTTTACTCTGGCAGCTCCGCCGAGTCTCGTAGCTCCGGTAACGTAGTGCTCTACTATCTTCATAAGATCTGTTGAGATTATATTAAAAAGTAGGTTAGATCAGGAAACGCAATATGCTACCTGGTAGCGCCATCTAGGAGCGTCAAACGCTACTATGAATGGCATCTCATAATATCGATAAAGCAGTATTTTCCCCTCCCGCTCATCTCCGACGTAAACCGAAGAAATATTAAGATACGCGAGGTAGGACATTGCAACGAGTGCGCGTCGAGAGCGTGTGTCCAATGGCGGACAGCGCCTCATGTTATTAGACTTTTCCGCTACTAATTTCCGCCCAGGAAAGTGAGATATTCCTATAGGAACGAACGCGATAAGAATTTTGGAAAGACTAAAGTGTTGTGAACAGAAGGAAGTGACGAAAACTCCAGCCGCAGGACGCCATTCACCGAAGCGGTAATCCCGGTAAGCGTATTCCTTCTACCTTTCCATCACATCTAATTATTACTGCAAATTAGCCTGGCGACGCCAGATACCTCCTGAAATACAGTCCACAAAAATATCGAAGAGAATTTATTCGCTAATCGCCAGGCAAGGTGGTCCGCGCGGCCACTATCAGATAAATTATAGATGTCACTTTCACGTTACGATAACCAAACAAGTAATAATTATTTTCTTGGTATAAAATATAAATAATATAGTGGGATCTATTTCACATCCCAATTAACTTTAAAAATATAAAATAAGTTTATAATCCAATAAAATAAATCAATTTAATAAGCCATGGAGCTTTGACGCGTCGAATTGACAATTTACAGCATGATAAACATAGACTATACAGACCCCTTACTCCCGACACAAAGATGTAGTCGTTATATTTATTAATCCCGTTTTTACGGTGAGTTTTTATTATATCTGTGTTATGAAGTTTTATTTGGTAAATCAGGCTTGTAATAAAACACATTATTTTTTCATGTATTTTATCACATTGTAAAATTAGTTGTCAAAATTTGATTGGCCAAGCCACGTGCTCATTCTTTCCGTTCTTGCGTTGTTATAATATTAGGATGTTTGTATCCATACTTTAATTGTTCTTTATATCATCTTTTATTTTGCTTACTCTTTATTTTGTGATGGTCATAGAGCCCGTGATTGTGATCGTTTGGGGTTAAGATCATGGCGGCTTTGGGACTCCTACTCCACGTTTTCTTGTATAGATTTTGCAGGGATCTATACTCCGGGTTCAAGGCACCGTTTTTCATGGAGTTATGGCTGGTTTCCACACATCCGGATTTCTGAGTGCCGCTAGTTATTCCGGACTGAACTGACTGGTTTCGGTCCCAGACTGCACCGCCCCTTGGACGATCTACGTCGCGGTGAACATACTGGTCTGAACGACAGAGAGACGCTACCGGAAATTGGAGCCCAATCCGCTCGCGCCACGTGCTGACTACACTCCTCGACCCAGCTAAGTGCCCGTGTGGTTAAGCCCCTCCGAATCTCACAGACACCAAGAGGCTAAACCAGATCTTTCGGCCTTCTGCCCACGTCCCCTTTGTAAATATATTTGTGACGTTGGTAATTCCTCGTTTCATTTAAATTACCCGTAACACGTTAGATAACACGTAACTTTTGGTACTCCCGACGAAATCAATCAACTGAGAATCGAATGGCAGGATCGAAAACAAATTTCAAATTACACGATAGCTAAAGAGGTCTCATTTCCAGTATCGAGTTTGCTTGTTTTAGTGTATTTGAACAAAATTACGTGATTTTTATTGCACTATTCCAGCATTATTTAATGTTATTGAAGGAGCTAATAGAATACGCGTTTGGGAAATGCAAAATTTACGATGGTTTACCAAGTTCAACACATAGAAATGGACATGGATTGTGAGAAATTTCGATGCAATTATCGCCTTAAAAATGATTTATTTGACGTATGAGTCGCAGATTTAACTACTCATATGAAGAAACCGATTCACTGAAATTATACTAACGTCAGCAACCGGATACTGCTAACGAAGCAGATAAGATACGATCTCAACGCGATCTCTATTTCGAATTGATTTTGTTCGAGAGTACGCATCAGGATCGAAACTGGATCAAAATCGACATCGGATCAGACTCGTAAATCGAAATCTTATCAGTTTCGGGAGTAAGGCCCTGATATGATGACAACAATTACCACAGATAAAGTCGTATTTTGCACATGAATTCTCTGATATTCGGAGGTTCATTCCCAAGTACTAAAAATATATTATATTTTTTTATATAATAATATAAAAAGATATATATTAAAGAACCATGTTCGAAGTTTATAGTCCGCTCTTGATGGAAAATCGGGCTGGATTCGCCAGTGTCCTTTAAATCAATTAAATTTTTATATTAAGGTGTCTGTAGGCCTAGAAGACATGTGGACTTCAGGCGATGTGCTTCGTAAAACTAGGTTTCTTCAAACAGTTTTGAGACGAATGTATACATTTTAGTGCATAAAAAAAATCTTGATCACTTTTGTTTTCAAAACGCGTGTTTGTAATTTTTTTTTGATAAAAAAAAACATAGTATAACTATTAAAATTCATATTCTGGCAATAATAAAGGTATTATTTGTGAACAAATAATGAAAAGAAAATTACAATTACGTAATACATAATAAAAGGAAGGGAACTGTTGTTTTTATTTTTCGATTAGAATAAGATATTTGCTAGGATTAATTTATTTCAATGATAAATAATTCGGACGAGTCGAATGAAACATCGCGAAATGGCGACCTGTCATTGCTTCACTTTCATTTCTATGGGAACCGACGGTATCCACTTAGGCTTGTTGCTTGATGGACCTATGTCCTTTTATTCCACTCTCCGGCCGCTCAAATATCATTCGAATTTATTCTTGAAAGCCCGTTCAAATTTTTTTTCCTCAGACTTGACCTTTATGCCGACGACATTAGGTTGGTCATGTTTTTTCTGTCGTCATGTAATACTAATTATGTAATACATGAGTAATTCGCCTGCTAATGTCTTTCGGCCAGACCTTTTTTTTTATTAATTTTATTTCTTATCGTTTATAATTTTTTTAATTTTTCTCCTCCGAACAATGCTTGGTCTCCTTAAATTACGGAGCTTTACTAGGGCGCAGGATTTTTAGAGATTACTCCTTATGAATTAATTTTATAGGTTAAAATAAAATATTAATATTAATTTTATAATGAAAATTTATAGGGAGTGAAATCAGATTTTGAAATCAGGTATAAGAGATAATAAGCTAGAAACGGTAAAAACTATATGTGTTTATACACATAAAGACTTACGAGTAAATGACATAAAACTAACGTATCACTTAATCCGATTTCGCTCCCTGTAAATTTTCATACCCCGGGCTATATACACCTATAAAAATAAATTTATAAAACTATAACCCGACTACGTAAATAAAAGGGGTCTAAAAAGGTCGAAACAAGAAAATAATTCAAATAGAAATCCAGAAATGCATAGTTACAAAAATGGTCAAGGTAGAGCCGTGGTCGCACACACTAATGGCGTCATCTAAGCGTCAGTTCACACCGAGATGGGTGACGTCTAGGTATAAACTGAAACTGCGTATATCGTCATGTACACATGCATACTCCAAGATAGTTACAGACGGCTGCGTTTTGACATCGACTGTTGAGAACAGTAGGTGCGACCACGGCTCTACCTTGACCATTTTTGTAACTATGCATTTCTGGATTTCTATTTGAATTATTTTCTTGTTTCGGCCTTTTTAGACCCCTTTTTTTACGTAGTCGTGTTATAGTTTTTTAAACTTATTTTTTTATTTAATATTTTTACGCTTAAACTTTAATCTAATACAAAACTATACGTATATTAAACGCAATAGAGATCATTCAACATTCATTCATTTCACCAATGCAATTATATCACTTATTCACTTTTAATCGTATTTTGATCTTATACATTTTTTTTAAAGGATCTACGCTAAGGGTCGGGTTAAGACCGCTGTAGCTACGTCGGACTATAACTAGTCTGGTGGCTAGTTGATTGTGAACTTATACAATTGTAGTGGAATATATCATAAACTTCTAAACAACGATAAACAAAGATACCGCGATTCAGAAAATTTTAAGACTCGTATAGTGACATCTATCGAACGAGTGAGTAATAAAAGTGCTAGTAATTGATTTCATTTTGATTTTCTTATTAAAATCGGATGAACCAATTAACCGATTTTGATCTATTTCTTTTTGTTTGAAAGCTGATATAATTAAGAGTGGTATTAGCTATAATTCATCATCATCAGCTCGTTCACTGCTTGACAATATAGGTGTTATTTAATTTTTTTAATTTGTTACGCATGGCCTGTAAAAAATTATATTTATAAAATAAAATATTATATTATAAAGAAATATAATATATAAATTATATATTTATAGTCTTATTATAGGTAATGTAAGAAAATTAGACAAAAATTGTACGAATTGTATTTTAAACATATTGCTTAAGCCAAAATATACATTTTGACTTAAGCAATATGATATAATATAATATTTATACAAATTATGTAAATATTTGTAGTGTGCTTGCCAAGACCTTTCTTTTGATACCAAACATGTGATAATTATCTCGATTAAATTTTTTTAGATGTTAGAATCTGAGGTTTAATTTTCGAAATACATAATTTTGAAAAAAAATTATATAGCCTATGTTACCCGCGGCATCATTACAAATCTATTGACACCTCATTTATTAAAATCGGACCAGTAGTTTAGACGCTACGAGGTAACAAACATACATACATACATAAACTGCAAAAATCTTTACCCTTCGTTTTGGCTTCGCCGTAGTCATGTAAAAATTGATTCTTAAGGAGTAATCTCTAAAAATCCTGCCCCCTAGTAAAGCTCCGTATTTTTTTTCCGTAAGGGAAAATCCCTAAGTTGGCAACACTGAGATCGGTGTCCGGCCCAATCGTCCAACTGCTGTACATATGCACGGATTTGGTACGGAGCGAACCATATCCGATGCGGACCGCGGCGGACACAATTAATAATAATTATCTTCGCGCGCTTGGATTTGGTCCGGAAACGGCCCGGTTCAAAACGAGAGACAGACACATAGATATACAGGCCTCACGCGCTACAGACTTCAACATACACAAACACACACGAACACACATACTTTGACGTTTGCTCGGCAAAATTTCTGAACTTTATATTCTGCATATTTCAGCAATTACAAAATCTAAACTAGCTATTTAACAACTTTTTTTTAAATTGATTTATAAAAAATCAAATTTATTTTAAAACTGTGAAAACCTCTTGTGCTAAACTTCTATCCAAGTATGGTAAATCGCCCACTATCTCCTTCAAATTATTCCAATAAGCAGGTAAATTAAATAAATATGTAATCTAATGTTGTTTTCATACAGAATTTCAATTTTGTCCTTATAATTAAACATAAAACTTCATTTTTACATATCACTTGTATCGAATCTGTACAAAAACTGTAAAAAAAAACTCCAAAATAATCGTAAGTGGCACTTTCGATAAATATCAGAATTTCAAATACCACGTAAAGTATCGTAATCATCAGATTCAATACAAATACGTTAAATAAAAGCCATATAAACTGGCAGAACTGCCAGTTACGTTATTTTTGGAATTTTATTTTTATTGTTATTTAGCAAAACATAACACACATAATTACAGTGTTCACAATACAAAAAAAAACTACACATAAAAACTAAAACACAAGAGTCCCGGTTAAAACTTCTCATCCCATATAAAAAATGTCTGCCTTTTTTACAATTTTCGTTTTTCCTAGCAACCGCGCCCTAGCAACCGCGCTCTCATTAGTTGAGCGCGGACCACACACTTACGGTCGCATTCACTTTAATAAAATTTACCGTCGCGAAACGTTCAGAGGCGTTCTGTTACATCCTCCCCCTTTTTATCTAGCGGTAAATGACGCGACGATCACACCTTCCTAGGCCTACCTCGACCACGTTTAGGAGCTACGGGCTCAGGACATTCACCCTCGCGAGCGTAGTAACGTTGAAGATCGGAACGATGATATTTGCCTATAGTCTCATCCGGCTTATCCGGGAATGCCAAAATGAAAGACGTAAGACTAACCTTTTTAGAAATTACTTAGGGTCCATCCCTCCTAGGTAAGAATTTCTTAGTGATACCTTTAGAAGCGTTGCAAAGAGCGTGCGACTTCAGCAATATGAGATCACCAGGCTCTAGAGAATCTTCACTGCTGCGCGTGGCGTCTTTATAAGCCTTCCGACGATCTTGTTGTTGCTCAATAGTCTCTTCAGCTTACTTCAAGGTACTAGCAATCCTCAGGAGATAAGGCGTTACCTGCGGTACGTAGTTCTTGGCTTCGATTGGAGTTCGGTACGAGCATCTATAGGAGAGCGAAGCTCACTTCCAAAAGTGAGATATGCAGGCGTCTGCTGAGTGGCTTGCGTAATGGATGTATTCATTGCGAACCGGATAAAAGGCAATGCATCAGGCCAATGTTGATGATGTCCTTCGACCAAGATTGTCAATTGCGTCTTCAGATCGCGGTTATTTCGCTTGACCGGATTGGCCTCGGGGTGATATAATGGCACAAGTGACTATTTGACGCCCAGAACATACATCGCCTGCTGCATGATGTCAGTCACAAACTGGACACCATTGTCTGATATCACGCGACGCGGTACGCCATAACGCCTACTCAATCAATACTTTAGCGCAACTTTCCGCACAAGAGCGAACATTTCCACGAGCTTAGTAGTAGTATCTTCTACGATAAACACCCAACGCTCTCCTCTAGGTAACGGTCCGAACAGGTCCATAGCAAGGACTTCGAATCGCTGCGAAGGTACGGGAGTATACAAGAGGCCAGCTGGCTTCGTGTTCGCCGGTTTATAACGCTGGCACTCGACGCACGACTTCAAATACTCAGTAACATACCTTCTCATTCCAGGGAAATAATACCTCTGGGTAACACGATGGAGGGTTCTCTCTACACCACCGTGACCAGCAGTTGCAGCATCGTGACACTCGACCAGAATTTCTTTTCGTAGGTTTGCAGGAACGACGAGTTGCGGCTCTTCAGACTCGACGTCTTCTACATAGCGGTACAAGACACCCTGGGAAAGATGGTAACCTCTCTCAGTCATCAACATATCCTCGGAACTTTTCTAAAGCCCAGACTACGGCGAGTGCTTCCCTCTCTGTAGTCGAGTAATTCCGCTCAGCTGAGGTAAGCAACCGGCTGGCATACTCTACCGGTCGCTCCTCCTGTGGCATGGCACCTTGGACTAATACAGCTCCTAGAGCGTAAGCACTGGCGTCTGTCCTGAGGATAAATGGTTCATCATAGTTAGGTTACTGAAGTATAGTACTAGAGACAAGTCGCGATTTAAGTTCCTCGAAAGACTTTTGTTCCGTCTCTCCCCACTGCCAGCGTCGATTCTTCTTGGTTAGATCTGTTAACGAGCGAGAGAGCCCACCTCTGAGAAGTGCGGGATGAACTTCCGGAACCATGAACAGGTCTGCACGAACGATTTAAGGTGTTTGACGGAAGTAGGGGCTTTCATTTCCACCACGGCGCTGACCTTGTCAGGATCAGAAGCAACTCATTGAGGTGAAATGATATGCCCACGATTGGCACGAAGTTTAAACTCACGTTAGCGCTCAAATACTGCTTGAAGATCCTGCAGATGCTGCTCAAATGATCCTGATAGTATAATCAGATCATCAATGTACCCTAGCAAGGTCACATGCTTGACAGAGGCTCCTGATCGAAATCTATCTATTAACCTCTGGAAAGTCGCAGGGGCGTTGCGTAGCCCGAACGGCATACGCTTAAAACAATGAATTCCGAGGTGCGAGACGAATTAAGTCTTGTCCTGGTCTTCCTCCTTGACGCAGACCTGCCAGTACCCAGATCGAAGGTCGATAGTACTCATAAAGCAGCTCTTTCCTGTGTACTGTTACAAATCGTCGATGACGGTTAAATGGTATGAATCACTCCTAGTGACGGCGTTGAGCTTCCGGTAATCGAAGCAAAACCTGAAGGAGCCATCCTTCTTTGGAACCAGGAGAGCCGGAGCTGCCCAAGCAGACTCACACTCCTCGATGATTCCTTCAGATAGCATGCGTTCTATCTCAGCCTCCATGATAGCTTTCTTCGCCGGCGTGAGGTGATAAGGCAGCACAGCTATAGGTGGATGCTTACCTGTGTCGATCCGGTGCTCAACGAAAGAGGTAGGCTCCCCCTGCTCTCAAAAAATATCTTGATACTGCTGCAGTAGCGCCGCCAGATAGTCCTTCTGTAGTGGAGACAAAATAACACCCTCGTCCGACCTTAAAACATCCGTAGCGGCGCAACCCACATAGTTATGTGAGCTTTCGTATTGCAAATGGTAAATATCCTGAGGCCGATGAGCGCTATACCACGTGTCGTGCGCTTAATCTAAGATTAACCACGCCTTTCGTAAAAAATCTATACCTAGGAGCGTTTCATTATTATTCGTGTCCGGAAAGATAACGAAAGTGATATTTACCGCTAAATACTTTAATTCTACCTCAAAGTCGGTAAACTTTACCGGTAAATCACGAACAACGCCGTCAGCAAGCTTAACGGACATTGTACTGTAGTAAAACGAATGATTAAGACGTTTAAGTAACTCATACAAAGTATAACCCGCAATACTACGCTTTGCGGCGGTATCTATCAAGCCCGTTCCACGGAACCCTAAAATCTCAATATCTAAAATAGGCCGAGCAGTGACCCTGGCATCGGCAGAATTAACAATAACACCGTCTTCCAAGCAATAACAATTCGTATCAACAGACTTCGCATTAACATTGGCATCAAGTGAATAAACATGTACATCGGCAAAAAAAGTCCTTAAACGAGCATCAAAATAATAATAATTACTTAGCAAAGTACTGTCGCTCTCCTTTGATATTTGTTTACTCGAACTATTAATGTAAACAGAGGTACCTAAATGGGAAATGTCACCAATAGCCTGTAATGTAATATCATGTTTACATATTGATAACATTTTGTCAGAATATAAATTCATACAAGTAAAGTTGCCATTATCCTTTGACACAGTATTCGCCGAGGGCAATGACCTTGACTTAACATGTTTATTTTTAGATACATTTTTATTATGATTTAGATTAGCTAGAACAATAAAGTCGCACGCGTAAAACTGATTATCTTTAGAGTTTTTGCTGCAATTCCCACAATTCGCACGTATTACATCCCGAGCACCACAACCGTAACAAAATACAGATTTTTCGGTTTTATCACTATTATCACTTTTGTTCATCAACTTTGGACATCAGACCTTATGTGTCCAGTCTTTTTACAATTAACACAGAAAAGTTTACCTGGTTTCGATGATACCACCTTACTAGTAGACGCATGAGGGGACCGCGGGTGAGCCGCAGCCGCTGTCACCGGGGCTCCGGGCGCGGTGGCGGCGTTGGTGGCGCCCATTGGCGTAGCACGATCATAGTGGCGCGCGAATGCGCGGCGGCCGTTGACCCCGTCGTAGTTACACTCCGGCCAGCTGCCACCTGCGGCGGCTTCGGCGTCAGCGACGTTGACTCCACTAGCGACTCCTCAATCACCCTGGCCTTCTCGACGAGCTGATCAACGTTCGATACTGCATCAGGTTGAATACGTTTTCGTATTCGTCGATCCAGCAACCCTTATATGATGTCCACTTTGACTCATCCTCCAGCTCGTACGGCAGCTTCGATAGCGTCGCCCTCAAACGCGCGATAAACGAACGAGGCGACGTTTCCTCGTTCCGTCCTTTGTTCGTACGCGAAAACATCGCGAAACAGTTTATAAGCGTGTCACGGCGTGCCGTACATGGTTCTGAGTCGATGTAGGACATCCTCCCAAGACTTGATGTCACTTTTGACTCCCTGATAGAAGACAGCGGCGTCTCCAGTCAGCAGAATAGGCAGCCCTCGTAAAGCGTGTTCGTCACTTACGCTAGAGCACTCCTTGAAGACTAGCACCGCATCCAGGAATGCTTCCAAAGTTTCTGGATTGTCGGAGGCCCTATCAAATCGTGCTGTACATTTGACAAAATTGCCGCCCTGGGACATCACTGGATTGACTACCGGGAATGGAACCGGTGACTCTGTGCTACTGTGAGCATGATGATCAGGCGCTTGGACAGACGGTGCGGCGATGCACTCCAAGAGTTTTCTGTTTGATTCCGCCTGTGCTTTGAAGAAGGCTTCAAGGAACTGAAACAGACGATCGTCCCGTGGGGACGAAGCTCGGGCATCGCTGTCGGCATGCGTGTCCTGACGCGTTTCGTCATCGATCTCATGATCGCGTTCACTCGCAGTCGCTTTGCGTATAAGCGGCATAGTGTAAAAGGAACTGTAGTAGATACGCAAATGTTACTTTACACAGTTTACACCAAGTTCACACGACACTAAACGCGACGAAAGTTTTGTGGTTCGGCCAGAAGTTGGGGCGCCATTTGTAGTTCTATTACACGTAAATTAAAAGTCCGACGTGAGTATGTAACACTTTATTAGTATTTAGCAAAACATAACACACATAACAGTGTTCACAATACAAAAAAAACTACGCATAAAAACAAAAACACAAAAGTCCCGGTTAAAACTTCTTATCCCATATAAAAAATGTCTACCTTTTTACAATTTTCGTTTTTCCTAGCAACCGCGCCCTAGCAATCGCGCTCTCATTGGTTGAGTGCGGACCACACACTTACGGTCGTATTCAGTTTAATAAAATTTACCGTCGCGAACCGATCAGATGCGTTCTGTTATAACTGGTACAACATATTTAAGTAACCAACACTTAAAAATAAAAAATATATGACGTGCGTATAATGCGGCGAACACTCACGTTAGTGGCAATCACGGCCTTGTCACACACTCAGGTGCGCAACGCTAACTCGAGTAAGTTAACATACCTTGGTATTAGTCGAACAGACTGATATGTAAAATACGACTCAAAAAACGCACTTGAAATGGGTTTTTAATATTTTTGAAAATGTGGTACTAATTATACATATATATTAGATTAAATCTTATGGGTTATAATAAAATGAATGTGTTGCTTCTGAAAGAAACGACATTCAATGTTTATAATCTTTAACACAAAAAAATGTATTCCCAAGAATAATTATTCTCGGTTTTTTACATGAACACCTCAGAAATCTAAAATCATAATGCCAGTCATCTTTTCGGCCAAAGTACATCTTCCTCTTCTTCTTCATTAAGCCGACTCACGACGGACTAAAACCTTTGACATTTGCCATGAATTGTGATGAGAAGCGATGAATTAAAAAGAACAAAGATTGAAGAAAACCTTTTTTTCTTTACATCTCCCCTCCAGGAGATAAAAAATTCAAACATGAATTTTCTCTTCTATTTCTACTGTAACTAGTTTAGTTATATGAAATAGGTTTGACTCAGTCTTTCTGTGTCCTGTATCTACTTCATAAATTGAATTAGATTTTTTCTCAACTATTTTGTATGGCCCAATTCTCAATTCGTCCAGTTTTCTTCTATTTAGTTTATTTCCGTTCTCTACATATACCATATCTCCAACATTAAATTCTCCATTTTTTCTTCTTCTATCATAGCGCATTTTGTTATAATTATGTGATTTCAAAGTATTATTAAGTGCTCTTTCTCTATCTCTAATCCAGTCACTGTAAATACATTCTTGGCGTAGCTCATTTGGTAAGATTGTAACGTCTGTCCCATATAACAAATAGCATGGTGCATAGCCAGTTACCGAGTGAGTAGTCTGATTGTATTTTTCTACACATTCATGTGCTATTGTAGTCCATGATTTTTTACCTCCACGTTCATTTATTCTGCACCTAATCTTGTTCACTAGTGTCTGGTTAAGCCTTTCGTTTAGGCCATTGGAGAATAGTGCGTTTACTGCTGTAAATATCATTGTTATTTGCTTGTCACTAAGAATTTTTTTAAATTCTCTAGAATTTATTCCAGGATACTGGTCAGTAAGAAGTATTCCTATCTCTTCTGTTTCGGTCACCTTATTAATTAGTTTTATAAAATCGTGTGCACTCTGTGTCTTCGATGTTATAATAAATGCATACCTAGTGAAGTGATCGACTAAAAGATGTAGGTATTTCTTCGTTGATCTTGAACTACCAAAACCGCCAATTGTGTCAATGGACACCACTTCAAAGGGTCTTGGCCTAAATGTGACATCATTCCGTAGCTATCCTGTCCTCTTGTTTTGTTCTTAATGCAAATTTCACAATTTCTACAAACATTTTTTATATTTCTTGTTAAGTTCTTTGTTATATACAGTGAACTAATAGTTCTTAACATTTGCCCAACTCCAATATGACACAGGTCCTCGTGTATTTTTTTTATAAGTCTAATACTAAATTCTTCTGTTATTATTATTTTCTCTCTGTTTCTTATTTTTTTGTAGTATACATTATGTTTTCTAATTGTTTTATTTTTGTTTCTTTGTATGTCTTCATTGTTATTCTGATCTATTAATATTTCTTCTAAATTAATTAAGTTCACTATTTTTAATTGTTCTTCTATATTTTCTTCTGGTTCCAATACAGGATTTAGGCTTAAGCAATCAGCTTCTACATTTTATTTTCCCGGGGAATATTTAATGTTAAAGTCGTACTGCGAAAGGTAATAAGTCAGATCACCTAACACTTCATCTGCTCTTGCTTTTAAGTTCATATTCTCTAGTGGCTTGTGGCCTGTGTAAACAGTAAATGATTTCCCAATTAACCAGTACTGCCAATATTGCAGTGCCTCTTTTATGGCCAAACACTCTAAATAAATAGCCTTCTTTTTCTTTTGTGCTCCATTTAGTTTTCTTGAAAAATATGCCACCGGTTTTTCTTTACCATCAGTTTGTATCTGTTTCAATACTGCTCCGACACCTTCTAGCGACCCATCAGTATAAATGTTAATTGGTAGATCTTGATCAAATATTTCTAGTATCGGTTGTGAACATAAGAGGCTCTTAATTTTTTCAAATGCTTTTTGGCAATCTTCGGACCAAATAAATTTTTGATTCTTTCTAAGTAAATTATGTAGTGGGTCTAATATTATTGCATCTCTTGGAATGTAGTCGTGGTAAAAATTTATTTTTCCTAAAAACTGACTAATATTTTTTTGAGTTTTTGGCACTGGGAAATTCCTTATTGAAACTAAGTTATCCTTCACTGGCTTTATCGAATTGTTTTGAATAATATGTCCTAGGTACTTGACTGAATCTGATGCAAATGTACATTTTGTGAATTTTAATCGAAATCCTTCTCTTAGAATTTCTTCTAGCAACTGTTTCAAGTGAGTTATGTGTTCTTCAAATGATTTAGAAAATACTAGAATATCATCGATGTAATTTACAGCAAAATCAGTTAGATTATATTTTCGAAGTATGTTACTTAATATCCGCTGAAATATTGCCGGTGAAGTCTTCAAACCGAATGGGAGGCAAGTCCATTGAAAGTGTCCTTCTTGTGTGACAAATCCAGTCTTTTTCCTGTTTTCCACTCTTAGAGGTATTGACCAAAAAGCTGAATTTATATCTAGGCTTGTGAAAAATTTGCAATTTCTTGTTTTAATCATAATATCTTCAATTAGTGGGAACGGCTGAGGTTGTGGCACTATTATCTTATTTAAATCCCTGAAGTCTATACAAAGTCTTGACCTTTTATTTTCTTCCTTCTTAAATGCCAAAGTTACCGGTGCCGCAAAAGGACTGTAGGACTCTTCTATAAGTTTATTCTCTAATAATTTTGCAATCTGCTCCGCTATCTCTTTCTTATCTTGCATAGTACATCTGTATGGCCTTTTGCAGCAGTATTTGTCCACAAATAAATCTATTCTTGCTTCATAATCTTTAACTCTTCCTACGTCATACTTGTCTTTGGCAAATACTGATTTATATTTTCGTATTAGTTCATTAATATTTTAATAATATTCATCTTAATCATCTAATTAAATAATATTCATCTTCCCTTTTCTCTCCATCTAAATGTTTCACTTTTATTTCAAACTCCTTTATATGCGCATTGAAATTTATTTCATATTTTTTTTAAATCTTTCACCCTCGCTTGTCTCTTTACTTATCTCTTCCTCTTTTTTTACAGTCCCTTCATGTAAGTATTGTTTTTGTGTTATCTTTAACTCCTCGTTTTGTATAAGCTTGTATTTCTTTATTATGTCTAATCCTATTAAAAATTCATATCTGCAATTTGGGTCATCAATTATGTAAACATCCACATTTTCTTCTTTATCAAAAATTTTTAACTTTATATTTGTCAAACCACTAGTTTTGTTAACACCATTAATAGTTACTAAATTTTCTTCATTTTAACTATTCTTGTTTTTTAATTTTAATAATTTAGAATTAATAAGAGAAACATTCGAACCTGAATCGTATATTCCATATATTTCCAAAGTAACATTTAATAACAGTTTGACTTTTATTAATGGTGTAACTATTAGTTTTTTTTCTCCGAGTCATTTAACTCTGCTTCTATTACTAAATTGTTTACATGTCTTATATGTCTTTTAGTGTACTTTTAGTGTCTTTATCCTTAAACCAACATGCAGCTTCAGCATGGAAACGAGTACCCTTATTTAACTTTTCACAAGTTTTGCATGGAGTACGTTCTTCATACTTGTTATTTATCTTTTGATTTTCATATTTTCTGTAGGCCCCAGTCCTATTTTTATTTACCAAATGCTCATATTTTCTCACTTCATTAAATAGATCTACTGTATCCTTCAATGCTTCTCTATTTATTTTTTCTAGTACAATCCTTGGCCAACCTGCCGCAATGACATCTACAAGTGTACCTGTATCTATTGATCTCCTCATATCCAATATGAGTTTTTCCTTTTTTATGGCATAGTCTACCAACGAACCATCCTTGTATTTAAATAATAAAGCATAGGTAACTTGGCTCCGACCTTGGTCTGCAAATGATTCACAAAACTTATTTTTCCATGTTGCCCAGTCTGAGTTTAGAGTAAATTTTATTATCATTGAACTATACCAATCAACATAAGTTTTATCCATGAATAGTCCGAGTATTTCAATTTTTTTCTCATCCTCCATAATATCAAAGCGCGAACATTCCCTTTCAAAAATATCAATCCATTGGCTTGGATTTGAGTTTTTACTCGTAAATTTTTCAATGACAAACTTCTCTGCGATGTATTTTAAATTATGTTTTTTTAAATCTTGTGTGTTCTCAATTAATTTTGCGAACACTTTTTCCAATGAGTCTGTGTCTTTCCTTCCTAAATTAATCCTCCAGATGCTTGCTTCTGTTCAATTTCTTCTAGATATTGCTCTCCAAATTGTAAATTACCGTCTTCATCTATGTACACTTTACTTAAATCATCTGTCATTGTTATCCAAACTTTTCGTGTCTGATGTCTTTTTTTTAAACTGTTTTTCACTTTATTATACGCGGCTGTCTTTGTCAACTCCTTGTGAAGACTAGCAGGCTGCAGTTCTTCCGGAATAGCAAACACTTTTTCATCCTCTGTTGTAATTGAGGTTATACAACAGATGTTTGATTTCCCATCACTCGCCGCCAAAATTGCAAATTCAAAACGTAACTTCTCCATAATTTTCTTCTTTTACGTAGTTCAATAAACAAAAATGTCGTTTTCTAAGATTAAATCTTATGGGTTATAATAAAATGAATGTGTTGCTTCTGAAAGAAACGAAATTCAATGTTTATAATCTCTACCACAAAAAAATGTATTCCCAACAATAATTATTCTCGGTTTTTTACATGAACACCTCATAAATCTAAAATCATAATGCCAGTCATCTTTTCGGCCAAAGTACATCTTCCTCTTCTTCTTCATTAAGCCGACTCACGACGGACTAAAACCTTTGACATTTGCCATGAATTGTGATGAGAAGCGACGAATTAAAAAAAAACAAACATTGAAGAAAACCTATTTTCTTTACATATATAAAGACTCCAAAACAGTAATATAAAATTGCCATTTTGCAGTTACAATAATTTACGTAGGCGCCGTCAAATTATTCTTTTGAATAAAAAAGGTATATAACAATGTTATAACTAAAACTTCATAACAAGAGTACAATTACAGTATATAGAATTAGCCTTGCAAGGGTTCACCTCATTCCCAAGGTGTGTTATCATCCATGAAGTCAGTCGTCACTGCGCTCTTGGTGCGAATGCCCGTGTGCAAAGTGTCTCGTACGAAAGGTCATTGAACTTTCGTTCAACGTGAGATATGGAGAACAATATAGTGAAATGCAGCAATTGCAACATTGTAATTAGTGAGGTGTTATCCTTCGTGCAAAACAAAATAGATATCATGAATAATGAAAGTCTACAAATATGTAAAAGTGCTTTTTCCGAAGACGATATAGTGCACGCAAAAAATTTACTATTCCAAGCCATTCCGAGGAAGAAGCGTTTAATCACAAGAAAGAATAAAGGCAAGACCGTAAGAGATCTAGAAGATATTATTGTACTCTTTAATGAGACGGATCCAGAGATTATACCAACGTTTGTGGCGCGAGACCTGCACAAACTACCGCCAGTAACTTTTGACCACGTAGATGTGACAAATTTACTGAAAAATATTGTGATACTACAAGCTGATATTAAACATATCAAGGAAAACTATGCGTCTCTTAAACAAGTAAATAATTTGTTTAACAGGAATATTGATTTGCATGACCTAGACCAGTCCCCAATAGAAAAATCGGAGTGTAATATTAACATGCAGAGAGGTGCATATTTGTTAGATGAGAGTTCATACATGGATATATGTGAATCTAAAGTAGATGACAAAATAATTAATAAGCAAAAAACTGCACGATTCAGGAGAACATAAATATAGGGTCAATGACCGACCGCTCGGGTATTATCGAGCAGAGCGATAAGGTACAATATTCAGCTACGTCATCGCCGCACGGAGCTGGGCGAACAGAGCAGACTAATACTTGCATCTCACTTACGCGCAAGATTACCGGTTTGCAGCGCGTGGAGACCCCAAAAACAAGTTTGGTTTCGCAAGCGAAACCTGCGCGTGAGGCCAAGGTACCCGTGCAACTGCAAGAGAGGGACAGCGCGTGCGCGCAGACGGAGTTGGGCGCGGGTGTGAGAGAGAAGTCATGGGGGAACATTGTCGAAGAGGGCCAGCCGTGGCGTGAAGTCCGATACAAACGGAGTGTAAACAATCGGTTTATGGGCAAGAAAGGCAAAGCGATGGCGGGAACTGACTGTAAATTTAAAGTGGCTGATATTAAAATTCCTTTTTACATCTATAATGTGAATAAAGATACTTCTGAAACGGATGTAGCGGAGTATATTATGAATAAAACGGGAGTACAGATTTTACCTGAGAGAATAAATATGAAGTATAAGAAGGAATACATAGCATATAAATTTATGATTCCAAAGGCTAAACTACAAGTTTTTATGGATGAAAATCTATGGCCGGACGGGGTATCTTTTAGACAATTTTATATTTTCAAAAATAAAGCGCAGACTCAGAAGAGTGATGTCTTGAATAGTAATTAATACAGTTATGGCTAATACAGTTATGGCTATACCTAATAAAAACCAATACCAGACGAGTAAATTTGTGAGCTTTAACTGTAAAAATATTAAAAGGAGCATGGAAAATGTCAAAAGATTGTGCATGAATGCGGATATCGTGGCTTTACAGGAAACGTGGTTACTTCAACATGATTTACAGCTTTTGGGGGATGTGGATGACAATTTTGAATACACAGCCAAAACCGCAGTAGACCTTAGTTCAGGAGTTCTACGCGGTAGGCCGCACGGAGGGGTGACATTGTTGTGGCGAAAAAGCGTATTTCCCAGAGTATCAGTGGTGAAGTGTAACAGTGAACGTATTGCAGCTATAAGAATGGAGGATGATTACGGTCGTGCTATGTTAGTTATGAGTGTTTATATGCCTACGGACCATATGGACAATTTGCCGTTGTTCTGTCAGTGTTTAGGAGAAATGAATGCGATAATACAGGACAACAATATAGAAGTGGTGTATATGTTAGGAGACTATAACGCGCACCCTAATGCTCCTTTTGGTATAGAGTTGCTAGAGTTCTGTGACGAGAATGACTGGATCTGTGCTGAATTGGAACTAGCCGGTAAGTCATCTGACACACACACTATCCTAAGTGAGGCTCACGGCTGTACAAGGTGGCTAGATCATTGCGTTGTGTCCAAGTCGGCATGGGACACAGTCAGTAGCTTTAGAGTGTTACAAGATACATTCTGGTCCGACCACCTGCCGATAGAAGTAGTTTGTAACTTAAGACTGATTAAGCAAAAAAAATAAAATTAGTAACACTTTCAGTAATAAAATCAGGTGGGGTGTAAGGGGGGCCGATGAGATAAGTAAATATAAAAAATTATGTAACGACGAGCTGAAAAACATCCATTTCCCGGAAGAGTTTCAGAGCTGTGCTGATTCTATGTGTAATAATATCCAACATAGAGTCATCATAGATGGTTTATATGATAGAATAGTAAGCACTCTATGTAAAGCATCCATATCCAGTCACAAACTTACAGATAACCGACGTAAAGGTAAGCGTGTGTTTGGATGGAATGAGAATGTTAAGAAGGCGCATAGGCAGGCTAGGGCTGACTATATAATGTATTTATTAGCGGGGAAGCCCACTAGTGGCCCTTTTTATGACAAAATGTATGAGAGTCGTAAAATATTTAAATCGCGTCTAAAATTTTGTCAAAATAATCAAGAGCAGGTCAGAATGGACAAACTGGCTGCTCAGCACTCTTCCAAGAGTTTTGATAAGTTCTGGAGAGGTACTAAGCAGCTAAAGGGTAAAGTTAGGCTGCCTATTAGTATTGAGGGGGTCCAATTCCAGGATCCAATTGGTACTGCGAACTCATTTCGAGAGGCTTTTCAACTGAAATCTTTATTGCCGCTGGCTCTCGACACTGAGTGCCAAGTTCAATCGGGCCCAGCGATTGGTTTCTCGAGTAAGGATGTGTCCAAGGTGATAAATGGTATGAAGCGGGGAAAATCGCCTGGTCACGACGGACTCAGTGTGGAGCACCTGCGGCACGCAGGCTTTCATCTGCATAGAGTATTGGGAATGTTTTATACGTTTTGTATCTGGCACTCCTATCTGCCAGCAGACCTCATGAGAACTATTGTGGTCCCTATTGTAAAGAATGCTTCGGCGGACACGTCAAGTAAGCGAAATTATAGACCCATTTCCCTTGCTACAATACTAGCAAAAGTTCTAGATGCGCTGCTGGATACGTTGCTAAAGAAGTACGATTCGATTGGGGACACACAATTTGGCTTTAGAGAGGGAGTGTCTACTGAAAGTGCCATACTATGTTTGAAACAGACGGTTGATTACTATACCAAACGAAAAACGCCGATCTTGATAGTTTCTTGGATTTGTCCAAGGCATTTGATAGAGTTTCGTATGGGAAGCTTTGGGCAAAGCTAAGAAAACTTGGCGTATCAAATGATATAATTGAGCTATTGACGTATTGGTATAGTAATCAACGGAACTGTGTTAGGTGGGGTGATGCACTCTCTGAGGATTACTACTTAGAGTGCGGGGTGAGACAAGGGGGAAAAACCTCGCCCCGATTATTCAATATTTATGTAAACCAGTTGATTGAGGAGCTCAGCAGTACTCATATTAGTTGTCATATTGATGGTGTATGTTTGAATAACTTAAGTTATGCTGATGATATGGTACTGCTGAGCCCCTCAATCAGTGGTCTTAACAGGCTGTTAAAAATTTGTGAAAGGTACGCTATTGAACACGGCTTAGAGTATAATGTTGGTAAGTGTGAGTACATGATATTTAAATGCAATAGTAAGATTTTCAATCATCAACATTGTCCACCACCTTTACTTAACGGAGTACCTCTGAGTCGTGTTACAAAATTTAAATACCTCGGTCACGTGGTGACAGATACTCTCAGTGATGAGGAGGATATTGAGAGGGAGCGCAGGGCGCTATCGATCCGCGGTAATATCCAGCATATTACCGCGGATCGATAGCGCCCTGGTTTGCCAGGTGTACAGCGCCTGTCAAGATAACGCTTTTTAAAGCATTTTGTCAGACGTTTTACGCCTGTGGTCTGTGGGCCAGCTTTACTCAACGGACCTATGGCGCCTTGCGGGTCCTTTACAATAACATATTCAGGTCTCTATTGCGGCTCCCTCGATACTGCAGTGCATCCGGGATGTTTGCCGATGCAGGAGTCGACGATTTCTACGCGATTATGCGGAAAAAGGTAGCGTCAGTAGTGCATAGAGTTCGGGAGAGCCGGAATGGGGTCCTGAAGATGATAGCGGAGCGAATTGACTCTGCACTCCTTCGCAGACTCACTGAGCTACATGTAAGGGTGGCAAGATGAGCTGCATTTTGATTATTTGTGAGTATATTAATATAATCTTACTGTCACAAAATCATTTAAAATATGGACTTCTTTGTCTGAAAATAAATTATTTTTATTTTTATTTTTTTATTTTTATTTTTATTAAGTTAATAATATGCCTTACTATACATAACGTACTTAGAGTCCTTTTTTAAATTTATGATTAAAAAGTTTGATAATTTTCTGGGATCCTTTTGTATAGGATAACAGATATCCCATGTACATTGGCCTTTAAACAAATTATTTTTTTTATTATTTCACTACTATCTTTACATATCACCACTCGATTGGGAAAAACGATTCGTTATTATTATTAATTATTTACCAATCCAATAGTTTGATAAAATAAAAGTTTGCCAGAAAATACAACACTTAATACAACACTTAATCTTAATTAATTTCGCTATTATTTCATAATAAAATCGATACCGAAATTAAAGAAAAATGTTTTGATTATCATAAGAATTATTGGAAAAAAAACTTACGTTCCGGGCCACCAATTAACTTCCACGCAGAACCTATTACAGGCACTTCCAATGTCCAAAAGATGGGAACTCCCTTATCAACTTATATTGACGACCACATTTGAATCGTTTGTTGTAAAATACATATATTAGAAGTATTAACACAACAATAAATACATGCATTTTAAGTAGTTATATTATACGCGTTTCTATCGAGAATATAAATCGGATTGGGGTTAAAACGTAAATTTTGTATTATATAATGATCTCGCGCAAGGCAAAAAACGAATGTTCATTGTATGTGCTCTTTATTTATTAATTAGCTTTTTACCGCGGCTTCGCCCCCGTAGTGTTCTTATATATACTTCTATATGTATATGTGTATCTATAGTATACAATATTGAAAACGTTTTTAGGGTTTCGTACCCATGTGTAAACCTATCACCTCGACGCCACTGCGATACCGCTTCACATAATATATTAAAAGATGGAGTACACATATTTGTCAAAATAAATATGTCGGGAAATTGAAGAAGAAGAACGTAATTATTGTGTAATTAATCGTTAAATTTGCCATTTAAAATTCAAATGTTATTTGACATTCAAACAAAACTGATCAACTACTACTACCTCCATGGACAATTCTTAATAACTGCAGTAGAAAATATTCTTGAGCCTCTAGTATACGTCTAGCGTTTTCGCCAAAGGAGGTGCCAACGACTCACAAGGGCCGTTGGCCCCTCCCAGATGACATAAAGGAGTCCACCAGACATCGTAATGCGGCCAAACGCACATATGATCGCTACCCGTCGGAAGAGTGCAGGAAATCCCTTCGTCATTACGAAGGGAAGTAAATTTTTAAAATCAAACAGCATAAAGCCGAGTGTTGGGATCGACTTCTCAGTGAGTTTAGAGCCGTCACACGTGGCATACTGGCCACTAGCGAAGGCCCTCAAAAATAACACGGAGAGCGACATGCTCCGTTAGACAGACCAAATCGTCCTCCTGCACTCGAAGACATAGACAAGGCCGAATGCCTAGCTGATAATTTCGAACAACAGTGCCGTCCGAGTACCTCCCGATCGATCTCGAGCACCTTAGCTTAGTGAATAGCGAGGTCAACAGCTGACTCTCGAGGCCACCTGATTACGATAGGGTGAGGATGGTGGACTCGGAGGAAGTCAAAAACATTATAAAGTGTATGATGCCAAAAAGGCCCCAGGCCGAGACGGTATTTTAAACAAAACACTTAAATGCTACCGTCCGTGCTAATTCAACTCCGAGTGAACATCTTTAACGCCCTCTTAGTAGGATGTTCATTCCCAGACATTTGGAAAGTAGCTATTGTCATAGGTATACACAAACCGGGGAAACCCCGGAAGGCCGACCAGCTTACCTCCCTTGGAAAAGTCTATGAAAGAGTAATAAAAAGGCGCCTCAATGACGTCATAACCAATAAAAAACCTCCTTCCAGACGAGCAGTTTGCCTTTCGCAAAATGCACAGCTGTCCCGCTCAAGTACACCGCTTAACGGAGTACATAATTGCTAGCAAAAACGACAGGAAGACGACATGCGCGTATTCTTTGACATAGCAAAAGCTTTTGACAAAATTTGGCATAACGGGTTGTTATACAAACTTTATCAAATGGGCATACCCGGTAATCTTGTTTTACTACTCAGTAACTTCCTTAAAAATCGCAAATTTCATTTCCGCGTAGAAGACGCTCTGTCGTCGCCAAGATATATGGAGGCGGGAAAACCGCAGGGCTCGGTCCTCTCGCCCTCCCTATATAACTGTACACTCGCGACATCCCCAAACACGGTGCAATTAGCCATATTCGCGGATGACACAGCCCTTTATTATTCTCACATCGGACCCTGTACCGCTTCTAAGGCCCTCCAGGAGTCAGTTACCGAACTCGGTAAATGATTTTCCAAATGGAGAATCGAAGTAAATCCCGACAAAAGTCACGCGAGTTCAACAAAAATTCTTGCGCAAAGATGTGCACATGCGCCCGTAAAATTATGAGCCCTATAAGGCTGCACGGCAATATAATCCAGAGAACACTTGTGTCAAATATTTAGGCGTAGTACTAAACAAGTCGATGACGTTTTCGAGTCACATCACTAGCACGTTACGAAGTATGTATAAAAAAGATACTCACTTATTGCACGCGGCTCTTTCGCACAAATAAGCGAGCCTCAAATAGACAGATTGCAAAGAGTCCGAAACCGGTTTCTACGCATGGCAACAGGAGCCCCCTATTACATGCGTAACATCGACTTGCATAGAGACTGCGAAATCGTCACCATAAAAGCCTATATCAAAGAACTCGTAGAGATATTCTTTGATAAAGGCAAAAATCATCCAAACCCTCTTCTCTAAAAGGCCCTAGACTACAACCACCATACACAGACCCCGTACACACCGTTCCGACACCCGTACAAGCGGCCTAAGCACATCTTAGCCGATCACATTCATCGGATCACAAAAATACAGTTACGCAAACACAAATCACATGCACCCGCGAATTTTGTAACCTAGGTGCTCTTCAAATAGTGACCGCGACTGCGATATTGATACTAGAGAGCTCTACCAATACCGCGACCCTCATCGACAGTAGGACATACGCACGTGAGTCGTCCCGACCGTACGCGGAAGGGGAGAGGGACGGCCCTATCAGTACCGAAACCACTAAAACTCGAGCTCCTCTATCGCGATAACTCGTTCGCTGTTAGTTTGTGCTACCACGCGCGAGCAACCTCACTCTTCTGAGAGTGAGGAAGGGGTCGGACCCCTTAGCAGGAGAGACCCGTGTCCCTCTCGACAAAATAATAGCTACAACCCGTAGCTGTAACCCAATATCCGGTCTGAATATCACCCGGGTGATGTTAAGGTGATGTTAGGGAGGATCAAACCCTCCCATCGTCTCTCAACTAATCAACTAGCTACTAGACTAGTTATATTCCGACGTAGCTACAGCTGTCTTAACCCGACCGTTAGCGTAGACCATTTCGAAAAAAAAAGTCCAGAAAGCGAAAATACGTGCGTAAACCTACGCGGGTAGAGATTCTTATCTTATCAAAACAAATGTCTAGCGGTCTATCTATGATGCCAACTTGGAAGAAAAATGAGAGCATGAAGAAAAATTAGTTTTTTTTATGTAAATCTTTTTATGTACTGTACGACACTGGAGTCAATTTACATATTTCGTACAATGTATATATCGTACGAAATAGCCTCTAGCCCGAAAAAATTAGAAAGAGCGTTATTAAATAAGTATTGCAAATTTTAAAATTGGAATACCTACTTATTTAAGAATTTATAGATTGTTTTCCTTATTATTATACCTAGTCTTGCCATAAATACTGAAACAAAGAAAAAAAAATCTCTTGCAAATCATTTATTACTTTTACATTGTGTTAGTTTAATACATAAATATAAAACAATTTAAATTATAAAAGCTTACTCGAAGTGGTCTCCATTGTCTACAATACAGTCCTTTAAACGTTGAGGCCAGTTATCAATAGAAGCACGCACTCTTTCCATGGGAAAATTCTTCACTGCCAATCGTACGGATTGTTTTCGGGACTCCAATTATCATGGCGTTTAGAGCAAGCCGTACTCTCTAAAACTGACCATAAATCATAATCCAGCGGATTAGGTTCGGGACTAGACGACGGCCAGTCTTCAGCTCTGATGAAGTCCGAAACGTTCGTTTCTAATCAAGACTTACTTACAGGGCTTTATGACCCGGCGCCGAGTCTTGCCGGAAGGACCATTCTTGGTTATTGAACATGGTGTTGTTAAGGGCTTCACTACCTTCTTAAGAATGGTATCTTGATACACTTGTACCGATGTTTTGATACCTTTTTCACAGAAGTATGGCTCAGTCACTCCTTCATAGCTAATACCCCACCAAACCATCACTGGAGTCGGATTGTGCCCACGTTGCACTCTGTCGACTAAATGGGAAGCTTCCTTAGAGCTTTGAGCATAAATACGGTCATTTTGTTTGTTAAAATGTTGCTCAATTGCAAAAAATTTCTAATCCGTAAACAAAATTTTTCTGTGACCTCCCTTTGCGTACCGTTTCAGTAGTTGTTTAGATTTTACAACCCTATTCTTTCTTAAATTATCAGTTTAGAAATTATATTATTATAATATAATAATTATTATCAGGATTTCTTCGAATTCTTTCCCTTAATGCTTTGACAACCTTTTTCGTACGAACACTACGTGGACAGCCAGATCTTTTTCTGTCACAAACAGAGGAGTTCTCATTGTACCTATTAATAGCCCGGTATACAAAAATTTTACTAATACCAAGCGTATGGAGAGTTTTTAAATTGCATTTGGCTCCATACCTACTTTGTGTAATGCAATCACAGCGATTCGGTTCTCTTTATCACCCCACTCCATTTTAATATCGCAAAATATTGTACGATGTATTGTATTGGCGCTGTTATGTCCCGTCCCTGTTAGGGTTGTTGCTGACGTAACGTCGAATCAGCACATCCCGTGTTTAGTCTGGTCTAGACTCTAGCTGTGAGTCTCAGTTGGTCTTCAGTCCTCGGTCGTGACGGTTCTGCCCAAGGGTCCTTTCATATATTATTGTATTTTCCTTTAATAAAAGTGGTTGTGGAAAGAAACCTTTTTTTTAAAAAGCCTAATCCGAAGGGACCCCTAACATATTTGGTGGCAGCGGTGGGATCGGATATCCCCAGTGTCGTTTAATCCTGGAAAGTTATCGTAAGAAAGTGAAAATCTAAAAAATTCGTCAAAAAAAAAAAAAAATCTTTAGTGAAAGTGCAGTGAGGAAACCAACTCATTTCCAATATCCATAAAGTCATTAAGAGCAAAAGTCAAAGTGAAAAGTGAAAATCCCAAGTGCATAGTGTTAAAATCCTAAAAGTTATAACCGTGTGAACGAGTCATACTATCCGGCCGGGCGCGGGCATGCATCGAGTCGCCGTGCAGCTTATCTTCGCCGCCCACGCGTTGATATCACAGTGAGTCTTTGGTCACTGTTTACATTTAGTAGCCTTCTAAGGTTACCTAGATTTAGGGTTCGGTACTCCACTAAGATAATCCATATTTGTAATTTAATTTGTTATCATTCTCATTAATACTATTTTTCAATATGTCGAAAAGTGAACTATTAAATCTTAACATTCCTATGTCCGAATCGGAAGCTGGTCCATCTGACACAGCTAAAAACCCTCCTGTTTCTCCCAAAGCAACGACCCGAAAGGGAACCGTTTCGGGTACGAGTGCCATGATGGTCGAACTGGATCTAAATACACTATTTAAATTTATCAAACCATTTGATGGTTCCCGGGAGTGTGTAAATTCATTTATTATAAATTGTAATAACGCGTATGACTTGGCCACTGAAGTACAAAAGCCAATCCTATTTCGCTATATCTTTAGCCAGTTGCAAGGTAAAGCCGAAATTGCTTGCGCTATCAAAGAATTCAAAAAGTGGGACCAATTAAAAGAATTCCTGCGAAACCAATTTTGTGAACGTAAGCATTATGCTCACATACTTATGGACTTGCAAGAAAGTAAACAGGGTCTTAATGAAAACGTAACACAATATTCTTTACGCGTAGAAACCTATCTTTCACAGCTTCTGACAGAGGTAACCCTGTCCAATTGCACACTAAAGGAAATCCCTGGTCGTTCAGCGGCCATGGAGGATTTAGCACTTCATCATTTTCTTATTGGCTTACATCCCCGTATCTCAAATATTGTGCGTTGCAGAAATCCGCGAAATTTAAATGACGCTATTAATATTGCAATCTCTGAGGAGCGCATACAACAAAGTCTTTACAAACGACCTCAGTTGGGAGAATCGAAGTTAAATAATAATCAAAGTAACTTGAGACCCAGACCGTTTTTCCCACGATCACATGGACAACCAAACACGTCACGTAATCAGCCTTCTTATCAGCCGAGATTTAATTCTCCAAATAGTAACCTTAATAACAACAATAATAATAATTATTCAGACAGAACCCAATCGGTGTTTTGTCGATATTGTAAAACTACGGGCCATGATATTAAAGATTGCGCGAAAAGGGAATACAATAACAGCCGATTTAATAATAAATTCCGGCAACAACCGAATCGAATGCATTTGGTTATGAATGAACATGATGATCAACACGTCGATGACTCATTCCAATCGGATAATAATAATTTAAACTAAATTCCGTCTCGCTCTCGTGTCGTGCGGGACTAATTAAATCTGAAATCGACACGAAAACTTTCTCTCGCGTTATACGACAGGGTAACCAGCCCCAAAATGGAAACGCTAAAAAATCGTCTCGCGTTATACGACAGGGTAACCAGCCCCAAAATGGAAACGCTAAAAAATCGTCTCGCGTTATACGACAGGGTAACCAGCCCCAAAATGGAAACGCTAATAAATCGTCTCGCGTTATACGACAGGGTAACCAGCCCCAAAATGGAAACGCTAATAAATCGTCTCGCGTTATACGACAGGGTAATCAGCCCCAAAATGGAAACGCTAATAAATCTCTCAGCATCATACAACAGGGTAATCAGCCCCAAAACGGAGATGCATCCTTCAGAGTCACGCAGCAGGGTAACCAGCCCCAAACCGAAGACTCCCTCGTAGTTGAACCTGAAAAAAAAGAAATTTACGAAATTAATATTGATACAACTAAGCGACGCTTACCTCACATATTAGTAGAATCTTCAGTTTCAGATATCCCTTTATCTTTGTTAGTCGACTCGGGCTCGTCGATCTGCTTAATAAAAGAAACCTGTATATTAAATAGTCAAAAATTAATTAAAGAACCTGTAAAACTTAAAGGTATAGATCCAGGCGACGAACCGACTTCTACAGAGGGTCACTTACAACTTAGGCTAAAATTAAATGACAAAAATCCGTTAGTATTTAAATTTCATGTAATAAAAGAGATTAGCTTACCTTACGATGGTATTATAGGCACAGATTTCTTAACAAAATTCGGCTGCAAAATAGATTACACGAATGATATATTAAAAATAGGAAAATCCGAAATTAAATTACTTTTCACCGAACCGTTCTTTATTGTTCCACCTCGAAGTGAAGCTGTAATTCAATGTTCAATACAGAAAACTAATTTAAAAGAGGGTGTTATAGTTGATCAACATCTTTCGGAAGATTTACTTATATCTAATTGCATCGTTAAAATCAAAAATAATAATCGCGTTAATTTAACTATTGCCAACACCTCTGAAAATTATGCACATATTAAAGGAGATCTAAAACTCCATGTTGAACCTTTAAATTTTCCTCTACATCCGGTAAATACATGTAGTTTATTTACCTCAGAAAGATCCGAAGCAGTAATAAAAGAACTTCGGACAGATCATTTAAATAAAGAAGAACTCAATGCTCTTGTTGATCTCTGTAGTCAATATCCGGATATCTTTCACATGCCTAGTGATCAGCTCACACATACGTCTGCAATCGAACATACCATCAGAACAAATAACGAAATTCCAATACATACCAAGTCATATAGGTTTCCCGAATGTCACAAGCAAGAAGTTGAAAAACAAATAAATCAAATGCTTGAACATAACATAATAGAGCCGTCATCCTCTCCTTGGAGCTCACCAATATGGGTAGTTCCCAAAAAAATTGACTCAAGCGGACAACGCAAATGGCGAATAGTGATAGATTATAGAAAGCTTAACGACATAAGTGTAGGCGAAACTTATCCGATACCTCAAATTTCTGAAATTCTAGACCAGTTAGGTAAAAGTAAATATTTTACAACACTAGATCTTGCTTCTGGATTCCACCAAATTCGTATTTCAGCTGACGATGCACCCAAAACTGCATTTTCAGTCCCTCAAGGTCACTTTCAATTTAATCGTATGCCATTTGGCCTCAGAAACGCACCTAGTACATTTCAAAAACTCATGAATACTTGCCTGTCAGGACTACAGGGAAGTCGATGTTTTGTTTATTTGGACGACATTGTAATCTATTCCTTCGATCTCGACACACACATAGATAACCTTAAAGCCGTATTTGATAGACTTCGAAAGTTTAATCTTAAATTACAACCGGAAAAATGTCAGTTCCTTCGTAAAGAGGTAGTTTATTTAGGGCACATAATAGGCGAAGACGGCGTAAGGCCAAACCCAGAAAAAACAGAGGCTGTAGCTAAGTTTCCTATACCCAAGTCCCCTAAGGACATTAAATCCTTCCTAGGCCTTGTTTCCTATTATAGAAGATTTATTCCTAATTTCTCTAAAATAGCAAAATCACTTACCAGTTTGTTGAAAAAGGATGTTCCGTTCATCTGGAAAGAGGAACAACAACTTGCTTTTGAATCTCTTAAGGAAAATCTTATAAGTGCTCCGGTATTAGCTTATCCTGATTTTAACAAACCTTTCCTGTTAACTTGTGATGCATCCAATTACGCCATTTCTGCAATTTTGTCCCAAGGTCCTATTGGTCAAGATCGTCCCATAGCTTATTCCTCTAGAACTTTAAATAAAGCCGAAACCAATTATTCAGTAACTGAAAAGGAATGTCTCGCGATAGTTTTCGGAACAAAAGTTTTCCGGCCTTACCTGTTTGGTCGCCGTTTTACAATAATTACAGACCATAAACCGCTGAATTGGCTATTCAGCTGTAAAGATCCGGGCTCTAGGTTAATTCGCTGGAGACTAAAACTTGAAGAATTTGATTATGATATTCAATATAAAAAAGGTAAAATAAATACAAATGCCGACGCTCTTTCCCGGTACCCCGTGAACCCAATCCAAGCCGAAAACCCATCTCCTTCAGCAGCAAAACCCCAGGAGGAACAACCGTACTCACCAGATAGAGATCTTTTAGATTTGCTAGTGACACCGCCATCCTTTGATCCCGAGAGAGACCTCTTGGATCTCTTGCCCGATCCAATCCCTGTAGAAAATACTGAATCTCCATCAGAACTTTTGAATACTCCTCCTGATCCATTTGATCCACCCGGCCTCGAAGATGCCGTGGCTAATGAGCCTAACGATCAGCCTAACGTTGAACCAGATTTTGAAGTACCATCCGAGCCAACTCCTTCCACTAGCGCGAATCCAGATGCTCCTGTAGATGATTATCCTACCTTCTTAAAGTCCATGTCAGATAAAAGTAAAACATTTAATACTGTAATCGAAGAATATAACGAAAGTTTATTAAAATGTCCGGCTAAAGTAATCCTTGTACCAACATCTATTGACCTTGATGAATCCAACCTTTATCTTGAAGAAATGCTGAATGATTCTGAAACAAATCAAACAATATTAAATTCTGAAAGAGAGCTTTTTGGTTTCCATAAAATAGAACGTAATAATAAAATATGTTATTTGTTATTTTATAAAATTCATCATTTTGATGAAGCATCCTATCCAGAAATATTTGAAACCTTAAAGAGGATTCGTAATGAATTATTAATTTTCGGAAATAGCAACGAAATAGGTATATCAGATATGAAAAATCCTTTTGAAAAACATTCATTTATTAAAATATTTAATATTTTAACTTACCTTTTTCATAATACGCAGATTAAAATTAAAATATATCATAATAAAATTATTTTCCCTGTCCCGACTGAAATAAAGAAAATATTACACGATAATCATGATGTCCCGATTGCTGGCCATTTAGGTTTTGCTCGTATGTATAACAGGATAAAAGAAATTTACTATTGGAAAGGGATGCGTAGCGACATAGAAACATATGTTAAACAATGTAAATCCTGCCAAGAAAATAAAGCACTCCGACAAATAAATCGTGCTCCCATGCAAATAACTAGTACTTCAACAGAACCTTGTCAACGTGTAGCTCTTGATATTGTCGGGCCACTTCCAGAATCTGGTCCCGGTAAATTGAAATATATATTAACAGTTCAAGATGACCTAACGAAATTCTCTTCAGCATATCCTATTAGGACCACAACCGCGGAGGAAACATGTGAATGTCTCCTTCATTACATCTCAATTTTTGGTATACCCAAAATGATCCTCACAGATCAAGGGACAAATTTTACATCTGGACTGTTTAAAGAGACATGCAAATTCTTAAAAATTAAAAATCTTTGGGCTTCGCCATACCATCCACAGACGCAAGGGGCTCTTGAACGAAGTCATTCCACCCTTAAGGAATATTTAAAATCATACATTAATGAGGAACAAACAAATTGGCCTCGATATATATACACTGCCATGCTAGCTTATAATACATCCGTCCACTCTACTACGCATTTTACACCATATGAACTAATGTTCGGTAATAAACCATTTATACCAAATTCTATCTATAGCGAATCCCCAGGGGCTACATACCCTGAATATGTCCGCATGTTGCAGAATCGTCTCAAGTACTCCCGGAAAAAAGCCGTAGAATTCATCAATAAATCTAAAGGAAATTCCAAAACATATTATGATACACGGACACGACCAGTCAGCTATCATGCAGGCGATTACGTTTACGTAAAGAATCATTTAAGACTGCGGAAAGCCTTGTCCCCAGTGTGGAAAGGCCCCTATAAAATAATTAAGATCAATGGTAATAATACATTGACAATATTAATTAATCGACGTCATGTCGTACACCACTATGACCAGGTCAAACCTGCTCATGTGCCGAGTTCGTAAAATGCTTGCTTTTATACATACTTTACATTTAAATTTTACTTTATTATACTTACCTATACATTATTTACAAATAACTTTTACCTTACCTTTTTTTTTTACTCTTCATACTAGTGCACACTAAGTATATAATATTAGTTATTATAATTTATAATAGCAAGCTACTGTTCTATTCTTGCAGAACTCATCAACATGCTGAAAGTCAGCAAAATCATTACGTTCAACAATTTAAATCAAGCCCAGGGATCTATTTTGACTATCTTGGCAAGCTCAGCGTTATTAACGGGAAATTAAATATCTTGATGCCAATGGACATATCTCACTTAAGTACACATATTGAAAATATAGACTATGCTATAAAATTAGTTAAGGATCTTTGTGAGAAAACAACATTTAGTAATATCGATTGTCACCATCTCCTCGAGCCGCTAGCTGTTAGATATAATGATATGTATAAGGAATTTAGTTCTGTATCCCATTTAGTTACCAGGAAATCAAAGCGTGCTTGGGTGAGTGGAATAGGCTCAATAATAAAACATGTATTTGGCAATTTAGATGAGAATGATGGTCTTAAATACGACGAGGCTATAAAAGTATTGTTTAAGAATCAAAATAAATTAGTTTCTCTTGTCAAAAATAATATTTTACTTACCACATCTACCGTGTCGATGTATAACGATACTATAAATAAAATTAAAATTAACGAATTAAATTTGAATGATGCTATCGACAACCTCTCTGTTAAAGTACGTAACATATCTATCATCACGGATGAGCTCTGGTCTCAGATCAGTATTAACCAGGTTATTAATAATTTAGAAACTTCAATTTTAACATTATCCTTCCAATTGGAAGACATAACTAATTCTATTTTATTCAGTAACCAAAATATCTTACACCCTTCTTTAATCACGACACAGCAGTTATTCAGAGAACTTGCCGATAATCATCAACATTTACCTAATAATATGAAGTATCCTGTGAGCCTCGACATAGCCTCAATGAGTTCTATGTTAAGTATTTCTAAAATTGATAGTTATTATGTAGATAATAAGATATTTTTTGTTCTCCAAATTCCGTTAGTGTTAATTAAGGAATTTATGTTATTTCATAATATTGGATTACCGACACCACATGACTCTAGCAACCCCAACTCTTTCAGTTTAATAATACCTAATTCAAAATACATAGCAATGACCAAAGACAAATCGCAGTATTGTATCTTGGAAGATGTAAATAGTTGCAAAAACATGTTAAGCGAAAACTATATTTGTGAAATTTCAATAATTTATGTAACAGAAACTAAGTCCACATGTGAAACAGAGTTTATGAGTAAAGTAATTGATAAAGTCCCGGAAAATTGTGAAACTAAATTAATTTTTGGAGAGTTAGATATTTGGAAACCGCTTAAAAATAATAGATGGATTTTTGTACAGTCAGTACCCGGTAAGGTATCTATAGATTGTAGAAATAGCGAAGCATCCGAAATTAAGATTTTAGGCACTGGCATTATGTCACTTCCTAGTAATTGTATCGGTTATCATAAAAGCAATACTCTCATAACTCAACACGATTTTGTCAACGCTACCATAGAAATTGGAATACCTGATTTTAATCTTATTAATGACAGCTGTTGTAATTTTAAGAAACTAAATTTAAGCGCGAGGAATGTGACCCCTATCAAATTACAAAATGTTGATTTAGATAATATTAAATTTAATCAACAAATTTTTCTTAAAAATCTTGAGGACTCAGAAAATATTCTAGAAAATCCTCATATAGTTAAATACGGTACACATTACTCCGTATTAGTCATACTTATAGTGGTAGTAATATTTCTTTATTCAATATTTAGATTTTATAACTGTGTGAAACCCGGCAGCAGAACCTTAAAATTGAATCTAGCAAAAGTTGACTCTAATTCCAAAGTATCTAAAAATATTCAGTGTAACATAATAGAAATGAAAGAACCTGAACAGGATGTTGAAGATAATATAGAAATTGAAAACATTAATAATATTCGAAGTAGATTTTAGAATTTCAACTGTAACTTCGATGTCCCCCGAAGTTACATCTTAGGGGGGAGGTGTTATGTCCCGTCCCTGTTAGGGTTGTTGCTGACGTAACGTCGAATCAGCACATCCCGTGTTTAGTCTGGTCTAGACTCTAGCTGTGAGTCTCAGTTGGTCTTCAGTCCTCGGTCGTGACGGTTCTGCCCAAGGGTCCTTTCATATATTATTGTATTTTCCTTTAATAAAAGTGGTTGTGGAAAGAAACCTTTTTTTTAAAAAGCCTAATCCGAAGGGACCCCTAACAGCGCCAAAATAAGAAAACCCAATGAACAATCATATAAAAATTACAGATTCCAAATTCAAATGTAACATTTTGTTTATTTTTAATTGTATCAGTATTTATGGCCAGACTAAGTAAATAAAAATAGAGGTGTGTGTACGAAACAACTTATAGTCTATGAGTGTTAAAGTGTAAGCAGTGAATTCGCGCGCATCGCGATTACCTTTCCATGTTTTTTGAAGATTAGGTACTACCAAAAATAATATAAAATTATCTAAAAATTCACCTTACATACGAATAAGATTTTGTATCAAATCTGGAAAATTCATTGTTCTAAATAAAGTTCAGAAGAAACAGTTTGAACATCATATTTATACTTTGCTTCAGACATTTAGCTACCGGGTGTTATTTTGCTGACTTACATTATGCCTACAGATTAGGCAAATCGACTGTAATTGACATCGTTAAAAAAACTGTAGACGTTATTTGGAATAAATTAAAAAATAAAGTTATGAAAGAACCGTCAACTGGAGAGTGGGCGGAGATTGCTAAAGGATTCGAAAAATATACAAATTTTCCAAATTGCATCGGAGCAATTGACGTAAAACACATAAGAATAACAAAACCTGTACATTCCGGATTTATGTATTACAATTGTATTTATAAGCACTTTTTGTCTACTGTCCTGCTTACCGAGTTGTCGTTTGTTTGTCTGTTTGTCGTTTATTTTATAATTATATGGTCTTTAGTCTCTGGTTTTTATTTTTACTTTTCTACAGACTTTGAGGAAGGTCTCTAACATTTGTGCTTTTGCGTAGGAAAAAATAAAAAATAGCTTCGATTCTGTGACTAATTATTATGTCACCAGTTGTCATTTGTATTAATTGATGTGTAGGATAATTTTATTTACAGATCTCGAAACTTTTTATATAAATCGTTATATAAACGTATATTTAACTAAATAAAATATTTGGTATGTGTGCTAAGTATACAACTAGCGCAAAACAAAATCCCACAGGAAACATACTTCATATTTATTTTAGGGAGAAATACTTTTTTTAACTTAGCAACACGATCTTAGTACGCTTTCATTGCAGTCCAAAATACAGGGTAACATTTTTGAATATTTCAAATCGATAATAATTGTGTGTTTGAAGATTTCATATAAAACGTCTCCTGAAAAAATTGATTTTGACAAAACATTGACAGTACAAAATTACTGAACACTGCAAGTAAAATTTCACTAGTGTGAGAACTGTGAAAATGCCAAAATTACCAGTTGCCAATATTGCCAACCAATCTGAATGCTGTGTAACGAATTAACTGGATACTTCTTTCTCACTCTGAATCATACAATCGGAGCGAGAAAAACATATTCCTCGTAGAGGTAGCGGCGTCATGCATGCGTATGTGAGTCAGGAGCGGAGCCACCTATACGTGTAGTATGGGCATGCCCACAACCCTAACAGCCTTGTGACTGAACACTTTCAAGGTCTATTAATTTATAATCAAAATAGGTTCAGTAGGTAGTTGTATTGGTATTGTTCGCCTTTTGAGTCTTATCTGGTGGTTCTTACTTGCTGGGCATTCTTATATCAGCGTTAACAAACATATTTACAGTAGTGGATTTAGAAAGCGGACCTTTAGTCAGGTAGATTGAAGAGAGCGCAAAATTTGTCATATGTCCGTTAATATTCGGCCCTTTTTTATTTATCTACTAACAGATTTAAGAAAAAATATTACTTTGTTCCAACCGATAGGAATTAAATTTGAAAAAAAAATCAATCCTTTCGATTCTTAGTTGGTGTTAATTTGTTAAAGGTATATTGAATGCTTATTTTTTACAAAACATAAAATAAATTTATAATTGCTAAATAAGCGAAAAACTTTCTCGCTGACTCCGCGCGTTAGCGTTTAATTAACTTATTATAAAGGAAATATTTCATTCTTTTTTTTTTTTTTTTAATTAACATGTTATGAAGGAAATAAATAAATTTTCGGGCCACATCCTCTTTTGAGAGCTGGATCAGCGCCTGAATCACCCAAAGCGGTTTAATATGGCAGATTTAGTACGATACGCGCATTAGTAAAAAAATACGCGCGTAGCACCTGGACGCAATGTACGCCTAGTACCTAGACACGCGCGTCGGCCTTGCGTGCGTATGAATACGCGGTAATTACGCGCATTCTAGCCATAGTCTAACACGTCAAAATATAAACCGACGTTAATTATATAGCATAAGTAGCCCGGGGTGTTATTACGAATCTATCGACAACTCGTTTATTCAAATCGGACCAGTAGTTTAGGCGCTACGGTGGGACAAACATACATACATACGTATACTGCCAAAAACATTACGCTTCTTTTTGGCTTCGCCGTCGTCGGTTAAAAGCATACCTGGCATAAACGATTAGTTCTACATTTAAATGACAGGTAACCTGCATTTCCTTGATAGAGCAGCTCTCTCTGATCGGCGCATAATATTGTGTACTGTTTACAATTCGACCTCAATTTTTTATATTATTATGATCCTGATTATATAAATGCGTGTTGCCAGAGGGCGCGTTTTGTTTTGTATTTTATTCCTTTTTTTTTATATATTTATAATGGATGTAAAGTGCCCCATTCTACGATTTTCGAAGCTTTAAACGTTTACAGCTCCAAAAATATAATATTAAGTATATTAATCTTATCGAGACAATTCCTATGACCATTTTATTTCGTTTTTCACTAAAGAATATCAATTTTTAAAACTGTGTGCGGTTTTAGCACTTTTGGCCCACGCTGCTATCTTGCAACATACATTTATTTATATAATCAGTAATACATCCTTCATTCATTTATATAGGAACATATAAAATTTGAGGTAAACAGTACACATGCGCCGATTCGATATGCGATCTAGACTCTAAAAACTCTCTCTCGTCTTACTACAGAGACTGAATCCGCGGCCTCGAAGTCCAGCCTATCCCACCTATGTACCACTGAACTTCGGAACTTCGGAATCGCATGGGTGGTACATGAGGTATACGCCTTTGCGGCGTGGACGTGTGGTCCGTGTTTTTGACGTTGATTGAGGGGGGTAGATTAAATTCAGCGCCTTGATATTACGTAGGAAATAACGTAATAGAGCTCCCTTACAAAGGACTCACAAAATAGGGTAGACCTGTAAATAAATATTGAGGTATTACTGCTTGATAAGGAGAAAAAAGGTAACAATAACAATTTATGTGTAGTTAAGTAATTAAATACATCTAAAATTCCAAAAAAGGTTCAATAATTTTTGCTAAATTTGTGAAAAAAAAACTACACCATAAACCATTAGTTTACTTACGTCATATTATATAAAAACATATAAGTCTAAATCATATAAGTATGAAGATAAATGAAAAACATTATTTAAAAAAAAAATTAAAATCGACTTCCAAAGTAAAAATGCACAAAAAATTGCTTTTTCATTCAAATTATATTCGGCTAAAATTTTAACATTGAAGTCGGTACCTACCAGCAAATAAATATTGTAATTAATATGATTTTAATTACTTTTGCTTACATCAAGCACAAAAAATCCCATGATAAAAATTAAGAGAAAAGTCTCACAGTCTCGAAACATATTTCAATTTCTAGCAATCTAGTTTAAATATAAATTTTAAGACATCAAAATAATATGTTTGTTGATACAACCTAAAGTATTGCACAGTAGATTTATTATTTTTCCGGTAACCTATTGATGTCAAATCGAACTGAAGCTTTGGGAATAGGCCTAAGTAAATACAAAGCCTCAGCGCACATTATAAACGAAAAGTTTTTTGAATCGCTATTTTTTAGATGAGCCATAAAAACTTGCATTGGCTTATAAAGTGTGTGGAATAGTGTGTGGCATTGTCACAATTTACATTATTCTTCTCTGCATTTTGGGTACGTCAATTTCCATATCTGACTACCGTTAAAGCATAATATTTTAATTTATCGGGAATGAAACTAAATAGTATTGAGAGTGCATAAAGGACCTGGGAGAAAATATCCTGAATATATTTAATGATTTAATTATAGACTTGTTATTAAATAATTGTTATTAAAATGTTTTAATAAGTTTATAAGCAAATCTCTATCATGATATTTATTTCAGAAAGATTGAAAAACTTACGCTTGTAGTTTGCTATGGGGCTAATGTGGGAACATGGTCGCAAAGGAACTAGTTTGAAAACTTGTCAGTACTTTTATTAAATTCTTAGTAAGTCAATATTTTTGGAGCTATCTTGGGATATAAATCGTTTGTTATTGATTCAATCAGCACTGCCCGTTCTCGTTAGAAAAATTCCCATGCCATTATTTTGATACCGTTAGTGTTTATTGAAAACTAACTTATGCCCGCTGCTCGACCCGCGTAAATATAGTATCCCACGGGAACACTGTACTTTTTCGGGGTAAAAAGTAGCCTCTGTATTAATCCAGAGCTTAAAACTACTGTCATATCATATTTCATCGAAATTCGCTAGATTTTGCGTGAAAGAGTAAAAACATCCATTAATCCATTACTTCAAACTTCATCTTACTTCAAAAATTGGTAAAGTTTTAATTTAAGTTTTTCTGTCTTTATTTTTATTATTAAATGAGAAAGTAAGTAATTATTTACGAATAAAGTACCGATCATTATTGGGTCCATTCAATAGAGGACCTATTTACAAAAGTAAAGATAGTCAATTATTATTATTTAGCACAAAATCCAACAGATTTAAATGTGATGTCTCAACAGCAATTTATGGTGAAATTTAAGACATGGCGAGCGGCCATTTTGTTCGAATTTCTTAGGAAGCAGTAGAGTCATTTCACACCGAAACAAAACGATACGTGACATGACGCTGTATTCTATTCTTCTCTCAAAACCAATTCAACTATTCAAAATTGTTATTTATTCAAAACACTAGAAGAACATGTTTCATTGTAAGAGTTTGAATGGCAGAGTGCACCGCGCTGCACAGCGCATGTGCAGTGTATGACGATCAGTTATCAAATAAAACATGTAGGTATACGTACGACGTAATAAGAGATGAGTTAGTAAAATCTATAAAAAATATAGTTTTAGTTGAGTTTTTGTTTTCATATATTCTAATTTTGTTGTATATTAAATTATCTATACGGGGATATAATTATTTTGCTTGCAACTGCTTATTTAATAATACTACGAGGAATACTTATTTTTAGGTTAGGTTAAATTACTTGAGGTAATTGCGTCTGTGCGTTTGGGGCTATTGCGTCTTTGGTATGCATTTGCCCCAAATTCAGGGGTGGATAACATTTTAGTTTGTATATGCTTATTAAATAGTAGGTGCCTATTAATTTTTTTTTATTGAGAGGTTAAAAAAATTAAATAAATATTGAGTAGGTCATTTTAAAACCATAAAATAAATTTACCTTTGCTTAATTACCTACATTTATTAATAAGTAGGTTCCCAGGTATAAATATTATATCGCATTTTTTACTTTCTTTTTTTTAAATAACTAAAAGCGATTGAGTCGGAGTTTCTCTAAGTAAGGTTTCGTTATAAATTTTTTCGATTTTTTATTTCAGGTAAAAAGCGAAGAATAATGGTGATAATTAATTATATCGACATCGATAAATATTTGACCCGAGACGATTTCCGATATTACATTGACCAGAGACTCACTTGGCCTTGGCATCAAATTCATTTTATCTTGTATTACAAATGTTTTGCATGCGGACATGTTTTCAACACTTTTCCTAATTTCATTGATCATTTCATTTTAACTATGAATACTGAAGCTGCTAAAGCTTTATTACTACAATCGTTTTTTTGGTGTCAGTCCTGTAATTATTACTCTATTTATGAGCACTTTACTGAAGATGAGTGCGAGTATTGCTATGTAAATAAATTATCAAGACTAAACACCATTACAAGTTATTTTCTATTTCTTCCATAAATCCTTAATGCAAATATTCCACTCAAGTTGGTATACTTTCAGAAATGCTTAACCCACCTATGTATATGAATGTCTATATGGTACCTATATGAATTTATAACCTCAGTTGTTATATAATATGAATTTCGAAAATTTAAATACGTAACTCTTGATCAATTGACTACCAAAATATTTTTTGTTTCAGTAATATCCAAAATTGGATTGGTAATGCAAAATGGTGCGAAAATATAAACGAAAAACTACCACCAAGTACTCACTGGAAACATTAAAATTTGCGGTCAGTAAAATAAAAAACGGCGAAATTAACTCATATCAAGCGTCACGTTTGTATAACAAACCGCGTACTACTTTGGTCGATAGAGTGAAATTGAGAAGAGGAGTTGTTAAAGACACGCGTGGCAAGTCCACCATAATTAATCCGAAGCATGAACAGCGGCTAGCATCTGGTTTACACATAATGGAAAAGTACGGGTTCGGGCTCTCTGCGAAAGAAACTATTGAGATAATAAGCACATTTGTCAAAACTAATAAAATTAAAACCAATTTCGAAAATGATTTACCTGGCTACGATTGGTTCGCTGGTTTCCGCAAGAGACATAATCTATCGTTAAAAAAACCACAATTCGTTGAAATGTCAAGAAAAGCAGCTTGTGATCCTTTTATTATTGAAAAATACTTTGATACCCTAGAAACTTGCCTCGATGAAATGGATTTGAGATATAAGCCACAAAATATATGGAATTTAGATGAATCTAGCTTCAGTAAGAATCCTGAAAAAGCTAGAGTTGTAGGTACACGTGGCTTTGCTAGCACTCGAACAATAGCTTCATCGGGTAAAGACTGTTACTGTATTATTTACTGTTAACGCTTTAGGCGAAAAGTTACCCCCACTGATTATTTATCGCGGTAAGAACGTATGGGATCAGTGGATCTCAATCTCAAATCAAGTGGATCTCAAAATCTCAGGGTGGATGGATTCTAAAGTATTTGAGAAATTCATGCTCAATACAATCTTACCACACCTTGGCAAATACCCTCCAAGTCTCCTGATTTTTGACGGTCATTCAACACACATTCAGATTAAAATATTAGAAGAAGCTATAAAATACGGGGTTACTATATTAAAACTTCCATCCCATGCTAGTCATTTGCTCCAGCCCCTAGACCTCGCAGTTTTTAAGTCTATGAAAGACAAGTGGGATTTAAAATTATTGGCTTGGCAGCGTTTGAACATAGGTGCAAAATTACAGAAGGATCAATTTAGCCAAATTATTGGAGAAGTATGGAAGGAACTAGATCCACAAATTATAAGAAACGGGTTTAAAAGGGAGGTGTGTACCCTTTAAATAAGCATGTTATCCCAGACCATAAGTTTGACCCAGAGTTTTTAAAGAGAAATCAAACAGCTAAAGCTAAACCACCCCAAAAAGAAATTCTATCGTTAAATCTTTTATGTTTACAAATATTTAACCATCATATTCAAGAAAACCAAAATACAAACAATAATGAGCACACTAACCTAGTAATTACTGTGAACCCGGTTTTAAATGAAAATGATATTCAAATGCCTAGCACAAGTGGCGGCAGTGAGCAAATCATACCTAAAATATCTGAAACTACTAATAGAAGAATATTGAAGCCAAAGGACATTCTATTACCAACCAATAGCCAAGGTGGCCAGAAAATCGAAATTTTGGAAAACAGGATTATTAAAAATGAACCAAATATATCGTTTGAATCGTTGTTACTCGCGACACTGAAAAAAGCAAATAGTAGCTTAAAACCAAAGAAAACCAGAGTAGTAAATGGATGTGAAGTCATAACTCGGGAGGATTACCTAAAAATATTAAAACAAAGAGAATTGGATAAACAACTAATAGAAAAAAAGAAAGTTGAAAAACAAACACTTATAAAAAAAAAGACTAACAAGAATAAATACTGTAAAATTAAAAAACAAAAAACGACAAATTATTGCCGAATCTTCTGATGATAGTAGCGAACAACTGAAGCTAAATGACACTGATTCTGATGAAGACTATGATACATACTGCAATAATATACTTAACTATGATAAAGAAAACTATATATTTTATGATAACATAGATGATATATATGACGATAATAGAGAAAACCATACATATTATGATGATGGAAAAGAAAACTATATAATTCAAAATAAAGAAAACAAAACCGATGAAAACGTAAATGATAAAAATAGTATTGAAAATGATATAGAATACGAACCCAATCCTGGAAGAAGATTCACAAAGATCAATGACTGGGTTGTTGTCCAATTCGCAACAAAAAAAACTATTAAACATTTTATCGGAAATGTGATTGCATTAAAAAGTGATAATCCAGAAGTGAAGTTTGTAAGAAAAGTTAAAAACAGCAAGATTGTTTCATTTCATTATCCTGACGTAGAAGATGTATCTGTGGTTCGACATGATGCTGACATTGTTATGTTTCTTAACAAACCACAAATAACTTTTTATAATTATTTGTGAAAATTAATTAAAGTATAATTTTTTGAGAAAATTTTAAAGGCTATAACGTTCAATAGATTGTTTATTGTGATACAGAATTAGGTTTCATAATAATATACTTAGATTTTAAGCAAATAAATAAAGTAGGTAGGCGTTTATAATCCCTATTTTCGAAAACAATGTATGATGAATAAACATTATAGAAGTGCATTTTTTAGAGTTGTGAGTTAGGTGCTATATAAATGTTAGGTCGAATACGACTACTTAAAATTTGAAATGTTAAGTAAACTAGAACAAATAGTTTGATTTTGATCTCACTTAGCTTAAAAATATGTTAGAGGTACCTAAGTATATGACAAGTAGCTTTATTATATCATAGTTCTACCTAAATTTGTAAGTTCCTAATACATATTGTTTGTAATTCAATTATTTGTTGTTAAATTCTACTTCGTTATTTGTTGTAAATTTCTACTACCTATAGTTTTTTCTACTCTATAACTGATTGTTAAAATATGATCACCTACTTAGATAGGTACTCATTAAGATATAATTGATAGATACTAATTAATAAGTGCTTACTGTGATTGATAAGCTAACATAATTGTGATACTTAAGTACAAAGGTAAATATGTAAGTAGTATTAGGTATTTCACTATCCGTTAAGTAATGTGAACGACCAAAAGTTTGGAATTTATGCTATTTACCTATGTTTGAACAGAGACTTTTGTAACTTTGATCTCCTTTAGCTAAGCAATATCTCATATTAATTATAAGTATAGCAGTAACAAAATTTGGTATTTAAATGTTTATTAAAATTTATATCCACCTAAAATTTTTATTTACTTTATGTTCTTTTTATATTTGTATGTTTCTCTTACATTTTTTCTGACTTATGTTGATTTTTAAGCTAACTTTATAATAATTCTTTATTTTTTATCATAAAACCCTATACTAATATCCGCCTTTTATTTAGTAGGTAATTTTCAAAAAGTAATCCAAAAAATAAAATGTTAGAAACCTCTGGAGTTTACTAGGGAAAATGCGTCTGTGAAAAATTGAATGCATTTACCCCATTTTCATTCATTCGTGTAAAATATCTAAATTGTTTGCTCAATTTAGTAACAAAAACATAGTTTAGTAAAAAAGACTCCAATAAACTATATAAGTATATTAATTTCAGGCTTATAAGGCCCTTGGTTTAAAAAATATTTCATAAAGACGCTTTTGCCCCAAATGGGGTAAATGCGTCTAAAATTCCCTTTTTAAAAAACAAGGCAAATAACTCTTTTATTTGTACACCTTGAGAGAAATCAGCTTACGTATATTTAATTAGAATAGCTATAAAATCGACCTACTTATTGAAATCGCCCGATTACATTACGAGTAATTTGTGAGCCGTCATTAAATATGAAAAAAAAAAACTATGACGCAATTACCCCGGTTGACCTTACTTGTGATTCGAATACCATACATCTTGTTCTAATGCATATTCAATATTACATTGGATAATAATAGATAAGTATTGTTTAGTAACTATTTATTTTTCACTCCTAATGAGGATCAATCACTTAGTAGCAAATCTCAAATCTTAGTAGAGCGGCTAGTCTGAAACGCGCGCTTCCGCTGAATTGGTTACGATGACGCCATCTGTCGCGATCCGTGCGACAACGGCTTGATTGTACTCATACTTCATAAATCGTAGGTATTGCATAAGTATTCATTCTCCGATTCTTGACGCTTGTGCCTCGCGTGCATTGTTTTTGTTTAGAGGGGAGGTGACGACGACAGATGATGTCATAGCGACTCGCTTCATTCTCGGGCGCGTTTTTGGAAATCAAAAATCTTCGTCATTTTTGGCCCGATTTATATAATTTGTTTACAGTAAGTACATACATTTTTTTTGTCGCCATAAGTACTGCATACCCCACAAAAACACTACTGATCTTCAATTAGGCATTCAGAAATCTTGCCAAATGAAATCAAAATTTTAATATCGCATTAGTATCTGCAATTTGTATGCCCAATGCACAACAGGCTATTATAATATAAGATTATGTTTTTTGTTATATCTGCTTGATGTAAATTACTTTATTCCTCGTGTTCTTTTAAGGAAATTTTACGTAATACGATTCAACGGTTTTAAAATCCTTATTTTTTCCCGGTTTTGACCTATAGGTCGATTCTGTTATTTAAATCTTACAATAATACAATTTCGATGCAGTGTCGATATGGAAAAATAAAAACCGGGAAAGTGATTGGCGCACGTCGGGTTCCGTACCATTGTATATACCAATATTTTACATGTTTACTTATTATTGTTGTTTTGTACGAAGTTTTCCAAGAAAGCGCATTTTACAAGTTGGGCATCTATAACTCCTAAACTAACGAAGTAATATAAGTGGTTATAGTTTTACTTTAAAGTTCATCACATTGACTACCATCATGAATTTTTTCAGATTTTTCGAGCTAGCCGTTTAGATTTTAGAGGGGAGGGGGACGTCCTATTTTAACAAAAAATGCGCTTTAAAGTTGAATATCTCGGAAATGGATACCCAAATCAAAAATCGTCTTAGCAACCTCTCAATGTTTTTAAGGTACCTATCTAATGATACCCTTTACGTGTAGGAGAGGTAACCCAAAAAATATTTTTCGTTATTTAATTTTATCACTTTATTTACTTTATACACGTCATATTATCCATGTAAAGTTTCATCTTTCTAGCACTAACCGTTTTGACGGTAAGCCCAAGACGGACGGAAATGACGAAACCATAAAAGGTTCCGAAACGTAATTAAACGTAATTACACTTCTATTGTACCTCAACACGATAATGCAGGTCTGACTGGTCAGAAGCCGAGCTAAGTCAACTTTTAAACCACTTTGGAGGTTTTTGGATTCCTCGAAAATGGTTTACTTTGTAAAAAAGTAACGTATGAAACTTTGCCTTTATTTTAAAAGACCTATTCAACGATACCCCACACGATGTGGTATCCCCAACTCCTTAAACATTAAACTAACACTATATCAAAATTTTAAATTGCCCCAAACATGTTTTTTGGGGATAAAAAAATTCACGTTTCAAAAATTTGTATATTGACTTAGCCCCGCTTCTCACCAGCTAGACTTGCAGTCTCGTGTTGAGGTATAACAGGAGAAATATATGACAAGGTTTTAAGCTCGCCTCAATCAAATTTTCTGGTAGCTCTCCATCTATAAACATCAAACCAACGTTTAACGCGTTTCGATTGGCCTAAACTCAAAAAGATTAATGTATGATATCAAGACGGTTCATTCATAAATCATAATTCATTGCATGTAAATTGAAAGTTATTTACGAGAATTTGGGTTCTGAGCATAGATTCTCACTAGATGTCAGGTCTGCATAATATTTTAAGCGTTACTCGCAGAGATACAACGAACTCAAAGAAAAGAGGAATGAAATAATGCTTCCGTTTTATGTCCAATGAGTGAGGACCGAGTGTGTAGTGAGCGAAGACCTAAGAAAAGTAGCTCGTCAACGCACTTAATTACTCCTCTGGTATCAAAATTGTCTACAGGTGCCATAATCGTATACCATCAGGCAATCCGTATGCTCTTTTGCCAGTCTCATTAAAAAAAGCCCACAAACGTGATGAGCTCAAGATTTTCGTTCGATTTTGGGCATTTATGAAATTCTTTTGTACGATAAACTGTAAAAGTATTCAAATACTTCTAGGAAGTTTATTTCGGCCGGTTGCCAAAAGGACAATGAGCTCAAGAAAAGGTGACTGAACATCGTGGGCCCAAATGTAATGGGCTTTATTATATTAAATATATGGTTTAAAAAAATCATCACTTTTCTGTCCTAAAATATAAAAAATAAGCTCAATTCTCAATATGGGAGCCGAGAAAAATAAGAAAGATGTTTAGGTTTCGTGATATCGTGCATTTATTTAATCTATTTCAGTATTACAGTACGTAAATACTTTTTGCACAAGTCATTTATAATTGTCAATTTTGTCATAGGGTGTTGACGTTTTGACTTTTGATTCACTCGTTTCGTGTTTTGTAATGCGTTTCATTTTGTTGCGTTTTGAGTGTTAATAGTTTTCAACGACCACGTCTTTAATTATTACAGAATCCGGGTCACAAAGCTTGAAAAATAATTTCAGTCTACGGCTGTCGTAGAGGAAATGCATCTGTTCTTATGTACGCTTCTATTGTAATTGCATAGTGAAGAGATGAAATGTGGGGCCTGCTGAGTGGTCAATGCTCATGTTATGTGTATCGTAATATTATGGTACCTTAGCTGGAGAAAGTATCGAGATCATATTGCTCCACCTGGATGATTTCTTAACGACATTTTAATCTTTATAGAAGACGAATAAACTGTAATAAATATACTTACTACATTAATATTGTTCTGTTACTTATAAATCTATTCCTGTTATATCTTTATTGTTTTTAAGTCATCATATTAATCATTAATAATAACCTATTATTCTGACTTTTCACGCATTCTCCACCTAATGTACTGTTTTAAAAGCTTATTTCATTGGTATTGAAACATAGCCTCACCTTCACTAAACAGCTTTAACTTTGTTCTCAGATTGCTAAAAGTTACAGAATTTTCCACAAAGCTCTCATTAATCTAAATATATCTATATATACCAGTTTTATCTTTATACATTCTTAGCCCAAGAATGTATGAAATGGTTTCAATGTCGTGAAGCATAATAAGTGTAGGTTAATTTCTGTAATTTATCTACTACATACGGAGAGTGCTGTGTATCCAATTGACTTTCTTAAGAAACGGGCCAGGAAACGAGCAGACGGATCGGCTGATGCGCATGCTTAAGCGATTACCGCCGCCCACGGACACTCGCATCACCAGAGGAGTTACACAGCTTTAGAAACTATTAAAGTCTAGTTAAGGCCATTGGTCTACACGTATTTATAATAATATTATTATATAATAAATTATCTTAAATTAAATAATATTATTTAGTAAAACCATAATATTATTATGCTAATAGCCCTATCGCTTTTCTGAGAAAATGACAGTCGAGAATGAAAAACGACGATAACCAAAAGCCACTGATATTGTGGTCGTACTGTCGTGTACCTACTATTAAATCTACGTCATTGTAATATGTAAAGTTTAAAACACATGAGCAAATAATTTGAAGTAAAGGGCGATCATGCTTTTTGTGTTGTTTATTTTTATTGCAGAACGTACGTAGATAAATAAGACAATAAAATAATAATATAATAAGTAATTGAATATTCATTTAATTTCTACTAACAAGTTGTATTTGAAAATCATTTGCCGCTCTCATGAAAATTAGAAATTTTGTTCTTATGTTAGGCACTGGCCCGTCCGCCGGTTTTCCAACTATTTTGTATCTCCTGAGGATTGTTGAGAGCACTACCTTCATAGATATCTGCCCGAATTTGTAACCTGAAAATAATACGAAGACACATTACCCTACACACGTAAACTTCGGACCGCGGATCGGACTGCGTTTCAAGCCGCGGAGGGATCTGTGCGGTTTTGATCGCGAACTAACAGTTTAGTTACGATTAAAATACATCATGGTTCGGACTACCGGCATCTTACTTAATACGTCAAAATTCATCATACTCGTAGCGCACAGTTTAAACTGTGGAAAATGCGCTGTCATCTACATGCCAGATCTGACTGTCGGCCGCGCATTTAGACTGTATTTTTTTTTTTTTTTTTTTTTTTTTTCTAGTTCCCCCGGCCATTAGCCAGGACAATTGTTTGCATGTTATTTTTTGGTTACATCTTCCGTTTTATTATTTTAGTTACAATTTTTATCATTACATTTCATTTCTTGCTATTACTTTGTACATTTCTCTTAGTACTTATTTCTTTCTAGTCTTACATTTATATCTTTTACATCTTGTACTATTTACTTTACATTAATTTTTTGCTTTTACATTTACATTTACATTTCACATTTTCTTAAATTCTTTCTCCTTTTTTACATTCTCTTACATATATAACTCTATTTCTTATTACATTTCTATTTTCACGTTTACAACCTTTAAAATCTTATCAGCTGTCTACTTTACACAAATTTTTACATACATTTTTTGCTTTTACAGTTACTTATGTTTTTATACATTTACTTCTCCTTCTACATATTGTTCGTACATCACTTTTATTTTATTTCCTATTATTAAATTTCCTTCATTTATCTGTTCTATAACATTTCCTTTTTTCTATTTTTTAAAAACCAAAATTCACATTAATTATTTCTTACAATTATTTACTATCTTTATTAATATTCTCTAACATTTTCTTTTCTCTATTTTTAAAAACTTCACATTAATTATTTCTTTCAATTTTTTACTATCTTTATAACATTTCCATCATTTATCCATTCTATAACATTTCCTTTCATTTTTTACATTTACATTTATTTATTGTTTTACATTTCCTTCTCCTTCTACATCTTGTTCACACTTTTCACGCATTTAGACGTTCGCTTCGGAGCGCGGGTTGGAACTGTGCGTAGGACGGGTGCTATTAAATTCCCGTAGGGCGAAGGGCCAAGGCACGGCACGGCATATAAGGCGGCACAATACCCACAGAAAAACAGCATAACAAATATAATATTAGAACGCCCGTTCTGGTTTGGCTTCTGGGAAACGCATTATGTAACTTCTTGTGTTTCATCTTTCATTCATCATGCATTCATTCATCCTACTAATATCAGGTATAAATTTGAAAGTTGGTGAGGATGGACGGATTTGTTACTCATTCACGCAAAAACTATTGAACGGATTTTGATGAAATCCGATATGGAAGTAGTTTAGGCTCTGGAGTGAATCATAGGCTTACTTCTTATCCCGGAAAAAAACAGTATTCTCGCGGGATACCCGATAGATATTTACGCGGGCGGAGCCGCAGGAAACAATTAGTCACAATAATTATTATAGTAAAGTATCATATTGCCCTAAGTGGGATAGAGAAGTATGTTTGTTATTTTCTGGACATAAAACACAATGATGTAAATTGACTTACCAACGCAATTCCTTGGTCCATAACTGAAGGGCATATAAGCTTGAGGAGGTAACTTTTCAAAACGTTCTGGCGAAAATCTATCCGGGTCGAAAGAATCTGCATCACAACCCCAATACTTTGGGTTTCTGTGAATGCCCAGTATCAGTGCAATCAGTCCACTACCAGCGGGTATAGTCCTCCCAGATGCTGCAAAGTCGAAAAATTTGTTAACACTATATATTATATGTGTAAACTACGGAAGCCAAAAAAAGAAGTAAAAATCCTTGAAAGTAAGCAAATAGGATAGACGACTTAATTTTTTATTGCATAATTGAATGGTACCTGATCTTAAATACGAGGAACTTCTAAGAGGAAGAAACAGTATACTATACATCAATATTTTCGTTGGTACAGCGATTTGTTTACAAAGTTTCGCAAGTCTGGTGAAAACGCTCCATGTATTATTATTTTTAAACAGAAAATTAATCCGAATTCCAAAGTAAAAATACACATAAAAGCATGAAATAAATCTTATTTTCTAAATAATCCCCTTTTTATATTCGGTTAAAATTGTAACTATTTCTATACATAATCTTCATAGTTTTGAAGTCGGTACCAGCCCAAACAATATCCTGATAAATCATTATTTTATAGAGCTCACGTTTAAGTTGGCTGGTACCGAGTTCAAGATTATGAATATTTTATAGAGAAATAGTTACAATTTTAGCCGAATATAAAAGTGGATTTATTTACAAAAGAAGTTTTATTTCATACTGTTTGTGCGGAGCAATCGTTGAAGATACAATATATTATGCTCAACGATTTATCCGCACAAAAGGAGGCGGTTATAATATGATCGGCTGTATATACAAGTACCTGTGACGTCACTATTAAGTAAAAGTGTTATGTATTGTAATGCCGCAGGAACATATTAATATTTTCAAAACCGTAATTAATGTTTTGTATAGTTTACTTCGGTAAAATAATAATGAAGGTTTTATAGATTGCAAATGTATTTTATGGCCCGTTTCAATAACTTTCGCACTATTTGTGAAATCGGGGCCTATATCGGAGCGAACTAATTGCCGGTTTTTAATAACCTTACCAATAACTATTTGTAAAAAACGTCAAATTTGTATGGCAAAAAACCGTCAAATGATTGAATGACGACGTTTTTAACAAATGGTTATTGGTAAGGTTATTAAAAACCGGCAATTAGTTCGCTCCGATATAGGCCCCGATTTCACAAAAAAGTGCGATCCCCTTAACGCTCGGATAGTTTTGAAGATATTATAAAACCAAACCGACCCAAACAATATCCTATAATATTTTATATAATAGAACTCACGTTAAAATTTGCTGGTACCGACTTCAAAATTAGGAAGATTGAGTAGTGAATAGTTAAAATTTTAAAATTCACATACGGCAAAGTAATGACTAATGTTCAAAGATATCCGTGTCGGTGTAAAATACTATGAGAAGTACCTATTATATCATCGTAATGTGATGATGTATGGTGTGATGATTGTAAAATTACTGGACAGAACTCGTGAGTCCTTATAAATACATGTTTGGGAATTCCGACGTTGTTTAAAGAACTGCGAGCATATGCCACTATGTCCATTACAGTTGTCATCATCATCATCACCGCCATCTTCACAAGAGACACCAACGAATTATTATGATGACACATCATGGTATCAACGTTTGTATATAACTTTTTTGTTTGTGGTCAGATCTGTTTGAAATTTCGTGATATTGATCTACTAAAACTCTAATTCAATATTTTCAAAAATTCGATCTATTATGTGGTAAAAAGGGGTATTAAGATTTGTATGGGGAAAAAATATTAAATGAGCATTTCGGCTTGGAACTTTGTAAATGTAGTCGTAAAACAAAATAAAATAACACATATATCACGATTTTTCGAAATTCAACCCCTAAAGGAGTGAACAGGGAACAAGGGTATGAATGTATTTTTGTCAGAGTCAGACTTTACCTTGACCATTGATCATTTTATTATATTTGTTGTTTATTTTTAAAATTTTCTCTTTAAGCTTAAGGTCTAATTTTGAGACCCGTAGTACCCAGGGGCACACGAGCGGATAAGATAAAGTCGTGTTTAAAGTCATCATACATGTGGAGTCACATACAAAAGCTCGCTTTAAAAAAACATAAGAGTCCATTTGAGAGGAGAACAGTCTACTGAACAGTTTTGCTTAAAATATAAAACGGCGATTACCCTGCTGATGTTAAAATTACTATTCCGCAAAGTTTGGCAATAGTTGTGACATCACTTACAGAACTCACTAACGCAGTTTACCCTGATGTCACCAATCTCATGACAAAGTCCATAGAAAGGTTATATTGTGAACGTTCCATTTTTACTCCCAAAAATAAAACACAGCCACAATAAATGAAATTTACTCAAGCCATTTGAAGCAGATGAAGTACAATATAAGTCAGTGGAGTACTTAGTAAAAGCTGATGATGCAGTAAACTATCCCGTGGAGTTCCTTAATACTCTAAACCCAAATGGTCTTCCACCACGTAATCTCCGTTTGAATATTGGAGCAAAAGTAATGTTATTAAAACATATTAAGCCTCCAAAATTGAGCAATTTCACCAGACTCCACATAAAAGTTCTCCATTGCAACATTGTCGAGGCTACTGTACTCACTAGATGTGCTCAAGGGGATACTATTCATACCTAAAAATACCATTACTGATACTATTCATACCTAAAAATACCAGTAAAGCATACTTTAAGGCTACACAGCAGTCTTTTAAATACAAATGGATACTCTGATGGGAATCAGAGTATCCATTTGTATTTAAAAGACTGCTGTTTAGCCTTAAAGTATGCTTCGCCATGACCATGATAACCTTTAGCACTATACTTTTTCGGGATAAGATACTTCTTATCCCGAAAAATCCTATTTTAATCCAGAGCTTATACTACTAACGTTCCAAATTTCATCAAAATCCGTTTAGCAGTTTTTGCGTGAAAGATTAACACACATCCATACATCCATACATCTATTCATCCATCCATCCTCACAAACTTTCACATTTATTATATTAGTAGGATTACCCAACACATTATTATTAATTTCTAAACACTACAGCCTGTAAGATTTTTTTGTAATTTGTAAATACTATATCTAACTGTATGGAATTGAATAAAACTTTAATTATTTTTAACTATATATATTGCTAGATATTACTAAATAATTTACATGCGAATGCGGATTTAGCAGCCTTAGATATCCACAGAGGAGTTACAAGTATGAATACATATGTCGGTCTTTGCCGAGAATTCTCTGTCGAGCTGTGGTCGAGTTTGGCATTCGTCCCGAAGCGGGGCTCTCCCATAGTGAAAAAATACTCGTAAAATACTCTTGCTCGTAATAACATTACGTATAGTTTCGTTAACCCGAACGACGACAAAGATTTTAGTTTTTTTTTACGGAAATTGGCCCACCACATTTACCCACCACTGCAACTCCTGTGTAGCCAGGATCGACAGTGGTAACCAACCGCAAAAACCCGCAACGAAATTAATCAGAAGATTGTAGGAGGATCAGGAAGTGTTCCAGTTTCCCTCCCCAAGTAAAGCGGGAGACAGCAAAAATTGTGATGACAAAAAGTCAGAATTAAAGGGGAAGCACCACGGGAATAACATGTTATTTTTATGACTACAAGACAGAATGTAATTAAATGTTTTATTTTAAGATTTTAAAGATTTAAAGATTTTAGCTTCATAGTTATTCTATCAATTACAAACCTCTCGATTTGAAAATCAAACTTACGTAATGCAACGTCCTTGAGAACTTTTCTAGCAATAACTGGTGCAGGCGGGAACAGTCTCATACTCTCCTTGATGACCATGTCCATGTAATTAATTTTTCCGAGGTCTTCCTTTGTTATGGGTCTGTCGCTGCCACCGAAAATGTCATTTAGTCTGGACCAAACAGAAAATACGATATTATTATAAGCTTTGAAACTACAATGTGTTGGTTGTATGTAATAGTTAAGATAAGTAATAATGAGACATAGAGTTCCTATATTACAAGCAAATATAGGAAGCTTCGGCAAGAATAGGCGAAGATAAAGCAAAGCGAGAAATAACCCTCACGTTTCTTTTCGCCGAATAGGTTAGTGTATCGAAGGTCCAAGGTTTAAGAGACCGGCAACGCGTTTGCAGCTCCTCTGGTGTTGTGGATGTCTATGGATAAGTAATAATTGCATTTCCAAAAGAATATCACGGTTGTGAACTCACTCTCTATGAACTTTATCCTGCACCTCTGGGTATTGGGCAAGCAGCATCAGCGTGAAGCCCATACTCAAGCCAACCAAGTCTGTTCCAATTACCAGCACCAATATTTCTTCTATCATCTCCTCTTCTCCCAAATGGGAGTTTATTATGGCATCGAATATTCCGTCCTTAAAACTCTCACCAGCATCTATTTTTGTCACAAAAAGAGAACTTTTAAAGTTTTTTTTTTTTCATTTAATGCGTGAAATACTCTAATATCTCTTTAAAATTTACCTTGAACATATTTTGTACAAAAAATAGAAAAGTTAAACTACCTACCTGGTTTTGCATCAGGTTGATTGTGTCTTTTAATTTCTTCAAGTCGTCGATATAAAATCTTAAATTAAATATAATTATTATTATTTAAATGATTAACATTATACCCTTTCTATGCTTAACAAAAAATACGGGGATTTTTAAAGTAACTCGGGCGCGTCAGATTGAGATAATGCGGAGATTAATACAAATGTCTAACATGTCTCTGGTAATCAAGATACAAAAATCAGCTTGCTTTGTTCGGACGTAAAAAAAGTAAAAAAGCAACTTTAATCGGGAGCTGCAGATAAGTAGGTTTTAAAGACGCTCCAACATAATTAAATGTAGTGTAAGCTCGTAGGAACATATTATTTAAATAAAAATAAAGCACTATATTTAAATAATAGCATTAATTGCCCGCGACTTCGCCCGCGTTTAATTAGGTTTTAAACATTCATCCCCAATTTTACCCACCTAGGGGCTGAATTTTAGAAAACGCTGAAATACGTAATTCATTATTTTCTTCGTACTCCATTCATATGAAACATCATGCAAATATGTCAAAGCAATCAAAAGTTTCATACAAACTTTTATCACCTATTTTACCCCCTTGGGGATTATATTTTGCAAATTTCTCCCTTAGTGGACGCCTACGTCATATGAAAAATACGTGTGCCAAATTTCAAATTTCTAGCCTTAAGGGTTTGGCCTGTGCGTTGATACATCACTCAATCAGCTTTGACTTTTTATTTTTAGGGTACCGTAATACTCAAGGAACCCTTATAGTTTCGCTCTGTTCATCCATCTGTCTGTCTGTCTGTCCGCGCCTCTAGCTTCTGTAACTATGAATATAAATTGATAAAATTTGGTATAGTTAAAGACTGTGTATATATCTCGGTTTTGGCATCATAAAGTAAGAATAATTTTACATTTTACGTGTGGCTCTCCATACAAGTGAAGTGGGGATGAATAATATTTTTGCGTTCTACCCTACTATCGGGGTATCGTTGAAAAGGGCTTTTAAAATAAAGGCAAGGTTTCACACATGAGTTTTTTACATAGTCATCCATTTTCGAGTAATCAGCCTCCAAAGTGGTTTATTAGTTGCTCCCCCACTGGCATGTCTAAACTATGAGACTTATAAACTTTCTATGCAGATAGATCTAATACTATTTAATAAAATTATTTTGAATGAAATCGGACGGTAACTTTTGAAGTAATTTGAAAAAACCTTTTGCGCGTTGATAGTTACGGAACCTTCCTTAGGCATGTCCTGACATTCTCTTGGTTAGGTTACATAAAATAAGTACTAGCTTTTGCCCGCGGCTCGGCCGGCGTAAATACAGTATTCCTCGGGAACACTGTACTTATTCGGGATAAAAATAGCCTATGTTTTAATCCAGAGCCTAACCTACTACCATACCAAATTTCATCGAAATTCGTTTAGTAATTTTTGCGTGAAAGAGTAACAAACTTCCATCCATTCTCACAAACTTCCACATTTATAATATTAGTAGGATTTAAATGAGCTTCACAGATATTATATATTGAAATAGGCTAAATGGTTTAGTCCTGCTTGTCTAAAAACTGATAATTTACCTATACATATAAGCTACTTTTTAACCGACTTCCAAAAAAAGGAGGCGGTTATGCATTCGGCTGCATATTTTTTTTTTTTTCTGACTCCTTATAGATACATGTTTGGGAATTTCGGTGTTGTTTAACGAACTGCAAGCATATGCTACTATGTCAATTACGGTAATCATCATGATAAACATCATCATCACACTATACATCATCACATTACGACGATATAATAGGTCCTTCTCATAGTATTTTACACCGACACGGATATCTTTCAACATTTGTCATTACTTTGTTGTATGTGAACCTATTTGCAAAATTGTTTTGCTGTTGTAATTGTTATAATTCGAAATTTGTTCCATAGTCACCAAAGTTGAGACCTGATGAAAGGATCCATGATATATCGAGGGATCTCTTCGAAATTTATATTGACACATATAGTGATTTCTACTTTTTATGAAGTATTCCAAGCATATGCTATCATAAAGTAAGCTTTTGTACCAAGGTATACCCTGGATCCAAAAGTACTGAACAGAACTCCTGAGTCTATATACATGATTGAGGGTTCTGGCGTTATAAAAAGAACTGCAAGCATGTCCCATTATACCACTCACAGTAATCATCATCATCATCATCACCACCATCTTCACAAGAAACACCAACATATTATTATTATGATGACATTAGGTACTCACTACTCATCAGAGTCTTGTGCACCGATGTCAATGTCTTTGAAATTACGCTATTACTAAAATTATATTCGTGATCATCATCACCACTATAATATATTCATTTAATGCCTTACCTACTGCTACGTTTTTTTCCGTCGACTATTACAATAGATAATATTTATTATTTAATAATATAGTATCTAATCAATATAATTACTGGCTTGTTTAGTAGGTCCACAGATCGGTAATGCTCATTTGGGGAACTACCGCGGCCTCTCAGAAAACTGGCATAAAATAACGCTTGAGTTTGTTTCGCCGAGAGAGTGAGAATAGCGGAGGCTTGTTTGTATTTATATTTTTCTTAAAATGTGGTATTAATTAAATAATAATTTATCTAAAAATTATTATTTTTAAACAAAAAATGAAAACCTACTTCCAAAGTAAAACTGCACAAAAAAGTGTGAAATAAAACTTATTTTCTAAATAATTCGCCTTTTAAATTCGTCTAAAATTTTAACTATTTCTCTACTCAATCTTCATAATTTTGAAGTCGGTACCAGCCAACTTGATTGTGAGTTCTATAATTTATTGTTTTATCAGGATGTTGTTCAGGCTTGTGCGTTTTTACTTTGGATGTCGGTTTTCATTTGTCACATTTTACATTATTCAAAAGTTTAAAAAGTAATTAACAAAAAATTAAGCCACCGAAAAAACTTAAAAGCAAAAATAACAAACCTTTTTTTATTTTACAATAATAAAGTAAAGTAAGTAAGTTTCATTTTATAGTTCATAAACTAATGTAAGTAATAAGTATACTCAAGTTATTTTGAGTCGGCGCACATACATCAAAAGTTACGATCTAGCTGGACAAAAATCAATTTACCGACGTTCTTCAATATTGATAATATTTGAGGTAAACATTCTCAAGTTGTTAACTAACTTAACAGCAATAATAATAATGTTATAAAGTTATTATTTATTTTAGAATAGGACTCTAAACTTGCCGAATGCGTGTCGAGTGCGCGCGCCTCATTTCGTCATGCGCTTTAACCCTGTTTTAATTGTTATTTCAGTTCGATTATTCTTTAGATTTTATTTTTATATAATAAGTAAAATTTTATGTTGTTTTAATAAACAAATCGGCAATAAAACCTGTGAGCGAATGCATCATCATCAACATCAGTTGATGTTGATTATAAATTTGGGGATAACAAATGTTCAAACACATCGATATCAGTGTAAAAGACTATGAGAAGTCCCTTACATCTATATCATCACATGAAGATGGTAGTGATGATGACGATCATTATTTTAATTGGCAGGCAAATGCTTGCTGTTCTTTAAACAACGGTGAAATCACCAAACATTTATCTTAAAAGGAGTCTTTTGTTCTCCTGAGTAGGAGTTCTGTTCAGTGGTTTTGGATCCAAGGTGTACCTTATCACAAAATCTTAATTTCTGGTAGCCTATATGACTGGGTTACTTTGAAAAAATTTAAAATCACTATAGGTGTCCATATAAATTTCGAAGAATTCCCTCGATTCCTCATGGAATCCCTCGCCAGGTCTACCATTTGGTGACAATGGGACCAACTTGGAAGTTAACCTGTTACAACGAAAAAAGAATTATCAACATCAGACTTCACTGTACAAAGTAATGCGTGGTCATACATTAAAAAAAATATACGCGTTGACTTGAACAACTCCTCCGGTTTTTTCGTCGGTTAAATAAGATAAAAACTATAAACCGACTACGCAAATTATATAGCCTATGTTATTTGGGCAATTATTACGAATCTATACACCTCATTCATTAAAATCGATCAGCAAAATTAGCTTAGGCGCTACGATGAAACAAACATACATAATATATACTTTTAGCTTTGCCGTAGTCGAACCCGTACGTAGTACCGTCACCACACGGAGTCACATCACACCAGTAAAATACAAAAATCATATAATCATTTTTTCTTCCTATCGCCTAATCCTCAAAAACTACCAATTCTCCACAACGCTCGAGTAACACAGTTTATAGTAGGAGAATGGCCATGATGTTTCACCTACCATAAACGCCATTCAAGAAACCGTATACAAAAGTACAAAAGGCACCAGTTCGCGAACGGTCTAAAATATACTTTTACCTTTTTTCCATAATGATGTAGAGTTTTCACTATCGTTTTCCCTTCGTCATATTGAGAGCAGAATTGGTACAAAAACCCTGGATGTTTCCATAAGGAAGTTATTCTATCTTTTGCAATTCTCTCCCATGTAGTTAGTGCCTTGAAGAATTCAGAGGAATCACATACCTCAGAGTACCTTGTATCCATTCCTGATCCTGTGGGAATTTTGATAAAAATATAAGAAAAGCTACAAATTAATTACCAATTCAGAGACAGATTTTAAATAGAAACTGGCAAATAATTAATATATTATTTTGGGCACATGATCTACTGTTTATGTCAAGACGTTTAGGAATGAAAGAAAACGTTATGAAAAATATATTTTTTTATTTTTTTCATTATACTAAATGAATTTACATTATGCTCTCTAACGCGCTGAGGTCATTAATATCACAGAAACAGGTGACTTACAGAAGAAGCAAAGAGTCTGCATAAATAACAGCAACACAAACAGCTAAGTGAGGTTAATGACCTGAACAGTGCCGTAAAGAGCGTAATTTATTTTATTTAGTTAAATTTTTTGTCGATAATTTTAATTATTTTTCAGTCTAAGCCTCTTGACATAAGTAGTATGCAGCACAAAATATCCATAATTGATTTTGAAGTACTTTATATTATATTATGTGGTATGTTTGGGATTATGCAAATTTAAATAAAACAGAACCTTAATACATAAGTACCTAATTTAAAAACAAATTCTTGTTTTTGCTGCAGGTACCCGAAATGGATTGTATTTTTCGTGTTTTTGTTTCTTCATCCAATATTTTATCAGCACCTAATTTAAGTACCCATAAACAAATTCGTTAATCTGTTTGGTCAACAATAATTGTTAACCAAACAGATTTAACGAATTTTTTTATTTTTACTATATGTTACCCGCGACTTCGTGCGCGTAAAAAATATCTTGCGGAAACCGTACATTTTTAACGCGATAAAAAGTAGTCCTTCCCCGTGGTCTACTCTATATCTCTAAAAAATTTCATCAAAACTACTGAACAGTAGTTTCAGAGTCTACTCGTATATGCATTGATGCAAACAAGCAAATAAACTTTTCCTCTTTATAATATTATAAGTATAGAGTATAAATAATAATTAAAAATAAACAAAACGAAACGTTAGTAAGAATTATTATTAACGTTTCATTTTTGTTTTATGTCTTTTTTCTGTCCTGTTATTGTGTTTTTGTCATGTAAGTCTTGGTAATATTTGTACAGTGGAGTCATTTTACTAGGTAATATTTGACGTCTGTCAGTTTTATCTTCATAGTGAGGTGACCTGCTTAAAAACATCGATTAAAGTGAATGAATCGATACGGACATGAAACATCACATATGTTTATTATTTTAAAAATCATATTTATTTTAAAAATCATCAGGCGAATCCCTGTCCCATTATTATTTTTTCTTTCGTAAATTTAAGGAACAAAATAAGACAAGTACATAATTTAACAAAAAAATTGCATTCATTCAGTTGAACTATCAGAACTGTTATTAGTATTGTCATCTTCGTCACTGCTGTCAGCACTCAGAGATATTATTAATTAATTTTCAATAATATTGTCTATTCTCACATATCGTTCAAAATCTTGTAAAATTATTTTCTATGTTTTCTCTACGACTTTTCTCCAGTCTTCTGTAGTGACTTCTGCACACGCAGTTTGTAGCAGACTCATCATTTTAGCAGTACTGAAGGGTGGTTCAGTATCGTTTCGCGCTGCATGATCCTTTATTTGTGACCAAATAACCTCAATGGCGTTATACTGGCAATGGTAGGGAGGCAATCGAATAACTTCGTGTCCATGCTCTAAGGATAGTTCACCGATTACTTAGCGGAGCTTCGACGGCTTAGTTGCTTTTACGAGATTTAACAACTCAACTTTTAATAATGACGGACTTGAATCCACACCATTTCTTACCAGCCACGAGACAATTTCTTGCTTTTTATTTGCTTGAGTTAGTGGCTTATCAACTTGCACGGAATGGTTCGCATTGAACCATGTTTCGTCAATAAACACGACATTGTCCCAATCTGTAATTTTATTGACTTGACGTAGGAATGTTACTCTCTTCAAAATAATATCGTAGCATTCTAGCAGGATTTTTCACTTGTCAGATTTTTCAAATCTAAAGCCAATCGATTTCAAAACCTTTGATATAGACGATTTACCGCCAAAAAATAAGCGTGCGTCTTTTAACGAACTCATTAGCTTTTCCCGTATAGGATATTCTTTTCTCGAGTAATAAATATCCTTAAATGTGGTTGCGAATTGCAGCAGCATCAAAATTATCAATGCCAACAATTTTCTTGTGTCTCTTTCTTTTTTTCGGTGTACGTAAAGTATTATCTTCTGAGCCTCATGGTCCGTATTTCTCTTTCATAATTTGAGTTACTGTCCTCTTTCCTATTCCCAATTGATTCAAGTTCAAAATAATTATACAATTTCACCACGATTTCACGAGATTGACTGTTTAGCGTTTTCCCCCGTTTCGACACGGTAAGACTGTAATGTTGTTCTTGTTTACTAATCGTTAAGCAATTGGAGTCCAATTTATAGCCAGGTAAACGTAGTCAGTAAGATCAGTCCAATAAAAAAGCCGGGTCAGAAGAAAATAACAGAGAGCACACCAAAAACGCACAGTCACTTCGCACGACGACAATAGCACAGAACACTATTACTCCTACCGGTGAAGAATATCAACTCCCTACAACAAAAGTTTACTACTGCCATCTATTATCAGCCCCAGGCAATTATATCCGGATAAACAAAGCGCGGGTTTTTTTGAATTTGTGCGGTTAATTTAAATCTTAAAACTTTCATGGGATTTATATTTCATAAAGGCACTCATTTCAGTTGTTAGAAAAACTTAAAAGGTAAGTAGGTACTTGCAGTTTTGGCACTATTTACCTTTTTAGTTATCCTTACAACTGAAAATCCACATTTTAAATGAAAACAAATTAATATAGAAATAATATTTATTGAAATTATTTAACATTTCCCATGAAGAAACAATAGTCTTACATTAAATTGCAATATAAATAATGATAAGTGAATAAAAATATTCAAACCTCAAAAATATTATTATTCAATATTCACATAGGAGTACACTCTTCGGTGGAGACTGAATATTATGCACATAATAATATATGAATCAGTGATAACTGCAAGCAAATTAATACCCGTTGCCTTTATTCGTTTGTACAAAAATTGATTTTTCTTAGTCAGCCATTTTCACAAAGAAACACCGAGTCAATATCTCACTACACAACAACACCGAGCTAATATCTCACTACACAGTTTTGAAATAGATGCAATTTGTATTATTCGAACGGAGGAACGGAAGCTCAACTCAACGTTTTATTCACAAAATACATCAAAAAACACCAAACAACACCTCGTTCGTTATGAGCAAAACAAAACGAACGCCATTTTGTTGTTTTGACCAGTGACGTACATTTTTATTTATAAATATGCGATCATGGTGATACCAGGTGAAGGAAATTAAGTAACCTACAATATTTGTTTTTTACAAATCTTATTTTCATTTGCAGTTTAAACGCAGAAATAAAAAAAAATCGTAAAATAATTATATTTATCCAAAATAAAATCCAACAATTTTTCTCGTCATTAACAAATACACAAATAAATTTACAATTCGGTTACCCACAAAAATGGATGTATTTTTCCATCGGTCGCACAACTCTGCCCCCGTAGGTATTTTTATCTGCCCTATAGAGTTGACCACCCCGGACAATAGACTGCGTCATGTAATGGCGACATGACATGGTGTCATCGACAGGCACTGGTGTTGCCAGCAACATCCCACCTAAATTGTACCTAACATCAATTATTTTTCTATTTAGTTATTTTTTGTATTTTTATAGTTAGTTAAAAGAATAACAAATATAATTATGTTTTATTATAATCACAACGTGGTTATTAATTTATGGTGATATTTCTTAACAAGTAATCATTGCATTCGATTCTACTTATCAGTTTTCGATTTTTAGAGTAACAGACAAAGTAACTTTAACTAACTTTTTATAGTGTATAAAAAGAAAAAATAGTTAACTGATGCAACGACGTTCAGTTCTTTAGATCAGAAATTGTTTATTATGTTGAGAATGGTTTATTAGTGAAAGCAAATCGTAAAATTACTCGTATCGGTCATTATTACAATAAATATGTAATCGTTATTGAAAAAAGTTAAGCAATTGTGCAGTTCTAACAAAACGAAAAAATATATTATTTTATGACCGCCGTTACAAGGTTACTTTGTTGAATTTTGATGAATTGTCAAATGTTATCTATTAAAATGTATTTATTTATTTTTTATTTTTATTTATATATGGCATCGGCTTATAACCATTTGCCAGTGTCAAGTTAAAAAGGCGGGAAATAGAGCTTTCGTTTCAATTTTCAACACCGTATTCCTATATCGTCAAGTCAAAGTCCAAATATATAGTCAGTACAGTCCATGAGTCATGTCAGTCGATTCAGTAAAGTGATAGAAGCTTTGCTGAATGTTCCTAGGGAGTTTTGGCGGGAAACACAAAATAACACGTTTTAGAAGTTGTACCACTTGCCCACACTTGTGCAAGTTTACGAATATTTAATGGTTAATATTCTACCAATATTACACATTAAGAAACGAGATAACACAAATTTATCAAATATTACAAATTCCACAACGTCACCCATTGAACTCCCCGGCAAAACTCCTCTATTAAAATGACTCCACTTTAGTGTAATGTTTTAATGAGTCAAATAAATGTTTACTGTTAATAATTTTGTTTTGCGAAAGCAAAAAATTAAAAACAACTTACGAACAATAGTCCTGATATTATATTTATAAAGGTATTTCTCCACGGAGAACGGTCCAGCTCCGGCATGGGATGCAAGGGTGTTCACCAAATTGACACTCTCTTCCCAGAACACGTCCACGAAGCTGAACAGGATCCTCGGGTGAAATGACGGCATGAGCACAGATCTCCGCTCCCTCGCTATTGGACCTGAAAAAGGAACGTCGTTTAGAAATATGCGGTAATGTGCCATTGTATTTTATTATTGCACGGTTAATAAGTGATATAATGAATTGGTGGCACAGTGCACGATTTTTTGTTTAGATTTAATTAGATCTAAGCGCAGTATAATATACCATGAACTTTTAGGTTAAGACGGTACCGGTCGCCCTCGCTCAGAATTTGTCATACATTAACTTTTAAGTAAAAAAAATATACTGAATTGTCATGGTTGACTACACGTTTGCGGCGAGCCTACAATATAAAATGTATGGGAAAGCAAGTCAATAGGTTATCGAGCCGAGTTGTTTGTGGTAAGTCTGCGCCTAACCTAAAGCACCTGGGTAACGGAGCTTTGCTCGGGGTTCCGATAAATTAAAAAAAAAACTTGAGAGGTTTCAAGGGACACCCGGATGGAACGAAGTTATAATATATATATTAGAATATAAATATATAGTTGATAATGAATGTTAACAATTTATATTTTATTGTAAGTACCGATCATACTTTTAAATTCATTAAGTGAAAATAAAAGCTGTTAATTTGAAATTACAAACAGACACTTCAATTTTGTTTATCTGTATACATATAATAAATTATATTATACAAAACAAATAGTTGAACTAAGTATATATAGTGCGCGCGGAACTAGTTGGCCGCACCTTAGGTAGGGACAGGGGTGAGGGGGCGGGTTGCTTGCCCCTTACGTCCCACCGCTCGCATACCTAAGGCCCGGCTAGCTAGTCACAATATGTAACAGTCATAACAGTCACAATATGTAATTGCAAAATTCTACATTATTGTAAAGGTGATAAGGTCGTTTTTTGTATCATTCTTAATAGTCGTTACTACATTGAGATTTCGAGTGGCAAAAAGTGTCGTGCCTATTTAATCCGTCTAGCCCCAATACAATTTACAACGCGCCATAAGGAACTTCATTCCAATAAATAAAAGGAATCACAAAAATATTCATCTGACCGGGATTCGAACATTTCCACACACATTCCGAAATTTCAAACAAAGCAAAAATTACACATGCGTATACCAAACAGCCAAGAGAAGTTGACATAATAGAGTCAAAATTATTTATATATTTTTGCGTGACGAAAGAATCAACATATTATATAGCTTTAAATGCGCAGTTTCCCAGGGATAAAACTGTACATTTTGGGGATAAAAAGTAGTATATGTGTTAATCCAGAGCCTAAACTACTACAATTTAATTAAAATCCAATCAGTACCTTTTGCGTGAAAAAGTAACAAACATCCATCCATCCATTCATTCATCCATCCTCACAAACTTTCACTTTTACAGCTATACTAGTAGGATCAATATAAATCTCAAATAATAAAACCACTCACCAGAAACAAAAGCGCTTCCGTTGCCACTGAAGGTTCTCAGAAATTTATACAAGTAGTCCTTCTCTAAGCTTGTCTTTAGGACCACGGCTGCATCATGAGCATCAGTTATCACTGAAATCATAATTGTAAAACCTAATTAATCTATTTTATATGTTTATGTGTGTTTAATTAACACACATAAACATATAAATATTTGCATGTTTTGTCTCTGTCGCTCGTATAAATTATCCGAGACTTATTAGGCAATTGTGAAAGAGGCCCTAAATCTCATAGAATATTTTTAAAAATAAAAATGGATTGCAATTCCAATGTTGCGCTAAATCTCGAGAACGGCTGGAGCGATTTGGCTTATTTTAGTCTTGAAATAATCGTGGAAGTTCAGGGAAGGTTTAAACGGTGAGAAATATAGGAAAAGGTGTAGGTGTAGGAGTAGTTGTATGTGTAGATGTAGGTGTAGGTGTAGTTACTTATTTACTCCAGTTCTTCGTTTAGACAGAACAACGTGTGTCAGGAATGGTTAATATAGTAATATACAGACCTATATAATACAAACTGAACAAGTTTACTCTGGCAGCTCCGCCGAGTCTCGTAATCCAGTTGACGTAGTGCTCTACTATCTTCATAAGATCTGTTGAGATTATATTCAAAAGTAGGTTAGGTCATGATTTCTCGTCATATGAGTAGCCATTAAATAAAATTACAACTCATCTAGTTTTTACATTTGCTGCCTGGTAATTAAAATATGTGGCCACAAAAAATATTTATTGTAAGTTGTATTTTATGAACATAGAAACAAAAAAAAGCAATAATATTATACATCAAACTCGGGGATAAAAGATAATTGATTAAAAATAACCTAACCTATTTAAGTTAGGTTATTTTTAAAAGTTAAAAAAATTGCCCCTGCGGTTTGCGGAAAATCGACATCTATGTGATGTGATGTCAATTACGTAATAAAATTAATAACTAGTTTGTTTGGAAACGCAATATGCTAATAGTTAAATTATAGATGTCGCTTTCACGTCACGATAACCAAAAAAGTAATAATTATTTTTCTTGGTATAAATATAAATAGTATAGGGGCATAGACTTCATCATGACGAATAGGAGGTATTTTTTGGTAAATCAGGCTTGTAATAAGACACATTATTTTTTCATGTATTTTATCACATAGTAAAATTAGTTGTCAAAATTTGATTGGCCAAACTACGTGCTCATTCTTTCCGTTCTTGCATTGTTATAATATTAGGATGTTTGTATCCATACTTTAATTGTTCTTTATATCATCTTTTATTTTGTTTACTCTTTATTTTGTGATGGTCACACAGCCCGTGATTTTGATCGTTTGGGGTTAAGATCATGGCGGCTTTGGGACTCCTACTCTACGTTTTTTTGTATGGATTTTGCAGGGATCTATACTCCGGGTTCAAGGCACCGTTTTTCATGGACTTATGGCCTGTTTCCACACATCCGGATTTCTGAGTGCCGCTAGTTATTCCGGACTAAACTGACTGGTTTCGGTCCCAGACTGCACCGTCCCTTGGACGATCTACGTCGCGGTGAAAATACTGGCCTGAACGACAGAGAGACGCTACCGGAAGTTGGAGCCCAACCCGCTCGCGCCACGTGCTGACCACACTCCTCGACCCAGCTAAGTGCCCACGAGGTTAAGCCCCTCCGAATCCCACAGACACCAAGAGGCTAAACAAAATATTTCGACCTTCTGCCCACGTCCCCTTTTTAAATATATTTGTGACGTTGGTAATTCCTCGTTTCATTTAAATTACCCGTAACACGTTAGATCGTAAATTTTGGTACTCCCGACGAATCAATCGACTGAGAATCGAATGGCAGGATCGAAAACAAATGTCAATTTACACGATAGCTAAAGACGTCTCATTTCCAGTATCGAGTTTGCTTGTTTTAGTGTATTTGAACAAAATTACGTGATTTTTATTGCAGTATTCCAGCATTATTTAATGTTATTGAAGGAGCTAATAGAATACGCGTTCGGGAAATGCAAAATTTACGAAGGTTCACCAAGTTCAACACATAGAAATGGACATGGATTGTGAGGAATTTCGATGCAATTATCGCCTTAAAAATGATTTATTTGACGTATGAGTCGCAGATTTAACTACTCATATGAAGAAACCGATTCACTGAAATTATATCAGCGTTATGTGTAAAGTTATTTAAAACCTTTACGCATTTGTTTACACATTTGGCCGCTAATTTATGTATTATATTTTCACTTAACACAGGGCCTGAGACAAATGAAGTTTACATAATATGAACTATATTAACGTATCATATAAAGACTTCGTTTGTCTCAATCTGTCTTTATATAAATAGTCGATAAATAGTTATAAAAAATCGTATGTTGATATATAGATTACTATTACAGTTATTATAAAAATAACCTTTAAAAACCTACCATTGCATGAGATTGAGGCTGATTCATTTGAATAAACATTCACAAAATGTTATTTAAAGTGGAAAATATATAATTTTCCATATTTTTATTAATCTTCGCCATAGACTACGGCATTCAGCTGTAACTTGTTTACACTGTGGACGTAACGTCAGCTACCGGATACTGCTAACGAAGCTCATAAGATACGATCTCAACGCGATCTCTATTTCGATTCGATTTTGTTCGGAAGTACGCATAAGGATCGAAACTAAATCAAAATCGACATCGGATCAGACTCATAAATCGAAATCGTATCAGTTTCGGGAGTAAGGCCCTGATATGATGACAACAATTACCACAGATAAGTTCGTATTTTGCACATGAATTCTCTGATATTCGGAGGTTCATTCCCAAGTACTAAAAATATATTATATTTTTTTACATAATAATATAAAAAAAATATATATTAAAGAACCACATATTATTATATTGGAAGTTTATGGTCCTCTCTTGATGGAAAATAGGGCTGGATTCGACAGTGTCCGTTAAATCAATTAAAATTTTATATTAAGGTGTCTGTAAGGCCTAGAAGACACTGCTTCAGGCGATGTGCTTAGTAAAAATAGGTTTCTTTAAACAGTTTTAGAGACGAATGTATACATTTTAGTGCATAAAAAAAATCTTGATCACTTTTCTTTTCAAAACGCGTTTAAATAAATTTTTTTGATAAAAAAAACATAAAATAACTATCAAAATTGATATTCTGGCAATAATAAAGGTATTATTTGTGAACAAATAATGAAAAGAAAATTACAATAACGTTATACATAATAAAATGAAGGGAACTGTTGATTTTATTCTTCGATTAGAATAAGATATTTGTTAGGATTCATTTATTTCAATGATAAATAATTCGTACGATTCGAATGAAACATTTCGAAATGGCGACCTGTCATTGCTTCACTTTCATTTCTATGGGAACCGACGGTATCCACTTAGGCTTGTTGCTTTATGGACCTATGTCCTTTTATTCCACTTTCCGGCCGCTCAAATATTATTTGAATTTATTGTTGAAAGCTCGTTCAAATTTATTTTACCTCCGACTTGACCTTTATGCCGACGACATTAGGTTGGTCATGTTTTTCTGTCGTCATGTAATACTAATAATGAAAGACATGAGTAATTTCGCCTGCTAATGTCTTTCGGCCAGACCTTTTTTTATTAATTTTATATCTTATCGTTTATAACTTTTTAAATTTTCTCCTCCGAGCAATGCTTGGTCTCCTTAAATTACGGAGCTTTACTAGGGCGCAGGATTTTCAGAGATTACTCCTTATGAATTAATTTTATAGGTGTATATAATGATAATTTATAGGGAGTGAAATCAGATTTTGAAATCAGGTATAAGAGATAATAAGCTAGAAACTGTAAAAACTATATGTGTTTATACACATAAAGACTTACGAGTAAATGACATAAAACTGTACTGTAAACATAAAGAAAAAAACGTATCACTTAATCCGATTTCACTCCATGTAAATTTTCATACCCCGGGCTATATACACCTATAAAAAATAAATTTAAAAAACTATAACCCGACTACGTAAATAAAAGGGGTCTAAAAAGGTCGAAACAAGGAAATAATTCAAATAGAAATCCAGAAATGCATAGTTACAAAAATGATCAAGGTAGAGCCGTGGTCGCACACACTAATGGCGTCATCTAAGCGTCAGTTCACACCGAGATGCATGACGTCTAGGTATAAACTGAAACTGCGTATATCGTCATGTACACATGCATACCCCAAGATAGCTGATACAGACGGCTGCGTTTTGACATCGACTGTTCCGAACAGTAGGTGCCACCACGGCTCTACCTTGGCCTTTCTGTAACTATGCATTTCTGGATTTCTATTTGAATTATTTTCTTGTTTCGGCCTTTTTAGACCCCTTTTTTTACGTAGTCGTGTTATAGTTTTTTAAACTTATTTTTTTATTTAATATTTTTACGTTTAAACTTTAATCTAATACAAAACTATACGTATATTAAACGCAATAGAGATCATTCAACATTCATTCATTTCACCAATGAAATTATATCACTTATTCTCTTTTAATCGTATTTTGATCTTATACATTTTTTTTTTCGAAAGGATCTACGCTAAGGGTCGGGTTAAGACCGCTGTAGCTACGTCGGACTATAACTAGTCTGGTGGCTAGTTGATTGTGAACTTATACAATAATTGTAGTGGAATATATCATAAACTTCTAAGCAACGATACCGCGATTCAGAACAATTTAGGACTCGTATAGTGACATCTATCGAACGAGTGAGTAATAAAAGTGCTAGTAATTGATTTCATCTTCATTTTCTTATTAAAATCGGATGAACCAATTAACCGATTTTGATCTATTTCTTTTTGTTTGAAAGCTGATATAATTAAGAGTGGTATTAGCTATAATTCATCAGCATCAGCTCGTTCACTGCTTGACAATATAGGTGTTATTTAATTTTTTTAATATGTTACGCATGGCCTGTAAAAAAATATATTTATAAAATAAAATAAAATATTATAAAGAAATATAATATATAAATTATATATTTATAGTCTTATTATAGGTAATGTAAGAAAATTGGACAAAAATTGTACGAATTGTATTTTAAACGTATATTTTGACTTAAGTAATATGATATAATATTATATATATACAAATTATGTAAATATTTGTAGTGTGCTAGCCAAGAAGATAATTATCTCGATTAAATTTTTTTAGATGTTAGAATCTGAGGTTTAATTTTCGAAATACATAATTTTGAAAAAAATTATATAGCCTATGTTACCCGCGGCATCATTATGAATCTATTGACACCTCATTTATTAAAATCGGACCAGTAGTTTAGACGCTACGAGGGAACAAACATACATACATACATAAACTGCCAAAATCATTACCCTTCGTTTTGGCTTCGCCGTAGTCGTGGAAAAATTGATTCTTAAGGAGTAATCTCTAAAAATCCTGCCCCTAGTAAAGCTCCGTATTTTTTTTCCGTAAGGGAAAATCCCTCAGTTGGCAACACTGAGATCGGTGTCCGGCCCAATCGCCCAACTGCTGTACATACGCACGGATTTGGTACGGAGTGAACCATATCCGATGCGGACCGCGGCGGACACAATTAATAATAATTATCTTCGCGCGCTTGGATTTGGTCCGGAAACGGCCCGGTTCAAAACGAGAGACAGACAGATATCTACACGCCTCACGCGCTACAGATTTCAACATACACAAACACACACGAACACACATACATTGACGTTTGCTCGGCAAAATGTCTGAACATTATATTTTGCATATTTCAGCAATTACAAAATCTAAACTAGCTATTTAACAACTTTTTTTTTAAATTGATTTATAAAAAATCTAATTTATTTTAAAACTGTGAAAATCTCTTGTGCTAAACTTCTATCCAAGTAGGGTAAATCGCCCACTATCTCCTTCAAATTATTCCAATAAGCAGGTAAATTAAATAAATATGTAATCTAATGTTGTTTTCATACAGAAATTCAATTTTGTCCTTATAATTAAACATAAAACTTCATTTTTACATATCACTTGTATCGAATCTGTACAAAAACTGTAAAAAAAAATCTCCAAAATTATCGTAAGTGGCACTTTCGATAAATATCAGTATTTTAAATACCACGTAAAGTATCGTAATCATTAGATTCAATACAAATACGTTAAATAAAAGCCATATAAACTGGCAGAACTGCCACTTACGTTATTTTTGGAATCTCCATCCATCTAATGTAATCTGTTCTGCCCGATTCAATACTTTATTCAGTAACATTTTTAAAACATGAAAAACAAATTGAATACTAACTGAGTAGTTCTATTACACGTAAATTAAAAGTCCAACGTGAGTATGTAACACTTTATTGTTATTTAGCAATACATAACACACATAACAGTGTTCACAATACAAAAAAAAACTACATATAAAAACTAAAACACAAGAGTCCCGGTTAAAACTTCTCATCCCATATAAAAAATGTCTATCTTTTTTACAATTTTCGTTTTTCCTAACAACCGCGCTCTCATTGGTTGAGCGCGGACCACACACTTACGGTCGCATTCACTTTAATAAAATTTTGTGAAGTAACGTTGAAGATCGTAACGATGATATTTTCCTATAGTCTCATCCGGCTTATCCGGGAAAGCTAAAATGAAAGACGTAGGATTAACCCTTTTAGAAATTACATAGGGTCCATCCCTCCTAGGTAAGAATTTCTTAGTGATACATTTAGAAGCGTTGCTAAGAGCGTGCGACTTCAGCAATACGAGATAACCAGGCTCTAGAGAATCTTCACTGCTGTGCGTAGCGTCTTTATAAGCCTTCCGACGATCTTGCTGTTGCTCAATAGACTCTTTAGCTTGCTTCAAGGTACTAGCAATCCTCAGGAGATAAGGCGTTACCTGCGGTACGTAGTTCTCGGCTTCGATGATGGATCGGAGATCGGTACGAGCATCTATAGGAGAGCGAAGCTCACTTCCAAAAGTGAGATGTGCAGGCGTCTGCTGAGTGGCTTGCGTAATGGATGTATTAATTGCGAACCGGATGAAAGGCACTGTATCAGGCCACTGTTGATGATGTCCATCGACCAAGATTGCCAATTCCGTCTTCAGATCGCGGTTCTTTCGCTTGACCGGATTGGCCTCGGGGTGATATAACGGCAAAAGTGACTGTTTGACGCCCAGAACATACATCGCCTGCTGCATGACGTCAGTCACAATCTGGACACCATTGTCTGATATCACCCGACGCGGTACGCCATAACGAAAAAACACCTGCTCAATCAATACTTTAGCGCAACTTTCCGCAGTATCCTCTACAAGAGCGAACATTTCCACGAGCTTAGTAGTAGTATCTTCTACGATAAACACCCAACGCTCTCCTCTAGGCCCTTTCGGTAACGGTCCGAACAGGTCCATAGCAAGGACTTCGAATCGCTGCGCAGGTACGGGAGTCTGCAAGAGGCCAGCTGGCTTCGTGTTCGCCGGCTTATAACACTGGCACTCGACGCAAGACTTCAAATACTCAGTAACATACCTTCTCATTCCAGGGAAATAATACCTCGGGGTAACACGATGGAGAGTTATCTCTACACCACCGTGACCAGCAGTTGCAGCATCGTGACACTCGAGCATAATTTCTGTTCGCAGGTTTGCAGGTACGACAAGTTGCGGCTCTTCAGACTCGACGTCTTCTACATAGCGGTACAAGACACCCTGGGAAAGATGGTAACCTCTTTCAGTCCATCGACTACTATTTACTTCGTCTTTGCCTTCCAGGTCCAACAAGATCTTAGACACTTCTGCATCAGCTAGCTGTGACTCACGTAAGTAAGCAGCTTTCCATCGCGGGGTATCCACTATTACCGTGCAAACCTCGCAGACAGCTTGAACCTCATCGTCACATGCAGGTCGACTCAAAGTGTCGGCTACGACATTACATTTTCCTGGTGTATACTCGACAATTAAATCAAAAGCCTGGAGCTTCATTGCCCACCTGACGAACCTACCAGTTGGAGACTGTTGCATATTGACAAAAGTAAGTGTCAATGTCATTTTTGACATTGACAGATGTCATGAAGTAAAGCCTATTTAGTTTGTTTATTTTAGTTGGCCAAAAGGCTATAAATAGTGTAGACGTATATTATTGTGTTAGGCATTTACCTCATATGTAATACGTAGTCAGTGTTAAGCACCAATAAAGGAGAATATAAGAATTGTTGCTGTATTATTATCATCACCACTCAGACACACATCAGGACTTACAATCAAGAGGTCGAAGCCCGCTACATGGTGTCAGAACTGTCCAGCATGGAAATACAGATGCAGGTCATGTTTTAAATATGGACATTTTACTCATCTATGTTTTAAGAAAAATAATGTCAGGACTATCGGTTCTGGGGTAGGTAGCATAAATCTCGATGATGAATCGAGCCCCAAGGGTGCTGAGGCTGAGAGATTTACAATAGGGGCATTATTCAACATTAAAAACATAAAGTCACAAAATGCTAGTACAAATTTGATTAACACAAATAATTCCTGGCATTATTCTCTTAAAATAAACAACAAAAATGTAGATTGCCTAATTGACACTGGAGCAGACATAAATGTGATGTCTTATCAAGTATTTAAAGAATTGAATCTTAAATTTGACAAACATAGTAAAGAAATGTGTAAAAAATATAATATCTTTGCCTACAGTGGGCACAGAATTCCGATAATTTCAGTGTCAAACATTTGTTGTTTAGTAGAAAACAAAACAAAACCAGAAAACATTACTTTTGTTGTAACTAAATTAAATTGTCCAACTGTGATTGGTTTACCCACTTGTATAAAGCTAAATTTAATAACAAAAAACTTTAATATAAAGAATGAGAATGTCAAAAATGTTGAGCAAAATGTGTATAATGTGTATCAAAAAACTTGTGACAAAATTGTGACCAGATATAATGATGTGTTTCAGGGTCTAGGCTGCCTCCCATACGAACACAGCATCGTGCTAAAGAAGGATGCTATTCCGTGCGTTGACCCCCCTAGAAAGGTACCCTTCGCGTTGGTTGAACCGTTAAGGAAAGAGCTTCAACTCATGGAAAACATGGGAGTCATACGGAAGGTGAACAAACCTACTCTCTGGGTGAGTAGTTTAGTTATAGCCATAAAAAAGAATGGTGGATTGAGAATTTGCTTAGATCCTAGAAATTTAAATAAAAATTTATTGAGATGTCATTTTCCAATTAAAAATATAGATGAAGTCAGGTCTAAATTGTCCAAAGCCTCTTATTTTTCGCATTTAGATGCGTTTTCTGGGTTTTATAATATAAAATTAACTAAAGAAAGTAGTGATCTATGTACATTTCAAACTCCCTTTGGCAGATACAAATTTTTAAGATTACCTTTTGGAATAAACACGGCTACAGAAATTTTCTATAAAACCATGATAGATCTTTTCGGAGACATTGAAGGTATAATAATTTGGTGTGATGACATTTTAATATACGGTGAAACAATTGAAATACACAATAAAAGGTTAGAAATGTTTTTGGAAAGGGCTAGGCAAGTTAATTTAAAATTAAATAAAGCCAAGTGCAAGTTTCTTCTAGAAGAAATAGCATATTTGGGTTATATTTTTAGTAAAGAAGGTGTAAAAATTGATCCAGAGAAAGTTAAAGCCATAAAAGATATGCCCATACCAAAAAATATTAAAGATTTGCAGAGATTTCTAGGCATGATTAATTTTTTAGCACCGTTTATAGAAAATCTAGCAGAGAAAACTAATACCTTAAGAAATTTGTTAAAAAAAGATACATTATGGTTATGGGATGAAAATTGTCAAAAGTGCTTTGATTTGTTAAAAGAAGTCGTATCCAAAGCACCTGTGTTAACTAATTATAATTGCAACTTACCTGTGATTTTGTCGGTAGATTCATCAAATAATGCACTGGGAGCGGTATTGATGCAAAACAAACGACCCATTGCATATAGTTCAAGAACACTTACCTCCTCTCAACAAAACTACTCTCAGATTGAAAAGGAATTGTTTGCCATACAATTTGGATGTAATAAATTTCACCAATATATTTATGGCAGTAAAACAACTGTTCATACTGATCACAAACCTTTAATTTACCTTTTTAAAAAACCTCTTCATGAAGTACCTGCTAGACTACAAAGAATGATGTTATCGTTGCAGGGTTACGACCTAGAAGTGGTTTATGTACCTGGTAAATATATGTATATAGCAGATACTTTGTCAAGAGCCTCACTCAGTGATACATACATACCTCAGTATGAACAAGACTTACAATATCATGTAAATTCAATATTTTCTAATCTCTCAGTGGGTAAGCCATATTTAGAATTAATATTATTAGAAAGTAAAAATGATAAATCTTTAAATCTGCTCAAGTCTTATATTCAGAATGGTTGGCCAAGAAGCAAAGACAAAGTAAGCTGTCTTGTGAAACCATATTGGAACATTCAAAATGAAATACATATAATGAACGGCTTAATATTTAAAGGCAATAGGCTTATTGTTCCAAAATCCTTGCAAAGACAGATTTTAGATAAAATACACTGTGGGCATTTAGGTATTAATAAAACACTCAACATAGCTAGAGAAACAGTTTATTGGCCAAATATTAACGCGGATATTAAAAACCTAATTGATCAATGTTCAGCGTGTGCAAAATTCATGGCAAACATACCCAAGGAACCGTTAAAACGCCATGAGATATCTTATCTTCCGTGGGAGAAGGTAGGTATAGATTTATTATATTTTGATGGAGAAAATTTCCTTGTCTGCATAGATTATTATTCCAAGTACATAGAGCTAGCTTCTTTGCATAAGAATTACACTGTCGATAACGTTGTTAAAAACCTCAAATCCTTCTTTGCTCGACATGGTATCCCGAAAATATTGATATCTGACAATGGTCCACCTTTTAACTCTTGCAAATTCAAGTCTTTTCTTGTTTATTGGGATGTAGAACACATTACTACCAGTCCTTATTGGTCCAGGTCTAATGGCCAGGCTGAAAGTGGAGTTAAAATTGTCAAAAACATATTAAGGAAATGCAAGGAAGATGGCTCGGATATACATTTGGCGTTACTACACTACCGCAACGCTGCTAAGGGAGATTTTCCCAGTCCGGCCGCATTATTAATGTCTAGAAACTTGCGAGTAAATTTACCAATTCTAAACAGAAAACTCATTCCAGAAGTGGTCAAATTTTCGACGTTTGAAAGATGTCACAACAAAAGCAGAGACAGAATGTCTTTTTATTTTGACAGGAATGCGAAGTATACATCCTATTTGTTTCAGCCTGGAGATGACATTTATTTCAAAAAGAATCCTAAATCTTTTTGGTCTCCGGGAATAATTAAAGAGAAATTAGGTTGTGGTAGATCATATTATGTAGTGGATCCAAATGGTGTTGTGTATAGGAGGAATAGGGGACACATTAGACCTAGAAAAAAGAATTTAAAAAATACAAATCCTCCACCTTCTTTTTATGGCAACGGCAGCACTGACGATATGTCTCCCATAAACAGTATAGATCCCATGAGTTCGGCAGAGCTCGGAGACGGTCCTGTTCAAAATTGCATTATCGATGATAACTGTGTTCCTATGGAAAGTCTAGAAAATACCGGTTACGTAACCAGGTCTGGTAGAAGTGTGAGACGTCCTAAATTGTACATACATGAGAAATTTGAGTAGATAAGTAATGTACTGTTATTAGTTATGTAAGTTACTTAATACTAATATTAGTTTGCTTTTTTCTCGAAAAGGGAGATGTTGCATATTGACAAAAGTAAGTGTCAATGTCATTTTTGACATTGACAGATGTCATGAAGTAAAGCCTATTTAGTTTGCTTATTTCAGTTGGCCAAAAGGCTATAAATAGTGTAGACGTATATTATTGTGTTAGGCATTTACCTCATATGTAATACGTAGTCAGTGTTAAGCACCAATAAAGGAGAATATAAGAATTGTTGCTGTATTATTATCATCACCACTCAGACACACATCAGGACTTACAATCAAGAGGTCGAAGCCCGCTACAGAGACTTCAGCGTTAGCAACCACTTCAATGGTTGATGACCGCTGGCAACACGAACTGTGCGTCCATCAACATATCCTCGGAACTTTTCTAAAACCCAGACTAAGGCGAGTGCTTCCCTCTCTATAGTTGAGTAATTCCGCTCAGCTGAGGTAAGCAACCGGCTAGCATACTCTATCGGTCGCTCCTCCTGTGGCGTGGCACCTTGAACTAATACAGCTCCTAGAGCGTAAGCACTGGCGTCTGTCCTAAGGATAAATGGTTCATCATAGTTAGGTTGCTGAAGTATAGTACTAGAGACAAGTCGCGATTTAAGTTCCTCGAAAGACTTTTGTACCATCTCTCCCCACTGCCAGCGTCGATTCTTCTTGGTTAGATCTGTTAACGAGCGAGAGAGCCCACTCCTGAGAAGTGCGGGATAAACTTCCGGAACCATGAGCAGGTCTGCACGAACGATTTCTTAATGTTTCACGGTAGTAGGGGCTTTTATTTCCACCACGGCGTTGACCTTGTTAGGATCAGGAGCCACTCCTTGAGGTGAAATGATATGCCCAATATACTTGACATTCTCTGGTGCGAAAACACACTTACCACGATTGGTACGAAGTTTAAACTCTCGTAAGCGCTCAAATACTGCCTGAAGATCCTGCAGATGCTGCTCAAAGGATCCTGATAGTATAACCAGCTCATCAATGTACCCTAGCAAGGTCACATGCTTGACAGAGGCTCCTGATCGAAATCTATCGATTAACATCTGGAAAGTAGCAGGGGCGTTGCGTAGCCCGAACGGTATACGCTTAAAACGATGAATTCCGAGGTGCGAGATGAATTAAGTCTTGTCCTAGTCTTCCTCCTTGACGTAGACCTGCCAGTACTCAGATCGAAGGTCGATAGTACTCATAAAACAGCTCTTACCTGTGTACTGTAACAAATCGTCGATGACGGTTAAAGGGTATGAATAACTCTTAGTCACGGCGTTGAGCTTCCGGTAATCGACGCAAAACCTGAAGGAGCCATCCTTCTTTGGAACCAGGAGAGCCGGAGCTGCCCAAACAGACTCACACTCCTCAATGATTCCTTCAGATAGCATGCGTTCTATCTCAGCCTCAATGATAGCTTTCTTCGCCGGCGTGAGGCGATAAGGCGGCACAGATATAGGTGGATGCTCACCTGTGTCGATCCGATGCTCAGCGAAAGAGGTAGGCTCCCCCTGCTCTCGAAAAATATCTTGATACTGTTGCAGTAGCGCCGCCAGATCGTCCTTCTGTGGTGGAGACAAAATAACACCCTCGTCCGATCTTAAAACATCCGTAGCGGCGCAACCCACATAGTTATGCGAGCTTTCGCATTGCAAAGGGTAAATATCCTGAGGCCGATGAGCGCTGTACCACGTGTCGTGCGCTAAATCTAAGATTAACCGCGCCTTTCGTAAAAAATCTATACCTAGGAGCGTTTCATTATTATTCGCGTCCGGAAAGATAACGAAAGAGATATTTACCGCTAAATCCTTTAATTTTACCTCAACGTCGGTAAACTTTACCGGTAAATCACGAACCACGCCGTCAGCAAGCTTAACGGACATTGTACTGTCGTGAAACGTATGATTAAGACGTTTAAGTAACCCATACAAAGTATAACCCGCAATACTACGCTTTGCGGCGGTATCTATCAAGCCCGTTCCACGGAACCCTAAAATCTCAATATCTAAAATAGGCCGAGCAGTGACCCGGGCATCGGCAGAATTAACAATAACACCGTCTTCCAAACAATAACAATTCGTATCAACAGAAATCGCATTAACATTGGCATCAAGTGAATAAAAATTTACATCGGCAAAAAAAGTCCTTAAACCAGCATCAAAATAATAATAATTACTTATTTAAAGTACTGTCACTCTCCTTTGATATTTGTTTACTCGAACTATCAATGTAAACAGAGATACCTAAATGTGAAATGTCACCACTAGCCTGTAATGTTTATGTATCATGTTTACATATTGATAACATTTTGTCAGAATATAAAAAATTACAATCAGTATGGCCATTCATACAAGTAAAGTTTCCATTATCCTTTGACACAGTATTCTCCGAGGGTAATGACCTTGACTTACTAAAATGTTTATTTTTAGATACATTTTTGTTATGATTACGATTAGCTGGAACAATAAAGTCGCACGCGTAAAACTGATTATCTTTAGAGTTTTTGCTGCAATTCCCACAATTCGCACTTATTACGTCCCGAGCACCACAACCGTAACAAAATACAGATTTTTCGGTTTCATCACTATTATCACTTTTGTTCATCAACTTTGGACAATCAGACCTTATGTGTCCAGTCTTTTCACAATAAACACAGAAAAGTTTACCTGGTTTCGACGATACCACCTTACTAGCAGATGCATGAGAGGACCGCGGGTGAGCCGCAGCCGCTGTCACCGGGGCTCCGGTCGCGGTGGCGGCGTTGGCGACGCGCAACTGCTGTGGCGCGATCATAGTGGCGCGCGATTGCGCGGCATCCATTGACCCCGTCGTAGTTACACTCCAGCCAGCTGCCACCTGCGGCGGCTTCGCCGTTAGCGACGTTGACTCCACTAGCGACTCCTCAATCACCCTGGCCTTCTCGACCAGCTGATCAACGTTCGATACTGCATCAGGTTGAATACGTTTTCGTATTCGTCGATCCAGCATCCGTATATGATGTCCACTTTGACTCGATCCTCCAGCTCGTACGGCAGCTTCGATAGCATCGCCCTCAAACGCGCGATAAACACGTCGCCTCGTTCCGTCCCTTGTTCAGACGCGAAAATATCTCGAAACAGTTTATAAGCGGGTCGCGGCGTGCCGTACATGGTTCTGAGCCGATGTAGGGCATCCTCCCAAGACTTGGCGTCACTTTTGACTCCCTGATAGAAGACAGCGGCATCTCCAGTCAGCAGCATAGGCAGCCCTCGTAAAGCGTGTTCGTCACTTACGCTAGAGCACTCCTTGAAGACTAGCACCGCATCCATGAACGCTTCCAAAGTTTCGGGATTGTCGGAGGCCCTGTCAAATCGTACTGTACATTTGATGAAATTGCCGCCCTGGGACATCACTGGATTGACTACCGGGAATGGAACCGGTGACTCTGTGCTACTGTAAGCATGATGATCAGGCGCTCGGACAGTTTGTGCGGCGATGCACTCCAAGAGTTTTCTGTTTGATTCCGCCTGTGCTTTGAAGAAGGCTTCAAGGAATTGAAACAGACGATCGTCCCTCGGGGACGAATCTCGGGCATCGCTGTCGGCATGCGTGTCCTGACGCGTTTCGTCATCGATCTCACGATCGCGTTCACTCGCAGTCGCTTTGCGTGTAAGCGGCATAATGTAAAAGGAACTGTAGTAGATACGCAAACGTTACTTTACATAGCTTACACCAAGTTCACACGACACTAAACGCGACGAAGCTTTTGTGGTTCGGCCAGAAGTTGGGGCGCCATTTGTAGTTCTATTACACGTAAATTAAAAGTCCGACGTGAGTATGTAACATTTTATTGTTATTTAGCAATACATAACACACATAACAGTGTTCACAATACAAAAAAACTACACATAAAAACTTAAATACAAGAGTCCAGGTTAAAACTTCTTAGTCCATATGAAAAATGTCTACCTTTTTTGCAATTTTCGTTTTTCCTAGCAACCGCGCCCTAGCAACCGCGCCCTAGCAACCGCGATCTCATTGGTTGAGCGCGAACCACACACTTACGGTCGTATTCACTTTAATAAAATTTACCGTCGCGAAACGTACAGATGCTTTCTGTGACAACTGGTACAACATATTTAAGTAACCAACACCTAACAATAAAAAATAAATGACGTGCGTATAATGCGGCGAACTCTCACGTTAGTGGCAGTTACGGCCTTGTCACACACTCAGGTGCGCAACGCTAACTCGAGTAAGTTAACATACGTTGGTATTAGTCGGACAGACTCATATGTCACGATATAATACGACTCAAAAAACGCACTTGAAATGGGTTTTTAATATTTTTGAAAATGTGGTACTAATCATACATATATAAAGACTCCAAAACAGTAATATAAAATTGCCATTTTGCAGTTACAATAATTTACGTAGGCGCCGTCAAATTATTCTTTTGAATAAAAAAGTTTTTTTATGACTAAAACTTCATAACAAGAGTACAATTACAGTATATAGAATTAGCCTTAGCAAGCCTTCACCTCATTCGCAAGGTGTGCTATCATCCATGAAGTCATTAAGTTAATAATATGCCTTACTATATATAACGTACTTAGAGTCCTTTTTTAAATTTATGATTAAAAAGTTTTGATAATTTTCTGGGATCCTATTGTATAGGATACCAGATATATGATATCAGTTAAATAATATATACATTGGCCTTTAGACAAATTCTGTTTTTTATTATTTCTCTACTATCTTTACATATCACCACTCGATTGGGAACAACGATTCGTTATTATTATTAATTATTTACCAATCCAATAGTTTGATAAAATAAATGTTTGCCAGAAAATACAACACTTTAATCTTAATTAATTTCGCTATCAATTTTATTTAATAATAAAATCGATACCGAAATTAAAGAAAAATATTTTGATTATCATAAGAATTATTGGAAAAAAACTTACGTTCTGAGCCACCAATTAACTTCCATGCAGAACCTATTACAGGCACTTCCCAATGTCCAAAAGATGGGAACTCCCTTATCAACTTATATTGACGACCACATTTGAATCGTTTGTTGTAAAATACATATATTAGAAGTATTAACACAACAATAAATACATGCATTTTAAGTAGTTATATTAAACGCGTTTCTATAGAGAATACAAATCGGATTGGGGTTAAAACGTAAATTTTGTATTATATAATGATCTCGCGCAAGGCAAAAAACGAATGTTCATTGTATATGCTCTTTATTTATTAACTAGCTTTTTACCGCGGCTTCGCTCCCGTAGTGTTCTTGGAGATAAAATTTCCTCAGCAAATAACTCTAGTCACTGCCATATACTTCTATATGTATATGTGTATCTATAGTATACAATATTGAAAACGTTTTTTAGAGTTTCGTGCCCAATGTGTAAACCTATCACCTCGACGCGACTGCGATACCGCTTCACATAATATATTAAAAGATGGAGTACATACGTATTTGTAAAAATAAATATGTCGGGAAATTGAAGAAGAAGAACGTAATTATTGTGTAATTAATCGTTAAATTTGCCATTCAAATTCAAATGTTATTTGACATTCAAACAAAACTGATCAACTACCTCCATGGACAATTCTTAATTACTGCAGTAGAAAATATTCTTGAGCCTCTAGTATACGTCTAGCGTTTTCGATAGCGCGATGCAGAAGCGCAGACCCTCAGGCCGATCGCAACAGCAATGTCCATGCATTTAAATGACATGCTAAAAAAGGGTCATATTGATCTATATTAAATGCACAATGTTTTAAGGTACTTAATTGAATAAGGATTAATGCTGTATTGCTTAAAATCACTTCGTAAAGAAGCCATTATTTCTCATAAAAAGTAAAGGATAAAAAATAGTTATTGTGGGCTATCCCTAAGAGAAAGACATATACCGTCGCGGACTTTTTTGTAGACCTTTTTAAGGTGTGCAATACTGTTGTACATTATTTTGATCTATCTCATAGAGTTCTTCCAGCGTTTGCAATGTAAGTGCAAAATATGTGTTTATTTACGACATTAGAAACCTCTAAAATTATCAGTGTTCCTCTACTTTATTATGCATGTCATATACATATAAACCTTCCTCTTGTATCACTCTATCTATTAAAAACCCGCATTAAAATCCGTTGCGTAGTTTTAAATATCTAATCATACATAGTGACAGACAGAAAAATCGACTTTGTTTTATACTACCTATGTAGTGATTCTTTGTTTTGGTTTTTTATATTTATTACCTTCATCCACTAAATGCACGTACTTAAAATAAAATAAATATGAATTCATCGACTTTTCCGTTCATAAAATTATTTTTATGCACCTTTTTTAAAAAAATTAACCAGGAAACGAGCAGACTGATCGCCTGATGGTAAGCGATTACCGCCGCCCATGGACACTCGCACCACCAGAGGAGTTACACTTGTGATTCCTCTGGTGTTGCGACTTGCGCTCGAGGGACTCCTTGGGCCTCCGGCATCACAACGCGTGTGTTGCCGACCGAGCCGACCCATTCGTGCCGAAGCGTGGCTCCCACAGTATTATTGTGAAAGTTATAGAAAAAAGACAACAAAGTCTACCCTTGTGACTTTTTTGTTTTTGCAGTCGGGTAAAATATTAAATTACAATCTATTGTAATTTAATATTTTCCCGACTACCAGGAAGTCTCTAGTAAAGTTTTAAATAGTTGTTTTTACTATATAAAACTATTATGTATTCTGTGCTATATATAAGAAAGCCGCAATTATTGCACAAAATATCGGCTCGGGAGGGATTTGCACCCCCGACCTACACAAACTTTAACTCTCAAATTAGTGTTTTTACCGCTTGCCTACCGATCCATCTCTAAATACTGTAATTTCAATAGTACGAGTACCTATATTATTTTAGCCAGGCCGATTACTTATCAATAAAACAGTTTATACCTACAGAGATAAGGTTATCAACATAATATAGAGTACCTGGTTCACCGAGCTTTGCTCGGAGCTCTTATAGTAGGCATGTATGTACCTACTATAAGAGCTCCATCTATTATTATTATTATTACTAATTTTCATCAAAAATTATGAAATAGAAACAATATTCATGATAGTTCACTATATTTGTCGGAATATACCACATTATTTGACACCAGAAGCTATTATACTATAGGACACTACATTAATCCTTAACAAATTAAATACCTTAGTCACATTGAAAGTTTCATACACATTATAAATGCGCTGTATACCATGAAGTTTAAATTAATATCTTAGGAGATATCTTAAAGTTAAGAAGTACACTCCTGAGACCTTATAGATACATGTTCGGGGATTCCGGCGTTGTTTAAAGAACTGCAAGTATATGCCATCATACCACTTACTGTAATCATCATCATCATCACCAACTCCTTCACAAGAAACGACTTCAAAAACAACACTGAACGCCACGTCGCGCGCACTTTTTAGGATAGCGATTAAAATTTAACTTTATTCACTACACAAAAAGACACACGTTGCATTGCCAGAACGGGCGCAAGTCGCAATTCGAACTCTTGTATTGAAACGTATAGGTATCTTTTTGTGCAATAAATATAGTTCATTTTTGAATCGATATATTAAAAAGTGCGCGCCACGACGCGTTCGGTGTTTAACTTTAAGAATTTAACAAACATAATGAATTAATCGGAAGCATTAATAGGTATTCTCGAAATAACGACACATGTTCTGGGCATTGTTATTTTAATAGTTTTGTTTATTTGTTTATCGATATAAATTATTGAAAGATTTAATGGGTTATGCAATCAAAATAAACGAGAAGGAGTATAAAATTGAAACATTCACCAATCGACTTATCATTTTCAATTTAGATGGCACGGCCAATACGATTTTGAAGGGATATGATTCGATATGCTCTTTTCCTGATAACATATTGTTATTATTGGTACATATGATAATACATGCTGCGGTAAGCACTCTACATCAGGCGATGGGTCTGCTCGTTTCCTGGTCTTTTAAAATAAACCTTAGTTTTTTTTAAGAAGCCAAAGTTCTGCATAGAAAAAGGAGAGTAAAATTAAATAGGCCAGAATAATTAAGAAAATTAAGTGATATTACAGAAGCAGTGATGGTGAAATAAAATTTACGGGGTCGGTGGGTACTCATAAATTTTAATTTGATGGCACTTTTGGAACCTTATAAAATTATGGTAATTCATTCATTACGTTTGTGAAAAATTGTGTGCAAAAGAACTAGCCGTGTAGGGCGTGAAAACTCGTTGTCTAATCATATTGTAGTACCTATAGACAGGTCCTATTGTATGAGATAATATTATAATATATTATCATCGTCGGCTAGAAAAATAGTTTCGTAAGACAAACAAAATAAACTGCGCATGTTCCCCGTTTTGTACCAGTTTTATGTCAACTTATTTATACGTACTACCATACTACGTATAGCTTTCTAGGACATATTGTGAAGTCAATGACCTGTAGTGTTTGTTAACTATTATATTATTAATCGACTATGGCGAAGCCAAAAGGTATGGTAATGATTTTGGCAGTATACGTATGTTTAAATATTAAAAAAAAACGCTATAATACTATGTAACTTTCTGATATAGGTAACGCACGATCGGATCGCCGCGAGTTTCCAGAGGCCCTAGTCAAGATGCCTTCGTTAAAATTCTAAAAAATGTGTCAAATCGTTTTCTCTTTTGAGATCACGACATTTATGTCTTAGCCAAATTCACTGTTGTTTGTATCGCAACAAAGTATTGCTCAATCGTTTTTATCACTTCTTGCTTTCATTCTAACGTTAATTTCGCCGTCAGTTGTGAAGTGTCAAGTGTCATAATGGTCTTTTTTTATTTATTGATGGCATTACGGCTTAAAACTATTGTCAGTGTCAAGTTAAAAAGGCAGGCAAATACAATTCTCGTATAAGTTTTCAACACCGTATTTCTAAATCGTCAAGCCTAAAGTCTAGTCAAAGTCCAAATAAATAGTCAGTGCAGTCAATGAGTCAAGTCAGTCGATTCAGTAAAGTGGTAGAAGTTTTACTGAAAGTTCCTAGGAAGTTTTCTATCAAATGAATTCAAATTTGAACTGTAGAAATTAAGGATAATAATAAAGTCGGTACTTTTAACTTAACACAGGCGATTATTACGGTTACAATGGCACAGGCGATTATTACGGCTGGGACTATATGCTCCGGAATCCGGAACACCGGTGAAAATTCAGATCACTGAAAATAGAACTCTGTACTAAACACATTAGAGTTGAAAATCGAACGTATTTTTTAGTTATATGTCAATGTCATATATGACAGCTCGACACCTAATACTTACCTAAAGCCCAATTCTATTCAAAAAATGCGCGATTTTATAAACTTGACTCTTGAGTACTTAAGTACCTACTAAGAGTTTTCAGTTTTTTTAAGTTTTGTTATTTTAATAAAATGAACATAAGGGCACGTACTAGTACGGAGCAGTTTACCACGATGCTGGAATTCATGGCACTGTAAGTAAAATTTGATTATAACTTACACGTTTAATGAATGAAAGAAGACTTAGGTACCTACCATAACTTGCCTTATTTAAAAGTTCCCTTATTTTTGTGCGATGTCAGTGGTAGGACTAGAAAGAGTTGCCCCAGATGGACTCTTTAGGACCAGTTAAATGGTATCCTTATAAAAGGATCAGGCCAGTGGCTCCCGTAACTTGTGAGCGAGTGAATCAAATATGTATGTTAGGATCGCATTACTTATATGGATATCTGTGATTTCTGCCTGCTCCTCTGGGAAAACCATTAGCGTATGCATCTACCTATATAAAATTGGCACCTATTAGATTGTGATGTATTTGGTTCATAATAGAGTAACCTTTTTATTAAATATGTTTAATATATTACAGTCATGGTGACCTTGCTAGGCCTGTTGGTGGGCCTGAAGGTAGAGTGAGATCAGACCGCTTATGGTCTAGTCTCACTAATACTCCGAATGCCATTGGAGGAGGAATCACTAAAACGACAGACAAATGGAGAAAGGTAAGTTTTCAATATTTAAATTTAATTACAGATGATTTTTTATAACTCATATTTTATTTTATGAAGGATAGTATTAAATAATTGATAATTTCTTTATCTTTCTCAGAAGATCTTTTAAGAGACTTGGTACACTTAATTTAAGTGCCCCTAATATTTAATCAATAAGACATTATTAAAATATTTTTATTTTCATAATTTAAATATTTGGTAAGATTTTTCAATTTTGAAGTTTTCATTAAAAAAGAACGTGCCTATATTACAGGTTTACAGGTATGGGCAGACTGGAAATCTAAAATCAAAAAGAAATCACTAATGTTACGCAGAGCTGCAAATGGCACAGGAGGTGGGCCAGCAAGCTATCAGTCACTCTCTGATATTGATCTGAGAGGGTGCTGGCCCTTATGGGTCCATTAGCAGTGCTAGGCCAAGACTCTATCGAAGAGCTTGGATTTATTGTAAGTGATTAAAATAAATTATAATTTGTTATTGTTAAATGCCAATGTATGAGATATATTTACCTATTTTTTTTGTTTGATAAAACATAGTTTTTACCACTAATTTTTTTTCCAGACAATGAATCCTACTGCATTTCCAAGCTCTCTGCCTGAGGTGTCAACATCAGTCGACCATAATGATAACAATCTTATGATGCAAATGGATAATATTATTATGAATGGTATGTGTTTTAAATAACAATGCTGATTTATGTATTCATGTAAAATAAATAAGACACTTAAAACTAAATTACTGAAAAACTTTAAAATACACTGCATTTATTTTGTTTTTAAAGTGACTTCCAAAAAAGGAGTGGTTATATGTTCGGCTTTATATATTATAAGCTAAAAAGCAGAACTCGCAACAGGTAATACCGATTCGCCACCATCTCCCTATAAAAGCAGAGGCTCCAATAGGCGCGGGTCTCTTTGCTGCTCGATCGTCAGCCGGTAAGGTGCTTGGTTTCGGTATTGCGCGTTGTAAGTCTATTTAACGTTATTTTATATCGGTGCTTATTTTATAAAAGTGGTCATTGTGATTTATATTTGATTTGAATATTGACGATTGTCTTATTTTAAAATAATTAATAAATGTTGATTGGTAAATAAATTACTTTTAGGTTGTTTAAAAATGTTTTTTTTAATATTTTATCATTCCTATCATTTCTGATTCTTTAAATCAGAAGTGGGATAGGATTTCGCTCACAAATTAGCCTTTCCAACGTAGACGATCGTTAATTTTCAAAATGCCACGCGATTCACGTGAACGGACAAATAAAACATCGCTGCTTCACTCTGAAGTTGAGGGTAGGTACGAAACCTCTCGAAATATTCAAAAACGATCGCGTTTAAGTGGGCTGCGCTCGAATTCACGTGATAGCAGAACTCGTTCCCCGCCGCGTCGAAGCCGATCGCACTCCCGTTCGTATGATAGATCGCGTTCACGCCATCCGCGTCGTAGGACTCGGTCGCTGTTTCGCGTCGTGGTCGTTCTTATTCTGGTGATAATTATCGCTTACGTGAAAGATCAAGGTCTCGTTCGATTCGTTCGCGTCGAAATTCTAGCAAATCTCGATCCTACCCTCAAGAAAAATCTGTAACAGATACTTTAGGATTGATTATGTCTCGTCTAACTGCTATTGAGGAAAACACGGTTAATAGTTCGCATGTACCGTCGCCTCTTCGTGGTAGCACACCTCCTATAGATAAAAATAATGCTTCAATGACTCAGGCCCTATAAGCGAGCTTATAGCGAGCTATAAGGGCGAACCAGTGGGACGACTACGAGTGCTTTTCTCGAGTGGCCAACTGTTTAAAAGGGGATGCAAAAGCTTGGTTAAATGAATGGACCACTAATGAACGTTCATGGTCAAATTTCGTTACAGAATTTAAGTCCCTCTGTCCGCGAAAGGTTAGTTATGCGCACATTCTTCATGAAGTATTAAATTCAACGTCCGAAAAGTTTTCGTCGTATGCAGAATATGCACGTCGCATACGCTTACGTACGGTGAAAGGACTTAGTGAAGAACTGATGGTCCAAATAGTTATTTACGGCATTAGTGACATCAAAGTACGCGCTGCAGCCACTAATGCTGACTTAACAAAGGAAAGTTTGGTTTCATTTCTAGCTACCTACATAAAACCTACCCGCAAACCTGACAATAATCGCAACACCGATAGAAATAAAATATTTAATTTTAATACAAGTAAAAAATGTAATTTTAATAATTCAAGTAGATTTGAAAACAAGTGCTTTGTTTGTGGCGAAGTAGGTCATTTTAAAGATAATTGCCCCAAAAGGCGCAACGTAACGGACAATAATATTAAGTTGGTTTGTTCTTTTTGCAAAAAACGAGGACACAAAGAAACTGAGTGCTTTACTAAAGCTCGATCAGAGTCTCAAAACTTTATTAATAATAAGCGTGCAGTCAATTTATGCAACGAGCTTTCAACTAGAAAAAATAACCACGACATAAGCACGGGCGTAATTCAGGGTATTCCGGTGGATATTTTAATAGACAGTGGTGCACTCAATGTGTCTTTGATATCTTCTGTGGTTGTGAATTATTTTTCAGGTTAGCGCCGACCAATTAACTTTTCTTTGAAGGGGATAGGTGATAAAGAATTTGTTGCCAATTAATACATCACTTTAACGGTTGAGCTCCACAATATTGCACTTGAGGTAGATTTTGTAATTGTGCCCGATTCGTATATGAATACGCTAATAATAATAGGGACCGACGTTCTTAATCGCGATGGTGTTACGTTTATTCGTACGAAAGATAAACAATACCTAACTCACACGTCTAATAGGATACTGGAGGTAAATGCTGTTGCTACTTACGAGTCCGGTACGGTAAATACGCCTCTCGAAGGTGTGGAGCTTGCTAGGTTGATGACTGTATAAAAGAATTTTCTCCCTTTTTAATATCTGGCACGGCCACTACAACCGTGAAGACAGGCAAAATGCACATCAGCTTAACAAGTGACACACCTGTCGCATACCACCATCCGTATCGTTTGTCATATCCAGAAAAACTGAAGGTTCGCGAGATTTGTCAGGATCTGCTAGATAATAAAATAATTAGGGAGTCCGATTCCGAGTACGCAAGCCCGATCATTTTGGTCAAGAAGAAGGACGGCTCAGACCGAATGTGTGTCGACTTTAGAACACTGAACCGCATTACTGTTAAGGATAGGTATCCCCTACCCTTGATTGATGACCACATTGATCGGCTTGGGAGCTCGAAATTCTTCTCATCATTAGACATGGCTTCGGGATTTCATCAAATTCCGATCGATGAGAGTTCTATTCACAAAACCGGTTTCGTAACTCCTGAAGCCCATTATGAGTACCTAAAAATGCCGTATGGCTTATGTAACTCTCCAACTGTTTATCAACGTATTATTAATAACACTGCGAAAGTTCATAGAAGCAGGTAGCGTTCTCGTGTACATTGATGATGTCCTAATTGTGAGCATGTCTATTGATGAGGGCGTTTCTTTACTACGAAATGTTTTAATGACTTTGACAGAGGCAGGATTTTCTATTAATATACGAAAGTGCTCCTTTCTTGCTACTAAAATAGAGTACCTAGGTCGCGTAATTAGTCATGGTCAGGTTAGGCCGAGCTCGCTTAAAGTTGAGGCTTTGACAAATTCACCTATACCTACCAACGTCAAGCAAGTACGACAATTTTTAGGTCTTGTGGGATATTTCCGACGTTATATAGAAGGCTACGAAAACTACATGTATCTCGCGCCTCACAAAGAAAGATGTTAAATTTGAACGGGGACCCGAACAAAATCGAGTTTGGCAAGAGCTTATCAAGCATTTAACTAGCGAGCGAGCTTATAAAGCATTTAACTTGCAATTTTTGACTCAAGCCTTCCCACCGAACTACACACCAATGCTAGTAGTTGAGGTTACGGTACGGTACTCATGCAGGTCCATGTCAACGGTAATAAACGGGTTGTAGCTTATTACAGCAGAGTTACTCAAGGCGCCGAACCCAAATACCATTCATATGAATTGGAAACGCTGGCGGTCGTCAAGGCTTTGCAACATTTTCGCCACTACCTGGTTGGTATAAATTTTAAGATAATAACCGACTGCAACGCCTTGTAGGCCACCGAGCGCAAAAAGGATCTACTTCCAATCTACTTCAATTTCGAAATTCAATATCGTAAGGGCGTAATGATGAGTCATGCAGATTACCTAAGCAGGAATCCACCAGCGATGCAAGTCAATAACATAGACCGACCCTTGAATTGGGCCCAAATAGCCCAGTCAGCTGATTCAGAGACTCTTGATCTCATACAAAAACTTAGAGACTGTGATTTAGACTCCACTCGATACGTATGTAAAAACGATATCCTCTATTATCGCTATTCACCCGTTGGGGAGGAATCTCGCTTATTGTGTTTTATCCCTAAAGGACATAGACTTTTAGTGTACAAAGGCTGGGGTCTTCAAATTAAATACTGGATGTGCTGAATCACTTTATTTGCACAACTAGTTAGGTAGGCGGTGGGCAGACGACTAACTCTCGCAGGAGTTAATTCGCCACGCCACGAATATAGCTGACTTTACATTATGCAATTTCCGAGAATTATAACACACACTACATACACCCCCTTCTAAAAAAAAAAAAAAAATTATTTACATACTTGACAAATAACAAAAAAAATATTGGACTTAGCAAACGTTAACATTTGGGAGCTTATGTTGTGACAAAACACTTAAATCTGTACCCTGATTACAATTTAATTCCTTCCTTAACATCTTCCTTGCACGTGAAACACAAACTTTGTATAATTAGAATAGCACAAAATTGGAAATAAAGTGAATGCAAATATTTCTAACTTAACGTCTTATAACAATTAATATGTGTCAGCACATATGACATTACGCAACCTTCGCGTACCTACTTGCTAACAAAAAAGCCAATGCACCATTAACCTAGTTATCATCCAAGAATCTTACAGGTCTTTTAATTTTTCTGCCACTACGTGATTTCTGTAAAGGCTTATACACATTAGCCTCACTATGCTGATCTAATCTACTGTCATGTCTAATTTCATTTTTTTCTAAAATATACGCGGGCTTAAGTCTATCAATCGACACATTACGTTCTCTATTATCAATTAATATTTTAAAAACTTTACTATTTCTTTCTAAAACTTTATATGGTCCGCTGTACGGAGGCGTTAGCGGTCTCCGTACCGCGTCCACTCTTAGAAAAACATGTGAACAGGAATTTAGATCAGCATGCACAAAAGTACTATTACTATTTTTACATGCCCTTTTTATGGGCTTAATTTTGTTCAAAGTGTCTCTTAAATTACTTATAAATGAATGTGGATTATCAATTTTCATACTTTTATCTGAACAAAATTCTCCCGGCAACCTTAGACAATGTCCCAGAGCAAATTCCGCCGCGCTAATATTATCGTTGTCCGCTTGACAAGCAGCTCTCAATCCTAACATGACCGTAGGTAGTTCTACTAACCATGATAGATTATTATTCAATCTAGCCACCAGAGCCGACTTCAAAGACCTATGCCACCTTTCTATCTTACCGTTACACTGTGGGTGGTATGGGGTAGTTCTCGTTTTTTGGATACCTAATAATTTCATTAAATCTGTGAATAATTCGCTTTCGAACTGTCTACCTTGATCGGTGGTAATAATTTTAGGACAACCGAAACGACAAATCCATCCTTCGTAAACTGCTCTAGCTACCGACTCTGCGGTCATGTCCTTCACAGGGCAAATCTCAGGCCATCGTGTTAATCTATCGATCATAGTGACGCAGTAACGGAAACCGTGCTCAGTTTCCGGTAAAGGTCCTATCAAATCAACGTGCAAATGTTCGTAACGCTCGCTATGGTTAAAATCGCTAAGTTTCGAAACTGTGTGCCGAATAACCTTACTTCTCTGACACCTCACGCACGTCTTGGCCCAGGTCCCTACGTCCTTATTCATACCTGGCCAAAATACTTTTTTACTAATTAATGCACGCGATACCCTAACTCCAGGATGAGAAACGTCATGAAATTTATGAAAAATACTTTTCCTAAACTGCGATGGTATATACGGCCTAATATTCTGAGCTGATGTTTCACAATATATTTTAATATCATCATTATTATCGAGCGCTAACTGTTTCCATTGCAATTTACCATTCGTTTTCATTAAATCCGCGAGCTCAGCGTCTGTCGCCTGTGCTTTCACAACCTCCACGTATTCGCTTGAACTAGGGCATATGATACTCTCTATTCTCGATAAAGCGTCGGCCACCTGATTTTCAGTGCCTTGTATATGTTGTATGTCGCTTGTAAATTCGCTAATATACAACAATTGACGCGCTCGCCTAGGTAACTCTTTATTAGAACTTATTTTACTTAAAGCAAAAGTGAGCGGCTTATGGTCCGTGTAAACTGTTAAATTTCTACCTTCGATTAAATCTCTAAAATAAACTATTCCCGAATAAATCGCTAAAAGCTCCTTGTCGTACGTGGAGTACTTCTTTTGCGGTTCTGATAACCTTTTTGAAAAATATCCTAAAGGTTCCCAAGAATTGCCTTCCCACTGATTTAACGCTGCCCCTATACTAAAATCTGACGCGTCAGTCATTAACCATAATTTAGCATTAGATATCGGATGCGAAATAGTGACGGCATTTTTCAAATTTTCTTTACACACTTCAAATGCACTATTCGCCTCGTCTGTCCAATCTATACGCGTCTTATCTCGTTTTTAGCCCCGTGTAAATACCTATCTAAAACTCCCTGAACTCGAGCAGCGTTAGGAATATGATTTCTGTAAAAATTTAACATGCCCAAAAATCTACGTAATTGTTCTATTGTCTCCGGTTTCGGATATGACTCGATAGCTTTAACTTTTTCCGGCATCGGACTTATACCTTTTTCTGAAACTAAATAGCCTAAAAATTCTATAGCCGACTGTCCAAAAACACATTTACTTAAATTAATAGACATTTTATATTTACTCAATCTTTCAAATACTAATCGCAAATGTTCTCTATGTATATCGGGGTTATCCGATCCAACGATGACGTCATCTATGTACCCGAACACGACTGACTGACCTTTGCCCCCTGTACAGTCGCCGCCATAATTCAATTGTTCTATGCCTGATAAGACTGTATTATTGATAAACCTTTAAATGTTTGTGCCGCGTTACGCAGGCCAAACGTCATTCTTGGAAATTCAAAAAGGCCAAATGGCGTAATAATAGCTGTTTTTTTAATGTCATCTGGATAAATACCTATAAAATGATAAGCTCTACAAATATCTAATTTTGAAAAAAATTTCTTATTATGTAACCCATACGTAAAATCTTGTACTCTAGGTATCGGATAACGATCTGGCTTTGTAATTGCGTTTAACATCCTATAGTCCCCACAGGGTCGAATACCGCCATCCTTCTTAGGTACAATATGTAAAGGACTGGCCCACTCACTATTTGAAGGTCTACATATTCCTAGTTCTTGCATCAACTGAAATTCTTTTTTAACCCTATCGTACCTGTCGGCCGTTAACCTCCTGGCACGCGCGTGGACAGGTGGTCCGGTAGTCTCTATGTGATGATAAACGGAATGCTCTGGGACGTCCTTGAAGGCTGGCGGTCGCGTGATGTCCTGAAATTGTTCCAGTAAATCCGCGTAAGGATGGTTGCTATTTATGCTTTTAATAGTGCCGACAACATTTGTACTTTTAATTCCACAGACCCTTAGGGTGGTCACCGTATCAATTAACTTATTATTATACAGATCTACATTTAATTTAAAATTCCTCAAAAAATCGGCACCTATTATCGGCTGTTTTACATCACATACGACAAAAGGCCATTTAAATGACCGTCTTAAGCCTAACGATAACTCTAAATTACATATTCCATAACATTTAATTTCGCTGTCATTAGCAGCATACAACTTTAGATCGATTTTTTCGATAGGCTTTCTAACACACCACTTTGGAATTACGGAAATGTTAGCGCCTGTGTCGATCAAAAAACTATATTTCGTTACATTATCTCTAATCAATAAACGATGGCTTTTGGTTACCTGACCTTGAGTACATCCGTCCACCGAGCCCGCATGTACCCCATCTAGTTTTCCGACTGCTTGGCTCGCCACGCACAGGGTTGCTCGCAGCGGCTAGCCCTCGATCTGTACCGAAAGTGAAAACGGCACAGCCAGTCCGGGTCCCCAGGTACTCTCCGCGGCCGCGATGTCGATCTTCTCCTGAAGTCGGTCGGTCTGTAGTTGCTCCTCGAGCGCCCGCGACCCCTTAGTTCGGCGCGGAGCGCTTCAACCTCCAGCTCCAATCTGCTCATCTGCTCGTCCGACTGTCCATCTGCTGCCTTCTTGCATGACACGGCTGCCACATCTCCGACGTTGGTGTATTCAGTAATCTTGTCTGCCATGGCCGCCAGCTTGTCCAGAGACTGATTTTTAACAAACCGCCATGACTGCTCGAACTGATGACGGCATCTTCGACAACCACAGGCTCTTGAGTGTGTTGTCCGCAATTTGTGCGCTGCGCCCCAGATCTTTCATGCGCCTTAAAAACTGGGAGGGTCTTTGCGAACCCAACTCCAGCTCCGACACCAACTTCTGCATTTGTCTTTCGGCACTCTCTTCATAAACCTGCAGCAGTCTCTCCTTAAGCGCCGTATACTTATCCTGGGCGGGCGGTGACATCACGAGGTCGCTGACCTGCTGAATGGCCTCTTTTCCGAGTTTCGATATGACCAGGTTGAATTTGGTCTCTTCACCTTGCTTCTGTGGGGCCATCACAGCCTCGAACTGCGCGAACCATAACCTTGGTAAGTCTGTCCACAATTCCGGTAGCTTGGTGGACACGCTTATGGATGCCAACGCCGCGCCTGACGCCTCTTCCTTGCAACCCGTGTCTGATGCCTTGTTCATTTTTCTCGAACGAAATTGAGCCGATGAGTCAATGAGCTGATGAGCCGCCTGCCGCTGTACTCGCCACGTGCCACGGTGTGTTCTTCTATTACGTCACGCTAACTTCCTGTCGACGCGTGGAATTCGATCTCGAACAAAAATTTAGCCCACAGCCAATGTCACTATTTACGCCGATTCCCTTCACTACAAACTTTCTTCGAGAGTTCTTCGTCGGGGTCACCAGTTTAGTATACAAAGGCTGGGGTCTTCAAATTAAATACTGGATGTGCTGAATCACTTTATTTGCACAACTAGTTAGGTAGGCGGTGGGCAGACGACTAACTCTCGCAGGAGTTAATTCGCCACGCCACGAATATAGCTGACTTTACATTATGCAATTTCCGAGAATTATAACACACACTATAGACTCAGCTTATTACGGGTTTTCCATGACGAGCATGAGCACATGGGGGCGGAAAAGACTTATGATCTAATCCTAAAACATTTTTGGTTTCCAGGCTTAAAACAATTTGTTCAAAAGTACACTTCACATTGCCTGGTTTGCATTTCAAAGAAACGTGTTCCCAGAGCCCCACGTCAACCTATCACGTCATGGGAAAAATCCGATATTCCATTTGAGACTATTCATATAGATTTACTAGGCCCATTACCAGAGTTCAATGGATATAAGTTTGTGCTAGTTTTGGTTGATTCTTTTACCAAATTTTGCCTACTTTATCCTATGTACAAACAAGACACTAACGAATTAAAACGGATATTTAATAACTCAATTTCTTTATTTGCAGTACCTAAACTAATAATCTAGCATCGTGGACGTATGTTTGAGTCGTCAGCTTTTACGAGCTGGATATCTAATATGGGGCATTATGTAGTGATATTCACTACATAACGCCCGAAATGCATCATTCCAATGGGCAGGCCGAGCGTTATGTAAGAACTGTTCTTAATTTGCTTCGTATAGAGGTTAACAGTAAAACTTTAAATTGGTCTGATACTTTGTGTAAAATACAATTAGTTTTAAATATTACTAAGCAAAAGACCACACAATATTCTGCTTTATACTTATTGATCGGTACAAACGCAACCACTCCTGTGATTCGTGCACTCATCCGGGACCTCGCCGTCGAGAACTCTAGCCCTCATCGCGAAGCCATGAGGGAGCTTAGCAGGAGCTCAGCTAAGGCGTCACTTGATAAAAATCAAGGTACTCAAGATTCGAGGGTCAATCGTCAGAGACACCCGCCAAGAAAGTTCCAGGTTGATGATCAGTTTTCGTGATAAAGTACACGCAATCTACAGGAAAACTTGATCCCGGAATGAGGGGTCCGTACCGCATTATTAAGTATTACCGAGTGACCGTTACGAGCTGAAGCTACTGAGCGGAGCTAGAGGCAAGACGACTCAGGCCGCAGCTCAATATATGATCCCCTGGAAAGGCGAATAGTGTCCCGAGAGTTGTGCTGAATTTTTTTAAAGTGAGTGTTAACTGCATAATATGTCTAATGTAATGTTTTTTTTAGTACATTGGATACGTGTTTGCCTTGACGGTTCGGGCGGACTGGCAGTCCATTATTCTACAGTGCCAGCCCGCAACAGACGTGCAGCCGTAGCGCTGGTGGGCGCAGTCCCGGTGAACGTGTTCTTTGAACGCGTATCAGACGCAGTCCTGGCAGCCGTAGCGCTGGTGGGCGCAGTCCTGGTGAACGTGTTCTTTGAACGCGTATCAGGCGCAGTCCTGGCAGCCGCAGTGCTGGTGGGCGCAGTCCCGGTACACATGTTCTTTGAATGTGTAACAGGCGCAGTCCTGGCAGCGGCAGTGCTGGTTTATTTTATTGGGAAAACTTGTACAAGTTAGAGTATGTGTATGATTGGGATGCTATGCAAAATGACATAAGCATATTTGTGAGAGCGAAGTGTTTAAGCCAATGGTGTGTCAGTTTATTTTATGTACGACAGCCATGTATGTGTGATGAACGAAAGACTAGGCATAACCGTACGTTTTTATGATTAATTAACATTAAAATTGTTGTAAAGATTGCGATGACGAGCACTCTGGGGACGCCGGTGTATCTACAAGTGCAACCGCTATTCCTGCTGCAACCTCAATGTGGGCGAGTCACATACGGGCGAGCGTGGTGAACGAGATATCACCGTGTGTACGAGCTCTCCAGAAGAAGACGTTGCTGGTACAGCCGAGGACGGTGCACGATCAGGATATCGTCAAAAGGGGAAAAGGAATATCGCGTCGTCCAAAAATACCTGGATGAACTGAACAAGACTGAGCGCGTCAGTTGGTTCTCTAACGCGCTCCCGCAGGACCGTGGACTCAAGGTATCCACGGCCTGCCGGTCAACACTCCCACTGACGCTATAGCCGCCGCACTCAATAGGAAGGGCTTCGAAGTGGAGTATGTGTCCCGGATTTTAGCCAGGAAGGATCGCCCCGGGTGCTCATACTTCGTGCTGCTAAAACGCACCCCGGACCTGGTACTCTGGATTTACCAGCTGACGGAGCTACTCAACATGCCAGGTATTAGGGTGGAAGCCTGGTGTGGTAAGGACGTCCCCGCCCAATGTCATCGCTGCCAACAATTCCGGCACTCCAGCCGGAACTGTCACCGCAGGTTGGCTTTCGTCAGGTGTGGCGAAGAGCACCTCGCCACTGACTGCCCCCGCCCGATCACCGAACAGCCCACTTGCATTAATTGCAAGGGGGCACACCCAGCCAACAGCAAACACTGCCCGGTCTTTAAAAGGGAGGCCCGGAACCGCCGTGCGGGCCCCATTGCCCGCACCAACCGCGCATCCAACCGGGTAAGTCGGGACCCACCCATTACCGAGAAAGAGGTCCCCCCACCACTGCCTACGGCCACATCTCTAATGGCCGAGGCTAATGACCCACCCCTCATTCCTCGTCCTCCACTGTCCCCGCCCCCTCAGTGCGGAAACAGAGAACGAAGAAGAAGGGCCCCAAGTTCGGAGTCACTTCTACGGCAGCAACGGACTCCGAATTTGAGCCCCTTGCACTCCCGCTCCCAAGTGTCGAAGCCGTTCTGTCGCCCCCCCCCTACCCCAGCGCACCAAGCGCCCCCCGCGGACTTCACGTGCATCGCGCAAGGACCCGTCGGCCACTACAACTACCGAAGTGGCTGAGGTTGCCACCGAGCCTGCAGTCCAGCAGCATCTGCCGCCACCTTGCGCTTTTGCCCTTAGTTTTGGCTCCCCGCCCAAGGCCCTTTTCAGGGGCCTGGCGTGAGATGACATCTTCTTCTGGCGCGGGCCTCTTTGCTGCTCGATCGTCAGCCGGTAAGGTGCTTGGTTTCGGTATTGCGCGTTGTAAGTCTATTTAACGTTATTTTATATCGGTGCTTATTTTATAAAAGTGGTCATTGTGATTTATATTTGATTTGAATATTAACGATTGTCTTATTGTAAAATAATTAATAAATGTTAATTGGTAAATAAATTACTTTTAGGTCGTTTATAAATGTTTTTTTTTATATTTTATCACTTCTGATTCCTTAAAATATATATTTTTATGTTCATCTATTACTCCGCCGTCTGTGGACCGATTTTCAACATTTTTTGGGGTAAAGGGTATACTCCCAAATTTGTCCTTTTGCCACCAAAGTGGTGACCTGATGATAGGATCTATGAGGAATCGAGGGAACTCCTCGTAATTTATATTTTATTTATTTTTCTTTATTCAATACCAACAGCGTATTACAATTTAGAACTTAACACTAAACATGTAACAATTAGTATGGCCAGTAACAGGTATTACATTGTTTGACAAATAGTAGTGCTATTTAACATAATAATAAAAACAATTTAATAAAAACACCGTCATCGTAATTGTCGACACAATGAAGTCTTGACATGGTTACTAATTACTATAATATAATAAGCTAAACAACTCCCAGTATTGTGGTTGTAATAAAATATTTTTGTCTCATATATAATATTAAGAGTGTATGTGTATGTGTGCATGTGCGGCACCCTAGCCCTACGACACGAAGTCTTGGGATCAGTGAAAAATACCGCATGTCAGGTTTGTACAACATGTTTATGTAAATATATATTTTTTTTTTTTTTCTTTAATCATCCTTTTTTAATATTTTTATAACTTCACTCTTGAATTTCTTTTTAGAATTGTAAGCAAATAGGTCTACAGAATTAAAATTTTTTGTGTATGAGCGACTTATACGTATCCTGATCGTTTTCAGTTCTGTCCATAACTAGTGTTTGATGCAAGTATGTGCAGTAGGGGGGTGTTTCTAGTGCGGAATTTGGGCGTTCGGAAGGTAAGTTGTGACACGAGGTCAGGGCAATCTATTTTACTATTAGCGATATCATACAGTAAACATAAGTCCAAAACAGTACGTCTCTGCTCCAGGGACAAGAGATCGAACTCAACGCAGCTCTCGTCATAGGAATCAAATCTTTTACCACAGCGGTAAGTCAGGTAAGTTATAAATTTTTTGAATGCGTTCCAGGCGACTTTTATATATAATGTAATGAGGGGACCATATCGAACTATTGTACTCCAAAACGCTCCTCACGTATGCGGAATAAACGATTTTGAGTGCTGAGATGCTTAAGAATGACTTACATGTCCGAAGAACAAATCCCAAATTCTTGTAAGCTTTACAAATTACGTTTTCAACATGGTCCGAAAAAGTCATTTTACTGTCCAGATATACATCGAGGTCCTTAACGATACGTTTTCTTTGAATTAGTACACCATTCATGTAATAATTATGGGTTATGGGCTTTGGTTTCCGAGTGAATGTAATACATTCGCATTTAATGGAATTAACAGTGACATTGTTGCGAGTATAATAATTAAACAAGTTGTCTAGGCCTGCTTGGAGCTGTAAACAGTCCTGGATATAATTAATCTTGCAAAATATTTTTTTGTCATCCGCATACATGAGATAGTACAAAATATGTTGGAGGCACGAACCGATATCGTACAAATAGGCGTTGTAAAGTAATGGTCCCAGGTGTGAGCCCTGTGGAACTCCAGTGGGCATCTCGATATAGTCTGAGCGACAACCGCCCATTACGACAGCCTGGGAACGATTCGATAGGTAAGATTCCATCCAACAAAGTAAATCCCCGTGAATTCCTAGCTCCTGGAGCTTTTGTAGAAGAATAAGGTGGTCCACTCGGTCGAACGCTTTTTCGAAGTCTGTGTAGATAACATCTATTTGTCCACCGCGTTCTATATTCTCTAAAATAAAGGAAGTGTAACAGGCTAGATTAGTAGTAGTTATGATCCTCTACTGACTTTCTGATGTCAGGATTCGAAGCACACTTGCCACTATTATTCGGTGATCCGAGCATTCTTGTTGTTGCGCCTCTAATTTCTTGTTACTTACTTTACTTTGACGAGCCTTTATATTTGGCGTACACGGGAAATTGGGTCGTAACACACGCAGTATAAAGTTGAGATTTCAATGACGGCAGTGGAATACAACCGAGAACGCGTCTGCACTACACGATGTTACAAATATACTATAACACAAATTTATGAAATATTACAAATTTTACAACGTCACCCATTGAACTCCCCGGCAAAACTATAGTGATTTCGACTTATGTACAACTGAAGTAGTCATCAAGCATATGCTACCAAAAAGTAAAATTTTGCACCAAGGTACAAAATAAAAAGGTACCCTGGATACAAAAGTACTGAACAGAACTCCTTAGTCCTTATATATACATGTTTGGGGTTTCGACGTTGTTTAACGAACTGCAAGCATATGTCACTATGTCAATTACAGAAATCATAATTCATCGTCATCACCACCATCATCACACCATACCTACATCATCACATTATGATAATAATAAGTACTTCTCATAGTCTTTGATTATGATGATGACATAGGTACTCCTCAGAGTTTTGCAAACCAATATCAATTTCTATGAAATTTTGCTATTGCTAAAAATATATTTGTGGTCATTATCATCACTATTATATTTTTCCTGCCGACTACTTAAAGTAATATAAATAATATAAAATATTGTTTTTATCAGGAAAATGTTTGGGCCGGTGCATGGTACTGACTTTTCAAATTGTGAAGACTGAGTAGAGAAATAGTTAAAATTTTAGTAAAATTTAAAATCTTTGCAGCAGTCATGACAAGATCCTCCGATCCTCTAACAACGCACTTCTTTTTTGCCCTTCCCATAGATCCGGTATCGTTCACTCGTCTTTCAACATACAGGCTACTCTTCTCTGGAATGCTCTTCCTCTAGAAATCAGGATGTCCAAAACCAGAGACACGTTTAAGCGCAGAGTCCGTGAGTTTTATGCGACACAATTGGCAGAATCCTAGTATATTATATTATTATTATTTATATATTATATAGTATGGTATTTATATTTTTTAATATTATATGACATATTATTTGTATTTGTTAGTTATATACATATATTTTGTGTATTTATATTATACTACTTTATTTATGTGTTTTAGCTACATCTTATTATTTTATTTAGAGCTGATTATTGACTTGTTTTATTTATTTTTTTCTCTATTAGCACCTGCACAATTTTGCTTTTGTACGCCTAAAGGTTGACTGGTAGAGAATGCCATATGGCATTAAGTCCGCCTATGTACCTGTTTTTGTGCATTAAGTGTAAATAAATAAATAAATAAATAAATAAATAAATAAATAAATAAATAAATAAATAAATAAATAAATAAATAAATAAATAAAAGGAGAATGGAATGTTGGAAGTTGGTTTACATTTTTTGTTTAAAAAATATTTTAAAAATTATGATTAAATATTAAAATATAAAATAAGTTTTCTTCATCATTTTAATTATGAAAAACAATTATTACTAATTTATTTTTGCAGATGAACCTGCACTACCTCCACGGCCATCATTATCACCACATACGACACTGGAAGGGTCACCCCATTAATGTCTGCCGAAATTCCGGGACGAAGGCAACCAAATGCTGCACCGCCTCCGCGGCCTCTCACCCCACAGCCATCATTATCACCACATACGATACTAGAACGAAGATGTCCAAATGCTTCCGCTCCATCTGCCAGGCGTCGTTTGTCCACGACACCGTTAACACCGCATTCGGCAGGCTCTCCCAGGCGCGTGTGCTCCCGCCGTAGACGTGGCCTGACGCCATTTGAAAGGGTGGCAAATGAGTATGCGGCGGTCGAGATTGCGCGCTTGGAGCTCGAAGAAAAGCGAGCCCAGCAAATAACGCAGCTGGAGGAGAAACGTGCTCTTCAAATAATGCAGCTAGAAGAGAAGCGAACACAACAGATGTTCGAGCTAGAGGAAAAGAGAACCCAGCAGATGATGCAGCTGGAAAGCAGGTCAGGTAAGAAATAAGCAGGTCCAGCTGCATCATGAACGTAAATTGCGGGCCTTGGAGATCGAACTGGAGAGAACCGCAGCTCTTTCCTCTATTATATATATAGCTTCAGACTGGTTAGAATATTTTAAAAGTAAGAATAATACTCAACCAATCAACATGGATTGAGGAATGATGGACTGGTTGAGAAGGCATTTTTATTTTTATTAGTTTTTAATTTTGAAGGTGTTAATTTGAAGACTGATTAGTTTCATTTTTTCAATTATAGGTACGAAAATATAGTCCTACAAACAAGGTCCATATTATAAATCAGCGTGTGTTTTATGTTTTATATGGAACTAAGTATAGTCTAATGAGTTCATTTAAAAAAGGGTATGTTTGTTATTTCAAATTAACAGCGCGCGCGCGTTGCATTTATTGTGTTGTTTGTTATTTGAAATATATTATAATATAACAAATAAATATATTAAAACTCATTCCAATCTAATAAGAATAAAAGATGATACAAATAAAAATATATTTTAGTTCCTGCAGTCACCGCGTCATACTCTTTTTGTTTTGTTAATTTATTTATTTATACTTAACAATTTATATATTTAACAATATAAATTTACAGTTCTCTCACAACACAAAATGCTAACATTAAGCTGTCAGTATTGCAAGTTTGTAAGGCGAATATATATAAGATTTGGTAAAATCAACTACGGATATTTTGGCCATATAATCTACTGCTGATGTGTAGACGTTTAGGCAGAAAAATAATTGTTGTACTCGAAAAAAAAATTCCTTCCTTTGGCGAGTTTGAGTTGAGCGGAGATTCACCGATTATGAGATGATTTTTTTACTTTGAGTATTATATATTTTTTTTGCCGAAATGCTACGAATAACAAAACTAATTTGTAGCCTAAATGTCTTTATATGAGCAGTAGATCATATACCCAAAATATCCATAGTTGATTTTACCAAACCTTATATTTCCCTTCATTTGGAGAACCTACATTTCAATAAATATTGATTAACATTAATAAATAGTTTATCATAATAATAATAAACATTGTTTTTTTTTATTTATTTCCTAGAAAATTTTAACCCACCACCACATATTATAAACATATAATAGGGTGAACTGACAAAATGTCAGTTCATCCTATGAATCAAGCAATTGAGCATGGCCCTGCCACGGATTAGCTCGTCATTGGGGGTGGTATGTTCCAAGTCAAGATCTTCATTATCACCCTGAGGGTCATCTGGTATATCCCATGGTGGAGGTGGTGGTTAACTTTGCATGTAATGCAATATTGTCCAACACACAACTTGCATTAACTATTTTGCTAGCTATTTCAGGATGATAGTGAAGAACTCTAACTCGAAGCATACACCTCCAACGAGCTTTAAATAAGCCGAAGCAGCGCTCAATGCTTGATCGGGCTTGAACATGGCGCTGAGTATAGATTTCTTGCCGGGATCCTGGATTCGCGTTCGCGTTCGTACGCCGTGGTGGGTAAACCGAATCGCCTGAAAATTTTTTTTTTACAGAATTGCTATTTTACTTAGGTAGGTACAATATTTTCTAATAAAGAATGTCTTACCTAAGAACCAAACACGTTCACCTCTTGCGTGGAGTTCTCGCATGTACGTCTCCACATGACTCACCGACCATATGTGAGAGTCATGTGTAGCTCCACCAAATTTAGCGTTTACACTTATTATTTTTAAGTCATAGTCACATATCTAAAAATGCAATAAAACATTAACTTTAATTTCAAGTAATGAATGAATTCTGGAAAATAATTCGTTACTATATACTACAAATTAAAAAACAAATACTGCAAACTAGAGGAAATTATTGAATTTTAGTAAATTACTTTATGAATATTTTGGAATATATACTACGTTTTAATTAGGAATATCTTATCTTGACAATACAGAAAAATGTTTACAAAATTATTAATGCCAAATTATTAACTATCTCGACACAATCCGTATTATTGTATAGTGTTATAAGGAGACAACAATATGATGTTTGATATTTATGTATCGATTTCATATAGGTACATAATAGCATCATAAATGGAAGTACCTATCTATAGGAGAATAGGGCCTCTCCATATTATATTTTACAACTCTAAACCCTCGTATTCACGAGTGTTTTTTTGTGGTCGCGACAGAATAAATAGCACTGTTAATAAAACTCTGGGCTAGTACAATAGAGCTGAAAACGTGTAGAGCTGTGAAATTTGACACTTGATACTTCGATTTTCAGGTCTATTGTACTAGCGTAGAGTTCTATTTACAGTGCTGTCATTTTTGTAGCGACCACGAAAAATTCTCGTGTGAACGTAGCCTAAGGATGGTACTGCGAAAAGCAGATGTCAAAATGCCAAACCTAGACTACCCCAAACAACCCCAAAAGTAGGACAGATTATGTATGGACACGGTTTAAGTTTACTTACATAATATGAATTCATTAATAACCTTAATAATGTAATAAGTTGATGCTTATCATCTGAACATTTAAGGAATGATATCCTTTTCTATTAAAAAATATATTATTCTCCTCATTGGGTTTATGTATTGCAATATGGATGCAGTCAATGCACCCTATTACATCTGGTAAATTATACTTCTCTAGAAATATGCACCAATAATATAATCAGTATTAAAGTACCGAATTATTAGGATTTTGAATAGATAGATTCATTAAATAATTATATATTATATACTTATAAAGTAAACTTTATTTGTCCACCATGATTTGGTTTACAGAAGCTTTGCTTATTAGTCCTGTGGTATTAACCGAGGTCTATACAAAAATACTACTATACCAAATTTCATACATTTATATTCATAATTACCAAAATGCTAGAAGGGCAGACAGACAGACAAATGGACAGAGCGAAACTTTAAGGGTTATTTGAGTATTACGGAACCCTAAAATGTAGAATAGAAAAGAGTTTGTATATGTTCGAGTATGTTTAGCATCCTAGCCCTACTATAATGTCTTGGAATAAGTAGGAAGCTACTTAATTGTACTTTGAATTCATAAATGAATATCGATATTAACATACTTACATAACTCAGATTTGGGATCTTGCTTGTGGTGTTTGTGGGAACGTGATCCACCGACCGACCACCGACCGACGAATCTACGGTCGACACCGACCGAATCGACAATACCTAAAATATAATAAAACCGCTACTTAACACACAACAATTTCTAATTTAAGTATGTGAGAAATAATATTGTTAAGTTATTGTAGAGGGCTACGACCTCTTGATTTGTATGTGCTTCTTACGCTTGAGTGGTGATGATAATAATACAACAACAATTCTTATATTCTCCTTTATTGGTGCTCAAAACAGATACGTATTACATATGAGATATGCCTAACACAAAATATACATCTACACTATGTATAGCCTTTTGGCCAACTATAATAAACTAGATAGGCTTACTTCATGACATCTGTCAATGTCAAAAATGACATTGACACTTACTTTTGTCTATATGCAACAGTTATGTAGGTACTTACCTTATTTACTTACCTTATTAGGTACCTTTATTTCTAAGGATATTTCTGAGGTGCCCTTACAATTTGCATTTTTCAGATCCGCACAGAGGCTTCTAAACCAGGTTTTGTCAAGCCAGAATTGATGGCAGAATAGAAGGTCGGGTATGTCATTTATTGCCTCCAATTGCCGTCTTAACAAATGAAGGGCACAGGAAAAGAAGGAGTTCATTGACATTGCCTTTGTTTCAAGTAATCAAAGATTTAAACCTAAAATTTCAGTTTATTTACCTACACCTCAAGTGGAATTTGATTTGTACCTATGCAAACAAGGAACAGTGTATAATCAACATAATAGTTTGTTATTTTGTATTATAGGGTTGGTAAATAAAACATAGTTCAACCTTTAACTTCCTAACTCCTAAATGTTATTGAAAAGAAGGTGCTCATTTGTCACAATTAACTCCTTTTTACATTTTACATCTGAAATGGTGATCATAATCAATGTCTTATGTACTTATATTAATTTACTACTACTAATGAAATAAAAAACATTATTTAGCACAATATTTTATTTATTAAATATTATTATATTATTAAAGCAATGTTAAAATCAGAGCAAAAAATATTTCTGTAAGTTTCGTAAGATACATTTGATTATACCTTGATTATCTTGAAGGAACATTGCATACATTTTTTTTACATTCAAATTTTCCGGCAAATATGTTTTATTTGAATCATGTAGACTGTAATGACTGGAACGACCTTAAACAAAAATATTTAAATTGTGTTGTCATGATTTATAGAATGAAATAAACAATAAATATAACAACATAGATCTATAAAATTATACATTACCAAAAATGAATTAATATGCCCTCTTATTAAACTTTGGACATCATCATTAAGTTTTACATGACTGTTATGTTTTCCTCTCTTATCAACCGCAGCACCTCCAGTTTTTTTCAAACTTGCTTCTAAATATTCAAATTTTTTCCTCGTTATTCCGTGTATCGACATGAAAGCCTTTTTGCATATCATAATTTCTTTTACTTCAGAATCAATCATAACAAGTACTCTGTACTTGTATACAGCATCGTAATGTGATATTCCTTCTTTCTTGGACGGCCTATTAACTGGGAGTACGGAGATTAATCCACTCAAATAGCTATTCTGCGCATCATCTGATCCTAGTAAATTGAAATTCTGGAGAATTTGGGTTCTTAATTCCTTAGGAACCTTATCGAAACATCCCAATCTGCAACCACAGGCTGGACCGGATTCATGACTTGATAATTTTAACGTTTTCAACACTTCAGACATCCGACCGTGTAATTTCCTCTTTTTTGTTGTCTTATAAAAGTAATTTTCATCACAATCACTATTATTTTTGTCCATTTTGAGAAAAACAACCAAAAACTAACACACAATGTACGCGTCGTAAAATTTCTGCAAGGAAGCTTAACTGGCAGCTGTCACTTGTATGACACAAATGTTAAGATGGCCGACTATGAGCGCGTTCTTTGTTACAATCACTGCAATCAGCCCGTTTGAACGTGGTTTCATAGACAATGGGCACCTTTTTACTGGGTATGGAATGCAATAAGCGCTTTTTATTCTAAAGTTGGATTTTATAAAAAGAACTTTACACCATTTCAGCCCCTTTTATCATGTGTAAAATTAAGTGATCTGATTGGCCACAGAAATAAGAAGCAAATGCTACAGTTAATAAAAAAAAATTTGTCAATGAGCTCCTTTTTTTCCTGTGCCCTTCAAATGTCTTCGCCTGCGTCTCTCTCACATATATTCATAGTGCGCGGCCCACAATAATCGCAAAGCATGCATGCTTAAGATTTCCAAAGTGATTTCCAAATTTACACACAAGACTCACAGCTGATGAATAATCCGCCATATTGTTCGTAATTAGAGATAAAGGCACCTTCCTAGTTGTCTTAAACGTTAGGTCGCTAAGGATCAAGCCAACGATCTGCTAAGTGTCACTTAAGGCCTGTTGTCTAGGCATTGTATGGAGAAAAGCGTTTGAGCAATTCGCTGTTGAGTGATTCGTTAGCCTATTCGTTCAAAATGGCTGTTTGGCTACCATTTTTTTTAGCGATACGATTGAACATGTCATTTAACGCACGCTTATGTCAATCCCATACATTTTTTATCTGCGAAGTTCGCAGTCGATAATAACGAATGTATCTTGACTAAGCCCCCTGGTTATATTCAAAATCAATGGAGAGATATTAAGATGGTCCCTATTCCAAAAGCAGGATGTAGTAGTAATGATGTCAAGTTGAGGCCAATTTCGCTAATTTCATGCACATGTAAAATTTTTCACGACATGCTTTGCAAACGGATGGAGTGGTTTACAGAGAAAAATTATATTTTATCAGTTGACTCCATTGGATTCCGAAAAGGTCAGTCTTCTTTTGACTGTCTTGTTAGACTTATATCGCAAATACAAATAGGTTTCTGCAAAAATATTCCCACAATTGGGTGTTTGTAGACATTGAAAATGCATATAATAATTTACTAGTGGATAGAGTTGTGTGTATTCTTGATGAGCTAGGTTTTGGAAAAAAGATCTATCAATATCTTTGGAGTTTTTTAAAGGAAAGACATCTAAAAATTACGGACGATGATAATGAATATTGTTTAATTAGATATGCAAGTATAGGTATCTCGCAAGGTGATCCATTGTCACCTATGATTTTTAACATTAGTACTTTTAAAGTGTGTCATTAAATCCAACAAGTCAATGTTTATCAGTATGCGGATGATTTTGTTTTATTTGATTGCTGTTCTAAATTAGAGGATAGTGTAAGAAACATACAAATTGCTCTGGATGTTATGTCATCTCTTTTGTGTGAATTGGGTCTCAGATTATCTTCTAGCAAATCAACTGTTTGTATTTTTAGTAGAGGGAGGCGTAGACAAGTTGAATCTTAGAATAGATAGTACACAGCTTGTACCTTCAGGTTGTGTTAAATACCTTGGGATGTGGATTGGTTGTTCTTTAAGGTGGTGCAGGCACATCAATGAAACACGCGATAAAACTCTCCGTTTCTTAAATATCTTAAAAGTTTTGTCAGGTTCTGGTTGGGGATTGAATCCGAAACACTTACGCACATTGTATATCTCGCTAATAAGAAGTCGAATGGACTATGGGTCTTTCTTTTATGAGAATAGTGCAGATTGCCATTTAAATAACCTAGACGTTGTTCAAAATAAAGCATTAAGAATTGTTGGTGGCTTCATAAAAAGTACGCCAGTTCATGAAAGAGTGAGATTTGTGTCTGAGACGTAAATATTTGGCATTCAAATTTTGTTTAAAGTTACAGTCCTGGTCTAATAGTACTATTTTTAATAATTTTAATTATCTTGAAAACTCATTTATTAGTAATATATATTAGAGTACTCGTAGAAAAAAGAAGCCTCTTTTACCTGTAGTTTATTCTGAGACTAAAAGTGAAAACTTGTATTCCACAGATAAATTTCCTTTACTTTCTTTGAGTGTTTGATTAAGCTGTATAGATATTAAAAACATAATATTTACTAGTCTCCATAATGTCACTGGTTCTAAAGCAAGTTACGATAGTCAGATTAGTCATATTCTCCATTTTGATATTCTTAAGGAAGTAAATGAAAAATATTGTGACTATCGGAAAATCTACACTGATGGATCTAAGGATGTAAATGGTCTTGGCGCAGCATTTTTCGACAGTGCCTCAGAACATAGTGCACTATTTAAATTGCCTGGTAATCTCTCGATTATGAATGCAGAGTTACTGGCAATTAATAAAGCAATTACATATACCGAAATGCTTGATTGTAATAAGATTGTTATTTTTAGCGACTGAAAGAGTGGACTACAACACATAATGCAATGTGTTCTGGGACATAGAGGTGTTCAATTAGCGTATAATATATTAGAGAAGTTATATATTTTTCAATTGTCTAATAAAAAGTTACATATTCAATGGATTCCGTCTCATATTGGTCTTGCAGGCAATGAGAAAAGCCGATCGTTTGGCTAGATGTGCTGTTACGTCTGGAATAGAAAAAAGTGTAATGCCATGTTCCTTTGAGGTTTCATTAAAATATAAAAGATCGTGCTTTGAGTTGTGGAAGGAATACTTTGATCAAAGGTCTAAGGAGAAGGGTATCTGGTATTGAGTAGTTCAGGATAGACCTCTCGTTAAGCCCTGGTTCATAGACTTAACAGAAATGAGCTAGTAACTATGTTTAGAATTCGTACTGGTCACATTCCTTTGAACAATTTTGGATTCTTAATGCGAAAGGTACCGTCCCCGAATTGTGATATATGTGGTGTTACCGAGGATGTCCATCATATGTTTGTGGAGTGTGTTCGGTATGAAGCTCTTAGATTAGAATTGTTTAAGTTTTTTAAAGTTAATTTGTATGATGTAGGGTTAATGTTTAGTTTTATAAGATTGTCGCATACTGCTTTGCAGACTATAGTTACATTTGTTAATAATTGTTTAAAATTAGGAGCTCAATAGAATATTTATGTAGTTAATAAAGTGAATGTACGATGAGGCTAACATAGCCCAAAGGTTTTAAGCCTCTTTAAAATAAATGAAAAAAAAATCCCTTAGAGCCACCATCTTTAGAGACATCTATTTGCCACATTTGCATGTCAGGTCACGGACCAATTGTAATAGTAAGCGCGTACTTAGCGTGCAATAAAGAAGCTCTAGCGATATAAAAACGCTATTTAACTTAGGCAACGCCGTCATCATTGCCGGCCGGAGTAAATGCCAAACACACTGAGTGGGGCAACTTACGTAACAATAGAAACGGCAACATTCTCTGTAGTTTGATCGATACTTTTAACTTTGCACTATTAGCTCCCACTTACCCCACTCGCTATGACACAAACGAAAACATCAACGGTGTCATACGTGATCCTAGTACTATAGACATAGCTTTAGTCAAAAATATTTCTCTCAATATCTATATTGAGACTCTCCACGAGCTTAACTCCGACCACAGACCGGTTACGATTACACTTGGTCTTACACTTGGTCTTAACCCAAACAATTCTCGTACTAGAAAGATTGCAGATTATAAAGCATTAGCCTCAAAGTCCTCCAAATCGAGTCACCTTGATAAAATTCCCGACACCATAGATAGTAAAGAGATAGCCATAGAGGCCGCCTCCCACTTGACCGATCACCTGGCAGCGACCATAGAAAATTGATCAAAGGAGGTGCCAACGACTCACAAGGACCGTTGGACCCTCCCAGATGACATAAAGGAGTCCAACATATTTACTTCCCTTTCGTATGACAATACGAAAGGGAAGTAAAGTTTAAAATCAAACAGCATCAAGCCGAGTGTTGGGATCGACTTCTCAGTGAGTTAGAGCCGTCACACGTGGCATACTGGCCACTCGCGAAGGCCCTCAAAAATAACACGGAGAGCGACATGCCTCCGTTAGACAGACCAAATCGTCCTCCTGCACTCGAAGACATAGACAAGGCCGAATGCCTAGCTGATAATTTCGAACAACAGTGCCGTCCGAGTACTCTCCCGATCGATCTCGAGCACCTTAGCTTAGTGAATAGCGAGGTCAACAGCTGACTCTCGAGGCCACCTGATTACGATAGGGTGAGGATGGTGGACTCGGAGGAGGTCAAAAACATTATAAAGTGTATGAATGCCAAAAAGGCCCCAGGCCAAGACGGTATTTTAAACAAAACACTTAAAATGCTACCGTCCGTGCTAATTCAACTCCGAGTGAACATCTTTAACGCCCTCTTAGTAGGATGTTAATTCCCAGACATTTGGAAAGTAGCTATTGTCATAGGTATACACAAACCGGGGAAACCCCGGAAGACCGACCAGCTTACCTCCCTTGGAAAAGTCTATGAAAGAGTAATAAAAAGGCGCCTCAATGACGTCATAACCAATAAAAAAACTCCTTCCACACGAGCAGTTTGCCTTTCGCAAAATGCACAGCTGTCCCGCTCAAGTACACCGCTTAACGGAGTACATAATTGCTAGCAAAAACGACAGGAAAACGACATGCGCCGTATTCTTTGACATAGCTTTTGACAAAATTTGGCATATCGGATTGTTATACAAACTTTATCAAATTGGAATACCTGGTAATCTTGTTTTACTACTCAGTAACTTCCTTAAAAATCGCAAGTTTCATTTCCGCGTAGAAGGCGCACTGTCGTCGCCAAGATATATGGAGGCGGGAGTACCGCAGGGCTCGGTCCTCTCGCCCTCCCTATATAACTGTACACTAGCGACATCCCCAAACACGCTAAGGTGCAATTAGCCATATTCACGGATGACACAGCCCTTTATTATTCTCACATCTGACCCTGTACCGCTTCCAAGGCCCTCCAGGAGTCAGTTACCGAACTCGGTAAATGATTGTCCAAATGGAGAATCGAAGTAAATCCCGACAAAAGTCACGCCATTCAATTCAACAAAACATCTTGCGCAAAGAAGCGCACATGCGCCCGTAAAATTAACTTAGTAGCCTGGGTTGCTAGGGGCTTTATTCTTGAAGCCTATTTTTAGGGTTCCGTAATACTAAAATAATCCTTATAGTTTCGTTCTGTCCGTCCGTCTGTCTGTAGTAATCTGTGGTCTAACGTAGGTACCTCTTTTGTCTAGAAAATGATTTAATAAGGATAAATAGCGACTTTTTAGTTCACAAAACAATTTCGTTTCCTTTGAAGTAAAGTGTGCTCGTAATATATTCCTATGATTATTATCGTAAACCTTTAAACTATGATTAAGAACGCCATAAAAAGAAGTGTATAAAACTCAAACTTAACACAAACCTTAAAAACCGGTCAAGTGCGGGTCGAACTTACGCACGAAGGGTTCCGTGCAAAACGGCTTCCGTAAAAATATCACGTTTGTTGTATGGGAGCCTCACTTAAATATTTATGTTATTCTGTTTTTCGTATTAGCTATTATAGTGGCAACAAAAATACACCTTCTGTGAATATTCTCTAGCTATCACGGTTCGTGAGATATAGCTTGGTGACGGAGAAACGGACAAAGAAGAAAAGACAGCGAAGTCTCAGTAATAGCGTTCCGTTTTTACCATTTGGCACGGAACCCTACAAAACACAACATCACATTAACCAGGGCAATAAGAAAGATTTGTCCATAAATACTGACAAGTTACATAATTGTGACCATAAAATTATGGGTATTAATCACTGTGATCTTGAAGTCGTAAGCCCCCAGGGACTTCATCTGATCTTCGCCCCTAATTACCAGAGGAGAGGAGAAACTTTATGGGCGCGTAAAATTTTCCCGAATATTCCGGAGTTTTCCCCAACAAATGAGTTCAGTGGCCCACGTTTTTTATGACCTTGACCTTTTTAATTTGTTGACTTTTGTGGCAGGAACGTGACGAGTACTTTATTGTACCCTAGGATATTATTTATGAATCACCGTTGCTCGTTGCATAATCTGCTACACGTGTTTTTCAGATAACTTCCGACGATGTGAAAGTTATGTTATTAAGCGCATGTATTACGCCGTTTTTGTTTTAAACCATTACTGCCTTAATAATAAACGAAAACTACGGCTTTACAGCTTTTTGTTCCGAGTATTTAGGCAGGAGGAACAGAAATCTGTCGTCAATTAACAAAAAGCGCTATGACATAATTCATATTTTAATTTTTAAGTTGAAAGCATAGAATACAAATTATTGTCTCGGCGCTCGACTAGATACCGCTGGCATACTTGAAAAATGCGGCAACAAATAGTATGCCGAAGTCGGCTTCCCGGAGCCCGTCACATTGAAATCTTCGTCTCAGATGTACGTACCGAATTAGTGCACACTAGAAATTATAAATGGGATATAATTAATCTTGCGAACAAAAAAATAAGTTGGCGATTGCACATGAGCATACCGTATTACTGAATTTAGCAGCGAATTAATATGTTGGCGACTAATTACTAAACTGGCGACTAAAATACAATAATCGGCAGATAAAAGGTGGCGAAATTTAATCCAAACTGTCACCGATATTTATAAGTTGGCGACTAAATGTCCGAATTGGCGACCATTAAACCATGTAAGCAGCTATAAAACCAGATTGGGTTAATAAATTAATGGCTGCTAAAATTTAATTTTGTTTTCTTTTGTTATGGATGTCGTTTTCAAGGTTTTTGGGGGTGCTGAATAATATGAAAATTAAATATATTTTGAAATTCCAAAATGGCGTACATTTTTTATTTAAAATTAAGCAGCGTGTCCTTTCGAGGTTTCTGGGGGTGCTGATTATAAAATTGTGTTCAAATTTCAATTTCCAAAATGGATAATTTTCCATCTTCGTAATGTGTGTGTGTGTCTAGTGACATGAATATCTACTAATTTAAAAGTTCTTGAGGATGCTTATTAGGATTGTTGAATATCATCACAGTATGCAACGTAGCCATGCTTAAGCTATAGATTTTTTTGGAATTATAGAGAAAGAAATGCTCTACTTTGAGACACAAGCGATGTATAAAGCTATTAAAATATTGAAAAATTAATGATTTTAAAATATCTTTTCCTCCCATCATGAAGAAAATATGTGGTTGCTAGATTAATAAGGGGGAGCAAATTTTCATTACGACGCACAGTTTCTGAGATAGAAGAATTTTACAAAAATGAATAAACATACGAAATTTTAAAATAAATGTTATTTTTGTAATTAACATCCCCTTAAACCTAGAAAAGGACAGGATAGATTAATTTTATTAAAAATAAATGTCCACTATCATTAAAATTCAAAATGGATATCATTTTTGTACTCAGCACCTAAAAACCTCGAATACGACTCCCATGCCATTTCAAATTCAAATTTCAAATTCAATAATATTTTTGTAATCAACAACCCTCCAAAACCGAGAAGAATTAAAAATGGGAATTTTGTACGCCCCTTTACGTTTTTTATGTGCGCTCGTTTTGCTGCTTATTATGTTTTTTTAATAACTTACATCAGGAAAAATATATGTGCATATTCTTAAATTAAATGGGTACTCTCAAATTGTTGCGACGATGGTTATTTGTTGGCCAAAATGACATCTGTCTGCCACTTTGGAATATTTAGTGAAAAAAACTGGTAGCAATTAGTCGCCAGATTTGGATATTTTTGTTCCTTACATTCTTTCGCTAGCTTCGTAATTTAGTATTCCATATTCGGTTTTTTCACATCCAAAATTTGATTGTTTTGTCGCAAGTTTAAATACATGCATTATAAATCCACACTACAATAATGAATTGCCGCATTCACAGAGCTGTTGTTGTTAGATAGCGCGGTATATTAATGTCGAGGGCCGAAATCCATCATTTATCTATGATTGAAACTTAAAAATTTAAATATGAATTATGGTCGAATTTGGAACACAGGTCGACCGCTAGTTCTATTAAATTATGTGACAAATAGTTACTATGGCCGCTAGCAATTATTCTCTATCACGACCATTCGAAGTAATTTATGTCCTAGCGTGAGATATTCTCTGTAACTAAGTGAAATATGTAGGTGGGTCGTCCTTCTTTTTAACCTACAATTTTATAAAACAGCTCAATTTCGAAAAAAAATATAATGTTTCTCGTCATTATAAATATATATATATTCTTATAGTAGAATTTCTATTCTATCGGAAAAAGTTGTTGGCCAAGAAGTTTACAGATTTTTGTACGATTTTCAAGACCTGAAAGATGGATCCGACAAAAAAAATAACACCTCTGTCACGAAACCTTTTATTTTATTCTATCTAATACGCTTTGTCAAATAACTTGTACTTTTATAAAATCTTAATTAACTAAAGGAACTTTTAGAAAACATCTTAAAATAATACATTTGAATTTAAAAAATATTTTTTATTCGTGACCTTATACCACTCTGTCACATTTTCTGCTAATATATATTATGTTTTTGCTATAAATCAATTTTTATTATTTTTAAGAAATAAATACGAATATCACAGACGGCAATATCATCAACTATTATATTTATTATTTTCCAATGTTTCACTGGTTATAATAAAATATATAAACGACCAAAATATATAAATCCTACCAGGATACAACATCGTGACAGAGTAGTAAATAATGTGACAGAGTTCTTATTCTAGAGGATACCAGGCTGCGTTTTGGCATAAGACTAGTTTATTTTTCTAGAATCATTTATTTGTTATAAATCTTTATCAGTCTTTAACATTGTCATATAAAATAACATGTGATCGAACTTAAATAATTAATCTCTTATTCAAAAGGTTCACAAATGTGATTTACATTTGAGAACCTTTTGAATAAGAGATTCGTACATTAGTAAATTAAATGACTATTCACTCGACATACTTAATAAAAAAAACTATTCTAACTTGACAACAAATTAAAATTACCAAAAACATAAAATAAAATAATCATCATTAACAATAGCATAATTTAGACAGACAATATTTCAATTTCGAAGGCACTGATGGAAGTGCTTATTTTTCGAATACAGGCAGTGGCCCTTTAAACTGGAAATAATGTCTCTTTCCCTTTTTAATAACATTTGGAGCCGGTAAGACTTTAATCAAATCATCAAAAGGAACATTCGATACGTCATTCTCCACTAACTTAAACAGTCTTCAACTATCATCAAATGTTTTTAGGAACATTACCAAGGACATTAACAATTCTTCATCGACGTTACTTTTTGCTACTCCAGCATAAGTGTATTTGATTTTCTGTGCAATCTCTTCTTATATTTTCGAACTTTCTTTTCTAACTTTGTTATATCTCTTTTCACTTTCTTTCTTCCCTTGAACTACAAGAGGATACTTCAGAGGGAGTCGGTTCGGAGGTTTCTTGTGTTGGTGATGGAGCCGGGGTGTTTAAAAGTATATTTTTCTTCTCCCTTCTTTTTTTATTCCCTTCTTGCCATATTCGCTTTTTCAGTCTATGTTCTAGTATGCTCATGTCAGCCACTAGCTTTTTTCGAGCATGGTACCTCTCTAAATCCTTTAGCTTTACTTCAGCTACCTTCTCAGGGTCATTTTTGCGTTTTTCCCGGCAACGCTGCTGTCTTTCTGCTGGTGTTAATGTCTTCGTTTTCGCCATGATGGTATCTGGAAATAGGATATAGGTAATAGGTACCTAAACATACGAGAATATAGAAAAGTTATTTTTAACACTTTTCGTAGGAATAATTACCATAATAACTAATTGGGTATCTATTTCAATATTTCTCAGATTCAGCATAAATACAACATGAATATCGCCTGTTTTACCCCTCTGTTACGTTCTCTACCACTTCGTCACAATAAATATGTGACGGAGTTGTCATGTGACGGAGGGGTAAAAATTTGTTGGAAAGTCGATTACATTTCATAGTTAACATAGAATACATAATTTACACGTTGGCAATAAAATATTTCTTATAACTTAAGAGTAGACAACGAAAAGTACCAATCATAATTATATTTTAAATCAATTACTTACGTGACGAAGCGGTAGCCGAAAAAACACACACGCATCTCCTGTCACAGCTTTCGGGCGACTGACGCGCTTTCTCTTGATCTCGCAGGGGAAATCGAACTAAGGGGAGAAGGGGGTATAAGCATCCATCGCACGGCACAAAGACGAGTGGCACAAATGCGTAATTCGAAAGACAACCTACGTGAAAGAATTTACAAAATAGAACATCTGGTATAGGAGACAAGTGTTTAAATTTTTTGAACTTTTATTAAAACTGATAAAAAATAAAAGTTGCTATTCCCTGATAGGTAATATATTTAGGAGTTACAAGATATTTTTACGTTTTGTGTCATCATATATTTTTTTCGTCATATTATGGATTATACGCAAGCTGATGTAGCAGGAGACACTGTGATTTGTATGAAATACACTTTTGTCACGCGGATTTACAACTCTGTAACGTTCTTTTTACAATTAAATTATCTAATACATATGTTATACAATCGTGCACAGCCATTGAGTGTATAGTACACTGCATGTTGAAATACAATTGAGAAAAAAATAATGATAATTTCCTTGGTTTTTTTTCACTGACTAGTGGAGACACCTTTTTGTAGGTTAAAAAGAAGAACGACCCAGTTAGACTTGTGATTCGAATAACATACATCTTGTTCTAATGCATATTCAATATTACATTGGATAATAATAGATAAGTATTATTTAGTAACTATTTATTTTTCACTCCTAATGAGGATCAATCACTTAGTAGCAAATCTCAAATCTTAGTAGAGCGGCTACTCTGAAACGCGCGCTTCCGCTGAATTGGTTACGATGACGCCATCTGTCGCGATCCGTGCGACAACGGCTTGATTGTACTCATACTTCATAAATCGTAGGTATTGCATAAGTATTCATTCTCCGATTCTTGACGCTTGTGCCTCGCGTGCATTGTTTTTGTTTAGAGGGGAGGTGACGACGACAGATGATGTCATAGCGACTCGCTTCATTCTCGGGCGCGTTTTTGGAAATCAAAAATCTTCGTCATTTTTGGCCCGATTTATATAATTTGTTTACAGTAAGTACATACATTTTTTTTGTCGCCATAAGTACTGCATACCCCACAAAAACACTACTGATCCTCAATTAGGCATTCAGAAATCGTGCCAAATGAAATCAAAATTTTAATATCGCATTAGTATCTGCAATTTGTATGCCCAATGCACACCAGTCTATTATAATATAAGATTATGTTTGTTGTTATATCTGCTTGATGTAAATTACTTTATTCCTCGTGTTCTTTTAAGGAAATTTTACGAAATACTATTCAACGATTTTAAAATCCTTATTTTTTCCCGGTTTTGACCTATAGGTCGATTCTGTTATTTAAATCTTACAATAATACAATTTCGATGCAGTGTCGATATGGAAAAATAAAAACCAGGAAAGTGATTCGCGCACGTCGCGTTCCGTACCATTGTACGGTATACCAATATTTTACATGTTTACTTATTATTTCGTTAGTTTTGTACGAAGTTTTCCAAGTAAGCGCATTTTACAAGTTGGGCATCTATAACTCCAAAACTAACAAAGTAATATAAGTGGTTACAATTTTACTTTAAAGTTCATCACATTGACTACCATCATGATTTTTTTCAGATTTTTGAAGCTAGCCGTTTAGATTTTAGAGGGGAGGGGAAGTCCTATTTTAACAAAAAATGCGCTTTAAAGTTGAATATCTCGGAAACGGATACCCAAATCAAAAATCGTCTTAGCAACCTCTCAATGTTTTCAAAGTACCTATCTAATGATACCCTTTACGTGTAGGAGAGGTAACCCAAAAAATATGTTTCGTTATTTAATTTTATCACTTTATTTACTTTATACACATATTATCCATGTAAAGTTTCATCTTTCTAGCACTAACCGTTTGGACGGTAAGCCGAAGACGGACGGACATGACGAAACCATAAAAGGTTCCGAAACGTAATAGCCCAAGATCTTCTAGGAAATTTGGAGCAGGTGTTTGAGGCAAGCTGAACCTTGTCCCTTGAACCTTGAAGCAAACCTTGTCCTTACACTTATATTGTACCTCAACACGATAATGCAGGTCTGACTGGTCAGAAGCGGAGCTAAGTCAATATACATTTTTTTTAATTCCCAAAAAATATGTGTGAGGCGATTTGAAATTTTGATATAGTGTTAGTTTAATGTTTAAGGGGTTGGGGAAAAATAAAGCCAGGATATTTAGTCGGGGCTTCAATTTGTCACACCAGTGTAAAAGTAAATTGTAAAAGGTTAAAAAATAAAATCGTGTTTTTATTTTTTAAAATAAAATATAAATTTAAGAACTTAAACATTAAATTCTGGCTATAAGACTCTATGATAAAAACCTAACCAAGAGGGTTGGTCGTTGGAGGGTCGTTGGAGGGTTTCGTAACTATCAACGAGCAATAGGTTTTCTTTGAATCACTTCAAAAGTTATTGTCCAATTTCACTCAAAATTATTTTCCTGAAGAGTTTTGAGCATGATCTATCAGCATGGAAACTTACAAATTTCTATCTCCTATAGCTTAGAAATGCCAGGGGGAGGGGCAACTTATAAACCACTCTGGAGGTTTTTGGATTCCTCGAAAATGGTTTACTTTGTATAAAAGTAATGTATGAAACTTTGCCTTTATTTTAAAAGACCTATTCAACGATACCCCACACGATGTGGTATCCCCAACTCCTTAAACATTAAACTAACACTATATCAAAATTTTAAATTGCTCCAAACATGTTGTTTGGGGATTAAAAAATTCTCGTTTCAAAAATTTGTATATTGACTTAGCCCCGCTTCTCACCAGCTAGACTCGCAGTCTCGTGTTGAGGTATAATAGGAGAAATATATGACAAGGTTTTAAGCTTGCCTCAATCAAATTTCCTGGTAGCTCTCCATCTATAAACTTCAAACCAACGTTTAACGCGTTTCGATTGGTCTAAACTCAAAAAAAATTAATGTATGATGTCAAGACGGTTCATTCATAAATCATAATTCATTGAATGTAAATTGAAAGTTTAAGTTATTTACCAGAATTTGGGTTCTGAGCATAGATTCTCACTAGATGTCAGGTCTGCATAATATTGTAAGTGTTACTCGCAGAGATACAACGAACTCAAAGAAAAAAGGAATGAAATAATGCTTCCGTTGTATGTCAATGAGTGAGGACTGAGTGTGTAGTGAGCGAAGACCTAAGAAAAGTAGCTCGACAACGCACTTAATTACTCCTCTGGTGTCAAAATTGTCTACAGGTGCCATAATCGTATACCATCAGGCAATCCGTATGCTATTTTGCCAGTCTCATTAAAAAAAGCCCACAAACGTGATGAGCTCAAGATTTTCGTTCGATTTTGGGTATTTATGAATTTCTTTTGTACGATAAACTGTAAAAGTATTCAAATACTTCTAGGAAGTTTATTTCGGCCGGTTGCCAAAAGGACAATGAGCTCAAGAAAAGGTAACTGAACATCGTGGGCCCAAATGTAATGGGCTTTATTATATTAGATATATGGTTTAAAAAAATCGTCACTTTTTTGTCCTAAAATATAAAAAATAAGCTCAATTCTCAATATAGGAGCCGAGAAAAATAAGAAAGATGTTTAGGTTTCGTGATATCGTCCATTTATTTAATCGATTTCAGTATTACAGTACGTAAATACTTTTTGCACAAGTCATTTATAATTGTCAATTTTGTCATAGGGTGTTGACGTTTTGACTTTTGATTCACTCGTTTCGTGTTTTGTAATGCGTTTCATTTTGTTGCGTTTTGAGTGTTAATATAGTTTTCAACGACAAGGTCTTTAATTATTACAGAATCCGGGTCACAAAGCTTGAAAAATAATTTCAGTCTACGGCTGTCGTAGAGGAAATGCATCTGTTCTTATGTACGCTTCTATTGTAATTGCATAGTGAAGAGATGAAATGTTGGGCCTGCTGAGTGGTCAATGCTCATGTTATGTGTATCGTAATATTATGGTACCTTAGCTGGAGAAGGTATCGAGATCATATTGCTCCACCTGGATGAATTCTTAACGACATTTCAATCTTTATAGAAGACGAATAAATTATATACTTACTACATTAATATTGTTCTGTTTCTTATAAATCTATTCCTGTTATATCTTTATTGTTTTTAATTCATCATATTAATCATTAATAATAACCTATTATTCTGACTTTTCACGCATTCTCCACCTAATGTACTGTGTTAAAAGTTTATTTCATTGGTATTGAAACATAGCCCTAAACCTAACCTTCACTAAACAGCTCATAACTTTGTTCTCAGATTGCTAAAAGTTACAGAATTTTCCACAAAGCTCTTATTAATCTAAATATATCTATATATACCAGTTTTATCTTAATACATTCTTAGCCCAAGAATGTATGAAATGGTTTCAATGTCGTGAAGCATAATAAGTGTAGGTTAATTTCTGTAATTTATATACTACATACGGAGGGTGCTGTTTATCCAATTGGCTTTTTTAAGAAACGGGCCAGGAAACGAGCAGACGGATCGGCTGATGCGCATGCTTAAGCGATTACCGCCGCCCACGGACACTCGCATCACCAGAGGAGCTACACAGCTTTAGAAACCATTAAAGTCTAGTTAAGGCCATTGGTCTACACGTCTTTATAATATTATTATTATATAATAAATTAAATAAAATAATATTATTTAGTAAAACCATAATATTATTATGCTAATAGCCCTATCGTTTTTCTGAGAAAATGACAGTCGAGAATGAAAAACGACGATAACCAAAAGCCACTGATATTGTGGTCGTACTGTCGTGTACCTACTATTAAATCTACGTCATTGTAATATGTAAAGTTTAAAACACATGAGCAAATAATTTGAAGTAAAGGGCGATCATGCTTTTTGTGTTGTTTATTTTTATTGCAGAACGTACGTAGGTAAATAAGACAATAAAATAATAATATAATAAGTAATTGAATATTCATTTAATTTCTACTAACAAGTTGTATTTGAAAATCATTTGCCGCTCTCATGAAAATTAGAAATTTTGTTCTTATGTTAGGCACTGGCTCGTCCGCCGGTTTTCCAACTATTTTGTATCTCCTGAGGATTGTTGAGAGCACTACCTTCATAGATATCTGCCCGAATTTGTAACCTGAAAATAATACGAAGACACATTACCCTACACACGTAAACTTCGGACCGCGGATCGGACTGCGATTCAAACCGCGGAGGGATCTGTTCGGTTTTGATCGCGAACTAACAGTTTAGTTACGACTAAAATACATCATGGTTCGGACTACCGGCATCTTACTTAATACGTCAAAATTCGTCATAGCGCACAGTTTAAACTGTGGAAAATGCGCTGTCATCTACATGCCAGATCTGACTGTCAGCCGCGAATTTAGACGTTCGGTTCGGAGCGCGGGTTGGAACTGTGCGTAGGACGGGCGCTATTAAATCCCCGTAGGGCGAAGGGCCAAGGCACGGCACGGCATATAAGGCGGCACAATACCCACAGAAAAACAGCATAACAAATATAATATTAGAACGTGCCCGTTCTGGTTTGGCTTCTGGGAAACGCATTATGTAACTTCTTGTGTTTCATCTTTCATTCATCATGCATTCATTCATCCTACTAATATTAGGTATAAATTTGAAAGTTTGTGAGGATGGATGGATATTTGTTACTCATTCACGCAATAACTTTTGAACGGATTTTGATGAAATCCGGTATGATAGTAGTTTAGGCTCTGGAGTGAAACATAGCCTTACTTCTTATCCCGGAAAAAACAGTATTCCCGCGGATCCGCAGGAAACAATTAGTCACAATAATTATTATAGTAAAGTATCATATTGCCCTAAGTGGGATAGAGAAGTATGTTTGTTATTTTCTGGTCATAAAACACAATGATGTAAATTGAATTACCAACGCAATTCCTTGGTCCATAACTGAAGGGCATATAAGCTTGAGGCGGTAACTTTTCAAAACGTTCTGGCGAAAATCTATCCGGGTCGAAAGAATCTGCATCACGACCCCAATACTTTGGGTTTCTGTGAATACCCAGTATCCCTGCAAACAGTCCACTACCAGCGGGTATAGTCCTCCCAGATGCTGCAAAGACGAAAAATTTGTTAACACTATGTATTATATGTATGTTAATGAGATAAACTACGGAAGGCTAAAAAAGATGTAGGTAAAATTGCTTGAAAGTAAGCAAATAGGATAGACGAGGTAATTTTTTATTGCATAAACCATATATACCATATATACCATAATACCATTGTAAGTGATCTTAAATACGAAGTACTTCTAAGAGGAAGAAACAGTATACTAGACATCGATATTTTCGTAGGTACAGCGATTTGTTTACAAAGTTTCGCAAGTCTCGTGAAAACGCTCCATGTATTATTCTTTTTAAACAGATATAGTTTAAAAAACTATGAAAACAAGCTTTTATAAAAAATCTAACTAAAAAATAAAAAAGAAAATTTAATAAATTTGGATTAAGAATAGTGTAAATGAAAAATAAATTTTTATTATTGTGAAAGAGCGTGGGGTGCAGTGTCTTCACCTGTACGTTTGTTTGTATGTAACCGACTACAGTGGATTTGATTTTGATCCACTTCAAACGGTCAGATTTCGTTTAAAGTGATTTTTAAGATATTAACAAAGTGAAGATCCTTCTCATATATCTGCCAATAAAATGTTTATAACTATTGACACTATGCACCCCACGCTTTTTTAAAATAATGAACATTTATTTTTCATTTACACTTTTCTTAATCCAAATTTATTAAATTTTATTTTTTATTTTTTAGTTAGATTTTCTATAAAAGCGTGTTTTTTTAGTTTTTTTAAACTATAATTTATTTTTTGCTTTTTAGTACGATTTGCCAAAGAGTAAGCTTGGAACTGCACGCATGATTATTTATTATAATAATTTATAATTTTAATTTATAAAATATTTTTTTTAATTATTAAAATTGAATTAAATCGAATTATTGCATTGTCATCGGTCTTTGACAGGTGTGCAAAGTTTGAATTAAATTTGATCGTTCAAAGTAGGAGAAAATAGAGCCCAAAGGAGTCGGTTACAAACAAGCATGCAAGCAAGCAAACATACAGGTGAAACTAATAAAAGCGTTATAATTAAACCGAATTCCAAAGTAAAAATACACATGAAAGCATGAAATAAATATTATTTTCTAAATAATTCCCTTTTTATATTCTGTTAAAATTTAAACTATTTCTATACACGATTTCCATAATTTTGAAGTCGGTACCAGCCCAAACAAAATAAATCATTATTTTATAGAGCTCACGTTTAAGTTGGCTGGTACCGACTTCAAGATTATGAATATTGTATAGACATAGAGATATAGATTGCAAATGTCTTTTATGGCCCGTTTCAATAACCTATCTACCAATAACTATTTGTTAGAAACGTCAAATTTGTATCGCAAAAAACCGTCAAATTATTGAATGACGACGTTTTTAACAAATGGTTATTGGTAAGGTTATTGAAACCGGCAATTAGTTCGCTCCGGTATAGGCCCCGATTTCACGAAAAAGTGCGATCCCCTTAACTCTCGGATAGTTTTGAAGATATTATAAGACCGAAGCGGCACAAACAATATCCCAAACAATATATTTTATATAATAGAAATGTGTAAGCTAGGATCTTACACATACGACTTTGAGCTGAGGGAAGTAGGTATATAGGTTAATGTGAGGGCTGGAGAAATCTGGGACTGACCTTATTGTTGAGCTGGTGGTTCTGTATCTGGGCGGAGGTTTCTTCTCACTACACTACACAGCTGTTGAGCGGATTATCGATAGATTTATCGCGGTTCGCCGGCGAATTTGGTATTATATTAACCAGCACAAATAAATATGCGCACACGCGTTCGCGTTCACTAGGTTTCGGGATGAGCTGAAAATGCATCCGGCGCGGAAGGGGATCTAAATGCTAGTGTACGTCACTCTCTGACAGCGCCCCTGAGTCGGTCGGCTATACTCGCGTTGTGATTGGCCGAATTGAATGTCCTTTGTGTTTATTCTAAACGTCGCGCTAGTGTGGGCGCGAACAGAACTCACGTTAAAATTTGCTGGTACCGACTTCAAAATTAGGAAGATTGAGTAGAAAAATAGTTAAAATTTTAAAATTCACATACGGTAAAGTAATGACTTATGTTTGAAGATATCCGTGTCGGTGTTAAATACTATGAGAAGTACCTATTATATCATCATAATGTGATGATGTATGGTGTGATGATATTAAAAGTACTGGACAGAACTCTTGAGTCCTTATAAATACATGTTTGGGAATTCCAACGTTGTTTAAAGAACTGCAAGCATATTCCACTATGTCCATTACAGTTGCCGTCATCATCATCACCACCATCTTCACACGAAACACCAATGAATTATTATGATGACATATCATGGTATCAACGTTTGTATGTAACTTTTTTGTTTGTAGTCAGATCTGTTTGAAATTTCGTGATATTGCTCTTTGACATGATCTACTAAAACTCTTATTCAATATTTTATTCAATCTATTATGTGGTAAAAAGGGGTATTACACTTTGTATGGGGAAAAAATATTAAATGAGCATTTTGGCTTGGAACTTTGTAAATGTAGTCCTAAAATAAAATAAGTTTATACATATATCACGATTTTTTTGAAATTCGATCCCTAAAGGAGTGAACAGGGAACAAGGGTATGAATGTATTTTTGTCAGAGTCAGACTATAGCTTGACCATTTTACTATATTTCTTGTTTATTTTTGGAATTTTTCTCTTTAAGCTCTTTATTTTGAGACCCGTAGTACCCAGGCCCCAGGGGCACATGAGCGGATAAGATAAAGTCGTGTTTAAAGTCATCATACATGTGGAGTCACATACAAAAGCTCGCTTTAAAAAAACATAAGACTCCATTTGAGAGGTGAACAGTCTACTGAACAGTTTTGCTTAAAATAGGAAACGGCGATTACCCTGCTGATGGTAAAATTACTATTCCGCAAAGTTTGGCAATATGATCACACAATTTGATGCATCACTTACAGAACTCACTAACGCAGTTTACCCTGATGTCACCAATCTCATGACAAAGTCCATAGAAAGGTTATATTGTGAACGTTCCATTTTTACTCCCAAAAATTAAAACACAGCCACAATAAATGAAATTTACTCAAGCCATTTGAAGCAGATGAAGTACAATATAAGTCAGTGGAGTACTTTGTAAAAGCTGATGCAGTAAACTATCCCGTGGAGTTCCTTAATACTCTAAACCCAAATGGTCTTCCACCACATAATCTCCGTTTGAATATTGGAGCAACAGTAATGTTATTAAAACATATTAAGCCTCCAAAATTGAGCAATGTCACCAGACTCCACATAAAAGTTCTCCATTGCAACATTGTCGAGGCTACTGTACTCACTAGATGTGCTCAAGGGGAAACTATTCATACCTAAAAATACCATTGATCCCATCAGAGTATCCATTTGTATTTAAAAGACTGCAGTTTAGCCTTAAAGTATGCTTTGCCATGACCATCATACTCTTTAGCACTATACTTTTTCGGGATAAAAAGTATCCTGTTTTAATCCAGAGCTTATACTACTAACATTTCAAATTTCATCAAAATCCGCTTAGTAGTTTTTGCGTGAAAGATTAACACACATCCATACATCCATACATCTATTCATCCATCCATCCTCACAAACTTTCACATTTATTATATTAGTAGGATAACCCAACACATTATTATTAATTTCAAAACACTACAGCCTGTACGATTTTTTTGTAATTTGTAAATACTATATCTAACTCTATGGAATTGAATAAAGCTTTAATTATTTTTAACTATATAAATTCCTAGATATTACTAAATAATTTACATGCGAATGCGGATTTAGCAGCTGTAGATATCCGCAGAGGAGTTACAAGTATGAGTACATATTGTCGGTCTTTGCCGAGAATTCTCTGTTCAGCTCAACAGAGAATTCTCCCGAAGCGGGGCTCTCCCATAGTGAAAAAATACTCGTAAAATACTCTTTCTCGTAATAACATAACGTATAGTTTCGTTAACCCGAACGACGACAAAGATTTTAGCTTCATAGTTATTCTATCAATTATAAACCTCTCGATTACAAAATCAAACTTACGTAATGCAACGTCCTTGAGAACTTTTCTTGCAATAACTGGTGCAGGCGGGAACAGTCTCAAACTCTCCTTGATGACTATGTCCAAGTAATTAATTTTTCCGAGGTCTTCTTTTGTTATGGGTCTGTCGCTGCCACCGAAAATGTCATTTAGTCTGGACCAAACAGAAAATACGATATTATTATAAGCTTTGAAACTACAATGTGTTGGTTGTATGTAATAGCTAAGATTAGTAATAATGCGACATAGAGTTCCTATATTTCAAGCAAATATAGGAGAGAAGCTTCGGCAAGAATAGGCGAAGATCAAAGCGAGAAATAACGCTCACGTTTCTTTTCGCCGAATAGGTTAGTGTATCGAAGGTCCAAGGCTTAAGAGACCGGCAACGCGTTTGCAGCTCTGGTGTTGTGGATGTCTATGGATAAAATTTCCAAAAGAATATAACGGTTGTGAACTCACTCTCTATGAACTTTATCCTGCACCTCTGGGTATTGGGCAAGCAGCATCAGCGTGAAGACCAGACTCAAGCCAATCAAGTCTGTTCCAATTACCAGCACCAATATTTCTTCTATCATCTCCTCTTCTCCCAAATAGGAGTTTATTATGGCATCGAATATTCCGTCCTTAAAACTCTCACCAGCATCTATTTTTGTCACAAAAAGAGAACTTTTAAAGTTTTTTTTTTTCATTTAATGCGTAAAATACTCTAATATCTCTAAATCTTTAAAATTTACTTTGAACATATTTTGTACAAAAAATATAAAAATAACACTACCTACCTGGTTTTGCATCAGGTTGATTGTGTCTTTAAATTTCTTCAAGTCGTCGATATAAAATCTTAAATTAGATATAATTATTATTATTTAAATGATTGACATTACCCACCCTTTCTATGCTAAACAAAAAATACGGGGATTTTTAAAGTAAGTCGGGCGCGTCAGATTTAGATAATATGGAGATTAATACAAATGTCTAACATGTTTCTGGTAATCAAGATACAAAAATCAGCTTGCTTTGTTCGGACGTAAAAAAAGTAAAAAAGCAGCATTTAATCGGGAGCTGCAGATAAGTAGGTTTTAAAGAAGCTCCAACATAAAGTTTAAATGTAGTGTAAGCTCGTAGGAACATATTATTTAAATAAAAATAAAGCACTATATTTAATTGCCCGCGGCTTCGCCCGCGTGAAATTGGGTTTTAAACATTCATCCCTAATTTTACCCACCTAGGGGCTGAATTTTAGAAAACGCTGATATACTTAATTCATTATTTTCTTCGTACTCCATTCATATGAAATATCATGCAAATATTATGTCCAAGCAATCGAAAGTATCATACAAACTTTTATCACCTATTTTACCCCCTTGGGGGTTATATTTTGAAAATTCCTCCCTTAGTGGATGCCTACGTCATATGAAAAATACGTGTGCCAAATTTGAAATTTCTAGACTTAAGGGTTTGACTTGTGCGTTGATACATCACTCAATCAGCTTTGCCTATTTATTTTTAGGGTACCGTAATACTCAAGGAACCCTTATAGTTTCGCTCTGTTCATCCATCTATCTGTCTGTCTGTCCGCGCCTCTAGCTTCTGTAACTATGAATATAAATAGATGAAATTTGGTATAGCTAAAGACTGTGTACATATCTCGGTTTTGGCATCATTAAATAAGAATAATTTTACATTTTACGGGTGGCTCTCCATACAACTGAAGTAGGGATGAATAACATTTTTGCATTCTACCCTATTATCTGGGGTATCGTTGAAAAGGTCTTTTAAAATAATGGCAAGGTTTCATACATGAGTTTTTTACATAGTCATCCATTTTCGAGTAATCAGCCTCCAAAGTGGTTTATTAGTTGCTCCCCCCTGGCATTTCTAAACTATGAGACTTATAAACTTTCTATGCAGATAGATCTAATACTATTTAATAAAATTATTTTGAATGAAATCGGACAGTAACTTTTGAAGTAATTTGAAAAAACCTTTTGTGCGTTACGGAAAGTTACGGAACCTTCCTTAGACATGTCCTGACATTCTCTTGGCTAACCAATATTATATAATATATAATTATATGTTATATAATATACTAGCTGTTGCCCGCGGCTCGGCCCGCGTAAATACAGTATCCCTCGGGAACACTGTACTTATTCGGGATAAAAAGTAGCCTATGTTCTAATCCAGAGCCTAAATTACTACCATACTAAATTTCATCGAAATTCGTTCAGTAGTTTTTGCGTGAAAGAGTTACAAACATCCATCCATTCTCAAAAACTTTCACATTTATAATATTAGTAGATGGGATTTAAATGAGCTTCACAGATATTTTATATTGAAATAGGCTAAATGGTTTAGTCCTGCTTGTCTAAAAACTGATAATTTACCTAAACATATAAGCTAATTTTTAACCGACTTCCAAAAAAAGGAGGCGGTTATGTATTCGGCTGCATTTTTTTTTTTCTAACTCCTTATAGATACATGTTTGGGAATTTCGGTGTTGTTTAACGAACTGCAAGTATATGCCACTATGTCAATTACGTATTCATCATGATAAACATTATCATCACACCATACATCATCACATTACGACGATATAATAGGTCCTTCTCATAGTATTTTACACAGACACGGATATCTTTCAACATTTGTCATTACTTTGTTGTATGTGAACCTATTTGAAAAATTGTTTTGCTGTTGTAATGGTTATAATTCGAAATTTGTTCCATAGTCACCAAAGTTGAGACCTGATGAAAGGATCCATGATAAATCGAGGGATCTCTTTGAAATTTATATTGACACATATAGTGATTTCTACTTTTTCTGAAGTATTCCAAGCATATGCTATCAAACACTAAGCTTTTGTACCAAGGTATACCCTGGATCCAAAAGTACTGAACAGAACTCCTGAGTCCTTATAGATACATGTTTGAGGGTTCTGGCGTTACAAAAAGAATTGCAAGCATGTGCCATCATATCACTTACAGTAATCATCACCATCACCACTATCTTCACAAGAAACACCTTTAAACATTACTACAATTATATTCGTGATCAAAATCACCACTATAATATATTTATTTAATGCTTACTTCTACGTTTTTTCCGTCGAATATTACTATAGATCATAATTATTATTTAATAATATAAACACACCGGCATATTTAGCGGAACACAAAAAAAGGTCCATAATTAAAAAAATATGGTTTTATTTTAAAATCTACTTACTACACTTCTTTTGTTATTTAAAGTTTCATTTGTTTTACTTAAAATGCGATCACATTAAGAACAGATTTTGCAAGTAAAGGCTATTTGTGAAAAATGGTACATTTTTGAACTTTTCATGTAACCGGGAAAAGGGAAAATTAATATTTAAATAACAATTAATTAAATTAGAAAAATGGTGATTAATATCGCGTATTTCCTCCACGTGCTCTTATTAAAGTTTCTACCCGTCTAGGCATACTGAGAATGATGTTATCGATGGTCTCCTGGGATAGTCTCCGTCATTCCTCAACTAAGGCGATTCGCAGTTCACCCACGTTGGCAGGAGCTGGAATTCTGGACTTAACGTTTCTTTTCAGCAAGTCCCAAACGTGCTCTATTGGGTTCATATCCGGTGATATCGCCGGCCACTCCATAACAGTGATATTCATATCATTAAGATAAGCTTGAGTTACCCGAGCGGTATGCGGCCGAGCATTATCCTGGATAAAAACAAAATCGTCACTGACATATGGGGCAAACGGTACGACATTTTCTTCCAAAACTTCTCTGATATAGCGATATGCAGCCAGACTCCCTCTGTCAATCACTACCAAGTCTGTGCGAGCTCCCAAACAAATGCCCAAACCATTATTGATCCACCACCGTATGCAACTGTAGTTTCAAAATTTGTCTGAATGTATCGTTCTCCTTTGTCTGTATATTCTTTGCCTGCAGTCAATTTGATTTAAGAGAATTCTGCACTCATCACTAAACAATACCTTACTCCATTGGTCCGCGTTCCAAAGTCGATGTTCCTGAGCAAAAGTTAACCTGTTTCTACAATGATTTACCTCGAGCCTTGGAGCCTTGGAGCCTTGGCGGGCACAAATTAACCCAAACCAGCTTCTTCGAACCTTCTTCGTACCGTACGCTCACTTACGGTTACACCCCGCACTGCTTCTAACTCATGTCGGGCTTGGACGGCCGTCAAACGGGGGTTCCTACGTACACGAACACGAAGCCGAATGAAACGATCATCCCTACTCGAAGTGCGTCTTTTTCTGCCTTGTCCTGCTCTTCTCACATAAGTACCGGTCTCCCTGAACCGTTGGATACTGCGATGGATCGTTGAAACTGGTCGACGAATATCTCTGGATATCACTCTGTAGGTTTGACCATTTCTTCGCATTTCGAGTGCCCTGACAATTTCCGTTGGGGCTAAGTCAGGCATAATTCAGTCCTCAACTCCAAAAAGATACGCGATTTAAAAAAAACTAACAAAAAACAGTATTTCAAGGAAATTTTAAATCAAACTCAGAAGGAAGGATGGTGTATTTGAATAAAATTAAAACAATTGCATAAAATGTGATGTTCAGTTGTTTTCTTAATTTGAAAATATTTCTTTTTAAATTAAATGACGTATAAACCAGCCAGCAACCTTATATGATACTGATTGATATCAAACCTTTATTTTATGTTCCGCTAAATATGCCGGTGTGTGTAGTATCTAATCAATATCATTACTGGTGCTTGTTTAGTAGGTCCACAGATCGGTAATGCTTATTTTGGGGAAATACCGCGGCCTCTCAGAAAACTGGCATATAATAACGCTTGAGTTTGTTTCACCGAGAAAGTGAGAATAGCGGAGGCTTCTTTGTATTTATATTTTTCTTAAAATGTGATAATAATTAAAATAAAAATTATTAGGTATTTTTAAACAAAAAATGAAAACCTACTTCCAAAATAAAACTGCACAAAAAAGTATGAAATAAAACCTATTTTCTAAATAATTCGCCTTTTAAATTCGTCTAAAATTTTAACTATTTCTCTACTCAATCTTTATAATTTTGAAGTCGGTACCAGCCAACTTGAACGTGAGTACTGTAATTTATTGTTTTATCAGGATGTTGTTCAGGCTTGTGCGTTTCTACTTTGGAAGTCGATTTTCATTTGTCACATTTTATATTATTCAAAAGTTTAACAAGTAATTAACAAAAAATTAAGCCACCGAAAAAACTCAAAAGCAAAAATAACAAACCTTTTTTACTTCACCATAATAACTTCATTCATAAACTAATGTAAGTAATAAGTATACTCGAGTTATTTTGAGTCGGTGCACATACATAAAAAGTGCCGATCTAGCTGGACAAAAATCAATTTACCGACGTTCTTCAATATTCATAATATTTAAAGGAAACATTCTCAAGTTGTTAACTAACTTAATAGCAATAATAATAACGTTGTAAAGTTATTATTTATTTTAGAATAAAAAAAAAACTAAACAAAAAAAAACTAAAAAAAACTAAAAAAAAACTAAAAAAAAACAAGAAAAAACCAAACTAACTAACTAACTCTAAAGTTGCCGAATGCGTGTCGAGTGCGTGCGCCTCATTTCGTCATGCGCTTTAACCCTGTTTTAATTGTAATTTCAGTTCGATTTTTCTTTAGATTTAATTTTTATATAATAAGTAAACTTTTTTGTACCTTCTACTAATTAAATCTTAAATTCTTATTCCAATATTTGTATTTATTTAATAACCGTAGGTATTAACTGAAGTTCTATCGAAATTACTCAAAAGCTTTTAATTTTATTGTTAAAACTTATTATTTTATATATTTTTTTGTGGCTAGAATCTACCCGTCACTATTACTTGATTATGCTCGTTAATCGAGACGTTTTTTGTAACAATTTTATGTTGTTTTAATAAACAAATCGGCAATAAAACCTGTGAGCGACTGCATCATCATCAACATCAGTTGATGTTGATTATAAATTTGGGAATAACAAATGTTCAAAGACATCGATATCAGTGTAAAAGACTATGAGAAGTCCCTTACATCTATATCATCACATGAAGATGGTAGTGATGATGACGATCATTATATTAATTGGCAGGCAAATGCTTGCTGTTCTTTAAACAACGGTTAAATCCCCAAACATTTATCTTAAAAGTCTAAGGAGTTCTGTTCAGTGGTTTTGGATCCAAGGTGTACCTTATCACAAAATCTTAATTTCTGGTAGCCTATATGACTGGGTTAATTTGAAAAAATTCAAAATCACTATAGGTGTCCATATAAATTTAGAAGAATTCCCTCTATTCCTCATGGAATCCCTCGCCAGGTCTACCATTTGGTGACAATGGGACCAACTTGGAAGTTAACCTGTTACAACGAAAAAATAATTATCAAAATCAGACTTCACTGTACAAGGTAATGCGTGGTCATACATTAAAAAAAATATACGCGTTGACTTGAGCACCTCCTCCGGTTTTTTCGTCGGTTAAATAAGTTAAAAACTATAAACCGACTACGCAAATTATATAGCCTATGTTACTCGGGCAATTATTACGAATCTATAGACACCTCATTCATTAAAATCGATCAGCATAATTAGCTTAGGCGCTACGATGGATGAAACAAACATACATAATATATACTTTCGGCTTTGCCGTAGTCGTGCCCGTACGTAGTACCCGTCACCACACGGAGTCACAGCACACCAGTAAAATACAAAAATCATATAATCTTTTTTTCTTCCTATCGCCTAATCCTCAAAAACTACCAATTCTCCACAACGCTCGAGTAACACAGTTTATAGTAGGAGAATGGCCATTATGTTTCACCTACCATAAACGCCATTCAAGGCATTATTTAATGTTATTGAAAGAGCTAATAGCATACGCGTTTGGGAAATGCAAAATTTACGAAGGTTCACCAAGTTCAACACATAGAAATGGACATGGATTGTGAGGAATTTCGATGCAATTATCGCCTTAAAAATGATTTATTTGACGTATGAGTCGCAGATTTAACTACTCATATGAGGAAACAGATTCACTAAAATTATACTAACGTCAGCAACCGGATACTGCTAACGAAGCTGATAAGATACGATCTCAACGCGATCTCTATTTCGAATCGATTTTGTTCGAGAGTACGCATCAGGATCGAAACTGAATCTAAATCGACATCGGATCAGACTCGTAAATCGAAATCTTATCAGTTTCGGGAGTAAGGCCCTGATATGATGACAACAATTACCACAGATAAGTTCGTATTTTGCACATGAATTCTCTGATATTCGGAGGTTCATTCCTAAGTACTAAAAATATATTATATTTTTTTACATAATAATATAAAAAGATATATATTAAAGAACCATGTTCGAAGTTTATGGTCCGCTCTTGATGGAAAATCGGGCTGGATTCGCCAGTGTCCTTTAAATCAATTAAATTTTTATATTAAGGTGTCTGTAGGCCTAGAAGACACTACTTCAGGCGATGTGGTTCGTAAAACTAGGTTTCTTTAAACACTTTTGAGACAAATGTATACATTTTAGTGCATAAAAAAATCTTGATCACTTTTGTTTTCAAAACGCGTGTTTGTAATTTTTTTTGATAAAAAATAACTTAAAATAACTATTAAAATTTATATTCTGGCAATAATAAAGGTACTATTTGTGAACAAATAATGAAAAGAAAATTACAATTACGTAATACATAATAAAAGGAAGGGAACTGTTGTTTTTATTTTTCGATTAGAATAAGATATTTGTTAGGATTAATTTATTTCAATGATAAATAATTCGGACGAGTCGAATGAAACATCGCGAAATGGCGACCTGTCATTGCTTCACTTTCATTTCTATGGGAACCGACGGTATCCACTTAGGCTTGTTGCTTGATAGACCTATGTCCTTTTATTCCACTCTCCGGCCGCTCAAATATCATTCGAATTTATTGTTGAAAGCCCGTTCAAATTTATTTTACCTTCGACTTTTGACCTTTATGCCGACGACATTAGGTTGGTCATGTTTTTTCTGTCGTCATGTAATACTAATAATGTAAGACATGAGTAATTTCGCCTGCTAATGTCTTTCGGCCAGACCTTTTTTTTATTAATTTTATTTCTTATCGTTTATAATTTTTTAAATTTTCTCCTCCGAGCAATGCTTGGTCTCCTTAAATTACGGAGCTTTACTAGGGCGCAGGATTTTTAGAGATTACTCCTTATGAATTAATTTTATAGGTGTATATAATGAAAATTTATAGGGAGTGAAATCAGATTTTGAAATCAGGTATAAGAGATAATAAGCTAGAAACTGTAAAAACTATATGTGTTTATACACATAAAGACTTACGAGTAAATGACATAAAACTGTACTGTAAACATAAAAAAAAAACGTATTACTTAATCCGATTTCACTCCCTGTAAATTTTCATACCCCGGGCTATATACACCTATAAAAAATAAATTTATAAAACTATAACCCGACTACGTAAATAAAAGGGGTCTAAAAAGGTCGAAACAAGAAAATTATTCAAATAGAAATCCAGAAATGCATAGTTACAAAAATGGTCAAGGTAGAGCCGTGGTCGCACACACTAATGGTGTCATCTAAGCGTCAGTTCACACCGAGATGCGTGACGTCTAGGTATAAACTGAAACTGCGTATATCGTCATGTACACATGCATACCCCAAGATAGCTGTTACAGACGGCTGCGTTTTGACATCGACTGTTCCGAACAGTAGGTGCCACCACGGCTCTACCTTGACCATTTTTGTAACTATGCATTTCTGGATTTCTATTTGAATTATTTTCTTGTTTCGGCCTTTTTAGACCCCTTTGTTTACGTAGTCGTGTTATAGTTTTTTAAACTTATTTTTTTATTTAATATTTTTACGTTTAAACTTTAACCTAATACAAAACAATACGTATATTAAACGCAATAGAGATCATTCAACATTCATTCATTTCACCAATGCAATTATATCACTTATTCTCTTTTAATCGTATTTTATCTTATACATTTTTTTTTTCGAAAGGATCTACGCTAAGGGTCGGGTTAAGACCGCTGTAGCTACGTCGGACTATAACTAGTCTGGTGGCTAGTTGATTGTGAACTTATACAATAATTGTAGTGGAATATATCATAAACTTCTAAGCAACGATACCGCGATTTAGAACAATTTAGGACTCGTATAGTGACATCTATCGAACGAGTGAGTAATAAAAGTGCTAGTAATTGATTTCATCTTCATTTTCTTATTAAAATCGGATGAACCAATTAACCGATTTTGATCTATTTCTTTTTGTTTGAAAGCTGATATAATTAAGAGTGGTATTAGCTATAATTCATCAGCATCAGCTCGTTCACTGCTTGACAATATAGGTGTTATTTAATTTTTTTAATATGTTACGCATGGCCTGTAAAAAAATATATTTATAAAATAAAATAAAATATTATAAAGAAATATAATATATAAATTATATATTTATAGTCTTATTATAGGTAATGTAAGAAAATTGGACAAAAATAGTACGAATTGTATTTTAATCGTATATTTTGACTTAAGTAATATGATATAATATTATATATATACAAATTATGTAAATATTTGTAGTGTGCTAGCCAAGAAGATAATTATCTCGATTAAATTTTTTTAGATGTTACAATCTGAGGTTTAATTTTCGAAATACATAATTTTGAAAAAAATTATATAGCCTATGTTACCCTCGGCATCATTACGAATCTATTGACACCTCATTTATTAAAATCGGACCAGTAGTTTAGACGCTACGAGGGAACAAACATACATACATACATAAACTGCCAAAATCATTACCCTTCGTTTTGGCTTCGCCGTAGTCGTGTAAAAATTGATTCTTAAGGAGTAATCTCTAAAAATCCTGCCCCTAGTAAAGCTCCGTATTTTTTTTCCGTAAGGGAAAATCCCTCAGTTGGCAACACTGAGATCGGTGTCCGGCCCAATCGCCCAACTGCTGTACATACGCACGGATTTGGTACGGAGTGAACCATATCCGATGCGGACCGCGGCGGACACAATTAATAATAATTATCTTCGCGCGCTTGGATTTGGTCCGGAAACGGCCCGGTTCAAAACGAGAGACAGACAGATAGATATACACGCCTCACGCGCTACAGATTTCAACATACACAAACACACACGAACACACATACATTGACGTTTGCTCGGCAAAATGTCTGAACATTATATTTTGCATATTTCAGCAATTACAAAATCTAAACTAGCTATTTAACAACTTTTTTTTTAAATTGATTTATAAAAAATCTAATTTATTTTAAAACTGTGAAAACCTCTTGTGCTAAACTTCTATCCAAGTAGGGTAAATCGCCCACTATCTCCTTCAAATTATTCCAATAAGCAGGTAAATTAAATAAATATGTAATCTAATGTTGTTTTCATACAGAAATTCAATTTTGTCCTTATAATTAAACATAAAACTTCATTTTTACATATCACTTGTATCGAATCTGTACAAAAACTGTAAAAAAAATCTCCAAAATAATCGTAAGTGGTACTTTCGATAAATATCAGAATTTCAAATACCACGTAAAGTATCGTAATCATCAGATTCAATACAAATACGTTAAATAAAAGCCATATAAACTGGCAGAACTGCCAGTTACGTTATTTTTGGAATCTCCATCCATCTAATGTAATCGGTTCTGCCCGATGCAATACTTTATTCAGTAACATTTTTAAAACAAGAAAAACAATTTGAATACTAACTGTGTAGTTCTATTACACGTAAATTAAAAGTCCGACGTGAGTATGTAACACTTTATTGTTATTTAGCAAAACATAACACACATAACAGTGTTCACAATACAGAAAAAAACTACACATAAAAACTAAAACACAAGAGTCCCGGTTAAAACTTCTCATCCCATATAAAAAATGTCTACCTTTTTTACAATTTTCGTTTTTCCTAGCAACCGCGCCATAGCAACCGCGCTCTCATTAGTTGAGCACGGACCACACACTTACGGTCGCATTCACTTTAATAACATTTACCGTCGCGAAACGTTCAGATGCGTTCTGTTACATCCTCCCCGTTTTGATCTAGCGGTAAACAACGCTACGATCAAACCTTCCTAGGCCTACCTCGACCACGTTTAGGAGCTACGGGCTCAGGACATTCACCCTCGCGAGCGTAGTAACGTTGAAGATCGGAACGATGATATTTGCCTATAGTCTCATCCGGCTTATCCGGGAATGCCAAAATGAAAGACGTAGGACTAACATTTTTAGAAATTACGTAGGGTCCATCCCTCCTAGGTAAGAATTTCTTAGTGATACCTTAGAAAGAGGTAGGCTCCCCCTGCTCTCAAAAACTATCTTGATACTGCTGCAGTAGCGCCGCCGCATAGCCGCTCCTTCTGTGGTGGAGACAAAATAACACCCTCGTCCGACCTTAAAACATCCGTAGCGGCCCAACCCACATAGTTATGCGAGCTTTCTTATTGCAAAGGGTAAATATCCTGAGGCCGATGAGCGCTATACCACGTGTCGTGCACTAAATCTAAGATTAACCACGCCTTTCGTAAAAAATCTATACCTAGGAGCGTTTCATTATTATTAGCGTCCGGAAAGATAACGAAAGTGATATTTACCGCTAAATCCTTTAATTTTACCTCAAAGTCGGTAAACTTTACCGGTAAATCACGAACCACGCCGTCAGCAAGCTTAACGGACATTGTACTGTCGTGAAACGAATGATTAAGACGTTTAAGTAACCCATACAAAGTATAACCCGCAATACTACGCTTTGTGGCGGTATTTATCAAGCCCGTTCCACGGAACCCTAAAATCTCAATATCTAAAATAGGCCGAGCAGTGACCCTGGCATCGGCAGAATTAACAATAACACCGTCTTCCAAACAATAACAATTCGTATCAACAAACTTCGCATTAACATTGGCATCAAGTGAATAAAAATGTACATCGGCAAAAAAAGTCCTTAAACCAGCATCAAAATAATAAAAATTACTTAGCAAAGTACTGTCACTCTCCATTGATATTTGTTTACTCGAACTATCAATGTAAACAGAGGTACTTAAATGGGAAATGTCACCAATAGCCTGTAATGTAATATCATGTTTACATATTGATAACATTTTATCAGAATATAAATTTATACAAGTAAAGTTGCCATTATCCTTTGACACAGTATTCGCCGAGGGCAATGACCTTGACTTAACATGTTTATTTTTAGATACATTTTTATTATGATTAAGATTAGCTAGAACAATAAAGTCGCACGCGTAAAACTGATTATCTTTAGAGTTTTTGCTGCAATTCCCACAATTCGCACGTATAACATCCCGAGCACCACAACCGTAACAAAATACAGATTTTTCGGTTTTATCACTATTATCACTTTTGTTCATCAACTTTGGACAATCAGACCTTATGTGTCCAGTCTTTTTACAATTAACACAGAAAAACTTACCTGGTTTCGATGATACCACCTTACTAGTAGACGCATGAGGGGACCGCGGGTGAGACGCAGCCGCTGTCACCGGGGCTCCGGGCGCGGTGGCGGCGTTGGTGGCGCGCAAATGCGCGGCGGCCGTTGACCCCGTCGTAGTTACACTCCGGCCAGCCACCTTCGGCGGCTTCGGCGTCAGCGACGTTGACTCCACTAGCGACTCCTCAATCACCCTGGCCTTCTCGACCAGCTGATCAACGTTCGATACTGCATCAGGTTGAATACGTTTTCGTATTCGTCGATCCAGCAACCCGTATATGATGTCCACTTTGACTCGATCCTCTAGCTCGTACGGCAGCTTCGATAGCGTCGCCCTCAAACGCGCGATAAACGAACGAGGCGACGTTGCCTCGTTCCGTCCTTTGTTCGGACGCGAAAACATCGCGAAACAGTTTATAAGCGTGTCGCGGCGTGCCGTACATGGTTCTGAGCCAATTAAGGGCATCCTCCCTTCGTCACTTACGCTAGAGCACTCCTTGAAGACTAGCACCGCATCCAGGAACGCTTCCAAAGTTTCGGGATTGTCGGAGGCCCTGTCAAATCGTGCTGTACATTTGACAAAATTGCCGCCCTGGGACATCACTGGATTGACTACCGGGAATGGAACCGGTGACTCTGTGCTACTGTGAGCATGATGATCAGGCGCTCGGACAGACTGTGCGGCGATGCACTCCAAGAGTTTTCTGTTTGATTCCGCCTGTGCTTTGAAGAAGGCTTCAAGGAATTGAAACAGACGATCGTCCCCCGGGGACGAAGCTCGGGCAGCGCTGTCGGCATGCGTGTCCTGACGCGTTTCGTCATCGATCTCATGATCGCGTTCACTCGCAGTCACTTTGCGTGTAAGCGGCATAGTGTAAAAGGAACTGTAGTAGATACGCAAATGTTACTTTACACAGCTTACACCAAGTTCACACGACACTAAACGCGACGAAAGTTTTGTGGTTCGGCCAGAAGTTGGGGCGCCATTTGTAGTTCTATTACACGTAAATTAAAAGTCCGACGTGAGTATGTAACACTTTATTGTTATTTAGCAAAACATAACACACATAACAGTGTTCACAATACAAAAAAAACTACATACTAAATAAAAACTAAAACACAAGAGTCCCGGTTAAAACTTCTTGTCCCATATAAAAATTGTCTACCTTTTTTACAATTTTCGTTTTTCCTAGCAACCGTGCCCTAGCAACCGCGCTCTCATTGGTTGAGCGCGGACCACACACTTACGGTCGTATTCACTTTAATAAAATTTACGGTCGCGAACCGTTCAGATGCGTTCTGTTATAACTGGTACAACATATTTAAGTAACCAACACTTAAAAATTAAAAATAAATGACGTGCGTATAATGCGGCGAACACTCACGTTAGTGGCAATTACGGCCTTGTCACACACTCAGGTGCGCAACGCTAACTCGAGTAAGTTAACATAACGACTCAAAAAACGCACTTGAAATGGGTTTTTAATATTTTTGAAAATGTGGTACTTATTATACATATATAAAGACTCCAAAACAGTAATATAAAATTGCCATTTTGCAGTTAAAATTATTTACGTAGGCGCCGTCAAATTATTCTTTTGAATAAAAAAGGTATATAACAATGTTATGACTAAAACTTCATAACAAGAGTACAATTAAAGTATATAGAATTAGCCTTGCAAGGGTTCACCTCATTCCCAAGGTGTGCTATCATCCATGAAGTCATTAAGTTAATAATATGCCTTACTATATATAACGTACTTAGAGTCCTTTTTTAAATTTATGATTAAAAAGTTTTGATAATTTTCTGGGATCCTATTGTATAGGATACCAGATATCCCATATACATTGGCCTTTAAACGAATTCTTTTTTTTATTATTTCACTACTATCTTTACATATCACCACTCGATTGGGAACAACGATTCGTGATTATTATTAATTATTTACCAATCCAATAGTTTCATAAAATAAAAGCTTGCCAGAAAATACAACACTTTAATCTTAATTAATTTCGCTATCAATTTTATTTCATAATAAAATCGATACCGAAATTAAAGAAAAATGTTTTGATTATCATAAGAATTATTGGAAAAAAAACTTACGTTCCGGGCCACCAATTAACTTCCACGCAGAACCTATTACAGGCACTTCCCAATGTCCAAAAGATGGGAACTCCCTTATCAACTTATATTGACGACCACATTTGAATCGTTTGTTGTAAAATACATATATTAGAAGTATTAACACAACAATAAATACACGCATTTTAAGTAGTTATATTAAACGCATTTCTATCGAGAATACAAATCGGATTGGGGTTAAAACGTAAATTTTGTATTATATAATGATCTCGCGCAAGGCAAAAAACGAATGTTCATTGTATGTGCTCTTTATTTATTAACTAGCTTTTTACCGCGGCTTCGCCCCCGTAGTGTTCTTATCTATACTTCTATACAGTGGCGTGCACAGGATTATGACACTGGGTATGCGGCGAAGTACTCGGTCACAAAAACTTTTTCCTTTATAGATTTTTAACATAGCTACAGCCAAGCGACGAATCTCTAAGTCGAAACCATGCCAACAGAGCAAGTCTTAGATGTACTTCTATTCATGTACATCTTCTACGGCAACGCAGACAAAACAGCGATCGATCGTCGCGGCGGAAGAAATTCTAATAAGTAAAATAATAAGCATATTTTAAAATTTTATAACTACTCACCAGTCAGTCAGCTTCAATTTTCACATATTCAAGGTTCCGGTTACTTGAGATTACTATATCCCGATGTAAATTACTAAATAATATGCAAGGAAAACAATATAATTTACGTTAGCCATTATACGTTTCATAACTTTTAACATGAAATTTTCGAGTTACATTATTTTTTTGCTGGTTTAATTGTTGTAACTCGGGTACACACCTACCTTTAGACAGAATTTGAATCTTTTCACTGAATGACAATTGTGAGAACTTGTTATTTTTAATTTTTAATAAACACACATTTTCAAAACCTCACAGTCAAATATCATTTGAAAAAAATCGACTAACGCACTAGTAAAAGCAAATCACTACAATTAATATAGAAACTCAGTAATAAACTGTTAAATGTACACACTTTCAAATGTTAAAATGAAAAATCTTTTAAGAAAACTATAAATAAACTGAAGCGATTAAATTGCAAACAATGCTTATCACATGAAATATGCAATATGGCCCCCGCGAAACACAAAACGTTTCTTCTATTTAAACAAATAATGCATACGTCGATTTATTAGATTCGCGGCTTATAATTTTTACTCGGATTATAGGCAACGAATAATTTCCGACAAGCCAGTTCGGCGGTTTTCGGAAGCGATCGGATAGCCGAACCATGTCTGGCCAGTTTCATACATTGGAAAATGAAGTACATGCTCAGTACGTAAAGATGTCGCTATGAGTAAGCATTGTGAACCATGGAAAAGTAAATCACATTAAAAGCACAATTAAACCGCCATGTAACTTGTTTAGTTTTACGTCAGTGATTTATTTAGTTTTATTCTAATTTTCAATGATTACTGAATAAAATATGAATTTATAACAATATTTTATTCATACAACGCCCTCTTTTTTAAAAATTGAATTGATAAAGTACATCGGCACTACGGGACTCTTCAAATTAAATATCGTCAATTTACGATAGATGGCGGCCTAGTTAAAACGACGACGCAACGCGCAGGCGGCGCTATGGGCGCTTATTTAACAATTTATCTTTATAGCACAGAGATAATAATATACTACGTTAGTACGTAGATAATAATATACTTAGTTATGTTTGGTTATGTTCGTTCTCTGTAAATAGTGTCATTTATAATTTCCACGTAAAGTGCCATCTAGTAAGTTTTCTTAGTAAATAACATTATACTGACAATCATAGAACTTGTTGTAGTACTAAGCTCGCGCCACGGGCGCCCGAAGCCGAAGGCCATGTCATGCCGCATGAGTTCCGCCTGTTTAAACATGTCGATATTCATGGGTGTGTGCATTTGCGAAGTATGAAAATTACACATACATGCGATGATTTGTCCTGCACAAAGCTACTGCATGAGTTGCTATTTATAAAATATTAGGCGTTTTAAAGTTATTATATTTTTTAAATTTATTTATTTACTATTAATTAAAGTCATCCAAAACGTACGAACGTTTTATTAAAATATCTGTGAATGACAAGTAAAGCATTGCATTTCTGCCTATATGGAGCGCACGCCCCTGCTATATGTATACATATGTGTATCTATAGTATACAATATTGAAAACGTTTTTAGGGTTTCGTACCCAATGTGTAAACCTATCACCTCGACGCCACTGCGATACTGCTTCACATAATACGAGTATATTAAAAGATGGAGTACATACGTATTTGTCAAAATAAAAATGTCGGGAAATTGAAGAAGAAGAACGTAATTATTGTGTAATTAATCGTTAAATTTGCCATTCAAATTCAAATGTTATTTGACATTCAAACAAAACTGATCAACTACCTCCATGGACAATTCTTAATTACTGCAGTAGAAAATATTCTTGAGCCTCTAGTATACGTCTAGCGTTTTCGCGAAAGGAGGTGCCAACGACTCACAAGGGCCGTTGGCCCCTCCCAGATGACATAAAGGAGTCCACCAGACATAGTAATGCGGCCAAACGCACATATGATCGCTACCCGTCGGAAGAGTGCAGGAAATCCCTCCGTCATTACGAAAGGGAAGTAAAGTTTAAAATCAAACAGCATAAAGCCGAGTGTTGGGATCGACTTCTCAGTGAGTTAGAGCCGTCACACGTGGCATACTGGCCACTCGCGAAGGCCCTCAAAAATAACACGGAGAGCGACATGCCTCCGTTAGACAGACCAAATCGTCCTCCTGCACTCGAAGACATAGACAAGGCCGAATGCCTAGCTGATAATTTCGAACAACAGTGCCGTCCGAGTACTCTCCCGATCGATCTCGAGCACCTTAGCTTAGTGAATAGCGAGGTCAACAGCTGACTCTCGAGGCCACCTGATTACGATAGGGTGAGGATGGTGGACTCGGAGGAGGTCAAAAACATTATAAAGTGTATGAATGCCAAAAAGGCCCCAGGCCAAGACGGTATTTTAAACAAAGCACTTAAAATGCTACCGTCCGAGCTAATTCAACTCCTAGTGAACATCTTTAACGCCCTCTTAGGAGGATGTTCATTTCCAGACATTTGGAAAGTAGCTATTGTCATAGGTATACACAAACCGGGGAAACCCCGGAAGGCACCTGGTAGCTACCGATCAATTAGTCTCATTAGCTCCCTTGGAAAAGTCTATGAAAGAGTAATAAAAAGGCGCCTCAATGACGTTATAACCAATAAAAAAAACTCCTTCCAGACGAGCAGTTTGCCTTTCGCAAAATGCACAGCTGTCCCGCTCAAGTACACCGCTTAACGGAGTACATAATTGCTAGCAAAAACGACAGGAAGACGACGTGCGCCGTATTGTTTGACATAGCAAAAGCTTTTGACAAAATTTGGCATAACGGGTTGTTATACAAACTTTATCAAATGGGCATACCCGATAATCTTGTTTTACTACTCAGTAACTTCCTTAAAAATCGCAAATTTTATTTCCGCGTAGAAGACGCACTGTCGTCGCCAAGATATATGGAGGCGGGAGTACCGCAGGGCTCGGTCCTCTCGCCCTCCCTATATAACTGTACACTAGCGACATCCCCAAACACGCTGTGCCCTGTACCGCTTCTAAGGCCCTCCAGGAGTCAATTACCGAACTCGGTAAATGATTCTCCAAATGGAGAATCGAAGTAGATCCCGACAAAAGTCACGCCATTCAATTCAACAAAAAATCTTGCACAAAGAAGCGCACATGCGCCCGTAAAATTATGAGCCCTTTAAGCCTGCACGGCAATATAATCCCAGAGAACACTCGTGTCAAATATTTAGGCGTAGTACTAAACAAGTCGATGACGTTTTGAGTCACATCACTAACACGTTACGAAAAGCGAAATTTGTACTCTACAAATTCGCGAAGCAAAATGTCCCTAAGATATATGCTTACATTATATAAAGTATGTATAAAAACGATACGCACTTATGCATGCGGCTCTTTCGCACAAATAAGCGAGCCTCAAATAGACCGATTGCAAAGAGTCCGAAACCGGTTTCTACGCATGGCAACAGGAGCCCCCTATTACATGCGTAACATCGACTTGCATAGAGACTGCGAAATCGTCACCATAAAAGCCTATATCAAAGAACTCGTAGAGAGATTCTTTGATCAAGGCAAAAAACATCCATCCAAACCCTCTTATCCAAAAGGCCCTAGACTACAACCACCATGCACAGACCCCGTACAGACCGTTCCGACACCCGTACAAGCGGCCTAAGCACATCTTAGCCGATCACATTCATCGGATCACAAAAATACAGTTACGCAAACACAAATCACATGCACCCGCGAATTTTGTATCGCACCGGGGTCGGTAACACGGGACCGAACCCAAACCCGAGGTCGAGTTCACATCCTAGCTTAGTAGCCTAGGTGCTCTTCAAAATAGTGACCGCGACTGCGATATTGATATAGAGAGCTCTACCAATACCGCGAACCTCATCGACAGTAGGACTTACGCACGCGAGTCGTCCCGACCGTACGCGGAAGGGGAGAGGGACCCTCTCAGTACCGAAACCACTAAAAACTCGAGCTCCTCCATCGCGATAACTCGTTCGCCGTTAGTTTGTGCTACCACGAGCGAGCAACCTCACTCCTCTGAGAGTAAGGAAGGGGTCGGACCTCTTAGCAGAAGAGACCCGTGTCCCTCTCGACAAAATAATAGCTTACAACCCGTAGCTGTAACCCAATATCCGGTCTGAACATCACCCGGGTGATGTTAGGTGATGTTAGGGAGGGTCAAACCCTACCATCGTCTCTCAACTAATCAACTAGCCACTAGACTAGTTATATATAGTCCGACGTAGCTACAGCGGTCTTAACCCGACCGTTAGCGTAGACCATTTCGAAAAAAAAAGTCCAGAAATCGCAAATACGTGCGTAAACCTACGCCCGTAGAGATTCTTATCTTATCAAAACAAAATGTCTAGCGGTCTATCTGTGATGCCAACTTGGAACTTTTTACCCAAATTTAGGGAGAAAAAGTTTCTGAGGGGGTTTTTAGGGGGTTTATGCTTGTTTTATTTAAATATGCAATTAATCTTTTAGTCGACAAGTAATAATTAGAAAAATAAGAGCCTGAAGAAAAATAAGTTTTTTTTATGAAAATCTTTTTAATGTACTGTACGACACTGGAGGCAATTTACATATTTCGTACAATGTATTGTACGAAATAGCCTCTAGCCGAAAAAATTAGAAAGAGCGTTCTTAAATAAGTATTGCAAATTTTAAAATTACAATACCTACTTATTTAAGAATTTATAGATTGTTTTCCTTATTATTATACCTAGTCTGGCCATAAATACTGAAACAAAGAAAAAAAAAATACTCTTGCAAATAACATTTATTACTTTTACATTGTGTTAGTTTAATACATAAATATAAAATAATTTAAAATATAAAAGCTTAACGAAGTGGTCTCCATTGTCTGCAATACAGTCATTTAAACGTTGAGGCCAGTTATCAATAGAAGCACGCACTCTTTCCATGGGAAAATTCTTCTCTGCCAATCGTACGGATTGTTTTAGGGACTCCAAATTATCATGGCGTTTAGAGCAAACCGTACTCTCTAAAACTGACCATAAATCATAATCCAGCGGATTAGGATCGGGACTAGACGACGGCCAGTCTTCAGCTCTGATGAAGTCCGAAACGTTCGTTTCTAACCAAGACTGCGTAGACCGAGCTTTATGACCCGGCGCCGAGTCTTGCTGGAAGGACCATTCTTGGTTATTGAACATGGTGTTGTTAAGGGGCTTTACTACCTTCTCAATAATGGTATCTTGATACACCTGTGCCGATGTTTTGATACCTTTTTCACAAAAGTATGGCTCAGTCACTCCTTCATAGCTAATACCCCACCAAACCATCACTGGAGTCGGATAGTGCCCACGTTGCACTCGTCGACTAAATGGGAAGCTTCCTTAGAGCTTTGAGCATAAATACGGTAATTTTGTTTGTTAAAATGTTGCTCAATTGCAAAAAATTTCTAATCCGTAAACAAAATTTTTCTGTGACCTCCCTTTGCGTACCACTTCAGTAGTTGTTTAGATTTTACCACCCTATTCTTTCTTAAATTATCAGTTTAGAAATTATATTATTATAATATAATAATTATTACCAGGATTTCTTCGAATTCTTTCCCTTAATGCTTTGACAAACTTTTTCGTACGAACACTACGTGGACAGCCAGATCTTTTTCTGTCACAAACAGAGGAGGTCTCATTGTACCTATTAATAGCCCGGTATACAAACATTTTACTAATACCAAGCGTATGGAGAGTTTTAAAAATAGCATTTGGCTCCATACCTACTTTGTGTAATGCAATCACAGCGATTCGGTTCTCTTTATCACCCCACTCCATTTTAATATCGCAAAATATTGTACAATGTATTGTATTGGCGCCAAAATAAGAAAACCCAATGAACAATCATATAAAAACTAGAGATTCCAAATTCAAATGTAACATTTTGTTTATTTTTAATTGTATCAGTATTTATGGCCAGACTAAGTAAATAAAAATAGTTGTGTGTACGCAACAACTATAGTCTGTGTTAAAGTGAAAGCAGTGAATCATGCATCGCGATTACCTTTCCATGTTTTTTGAAGATTACTACCAAAAATAATATAAAATTATCTAAAAATTCACCTTACACACGAATAAGATTTTGTATCAAATCTGGAAAATTCATTGTTCTAAATAAAGTTCAGAAGAAACAGTTTGAACATCATATTTTTACTTTGCTTCAGACATTTAGCTACCGGGTGTTATTTTGCTGACTTACATTATGCCTACAGATTAGGCAAATCGACTGTAATTGACATCGTTAAAAAAACTGTAGACGTTATTTGGAATAAATTAAAAAATAAAGTTATGAAAGAACCGTCAACTGGAGAGTGGGCGGAGATTGCTAAAGGATTCGAAAAATATACAAGTTTTCCAAATTGCATCGGAGCAATTGACGTAAAACACATAAGAATAACAAAACCTGTACATTCCGGATTTATGTATTACAATTATTATAAGCACTTTTTGTCTACTGTCCTGCTTACCGAGTTGTCGTTTGTTTGTCTGTTTGTCGTTTATTTTATAATTATATGGTCTTTAGTCTCTGGTTTTTATTTTTACTTTTCTACAGACTTTGAGGAAGGTCTCTAACATTTGTGCTTTTGCGTAGAAAAAAATAAAAAATAGCTTCGATTCTATGACTAATTATTATGTCACCAGTTGTCATTAGTATTAATTGATGTGTAGGATAATTTTATTTACAGATCTCGAAACTTTTTATATAAATCGTTATTTAAACGTATATTTAACTAAATAAAATCTTTGGTATGTGTGCTAAGTATACAACTAGCGCAAAACAAAATCCCACAGGAAACATACTTCATATAGAATATGGAGAAATACTATTTTAAATTAGCAACACGATCTTAGTACGCTTTCATTGCACTCCAAAATACAGGGTAACATTTTTTAATATTTCAAATCGATAATAATTATGTGTTTGAAGATTTCATATAAAAAGTCTCCTGAAAAAATTGATTTTCACAAAACATTGACAGTCCAAAATAACTGAACACTGCAAGTAAAATTTCACTAGTGTGAGAACTGTGAAAATGCCAAAATTACCAGTTGCCAATAGTGCCAACCAATCTGAATGCTGTGTAACGAATTAACTGAATACTTCTTTCTCACTCTGAATCATACAATCGGAGCGAGAAAAACATATTCCTCGTAGAGGTAGCGGCGTCATGCATGCGTATGTGAGTCAGGAGCGGAGCCACCTATACGTGTAGTATGGGCATGCCTACAACCCTAACAGCCTTGTGACTGAACACTTTCAAGGTCTATTAATTTATAATCAAAATAGGTTCAGTAGGTAGTTGTATTGGTATTGTTCGCCTTTTGAGTCTTATCTGGTGGTTCTTACTTGCTGGTCATTCTTATATCAGCGTTAACAAACATATTTACAGTAGTGGATTTAGAAAGCGGACCTTTAGTCAGGTAGATTGAAGAGAGCGCAAAATTTGTCATATGTCCGTTAATATTCGGCCCTTTTTTATTTATCTACTAACAGATTTAAGAAAAAATATTACTTTGTTTCAACCGATAGGAATTAAATTTGAAAAAAAATCAATCCTTTCGATTCTTAGTTGGTGTTAATTTGTTAAAGGTAGATTGAATGCTTATTTTTTACAAAACATAAAATAAATTTATAATTGCTAAATAAGCGAAAAACTTTCTCGCTGACTTCGCGCATTAGCGTTTAATTAACATATTATAAAGGAACTATTTCATTCTTTTTTTAAATTTTAATTAACATGTTATGAAGAAAATAATAAAGTTTTCGGGCCACATCCTCTTTTGAGAGCTGGATCAGTGCCTGAATCAACCACAGCGGTTTAATATGGCAGATTTAGTACGATACGCTCATTAGTAAAAAAATACGGGCGTAGCATCTGGACGCAATGTACGCCTAGTACCTAGACACGCGCGTCGGCCTTGCGTGCGTATGAATACGCGGTAATTACGCGCATTCTAGCCATAGTCTAACACGTCAAAATATAAACCGACGTTAATTATATAGCATAAGTAGCCCGGGGTGTTATTACGAATCTATCGACAACTCGTTTATTCAAATCGGACCAGTAGTTTAGGCGCTACGGTGGGACAAACATACATACATACGTATACTGCCAAATACATTACCCTTCTTTTTGGCTTCGCCGTAGTCGGTTAAAAACATACCTGGCATAAACGATTATTTCTACATTTAAATGACAGCATTTAATTTGCATTTCCTTGATAGAGCAGCTCGAATCGGCGCATAATATTGTGTACTGTTTACAATTCGACCTCAATTTTTTATATTATTATGATCCTGATTATATAAATGCATGTTGCCAGAGGGCGCGTTTTGTTTTGTATTTTATTCCTTTTTTATATATTTATAATGGATATAAAGTGCCCCATTCTACAATTTTTCGAAGCTTTAAACGTTTATTGCTCCAAAAATATAATATTGAGTATATTAATTTTATCGAGACAATTCCTATGACCATTTTATTTCGTTTTTCACTAAAGAATATCAATTTTTAAAACTGTGTGCGGTTTTAGCACTTTTGACCCACGCTGCTATCTTGCAACATACATTTATTTATATAATCAGTAATTCATCCTTCATTCATTTATATAGGATCATATAAAATTTGAGGTAAACAGTACACATGCGCCGATTCGATATGCGATCTTGACTTGAAAAACTCTCTCTCGTCTTACTACAGAGACTGAATCCGCGGCCTCGAAGTCCAGCCTATCCCACCTATGTACCACTGAACTTCGGAACTTCGGAATCGCGTGGGTAGTACATGAGGTATACGCCTTTGCGGCGTGGACGTGTGGTCCGTGTTTTTGACGTTGATTGAGGGAGGTAGATTAAATTCAGCGCCTTGATATTACGTAGGAAATAACGTAATAGAGCTCCCTTACAAAGGACTCACAAAATAGGGTAGACCTGTAAATAAATATTGAGGTATTACTGCTTGATAAGGAGAAAAAAAGTAACAATAACAATTTATGTATAGTTAAGTAATTAAATAACATAAAATTCCAAAAAAGGTTCAATATTTTTTGCTAAATTTGTGAACAAAAAACTACACCATAAACCATTAGTTTACTTACGTCATATTATATAAAAACATATAAGTATAAATCATATAAGTATGAAGATAAATGAAAAACATTATTTAAAAAAAAATTAAAATCGACTTCCAAAGTAAAAATGCACAAAAAATTGCTTATTCCTTAAAATTATATTCGGCTAAAATTTTAACCTTGAAGTCGGTACCTACCAGCAAATAAATATTGTAATTAATATAATTTTAATTACTTTTGCTTACATCAAGCACAAAAAATCCCATGATAAAAATTAAGAGAAAAGTCTCACAGTCTCGAAACATATTTCAATTTCTAGCAATCTTGTTTAAATATAAATTTTAAGACATCAAAATAATATATTTGTTGATACAACCTAAAAGTATTGTACAGTAGATTTATTATTTTTCCGGTATACCTATTGATGTCAAATCGAACTGAAACTTTGGGAATAGGCCTAAGTAAATACAAAGCCTCAGCGCACATTATAATCGAAAAGTTTTTTGAATCGCTATTTTTTAAATAAGCAATAAAAACTTGCATTGGCTTATAAAGTGTGTGGAATAGTGTGTGGCATTGTCACAATTGACATTATTCTTCTCTGCATTTTGGGTACGTCAATTTTCATATCTGACTACCGTTAAAGCATAATATTTTAATTTATCGTGAATGAAACTAGTATTGAGAGTGCATAAAAGACCTGGGAGAAAATATCCTGGATATATATAGTCATTTAATTGTAAGCTTGTTATTAAATAATTGTTATTGAAATGTTTTAATAAGTAACAAATCTCTATCATGATATTTATTTCAGAAAGATTGAAAAACTTACGCTTGTAGTTTGCTATGGGGCTAATGTGGGAACATGCTCGCAAAGGAACTAGTTTGATTGAAAACTTGTCAGTACTTTCATTAAATTCTTAGTACCGTGATTGTGGGGGTCTTCGACAGTGAGGTAGTAATCGACAGTTAATTTTTTATCGTGGCAAAATAAGTCGCAGGATTTTATTTTTTATCCCGGCAACACTCCTTAATGTTCAATGACAAATGGCTGTTGATATTCTGTCAAATGTCATTTGAATCTATCATTTAGTTTCAAAATGGCGGAGTGATTACAAGCGCGGACGGATTCGTTTCTTGAAAAATCCAATTATACTAAGGAAATCGTTAAGGTGGTGAGTACATGTTTTTGTTTGCAATTCCCTAAGTTGATTTCATACAAAAGTTAGCTTATATTTTTCAGAATAAGAAAGGAATTATGAGGACAATTTAATATAACCTTTCCATTATTACTGTTTGTTTTTTTAGTTTTATAGCGGTGTTCATTACTGATACCAAAATTTTCGTTTGTTCAGTTATCGACATGTGTTATCGAAAGTTAATTTTTTTTTTCAAATTTGTCCTGGCTATAACATATCATTCTTTATAGTCAGACAATTCGATTTGTCTATGAAAATCCTGTATTGCTGTTTATTTACTAGTAATCGACAGTGTCTATCACTGGTTGTTCATAACTGGTACATTACATTTTTATAGATGGCGCCGAAAAAGAATTACACCCCACATCAAATGGGGCAGGCATTCGAGGCTGTCCGAAAGGGCAAAAAAGTAGCAGCGGCAGCTGGAAGATTTAACGTTCCGCGAGTTACTCTTCTTAACAAAATAACAGGTAGAACGCCAGTAAATTGCACTATGGGCCCTAGTTCGGTACTTACAAGAGAGGAGGAAAATATTCTTGTTCAGTGGGCTCTAGAACTTACTGCCAAACGCTTTCCTATTTCAAAAGAGTATCTTTTAGAGAGTGTGAAAAAGATAATGATAGACCAGAACAGACATAATCCTTTCACAGACAATAAGCCCGGAAGAACATGGTTTGAATCATTTTTACGGAGGAATCCAGAGTTGAGAGAGAAAACATCGCAGAATATTACCAAAGCAAGGGATAATGTCACAGAAGATGACATTATCAAATGGTTTAAAGAAGTCGAGGAATATTTAGAAGAAAAAGGCTTAAAGGATGTATTAAAAGACCCCAGTCGTATTTTCAATGCGGATGAAAGTGCATTCTTTTTGACTCCAAAACAGGGTAAAGTGCTGGCGAAACGCGGTGATAATAACTTGTACCGCGCAGGAGGCGATGAAAAAGAAAATCTTTCCGTCCTTATAACAGCTAATGCAGATGGTGTTTTAGCGCCACCAATGATAGTGTACAACTACGAAAGGATACCCTCTTATATTTCAGCTGGTGTACCTGATGACATAGCTATTGGTAGGTCCGAGTCGGGGTGGATGTGCAGCAGCACATTTTATGAATATATGTCCAATATTTTTAATCCCTGGCTGACAGCTCAAGGTATTAAAAAGCCGATATTGTTTTTTTTAGATGGCTATAAGTCGCACTTGACATTACACTTGGCCAATTTTTGCGTTGAAAATCAAATTGAGCTCATCGCTCTTTATCCAAATTCGACTCATATCCTACAGCCCATGGATTTGGCTGTATTTCGTCCGCTAAAACAGGCTTGGAAGAAGGCAGTGAGCAATTTTATAAATGAAACGGGCGAACCGCTAAAAAAGCAACATTTTGCACCTGTTTTAAAAACGTCTATTTCCACTCTGACACCAGAATGCATAAAAAACGGCTTTAGATCTGGGGGCTTGTACCCATATGGACATGAATACATAGATATGAATAAAATTAAGAACCGCCGAGAAAAAAATATTGATCCATGTCAACCTATAGATCCAAAACAAACTCAGTTTTTACAGTATCTGGAATCCGAAATAGTGAGCGCTTTTCCTCAGGAAAAGTTAAATTTATTTAATTCACTTTACTATATGAATAGAACTGAATTAGAAGACAAATTGCCTTGAACCGGATGAAGCAGAAAGCGCAGATACAACACATTGCCCTTTACTTGATCAACAACCCCAAGAGATTTCTACTTTCATACGAGATTGCACAGATACAACAGAATGCCTGTCAGAACAGCCACCCCAAACTTCAACAACTTCCATATTTAACAAACCGTGTAATACAGTAATCAAAAGTCTCACATCTGATGAAATTGTTTCGAACCCAGCTCATGTATCCCCATCTATTAAACCCTTTATGTGTTTAACAAAACCTACAACTATTGTTAATGACACTTCTTTAGCTCCGAGTTTGCTTAGTAACAACAACGACTCGATCAATGTTTTAAAGACAATTATAATTACATCAGAAGATAACTCCCAAAACCAAATACCTTTAACCAATGAAGGAAACCCCAGAATTTCCGATGACACTACATTAACTCATAGCGTCCTAAACAATGATTTTGTCAAAGGTCAGATATCACCTAATAAATTAAATATTTGCGACAACATATCTAAAAATATTTCCCACGAGCAGTTACCTTTAGCCAAAGAAATTGATGAGACACAAAGAAAGTTGTCAAGAACTATCTCACAGTCATACAAAAATTTACTTACCACTTCGGAATGTTTTTCATCTCCAAGACCTATTAGCAACATCACAAATACGCTAACACCTGCGAAGAAATCTATTGATAGTGTTTTGGGGATGAATATACCATCACCCTTCAAAAGAAATCTTTTTTGGCCTGAAAATAATACTTATAAGAAAAGTAGATTGAAAAGAGAGAAAATACCATCGGCTGTTACTAGTCAAGCTTGGAGAGACTATCACGAAAAAAGGAACAAGAAAAGAAACGGCTTCAAGAAGAAAAAGAAGAGCGGGCTAGGCAAAGAGAGGAAAAGAGAATAATGAAACAAAAACTTATTGCAGAGAAAAAGAAAAAAACACTAAAACAAAAAATATGAAAACATCTAGTTCAAGAAGAATGGACCTCTGAAGATACAGATTTGTCGGACGTCCAATACGCTGAAAGTGGTGAAAGCTATGCAGAGCTAGATAGTGATGAATATAAGGATATTCCTATACAGAAATATATTGAAACAGGAACCAAACAGCCAAGTGTCAAAAGAAAAAGTAATATTGACTCTGATTCAGAAGATTTACCTTTATGTGAATTGAAAGGTATTAAAAATGACAAGAAAAACGAAATTCACGTAGGCTGTTTTGTAATAGTTAACTATGAAGGCGAATTTTTTCCGGGCAAAGTTGAAAATGTAAGTGGGAAGTCTTACGAAGTAAGTACTATGGTCTTATCTACAAGTAATACATTCAAATGGCCGGATAAACCGGACAAGATATGGTACAATCATGAAAAAATTGTTGAAAAAATTATAGAGCCCATATGCCTTAATAAAGGAGGTTATTATAGAATTCCTGAAATGGAAAAGTATTTACCGGATATTTATTTGAATTTTTCTAATACCTCATTTTAACATATTGCTGTCGCTTATGTTACAAATATTTTAATTAGTCTTAAATTCTTAGAAGTTTGATTTTAGGGTGCTCTTTATAATGCTAGCTAAAACGCGTAATTGTAGTCTGAGGTAAATTATGTTTTCCGTTCACTGTTATTGTTACTTTATTTTTTTATTTTTTTAAATTGTTTGATTTATAACTATTTTGGTGTTACATACCTGTTAGAGGTAGGTACCTACTGATCTCATTACAAGATAATATTATGTAGACGAAAAAACGAGATAAAGATGTTAAAGATTTTAAGGTGTAATTTTGTTAACACTTAATTTTATAAGGTTAATTAATACTCTGAAGACTGTTTATATCATTAAATAAATAAGTAATATTCCTAATTTTTCTTGTTTTAATTTCTGCCTAGTGTTTACCTGCTAAGAAGTCTTTATCTATACTAATGTTATAAAGCTGACGAGTTTGTTGGTTTGTTTGAAGGCGAAAATCTCAGAAACTACTGGACCGATTTCAATAATTCTTTCACCAATGTATAGCTAGGATGTCCCTGAGTGCTATAGGCTATGTATGTACTACGGGCGGAGCCGGGGCGGACCACTAGTTTTAATAAAAACAAAACTACTTGACTTCTAATCGAAATAAATTAAGTGTCGATGACTGGATGTTCATTACTGATGAGATGTCGATCACTGGTGGTCCATTACTGAAACTAAGATGTCGAACACCGGCACTTTTGATGTATTTTACAATTTTACTTTTTTATTGTAAATTTATTACAACTGATACAAATGGACACATCAGAACGTTTAATGAGTATATATTTGATAATAATCAACAATCATTATAGGGTTGAAAACCTTTGTAAATGTTATATACCAGGTCAAACTTCACTACTCCCTTCAAGTGTCGATAACTGCCACAACCACGGTAAGTCAATATTATTGGAGCTCTCTTGGGATATAATTCGTTTGTTATTGATTCAATCAGCACTGCCCGTTCTCGTTTGAAAAATTCCCTTGCCATTATTTTGATACCGTTAGTGTTTATTGAAAACTAACTTTTGCCCGCTGCTCCACCCGCGTAAATATAGTATCCCATGGGAACACTGTACTTTATCGGGATAAAAAGTAGCCTATGTATTAATCCAGAGCTTAAAACTACTGCCATATCATATTTCATCGAAATTCGCTAGTTTTTGCGTGAAAGAGTAAAAACATCCATTAATCCATTCATCCTCACAAACTTTCACATTTATAATGGTAGTAGGATTTAATATCCTACAAATATAGGTAAAGTTTTATTATTAAATGAGAAAGTAAGTAATTATTTACGAATAAAGTACCGATCATTCTTGGGTCCATGCAATAGAGGACCTATTTACAAAAGTAAAGATAGTCAATTATTATTATTTAACACAAAATCCAACAGATTTAAATGTGATGTCTCAACAGCAATTTCTGGTGAAATTTAAGACTTGGCGAGCGGCCATTTTGTTCGAATTTCTTAGGAAGCAGTAGAGTCATTTCAAACAAAAACAAAACAAACAAAACGATACGTGACTTGACGCTGCATTCTATTCTTCTCTCAAAAACAATTCAACTATTCAAAATTGTTATTTATTCAAAACACAAGAAGAACATGTTTCATTGTAAGAGTTCGAATGGCAGAGTGCACCGCGCTGCACAGCGCATGTGCAGTGTATGACGATCAGTTATCAAATAAAACATGTAGGTATATTTTTGTGTAGAGAATAAAGTTCAATTTTGAATAGCTATCGTAAAAGTGCAGCGCCGCGTAGTGTCACATATCGTCGCGGTGTGAACTGACCCTAATCGCATCAAAACCTTCCTTAGCCTTACCGAGAAAGGCTCTAACCAAGAAGACACGTTCGTTCGAAGTTCGAAGTTCGTGAGAAACTGACCCAGCTGATGTCGGACAGACAATTAACTATACAAGACATAGACACAATACGCAGAACACAACAAATAGAGGATTTAATAGACAGATACACAGGAGCGATCACACAGACATGCAGAGACATAATGCCTACTAAAAGACACACACAAAAATTCACATTGTCGTGGTGGAATGATGAGCTCGCGCAGATGAAGAAGCAGGTTGCCACGAGGAGACGCAGGATCCGTAACGCGGCGCCTGATCGCAGAGACCGCGTGGTTGGGCTGTACCTGGAACAAAAGGAGAAGTATGAAAAGGCAGTAAAGGATGCGCACGTTGAGAGCTGGAAGTAGTTTTGCCGGAAGCAGGATAGGGAGGGGGTCTGGGAGGGCCTCTACAGGGTGTTGAGCAGAGCCACAGGGAGGGAGGAGGATCTACCCCGTACGAGGGAAGGTGAAACCCTCGACGCCCGAAGCTCCGCGGAATGGCTGGCGGAGACCTTCTACCCCGAGGACCAGGAACGTGATGAAAGTGAGGAACATCGGCGGACGCGCCGGCGGGCGGAGTCCTTGGACACCGAACCGCCAGCGGGTCCGGACGACCCTCCTTTCATCATGGAGGAGTTGAAGAGAGCCGTAAGGTCCTTCAACCCCAAAAAGGCCCCCGGGGCGGATGGACTCACGTCTGACATCTGCCAACACGCTGTGGAATGTGACCCGGAATGGTTCCTTGCTCTGCTGAACAAGTGCCTCACTGTCGCCTGTTTCCCCAAACAGTGGAAGCAGGCGACCGTGGTGGTGCTGAGAACGCCGGGCAGGGAATCATATCGGGTACCAAAAGCCTATCGACCGATCGGCCTCCTACCTGTTCTTGGCAAAATCTTCGAGAAGATGCTGGTCGCCCGACTCAGGTTCTACCTGCTGCCCAAGATTAGCCCTAACCAGTATGGCTTCATGGCCCAAAGGAGCACCGAAGACGCCCTCTATAGGTTGGTGAACCACATCAGAAAACGGAGAGAGGAGAAGAAAATTTCTGTTGTGGTTTCACTGGACATAGAGGGGGCCTTCGACAGTGCTTGGTGGCCGGCAATAAAGGTTAGGCTAGCTGAGGTTGGGTGTCCGGGGAACCTGAGGCGGGTGATCAGCAGCTACCTGAGTGAAAGAAGTGTGAATGTAAGGTATGCGGGTATGGAAGTGAGCAGGGAGACCAACAAGGGGTGCGTGCAGGGATCCATAGGCGGACCAATCCTGTGGGACCTCTTGTTGGACCCCCTGCTATGGATGTTAGATGATATGAATGTGTTCAATCAAGCTTTCGCCGACGACATCGTTTTGGTGTTCGAGGGGGACACAGCTCTAGAAATAGAACTAAAGGCGAACACAGTCCTGGAAAAAATTAGTAAATGGGGGGAGCTAAACAAGCTTAATTTCGCTCCCCATAAAACATGTGCATTAGTGTCCACACGAAGGTTAAAATACGACGTGCCGCGACTCGTTATGGGGGGTGTTGACCTCCTGTACCAAGATAGTTTTAAAATATTAGGATTAACTATTGACAGCGGCCTCACTTTTAACGCCCACGTAGGCAACGTATGCAAGAAGGCGATTAATAGATATAAGCAATTAGCCAAAGCGGCCAGAGTAGGTTGGGGGCTTAACCCCCAGATAGTGAAAATAATATATATAGCCGTGATAGAGCCGACTATCCTGTATGCATCAGCAGCGTGGGCACCCACCGTGGAAAAGATGGGGGTCCAGAAAAGGCTCAACTTCGTCCGACGGGGTTTTGCCCAGAAGATTTGCAGAGCATATCGGACCGTCTCCCTGAACTCTACGATGCTGTTGGCTGGTATACTCCCTCTTGATCTCAGGATACTCGAAGCTTCGAGGCTCTATGAGATCAAGAAGGGGGTACCACACCCGGTGTTGAGGGACAGGGAGGTGGAGCGAATGGCTCCAGCGATCGAGGACCCACATCCGGCAGAGCAGGAAGAGCTGAGGTTCGGGTTGGTAGATGAGGACTCTTATGCAGACGTCGTTAACAGCCACGTCCATAGGATCTATACGGACGGCAGCAAGATTGAGGGTCGAGTCGGAGCCGCACTCTCCGTATGGAAGGGTGAGGCCGAGACGAAGGCCGTCAAGCTTGCGTTGCCGCCGTATTGCACCGTCCACCAAGCCGAGCTTCTAGCGCTCCAGAGAGCTGTAAGTATAGCCTGCAAGAGTGGAATGGCGAAGGTCGGTATCTTTATCGATTCCAGATCGGATCTCCAGGCTGTCACCCTTAGTTCCCCTCATCCCCTGGCAGTGCAAACAAGGGCGGCCCTCCGAAAAACTGCATCGCAGAGGCGGGAGGTCTCCCTGTTTTGGATTAAGGCGCACGCAGGATTGAGAGGGAATGAGAGGGTTGACGAATTAGCCAAGGAGGCCGCGCTGCGATTGAAAAGGAAGCCTGACTACGATCTGTGTCCTGTTTCATTCGTCAAGCGTATCTTAAGAGAGGATACGGTTGAGGAATGGGACAGGAGATACGAAGTGGGAGGGACGGCTGGAACCACGAAGCTCTTTTTCCCAAGCGCTGCTGCTGCATACAAGAATAGTCAATAAAATAGACATAACACACCACATTACACAGATACTGACTGGACACGGCGGGTTCGCCTTCTACTTGAACAGATTCAAGTTGAAGGAGGACCCGTCGTGTTCATGTCAGCCAGGAGTTGCGGAGACGGTTCCTCACCTGTTACTCGAGTGCCCGATTTTTGCTAGCAGTAGATATGATACTGAGCAAAAATTGGGCATATCAGTGACGGGTGAGAACCTGTCATCCATCCTGGGGGGAAAAAGGAGGGAAATATTCCTGTCCTTTTGCAAGGAAGTCACTGTATATGTAAACAAAATTAATAGTGATAAATTGGTGTGATAATAGTATAAGCTCTAGACGTAGGATAACATTTTGATATTAGGATAAATTTGAATGTGTGTGCCGTAGTTTAAATTTTTAGCATATTTTTATTTTGACCTGTGAAATATATTATTTTATTGAATTTTAATCTGAATTATTATACTGATGTTATTTTATTGTACTTGAAAAATTTTAATTGGAGTTTATGTGTTTTTATGGGTTTTTGATATTTATTGGTCTTACAATCATGACCTTTTACAATGTTAAGTTAAGTTAAATGATGTTATGTATTATCGATGTAATTAAAGTAAGGAAAAAAGAAAAAAGAAAACAAACAGCCCTGACTACGTTAGGGGGACGAAAAAAAAAAAAAAAAAAAAAAAAAACAAGAAGACATAATATTTTTTCTCCAATACCTTATCTATTAACTCTGGCTAGAATATGTCCTGATTTTCTGGTCAAGTGGTTATGAGTTCGGATAGTAATAACACGGTAGGCGGAACATCGCAGTTATTAAAGCCGTAATAAAATTGATATAGCCTGGGTTGCTAGGGGCTTTCTTCTTGAAGCCTATTTTTAGGGTTCCGTGATACTAAAGCAACCCTTATAGTTTCGTTCTGTCCGTCCGTCTGTCTGTCTATCTGTCTGTCCGCTCTCCTAGCTTTTGTAATTATGAATCTAAATGGATGAAATTTGGTATAGCTATAAAATGTAGAAATATAGATCTCGGTTTTGACATCATAAAATAATAAGAATTTTATATTTTAGGGGTGGCTCTCCATTTATATGAAGTGGGGATGAAAAATATTCTTTCATTCTATCCCATCGCATGGAAATCGTGTTGAATAGGTCTTTGAAAATAAAAGCAAGGTTTCATACACGACTTTTTTACAAAGTCAACCATTTTCGAGTACTCAGCCTCCAAAGTGGTTTATAAGTTGACCCCCTCCCCCTCCCCCCTGGCATTTCTAAAATATAAGAGCTATAGAAACTTGTAAGTTTCCATGCTGATAGATAATGCTAAATACTTTTTAGGAAAATTATTTTCAGCGAAATAGGACAATAACTTTTGAAGTAATTCAAAGAAAACCTATTGCGCGTTGATATTTACGGAACCCTCCTTAATGTCTAAGGACATGTGACATGCTCTTGGTTATGTTATTATACATAAAAAGTTATTAAGCAACTAAAGGTAGCTAACTTATATGGTGTACGTTTTACTTACATAGTAATAAACTATTTAGTACGCCGAAGTCGGAGCCGGAGCCCGTCACATTGAAATCTTCGTATCAGATGTACGTACCCAGTTCGTGCACACTAGAAATTATAAATGGGATATAATTAATCTTGTGAACAAAACATAAGCTGGCGACTGCACATGAGCATACCGTATTACTGAATTTAGCAGCGAATTAATATGTTGGCGACTAAATTACTTAACTGGCGAAAGCGCTCTGGCGACCAAAGTACAAAAATCGGCAGATAAAAGGTGGCGAAATTTAATTCAAACTGTCACCGAAATTAATAAGTTGGCGACTAAATTTCCGAATTGGCGATCATTAAACGATTTAAGCAGCTATAAAACCAGATTGGGTTAATAAATTAATGGCTGCTAAAAATTTAATTTGCAGGGTACGTAAAATCACATTTTTGGATACTGTTGGAGTTTGTTTTCTTTTGTTATGGATGTCGTTTTCAAGGTTTTTGGAGGTGCTGAATAATATGAAAATTAAATCTATTTTGAAATTCCAAAATGGCGTACATTTTTTTATTTAAAATTAATCAGCTTGTCTTTTCGAGGTTTTTCGGGGTGCTGATTATAAAATTGTGTTCAAATTTCAATTTCCAAAATGGATAATTTTCCATCTTCGTAAAAGTGACATGAGTATCAACTAATTTAAAAGTTCTTGAGGATGCTGATTAGGATTGATGAATATTATCACAGTATGCAATGTAGCTATGTTTAAGCTATAGATTTTTTTGGAATTATAAAAAAAGAAATGTTCTACTTTGAGACACAAGCCATGTATAAAGCTATTGAAATATTGAAAAATTCAGGATTTTAAAATTTCTTTTCCTCCCATCATTAAGAAAATATGCTGTTGCGGGATTAATAACGGGGAGCTAATTTTCATTATGACGCACAATTTCTGAGATAGAAGAATTTTACACAAAATTAAAATACATACCTACGCAATTTTAAAATAAATGTTCATTTTTGTAATTAACATCCCCTTACACCTAGAAAAGGACAGGCTAGATTAATTTTATTAAAAATAAATGCCCACCATGTTTGAAATTCAAAATGGATATCATTTTTGTACTCAGCACCTCTAAAAACCTCGAATACGACACCCATATCAATTTTAGGAAAAATAAATATCCGCCATTTTGAAATTTAAAATTCAATAATATTTTTGTAATCAACGCCCCCAAAACCGAGAAAAATTAAAACTACGAATTTTGTACGCTCCTTTACGTTTTTTATGTGCGCTCGTTTTGCTGCTTATTATGTTTTTTTAATAACCTACATCAGGAAAAATATATGTGCATATTCTTAAATTAAATGGGTACTCTCAAATTGTTGCGAAGATGGTTATTTGTTGGCCAAAATAATATCTGTCTGCCAGTTTGGAATATTCAGTGAACAAATCTGGTAGCAATTAGTCACCAGATTTGGATTTTTTTGTTCCTTACATTCTTTCGCTAGCTTGGTAATTTAGTATTCCATATTCGGTGTTTACACATCCAAAATTTGATTGTTTTGTCGCAAGTTTAAATACATGCCATTATAAATCCACACTACAATAATGAGTTGCCGCATTCACAGAGCTGTTGTTGTTAGATAGCGCGGTATTTTAATGTCGAGCGCCGAGACCAATCATTTATCTATGGTTGAAACTTAAATATTTAAATATGAATTATGGTCGAATTTCGAACACAGGTCGACCGCTAGTTCTATTAAATTATGTGACAAATAGTTACTATGGAAAGGGGAAAGTGACTCGCGTATGTTGGGTTCCGTACCATTATACTAATATTTTACATATTTACATATTTCGTTATTTTTGTACGAAGTTTTCTAAGTAAGCGCATTTTACATATATATAACTCCTAAACTAACAAAGTAATGTAAGCCGTTATAGTTTTACTTTAAAGTTCATCACATTGACTAGCATCATGAATTTTTTCAGATTTTTCGAGCTAGCTGTTTAGATTTTAGAGGGGAGGGGGACGTCCTATTTTAACAAAAAATGCGCTTTAAAGTTGTAAATCTCGGAAACGGATACCCAAATCAAAAATCGTCTTAGCAACCTCTCAAAGTTTTTAAAGTACCTATCTAATGATACCCTTTAGGTGTAGGAGAGGTAACCCAAAAAATATTTTTCGTGATTTAATTTTATCGCTTTATTTACTTTATACACATATTATCCATGTAAAGTTTCATCTTTCTAGCACTAACCATTTGGACGGTAAGCCGAAGACAGACGGACGGACGGACATGACGAAACCATAAAAGGTTCCGAAACGTAATAGCCCAAGCCCTAGAAGATTCTAGGAAATTTGGAGCAGGTGTTTTTTTTTCTTCAGCTAGGTCAGGACAATTTTTTGCTTTTACATTTTTACATTTATATTTAGTTTTATATTAGTTACATTTCCTGTTTATTAACAATTTCTATATAATTCTACTCTTGGCTTCTACACTCATTCTATACTTATTGCATAATCTATATCGTTTTTCTTAAGTCTATTTTTCATTATCCATTACATTACATCATACCTTTGTTTCACATTTCTCGTATGTTTTTGTACTTGTACTTTCGTTTTACATTTTACATTTCTTTACATTTCTCTTTTACATTTTCATTTCAGATACATTATTTTCCTATTGATTTATATATCCGGTTATTACATTCATTTTCTTCTTTTCTATAACAAATTCTACTTTACATTTTTACTTTACTTACTTATCTACAGCATCTTATCTACTCTGTCTGTACATTTTCTTTTAATTAACATCTACATTTACTGTTTCATTTATATTGTAAAATACTTATTAAAGTGGAAATAGTGCAAGAAGTCCTGTGTGTTATTACTGTGAAACATGAATTTCCACCAAGAACCTACAGTACAATCAATAACGTATTACAGAGGAATGTAAGGGTATAAAAGGGGAAATAAATAACAAGGTAGAGGAAACCAGACAGATGAATCAGGAATTAGCAAAAGAAAGTAAGTAAAACTTAAACAGGGCAGTCGAACTGATAAGTGAAGTAAAAGAGTTAAGTCAGGAAATAAGAGAGGAGACAAGTAATAAGTTTAAAGAGATAAATAAGTTTAAATCAGGATATTGTAAAGGAATGTAAGGGTATAAAAGGGGAGATAAATAACAAGGTAGAGAAAATGAGACAGATAAAGCAGGAATTGGCAAAGGAAAGTAAGGAAAACTTAAATAGGGCAGTCGAACTGATAAGTGGGGTACAAGAGTTAGATCAGGACATAAGAAAGGATACAAGTAATAAATTAAAAGAGATAAACAAGTTAAATCGGGATGTTTTAAACGAATGTAAGGGTATAAAAGGGGAGATAAATAGTAGGGTACAGGAAATTAGACAGACAAATCGGGAATTGGCAAAAGAAAATAAGGAAAACTTAAGCAGGGCCGTCGAAGAGTGGGGGGCTAGGGCTCCGGCAGAACCGCAACCCGCGACATATGAGAGTGTGGTCGGTGGCGGAGGGCGAAACCCAAACCACGCCACCGGAACCGAAGCGCATGACCCTCCACTCTTTAGTAGTAACGGATAAGGTGAATTTAATCTCAGGGATGGAAATAATATCAGGAATAGGAGAAATAATAGAAGCTAGAAAGGAAGGGATAAAAGTAGATAAGATTCGAAAAGGAAAAGGGAGAAAAGTTATTCTAGGATTCAGTGATAAGAAAGAAAGAGAGAATTAAAACTAAAATTGAAACATTAAAAGTAATTTTCAGGTGGAAATGGTAAAAAATAAGGACCCGCAGTTAGTGCTGTATGGGGTGCTCAAGCCGAACACCGACGAGGAAATCCTCGAGGCGGTTAGGGCCCAGAACGGGCACCACATGCAACCACTCCCTGACGGGGCAGAAAATAGAATGTCAATAAAATATAGGAGGAAAGGGAAATATGTGTCCCCGGGGCTGTGGCAGCGTTTTACTAAGGCGGGTTATATTTATATAAATATGCAGCGCGTTCGTGTCGCCGATCAGTCCCCGCTAATACAGTGCTCGCGCTGTCTAGCGTACGGACATGGAAGGCGACATTGCAATAGTAACAGAAGAAACGTGCTGCCACTGCTCCGGAGCGCATCACCAGTCCAAATGCGAGAACTTAAAAGAAGGAAGTAAAGCGTGCTGTATAAATTGTACAATAGAGGAATTAGATAGAGTAGATATTATATATTATTAGCTTAAGTAATAATATATAATATTTAAAAATATAAAAGAAAGTTGATCTATGCTGCCGTCCACTAACTAAAAGGCCGTTAAGCCACAGTTGGCCATTTTTCACTTTTTAATGTGGTCTTGTACAACTTTCGATGCTCTATCTTTTGGTTTAAGAATCATTTTTCTACGATTATTATACGATTCTAAAACTATTAGTTTTAGAGATACAGAAGATTGCTGAGCAGTTATAACACATAAATTTCGTTACTTCCTTAATTAAAAAGCAGCTAAGCCACAATACTTCTCTAGAAAGACGTTAAGATACTGTAAGACAAATTGATATATATTAATTTTTCTTAATTTACTTAACTAAAACTACGTTATCTAGTCAATCTTGGCTAAAAAGCAGCCAAGCGTCTTTGACTACCTTCATGTGCTGTGTCATACAAATTACCATCTGAACATCGTATCGTACCTTAACTATAAAGCAGTAATAAAGAAAAACTACACTAGAAAGCAGTTATATGCCAATTACTGCTTTTGAGTTAGGGATTGAAATTAGTATTAGCTAAGTATCAATCACTAGATAGCAGCTAAGCGACAATGCTAGACTAAATAGCAGTAAAACGCTTGTGATTTTCGTTCGCGTTTGAACTGCAGTTTATACTTCCTTTTCACTTCGGGTGCTCGTTACTTGAAAGATATGTTGGTTGAGAAGGAAAAGGAACGCAGAAGCAAGTACAATGTAAAAACAGGCTGTGATATGAAGTGTACAAAACGTTGTTCAACTATATTTACTCCTGAGGAACGTTTGTATATTAACAACCAGTTTTGGAATATGACACGTCATTCTGAAAGGAGATTATTTATAAGAAGTAATTATACGGTAGCAGTTCCTAAGAGAAAATGTGTTCAAGAGCCAAAGAGGAATGCAAAAAGAGCTTATACTTTACAAAAGAGTGATGGAATTTTAATAAAGGTATGCAAAGTATTTTTCTTAACTACTTTAGGTTATTGCAAAAAAAATGATAAAATATTGCTTAATTCTCTAAATCCTGACAAAGATAAACGAGGCAAGCATGTAAAGACTCCAGCTTTTAATAGAGATATTATTACGGAACATATCGAATCTTTCAAACCAGCTGCACCGCACTATCGTCGTGAACATGCTCCTAATCGTCGTTATTTGCCTAGTGAAATTAATATTACGTTTATGTATTCTGACTTTTGTTCGAAATATCCAGAACATAAGGTTGGCTATGAGTTATACCGATCACACTTAAAGAGTCTAAACATATCGTTCGCTCGACTAGGAAATGAGGAATGCGAAATATGCGAATCTTACAGATTGCATAGTCTTGATACAAACCATAATGTTCGCCCTCAAGCTATACCTGATTGTAACGCATGTTCAACATGGGCAAAACACCATGACAAGTATAAAAAGGCAAGAGAATTATATGATTTACACAAGTCTTTAGAACAAAATACTCTTCAGATATATTTTAGCTGTGACTTAGAAAAAGTAATAATGTTACCACGAATGGATACGTTTAAATCTGTAATTTTTTGTCCTAGACTTACAGTATATAACCAGACATTCGAGCTAGTAGGAAAAATCACAAAGGATGTGAAACCTTTAGCTGCCGTATGGCATGATGGTATAGCAGGCCGTAAGCAGGATGATATCATGAGTGCTTATTACAGCTTTTTCCTTCAATTTCGAGATGTCCAATCAATGAATTTGTGGTTTGATAATTGTACATCTCAGAATAAAAACTGGTTATTGTTTTCTATGCTAACCGACCTTATCAATAGTGACTTAATAGCCACTGTCTATCAACCTGTTTTATTTTGAACCGGGTCACACATTTATGAGCTGTGATCAATTTCACCATCAAGTTGAATTATCAATGAAGCGGAAAAATACCATATATGATTTCACAGACTTTGAAAATGTAGTGGCCTCAGCAAATAATGGTAAAGTTCTGGTTAAATCCATGCAGCCTCAAGATTTTGTAAACTACGTAGGTAACGTATCAGATCGACGCATACAAAATTCAAGTCCCAGAGCATATCTTAAAAATATGTCTCAAGTGTGTTTTAAACGAGGAAGCTTTGATCTCCATTATAAGGAAAATTTTGATGAGGAATTTGTGTCTCTTAAATTTTTAAACGATAAATACTTGAAGAAACTGCATTTTGTTTTAGAGTTTCGTACGCAACAAAGGGAATAGATGAGGAGAGAAAGCTTAATCTTATAACAAAGTTATCACCAATTATACCTAAACATAAGATGGTATTTTGGAAAAATTTACCGATCATTGAAGGAAATAATATTTCTGAATTGAATCAGAACAAAAACAAAAGAAACGTTACTTTATAAACATTAAGACTGAAAAAGTGCCTTTATTATGTTGTCTTTTATATAATTTTATTAGGATAGTATTTTTGTTTACTTTATTACTTTTGATAATTATACAAGAACGTTACTAAGTATAGGTATTTGATTTAATAGTTTAATTGTTAAAGTTTTTAATTAGTATTTAAGTATAAAAATGGCCATATTTATAATTTTAAGACAAAGTCTGGTAATTTAATTGATTCTGACATAATTTGTAATTATTGATCTCTGATTGTGATATTTAGTTAATAAGTGCATTAAGAATTTGAGCTTTCAAAAACGATACTGACATGGTTTGAGTAATTTTATAAAATAATTTTAATATAATATTTTGTCCCATAATCATGGTGATCTCATTACTGAATAAGATTTGTAAAAGTTTGATAAAACTTGTTTTTTTTCTATATAAGTATATTGTTTGGTTAATAATAAGCTATTTGATAAGTTTTAATAGATGTTCTTTTTTAATAAATAAAGTTCTGATTTTCTTATGATAGTTTTTAACTTCTCAACTTTTAACCCGGAAGTGCTTACTTAAAAGGCAGTTAATTGCGAGTGAGATGTCTTTAACTGCCTTCTAGTTAAGCACTAGGAGAACCAGTATAAAAATATGTTTTACATTACCGAGCTTAAAAGCATTTAAAATCCCGTAACTGCTTTTAAGTAAGCAAAGTTACTCTTCCAAGGCCTAGCTACCTAGGCTAAAAGACTGTTAAAATAATTTAACTGCTTTATAGCTAATTGTATTTTGTCAACTTTAACTATAAGTACATGACGTGGCAGCCACAAGAAATTGCTTTGCTATAAAGCAGTTAAGGTAAGGTTAACGGCCTTATAGTGCAGGATATTATGTAAAAATGAAAAAAATTGCTTAGCTTGCAGTTAGAAAATGAAATAAAATAAAATTTAATAAATATATATGAATGAAATATATCACATATTGTGCACAAATACTATGCCTATATATATAACTTGCAACCTTGTTCCTAAGTAGCATACTTTTCAAGAGACATTATTTTTTATTCCCACTTATTTTGGCGTTTTCTCGAAAAATACTTCTTGGACTTAGCTGCCTTTTAGTTAGTGGACGGCAGTATGTATATATTATATAAATTAATTCATGAACATTTAGTATGTAAACTGGTACTATTATAGCTATTATGGATTTCCACGGTATGCATTTAGCAGATCACAAATTGTAACAAGAATTATTGTGAAAATAATTTCTCAGCAAATCACCTAGCCGGGCACTTCGCGCCGAGCGCGGAAAGATTGAATAGAATATAGACTAAGGAATGTAAAGACTGTAACTGTAACGGTAAGCGATATGAATAGAATAGAAATAAACATGTATTGTAAAGAGGTGATGTAGAAGTAAAATAGGACAATAAATATAACAACAAATATAAATGAAACAGTAAATGTAGATGTTAATTAAAAGAAAATGTACAGACAGAGTAGATAAGATGCTGTAGATAAGTAAGTAAAGTAAAAATGTAAAGTAGAATTTGTTATAGAAAAGAAGAAAATGAATGTAATAACCGATGTTGAGGAGGCAAAGTAAACTCCTGTGGATCCTTCAATGAAAAGCGGACTGTAATTATACGTTTATTAAGCCTAGTGTAATCGTCCAGCTGCCGAGGAATCCGTGTGCGTAGTGTCTGCCGTTGACCGCATGCTAGTCACCGCCGTCCAGTCCCCGCACGCCCCGCGCGCCCCGCGTGCCCCGCGAGCGCTGAGGTGGTACGTGAAGTGTTGCCGCGCTATAGGCGCGAACATGCTCCCCCCGTTGAAGAGATGTCTTCAATAGGAAGAGGGCAGATGTTGTTGAACGCCCGCCGGATGACGCCCTTCTTGGTTTTGATGTCGGCTACTCTTGTGACACCGTCGTCGCCGGGATGCAGGTGGACAACTCTACCCAGCAGCCAGCAGAGAGGTGGGATGGCCTTGTCCCTGATGAGCACAAGCGTGCCCACTGATATGGCACCGTAAGGAGCGTGCCACTTGGTCCTTTTCTGTAATGTAGAGATATACTCTAGGTGAAAACGAGACCAAAAATGTTCCTTGATGGAGGCCACCCGCTGGTAACGTTCGAGGCTCGTCATGTTGCCATCTGGAACCCGTGGTTGAGGCACAGATGTGAGCCAGCGTCCGATCAGGAAATGAGCGGGAGTAAGGGCGGAAAAATCAAGAGGATCGGACGAGAGAGGAGTAAGAGGACGTGAATTCAAGACTGCCTCTATTTGAGTTAAGCAAGTGGCTAACTCTTCATAAGTGAAGTGCGTTTGTTGTAGTAACCGTTTTAAATGGTGCTTTGTCGATTTAACGGCCGCTTCGGCGATTCCATTAAAGTGCGGAGAATAAGGAGGTACAAAAGAAAATTCTATACCTTCGTTGGCGAACTCAGACGGAATATCAGGTTCCTGTAAGAAAGAAGAAAGCTCGTTAGCAGTGCCGATAAAGTTTGTGGCATTGTCGGAGAGTATACTGCGCGGCTTACCGCGGCGTGCGACAAATCGATGTAACGCAGCCATATAAGCCTGTTTGGTGAGCTCAGTGACGAGCTCCAAATGCACGGCCTTTGTAGCGAGACAGACAATTATACATAGGTAAGACTTTGTTAGCTTGCACCCTCGACCTTTCCGGTCAGCTATAAGTACTGGGCCCCCATAATCTACTGAACAATGAAGAAAGGGAAATTCAAGTTTACTACGAACGGCAGGAAGTTGTCCCATTACAGGTTGCAGATTTTCGGTTTTATACCTAAAACATTTCAAACATTTATGAACTACAGATTTTTCTAAGTTTCTGCCTCCCACAGGCCAATAATTTTGATAGATATTTGACAAAAGTAATTGTGGACCAGCATGTAATAGGCTTATATGCTGCGATTCAAATATTAATTTGGTTAGTTTGTGTTTGCTACATAATAATATTGGATGTTTCACATTATAATCATAAGGCGAATTTTTAATCCTTCCGCCTACACGAATGACGTCGCTAGTATCCACAAATGGAGATAAACAATTAAGTCTGCTTTTTCGTGGCAAAAGCTTTCCTGACTTTAAAAGATTGTATTCTTCAGTAAACATTTGTTGTTGTCCTGCAAGAATAATACATGTTAAAGAATTTTGAAGTTCATTATGTGTAAGCGCACATTTTATTTTTTTATCCTTATGTTTTAAATTGTAAATAAATCTTTGTAAATATGCAACTATTCTTTGTAAATAATTTAATTTTGAATATTTTCCTATTAAGTTTTGAATTAATGTGTATTTATGTATCGAAGTTATAGAATCACTATTATTATGTAGCTGATTACGTTGATCAGTTGAAATATTTAAAGAAATTTGTTTTAAAGTATCTGGTAAATCTTGTTTCGCAGGGTGAGTAGGCAATTTAGGCCAATGGTTTTCGTTTTGTGAAAGAAACGCGGGACCTGCCCACCACAAAGATGAATCCACAATAAGATCAGCTGACATTCCGCGCGAAACAAGGTCACCTGGATTAGCCTTCGACGGCACGTAACGCCACTCACAACCCACCGTGCTTTCCTGTATTTCACAAACACGATTTTTTATAAATGGCTTGAGTTGGTTCACAGGTGTTGACAACCATCCCAGCACTATTGATGAATCACACCAAAATATGTACCTATTTATGTTTATAGTTAATGCGTTTCTAACTTTAGTGCACAATCTTGTACCTAACAATGCACCACACAATTCCAATCGCGGAATAGTCATTGGTTTAATAGGTGCTATGCGATTTTTCGAAGCGAGTATCGAAACTTTGATTCCGTCTAACCGATTGACCGAGCGAATATATAGACAAGCACCGTAGGCGCGCTCCGAAGCGTCACTAAAGACATGCACTTCACGCGTTACCGCATCGTTGCAAAAAACCCACCGAGATATGTTTAACCTATTAAGTGAAGTTAAGGTATTAACGAACGATTGCCATAGATGTGCAATATCGTCGGCTACGTTATCGTCCCACTCGGACTTACTTATCCAAAGTTTTTGCATTATAATTTTTGCTTCTAAAATACAAGGGCCAACTAAATCTAGAGGGTCAAAAACTTGGCTTATGACCGATAAAATATGTCGCTTCGTTATCCTTTGGTGTTTATCTATACTAATGCGAAATGAAAGACAATCGATGTCGCATAACCAGTTTACACCTAATGTTTTAGTACCTAAATTTAAATTGTTACGCGAAAGATCTAATGTATTATTTACGTTTTCTTGATTCTGAACGATTGCTTTCAATATTTCAGGACTATTTGATTGGAATTTACGTAGATTGAATTTTGCTGACGATAAAATATCTACTACCTCTTTACATAAGTCTATTGTATCTGTTATTATGTCTCTGCCAATTATGTAATCGTCAATATAACAATTCCGTTGCATTGAAGATTTAACGTGATCGTTACTGGCTGTATCAGCGAGACTCACTAAACACTTAGTTGCTAAGTACGTTGCCAACGCTGTTCCGTAGGTAAGATGTTTAATGTATATGTACGGAGAGGGGCGTTTGGATCGAAACGAAAAACAATTTTTTGTAAGGATCGCTGAGACTCATCCAATTTAATAGATCTATACATTTTCTGAACGTCACAGGACACTACGAATTTGTGCTGCCGGAAACGAATTAAAATTGAAAAAAGATCATCCTGCACAGTGGGGCCAACCATCTGCAAATCATTAAGTGATACGCCTGACGACGTTTTAGCTGACCCGTCGAACACCACCCGTAACTTTGTGGTAGTGCTAGACTCGCGTATGACCCCGTGATGTGGGAAAAAATACCTAATGTTTCCGTTATGCTCATTATCAGTGTCGAGCGTCATATGACCCAAATCTAGATATTCCCTCATAAAATCTAAATACATCGATTTGAATAATGGATCGCGTTGAAATCGTTTTTCTAAAGATAGGAATCTATGTTTTGCCATTTCATAAGAATTACCCAAGACACTGGGATCGAGCTTAAGCGGCATTTTAACTATAAAATGACCTTCAGGAGATCGACGTGTATTTTTGTAAAAACTATTTTCGCATGCTCGTTCTTCTGTCGAGAGCGAGTGCGTAGAAGATATTGAATCTAGTTCCCAAAATTTGGCCAAATCTGTGTTGATTTCTGGCTGTGTTAAAAAATTACATATTATGTTATTGCAAGACTTATGTGAAAGGAATTTGTGTGAGCTAACACTGCCAGACATAAGCCACCCTAGCCTGCTTTCACATAATTTTGGTTTATTCTTGCCTAAATCAATACGATTATTTAGTATTACGTCCCAAAATACTTCTGCACCTACAAGTATGTCTATGACTGACGATATATGAAAGGAAGGGTCAGCTAGTTGTATGCCCGTAGGTATTGGAATCTTGCTAATATCGATTGGCGTAGACGGTAACATTTGTGTGATTTGTGGTAAAATAAGACAGCTGATGTTAAGTGTATAACCACCGTAATAAGATTCAATATGTAAGTTACAAGATTGTGAACTAAAACTGGTTTGGTTGTTAACACCCGTGACTGTGGAGTACGTACCGTGTCGGGTCAAACCCAATTTGTTGCAAAAACTCGAACTAACGAAGTTGGCTGTACTGCCGTTGTCTAGAAGTAGGCGCGCGTCGTACTTCTTGCCTTTTTCGTTAATCACCTTCACCTTAGCTGTGGAAAGCAAAACATTTATATCAGTAGTAGGCTGTATAAATGAAGCGTTGGTTGATAGCGTGATATTTTCTGACGATTTAGGCATCGGATCACAAAAGGGCCTATCAGGTTTGTCTGTGTGCAAAAGAGTGTTGTGTCTGCTGGCACAATACTTGCAATTCGACAATTTGCATTTTTTTTCAAAGTGGCCTTTACGTAAACAATTTGTGCAAACCCTTAATTCTTTAGCTTTTTTTATTCTAGATTCAACTGATAAGCTTTTAAATGATTCGCAATTATATAAAAGATGATTTTTAGAACATAATGGACATTGATGTGATTGTAAATTAGAATAATTAGTATTAGTGTTAGTTTTTTTAGTTGATGTGATTAAAAAATTTTTTGATTTGTAATTTTGTGTTTGTTTATTTGTTAATATAGTATTAGTGTTAATTTTATTTGTGTTTTTATTTAAATTATCTTCCAAAGTTTCTAATAAATCTGCATTATCGCTTAGAAAAGAGCAAAATTGGGATAAAGTAGGTGTAACAGATAAGGTGTTACGAAATTCCTCCCATATCTGAAATGAAAATGTAAAAGAGAAATGTAAAGAAATGTAAAATGTAAAACTAAGGAAAGTATAAGTACAAAAACATACGAGAAATGTGAAACAAAGGTATGATGTAATGTAATGGATAATGAAAAATAGACTTAAGAAAAACGATATAGATTATGCAATAAGTATAGAATGAGTGTAGAAGCCAAGAGTAGAATTATATAGAAATTGTTAATAAACAGGAAATGTAACTAATATAAAACTAAATATAAATGTAAAAATGTAAAAGCAAAAAATTGTCCTGACTTAGCTGAAGAAAAAAAAAACACCTGCTCCAAATTTCCTAGAATCTTCTAGGGCTTGGGCTATTAGGTTTCGGAACTTTTTATGGTTTCGTCATGTCCGTCCGTCCGTCAGTCTTCGGCTTACCGTCCAAATGGTTAGTGCTAGAAAGATAAAACTTTACATGGATAATATGTGTATAAAGTAAATAAAGCGATAAAATTAAATTACGAAAAATATTTTTTGGGTTACCTCTCCTACACGTAAAGAACTATTTCCACTTTAATAAGTATTTTACAATAATTTTAATACATTACACGACCGGTTTCGACAAATCTACATCATCAGGTGTAGGTAGATTAAAATTTAAAAAAAAATTGTAAACATTGTGCAAAGAGTTGCCAGCATGAAATTTTTACAATTTTTTGCAACGTAATTTAAATTTTTATACCAACTTATTCTATTTTCTACTGTATATCACAAATTAATATTAGTATAATATTATAACGCATTAGATTGATAAATTAATAACTTATTGATTTGTAATGTCATAGAATTATATAATTACATAGAATGGATGTCAGAATATAAAATTAAAAATACTACTATCACCAATGATTAAATTAAAATGTCCTTAATACATAAGAATATAAGATATTATAAATAATGACAAATAAATTATATGAAATTAAAACATGTCAAAATTAAAATTAATAAATTATGTCAAAAATTCATCCAAAATTAATACCAATGTCAAAAAGTCATAACATAAGAACATAGTATAACCTATAAATATTAATTAAATTAAATGTCTTGCAATAATATGGAGCTCGAAAGGCATGTCTGGTAATTTAGTAAGATCCCACATTTTTTGTGTCTGTTAATTTCAAGCGCTTCTAATGCGTCCATCTTCCTGCTTTTAATATATGTAAATATTTTATATTTTTATCAGGGTCAAAGTTGTGTCCATTACTATTTAGATGTTCGGCAAACGTAGATTCTTTCAGCACGAGCAACCGTGGCATACGATGCGCGGGAATAGTGAGTATAATAGCACCAGTAGCACGGCCAGTGTAGCCTCAAAACATTGGAATTATTAAAAAAATATTTTTAAGAATCCAATTAAATAAGTAATAAGAAAAAAAAATACACTGTATATATGGTTATACTCGTAGTGAATATAACGGAGTAAATATAGCATAAGTAAATAGTATCTATAATATAAGTCTAATGTAAACTGGTGCTATTGTAGTTATTTTTGCATGCGCAAATGTACACGGTGTGCGTAGCAGGCCACAATTGCAAAAAAGTATTGTAACAATAATTTCTCGGCAAATCGCCGGGCCGGCCACTTCGCGCAGAACGCGGATGTGAAGTCGGAAAAATGATACTGTAATAAATAATAAAATCGAAAATAATGTAATGTAAACAAAAATTAGAATTAAATAACAACTCAAATAAAGAAATATAAATAAAACTCTAACAGAGGTGTAAACAAATATAGAAAGTATTGTAGTACAGGATGGTGATGTACAGAAATGTGTTTTATAAAATATACTTAAATAATTAAATAGTGAGATGTAAATGTGTAAAGCAAGAATGTTAAATTAAGGTAGGGAAAATAAGAAAGTAAAGATAATAATAAGATTGAACTGTAATTAGAGAATAAAATTAATGTAAGAAAAGTAAAGTGAAAATTGACAATATAGTAGAGGAAAACTGTAATAGTAGATATGTAGATTGGAATGTAGAATTGTGGAATTAAAATAAGCAGAGACAGGAAAGAAAGTAAGAACGGATATAGAAAATAAGAGCAAGGTAAAGAAACAAAATGTGGAAAGGAGCAACAATATAATGTAAAGAAAGTAGAAGGGAATTGGGATTGTAAGATAAACTTAATGTTATGCATAAAATGTAAGATTGCTTAGTAAATAATAATAAAAACGAATGTAAAAACAGGACAAGTAGAAAATAAGTACAGTAGATAAAAATAAAAATTGTAATTACAAAATAAATAAAATATACATGTAATAATAAGATGAAGGTAACAATTGTCCTGACCTCGCTGTTGGGGGAAACAAGTAGGCCCAGAAATGGGCCCTTAAAAAAAAACGTACATCTTTCAGTATTCTTCTTCCAAGCTGTTATATGTTCTTTTATTCTAGTTTTAAACTTTCTCCCCGTCTGAGCTATATACACTCCTCCACATGTATCACAAGTGAGACTGTATAAAAATAAAGATAAGTGTAAAATCACGGACAATAGCGGTATTTACAGTCTCACTTATGATACATGTGGAGGAGTATATATAGGTATATATAAAATAGCAAAACGCGTTCTTGTCTGTTTTTGTTGCTCTTTGTTATCTACAGGAGCTTTATATTCTCCACAACTACTTAGCCTACAACTAGCAGTGACTCCAATAATAGTCACAAGTCCGCTTATGTGTGACTACATCATTTTTGGTGTAGTTGATAGGCTAAGCTATCAACTACACCAAAAATGATGTAGTTGGTCCTAGATTCAGGGTTAAAAGTAAATGTATATATGTGACTATAATATTATGCAGATTTCTTATTTATGTTTCACTGATTTTTATAAGTAATTTTAATTCGTGTTATGTGTATATATTTGTATATTAAAATAGTTATATTATAGTTAAAATGTAAAAATGTAAGATTCAATTATAGTTTAAAATATAGTTACTTTACGTTAATTCCTATGCTATTTTATACTAACCACTTTGGAGCAGGTGTTTGAGGCAAGCTGAAACCTTGTCCTTACACTTCTATTGTACCTCAACACGATAATGAAGGTCTGACTGGTCAAAAGCGGGACTAAGTCAATATACAATTTTTTTAATCCGCAAAAAATGTGTGAGGCGATTTGAAATTTTGATATAGTGTTAGTTAAATGTTTAAGGGATTGGGGAAAAATAAAGCCAGGACATTTAGTCGGGGCTTCAATTTGTCACACCAGTGTAAAAGTAAATTGAAAAAGGTTAAAAAAAAACACGGTATAAATTTAAAAACTCAAACATTAAACTCTGGCTATAAGACTCTATGATAAAAACCTAACCAAGAGGGTTGGTCGTTGGAGGATTGTTGGAGGGTTTCGTAACTATCAACGCGCAATAGGTTTTCTTTGAATCACTTCAAAAGTTATTGTCCGATTTCGATCAAAATAATTTTCCTGAAGAGTTTTTAGCAAATGGAATGAAATGAAATGAAATGAAATGAAACGAAACGAAACGAAACGAAACGAAACGAAACGAAACGAAACGAAACGAAACGAAACGAAACGAAACGAAACGAAACGAAACGAAACGAAACGAAACGAAACGAAACGAAACGAAACGAAACGAAACGAAACGAAACGAAACGAAACGAAACGAAACGAAACGAAACGAAACGAAACGAAACGAAACGAAACGAAACGAAACGAAACGAAACGAAACGAAACGAAACGAAACGAAACGAAACGAAACGAAACGAAACGAAACGAAACGAAACGAAACGAAACGAAACGAAACGAAACGAAACGAAACGAAACGAAACGAAACGAAATTAAATTAAATTAAATTAAATTAAATGAAAATAAATGAAAACATATGAAATTAAATGAAATTAAATGAAATTAAATGAAATTAAATGAAATTAAATGAAATTAAATGAAATTAAATGAAATTAAATGAAATTAAATGAAATTAAATGAAATTAAATGAAATTAAATGAAATTAAATGAAATGAAATGAAATTAAATGAAATTAAATGAAATTAAATGAAATTAAATGAAATTAAATGAAATTAAATGAAATTAAATGAAATTAAATGAAATTAAATGAAATTAAATGAAATTAAATGAAATTAAATGAAATTAAATGAAATTAAATGAAATTAAATGAAATTAAATGAAATTAAATGAAATTAAATGAAATTAAATGAAATTAAATGAAATTATGCTTTATTTGGTGAAAATATGGTTACATATAGGTGTTACATTTTTTACATTAGTGCGCATATTTTGTCGCAGTTAACGACGTCCAAATATTTTATTTATTATTAACACGATTATAGTTTCATTATATAACATACTTATCGCTTTAAGATACATTTAATAACAGAATCAAATTGTTAATCAAAATTTAATGTTGTTAATACAATTGTTAGATTACTATAAAAATGTCAAGAAAGAAAAAAAATGTGAAATCAAGAGCTCCATAAAATATTAATAGCTATAAAAAAAATTAATGTCAATAATGATAATTAAATTTCAGGTCATTAAAAATTCTTTCACGTCATAATAAGTTTATTTATTAAAAATTTTTTACGTTCTCTAATCGAGTGTTTTTTAGATAATTGTTTTATATGTTTAGGCACCTTATTATATATTTTTACACACATTGAATAAGCATTATTTATAAAAAGGGTGGGTTTTGGTTTTTTATCTATGATCCGTCTATTTGAGTTTCTTAAATCTTATTATATTGTCTAATTCATGTTGAGTGCTTTGTAGTAATCAATGTAGTATGTTATCAAGCTTTTTTCATTTGGCTAATATTTTCTGGTTCGATTGAGGATAAAACAAAGCTTCTATGTTCATGCTTAGAGTCAGATGATAAGTCCGTAATACTTAGATATTCATTGTTTTGACCAAGGGATTCATATGATTTGGATCTAAACAATTTTTGGGTCTAATTGTAATGTAGTTCGGACTGTCCATTTTTTGTGTAAATAAAGTGATTAAATAATGTCTTGATTGTAATAATTATAGATGGTTTCCTTCCTTCTCAAATTAATATATAATTCATAATTTTATTTCACATTTCATAATTTAATAATGTCAATTTAATATAATTTTTTTTAATCATAATACATATCATACATGTATTGCCATCAATGATTTGCTTATGCAGTTTCCATTGATTTAAAGCGCCATCTTGAACTTGTCTTTGGTATAATTGTCAATTTTGAAGTTTTGTTATTACTTGTCAATTGTCAGATGTCAGTTGTTAACAGATTTCGGAACTTTTGAACAGATTCATTTTTTTCCAGTTAAATTTAATAGTATAAGTTGATAAGTCATTTATTTTTTTAAAGTAAGGCAACACATCCCACGCTGGGTATATAAACCAGTCGGTTTTGAGTTACGGGCCTCTAATAAACTAGCCACCAGGCTAGTTATAGTCCGACGTAGCTACAGCGGTCTTTACCCGACCCTTAGCTTAGACCCTTTCGAAAAAAAAAAAAAAGAGTTACGGGCCTATTTGGCTTGGCTGGACTTGGGACCGAAAGGGGTGTAAACCTGCTTGGTGAGATCCTTCCTTGTTAACTTTGGTATCTAATTATTTTTCATTTGTTTTCTTGTTTTTACGATTGTTTTTACTAAATCAGCTCTTTGTAGTTTGTATTATGCTTTCTAATTGTGTAAATAGTAATTTTAAATTTATAAGCTGTTATTTTTGTAATTTAGATATTTTTTAGTTATAAGTAAAAAGCCGTTTATCGGCTTCGTTTGTATTTTTTTATTTAAATCCAATTCTGGTTCCTAAAATCAGAAGTAGGATATGAACTTAGCTTCATTTTGTACTAGTTATTTTGTATTAGTAAATTAAATTAAATTAAATTAAATTAAATTAAATTAAATTAAATTAAATTAAATTAAATTAAATTAAATTAAATTAAATGAAATTAAATGAAATTAAATGAAATTAAATGAAATTAAATGAAATTAAATGAAATTAAATGAAATTAAATGAAATTAAATGAAATTAAATGAAATTAAATGAAATTAAATGAAATTAATGAAATTAAATGAAATTAATAAAATTAAATGAAATTAAATGAAATTAAATGAAATTAAATGAAATTAAATCAAATTAAATGAAATTAAATGAAATTATGCTTTATTTGGTGAAAATATGGTTACATATAGGTGTTACATTTTTTACATTAGTGCGCATATTTTGTCGCAGTTAACGACGTCCAAATATTTTATTTATTATTAACACGATTATAGTTTCATTATATAACATACTTATCGCTTTAAGATACATTTAATAACAGAATCAAATTGTTAATGATTAAGTATTAACTACAAACATCATTCATTATGTCAATATATAGAATGTCAAAATTTAATGTTGTTAATACAATTGTTAGATTACTATAAAAATGTCAAGAAAGAAAAAAAATGTGAAATCAAGAGCTCCATAAAATATTAATAGCTATAAAAAAAATTAATGTCAATAATGATAATTAAATTTCAGGTCATTAAAAATTCTTTCACGTCATAATAAGTTTATTTATTAAAAATTTTTTACGTTCTCTAATCGAGTGTTTTTTAGATAATTGTTTTATATGTTTAGGCACCTTCTTATATATTTTTACACACATTGAATAAGCATTATTTATAAAAAGGGTGGTTTTTGGTTTTTTATCTATGATCCGTCTATTTGAGTTTCTTAAATATTTTGTCGGGTACTTATCTATTAATTTTGTAAAAATGTCATTGTTGTGTATAATTTTAAAAACTTTCTAAAATGTATAAGCTAGGTAGTGTCTTGATGTTAAATTGTTTAAAGAAAGGCTTACATGACACATATGGTGGAATCTTAGCTATAGCACGGATGCATTTCTTTTGGACAATGAATGACTTATCTAAATGCGTAGTATTTCCCCAAATTATATATCAATCCATAGCGTAGGACTGATGAGACGTAGCCGTGATAGGCCATAATTGCGGTTTGTATACTAACTGTCCACGCTAGTCTACGTAAGACAAATACGAATCTGTTCAGTTTTGAACCAACTTTTTCTATGTCTGCATGCCGGTTACAATATTTATCAATTTGAATGCCCAGAAACAAGTTCTCATCAACTTCATCTTTAATTTCATCACTTTATGCTAGTTTTAGTCGTTACGGTATTTTATTATAAGTTCTAAATTGTAATTACCTAGTTTTATTAAGATTAATTTTTATATTGTTAGATGTTAGCCATTCAATTAAATATCCAAGTGTGAAATTAATGTAATTTTCGATTTTATTCACGTCCGATTTTTTATATGTTAATAGTTTTGATATATCATCTGCAAATAATGTCAATTTATAATTAATACAGAGCCTTGTGGTACACCAAACTTATTTAATAAGATTCTGGATTCACTATGAACTAGTTCTTTATCTTGGCTTGAGGCTTGCTCCAAATATATATAAAGTTTTTTTTTGGTTGGTTTTCCTTTTTTTTATCAATGTTGCAGTTATTATAATTAGTATTTAAGTTTTCTTTTTGTAAAGTCGATTTTATACTTTCTGTTTGTACGTACCGCCTTTTCATTGGAATTGGAATTTGTATACATAATTTTTCTATTGCTTTGTATTTTTGTCTTTTTTGTTTATCTATTTGCAGGCGTCTTTATTGTTGGACTAGTACATACTAATTTTAAGGTATCCAACTGTTGTCTTAAATTTTTTATTTTCTTCTTTAATATATTATTTTCTATTATTATATTGTCTAATTCATGTTGAGTGCTTTGTAGTAATCAATGTAGTATGTTATCAAGCTTTTTTTCATTTGGCTAATATTTTCTGGTTCGATTGAGGATAAAACAAAGCTTCTATGTTCATGCTTAGAGTCAGATGATAAGTCCGTAATACTTAGATATTCATTGTTTTGACCAAGGGATTCATATGATTTGGATCTAAACAATTTTTGGGTCTAATTGTAATGTAGTTCGGACTGTCCATTTTTTGTGTAAATAAAGTGATTAAATAATGTCTTGATTGTAATAATTATAGATGGTTTCCTTCCTTGTCAAATTAATATATAATTCATAATTTTATTTCACATTTCATAATTTAATAATGTCAATTTAATATAATTTTTTTTTATCATAATACATATCATACATGTATTGCCATCAATGATTTGCTTATGCAGTTTCCATTGATTTAAAGCGCCATCTTGAACTATATCTAATGTGACATTAGTCTTGAACTTGTCTTTGGTCTAATTGTCAATTTTGAAGTTTTGTTATTACTTGTCAATTGTCAGATGTCAGTTGTTAACAGAATTTAGAACTTTTGAACAGATTCATGTTTTTTCCAGTTAAATTTAATAGTATTAGTTGATAAGTCATTTATTTTTTTAAAGTAAGGCAACACATCCCACGCTGGGTATATAAACCAGTCGGTTTTGAGTTACGGGCCTCTAATAAACTAGCCACCAGGCTAGTTATAGTCCGACGTAGCTACAGCGGTCTTTACCCGACCCTTAGCTTAGACCCTTTCGAAAAAAAAAAAAAGAGTTACGGGCCTATTTGGCTTGGCTGGACTTGCTGCTTGGTGAGATCTTTCCTTGTTAACTTTGGTATCTAATTATTTTTCATTTGTTTTCTTGTTTTTACGATTGTTTTTACTAAATCAGCTCTTTGTAGTTTGTATTATGCTTTCTAATTGTGTAAATAGTAATTTTAAATTTATAAGCTGTTATTTTTGTAATTTAGATATTTTTTAGTTATAAGTAAAAAGCTGTTTATCGGCTTCGTTTGTATTTTTTTATTTAAATCCAATTCTGGTTCCTAAAATCAGAAGTAGGATATGAACTTAGCTTCATTTTGTACTAGTTATCGCCATCCACTTAGTAACTAAAGAGCTGGATTAGTGCAATCGTATATTGTAACGATGCCGCGTGAATATTGCGCTAGGAATAGTGGAACGCCGAGACTATTACGGTCGCGGTCTCGGTCTCATACGGTGCGTAGTGATAGTGTACGATCGCATTTCTCAAAATCAACGTTCTCGCAAAAGGTGTCGCAGCTCGAGACAATCGAAATCACAATCACGATCTCGTTCGGGTCCTCTCGTGCATGTTGACCGCCGCAATCGTTCTCGTTCGCTACGTGTATTGGAATCTTGTAAAGATATTGGTTTGCACGAAACCTTGAGTGCTATTTTAACTCGGTTAAATAATTTAGAGGATAAAAACTTTTCTTCTACTACCCCCGTTTCGAATGAGTGTAACGGTAATCCTAAAACGTCGGATGTTTCCGAAATGGAAACGACAAATAATTTAGTCGATGCTCTCAATAAGGTTATTTCTGCGAGACCACAAAGTTATTACGTATCTAACTTTGACCCGGTCTTACATGACGTCGAAGCCTGGTTCGAAGAGGTAGATCGTGCGATGTTATTAAGTCGATGGGATGATAAGGAGTGTCTTTATCATGTGGCAGGTTTTCTAAAAGGTGACGCTAAAACGTGGCTAAACGAATGGTCAAGGAATAACAGGTCGTGGTCAAATTTCAAAAACGATTTCATTGCCTTGTGTCCCAAGCGGTGAGATTTTGCGTCTTACTTACTTACTTTTTGATACTATGCAAACTACGTCCGATAAATATCTTACCTACGCGGAATATGCACGACGTACCCTCTTGTGGCTACGAATAGTGAAAGGTCTTAGTGAGGAGCTCATAGTACAAATAATTATATTAAGAGGCATTACCGACCCTCAAGTGCAAGTCACGGCTGCAAATGCGAACCTTGCAACTACGGATATAATTTCCTTTTTGTCATTCCATAGTAAACCGCCGCCAAATAGGTTTTCAAAACATTAAAGTTTCAATAACTTAAATCGAAACAACAAGCGGCCCGCGTTTGAACCGGTAAGTCATATGTGTTTTAAATGTAACAAGCGTGGCCACAAAGTTTCGATTGTCCCGAAAATAATAAGCTACCTAACGATGAAAATAAACCTTGCGTGTTCTGCAAAAAGTTAGGACACCCCGAGGATAAATGTTTCGCTAAGGCTCGTACTGATTCGCGAAAGGTTAATCTTTGTAAGCCTAGTGCACTCAAGCAGAATAATGATGTTACGTCTGCGGTAATGCAAGGTATAGCTATAGACGTTCTTATAGATAGCGGCGCGTTGGACGTATCTTTAATTTCATCAGACTACCTAAAGAATTTTTCTTGTTGTCATATACCTACTCATTTACGTATTAAAGGAGTCAGTGAGCGGGAAATAATTGTAACGTCCTATGTTACGTTAAATATTGAATTTTGTGATATAAGCGTTGAGGTAAGATCTTTTAGTTGTCCCTGCTTCTTGTATAAATGCACCTATTATAATCGGCACTGACGTATTAAGCAGAGATGGAATTATTTTCGTGCATTCCTGAGACCGTCAGTACCTTACACATTCGCCTAAAACAATTTCGTCAGTAACGACAAATGCGCATAGTGATATTAATACGCCTTTAACTGGGAGTCAGTTACATTTTTTGAAGGCTGTCATAAATGAATTCAAGGAATACTTTATTTCCGGAACCGCGACTACTACCGTTAAAACTGGCACTATGCGTATTCGACGAACTGATGAAACGCCTATTGTTTATCATCCTTACAAATTGTCTTATCATGAAAAATTAAAAGTGCGTGAGATAATAAATGATTTATTAGAAAAGCGTATAATTAAGGAGTCAGAATAGACATACTCCAGTCCAATCATTCTAGTTAAAAAGAAAGATGGGAGTGATCGCATGTGTGTCGATTTCCGAGCTTTAAATAGAGTGACTGTCAAAGAGAGTTACCCGCTTCCTTTGATAGATGACTGTATTGATCGCCTTGGAAGTTGTAAATACTTCAGTAGTTTAGACATGGCCTCAGGGTTCCATCAGATCCTTTTAGATGAGATGTCTATTCACATGACGGGATTCGTCACGCCAGAGGATCATTATGAGTACCTCAAGATGCCTTGTGGCCTGACAAATTCTCCTATAGACGAATTATCAATGGTACTTTACGTAAATACATCGATACAGGGAACGATAATGTTTATGTTGATGATGTACTGGTTTTAAGTGACTCTGTTCAAGATGGTATACGATTGTTGCGTCAAGTATTATTCACATTAACGAGTGCGGGATTTTCCATAAATCTTCGCAAGTGTTCATTCCTAACTAAGGAAATTGAATACTTGGGAAGAGTTGCAGGTCGGGGTCAGGTAAAGCCGAGCCCTCGTAAAATAGATGCTCTAGTAAATGCTCCTATTCCTGAAAGCGTAAAGCAAGTTCGACAGTTCCTCGGTCTAGCGGGGTACTTTAGACGGTACATAAGTAACTATGCGTCGAAGACCGCATGTATCGCTCATTTAACTAAAAAAGATGTCAAGTTTCATCGGGGCGTAGCCCAGGAAGAGGCTCGATGTGAGATAGTTAAAGCCCTTACGACTGAACCGATTATTGCGATCTTAGACCCAAAATTATTCACCGAACTTCACACGGACGGCAGTAGCATAGGATATGGCGCGGTTTTGATACAAATACACCCCGAAAATAAAAAGAAAGTTGTTACGTACTTTATTAAACTCACACAGGGAGCGGAAAGCAGATACCACTCTTACGAGCTGGAGACGCTAGCTGAAGTCTGAGCGTTGCATCACTTTCGACAGTATTTAATTGGTTTAAATTTTAAGATCTTGACAGACTGCAACGCACTAAAGTCGACTGAACGTAAGAGGGATCTGCTCCCCCGCGTAGCTCGCTGGTGGGTGTACCTCCAAGATTTTACATTTGAGCTTGTTCATCGCAAGGGCACTATGATGACACATGCAGATTACTTAAGCCGTAATCCTCCTGTTAAAATTGTTAATCAAATAGAAAGGCCACGTAATTGGGCCCAAATTGCACAAGCGGCTAATAACGAAACACAACAGCTTCTGCAAAAATTTAATCATGTTGAGCTAGATGCTCAGAGCTATGTAAACCAAAACGATATCTTGTACTATAACTACATTGCTATAGGTGAGGAAACTAGATTGCTATGTTTTATCCCAAAAGGACACCGTTTGAGCCTTTTGAGAATATTTCATGATGAACATGGTCATATTGATTCTGAGAAAACAATTGATTTAATTTTAAAGCACTTTTGGTTTCCTCATCTACGACAGTTTGTTAGGAAATATATAGCCCATTGTTTAGTTTGTATATCTAAAAAGAGAGTGCCAAGAACTCCTTTCAAAATTATTCAGTCTTGGAATAAACCCGATATACCGTTTCATACTGATGTTGATGTGCTAGGCCCTCTGCCTGAATCAAATGGTTTTAAATTTGTACTTGTTATAGTCGATGCCTTTTCAAAGCATTCTTTGTTATGTCCTATTTATAAGCAAGATGTTAATGAACTTAAACGCTATTTTCTTAGTGCGGTCTCTCTTTTCGGTGCTCCACAATTGTGTTTTGCAAAAGTGTTTGATCGAGGGAGAATGTTCGAGTCAGCCCAGTTTACCAACCTGGCTAAGGAGTTATCAATAGAGGTGCACTACATAACCCCGGAGATGCACCATGCCAATGGCCAGGTTGAACGTTATGTCCGCACTATGTTGAACATAATACGCATCGAAACTAACCACAAGAAAGCCGAGTGGTCGAGTTCTCTCTGGAAGCTGCAACTGGTGCTAAATATGACGAAACGAAAAACCACGCAAACATCTGCTCTGAATCTGTTGACAGGTATCAATGCTGCTACTTCTCTCATACGCTCGCTCGTGCACGATGTCGCTGTCGAAGGACAGGCGCCAAATCGCGAGGCATGGCGTGAGCTATGTCGCAACAGAGCTACCGAACTGTTGCGGAGAAACCAGAGGCGCCAGGACGAGTACGCCAACCAACAACGGCGTAACCCTTCCACGTTCCATGTCGATGACTTTGTTTTTGTCATCAAAGTTGCCCAGTCCACTGGCAAATTGGACCCCGGTATGCGCGGCCCTTATCGAGTTACACGTGTGCTACCGAATGGACGATACGAGTTGACTAGAGCTTTTGGGAAGTCGACACAAGCCACGGAGCAACATATGATAATGTGGAAAGGGGAATGGGGCCCTGAAACATGCGCAGCATTTTTCGATGGTTTGTATGATGTTGGATGATGAGAGGTACGGGTAATGGAGGCTGAATGCTTCACGGTGTAACGATAGAGGTGATGATGATGATGATCACCAGCATGATCTATCAGCATGGAAACTAACAAGTTTCTATCTCCTATAGACATGCGCAGTTGAGGCGTTCTGTTTGTCGTTTGTGCCGCTACATTTGATTTTTTATTTATTTAATTGTTTGTTGAAATCTGTGAAATAATGATACATCGAAGGATTAATGTTTGAGGGCCTTGAAAGAGTGAAGGATGAAAAGCTTTAGGAGTATTATGGCCTGAGAACGTTTAATTAACCGCGTGTGTACACCGTTTCAGATGATGGATCAGATGATGATGCAGCAGATGGCAATGCAGGCAATGAGAGGCAGGATGCAGAAACCTCGAGAGGGACTCGTCACTTGCCACCAGTCGGTTTTGAGTTACGGGCCTATTTCGCTCGTAGACTTGGGACCGAAAGGTGTGTAACCCTGCTTGGTGAGATCTTTCCTTGTTAACTTTGGTATCTAATTATTTTTCATTTGTATTCTTGTTTTTACGATTGTTTTTACTAAATCAGCTCTTTGTAGTTTTTATTATGTTTTCTAATTGTGTAAATAGTAATTTTAAATTTATAAGCTGTTATTTTTGTAATTCAAATATTTTTTTAGTTTGAAATAAAAGCTGTTTGTCGGCTTCGTTTGTATTTTTTTATTTAAATCCACTTCTGTTTCCTAAAAATAGATAATCCAAGCCAAACTATTTTGAATTTTGCTTAACGGTTATAATATAAGATGATCGAGACAAAGGAAATGTGTGAATTGGAAATTGAAGGAAATGTCCATGTATTCTGAGTTATAAGGTCTGTTATGCTATTTATTACAGTTCTCCAGATTTTTTGGGTGTTTATATAAATGAATCTCTGGGATGATGTACGATATTCAATTAGTACTCATAACCTTGCTCCTATCGCAGGTTTTTTGTTGCAAACACTTGTGAACACTTTTAAGGTTATATTGTACCTCTTGCTGATCTTTTGAATAGTATTTAATAATTATTTTATTTTAAAATATAAAACTATCGTAGAACCGATGTTTACTGTATGTTTGACACCAGCATGATCTATCAGCATGGAAACTAACAAGTTTCTATCTCCTATAGTTTAGAAATGCCAGGGCAACTTATAAACAACTTTGGAGGCTCTCGGAGGCTTGAACTCGAAAATGATTTCCTTTGTAAAAAAGTAATGTATGAAACTTTACCTTAAACTAACACTATATCAAAATTTTAAATTGCCCCAAACAGTTTCTTGGGGATTAAAAAATTCACGTTTCGAAAATTTGTATATTGACTTAGCCCTGCTTCTCACCAGCTAGACTTGCAGTCTCGTGTTGAGGTATAACAGAAGAAATATATGACAAGGTTTTAAGCTTGCCTCAAACAAATTTCCTGGTAGCTCTCCATCTATAAACGTCAAACCAACGTTTAACGCGTTTCGATTGGTCTAAACTCATAAAATCAATGTATAATATCAAGACGGTTCATTCATAATTCATTGAATGTAAATTGAAAGTTTAAGTTATTTACGAGAATTTGGGTTCTGAGCATAGATTCTCACTAGATGTCAGGTCTGCATAATATTGTAAGCGTTACTCGCAGAGATACAACGAACTCAAAGAAAAGAGGAATGAAATAATGTTTCCGTTGTATGTCAATGAGTGAGGACTGATTGTGTATTGAGCGAAGACCTAAGAAAAGTAGCTCGTCAACGCACTTAATTACTCCTCTGGTGTCAAAATTGTCTACAGGTGCCATAATCGTATACCATCAGGCAATCCGTATGCTCTTTTGCCAGTCTCATTAAAAAAAAGCCCACAAACGTGATGAGCTCAAGATTTTCGTTCGATTTTGGGCATTTATGAAATTCTTTTGTACGATAAACTGTAAATGAATTCAAATACTTCTAGGAAGTTTATTTTGGCCGGTTGCCAAAAGGACAAGGAGCTCAAGAAGAGGAGACTGAACATCGTGAGCCCAAATGTAATGGGCTTTATTATATTAGATATATGGTTTAAAAAAATCGTCACTTTTTTGTCCTAAAATATAAAAAATAAGCTCAATTCTCAATATGGGAGCCGAGAAAAATAAGAAAGATGTTTAAGTTTCGTGATATCGTCCATTTATTTAATCGATTTCAGTATTACAGTACGTAAATACTTTTTGCACAAGTCATTTATAATTGTCAATTTTGTCATAGGGTGTTGACGTTTTGACTTTTGATTCACTCGTTTCGTGTTTTGTAATGCGTTTCACTTTGTTGCGTTTTGAGTGTTAATAGTTTTCAACGACCATGTCTTTAATTATTACAGAATCCGGGTCACAAAGCTTGAAAAATAATTTCAGTCTACGGCTGTCGTAGAGGAAATGCATCTGTTCTTATGTACGCTTCTATTGTAATTGCATAGTAAAGAGATGAAATGTTGGAGCCTGCTGAGTGCTCAATGCTCATGTTATGTGTATCATATTATTATGGTACCTTAGCTGGACTTCTTAACGACATTTTAATCTAAAGATTTAGAAGACGAATAAACTATATATTTACTACATTAAAATTGTTCTGTTTCTTATAAATCTATTCCTGTTATGTCTTTATTGTTTTTAAGTTATCATATTAATCATTAATAGTAACCTATTATTCTGAATTTTCACGCATTCTTCACCTAATGTACTGTTTTAAAAGCTTATTTCATTGATATTGAAACATAACCTCACCTTCACTAAACAGCTCATAACTTTGTTCTCAGATTGCTAAAAGTTACAGAATTTTCCACAAAGCTCTCATTAATCTAAATCTATCTATATATACCAGTTTTACCTTAATACATTCTTAGCCCAAGAATGTATGAAATGGTTTCAATGTCGTGAAGCATAATAAGTGTAGGTTAATTTCTGTAATTTATCTACTACATACGGAGAGTGCTGTGTATCCAATTGACTTTTTTAATAAACGGACCAGGAAACGAGCAGACGGATCGGCTGATGCGCATGCTTAAGCGATTACCGCCGCCCACGGACACTCGCATCACCAGAGGAGTTACACAGCTTTAAAAAACTATTAAAGTCTAGTTAAGGCCATTGGTCTACACGTCTTTATAATAATATTATTATATAATAAATGATCTTAAATTTAATAATATTATGTAGTAAATCCATAATATTAATATGCTAATAGCCCTATCGTTTTTCTAATAAAATGAGTCGAGAATGAAAAACGACGCTAAACGAAAGCCACTGAGATTGTGGTCGTACTGTACCTACTATTAAATCTACGTCATTGTAATATGTAAAGTTTAAAAAACATGAGCAAATAATTCGAAGTAAAGGGCGATCATGCTTTTTGTGTTATTTATTTTTATTGCAGAACGTACGTAGGTAAATAAGACAATAAAATAATAATATAATAAGTAATTGAATATTGATTTAATTTCTACTAACAAGTTGTATTTGAAAATCATTTGCCGCTCTCATGAAAATTGTTAATTTTGTTCTTATGTTAGGCACTGGCCCGTCCGCCGGTTTTCCAACTATTTTGTATCTCCTGAGGATTGTTGAGAGCACTACCTTCCTAGATATCTGCCCGAATTTGTAACCTGAAAATAATACGAAGACACATTAGCGCCCTACACACGTAAACTTCGGACCGCGGATCGGACAGCGATTCAAACCGCGGAGGTATCTGTGCGGTTTTGTTCGCGAACTAACAGTTTAGTTACGACTAAAATACATCATGGTTCGGACTACCGGCATCTTACTTAATACGTCAAAATTCGTCATAGCGCACAGTTTAAACTGTGGAATGCGCTGTCATCTACATGCCAGATCTGAGTGTCGGCCGCGCATTTAGACGTTCGGTTCGGAGCGCGGGTTGGAACTGTGGGTAGGACGGGCGCTATTAAATCCCCGTAGGGCGAAGGGCCAAGGCACGGCACGGCATATAAGGCGGCACAATACCCACAGAAAAACAGCATAACAAATATAATATTAGAACGTGTCCGTTCTGGTTTGGCTTCTGGGAAACGCATTATGTAACATCTTGTTTGATCTTTCATCATGCATTTTTATCATGCATTCAATCATCCTACTAATATTAGGTGTAAATTTGAAAGTTTGTGAGGATGGATGGATGGGTGGATATTTGTTACTCTTTCACACAAAAACTATTGAACGGATTTTGATGAAATTCGGTATGGTAGTAGTTTAGGCTCTGGAGTGAAACATAGTCTTACTTCTTATCCCGGAAAATAACAGTATTCCCGCGGGATACCCGATAGTATATTTAAACGGGCGGAGCCGCGGGAACCAGCTAGTCACAATTATTATAGTAAAGTATCATATTGCCCTAAGTGGGATAGGGAAGTATGTTTGTTATTTTCTGGACATAAAACACAATGATGTAAATTGAATTACCAACGCAATTCCTCGGTCCAAAACTGAAGGGCATATAAGCTTGAGGCAGGTTACCGCCAGAACGTTTTGAAAATCTATCCGGGTCGAAAGAATCTGCATCACGACCCCAATACTTTGGGTTTCTGTGAATACCCAGTATCCCTGCAAACAGTCCACTACCAGCGGGTATAGTCCTCCCAGATGCTGCAAAGTCGAAAAATTTGTTAACACTATATATTATATGTATGTAATGAGATAAACTACGGAAGCCTAAAAAAGAAGTAAAAATGCTTGAAAGTAAGCAAATAGGATGGACAACGTAATTTTTTATTGCATAAATGAATGGTACCTGATCTTAAATACGAGGAACTTCTAAGAGGAAAAAACAGTATACTAGACATCAATATTTTCGTAGGTACAGCGTTTTGTTTACAAAGTTTCGCAAGTCTCGTGAAAACGCTCCATGTAATAGGTCTTTACCTATGAAATTGCCGTTCTGCAGTACTGGCCATTTCTAACCAAAATATTTTTTGTTTGGCTAAGAATTCTAATTTCAAATTAATTTTATTTTAAAAACATGGAATTCTTTTTCCAAAAGTAGTCATTTGTTTATTGATTATTGTCACATTTTCATCGCATTTCAATCTTTTTCGTCATCATGGATTCGAGTAATTATGGAATATGAGTACCGTCGTGGCAGCAACGCGGCACAAGCGGCACGCAACATCAACGAAGTTTACGGAGCTAACACTACAAACCAACGCACCACCTGTTATTGGTTTGCTCGCTTCCGTTCTGGAAATTTCGACCTGAAAAATGAACCTCGCGGTCGTCCGAAGACTTTGGTCGACAATGACGAATTAAAGGCGATTGTGGAAGCTGATGATACACAATCTACGGCTGAATTAGCAGCAGCTGTCAACGTTAGCGTCAAAACAATATTGGTCCATTTGCGTCAAATTGGCAAGGTAAAAAAGCTTGACAAATGGGTGCCCCACGAACTCAATGATCGCCAGCGCGAAGTACGCGTCGAGACGTGCCTTGCACTGCTCAACAGACACACAAATGAAGGAATTTTTAACCGCATTGTTACCTGCGATGTAAAATGGATTCTGTTTGATAACCGCAAGCGCTCAGCAAGTTGGTTGGATCCTGGTTCAGCACCTAAACAATGCCCTAAACGAAAACTTACCCCTAGAAAAGTGATGGTCACTGTTTGGTGGTCTAGCGCCGGTCTGCTCCTGCACGACAACGCGCGACCTCATACTGCAAAGCAGACGTTTTCCAAGTTGCAAGAACTGGGGTTGGAAGCTCTCCGTCATCCGCCCTACTCAACAGACCTTGCGCCTACATACTACTAATTTTACCAGAATTTGGATAACTTCTTGGCGGGAAAAAAATTCAATACCCGATAGGCAGTACAAAATGCCTTTGAAGAATTTGTTGCCTCCCGTCCAGCTGATTTCTTTAAGAAGGGCATCAATAAACTGCCACTGCGTTGGCAAAGATGCATTGATTGCATTGGTGATTACTTCGATTAATACAAATAAAAAATACATGAAAAAAAAAATCGTTTAAATTTTTTCATACAAAACGGCAATTTCATAGGTAAAGACCTAATATTAATATTTTTAAATTAAACCGAATTCCAAAGTAAAAATACACAAAAAAGCATGAAATAAATCTTATTTTCTAAATAATTCCCCTTTTATATTCGGTTAAAATTTTAACTATTTCTCTACACAATCTTCATAATTTTGAAGTCGGTACCAGCCCAAACAATATCCTGATAAATCATTATTTTATAGAGCTCACGTTTAAGTTGGCTGGTACCGACTTCAAGATTATGAATATTGTATAGAGAAATAGTTACAATCTTAGCCGAATATATAAGGGGAATTATTTACAAAAGAAGTTTTTTTTTTTTTTGTGCGGAGTAATCGTTGAGCATACAATATATGCTCAACGATTACTCCGCACAAAAGTAGGCGGTCATATGACCTATCCGATAACCGCCTTCTTTTTTATTTATTTATTAAGTAAAAGTGTTATGTATAGTAATGCCGCAGGAACATATTAATATTTGTAAATATGTCCAAAAACCGTTATGAATGTTTTGTATAGTTTACTTAAGTAAACTAATGATGAATGTTTTATACATTGCAAATGGCAAAATCTTTTATGGTGCGTTTCAATAACCTATCTACCAATAACTAGTTGTTAGAAACGTCAAATTCGTATCGCAAAAAAACCGGAAGATGAATGACGACGTTTTTAACAAATAGTTAATGGTAAGGTTATTGAAACCGGCCAGTAGTTCGCTCCGGTATAGGCCCCGATTTCACGAAAAAGTGCGATCCCCTTAACTCTCGGATAGTTTTGAAGATATTATAAAATCGAACCGACCCAAACAATTTCCTATGATATTTTATATAATAGAACTCACGTTAAAATTTGCTGGTACCGACTTCAAAATTAGGAAGATTGAGTAGAAAAATAGTTAAAATTTTAAAATTCACATACGGCAAAGTAATGACTAATGTTCGAAGATATCCGTGTCGGTGTAAATTAAAAATATTATTATTTTCAAAACAGATTACAGCCTGTAAGATTTTTTTGGTAATTTGTAAATACTATATCTAACTGTATGGAATTGAATAAAGCTTTAATTATTTTTAACTATATAAATTACTAGATATTACTAAATAACTTACATGCGAATGCGGATTTAGCAGCCGTAGATATCCGCAGAGGAGTTACAAGTATGAGTACATTGTCGGTCTTTGCCGAGAATTCTCTGTCGAGCTGTGGTCGAGCTTGGCATTCGTCCCGAAGCGGGGCTCTCCCATAGTGAAAAATTCTCGTAAAATACTCTTGCTCGTAATAACATTAAGTATAGTTTCGTTAACCCGAACGACGATAAAGATTTTAGCTTCATAGTTATTCTATCAATTACAAACCTCTCGATTTGAAAATCAAACTTACGTAATGCAACGTCCTTGAGAACTTTTCTAGCAATAACTGGTACAGGCGGGAACAGTCTCATACTCTCCTTGATGACCATGTCCAAGTAATTAATTTTTCCGAGGTCTTCCTTTGTTATGGGTCTGTCGCTGCCACCGAAAATGTCATTTAGTCTGGACCAAACAGAAAATACGATATTATTATAAGATTTGAAACTACAATATGTTGGTTGTATGGTAATAGTTAAGATAAGTAATAATGCGACATGGAGTTATATCAAGCAAATATAGGAGAGAAGCTTCGGCAAGAATAGGCGAAGATAAGGCAAAGCGAGAAATAACCCTCACGTTTTTTTTTCGCCGAATAGATTAGTGCATCGAAGGTCCAAGGTGATGTGAGGTTTAAGAGACCGGCAACGCATTTGCAACTGCTCTGGTGTTGTGGATGTCTATCGATAAGTAATAATTGAATTTCCAAAAGAATATTACGGTTATGAACTCACTCTCTATGAACTTTATCCTGCACCTCTGGGTATTGGGCAAGTAGCATCAGCGTGAAGCCCAGACTCAAGCCAACCAAGTCTGTTCCAATTACCAGCACCAATATTTCTTCTATCATCTCCTCTTCTCCCAAATGGGAGTTTATTATGGCATCGAATATTCCGTCCTTAAAACTCTCGCCAGCATCTATTTTTGTCACTAAAAGAGAACATTTATGGATTTTTTTTAATGCGTGAAATACTCTAATACCTATCTCTAAATCTTTAAAATTTACCTTGAACACATATTTTGTACAAAAAATATAAAAAATACACTACCTACCTGGTTTTGCATCAGGTTGATTGTGTCTTTTAATTTCTTCAAGTCGTCGATTTAAAATCTTAAATTAAATATAAATATTATTATTTAAATGTTTGACATTATAACCACTCTTTCTATGCTAACCAAAAAATACGGGAATTTTTAAAGTAACTCGAGCGTGTCAGATTGAGATAATGTGAAGATTAATACAAATGTCTAACATGTCTCTGGTAATCAAGATACACAAAAATCAGCTTGCTTGGTTCGGACGTAAAAAAAAGTAAAAAAGCAACATTTAATCGGGAGCAACATTTAAAGAAGCTCCAACATAAAGTTTAAATGTAGTGTAAGCTGGTAGGAACATATTATTTAAATAAAAAATAAAGCACTATATTTAAATAATAGCATTAATTGCCCGCGTGAAATTAGGTTTTAAACATTCATCACAAATTTTACCTACCTAGGGGCTGAATTTTAAAAAACGCTGAAATATGTAATTCATTATTTTCTTCGTACTCCATTCATATGAAATATCATGCCAATATGTCCAAACAATCAAAAGTTCATACAAAATTTATCACCTATTTTACCCCTTAGGGGTTGAATTTTTAAAATTCCTCCCTTAGTTTATATTTAGTGATAATTTCAAATTTCTAGCCTTAAGGGTTTGGCCTGTGCGTTGATACATCACTCAATCATCTTTGCCTTTTTATTTTTAGTGTACCGTAACTGTTCATCCGTCTGTCTGTCTGTCCGCGCCTCTAGCTTCTATAACTATAAATATAAATAGATGAAATTTGGTATAGTCAAAGACAGTGTATATATCTCGGTTTTGGCATCATAAAGTAATAATAATTTTACATTTTACGGGTGGCTCTCCATACAAGTGAAGTGGGGATGAATAATATTTTTTAATTCTACCCTATTGAAAGGTCTTTTAAAAAAAGGCAAGAATTCATACATGAGTTTTTTACAAAGTCATCCATTTTCGAGTAATCATCTTATAAACTTATAAACTTTCTATCTATATTATATCTAGATAGATCATGCTAAATACTATTTAATAAAATTATTTGGAATGAAAGCGGACAGTAACTTTTGAAGTAATTTGAAAAAAAAACCTATTGCGCGTTGATAGTAACGGAGCCTTCCTTAGACATGTCCTGACATTCTCTTGGTTCGGTTATATATTATACTAGCTGTTGCCCGCGGCTCCGCCTGCGTAAGTACACTGTACTGGGAACACTGTACTTATTAGGGATAAAAAGTAGCCTTTGTTTTAATCCAGAGCCTAAACTACTACCATTCCAAATTTCATCGAAATCCGTTCAGTAGTTTTTGCGTTAAAGAGTAACAAACATCCATTCATTCTCACAAACTTTCAGATTTATAATATTAGTAGGATTTAAATGACCTTCACAGATATTTTATATTGAAATAGGCTAAATGGTTTAGTCCTGCTTGTCTAAAAACTGATAAGTTACCTATACATTTATGCTACTTTTTAACCGACTTCCAAAAAAAGGAGGCGGTTATGCAATTCAGCTGCATATAATATTTTTTATTTTTTTTATTTTTTTTTGTGTGTTCAACGATTACTCCGCCGTCTGTGGACCGATTTTCAAAATTATGTTTTTGATGTAAAGGGTATAATCCCAAGTTGGTCCCGTTTTCACCAAAGTGGTGACTTGATGATCCATGAGGAATCGAGGAACTCCTCAAAATTTATATGGACACATATGGTGATTTCAACTTTTTCTGAAGAAGTCTTAGCTTAGTAAGACTGCATCAAGGTTTACCCTGGATCCTAAAGTACTGAACAGAACTCCTGACTCCTTATAGATACATGTTTGGGAATTTCGGTGTTGTTTAACGAACTGCAAGCATATGACACTATGTTAATTACGGTAATCATCATGATAAACATCTGAACTGCAAGCATGTGCCATCGTACTGTTATGGGGGATTTTAAAAATCACTTTTTAAAAAATATAACTTTTATTACACTGAAAAGTTAATTGAATACAAAATAAAAATTTACTGGCAAAAGGCAAATGTCGCGCGCGGATACTCAAAAACTGAGGAATTGTCTTTATGAGGACTGGAGATGAACTAACTGGCAGGGCCGATTACAGGGATTATATATCAGTAGGAAAGGCTGACTCTAGGCACTATTATATACAGGACTAGTATATAACAGCCCCCGGGGTTGGAAATAAACTTATCCCATATGGGTTAAGTTTATGGGAGAGTAGAGCGGATTTTAGGAAGTGGAATTTCATTTATAGTTTCGAGTGGGATTTCAATATGGGATTCAGGTGGGATTTCAGAAAATTCTTCAGTCTTATTTATTTTAATATTACGTTTATTTAAAATTAATCGACATGTGCCTGGCCTTACAAATTTACGATATGTAATAATTAAAATAAAAATTATTATAAGGCAAATTGTTACAATTGTCGAATAAGAGTAATACTGCCCATATAAAACAATATGGGGTTTTTCAATTATTTTATTTAAATTCTTTATAATATCCTGATTTATTTCTATATTTTTATGTGTTTTAATTAAGTCAATATTAACATTAGTTAGGTTTAAGGTGTTGGGACAAATGGTTTTATTTTGTTTAACATTTCTGAATTACAGCAGGTATCATGTAGCAAACTAAAGTCGATAATAATTGGTTGTATTTTAATTGTTTGAGAATTTTTTGGTATTAATTTAAGGTCTCTTATAAAGGCTACACAGTTTTCCGGTAAATTAAATATGCCTGTTCCAAATAAAATGATTTCGGAAGTAACATAATCTTTGCAATCTATGGATAATTTTGTTGGATTTGTATTGACATATAAAAATTTATTATTCGATAAACGGTGAAAGATGTCTAGAAAACCCACAAAAAACTTTGTTTCACAGATGGGGGATGTTGAGCTAGAATACACATCAACATCGTTACAGATATAGTTTGAATCATACAGAGACTTACAACTACTTAAACTATCCAGCTTACAATAAAAGGTCCTATCTCTACTTAATGCTATGTATTTAGTAGTTGGTACTATTGCACTATATGTATCGTTAACCACTACTACAGGGTAGGGAATATTATGATATAGATAATAGTTCCTTAAATTCACAAGCGGTATACTTAACACAAATACTATCTTATTATTACTGTAGTAAGAAGCAATTTCGCATATACTTAACAATGTATATATATTTTCTATAGATAGGGTTACAGGGAGCTGATGGTAGTCAGCTAAAAATCTGTAATTTTCGACAAGTTCCGTAAACAATTGAGACGGAGTTATTATGGAAGGATACAAAACATTTGATTTACTAAACATAATTGCGTTAATAATATCTTCTAACTTAAATGATAATGTTAACATACTACTCTCTAAAGTATTTAATAGTTGATTAAAATAAGACCTTACTACTAAATTATTTGACACAGTTGTTATGTTTTGTTGAGCAAGAGTGAGAACCTGAACAACCTTACTTATATGTTGTTCGTTGACGCTCATTTTATTTATAACATCATTTAAAGATGAAAGGGTCGAGGTAGTGACCAGAATATTTTGTTTTACTAATTGAGATTATTTGGTTTGATCGCGTTCAATAATTTGAATAGCTGTATTATAACGAAGAGCATCGTCCTCGTCCATGGTACCGAATAAGTGTTTGAATATTGTGCCAATTCCGCCAAACCACGCGGATCTTTTAGATCTAATTTCTATTAAATGGGAAATTGAATAAAAGTCGCGAATTATTTCGTTTAGTCTAACAGACAATGGTTCTAGTAAGTTATGACATTTAATATCTGCATAGAGAGTACTTTGTTTACATAACGTCATTGAGCTACCTATTACACCGTTCAAGTTTTTGATATGTGGCTGTATGAAGGAAATATCTATGGGTATCACAACGTTAAGGTGTCCGTCTATGATTCTGAGTGACCCGATTGGATCAAAATATTACCCAGAAGAATTCATTGAGGTATCGATGAATGTCTCCTGTGCAGAGCTTTTGAAACTGTAAAGAACAAGTAATAATACCGTAAATATCTAAATCTTATTATTTGCTTAACATTTAATATAACTTAACTAAGAATCGCCACGACGAGCTAACTTAACTTCATCAAAATGATGAGTGACGTGTCTTCTATTTATTAATAAGGTAAGACTATTTCTACCATTTATTTTAATTACTTTGTACGGGCCCTTCCAAATAGGCGAGAGGGCTTTGCGCATACGGAGATGGTTTTTCAAGTATACATAATCACCAGTATGATAACTCATAGGCCGAGAGTGCGAGTCGTAATAATTTTTTGAAGATTCTTTAGATTTATTTATATGTTCAATAGCTTTGTCTCGCGTGATTTTCAGGCGGTGCTGTAGCATTCTAATATAATCTGAGTAAGTAGCGTTTGGAGCCGGTTCATAGAGGGAATTAGGAAGGACAGCTTTATGGCCAAAAACTAACTCATAAGGAGTATAATTTGTTGTTGAGAGTGTAGCTGTGTTATATGCCAGCATTGCCGTGTATACATACTTAGGCCAGTTGTCTTGCGTTTCAGATATATAAGATTTTAAATATTCTTTTAATGTTGAATAGCTTCTTTATAATGCCCCTTGTGTTTGTGGGTGTTAGGGAGAAGACCACAGCTGCTTAATTTTAAGAAATTTACAAGTCTCCTTAAACATATCTGATGTGAAATTGGTTCCCTGATCAGTCAATATAGTTTTTGGGATACCAATTAAAGAAATAAAATGAATGAGGCAATCACTGGTCTCTTCAGCGGTAGTACTGCGAATAGGATAAGCTGTTGAATATTTGGTTAGATCATCTTGGAGGGTAAGTATGTATTTAAGTTTAGCTGTACCGGATTCGGGGAGAGGACCTACTATATCCAAGGATAGTCTTTCAAAGGGGGAAGTGGAAGTTGAAGTTATTTGCATTGGAGCTCGGTTAATTTTCCTAAGAGCTTTGTTTGTTTGACAAGACGTACAATTCTTTACATAATTTTCAATGTCACTCCGCATATTTTTCCAATAATATAATTCACGGATCTTATTATACATTCTATTAAAACCAAGATGTCCGGCTATTGGTATATCATGGTTTTCACGAAGAATTTTCAGGACTTCAGAAGGACTGGGATAATATATTTTATTACGATAAATGTTAATCTGGATACCGGTGTTATGAAATAGATGAGCTAGCATTGTACAAATTTTTATATATATGTGTTTGTCAGAAGGATTCTTAAAATCCGTAATACTTATTTTGTCGATATGTTCATCCTTGGATGTTAAATGATTTCGAAGATTGCATAAGGATTCAAACATTTCTTTATAGGAGCATGTATCAAAGTGGTGAACTTTATAAAATAAGAAGTAGTATTTTTTGTTGGTTAGATTAATGGATTTATAAGTAAATAATTCTTTCTCTGAATTTATTAATGTTTCAGAGTCTGCGTAATTTGCAAGGATTTCTTCTACATACGGGTTAGCTTCGTCGAGATCGAGTGACGTAGGTATTATTATTACTTTATGTTGACTTTTAATTATACTATCATTATGTTCAACTATATCAGTATCATATTTTACATATGACGGAGTTTTTAAGAATTTGGCGTAAGTATCAGTTGAAGGTGTATTGTTATCATTTATAATAACATTGTTTTCTGTTTCAGATTCATGGGGTGCCGGCGGAGACTCAACCAACGCGGGATGAGGTGTAACCATGTCATCATTGGAAGGTACAGGGACATTTATATTTTGCCAACTTGTCGATGGCTGCGGTTCTGGATCTACATCATTTAAGGGTTCGGTAAGTAAAGGGTCTGCCGAATTGAATTGCAAGTCATCTAGATTTATAAGTTCATCAGAATGAAAGGAAGGAGGAGATATGAGAAGATCCATTAAGTCTTTATCTATGTTATCTGGATCGATTTCGGTAGGATTTGGATGCAATGAGTCAGCGTTTTCGGGTTGAACGGGATTTACAGGATACCTGGATAATGCGTCTGCTGCTGAATTTAATTTTCCTTTTCGATATACAATATCATACTCATATTCTAGGAGTTGGAGACGCCAACGTTGCAATTTGCTGCTTGGATCAGTATGATTAAATAACCACTTTAATGGACGGTGATCGGTTATGATGGTGAATTTTCGACCGAACAAATATGGTCTGAAAGTTTTGCAACCCCAGACTATAGCCAACAATTCTTTTTCTGTTGTACTATAATTAGTTTCACATTTATTCAGTGTCCTTGAGGAGTAGGCTATAGGATGGTCTTTGCCAACAGGACCTTGAGACAGAATAGAAGATATTGCGTAATTAGAGGCGTCACAAGTGAGATTGAAAGGTTTTGTAAAATCTGGATATATAAGAACAGGAGCAGTTAAAAGTTTGTTTTTTAATGTTTCAAAGGATAACTGATGTTCGTTGGTCCATTCAAAGGGAATGTCCTTTTTTAGAAGTGAGGTAAGGGGTTTTGAAGTTTTAGAAAAATCGGGAATAAAGCGTCTATAGTAAGAAATAAGTCCTAAAAAGGATTTAATATCTTTTGGACATTTAGGAATTGGAAATTCTTGTACAGATTTCACTTTATTAGGATCTGGTTTCAGACTATTTTCGGTGATGATGTGTCCTAAATACCCGACTTCCTTCCTCAGGAATTCACACTTGTCCGGCTGTAACCTGAGGTTGAAAGTGCGGAGTCTTTCGAAGATGGTGGTTAAATTTTGTATGTGAGTGGGTAGATCGCGGGAATAGATGACGATGTCATCAAGGTAAACAAAACAACGTTCTCCCTGGAGCCCAGTAAGGACGTTATTCATTAGTCTTTGGAAGGTTGCCGGTGCATTTTTTAAGCCGAATGGCATTCTGGTGAACTCGAAATGTCCTTGCGGGACGCTGAAGGCTGTTTTGCACGCGTCTTTGGGCGACATATTGATTTGGTGGAAACCAGACGCTAAGTCTAGGGTAGAGAAATATTTTGAGTTTCCTAGTTGGTCAAGGATTTCGACTATATTAGGAATAGGGTAGGTTTCTCCTATTGTGATGTCATTAAGGCGTCGGTAATCGATTACAATTCTCCATTTTTTCTGACCTGAGGCATCAGTTTTCTTTGGAACTATCCATATTGGTGAGGACCATGGGGAAAGTGAAGGTTGGATAATTTTCTGGTTAAGCATTTTATTGATTTGGGAATTCACTTCTTGTTTGTGCACTTCAGGAAATCTATAGGATTTAACATTAATAGGCTGGTCAGAAGAAGTTCGTATCTCATGCTGGATGGTATCGGTTGAGGTGAGTATATCATTGGGTAAGTGGAAAATATCAGAGTATTTGGAGCACGTGTCATACAGGGCGTTGCATTCTTCATGATTTAAATGTGAGACTCGGAGTAATTTTAAAACTTCATTAGTTCTATCTAAGCAAGGTTTGTTAGAATAATTAATTTGGTAGGATGTATTATCAATTGGGTGTAGAATAAGTTGAAGATCTGAATTTAGAGTAGCTAATTTTTCAGAGGTATTGAGTACTGTCAAATTAATTCGATTATTTTCTTTTACTTTAGCTAAACAGTTAGCGACAAATAAGTTTTCATTCAAATGTTGATCTAAGATAGCGCCTTCTTTTAATTCTGGGTTTTTTACAGTACATTCTATGGTGATTTCAGACCGAGGAGGGATTTCATAAATAGGTTTTGAGAATTTTAGTTTAATTTTATTTTTACTAAGATTTAATATTTGCCTATTATAATCTATGGAACATTGATATTTGCTGAATAGATCAGTTCCTATTATGCCATCATACGCGAGGTTGATGTTTTCTACTATGTGAAATGTAAAAGGTATTAATTCTTTGCCAAATATGAGGTTGATATCCAGGCTTCCTATAGTGGGAACAGAGTCTTCAGTATTATCAATGCCTTTGAGACTAATATTATTATTTTGCAGTTTTTGCTTAGAAAATGATTGAACTGCAGACTTTCGAAGAAGACAAATTGAAGATCCAGTATCAACAAGTAGTGAAAGTGGCTTGTTGGAAACAGAAGTTTGCAATGAGATATGAGGTAAGGATATTTTATTAGGAGCACAGTGTATTTCATATACTGAACTAATTTTTTCATTTATATTTTCATTAGGAATTGAGGATTTGTGGATTCTTGCTTGGGGCTGGTTACCCGTGTAGTCCTTGGATTTAGAAGATTGGACACTTGCTTGGGGCTGGTTACCCGTGTGGTCCTTGGATTTAGAAGATTGGACACTTGCTTGGGGCTGGTTACCCGTGTGGTCCTTGGATTTAGAAGATTGGACACTTGCTTGGGGCTGGTTACCCGTGTGGTCCTTGGATTTAGAAGATTGGACACTTGCTTGGGGCTGGTTACCCGTGTGGTCCTTGGATTTATAAGATTGGACACTTGCTTGGGGCTGGTTACCCGTGTGGTCCTTGGATTTAGAAGATTTAGAAATGGTGCCATTATTGGATAAGGATATTGTTGGTTGTTGGTTGGGTCTCACGAGACACCTTCGTGAGACCCTTATTCGTTTAAAGTATCGTTTTCGTTATAATTATTCTGAGCGTCAAAGCTTGTGGATGGTTGAGATTCATCATAATTTGTGTTGTTGTTCTCAACGTAATTGATACGCGCGGGCCTAGGTTTATAGTGTTCCTGATTAGATCGTTGTTGTGATGGGAATGGTTGATTAATTCTATATCTGTTGTTATTAAACTCACGTTTTCTACATTGTTCAATGGTATGTCCCTGGGTTTTGCAGTATCGACAAAATAGGCTGTGTACATTTTGCTCATTAAATTTTGGTATCTGAGGCCTATAAAATGGGTTAGGATTTGAAGGTTTGGGGATGAAGCGATTCGATGAGGATTGACGCTGAGACGAGGATGATGGATGCGGATTACGCTTGTTGAACAGATTTATAATTGCTTCTTCAGAAAGCGCTACGTTAATGGCTTGATTGAGATTAGCCGGACTTTTACTGCGCACTAAATTAGAAACTTCAGGCTTAAGGCCCATTAAAAATGTGTGTAGAGCTAAATCTTCCATAGCGCTTATACGACCCTGCAATTCAGATTTCTTTTTATTTGATAGAGTTATTTCTGTTAGTAATTTAGACAAACAAGTCTCTACACGCAAAGCAAACTTATTAACTGGTTCATTATTTAATTGTCTACATTCTTGTAAATCTGTCAACAAATGGGCATAATGTTTTCTTTCCCCAAATTGAGTATTAAGAAAAATATTTAATTGATCCCATGATTCAAATTCTTTGATGGAGCATGTGGACTCAGCTTTTCCTTCTAATTGTGAGAGAATAAATTTAAACAAAATATGTTTTTGGTCTTCTGACGCTAATTTCATTGCATTATCACAGTTTGCTATGAATGAGTTTAATTTTTCCCTTGTTCCATCAAAGGGTTTTATGAATTTGAACAAGATTCCTATATCGAGGTCTACTCTCGCGATTTGGATTTGTGTTTGTGATCTTTGTTTTGGTTGTGTTTGTGGTTGTGGTTGCGGTTGTGGTTGCGGTTGTGGTTGCGGTGAAGCCATTTTTCAGATAGTTACTAGATAATTACAAAATTAAATGTTATAAATGAATGTTTCGGTGCAATAGGCGGCCACAGTGCAGCGAATGCGATATGCTTCTTGGCTAATTCTAAGAATTATCTAAAAGCGATAACAACACTCGTGAGACTAACTTAACTAAACTTAATCGTTACACGCACTTTATTCAGGATTTTGTATTTTCACTAACACTCGCGGTCGCCAACAAAGGATGATTATAGTTATTATTTTCTAGGACTTACAGCAACTCGCAGGATACAAACAGGAACAAGAACAGGAACATCGCTGGATCACTTATCGATGATTTTAATTATGCACAATTTAACACAGGATAGCACTGAATATTATATATAATTCCACTTATTTTGGAATTTAGAATACACAAAGAAACACTGGATACGGAGACGTTTTCCAAGGATACCTTTCTCGGTATCCCACCGCTGCCACCAATTTGTTATGGGGGATTTTAAAAATCACTTTTTAAAAAATATAACTTTTATTACACTGAAAAGTTAATTGAATACAAAATAAAAATTTACTGGCAAAAGGCAAATGTCGCGCGCGGATACTCAAAAACTGAGGAATTGTCTTTATGAGGACTGGAGATGAACTAACTGGCAGGGCCGATTACAGGGATTATATATCAGTAGGAAAGGCTGACTCTAGGCACTATTATATACAGGACTAGTATATAACAGTACCAATTACAGTAATCATCATCATCATCATCACCACCATCTTCACAAGAAACACCAACATATTATTATGATGCCATTAGGTACTCACTACTCATCACAGTCTTGTGCACCGATGTCAATGTCTTTGAAATTTCTCTATTACTAAAATTATATTCGTGATCAACATCACCACTATAGTATATTTATTTAATGCTTGCTACGTTTTTTCCGTCGACTATTACAATAGATAATAATTATTATTTAATAATATAGTATCTAATCAATATCATCCCTGGTGCTTGTTTAGTAGGTCCACAGATCGGTAATGATTATTTATTTCGTATAAATACCGTTGTCTCTCAGAAAACTGGCATAAAATAACGCTTGAGTTTGTTTTGCTGAGAGAGTGAGAATGGCGTAGGCTTGTTTGTATTTATATTTTTCTTAATATGTGGTAATAATTAAATAATAATTTATCTAAAAATTATTATTAAAAAAAAATGAAAACCTACTTCCAAAGTAAAACTGCACAAAAAAGTATGAAATAAAACTTATTTTCTAAATAATTCGCCTTTTAAATTCGTCTAAAATTTTAACTATTTCTCTACTCAATCTTCATAATTTTGAAGTGAGTTCTATAATTTATTGTTTTATCAGGATGTTGTTCAGGCTTGTGCGTTTTTACTTTGGAAGTAGGTTTTCATTTGTGACATTTTACATTATTCAAAAGTTTAACAAGTAATTAACAAAAAATTAAGCCACCGACAAAACTCGAAAGCAAAAAATAACATACCTTTTTTATTTCACCATAATAACTTAGTTCATAAACTAATGTAAGTAATAAGTATACTCAAGTTATTTTGAGTCGGCGCACATACATCAGAGGTTTATGATAATATTTGAGGTAAACATTCTCAAGTTGTTAACTAACTTAACAGCAATAATAATAATGTTGTAAAGTTATAATTTATTTTAGAATAGGACTCTAAACTTGCCGAATGCGTATCGAGTGCGCGCGCCTCATTTCGTCATGCGCTTTAATCCTGTTTTAATTGTAATTTCAGTTCGATTATTCTTTAGATTTTATTTTTATATAATAAGTAAACTTTTTTGTACCTTCTACTAATTAAATCTTAAATTCTTATTGCAATATTTGCATTTATTTAATAACCGTAGGTATTAGGTATATATATTTGTAACAATGTTATGTTGTTTTAATAAACAAATCGGCAATAAAACCTGTGAGCGAATGCATCATCATCACCATCAGTTGATGTTGATTATAAATTTGGGAATAACAAATGTTCAAAGACATATACACAAATATCAGTGTAAAAGACTATGAGAAGTCCCTTACATCTATATCATCACATGAAGATGGTAGTGATGATGACGATCATTATTTTAATTGGCAGGCAAATGCTTGCTGTTCTTTAAACAACGGTGAAATCCCCAAACATTTATCTTAAAAGACTCAGGAGTTCTGTTCAGTGGTTTTGGATCCAAAGTGTACCTTATCACAAAATATTAATTTCTGGTAGCCTATATGACTGGGTTACTTTGAAAAAATTCAAAATCACTATAGGTGTCCATATAAATTTAGAAGAATTCCCTCTATTCCTCATGGAATCCCTCGCCAGGTCTACCATTTGGTGACAATGGGACCAACTTGGAAGTTAGTCAGCAAAATTAGCTTAGGCGCTACGATGGAACAAACAAACATACATAATATATACTTTTGGCTTTGCCGTAGTCGTGCCCGTCACCACACGGAGTCACATCACACCAGTAAAATAAAAAAATCATATAATCTTTTTTTCTTCCTATCACCTAATCCTCAAAAAGTACCTAATACTTGGAGTATTAGGTACTTTTTGAGGATTAGGTGATAGAGTAACACAGTTTATAGTAGGAGAATGGCCATGATGTTTCACCTACCATAAGCGCCATTCAAGAAATCGTATACAAAAATACAAGAGGCACCAGTTCGCGAACGGTCTAAAATATACTTTTACCTTTTTTCCATAATGATGTAGAGTTTTCACTATCCTTTTCCCTTCGTCATATTGAGAGCAGAATTGGTACAAAAACTCCGGATGTTTCCATACGGAAGCTAGTCTATCTTTTGAAATTCTCTCCCATGCAGTTAGTGCCTTGAAGAATTCAGAGGAATCACATACCTCAGAGTAACTTGTATCTATTCCTGATCCTGTGGACATTTTGATAAAAATATAAGAAAAGCTACAAATTAATTACCAATCCAGAGACAGATTTTAAACAGAAACTGGCAAATAATTAATATAATATTTTGGGCACATGATCTACTGTTTATGTCAAGACGTTTAGGATGACAATATATTTTTTTATTTTTTTTATTATACTAAATGAATTTACATTATGCTCTCTAACGCGCTGAGGTCATTAACGTCACAGAAACAGGTGACTTACAGAAGAAGCAAAGACTCTGCATAAATAACATCAACACAAACAGCTCAGTGAGGTCAATGACCTGAACAGTGCCGTGAAGAGCGTAATTTATTTTATTTAGTTAATTTTTTTGTCGATAATTTTAATTATTTTTCAGCCTAAGCCTCTTGACTAAGTAGTATGCAGCACAAAATATCCATAATTGATTTTGAAGTACTTTATAATATAATAGGTCTTTACCTATGAAATTGCCGTTCTGTAGTACTGGCCATTTCAAATCAAAATAATTTTTGTTTGGCTAAGACTTCTAATTTCAAATTAATTTTATTTTAAAAACATGGAATTATTTTTCCAAAAGTAGTCATTTGTATATTGATTAGTGTTACATTTTCATCGTATTTCAATCTTTTTCGTCATCATGGATTCGAGTAATTATGGAATATGAGTACCGTCGTGGCAGCAACGCGGCACAAGCGGCACGCAACATCAACGAAGTTTACGGAGCTAACACTACAAACCAACGCACCACCTGTTATTGGTTTGCTCGCTTCCGTTCTGGAAATTTCGACCTGAAAAATAAACCTCGCGGTCGTCCGAAGACTTTGGTCGACAATGACGAATTAAAGGCGATTGTGGTAGCTGATGATACACAATTTACAGCTGAATTAGCAGCAGCTTTCGACGTTAGCGTCAAAACAATATTGGTCCATTTGCATCAAATTGGCAAGGTAAAAAAGCTTGACAAATGGGTGCCCCACGAACTCAATGATCGCCAGCGCGAAGTACGCGTCGAGACGTGCCTTGCACTGCTCAACAGACACACAAATGAAGGAATTTTTAACCGCATTGTTACCTGCGATGTAAAATGGATTCTGTTTGATAACCGCAAGCGCTCAGCAAGTTGGTTGGATCCTGGTTCAGCACCTAAACAATGCCCTAACGAAAACTTACCCCTAGAAAAGTGATGGTCACTGTTTGGTGGTCTAGCACCGGTCTGCTCCTGCACGACAACGCGCGACCTCATACTGCAAAGCAGACGTTCTCCAAGTTGCAAGAACTGGGGTAGGAAGCTCTCCGTCATCCGCCCTACTCAACAGACCTTGCGCCTACATACTACTAATTTCACCAGAATTTGGATAACTTCTTGGCGGGAAAAAAATTCAATACCCGATAGGCAGTACAAAATGCCTTTGAAGAATTTGTTGTCTCCCGTCCAGCTGATTTATTTAAGAAGGGCATCAATAAACTGCCACTGCGTTGGCAAAGATGCATTGATTGCATGGGTGATTACTTCGATTAATACAAATAAAAAATACATGAAAAAAATTCGTTTAAATTTTTTCATACAAAACGGCAATTTCATATGTAAAGACCTAATAATAAGTAGTATGTTTGGGATTATGCAAATTTAAATAAAACAGAACCTTAATACATAAGTACCTACTTTAAAAACAAATTCTTGTTTTAGCTGAAGGTACCCGAAATGGAATATATTTTTCGTGTTTTTTTTCAAAATCCAATATTTTATTAGCACCTAATTTAAGTACCCATAAACAAATTTCGTTAATCTGTTTGGTCAACAATAATTGTTAACCAAACAGATTTAACGAACTTTTCTATTTTTGCTATATGTTACCCGCGACTTCGTGCACGTAAAAATATCTTGCGGTAACCGTACATTTTTACGCGATAAAAAGTAGTCCTTACCCGTGGTCTACTCTATATCTCTGACAAATTTCATCAAAACTACTGGACGGTAGTTTCAGAGTCTACTCGTATATGCATTGATGCAAACAAACAAATAAACTTTTCCTCTTTATAATATTATAAGTATAGAGCTAGAGATAAATAATAATTAATAATAAACAAAACGAAACGTTAGTAAGAATTATTATTAACGTTTCATTTTTGTTTTATGTTTCTTTTTTCTGTCCTGTTATTGAGTTTTTGTCATATAAGTAATAATATTTGTACACTGGAGTCATTTTACTAGGTAATATTTGACGTCTGTCAGTTTTATCTTCATAGTGAGGTGACCTGCTTAAAAACATCGATTAAAGTGAATAAATCGATACGGACTTGAAACATATGTGAATTTTAAAAATCATCAGGCAAATCCCAGTCCCATTATTATTTTTTCTTTCGTAAATTTAAGGAACAAAATAAGACAAGTACATTATTTAACAAAAAAATTGCATTTATTCAGTTGAACTATCAGAACTGTTGTTAGTATTGTCATCTTCATCACTGCTGTCAGCACTCAAGAGATATTATTAATTCATTTTCAATAACATTGTCTATTCTCACATCTCGTTCAAAATCTTGTAAAATTATTCTTTGTTTTTCTCTACGACTTTTCTCCAGTCTTCTGTAGTGACTTCTGCACACGCAGTTTGTAGCAGACTCATCATTTTAGCAGTACTGAAGGGTGGTTCAGTATCGTTCCGCGCTGCATGATCCTTTATTTGTGCCCAAATAAGCTCGATGGCGTTATACTGGCAATGGTAGGGAGGCAAACGAATAACTTCGTGTCCATGCTCTAAGGCTAGTTCATCGATTACTTAGCGGAGCTTCAAAGGCTTAGTTGCTTTTACCAGATTTAACAACTAAACTTTTAATAATGATGGACTTGCATCCACACCATTTCTTACCAGCCACGAGACAAATTCTTGCTTTTTATTTGCTTGAGTTAGTGGCTTATCAACTTGCACGGAATGGTTCGCATTCAACCATGTTGCGACAGTAAACACGACATTGTCCCAATCTGTAATTTTATTTACTTGACGTAGGAATGTTACTCTCTTCAAAATAATATCGTAGCGTTCTAGCAGGATTTTCCACTTGTCAGATTTTTTAAATCTAAAGTCAATCCATTTCAAAACCTTTGATATAGACGATTTACCGCCAAAAAATAAGCCTGCGTCTTTTAACGAACTCATTAGCTTTTCCCGTGTAGAATATTCTTTTCTCGAGTAATATCCTTAAATGTGGTTACGAATTGCAGCAGCATCAAAATTATCAATGCTAACAATTTTCTTGTCTCTCTTTCTTTTTTTTGGTGTATGTAAAATTTTTTCTTCTGAGCGTCATGGTCCGTATTTCTCTTTCAGAATTTGAGTAACTGTCCTCTTTCCTATTCCCAATGCTTCGGCAACGCGTCCTCTCGGTTGTGTCAATGGTAAAAGAGGCCCATCGTTAACTGATTCACGTTCAAAATAATTATACAATTTCACCACTAGTTCGCGAGATTGACTGTTTAGCGTTTTCCCCTGTTTCGACATGGTAAGACTGTAATGTTGTTCTTGTTTACTTATCGTTAAGCAATCGGAGTCCAATTTATAGCCAGGTAAACGTAGTCAGTAAGATCAGTCCAATAAAAAAGAGCACACCAAAAACGCACAGTCACTTCGCACAACGACAAAAGACTTCGTCATGTAATGGCGACATGACATGGTGTCATCGACAGGCACTGGTGTTGCTAGCAACATCCCACCTAAATTGTACCTAACATCAATTATTTATCTATTTAGTTATTTTTTGTATTTTTATAGTTAGTTAAAAGAATAATAAATATAATTATGTTATTATAATCACAACGTGGTTATTAATTTTTGGTGATCTTTCTTCACAAGCAATTTTATGGCCGCCGTTACAAGGTTACTTTGTTGAATTTTGATCAATTTTCAAATGTTATCTATTAAAATGACTCCACTTTAGTGTAATGTTTTAATGAGTCAATTAAATGTTTACTGTCAATAATTTTGTTTTGCGAAAGCAAAAAATTAAAAACAACTTACGAACAATAGTCCTGATATTATATTTATAAAGGTACTGCTCCACGGAGAACGGTCCAGCTCCGGCATGGGATGCAAGGCTGTTCACCAAATTGACACTCTCTTCCCAGAACACGTCGACGAAGCTGAACAGGATCCTCGGGTGAAATGACGGTATGAGCACAGACCTCCGCTCCCTCGCTATTGGACCTGAAAAAGGAACGTCGTTTAGAAATATGTGGTAATGTGCCAATGTATTTTATTACTGCACTATTTTTTGTTTAGATTTGATTAGATATAAACACAGTATAATAGACCATGGACTAGTAGGATTAGACGGTACCGGTCGCCCTCGCACAGAATTTGTCATACATTAACTTTTAAGTAAAGAAAAAATACTGAGTTGTCATGGTTGACTACACGTTTGCGGCGAGCCTACAATATAAAATGTATGGGAAAGCAAGTCAATAGGTTATCGAGTCGAGTTGGTTGTGGTAAGTCTGCGCCTAACCTAAAGCACCTGGGTAACCGAGCTTTGCTCGGGGTTCCGATAAATAAAAAAATAAAAAAAAGTAATCACAAAAATATTCATCTGACCGGGATTCGAACATTTCCACACACATTCCTTCCCATTCAAATTTCAAACAAAGCAAAAATGATACATGCGCATACCAAACAGCCAAGAGAAGTTGACATAATAGAGTCAAAATAATTTATATATTTTTGCATGGCGAAAGAATCTACTTATATATTTTTTTAAACGGGCAATTGGCCCACCACACTTACCCACTACTGCAACTCTTGTGTAGCCAGGATCGACAGTGGTAACCAACCGCAAAAACCCTTTGATATGATCTCGGGGGTGCCCGGGGGACATGCTAAATCTGTCTTGGAACGCGCAACGAAATTAATCAGAAGATTGTATGAGGAGAAGGAAGGAAGAATCTACATATATAGCTTTAAATGCGCAGTTTCCCAGGGATAAAACTGTACTTTTTGGGGATAAAAGTAGTATATGTGTTAATCCAGAGCCTAAACTACTAAAATTTAATTAAAAGCCAATCAGTATCTTTTGCGTGAAATAGTAACAAATATCCATCCATCAATTCATTCATCCATCCTCACAATCTTTCACTTTTACAGCTATATTAGTAGGATCAATATCTATCTCAAATAATAAAACCACTCACCAGAAACAAAAGCGCTTCCGTTGCCAGAGAAGGTTCTCAGAAATTTATACAAGTAGTCCTTCTCTAAGCTTGTCTTTAGGACCACGGCTGCATCATGAGCATCAGTTATCACTGAAATCATAATTGTAAAACCTAATTAATCTATTTTATATGTTTGTGTGTTTAATTAATAAATTGAATTGACAATACTGATCAGTGCCAGATAGCTTATTTGCATGTTTTGTCTCTGTCGCTCGAATAAATTATCCGAGACTTATTAGAAGATTGTGAAAGAGGCCCTAAATCTCATAGATAATATATAAATAAAAATGGATTGCAATTCCAATGTCTCGCTAAATCTCGAGAACGGCTGGACCGGTTTGGCTTATTTTGGTCTTGAAATAATCGTGGAAAAGTTCAGGGAAGGTTTAAACGGTGAGAAATATAGGAAAAGGTGTAGGTGTAGGAGTAGTTGTATGTGGAGACGTAGGTGTAGGTGTAGTTACTTATTTACTCCAGTTCTTAGTTTAGACAGAACAACGTGTGTCAGGAATGGTTAATATAGTAATATACAGACCTATATAATACAAACTGAACACTTTTATTCTGGCAGCTCCGCCGAGTCTCGTAGCCCAGTTAACGTAGTGCTCTACTATCTTCATAAGTTCTGTTAAGATTATATTAAAAAGTAGGTTAGGTCATGATTTCTCCTCATATGAGTAGCCATTAAATAAAATTATGACTCATCTAGTTTTTACATTTGCTGCCTGGTAATTAAAATACCATTAAATTTGTGGCCACACCACAAAAAATATTATTGTAAGTTGTATTTTATGAACATAGGAACAAAAAAAAGCAATAATATTATACATCAAACTCGGGGGATAAAAGATAATTGATTAAAAATAACCTAACATATTTAAGTTAGGTTATTTTTAAAAGTTAAAAAAATTGCCCCTACGGTTTGCGGAAAATCGACATCTATGACGTGATGTGATGTCAATTACGTAATGAAATTAATAACTAGTTTGTTTGGAAACGCAATATGCTAACAGATAAATTATAGATGTCGCTTTCACGTTACGATAACCAAAAAAGTAATAATTATTTTTCTTGGTATAAATATAAATAGTATAGGGGGATCTATTTCACACCCCAATTAACATTTTTTTTTCATAAAACTAGTACTAAACTGCTGAACTATAAAAAAATAAAATAAGTTTATACTCCAATAAGATAAATCAATTTAATAACCCATAGAGCTTTGACGCGTCGAATTGACAATTTACAGCATGATAAACATAGACTATACAGCCCCCTTACTCCCGACACAACCGAGAATCGTCGAGTTTTCTTGTTTTAGTGTATTTGAACAAAATTACGTGATTTTATTGCAGTATTCCAGCATTATTTAATGTTATTGAAGGAGCTAATAGAATACGCGTTCGGGAAATGCAAAATTTACGAAGGTTCACCAAGTTCAACACATAGAAATGGACATGGATTGTGAGGAATTTCGATGCAATAATCGCCTTAAAATGATTTATTTGACGTATTAGTCGCAGATTTAACTACTCATATGAAGAAACCAATTCACTGAAATTATATGAGCGTTATGTGTAAAGTTATTTAAAACCTTTACGCATTTGTTTACACATTTGGCCGCTAATTCATGTATTATATTTTCACTTAAGACAAAGCCTAAGACAAATGAAGTTTACATAATATTAGCTATATTAACGTATCATATAAATTATAAAGACTTCGTTTGTCTCAATCTGTCTTTAAATAAAAAGTCAATAAATAGTTATAAAAAATCGTATGTTGATATTATACTATGCTCGGGTTTTCTAAATGTAAGCACTCAACACGAATTTGTTAATGTACCTTTTACATTAAATATACCACTTATATTTTCACCAAAATTAACACTTAACTTCCTTTTTACAATACTACCAACTACCTATTTATGGCCAGTTCTTGTAGTTATTGAATGTGTTTTGTGCACAACACTTGAGTTTTTCTGACAAAATAAATCAAAATATGACTTTGACATTTGACAGAATGTCAAAGATTTTAAACAGGATTTTCGAAACTATTAATTACTATCATAGTTTTATTATAAAAATAACCTTTAAAAACCTACCATTGCATGAGATTGAGGCTGATTCATTTGAATAAACATACACAAAATGTTATTTAAACTGAAAAATATATAATTTTTCCATATTTTTATTAATCTTCGCCATAGACTACGGCACTCAGCTGTAACTTGTTCTGTGGACGTGACGTCAGCAACCGGATACTATTTACGGCGCTGATAAGATACTTTCAACCAATTAAATATTTATTATTAAGATGTCTGTAGGCCTAGAAGACACTGCTTCAGGCGATGTGCTTAGTAAAAATAGGTTTCTTTAATCAGTTTTTGAGACGAATGTACACATTTTAGTGCATAAAAAAATCTTGATCACTTTTGTTTTCAAAACGCGTGTTTTGTAATATTTTTGTTAAAAAAAAAAACATAAAATAACTATTAAAATTGATATTCTGGCAGGTATAAATGGGTATAAAAAAAGGGTAAATAAGGTATTATTTGTGAACAAATAATGAAAAGAAAATTACAATTACGTACCTAATACATAATAAAAGGAAGGGAACTGTTGTTTTTATTTTTCGATTAGAATAAGATATTTGTTAGGATTAATTTATTTCAATGATAAATAATTCGGACGAGTCGAATGAAACATCGCGAAATGGCGACCTGTCATTGCTTCACTTTCATTTCTATGGGAACCGACGGTATCCACTTAGGCTTGTTGCTTGATGGACCTATGTCCTTTTATTCCACTCTCCGGCCGCTCAAATATCATTCGAATTTATTGTTGAAAGCCCGTTCAAATTTATTTTACCTCCGACTTGACCTTTATGCCGACGACATTAGGTTGGTCATGTTTTTCTGTCGTCATGTAATACTAATAATGTAAGACATGAGTAATTTCGCCTGCTAATGTCTTTCGGCCCGACCTTTTTTTATTAATTTTATTTCTTATCGTTTATAATTTTTAAATTTTCTCCTCCGAGCAATGCTTGGTCTCCTTAAATTACGGAGCTTTACTAGGGCGCAGGATTTTCAGAGATTACTCCTTATGAATTAATTTTATAGGTGTATATAATGAAAATTTATAGGGAGTGAAATCAGATTTTGAAATCAGGTATAAGAGATAATAAGCTAGAAACTGTAAAAACTATATGTGTTTATACACATAAAGACTTACGAGTAAATGACATAAAACTGTACTGTAAACATAAAAAAAAACGTATCACTTAATCCGATTTCACTCCCTGTAAATTTTCATACCCCGGGCTATATACACCTATAAAAAATAAATTTATAAAACTATAACCCGACTACGTAAATAAAAGGGGTCTAAAAAGGTCGAAACAAGAAAATTATTCAAATAGAAATCCAGAAATGCATAGTTACAAAAATGGTCAAGGTAGAGCCGTGGTCGCACACACTAATGGTGTCATCTAAGCGTCAGTTCACACCGAGATGCGTGACGTCTAGGTATAAACTGAAACTGCGTATATCGTCATGTACACATGCATACCCCAAGATAGCTGTTACAGACGGCTGCGTTTTGACATCGACTGTTCCGAACAGTAGGTGCCACCACGGCTCTACCTTGACCATTTTTGTAACTATGCATTTCTGGATTTCTATTTGAATTATTTTCTTGTTTCGGCCTTTTTAGACCCCTTTTTTTACGTAGTCGTGTTATAGTTTTTTAAACTTATTTTTTTATTTAATATTTTTACGTTTAAACTTTAATCTAATACAAAACAATACGTATATTAAACGCTATAGAGATCATTCAACATTCATTCATTTCACCAATGCAATTATATCACTTATTCTCTTTTAATCGTATTTTATCTTATACATTTTTTTTTTCGAAAGGATCTACGCTAAGGGTCGGGTTAAGACCGCTGTAGCTACGTCGGACTATAACTAGTCTGGTGGCTAGTTGATTGTGAACTTATACAATAATTGTAGTGGAATATATCATAAACTTCTAAGCAACGATACCGCGATTCAGAACAATTTAGGACTCGTATAGTGACATCTATCGAACGAGTGAGTAATAAAAGTGCTAGTAATTGATTTCATCTTCATTTTCTTATTAAATCGGATGAACCAATTAACCGATTTTGATCTATTTCTTTTTGTTTGAAAGCTGGTATAATTAAGAGTGGTATTAGCTATAATTCATCAGCATCAGCTCGTTCACTGCTTGACAATATAGGTGTTATTTAATTTTTTTAATTTGTTACGCATGGCCTGTACAAAAATATATTTATAAAATAAAATAAAATATTATAAAGAAATATAATATATAAATTATATATTTATAGTCTTATTATAGGTAATGTAAGAAAATTGGACAAAAATTGTACGAATTGTATTTTAAACGTATATTTTGACTTAAGTAATATGATATAATATTATACATATACAAATTATGTAAATATTTGTAGTGTGCTAGCCAAGAAGATAATTATCTCGATTAAATTTTTTTAGATGTTAGAATCTGAGGTTTAATTTTCGAAATACATAATTTTGAAAAAAAAAATATAGCCTATGTTACCCGCGGCATCATTACGAATCTATTGAGACCTCATTTATTAAAATCGGACCAGTAGTTTAGACGCTACGAGGGAACAAACATACATACATACATAAACTGCCAAAATCATTACCCTTCGTTTTGGCTTCGCCGTAGTCGTGTAAAAATTGATTCTTAAGGAGTAATCTCTAAAAATCCTGCCGCCTAGTAAAGCTCCGTATTTTTTTTCCGTAAGGGAAAATCCCTCAGTTGGCAACACTGAGATCGGTGTCCGGCCCAATCGCCCAACTGCTGTACATACGCACGGATTTGGTACGGAGTGAACCATATCCGATGCGGACCGCGGCGGACACAATTAATAATAATTATCTTCGCGCGCTTGGATTTGGTCCGGAAACGGCCCGGTTCAAAACGAGAGACAGACAGATAGATATACACGCCTCACGCGCTACAGATTTCAACATACACAAACACACACGAACACACATACATTGACGTTTGCTCGGCAAAATTTCTGAACTTTATATTTTGCATATTTCAGCAATTACAAAATCTAAACTAGCTATTTAACAACTTTTTTTTTAAATTGATTTATAAAAAATCTAATTTATTTTAAAACTGTGAAAACCTCTTGTGCTAAACTTCTATTCAAGTAGGGTAAATCGCCCACTATCTCCTTCAAATTATTCCAATAAGCAGGTAAATTAAATAAATATGTAATCTAATGTTGTTTTCATACAGAAATTCAATTTTGTCCTTATAATTAAACATAAAACTTCATTTTTACATATCACTTGTATCGAATCTGTACAAAAACTGTAAAAAAAATCTCCAAAATAATCGTAAGTGGCACTTTCGATAAATATCAGAATTTCAAATACCACGTAAAGTATCGTAATCATCAGATTCAATACAAATACGTTAAATAAAAGCCATATAAACTGGCAGAACTGCCAGTTACGTTTTTTTTGGAATCTCCATCCATCTAATGTAATCGGTTCTGCCCGATGCAATACTTTATTCAGTAACATTTTTAAAACAAGAAAAACAATTTGAATACTAACTGTGTAGTTCTATTACACGTAAATTAAAAGTCCGACGTGAGTATGTAACACTTTATTGTTATTTAGCAAAACATAATACACATAACAGTGTTCACAATACAGAAAAAAACTACACATAAAAACTAAAACACAAGAGTCCCGGTTAAAACTTCTCATCCCATATAAAAAATGTCTACCTTTTTTACAATTTTCGTTTTTCCTAGCAACCGCGCCCTAGCAACCGCGCTCTCATTAGTTGAGCACGGATCACACACTTACGGTCGCATTCACTTTAATAACATTTACCGTCGCGAAACGTTCAGATGCGTTCTGTTACATCCTCCCCGTTTTGATCTAGCGGTAAACAACGCTACGATCAAACCTTCCTAGGCCTACCTCGACCACGTTTAGGAGCTACGGGCTCAGGACATTCACCCTCGCGAGCGTAGTAACGTTGAAGATCGGAACGATGATATTTGCCTATAGTCTCATCCGGCTTATCCGGGAATGCCAAAATGAAAGACGTAGGACTAACATTTTTAGAAATTACGTAGGGTCCATCCCTCCTAGGTAAGAATTTCTTAGTGATACCTTAGAAAGAGGTAGGCTCCCCCTGCTCACAAAAAAAATCTTGATACTGCTGCAGTAGCGCCGCCGCATAGCCGCTCCTTCTGTGGTGGAGACAAAATAACACCCTCGTCCGACCTTAAAACATCCGTAGCGGCGCAACCCACATAGTTATGCGAGCTTTCTTATTGCAAAGGGTAAATATTCTGAGGCCGATGAGCGCTATACCACGTGTCGTGCGCTAAATCTAAGATTAACCACGCCTTTCGTAAAAAATCTATACCTAGGAGCGTTTCATTATTATTCGCGTCCGGAAAGATAACGAAAGTGATATTTACCGCTAAATCCTTCAATTTTACCTCAAAGTCGGTAAACTTTACCGGTAAATCACGAACCACGCCGTCAGCAAGCTTAACGAACATTGTACTGTCGTGAAACGAATGATTAAGACGTTTAAGTAACCCATACAAAGTATAACCCGCAATACTACGCTTTGTGGCGGTATCTATCAAGCCCGTTCCACGGAACCCTAAAATCTCAATATCTAAAATAGGCCGAGCAATGACCCTGGCATCGGCAGAATTAACAATAACACCGTCTTCCAAACAATAACAATTCGTATCAACAAACTTCGCATTAACATTGGCATCAAGTGAATAAAAATGTACATCGGCAAAAAAAGTGCTTAAACCAGCATCAAAATAATAAAAATTACTTAGCAAAGTACTGTCACTCTCCTTTGATATTTGTTTACTCGAACTATCAATGTAAACAGAGGTACTTAAATGGGAAATGTCACCAATAGCCTGTAATGTAATATCATGTTTACATATTGATAACATTTTATCAGAATATAAATTTATACAAGTAAAGTTGCCATTATCCTTTGACACAGTATTCGCCGAGGGCAATGACCTTGACTTAACATGTTTATTTTTATTATGATTAAGATTAGCTAGAACAATAAAGACGCACGCGTAAAACTGATTATCTTTAGAGTTTTTGCTGCAATTCCCACAATTCGCACGTATAACATCCCGAGCACCACAACCGTAACAAAATACAGATTTTTCGGTTTTATCACTATTATTACTTTTGTTCATCAACTTTGGACAATCAGACCTTATGTGTCCAGTCTTTTTACAATTAACACAGAAAAATTTACCTGGTTTCGATGATACCACCTTACTAGTAGACGCATGAGGGGACCGCGGGTGAGACGCAGCCGCTGTCACCGGGGCTCCGGGCGCGGTGGCAGCGTTGGTGGCGCGCAAATGCGCGGCGGCCGTTGACCCCGTCGTAGTTACACTCCGGCCAGCCACCTGCGGCGGCTTCGGCGTCAGCGACGTTGACTCCACTAGCGACTCCTCAATCACCCTGGCCTTCTCTACCAGCTGATCAACGTTAGATACTGCATCAGGTTGAATACGTTTTCGTATTCGTCGATCCAGCAACCCGTATATGATGTCCACTTTGACTCGATCCTCTAGCTCGTACGGCAGCTTCGATAGCGTCGCCCTCAAACGCGCGATAAACGAACGAGGCGACGTTGCCTCGTTCCGTCCTTTGTTCGGACGCGAAAACATCGCGAAACAGTTTATAAGCGTGTCGCGGCGTGCCGTACATGGTTCTGAGCCAATTAAGGGCATCCTCCCTTCGTCACTTACGCTAGAGCACTCCTTGAAGACTTGCACCGCATCCAGGAACGCTTCCAAAGTTTCGGGATTGTCGGAGGCCCTGTCAAATCGTGCTGTACATTTGACAAAATTGCCGCCCTGGGACATCACTGGATTGACTACCGGGAATGGAACCGGTGACTCTGTGCTACTGTGAGCATGATGATCAGGCGCTCGGACAGACTGTGCGGCGATGCACTCCAAGAGTTTTCTGTTTGATTCCGCCTGTGCTTTGAAGAAGGCTTCAAGGAATTGAAACAGACGATCGTCCCCCGGGGACGAAGCTCGGGCAGCGCTGTCGACATGCGTGTCCTGACGCGTTTCGTCATCGATCTCATGATCGCGTTCACTCGCAGTCACTTTGCGTGTAAGCGGCATAGTGTAAAAGGAACTGTAGTAGATACGCAAATGTTACTTTACACAGCTTACACCAAGTTCACACGACACTAAACGCGACGAAAGTTGTGTGGTTCGGCCAGAAGTTGGGGCGCCATTTGTAGTTCTATTACACGTAAATTAAAAGTCCGACGTGAGTATGTAACACTTTATTGTTATTTAGAAAAATATAACACACATAACAGTGTTCACAATACAAAAAAAAACTACATAATAAATAAAAACTAAAACACAAGAGTCCCGGTTAAAACTTCTTGTCCCATATAAAAATTGTCTACCTTTTTTACAATTTTCGTTTTTCCTAGCAACCGTGCCCTAGCAACCGCGCTCTCATTGGTTGAGCGCGGACCACACACTTACGGTCGTATTCACTTTAATAAAATTTACCGTCGCGAACCGTTCAGATGCGTTCTGTTATAACTGGTACAACATATTTAAGTAACCAATACTTAAAAATTAAAAATAAATGACGTGCATATAATGCGGCGAACACTCACGTTAGTGGCAATTACGGCCTTGTCACACACTCAGGTGCGCAACGCTAACTCGAGTAAGTTAACATAACGACTCAAAAAACGCACTTGAAATGGGTTTTTAATATTTTTGAAAATGTGGTACTTATTATACATATATAAAGACTCCAAACCAGTAATATACAATTGCCATTTTACAGTTACAATAATTTACGTAGGCGCCGTCAAATTATTCTTTTGAATAAAAAAGGTATATAACAATGTTATGACTAAAACTTCATAACAAGAGTACAATTACAGTATATAGAATTAGCCTTGCAAGGGTTCACCTCATTCCCAAGGTGTGCTATCATCCATGAAGTCATTAAGTTAATAATATGCCTTACTATATATAACGTACTTAGAGTCCTTTTTTAAATTTATGATTAAAAAGTTTTGATAATTTTCTGGGATCCTATTGTATAGGATACCAGATATCCCATATACATTGGCCTTTAAACGAATTCTTTTTTTTATTATTTCACTACTATCTTTACATATCACCACTCGATTGGGAACAACGATTCGTGATTATTATTAATTATTTACCAATCCAATAGTTTCATAAAATAAAAGCTTGCCAGAAAATACAACACTTTAATCTTAATTAATTTCGCTATCAATTTTATTTCATAATAAAATCGATACCGAAATTAAAGAAAAATGTTTTGATTATCATAAGAATTATTGGAAAAAAAACTTACGTTCCGGGCCACCAATTAACTTCCACGCAGAACCTATTACAGGCACTTCCCAATGTCCAAAAGATGGGAACTCCCTTATCAACTTATATTGACGACCACATTTGAATCGTTTGTTGTAAAATACATATATTAGAAGTATTAACACAACAATAAATACACGCATTTTAAGTAGTTATATTAAACGCATTTCTATCGAGAATACAAATCGGATTGGGGTTAAAACGTAAATTTTGTATTATATAATGATCTCGCGCAAGGCAAAAAACGAATGTTCATTGTATGTGCTCTTTATTTATTAACTAGCTTTTTACCGCGGCTTCGCCCCCGTAGTGTTCTTATCTATACTTCTATACAGTGGCGTGCACAGGATTATGACACTGGGTATGCGGCGAAGTACTCGGTCACAAAAACTTTTTCCTTTATAGATTTTTAGCATAGCTACAGCCAAGCGACGAATCTCTAAGTCGAAACCATGCCAACAGAGCAAGTCTTAGATGTACTTCTATTCATGTACATCTTCTACGGCAACGCAGACAAAACAGCGATCGATCGTCGCGGCGGAAGAAATTCTAATAAGTAAAATAATAAGCATATTTTAAAATTTTATAACTACTCACCAGTCAGTCAGCTTCAATTTTCACATATTCAAGGTTCCGGTTACTTGAGATTACTATATCCCGATGTAAATTACTAAATAATATGCAAGGAGAACAATATAATTTACGTTAGCCATTATACGTTTCATAACTTTTAACATGAAATTTTCGAGTTACATTATTTTTTTGCTGGATTAATTGTTGTAACTCGGGTACACACCTACCTTTAGACAGAATTTGAATCTTTTCACTGAATGACAATTGTGAGAACTTGTTATTTTTAATTTTTAATAAACACACATTTTCAAAACCTCACAGTCAAATATCATTTGAAAAAAATTGACTAACGCACTAGTAAAAGCAAATCACTACAATTAATATAGAAACTCAGTAATAAACTGTTAAATGTACACACTTTCAAATGTTAAAATGAAAAATCTTTTAAGAAAACTATAAATAAACTGAAGCGATTAAATTGCAAACAATGCTTATCACATGAAATATGCAATATGGCCCCCGCGAAACACAAAACGTTTCTTCTATTTAAACAAATAATGCATACGTCGATTTATTAGATTCGCGGCTTATAATTTTTACTCGGATTATAGGCAACGAATAATTTCCGACAAGCCAGTTCGGCGGTTTTCGGAAGCGATCGGATAGCCGAACCATGTCTGGTCAGTTTTATACATTGGAAAATGAAGTACATGCTCAGTACGTAAAGATGTCGCTATGAGTAAGCATTGTGAACCATGGAAAAGTAAATCACATTAAAAGCACAATTAAACCGCCATGTAACTTGTTTAGTTTTACGTCAGTGATTTATTTAGTTTTATTCTAATTTTCAATGGTTACTGAATAAAATATGAATTTATAACAATATTTTATTCATACAACGCCCTCTTTTTTAAAAATTGAATTGATAAAGTACATCGGCACTACGGGACTCTTCAAATTAAATATCGTCAATTTACGATAGATGGCGGCCTAGTTAAAACGACGACGCAACGCGCAGGCGGCGCTATGAGCGCTTATTAAACAATTTATCTTTATAGCACAGGATAATAATATACTACGTTAGTACGTAGATAATAATATACTTAGTTATGTTTGGTTATGTTCGTTCTCTGTAAATAGTGTCATTTATAATTTCCACGTAAAGTGCCATCTAGTAAGTTTCCTTAGTAAATAACATTATACTGACAATCATAGAACTCGTTGTAGTACCAAGCTCGCGCCACGGGCGCCCGAAGCCGAAGGCCATGTCATGCCGCATGAGTTCCGCCTGTTTAAACATGTCGATATTCATGGGTGTGTGCATTTGCGAAGTATGAAAATTACACATACATGCGATGATTTGTCCTGCACAAAGCTACTGCATGAGTTGCTATTTATAAAATATTAGGCGTTTTAAAGTTATTATATTTTTTAAATTTATTTATTAACTATTAATTAAAGTCATCCAAAACGTACGAACGTTTTATTAAAATATCTGTGAATGACAAGTAAAGCACTGCATTTCTGCCTATATGGAGCGCACGCCCCTGCTTCTATATGTATATGTGTATCTATAGTATACAATATTGAAAACGTTTTTAGGGTTTCGTACCCAATGTGTAAACCTATCACCTCGACGCCACTGCGATACCGCTTCACATAATACGAGTATATTAAAAGATGGAGTACATACGTATTTGTCAAAATAAAAATGTCGGGAAATTGAAGAAGAAGAACGTAATTATTGTGTAATTAATCGTTAAATTTGCCATTCAAATTCAAATATTATTTGACATTCAAACAAAACTGATCAACTACCTCCATGGACAATTCTTAATTACTGCAGTACAAAATATTCTTGAGCCTCTAGTATACGTCTAGCGTTTTCGCGAAAGGAGGTGCCAACGACTCACAAGGGCCGTTGGCCCCTCCCAGATGACATAAAGGAGTCCACCAGACATCGTAATGCGGCCAAACGCACGTATGATCGCTACCCGTCGGAAGAGTGCAGGAAATCCCTCCGTCATTACAAAGGGAAGTAAAGTTTAAAATCAAACAACATAAAGCCGAGTGTTGGGATCGACTTCTCAGTGAGTTAGAGCCGTCACACGTGGCATACTGGCCACTCGCGAAGCCCCTTAAAAATAACACGGAGAGCGACATGCCTCCGTTAGACAGACCAAATCGTCCTCCTGCACTCGAAGACATAGACAAGGCCGAATGCCTAGCTGATAATTTCGAACAACAGTGCCGTCCGAGTACTCTCCCGATCGATCTCGAGCACCTTAGCTTAGTGAATAGCGAGGTCAACAGCTGACTCTCGAGGCCACCTGATTACGATAGGGTGAGGATGGTGGACTCGGAGGAGGTCAAAAACATTATAAAGTGTATGAATGCCAAAAAGGCCCCAGGCCAAGACGGTATTTTAAAAAAAGCACTTAAAATGCTACCGTCCGAGCTAATTCAACTCCTAGTGAACATCTTTAACGCCCTATTAGGAGGATGTTCATTTCCAGACATTTTGAAAGTATCTATTGTCATAGGTATACACAAACCGGGGAAACCCCGGAAGGCACCTGGTAGCTACCGATCAATTAGTCTGATTAGCTCCCTTGGAAAAGTCTATGAAAGAGTAATAAAAAGGCGCCTCAATGACGTCATAACCAATAAAAAAAACTCCTTCCAGACGAGCAGTTTGCCTTTCGCAAAATGCACAGCTGTCCCGCTCAAGTACACCGCTTAACGGAGTACATAATTGCTAGCAAAAACGACAGGAAGACGATATGCGCCGTATTCTTTGACATAGCAAAAGCTTTTGACAAAATTTGGCATAACGGGTTGTTATAAAAACTTTATCAAATGGGCATACCCGGTAATCTTGTTTTACTACTCAGTAACTTCCTTAAAAATCGCAAATTTCATTTCCGCGTAGAAGACGCACTGTCGTCGCCAAGATATATGGAGGCGGGAGTACCGCAGGGCTCGGTCCTCTCGCCCTCCCTATATAACTGTACACTAGCGACATCCCCAAACACGCTGTGCCCTGTACCGCTTCTAAGGCCCTCCAGGAGTCAATTACCGAACTCGGTAAATGATTCTCCAAATGGAGAATCGAAGTAGATCCCGACAAAAGTCACGCCATTCAATTCAACAAAAAATCTTGCGCAAAGAAGCGCACATGCGCCCGTAAAATTATGAGCCCTTTAAGCCTGCACGGCAATATAATCCCAGAGAACACTCGTGTCAAATATTTAGGCGTAGTACTAAACAAGTCGATGACGTTTTGAGTCACATCACTAACACGTTACGAAAAGCGAAATTTGTCCTCTACAAATTTGCGAAGCAAAATGTCCCTAAGATATATGCTTACATTATATGAAGTATGTATAAAAACGATACGCACTTATGCATGCGGCTCTTTCGCACAAATAAGCGAGCCTCAAATATACCGATTGCAAAGAGTCCGAAACCGGTTTCTACGCATGGCAACAGGAGCCCCCTATTACATGCGTAACATCTACTTGCATAGAGACTGCGAAATCGTCACCATAAAAGCCTATATCAAAGAACTCGTAGAGAAATTCTTTGATAAAGGCAAAAAACATCCATCCAAACCCTCTTATCCAAAAGGCCCTAGACTACAACCACCATGCACAGACCCCGTACACACCGTTCCGACACCCGTACAAGCGGCCTAAGCACATCTTAGCCGATCACATTCATCGGATCACAAAAATACAGTTACGCAAACACAAATCACATGCACCCGCGAGTTCGTTCACATCCTAGGTCGAGTTCACATCCTAGCTTAGTAGCCTAGGTGCTCTTCAAAATAGTGACCGCGACTGCGATATTGATATAGAGAGCTCTACCAATACCGCGAACCTCATCGACAGTAGGACATACGCACGCGAGTCGTCCCGACCGTACGCGGAAGGGGAGAGGGACCCTCTCAGTACCGAAACCACTAAAAACTCGAGCTCCTCTATCGCGATAACTCGTTCGCCGTTAGTTTGTGCTACCACGAGCGAGCAACCTCACTCCTCTGAGAGTAAGGAAGGGGTCGGACCCCTTAGCAGAAGAGACCCGTGTCCCTCTCAAAATATAAATACAAAATAATAGCTTACAACCCGTAGCTGTAACCCAATATCCGATCTGAACATCACCCGGGTGATGTTAGGTGATGTTAGGGAGGGTCAAACCCTACCATCGTCTCTCAACTAATCAACTAGCCACTAGACTAGTTATATATAGTCCGACGTAGCTACAGCGGTCTTAACCCGACCGTTAGCGTAGACCATTTCGAAAAAAAAAGTCCAGAAAGCGCAAATACGTGCGTAAACCTACGCGCGTAGAGATTCTTATCTTATCAAAACAAAATGTCTAGCGGTCTATCTGTGATGCCAACTTGGAACTTTTTACCCAAATTTAGGGAGAAAAAGTTTCTGAGGGGGTTTTTAGGGGGTTTATGCTTGTTTTATTTAAATATGCAATTAATCTTTTAGTCAACAAGTAATAATTAGAAAAATAAGAGCCTGAAGAAAAATACGTTTTTTTTATGAAAATCTTTTTAATGTACTGTACGACACTGGAGGCAATTTACATATTTCGTACAATGTATTGTACGAAATAGCCTCTAGCCGAAAAAATTAGAAAGAGCGTTCTTAAATAAGTATTGCAAATTTTAAAATTGCAATACCTACTTATTTAAGAATTTATAGATTGTTTTCCTTATTATTATACCTAGTCTGGCCATAAATACTGAAACAAAGAAAAAAAAATTCTCTTGCAAATAACATTTATTACTTTTACATTCTGTTAGTTTAATACATCAATATAAAATAATTTAAAATATAAAAGCTTAACGAAGTGGTCTCCATTGTCTGCAATACAGTCATTTAAACGTTGAGGCCAGTTATCAATAGAAGCACGCACTCTTTCTATGGGAAAATTCTTCTCTGCCAATCGTACGGATTGTTTTAGGGACTCCAAATTATCATGGCGTTTAGAGCAAACCGTACTCTCTAAAACTGACCATAAATCATAATCCAGCGGATTAGGATCGGGACTAGACGACGGCCAGTCTTCAGCTCTGATGAAGTCCGAAACGTTCGTTTCTAACCAAGACTGCGTAGACCGAGCTTCATGACCCGGCGCCGAGTCTTGCTGGAAGGACCATTCTTGGTTATTGAACATCGTGTTGTTAAGGGGCTTCACTACCTTCTCAAGAATGGTATCTTGATTCACTTGTGCCGATGTTTTGATACCTTTTTCACAAAAGTATGGCTCAGTCACTCCTTCATAGCTAATACCCCACCAAACCATCACTGGAGTCGGATAGTGCCCACGTTGCACTCTGTCGACTAAATGGGAAGCTTCCTTAGAGCTTTGAGCATAAATACGGTCATTTTGTTTGTTAAAATGTTGCTTAATTGCAAAAAATTTCTAATCCGTAAACAAAATTTTTCTGTGACCTCCCTTTGCGTACCACTTCAGTAGTTGTTTAGATTTTACCACCCTATTCTTTCTTAAATTATCAGTTTAGAAATTATATTATTATAATATAATAATTATTACCAGGATTTCTTCGAATTCTTTCCCTTAATGCTTTGACAAACTTTTTCGTACGAACACTACGTGGACAGCCAGATCTTTTTCTGTCACAAACAGAGGAGGTCTCATTGTACCTATTAATAGCCCGGTATACAAACATTTTACTAATACCAAGCGTATGGAGAGTTTTAAAAATAGCATTTGGCTCCATACCTACTTTGTGTAATGCAATCACAGCGATTCGGTTCTCTTTATCACCCCACTCCATTTTAATATCGCAAAATATTGTACAATGTATTGTATTGGCGCCAAAATAAGAAAACCCAATGAACAATCATATAAAAACTAGAGATTCCAAATTCAAATGTAACATTTTGTTTATTTTTAATTGTATCAGTATTTATGGCCAGACTAAGTAAATAAAAATAGTTGTGTGTACGCAACAACTATAGTCTGTGTTAAAGTGAAAGCAGTGAATCATGCATCGCGATTACCTTTCCATGTTTTTTGAAGATTACTACCAAAAATAATATAAAATTATCTAAAAATTCACCTTACACACGAATAAGATTTTGTATCAAATCTGGAAAATTCATTGTTCTAAATAAAGTTCAGAAGAAACAGTTTGAACATCATATTTTTACTTTGCTTCAGACATTTAGCTACCGGGTGTTATTTTGCTGACTTACATTATGCCTACAGATTAGGCAAATCGACTGTAATTGACATCGTTAAAAAAACTGTAGACGTTATTTGGAATAAATTAAAAAATAAAGTTATGAAAGAACCGTCAACTGGAGAGTGGGCGGAGATTGCTAAAGGATTCGAAAAATATACAAATTTTCCAAATTGCATCGGAGCAATTGACGTAAAACACATAAGAATAACAAAACCTGTACATTCCGGATTTATGTATTACAATTATTATAAGCACTTTTTGTCTACTGTCCTGCTTACCGAGTTGTCGTTTGTTTGTCTGTTTGTCGTTTATTTTATAATTATATGGTCTTTAGTCTCTGGTTTTTATTTTTACTTTTCTACAGACTTTGAGGAAGGTCTCTAACATTTGTGCTTTTGCGTAGAAAAAAATAAAAAATAGCTTCGATTCTATGACTAATTATTTTGTCACCAGTTGTCATTAGTATTAATTGATGTGATAATTTTATTTACAGATCTCGTAACATTTTATATAAATCGTTATTTAGACGTATATTTAACTAAATAAAATCTTTGGTATGTGTGCTAAGTATACAACTAGCGCAAAACAAAATCCCACAGGAAACATACTTCATATTTATTTTAGGGAGAAATACTTTTTTTTAACTTAGCAACACGATCATAGTACGCTTTCATTGCACTCCAAAATACAGGGTAACATTTTTGAATATTTCAAATCGATAATAATTATGTGTTTGAAGATTTCATATAAAAAGTCTCCTGAAAAAATTGATTTTGACAAAACATTGACAGTACAAAATTACTGAACACTGCAAGTAAAATTTCGCTGTGAAAATGCCAAAATTATCAGTTGCCAATAGTGCCAACCAATCTGAATGCTGTGGTAACGAATTAACTGAATACTTCTTTCTCACTCTAAATCATACAATCGGAGCGAGAAAAACATATTCCTCGTAGAGGTAGCGGCGTCATGCATGCGTATGTGAGTCAGGAGCGGAGCCACCTATACGTGTAGTATGGGCATGCCCTTGTGGGCAAGGCTGTTAGGGTTGTCCCTAACAGCCTTGTGACTGAACACTTTCAAGGTCTATTAATTTATAATCAAAATAGGTTCAGTAGGTAGTTGTATTGGTATTGTTCGCCTTTTGAGTCTTATCTGGTGGTTCTTACTTGCTGGTCATTCTTATATCAGCGTTAACATACATATTTACAGTAGTGGATTAAGAAAGCGGACCTTTAGTCAGGTAGATTGAAGAGAGCGCAAAATTTGTCATATGTCCGTTAATATTCGGCCCTTTTTTATTAATCTACTAACAGATTTAAGAAAAAATATTACTTTGTTTCAACCGATAGGAATTAAATTTGAAAAATAAATTCAATCCTTTCGATTCATAGTTGGTGTTAATTTGTTAAAGGTATATTGAATGCTTATTATTTACAAAACATTTAATAAATTTATAATTGCTAAATAAGCGAAAAACTTTCTCGCTGACTCCGCGCGTTAGCGTTTAATTAACATATTATAAAGGAAATATTTCATTCTTTTTTTTAATTTTAACTAACATGTTATGAAGAAAATAATAAAATTTTCGGGCCACATCCTCTTTTGAGAGCTGGATCAGTGCCTGAATCAACCAAAGTGGTTTAATATGGCAGATTTAGTACGATACGCGGATTAGTAAAAAAATACGCGTGTAGCATCTGGACGCAATGTACGCCTAGTACCTAGACACGCGCGTCGGCCTTGCATGCGTATGAATACGCGGTAATTACGCGCATTCTAGCCATAGTCTAACACGTCAAAATATAAACCGACGTTAATTATATAGCATAAGTAGCCCGGGGTGTTATTACGAATCTATCGACAACTCGTTTATTCAAATCGGACCAGTAGTTTAGGCGCTACGGTGGGACAAACATACATACATACGTATACTGCCAAAAACATTACCCTTCTTTTTGGCTTCGCCGTAGTCGGTTAAAAACATACCTAGCATAAACGATTAGTTCTACATTTAAATGACAGCATTTAATTTGCATTTCCTTGATAGAGCAGCTCGAATCGGCGCATAATATTGTGTACTGTTTACAATTCGACCTGAATTTTTTATATTATTATGATCCTGATTATATAAATGCATGTTGCCAGAGGGCGCGTTTTGTTTTGTATTTTATTCCTTTTTTATATATTTATAATAGATATAAAGTGCCCCATTCTACGATTTTTCGAAGCTTTAAACGTTTATAGCTCCAAAAATATAATATATAAATATAGTATATTAATTTTATCGAGACAATTCCTATGACCATTTTATTTCGTTTTTCACTAAAGAATATCAATTTTTAAAACTGTGTGCGGTTTTAGCACTTTTGACCCACGCTGCTATCTTGCAACATACATTTATTTATATAATCAGTAATTCATCCTTCATTCATTTATATAGGAACATATAAAATTTGAGGTAAACAGTACACATGCGCCGATTCGATATGCGATCTAGACTTGAAAAACTCTCTCTCGTCTTACTACAGAGACTGAATCCGCGGCCTCGAAGTCCAGCCTATCCCACCTATGTACCACTGAACTTCGGAACTTCGGAATCGCGTGGGTGGTACATGAGGTATACGCCTTTGCGGCGTGGACGTGTGGTCCGTGTTTTTGACGTTGATTGAGGGAGGTAGATTAAATTCAGCGCCTTGATATTACGTAGGAAATAACGTAAGAGCTCCCTTTCAAAGGACTCACAAAATAGGGTAGACCTGTAAATAAATATTGAGGTATTACTGCTTGATAAGGAGAAAAAAAGTAACAATAACAATTTATGTATAGTTAAGTAATTAAATAACATATAAAATTCCAAAAAAGGTTCAATATTTTTTGCTAAATTTGTGAACAAAAAACTACACCATAAACCATTAGTTTACTTACGTCATATTATATAAAAACATATAAGTATAAATCATATAAGTATGAAGATAAATGAAAAACATTATTTAAAAAAAAATTAAAATCGACTTCCAAAGTAAAAATGCACAAAAAATTGCTTATTCCTTAAAATTATATTCGGCTAAAATTTTAACCTTGAAGTCGATACCTACCAGCAAATAAATATTTTAATTAATATAATTTTAATTACTTTTGCTTACATCAAGCACAAAAAATCCCATGATAAAAATTAAGAGAAAAGTCTCACAGTCTCGAAACATATTTCAATTTCTAGCAATCTAGTTTAAATATAAATTTTAAGACATAAAAATAATATATTTGTTGATACAACCTAAAAGTATTGTACAGTAGATTTATTATTTTTCCGGTATACCTATTGATGTCAAATCGAACTGAAGCTTTGGGAATAGGCCTAAGTAAATACAAAGCCTCAGCGCACATTATAATCGAAAAGTTTTTTGAATCGCTATTTTTTAAATAAGCCATAAAAACTTGCATTGGCTTATAAAGTGTGTGGAATAGTGTGTGGCATTGTCACAATTGACATTATTCTTCTCTGCATTTTGGGTACGTCAATTTTCATATCTGACTACCGTTAAAGCATAATATTTTAATTTATCGTGAATGAAACTAGTATTGAGAGTGCATAAAAGACCTGGGAGAAAATACCCTGGATATATATAGTCATTTAATTGTAAGCTTGTTATTAAATAATTGTTATTGAAATGTTTTAATAAGTAACAAATCTCTATCATGATATTTATTTCAGAAAGATTGAAAAACTTACGCTTGTAGTTTGCTATGGGGCTAATGTGGGAACATGCTCGCAAAGGAACTAGTTTGATTGAAAACCTGTCAGTACTTTCATTAAATTCTTAGTAAGTCAATATTATTGGAGCTATCTTGGGATATAATTCGTTTGTTATTGATTCAATCAGCATTGCCCATTCTCGTTTGAAAAATTCCCTTGCCATTATTTTGATACCGTTAGTGTTTATTGAAAACTAACTTTTGCCCGCTGCTCCACCCGCGTAAATATAGTATCCCATGGGAACACTGTACTTTTTCGGGATAAAAGTAGCCTATGTATTAATCCAGAGCTTAAAACTACTGCCATATCATATTTCATCGAAATTCGCTAGTTTTTGCGTGAAAGAGTAAAAACATCCATTAATCCATTCATCCTCACAAACTTTCACATTTATAATGGTAGTAGGATTTAATATCCTACAAATATAGGTAAAGTTTTAATTTAAGTTTTTCTGGCTTTATTTTTATTATTAAATGAGAAAGTAAGTAATTATTTACGAATAAAGTACCGATCATTCTTGGGTCCATGCAATAGAGGACCTATTTACAAAAGTAAGATAGTCAATTATTATTATTTAACACAAAATCCAACAGATTTAAATGTGATGTCTCAACAGCAATTTCTGGTGAAATTTAAGACTTGGCGAGCGGCCATTTTGTTCGAATTTCTTAGGAAGCAATAGAGTCATTTCACACCTAAACAAAACGATACGTGACTTGACGCTGCATTCTATTCTTCTCTCAAAAACAATTCAACTATTCAAAATTGTTATTTATTCAAAACACAAGAAGAACATGTTTCATTGTAAGAGTTCGAATGGCAGAGTGCACCGCGCTGCACAGCGCATGTGCAGTGTATGACGATCAGTTATCAAATAAAACATGTAGGTATATTTTTGTGTAGAGAATAAAGTTCAATTTTGAATAGCTATCCTAAAAGTGCAGCGCCGCGTAGTGTCACATATCGTCGCGGTGTGAACTGACCCTAATCGCATCAAAACCTTCCTTAGCCTTACCGAGAAAGGCTCTAACCAAGAAGACACGTTCGTTCGAAGTTCGAAGTTCGTGAAAAACTGACCCAGCTGATGTCGGACAGACAATTAACTATACAAGACATAGACACAATACGCAGAACACAACAAATAGAGGATTTAATAGACAGATACACAGGAGCGATCACACAGACATGCAAAATCTTCGAGAAGATGCTGGTCGCCCGACTCAGGTTCTACCTGCTGCCCAAGATTAGCCCTAACCAGTATGGCTTATGGCCCAAAGGAGCACCGAAGACGCCCTCTATAGGTTGGTGAACCACATCAGAAAACGGAGAGAGGAGAAGAAAATTTCTGTTGTGGTTTCACTGGACATAGAGGGGGCCTTCGACAGTGCTTGGTGGCCGGCCATAAAGGTTAGGCTAGCTGAGGTTGGGTCAAATAGAGGATTTAATAGACAGATACACAGGAGCGATCACACAGACATGCAGAGACACAATGCCGACTAAAAGACACACACAAAAATTCACATTGTCGTGGTGGAATGATGAGCTCGCGCAGATGAAGAAGCAGGTTGCCACGAGGAGACGCAGGATCCGTAACGCGGCGCCTGATCGCAGAGACCGCGTGGTTGAGCTGTACCTGGAAGAAAAGGAGAAGTATGAAAAGGCAGCAAAGGATGCGCACGTTGAGAGCTGGAAGTAGTTTTGCCGGAAGCAGGATAGGGAGGGGGTCTGGGAGGGCCTCTACAGGGTGTTGAGCAGAGCCACAGGGAGGGAGGAGGATCTACCCCGTACGAGGGAAGGTGAAACCCTCGACGCCCGAAGCTCCGCGGAATGGCTGACGGAGACCTTCTACCCCGAGGACCAGGAACGTGATGAAAGTGAGGAACATCGGCGGACGCGCCGGCGGGTAGAGTCCTTGGACACCGAACCGCCAGCGGGTCCGGACGACCCTCCTTTCATCATGGAGGAGTTGAAGAGAGCCGTAAGGTCCTTCAACCCCAAAAAGGCCCCCGGGGCGGATGGACTCACGTCTGACATCTGCCAACACGCTGTGGAATGTGACCCGGAATGGTTCCTTGCTCTGCTGAACAAGTGCCTCACTGTCGCCTGTTTCCCCAAACAGTGGAAGCAGGCGACCGTGGTGGTGCTGAGAAAGCCGGGCGGGGAATCATATCGGGTACCAAAAGCCTATCGACTGATCGGCCTCCTGCCTGTTCTCGGTAAAATCTTCGAGAAGATGCTGGTCGCCCGACTCAGGTTCTACCTGCTGCCCAAGATTAGCCCTAACCAGTATGGCTTATGGCCCAAAGGAGCACCGAAGACGCCCTCTATAGGTTGGTGAACCACATCAGAAAACGGAGAGAGGAGAAGAAAATTTCTGTTGTGGTTTCACTGGACATAGAGGGGGCCTTCGACAGTGCTTGGTGGCCGGCCATAAAGGTTAGGCTAGCTGAGGTTGGGTGTCCGGGGAACCTGAGGCGGGTGATCAGCAGCTACCTGAGTGAAAGAAGTGTGAATGTAAGGTATGCGGGTATGGAAGTGAGCAGGGAGACCAACAAGGGGTGCGTGCAGGGATCCATAGGCGGACCAATCCTGTGGGACCTCTTGTTGGACCCCCTGCTATGGATGTTAGATGATATGAATGTGTTCAATCAAGCTTTCGCCGACGACATCGTTTTGGTGTTCGAGGCGGACACAGCTCTAGAAATAGAACTAAAGGCGAACACAGTCCTGGAAAAAATTAGTAAATGGGGGGAGCTAAACAAGCTTAATTTCGCTCCCCATAAAACATGTGCATTAGTGTCCACACGAAGGTTAAAATACGACGTGCCGCGACTCGTTATGGGGGGTTTTGACCTCCAGTACCAAGATAGTTTTAAAATATTACGATTAACTATTGACAGCGGCCTCACTTTTAACGCCCACGTAGGCAACGTATGCAAGAAGGCGATTAATAGATATAAGCGATTAGCCAAAGCGGCCAGAGTAGGTTGGGGGCTTAACCCCCAGATAGTGAAAATAATATATATAGCCGTGATAGAGCCGACTATCCTGTATGCATCAGCAGCGTAGGCACCCACCGTGGAAAAGATGGGGGTCCAGAAAAGGCTCAACTTCGTCCAACGGGGTTTTGCCCAGAAGATTTGCAGAGCATATCGGACCGTCTCCCTGAACTCTACGATGCTGTTGGCTGGGATACTCCCTCTTGATCTCAGGATACTGGAAGCTTCGAGGCTCTATGAGATCAAGAAGGGGGTACCACACCCGGTGTTGAGGGACAGGGAGGTGGAGCGAATGGCTCCAGCGATCGAGGACCCACATCCGGCAGAGCAGGAAGAGCTGAGGTTCGGGTTGGTAGATGAGGACTCTTATGCAGACGTGGTTAACAGCCACGTCCATAGGATCTATACGGACGGCAGCAAGATTGAGGGTCGAGTCGGAGCCGCACTCTCCGTATGGAAGGGTGAGGCCGAGACGAAGGCCGTCAAGCTTGCGTTGCCGCCGTATTGCACCGTCCACCAAGCCGAGCTTCTAGCGCTCCATAGAGCTGTAAGTATAGCCTGCAAGAGTGGAATGGCGAAGGTCGGTATCTTTAGCGATTCCAGATCGGATCTCCAGGCTGTCACCCTTAGTTCCCCTCATCCCCTGGAAGTGCAAACAATGGCGGCCCTCCGAAAAACTGCATCGCAGAGGCGGGAGGTCTCCCTGTTTTGGATTAAGGCGCACGCAGGATTGAGAGGGAATGAGAGGGTTGACGAATTAGCCAAGGAGGCCGCGCTGCGATTGAAAAGGAAGCCTGACTACGATCTGTGTCCTGTTTCATTCGTCAAGCGTATCTTAAGAGAGGATACGGTTGAGGAATGGGACAGTAGATACGAAGTGGGAGGGACGGCTGGAACCACGAAGCTCTTTTTCCCAAGCGCTGCTGCTGCATACAAGGTAGTCAATAAAATAGACATTACACACCACATTACACAGATACTGACTGGACACGGCGGGTTCGCCTTCTACTTGAACAGATTCAAGTTGAAGGAGGACCCGTCGTGTTCATGTCAGCCAGGAGTTGCGGAGACGGTTCCTCACCTGTTACTCGAGTGCCCGATTTTTGCTAGCAGTAGATATGATACTGAGCAAAAATTGGGCATATCAGTGACGGGTGAGAACCTGTCATCCATCCTGGGGGGAAAAAGGAGGGAAATATTCCTGTCCTTTTGCAAGGAAGTCACTGTATATGTAAAGAAAATTAATAGTGATAAATTGGTGTGATAATAGTATAAGCTCTAGACGTAGGATAACATTGTGATATTAGGATAAATTTGAATGTGTGTGCCGTAGTTTAAATTTTTAGCATATTTTTATTTTGACCTGTGAAATATATTATTTTATTGAATTTTAATCTGAATTATTATACTGATGTTATTTTATTGTACTTGAAAACTTTTAATTGGAGTTTATGTGTTTTTATGGGTTTTTGATATTTATTGGTCTTACAATCATGACCTTTTACAATGTTAAACTAAGTTAAATGATGTTATATATTATCGATGTAATTAAAGTAAGGAAAAAAGAAAAAAGAAAACAAACAGCCCTGACTACGTTAGGGGGACGAAAAAAAAAAAAAAAAAAAAACAAGAAGACATAATATTTTTTCTCCAATACTTTATCTATTAACTCTGGCTAGACTATATCCTGATTTTCTGGTCAAGTGGTTATGAGTTCGGATAGTAATAGACGATATAGACGATAGATAACAGGGTAGACGGAAGGAACATCGCAGTTATTAAAGCCGTAATAAAATTGATACAGCCTGGGTTGCTAGGGGCTTTCTTCTTGAAGCCTATTTTTAGGGTTCCGTAATACTAAAGCAACCCTTATAGTTTCGTTCTGTCCGTCCGTCTGTCTGTCTATCTGTCTGTCCGCTCTCCTAGCTTTTGTTATCATGAATCTAAATGGATGAAATTTGGTATAGCTATAAAATGTAGAAATATAGATCTCGGTTTTGACATTATAAAATAATAAGAATTTTATATTTTAGGGGTGGCTCTCCATTTATATGAAGTGGGGATGAAATATATTCTTTCATTCTATCCCATCGTATGGAAATCGTGTTGTATAGGTCTTTGAAAATAAAGGCAAGGTTTCATACACGACTTTTTTACAAAGTCAACCATTCGAGTAATCAGCCTCCAAAGTGGTTTATAAGTTGCCCCCCTCCCCCTCCCCCCTGGCATTTCTAAAATATAAGAGATAGAAACTTGTAAGTTTCCATGCTGATAGATAATGCTAAATACTTTTTAGGAAGATTATTTTGAGCGAAATAGGACAATAACTAAAACATAGTAACTCAAAGAAAACCTATTGCGCGTTGATAGTTACGGAACCCTCCTTAATGTCTAAGGACATGTGACATGCTCTTGGTTTTGTTATTATACATAAAAAGTTATTAAGCAACTAAAGGTAGCTAACTTATATGGTGTACGTTTTACTTACATAGTAATAAACTATTTAGTACGCCGAAGTCGGCTTGCCGGAGCCCGTCACATTGAAATATTCGTATCAGATGTACGTACCCAGTTCGTGCACACTAGAAATTATAAATGGGATATAATTAATCTTGCGAACAAAAAATAAGCTGGCGACTGCACATGAGCATACCGTATTACTGAATTTAGCAGCGAATTAATATGTTGGCGACTAAATTACTTGAAAGCGCTCTGGCGACCAAAATACAAAAATCGGCAGATAAAAGGTGGCGAAATTTAATTCAAACTGTCACCGAAATTAATAAGTTGGCGACTAAATTTCCGAATTGGCGATCATTAAACGATTTAAGCAGCTATAAAACCAGATTGGGTTAATAAATTAATGGCTGCTAAAAATTTAATTTGCAGGCTACGTAAAATCACATTTTTGGATACTGTTGGAGTTTGTTTTCTATTGTTATGGATGTCGTTTTCAAGGTTTTTGGAGGTGCTGAATAATATGAAAATTAAATCTATTTTGAAATTCCAAAATGGCGTACATTTTTTTATTTAAAATTAATCAGCTTGTCTTTTCGAGGTTTTTCGGGGTGCTGATTATAAAATTGTGTTCAAATTTCAATTTCCAAAATGGATAATTTTCCATCTCCGTAAAAGTGACATGAGTATCAACTAATTTAAAAGTTCTTGAGGATGCTGATTAGGATTGATGAATATTATCACAGTATGCAATGTAGCTATGTTTAAGCTATAGATTTTTTTGGAATTATAAAAAAAGAAATGTTCTACTTTGAGACACAAGCCATGTATAAAGCTATTGAAATGTTGAAAAATTCAGGATTTTAAAATTTCTTTTCCTCCCATCATTAAGAAAATATGCTGTTGCGGGATTAATAAGGGGGAGCAAATTTTCATTATGACGCACAATTTCTGAGATAGAAGAATTTTACAAAAAATTAAAATACATACCTACGCAATTTTAAAATAAATGTTCATTTTTGTAATTAACATCCCCTTACACCTAGAAAAGGACAGGCTAGATTAATTTTATTAAAAATTAATGCTCACCATGTTTGAAATTCAAAATGGATATCATTTTTGTACTCAGCACCCCTAAAAACCTCGAATACGACACCCATATCAATTTTAGGAAAAATAAATATCCGTCATTTTGAAATTTAAAATTCAATAATATTTTTGTAATCAACGCCCCCAAAACCGAGAAAAATTAAAACTACGAATTTTGTACGCTCCTTTACGTTTTTTATGTGCGCTCGTTTTGCTGCTTATTATGTTTTTTAATAACCTACATCAGGAAAAATATATGTGCATATTCTTAAATTAAATGGGTACTCTCAAATTGTTGCGAAGATGGTTATTTGTTGGCCAAAATAATATCTGTCTGCCAGTTTGGAATATTCAGTGAACAAATCTGGTAGCAATTAGTCACCAGATTTGGATTTTTTTGTTCCTTACATTCTTTCGCTAGCTTGGTAATTTAGTATTCCATATTCGGTGTTTACACATCCAAAATTTGATTGCTTTGTCGCAAGTTTAAATACATGCCATTATAAATCCACACTACAATAATGAGTTGCCGCATTCACAGAGCTGTTGTTGTTAGATAGCGCGGTATTTTAATGTCGAGCGCTGAGACCAATCATTTATCTATGGTTGAAACTTAAAAATTTAAATATGAATTATGGTCGAATTTCGAACACAGGTCGACCGCTAGTTCTATTAAATTATGTGACAAATAGCTACTATGGAAAGGGGAAAGTGACTCGCGTAGGTTGGGTTCCGTACCATTATACTAATATTTTACATATTTACATAATATTTCGTTATTTTTGTACGAAGTTTTCCAAGTAAGCGCATTTTACATGTATATAACTCCTAAACTAACAAAGTAATGTAAGCCGTTATAGTTTTACTTTAAAGTTCATCACATTGACTAGCATCATGAATTTTTTCAGATTTTTCGAGCTAGCTGTTTAGATTTTAGAGGGGAGGGGGACGTCCTATTTTAACAAAAAATGCGCTTTAAAGTTGTAAATCTCGGAAACGGATACCCAAATCAAAAATCGTCTTAGCAACCTCTCAAAGTTTTTAAAGTACCTATCTAATGATACCCTTTAGGTGTAGGAGAGGTAACCCAAAAAATATTTTTCGTGATTTAATTTTATCGCTTTATTTACTTTATACACATATTATCCATGTAAAGTTTCATCTTTCTAGCACTAACCATTTGGACGGTAAGCCGAAGACAGACAGACGGACGGACATGACGAAACCATAAAAGGTTCCGAAACGTAATAGCCCAAGCCCTAGAAGATTCTAGGAAATTTGGAGCAGGTGTTTTTTTTTTCTTCAGCTAGGTCAGGACAATTTTTTGCTTTTACATTTTTACATTTATATTTAGTTTTATATTAGTTACATTTCCTGTTTATTAACAATTTCTATATAATTCTACTCTTGGCTTCTACACTCATTCTATACTTATTGCATAATCTATATCGTTTTTCTTAAGTCTATTTTTCATTATCCATTACATTACATCATACCTTTGTTTCACATTTCTCGTATATTTTTGTACTTGTACTTTCCTTAGTTTTACATTTTACATTTCTTTACATTTCTCTTTTACATTTTCATTTCAGATACATTATTTTCCTATTGATTTATATATCCGGTTATTACATTCATTTTCTTCTTTTCTATAACAAATTCTACTTTACATTTTTACTTTACTTACTTATCTATAGCATCTTATCTACTCTGTCTGTACATTTTCTTTTAATTAACATCTACATTTACTGTTTCATTTATATTTGTTGTTATATTTATTGTCCTATTTTACTTCTACATCACCTCTTTAGAATACATGTTTATTTCTATTCTATTCATATCGCTTACCGTTACAGTTACAGTCTTTACATTCCTTAGTCTATATTTCAATCTTTCCGCGCTCGGCGCGAAGTGCCCGGCTAGGTGATTTGCTGAGAAATTATTTTCACAATAATTCTTGTTACAATTTGTGGTCTGCTAAATGCATACCGTGGAAATCCATAATAGCTATAATAGTACCAGTTTACATGTCTAAGGACATGTGACATGCTCTTGGTTTTGTTATTATACATAAAAAGTTATTAAGCAACTAAAGGTAGCTAACTTATATGGTGTACGTTTTACTTACATAGTAATAAACTATTTAGTACGCCGAAGTCGGCTTGCCGGAGCCCGTCACATTGAAATATTCGTATCAGATGTACGTACCCAGTTCGTGCACACTAGAAATTATAAATGGGATATAATTAATCTTGCGAACAAAAAATAAGCTGGCGACTGCACATGAGCATACCGTATTACTGAATTTAGCAGCGAATTAATATGTTGGCGACTAAATTACTTGAAAGCGCTCTGGCGACCAAAATACAAAAATCGGCAGATAAAAGGTGGCGAAATTTAATTCAAACTGTCACCGAAATTAATAAGTTGGCGACTAAATTTCCGAATTGGCGATCATTAAACGATTTAAGCAGCTATAAAACCAGATTGGGTTAATAAATTAATGGCTGCTAAAAATTTAATTTGCAGGCTACGTAAAATCACATTTTTGGATACTGTTGGAGTTTGTTTTCTATTGTTATGGATGTCGTTTTCAAGGTTTTTGGAGGTGCTGAATAATATGAAAATTAAATCTATTTTGAAATTCCAAAATGGCGTACATTTTTTTATTTAAAATTAATCAGCTTGTCTTTTCGAGGTTTTTCGGGGTGCTGATTATAAAATTGTGTTCAAATTTCAATTTCCAAAATGGATAATTTTCCATCTCCGTAAAAGTGACATGAGTATCAACTAATTTAAAAGTTCTTGAGGATGCTGATTAGGATTGATGAATATTATCACAGTATGCAATGTAGCTATGTTTAAGCTATAGATTTTTTTGGAATTATAAAAAAAGAAATGTTCTACTTTGAGACACAAGCCATGTATAAAGCTATTGAAATGTTGAAAAATTCAGGATTTTAAAATTTCTTTTCCTCCCATCATTAAGAAAATATGCTGTTGCGGGATTAATAAGGGGGAGCAAATTTTCATTATGACGCACAATTTCTGAGATAGAAGAATTTTACAAAAAATTAAAATACATACCTACGCAATTTTAAAATAAATGTTCATTTTTGTAATTAACATCCCCTTACACCTAGAAAAGGACAGGCTAGATTAATTTTATTAAAAATTAATGCTCACCATGTTTGAAATTCAAAATGGATATCATTTTTGTACTCAGCACCCCTAAAAACCTCGAATACGACACCCATATCAATTTTAGGAAAAATAAATATCCGTCATTTTGAAATTTAAAATTCAATAATATTTTTGTAATCAACGCCCCCAAAACCGAGAAAAATTAAAACTACGAATTTTGTACGCTCCTTTACGTTTTTTATGTGCGCTCGTTTTGCTGCTTATTATGTTTTTTAATAACCTACATCAGGAAAAATATATGTGCATATTCTTAAATTAAATGGGTACTCTCAAATTGTTGCGAAGATGGTTATTTGTTGGCCAAAATAATATCTGTCTGCCAGTTTGGAATATTCAGTGAACAAATCTGGTAGCAATTAGTCACCAGATTTGGATTTTTTTGTTCCTTACATTCTTTCGCTAGCTTGGTAATTTAGTATTCCATATTCGGTGTTTACACATCCAAAATTTGATTGCTTTGTCGCAAGTTTAAATACATGCCATTATAAATCCACACTACAATAATGAGTTGCCGCATTCACAGAGCTGTTGTTGTTAGATAGCGCGGTATTTTAATGTCGAGCGCTGAGACCAATCATTTATCTATGGTTGAAACTTAAAAATTTAAATATGAATTATGGTCGAATTTCGAACACAGGTCGACCGCTAGTTCTATTAAATTATGTGACAAATAGCTACTATGGAAAGGGGAAAGTGACTCGCGTAGGTTGGGTTCCGTACCATTATACTAATATTTTACATATTTACATAATATTTCGTTATTTTTGTACGAAGTTTTCCAAGTAAGCGCATTTTACATGTATATAACTCCTAAACTAACAAAGTAATGTAAGCCGTTATAGTTTTACTTTAAAGTTCATCACATTGACTAGCATCATGAATTTTTTCAGATTTTTCGAGCTAGCTGTTTAGATTTTAGAGGGGAGGGGGACGTCCTATTTTAACAAAAAATGCGCTTTAAAGTTGTAAATCTCGGAAACGGATACCCAAATCAAAAATCGTCTTAGCAACCTCTCAAAGTTTTTAAAGTACCTATCTAATGATACCCTTTAGGTGTAGGAGAGGTAACCCAAAAAATATTTTTCGTGATTTAATTTTATCGCTTTATTTACTTTATACACATATTATCCATGTAAAGTTTCATCTTTCTAGCACTAACCATTTGGACGGTAAGCCGAAGACAGACAGACGGACGGACATGACGAAACCATAAAAGGTTCCGAAACGTAATAGCCCAAGCCCTAGAAGATTCTAGGAAATTTGGAGCAGGTGTTTTTTTTTTCTTCAGCTAGGTCAGGACAATTTTTTGCTTTTACATTTTTACATTTATATTTAGTTTTATATTAGTTACATTTCCTGTTTATTAACAATTTCTATATAATTCTACTCTTGGCTTCTACACTCATTCTATACTTATTGCATAATCTATATCGTTTTTCTTAAGTCTATTTTTCATTATCCATTACATTACATCATACCTTTGTTTCACATTTCTCGTATATTTTTGTACTTGTACTTTCCTTAGTTTTACATTTTACATTTCTTTACATTTCTCTTTTACATTTTCATTTCAGATACATTATTTTCCTATTGATTTATATATCCGGTTATTACATTCATTTTCTTCTTTTCTATAACAAATTCTACTTTACATTTTTACTTTACTTACTTATCTATAGCATCTTATCTACTCTGTCTGTACATTTTCTTTTAATTAACATCTACATTTACTGTTTCATTTATATTTGTTGTTATATTTATTGTCCTATTTTACTTCTACATCACCTCTTTAGAATACATGTTTATTTCTATTCTATTCATATCGCTTACCGTTACAGTTACAGTCTTTACATTCCTTAGTCTATATTTCAATCTTTCCGCGCTCGGCGCGAAGTGCCCGGCTAGGTGATTTGCTGAGAAATTATTTTCACAATAATTCTTGTTACAATTTGTGGTCTGCTAAATGCATACCGTGGAAATCCATAATAGCTATAATAGTACCAGTTTACATACTAAATGTTCATGAATTAATTTATATAATATATACATAGATCAACTTTCTTTTATATTTTTAAATATTATATATTATCCTATAATCTTCTAGGGCTTGGGCTATTAGGTTTCGGAACTTTTTATGGTGTCGTCATGTCCGTCCGTCCGTCTGTCTTCGGCTTACTGTCCAAATGGTTAGTGCTAGAAAGATAAAACTTTACACGGATAATATGTGTATAAAGTAAATAAAGCGATAAAATTAAATCACGAAAAATATTTTTTGGGTTACCTCTCCTACACGTAAAGATTACCTCTCCTACACGTAAAGAACTATTTCCACTTTAATAAGTATTTTACAATAATTTTAATATATTACACGACCGGTTTCGACAAAGTCATCATCAGGTGTAGGTAGATTAAAATTAAAAAAAAAAATGTAAACATTGTGCAAAGAGTTGCCAGCATGAAATTTTTACAATTTTTTGCAACGTAATTTAAATTTTTATACCAACTTATTCTATTTTCTACTGTATATCACAAATTAATATTAGTATAATATTATAACGCATTAGATTGATAAATTAATAACTTATTGATTTGTAATGTCATAGAATTATATAATTACATAGAATGGATGTCAGAATATAAAATTAAAAATACTACTATCACCAATGATTAAATTAAAATGTCCTTAATACATAAGAATCTAAGATATTATAAATAATGGCAAATAAATTATATGAAATTAAAACATGTCAAAATTAAAATTAATAAATTATGTCAAAAATTCATCTAAAATTAATACCAATGTCAAAAAGTCATAACATAAGAACATAGTATAACCTATAAATATTAATTAAATTAAATGTCTTGCAATAATATGGAGCTCGAAAGGCATGTCTGGTAATTTAGTAAGATCCCACATTTTTTGTGTCTGTTAATTTCAAGCGCTTCTAATGCGTCCATCTTCCTGCTTTTAATATATGTAAATATTTTATATTTTTATCAGGGTCAAAGTTGTGTCCATTACTATTTAGATGTTCGGCAAACGTAGATTCTTTCAGCACGAGCAACCGCGGCATACGATGCGCGGGAATAGTGAGTATAATAGCACCAGTAGCACGGCCAGTGTAGCCTCAAAACATTGGAATTATTAAAAAAATATTTTTAAGAATCCAATTAAATAAGTAATAAGAAAAAAAATACACTGTATATATGGTTATACTCGTAGTGAATATAACGGAGCAAATATAGCATAAGTAAATAGTATCTATAATATAAGTCTAATGTAAACTGGTGCTATTGTAGTTATTTCTGCATGCGTAAATGTACACGGTGTGCGTAGCAGGCCACAATTGCAGAAAAGTATTGTAACAATAATTTCTCGGCAAATCGCCGGGCCGGCCACTTCGCGCAGAACGCGGATGTGAAGTCGGAAAAATGATACTGTAATAAAGAATAAAATCGAAAATAATGTAATGTAAACAAAAATTAGAATTAAATAACAACTCAAATAAAGAAATGTAAATAAAACTCTAACAGAGGTGTAAACAAATATAGAAAGTATTGTAGTACAGGATGGTGATGTACAGAAATGTGTTTTATAAAATATACTTAAATAATTAAATAGTGAGATGTAAATGTGTAAAGCAAGAATGTTAAATTAAGGTAGGGAAAATAAGAAAGTAAAGATAATAATAAGATTGAACTGTAATTGGAGAATAAAATTAATGTAAGAAAAGTAAAGTGAAAATTGACAATATAGTAGAGGAAAACTGTAATAGTAGATATGTAGATTGGAATGTAGAATTGTGGAATTAAAATAAGCAGAGACAGGAAAGAAAGTAAGATCGGATATAGAAAATAAGAGCAAGGTAAAGAAACAAAACGTGGAAAGGAGCAACAATATAATGTAAAGAAAGTAGAAGGGAATTGGGATTGTAAGATAAACTTAATGTTATGCATAAAATGTAAGATTGCTTAGTAAATAATAATAAAAACGAATGTAAAAACAGGACAAGTAGAAAATAAGTACAGTAGATAAAAATAAAAATTGTAATTACAAAATAAATAAAATATACATGTAATAATAAGATGAAGGTAACAATTGTCCTGACCTCGCTGTTGGGGGAAACAAGTAGGCCCAGAAATGGGCCCTTAAAAAAAAACGTACATCTTTCAGTATTCTTCTTCCAAGCTGTTATATGTTCTTTTATTCTAGTTTTAAACTTTCTCCCCGTCTGAGCTATATACACTCCTCCACATGTATCACAAGTGAGACTGTATAAAAATAAAGATAAGTGTAAAATCACGGACAATAGCGGTATTTACAGTCTCACTTATGATACATGTGGAGGAGTATATATAGGTATATATAAAATAGCAAAACGCGTTCTTGTCTGTTTTTGTTGCTCTTTGTTATCTACAGGAGCTTTATATTCTCCACAACTACTTAGCCTACAACTAGCAGTGACTCCAATAATAGTCACAAGTCCGCTTATGTGTGACTACATCATTTTTGGTGTAGTTGATAGGCTAAGCTATCAACTACACCAAAAATGATGTAGTTGGTCCTAGATTCAGGGTTAAAATAAATGTATATATGTGACTATAATATTATGCAGATTTCTTATTTATGTTTCACTGATTTTTATAAGTAATTTTAATTCGTGTTATGTGTATATATTTGTATATTAAAATAGTTATATTATAGTTAAAATGTAAAAATGTAAGATTCAATTATAGTTTAAAATATAGTTACTTTACGTTAATTCCTATGCTATTTTATACTAACCACTTTGGAGCAGGTGTTTGAGGCAAGCTGAAACCTTGTCCTTACACTTCTATTGTACCTCAACACGATAATGAAGGTCTGACTGGTCAAAAGCGGGACTAAGTCAATATACAATTTTTTTAATCCGCAAAAAATGTGTGAGGCGATTTGAAATTTTGATATAGTGTTAGTTAAATGTTTAAGGGATTGGGGAAAAATAAAGCCAGGACATTTAGTCGGGGCTTCAATTTGTCACACCAGTGTAAAAGTAAATTGAAAAAGGTTAAAAAAAAACACGGTATAAATTTAAAAACTCAAACATTAAACTCTGGCTATAAGACTCTATGATAAAAACCTAACCAAGAGGGTTGGTCGTTGGAGGATTGTTGGAGGGTTTCGTAACTATCAACGCGCAATAGGTTTTCTTTGAATCACTTCAAAAGTTATTGTCCGATTTCGATCAAAATAATTTTCCTGAAGAGTTTTTAGCAAATGGAATGAAATGAAATGAAATGAAATGAAACGAAACGAAACGAAACGAAACGAAACGAAACGAAACGAAACGAAACGAAACGAAACGAAACGAAACGAAACGAAACGAAACGAAACGAAACGAAACGAAACGAAACGAAACGAAACGAAACGAAATTAAATTAAATTAAATTAAATTAAATGAAAATAAATGAAAACATATGAAATTAAATGAAATTAAATGAAATTAAATGAAATTAAATGAAATTAAATGAAATGAAATGAAATGAAATGAAATGAAATGAAATTAAATGAAATTAAATGAAATTAAATGAAATTAAATGAAATTAAATGAAATTAAATGAAATTAAATGAAATTAAATGAAATTAAATGAAATTAAATGAAATTAAATGAAATTAAATGAAATTAAATGAAATTAAATGAAATTAAATGAAATTATGCTTTATTTGGTGAAAATATGGTTACATATAGGTGTTACATTTTTTACATTAGTGCGCATATTTTGTCGCAGTTAACGACGTCCAAATATTTTATTTATTATTAACACGATTATAGTTTCATTATATAACATACTTATCGCTTTAAGATACATTTAATAACAGAATCAAATTGTTAATGATTAAGTATTAACTACAAACATCATTCATTATGTCAATATATAGAATGTCAAAATTTAATGTTGTTAATATAATTGTTAGATTACTATAAAAATGTCAAGAAAGAAAAAAAATGTGAAATCAAGAGCTCCATAAAATATTAATAGACAGTTGGTCCTAGATTCAGGGTTAAAAGTAAATGTATATATGTGACTATAATATTATGCAGATTTCTTATTTATGTTTCACTGATTTTTATAAGTAATTTTAATTCGTGTTATGTGTATATATTTGTATATTAAAATAGTTATACTATAGTTAAAATGTAAAAATGTAAGATTCAATTATAGTTTAAAATATAGTTACTTTACGTTAATTCCTATGCTATTTTATACTAACCACTTTGGAGCAGGTGTTTGAGGCAAGCTGAAACCTTGTCCTTACACTTCTATTGTACCTCAACACGATAATGAAGGTCTGACTGGTCAGAAGCGGGACTAAGTCAATATACATTTTTGTTAATCCGCAAAAAATGTGTGAGGCGATTTGAAATTTTGATATAGTGTTAGTTAAATGTTTAAGGGATTGGGGAAAAATAAAGCCAGGACATTTAGTCGGGGCTTCAATTTGTCATACCAGTGTAAAAGTAAATTGAAAAAGGTTACAAAAAAACACGGTATAAATTTAAAAACTTAAACATTAAGCTCTGGCTATAAGACTCTATGATAAAAACCTAACCAAGAGGGTTGGTCGTTGGAGGGTTGTTGGAGGGTTTCGTAACTATCAACGCGCAATAGGTTTTCTTTGAAACACTTCAAAAGTTATTGTCCGATTTCGCTCAAAATAATTTTCCTGAAGAGTTTTTAGCAAATGGAATGAAATGAAATGTAATGAAATGAAATGAAATGAAATAAAATAAAATAAAATTAAATGAAATGAAATGAAATGAAATTAAATTAAATTAAATTAAATTAAATTAAATTAAATTAAATTAAATTAAATTAAATTAAATTAAATTAAATTAAATTAAATTAAATTAAATTAAATTAAATTAAATTAAATTAAATTAAATTAAATTAAATTAAATTAAATTAAATTAAATTAAATTAAATTAAATTAAATTAAATTAAATTAAATTAAATTAAATTAAATTAAATTAAATTAAATTAAATTAAATTAAATTAAATTAAATTAAATTAAATTAAATTAAATTAAATTAAATTAAATTAAATTAAATTAAATTAAATTAAATTAAATTAAATTAAATTAAATTAAATTAAATTAAATTAAATTAAATTAAATTAAATTAAATTAAATGAAATGAAATGAAATGAAATGAAATGAAATGAAATGAAATGAAATGAAATGAAATGAAATGAAATGAAATGAAATGAAATGAAATGAAATGAAATGAAATGAAATGAAATGAAATGAAATGAAATGAAATGAAATGAAATGAAATGAAATGAAATGAAATGAAATGAAATGAAATGAAATGAAATGAAATGAAATGAAATGAAATGAAATGAAATGAAATGAAATGAAATGAAATGAAATGAAATGAAATGAAATGAAATGAAATGAAATGAAATGAAATGAAATGAAATGAAATGAAATGAAATGAAATGAAATGAAATGAAATGAAATGAAATGAAATTAAATGAAATTAAATGAAATTAAATTAAATTAAATTAAATTAAATTAAATTAAATTAAATTAAATTAAATTAAATTAAATTAAATTAAATTAAATTAAATTAAATTAAATTAAATTAAATTAAATTAAATTAAATTAAATTAAATTAAATTAAATTAAATTAAATTAAATTAAATTAAATTAAATTAAATTAAATTAAATTAAATTAAATTAAATTAAATTAAATTAAATTAAATTAAATTAAATTAAATTAAATTAAATTAAATTAAATTAAATTAAATTAAATTAAATTAAATTAAATTAAATTAAATTAAATTAAATTAAATTAAATTAAATTAGATTAAATTAGATTAAATTAGATTAAATTAGATTAAATTAGATTAAATTAGATTAAATTAGATTAAATTAGATTAAATTAGATTAAATTAGATTAAATTAGATTAAATTAGATTAAATTAAATTAAATTAAATTAAATTAAATTAAATTAAATTAAATTAAATTAAATTAAATTAAATTAAATTAAATTAAATTAAATTAAATTAAATTAAATTAAATTAAATTAAATTAAATTAAATTAAATTAAATTAAATTAAATTAAATTAAATTAAATTAAATTAAATTAAATGAAATGAAATGAAATGAAATGAAATGAAATGAAATGAAATGAAATGAAATGAAATGAAATGAAATGAAATGAAATGAAATGAAATGAAATGAAATGAAATGAAATGAAATGAAATGAAATGAAATGAAATGAAATGAAATGAAATGAAATGAAATGAAATGAAATGAAATGAAATGAAATGAAATTAAATTAAATGAAATTAAATTAAATTAAATTAAATTAAATTAAATTAAATTAAATTAAATTAAATTAAATTAAATTAAATTAAATTAAATTAAATTAAATTAAATTAAATTAAATTAAATTAAATTAAATTAAATTAAATTAAATTAAATTAAATTAAATTAAATTAAATTAAATTAAATTAAATTAAATTAAATTAAATTAAATTAAATTAAATTAAATTAAATTAAATTAAATTAAATTAAATTAAATTAAATTAAATTAAATTAAATTAAATTAAATTAAATTAAATTAAATTAAATTAAATTAAATTAAATTAAATTAAATTAAATTAAATTAAATTAAATTAAATTAAATTAAATTAAATTAAATTAAATTAAATGAAATTATGCTTTATTTGGTGAAAATATGGTTACATATAGGTGTTACATTTTTTACATTAGTGCGAATATTTTGTCGCAGTTAACGACGTCCAAATATTTTATTTATTATTAACACGATTATAGTTTCATTATATAACATACTTATCGCTTTAAGATACATTTAATAACAGAATCAAATTGTTAATGATTAAGTATTAACTACAAACATCATTCATTATGTCAATATATAGAATGTCAAAATTTAATGTTGTTAATACAATTGTTAGATTACTATAAAAATGTCAAGAAAGAAAAAAAATGTGAAATCAAGAGCTCCATAAAATATTAATAGCTATAAAAAAAATTAATGTCAATAATGATAATTAAATTTCAGGTCATTAAAAATTCTTTCACGTCATAATAAGTTTATTTATTAAAAATTTTTTACGTTCTCTAATCGAGTGTTTTTTAGATAATTGTTTTATATGTTTAGGCACCTTATTATATATTTTTACACACATTGAATAAGCATTATTTATAAAAAGGGTGGGTTTTGGTTTTTTATCTATGATCCGTCTATTTGAGTTTCTTAAATCTTATTATATTGTCTAATTCATGTTGAGTGCTTTGTAGTAATCAATGTAGTATGTTATCAAGCTTTTTTCATTTGGCTAATATTTTCTGGTTCGATTGAGGATAAAACAAAGCTTCTATGTTCATGCTTAGAGTCAGATGATAAGTCCGTAATACTTAGATATTCATTGTTTTGACCAAGGGATTCATATGATTTGGATCTAAACAATTTTTGGGTCTAATTGTAATGTAGTTCGGACTGTCCATTTTTTGTGTAAATAAAGTGATTAAATAATGTCTTGATTGTAATAATTATAGATGGTTTCCTTCCTTCTCAAATTAATATATAATTCATAATTTTATTTCACATTTCATAATTTAATAATGTCAATTTAATATAATTTTTTTTAATCATAATACATATCATACATGTATTGCCATCAATGATTTGCTTATGCAGTTTCCATTGATTTAAAGCGCCATCTTGAACTTGTCTTTGGTATAATTGTCAATTTTGAAGTTTTGTTATTACTTGTCAATTGTCAGATGTCAGTTGTTAACAGATTTCGGAACTTTTGAACAGATTCATTTTTTTCCAGTTAAATTTAATAGTATAAGTTGATAAGTCATTTATTTTTTTAAAGTAAGGCAACACATCCCACGCTGGGTATATAAACCAGTCGGTTTTGAGTTACGGGCCTCTAATAAACTAGCCACCAGGCTAGTTATAGTCCGACGTAGCTACAGCGGTCTTTACCCGACCCTTAGCTTAGACCCTTTCGAAAAAAAAAAAAAAGAGTTACGGGCCTATTTGGCTTGGCTGGACTTGGGACCGAAAGGGGTGTAAACCTGCTTGGTGAGATCCTTCCTTGTTAACTTTGGTATCTAATTATTTTTCATTTGTTTTCTTGTTTTTACGATTGTTTTTACTAAATCAGCTCTTTGTAGTTTGTATTATGCTTTCTAATTGTGTAAATAGTAATTTTAAATTTATAAGCTGTTATTTTTGTAATTTAGATATTTTTTAGTTATAAGTAAAAAGCCGTTTATCGGCTTCGTTTGTATTTTTTTATTTAAATCCAATTCTGGTTCCTAAAATCAGAAGTAGGATATGAACTTAGCTTCATTTTGTACTAGTTATTTTGTATTAGTAAATTAAATTAAATTAAATTAAATTAAATTAAATTAAATTAAATTAAATTAAATTAAATTAAATTAAATTAAATTAAATTAAATTAAATTAAATGAAATTAAATGAAATTAAATGAAATTAAATGAAATTAAATGAAATTAAATGAAATTAAATGAAATTAAATGAAATTAAATGAAATTAAATGAAATTAAATGAAATTAAATGAAATTAATGAAATTAAATGAAATTAATAAAATTAAATGAAATTAAATGAAATTAAATGAAATTAAATGAAATTAAATCAAATTAAATGAAATTAAATGAAATTATGCTTTATTTGGTGAAAATATGGTTACATATAGGTGTTACATTTTTTACATTAGTGCGCATATTTTGTCGCAGTTAACGACGTCCAAATATTTTATTTATTATTAACACGATTATAGTTTCATTATATAACATACTTATCGCTTTAAGATACATTTAATAACAGAATCAAATTGTTAATGATTAAGTATTAACTACAAACATCATTCATTATGTCAATATATAGAATGTCAAAATTTAATGTTGTTAATACAATTGTTAGATTACTATAAAAATGTCAAGAAAGAAAAAAAATGTGAAATCAAGAGCTCCATAAAATATTAATAGCTATAAAAAAAATTAATGTCAATAATGATAATTAAATTTCAGGTCATTAAAAATTCTTTCACGTCATAATAAGTTTATTTATTAAAAATTTTTTACGTTCTCTAATCGAGTGTTTTTTAGATAATTGTTTTATATGTTTAGGCACCTTATTATATATTTTTACACACATTGAATAAGCATTATTTATAAAAAGGGTGGTTTTTGGTTTTTTATCTATGATCCGTCTATTTGAGTTTCTTAAATATTTTGTCGGGTACTTATCTATTAATTTTGTAAAAATGTCATTGTTGTGTATAATTTTAAAAACTTTCTAAAATGTATAAGCTAGGTAGTGTCTTGATGTTAAATTGTTTAAAGAAAGGCTTACATGACACATATGGTGGAATCTTAGCTATAGCACGGATGCATTTCTTTTGGACAATGAATGACTTATCTAAATGCGTAGTATTTCCCCAAATTATATATCAATCCATAGCGTAGGACTGATGAGACGTAGCCGTGATAGGCCATAATTGCGGTTTGTATACTAACTGTCCACGCTAGTCTACGTAAGACAAATACGAATCTGTTCAGTTTTGAACCAACTTTTTCTATGTCTGCATGCCGGTTACAATATTTATCAATTTGAATGCCCAGAAACAAGTTCTCATCAACTTCATCTTTAATTTCATCACTTTATGCTAGTTTTAGTCGTTACGGTATTTTATTATAAGTTCTAAATTGTAATTACCTAGTTTTATTAAGATTAATTTTTATATTGTTAGATGTTAGCCATTCAATTAAATATCCAAGTGTGAAATTAATGTAATTTTCGATTTTATTCACGTCCGATTTTTTATATGTTAATAGTTTTGATATATCATCTGCAAATAATGTCAATTTATAATTAATACAGAGCCCTTGTGGTACACCAAACTCATTTAATAAGATTCTGGATTCACTATGAACTAGTTCTTTATCTGTGTTAATGTTTTCTATTACAGTGTATTGCGTTCTATTTTCGAGAAATTACTTAATCCAATTATAAGCTGGCCCCCTTATTCCCATTTTGTTTAATGTTATCAGTAGCAATTCATGTGAAACAAGGTCAAAAGGTTTAGTCATATCAATAAAGACAACTATACAGTGGTCTTTATCATCAATGCAGTTTATAATTTGGTAAGTAACATTAAAACAAGCTTGTTGAGTTGATTTATTCTTTTGAAAGCCATATTGTTCGTTTTTTAAAAAATTAAATTTGTTTATAAATGAAGTTATTCTTTTATGCATTGCTTTTTTAAATATTTTCGATAATATGGGAACTAGAGTAATCGGTCTGTAATTATTTAATTGTTTTCTGTCACCTTTTTTATGTAGCGGTTTAATTATTGAGATTTTTAATTTATTGGGAAAAGATTTATTTATAAGTTCTGTTATGATGGGGGCTATTATATATTTACATTCTTTAATTATTTTTGTGGATATTTCGTCATAACCAACCGTATTTGTATTTTTTAAAGAAGCAATAAGTTGTATTGTTTCGTCACAGGTGCATGGTTTCAAAAAGATAACCATAGGATTGTCCTGGATGTTACTTGTGAATTTAGAATTGGAAGTTATATTTATGTTAGAAGTTATAATAAAATATTCATTAAATGTATTTGCTGGCTTGTGACGTATCTATTATGATAGTATTTATATTTATTTCTGTGATACATTTTTTTCGTTACCTTTGTTAGAGCAATTTTTAACAATATTCCAAGAGGCTCTGCATTTATATTTTGGTTTAGCAACATATTTTGTATGTGAATGTATTTCTGCAAGCCTAAAGCACTTCCTTAATAATTTACTATATTTTTTGTATTTGTTTTTTGTTGATATATTTTTTTTCCGATAATAGCTAAATTGTAATTTTCGTTATGTTTTGCAACTTTTTTTTAAGCCTTTTGTTAACCAGTGAGGTACTGTATGTTTATTTGTTACCTTTAAGAGGACTAAAGGGAAGCAGAGCATTATGAATAAATATTATAATAAAGCATTATGAATAAATCATAAAAGCTGTTAAACGCTTCAATAAAGTTTTTTAACAAATCACATTCGTCAAAAGAAATGTTTGCTAAGTAATCTTTAAATTTTTTTATGTTATCATTTTTATATTCTCTTTTGTAGATATAGTGGCATTTATTTAAGTTGCGGTTACATGCTTCTATTGTTCCCGAAATAAATTGTGCTGTGTTATGGTCCGAAAGGCCTAATTGTAATAATTCGGTTTTGGCATGCAATAAGTTACTTAATATATTATCTATACATGTCTAGTGTCTAGTAGGCTTATTAAAGTGAATTATTAAATTATAATTACTTGAAATGTCACGCAGTGCATTTGAGTCCTTATTTATTTTTAGTAAATTAATATTAAAGTCACCAGCAATTATTAGATTTTTTGGTTATGTTATAAAAATAATCAAACTTTTGGAAAAATGTACGACTCACTGAATTTGGAGTTCTGTATAAACATTTGATAACCAGATTTAAGTCAAAAATTTCTATGCCATAACATTCAAAATCATAATCAATTGCAGAACAAGATTCCATATTATTATAATAAGAGAATGTACTTTTTTAAATAAGTATGTAAACACCCATTTTTTGTTTTTTTGACCTACTGTAATATGATGCTAAAGTATAAAGTTATTTAAATTAATGTTTGACTCTGTTCATTTTTCAATAAAAGTTTCAGTTAGGCATATGCCTATTCGAGTCAGCCCAGTTTACCAACCTGGCTAAGGAGTTATCGATACAGGTGTATTACATAACCCCGGAGATGCACCATGCCAATGGCCAGGTTGAACGTTATGTTCGCACTGTGTTGAACATGATACGCATCGAAACTAACCACAAGAAAGCCGAGTGGTCGAGTTCTCTCTGGAAGCTGCAACTGGTGCTAAATATGACGAAACGAAAAACCACGCAAACATCTGCTCTGAATCTGTTGACAGGTATCAATGCTGCTACTTCTCTCATACGCTCGCTCGTGCACGATGTCGCTGTCGAAGGACAGGCGCCAAATCGCGAGGCATGGCGTGAGCTATGTCGCAACAGAGCTACCGAACTGTTGCGGAGAAACCAGAGACGCCAGGACGAGTACGCCAACCAACAACGGCGTAACCCTTCCACGTTCCATGTCGATGACTTTGTTTTTGTCATCAAAGTTGCCCAGTCCACTGGCAAATTGGACCCCGGTATGCGCGGCCCTTATCGAGTTACACGTGTGCTACCGAATGGACGATACGAGTTGACTAGAGCTTATGGGAAGTCGACACAAGCCACGGAGCAACATATGATAATGTGGAAAGGGGAATGGTGCCCTGAAACATGCGCAGCATTTTGCGATGGTTTGTATGATGTCGATCGTTGGATGATGAGAGGCACGGGTAATGGAGGCTGAATGCTTCACGATGTAACGCAGACATGCGCAGTTGAGGCGTACTGTTTGTCGTTTGTGCCGCTACATTTGATTTTTTATTTATTTAATTGTTTGTTGAAATCTATGAAATAATGATACATCGAAGGATTAATGTTTGAGGGCCTTGAAAGAGTGAAGGATGAAAAGCTTTAGGAGTATTATGGCCTGAGAACGTTTAATTAACCGCGTGTGTATACCGTTTCAGATGATGGATCAGATGATGATGCAGCAGATGGCAATGCAGGCAATGAGAGGCAGGATGCAGAAACCTCGAGAGGGACTCGTCACTTGCCACCAGTCGGTTTTGAGTTACGGGCCTATTTCGCTCGTAGACTTGGGACCGAAAGGTGTGTAACCCTGCTTGGTGAGATCTTTCCTTGTTAACTTTGGTATCTAATTATTTTTCATTTGTATTCTTGTTTTTACGATTGTTTTTACTAAATCAGCTCTTTGTAGTTTTTATTATGTTTTCTAATTGTGTAAATAGTAATTTTAAATTTATAAGCTGTTATTTTTGTAATTCAAATATTTTTTTAGTTTTAAATAAAAGCTGTTTGTCGGCTTCGTTTGTATTTTTTTATTTAAATCCACTTCTGTTTCCTAAAAATAGATAATCCAAGCCCAAACTATTTTGAATTTTGCCTAACGGTTATAATATAAGATGATCGAGACAAAGGAAATGTGTGAATTGGATATTGAAGGAAATGTCCATGTATTCTGAGTTTTGGGAATGCTTGTTTAACTATGTTTTTCATATAAGGTCTGTTATGCTATTTATTACAGTTCTCCAGATTTTTTGGGTGTTTATATAAATGAATCTCTGGGATGATGTACGATATTCAATTAGTACTCATAACCTTGCTCCTATCGCAGGTTTTATGTTCCAAACACTTGTGAACACTTTTAAGGTTATATTGTATCTCTTGCTGATCTTTTGAATAGTATTTAATAATTATTTTATTTTAAAATATAAAACTATCGTAGAACCGATGTTTACTGTATGTTTGACACCAGCATGATCTATCAGCATGGAAACTAACAAGTTTCTATCTCCTATAGTTTAGAAATGCCAGGGCAACTTATAAACAACTTTGGAGGCTCTCGGAGGCTTGAACTCGAAAATGATTTCCTTTGTAAAAAAGTAATGTATGAAACTTTACCTTAAACTAACACTATATCAAAATTTTAAATTGCCCCAAACAGTTTCTTGGGGAATAAAAAATTCACGTTTCGAAAATTTGTATATTTACTTAGCCCTGCTTCTCACCAGCTAGACTTGCAGTCTCGTGTTGAGGTATAACAGAAGAAATATATGACAAGGTTTTAAGCTTGCCTCAAACAAATTTCCTGGTAGCTCTCCATCTATAAACGTCAAACCAACGTTTAACGCGTTTCGATTGGTCTAAACTCATAAAATCAATGTATGATATCAAGACGGTTCATTCATAATTCATTGAATGTAAATTGAAAGTTTAAGTTATTTACGAGAATTTGGGTTCTGAGCATAGATTCTCACTAGATGTCAGGTCTGCATAATATTGTAAGCGTTACTCGCAGAGATACAACGAACTCAAAGAAAAGAGGAATGAAATAATGTTTCCGTTGTATGTCAATGAGTGAGGACTGATTGTGTATTGAGCGAAGACCTAAGAAAAGTAGCTCGTCAACGCACTTAATTACTCCTCGGGTGTCAAAATTGTCTACAGGTGCCATAATCGTATACCATCAGGCAATCCGTATGCTCTTTTGCCAGTCTCATTAAAAAAAAGCCCACAAACGTGATGAGCTCAAGATTTTCGTTCGATTTTGGGCATTTATGAAATTATTTTGTACGATAAACTGTAAATGTATTCAAATACTTCCAGGAAGTTTATTTTGGCCGGTTGCCAAAAGGACAAGGAGCTCAAGAAGAGGAGACTGAACATCGTGAGCCCAAATGTAATGGGCTTTATTATATTAGATATATGGTTTAAAAAAATCGTCACTTTTTTGTCCTAAAATATAAAAAATAAGCTCAATTCTCAATATGGGAGCCGAGAAAAATAAGAAAGATGTTTAGGTTTCGTGATATCGTCCATTTATTTAATCGATTTCAGTATTACAGTACGTAAATACTTTTTGCACAAGTCATTTATAATTGTCAATTTTGTCATAGGGTGTTGACGTTTTGACTTTTGATTCACTCGTTTCGTGTTTTGTAATGCGTTTCATTTTGTTGAGTTTTGAGTGTTAATAGTTTTCAACGACCACGTCTTTAATTATTACAGAATCCGGGTCACAAAGCTTGAAAAATAATTTCAGTCTACGGCTGTCGTAGAGGAAATGCATCTGTTCTTATGTACGCTTCTATTGTAATTGCATAGTAAAGAGATGAAATGTTGGAGCCTGCTGAGTGCTCAATGCTCATGTTATGTGTATCATATTATTATGGTACCTTAGCTGGACTTCTTAACGACATTTTAATCTAAAGATTTAGAAGACGAATAAACTATATATTTACTACATTAAAATTGTTCTGTTTCTTATAAATCTATTCCTGTTATGTCTTTATTGTTTTTAAGTTATCATATTAATCATTAATAATAACCTATTATTCTGAATTTTCACGCATTCTTCACCTAATGTACTGTTTTATAAGCTTATTTCATTGGTATTGAAACATAACCTCACCTTCACTAAACAGCTCATAACTTTGTTCTCAGATTGCTAAAAGTTACAGAATTTTCCACAAAGCTCTCATTAATCTAAATCTATCTATATATACCAGTTTTACCTTAATACATTCTTAGCCCAAGAATGTATGAAATGGTTTCAATGTCGTGAAGCATAATAAGTGTAGGTTAATTTCTGTAATTTATCTACTACATACGGAGAGTGCTGTGTATCCAATTGACTTTTTTAAGAAACGGACCAGGAAACGAGCAGACGGATCGGCTGATGCGCATGCTTAAGCGATTACCGCCGCCCACGGACACTCGCATCACCAGAGGAGTTACACAGCTTTAGAAACTATTAAAGTCTAGTTAAGGCCATTGGTCTACACGTCTTTATAATAATATTATTATATTATAATAAATTATCTTAAATTTAATAATATTATGTAGTAAATCCATAATATTAATATGCTAATAGCCCTATCGTTTTTCTAATAAAATGAGTCGAGAATGAAAAACGACGCTAAACGAAAGCCACTGAGATTGTGGTCGTACTGTACCTACTATTAAATCTACGTCATTGTAATATGTAAAGTTTAAAAAACATGAGCAAATAATTCGAAGTAAAGGGCGATCATGCTTTTTGTGTTATTTATTTTTATTGCAGAACGTACGTAGGTAAATAAGACAATAAAATTATAATATTATAATAAGTAATTGAATATTCATTTAATTTCTACTAACAAGTTGTATTTGAAAATCATTTGCCGCTCTCATGAAAATTGTTAATTTTGTTCTTATGTTAGGCACTGGCCCGTCCGCCGGTTTTCCAACTATTTTGTATCTCCTGAGGATTGTTGAGAGCACTACCTTCATAGATATCTGCCCGAATTTGTAACCTGAAAATAATACGAATACACATTAGCGCCCGTGTAGGGCGCTAATGTAAATAAACTTCGGACCGCGGATCGGACAGCGATTCAAACCGCGGAGGTATCTGTGCGGTTTTGTTCGCAAACTAACAGTTTAGTTACGACTAAAATACATCATGGTTCGGACTACCGGCATCTTACTTAATACGTCAAAATTCGTCATAGCGCACAGTTTAAACTGTGGAATGCGCTGTCATCTACATGCCAGATCTGAGTGTCGGCCGCGCATTTAGACGTTCGGTTCGGAGCGCGGGTTGGAACTGTGGGTAGGACGGGCGCTATTAAATCCCCGTAGGGCGAAGGGCCAAGGCACGGCACGGCATATAAGGCGGCACAATACCCACAGAAAAACAGCATAACAAATATAATATTAGAACGTGTCCGTTCTGGTTTGGCTTCTGGGAAACGCATTATGTAACATCTTGTTTGATCTTTCATCATGCATTTTTATCATGCATTCAATCATCCTACTAATATTAGGTGTAAATTTGAAAGTTTGTGAGGATGGATGGATGGGTGGATATTTGTTACTCTTTCACACAAAAACTATTGAACGGATTTTGATGAAATTCGGTATGGTAGTAGTTTAGGCTCTGGAGTGAAACATAGTCTTACTTCTTATCCCGGAAAATAACAGTATTCCCGCGGGATACCCGATAGTATATTTAAACGGGCGGAGCCGCGGGAACCAGCTAGTCACAATTATTATAGTAAAGTATCATATTGCCCTAAGTGGGATAGGGAAGTATGTTTGTTATTTTCTGGACATAAAACACAATGATGTAAATTGAATTACCAACGCAATTCCTCGGTCCAAAACTGAAGGGCATATAAGCTTGAGGCAGGTTACCGCCAGAACGTTTTGAAAATCTATCCGGGTCGAAAGAATCTGCATCACGACCCCAATACTTTGGGTTTCTGTGAATACCCAGTATCCCTGCAAACAGTCCACTACCAGCGGGTATAGTCCTCCCAGATGCTGCAAAGTCGAAAAATTTGTTAACACTATATATTATATGTATGTAATGAGATAAACTACGGAAGCCTAAAAAAGAAGTAAAAATGCTTGAAAGTAAGCAAATAGGATGGACAACGTAATTTTTTATTGCATAAATGAATGGTACCTGATCTTAAATACGAGGAACTTCTAAGAGGAAAAAACAGTATACTAGACATCAATATTTTCGTAGGTACAGCATTTTGTTTACAAAGTTTCGCAAGTCTCGTGAAAACGCTCCATGTAATAGGTCTTTACCTATGAAATTGCCGTTCTGCAGTACTGGCCATTTCTAACCAAAATATTTTTTGTTTGGCTAAGAATTCTAATTTCAAATTAATTTTATTTTAAAAACATGGAATTCTTTTTCCATAAGTAGTCATTTATTTATTGATTAGTGTCACATTTTCATCGCATTTCAATCTTTTTCGTCATCATGGATTCGAGTAATTATGGAATATGAGTACCGTCGTGGCAGCAACGCGGCACAAGCGGCACGCAACATCAACGAAGTTTACGGAGCTAACACTACAAACCAACGCACCACCTGTTATTGGTTTGCTCGCTTCCGTTCTGGAAATTTCGACCTGAAAAATGAACCTCGCGGTCGTCCGAAGACTTTGGTCGACAATGACGAATTAAAGGCGATTGTGGAAGCTGATGATACACAATCTACGGCTGAATTAACAGCAGCTGTCAACGTTAGCGTCAAAACAATATTGGTCCATTTGCGTCAAATTGGCAAGGTAAAAAAGCTTGACAAATGGGTGCCCCACGAACTCAATGATCGCCAGCGCGAAGTACGCGTCGAGACGTGCCTTGCACTGCTCAACAGACACACAAATGAAGGAATTTTTAACCGCATTGTTACCTGCGATGTAAAATGGATTCTGTTTGATAACCGCAAGCGCTCAGCAAGTTGGTTGGATCCTGGTTCAGCACCTAAACAATGCCCTAAACGAAAACTTACCCCTAGAAAAGTGATGTTCACTGTTTGGTGGTCTAGCGCCGGTCTGCTCCTGCACGACAACGCGCGACCTCATACTGCAAAGCAGACGTTCTCCAAGTTGCAAGTACTGGGGTTGGAAGCTCTCCGTCATCCGCCCTACTCAACAGACCTTGCGCCTACATACTACTAATTTCACCAGAATTTGGATAACTTCTTGGCGGGTAAAAAATTCAATACCCGATAGGCAGTACAAAATGCCTTTGAAGAATTTGTTGCCTCCCGTCCAACTGATTTCTTTAAGAAGGGCATCAATAAACTGCCACTGCGTTGGCAAAGATGCATTGATTGCATTGGTGATTACTTCGATTAATACAAATAAAAAATACATGAAAAAAAAAATCGTTTAAATTTTTTCATACAAAACGGCAATTTCATAGGTAAAGACCTAATATTATTATTTTTAAATTAAACCGAATTCCAAAGTAAAAATACACAAAAAAGCATGAAATAAATCTTATTTTCTAAATAATTCCCCTTTTATATTCGGTTAAAATTTTAACTATTTCTCTACACAATCTTCATAATTTTGAAGTCGGTACCAGCCCAAACAATATCCTGAATTATTTTATAGAGCTCACGTTTAAGTTGGCTGGTACCGACTTCAAGATTATGAATATTGTATAGAGAAATAGTTACAATTTTAGCCGAATATATAAGGGGAATTATTTACAAAAGAAGTCTTTTTTTTTTTTGTGCGGAGTAATCGTTGAGCATACAATATATGCTCAACGATTACTCCGCACAAAAGGAGGCGGTCATATGACCGATCCGATAACCGCCTTCTTTTTTATTTATTTATTAAGTAAAAGTGTTATGTATTATAGTAATGCCGCAGGAACATATTAATATTTGTAAATATGTCCAAAAACCGTTATGAATGTTTTGTATAGTTTACTTAAGTAAACTAATGATGAAGGTTTTATACATTGCAAATGGCAAAATCTTTTATGGCCCGTTTCAATAACCTATCTACCAATAACTAGTTGTTAGAAACGTCAAATTCGTATCGCAAAAAAACCGGAAGATGAATGACGACGTTTTTAACAAATAGTTAATGGTAAGGTTATTGAAACCGGCCATTAGTTCGCTCCGGTATAGGCCCCGATTTCACGAAAAAGTGCGATCCCCTTAACTCTCGGATAGTTTTGAAGATATTATAAAACCGAACCGACCCAAACAATTTCCTATAATATTTTATATAATAGAACTCACGTTAAAATTTGCTGGTACCGACTTCAAAATTAGGAAGATTGAGTAGAAAAATAGTTAAAATTTTAAAATTCACATACGGCAAAGTAATGACTAATGTTCGAAGATATTCGTGTCGGTGTAAATTAAAAATATTATTATTTTCAAAACACTACAGCCTGTAAGATTTTTTTGGTAATTTGTAAATACTATATCTAACTGTATGGAATTGAATAAAGCTTTAATTATTTTTAACTATATAAATTACTAGATATTACTAAATAATTTACATGCGAATGCGGATTTAGCAGCCGTAGATATCCGCAGGAGTTACAAGTATGAGTACATTGTCGGTCTTTACCGAGAATTCTCTGTCGAGCTGTGGTCGAGCTTGGCATTCGTCCCGAAGCGGGGCTCTCCCATAGTGAAAAATTCTCGTAAACAACTCTTGCTCGTGATAACATTACGTATAGTTTCGTTAACCCGAATGACGACAAAGATTTTAGCTTCATAGTTATTCTATCAATTACAAACCTCTCGATTTGAAAATCAAACTTACGTAATGCAACGTCCTTGAGAACTTTTCTAGCAATAACTGGTACAGGCGGGAACAGTCTCATACTCTCCTTGATGACCATTTCCAAGTAATTAATTTTTCCGAGGTCTTCCTTTGTTATGGGTCTGTCGCTGCCACCGAAAATGTCATTTAGTCTGGACCAAACAGAAAATACGATATTATTATAAGATTTGAAACTACAATATGTTGGTTGTATGGTAATAGTTAAGATAAGTAATAATGCGACATGGAGTTATATCAAGCAAATATAGGAGAGAAGCTTCGGCAAGAATAGGCGAAGATAAGGCAAAGCGAGAAATAACCCTCACGTTTTTTTTTCGCCGAATAGATTAGTGCATCGAAGGTCCAAGGTGATGTGGGGTTTAAGAGACCGGCAACGCATTTGCAACTGCTCTGGTGTTGTGGATGTCTATCGATAAGTAATAATTGAATTTCCAAAAGTATATTACGGTTATGAACTCACTCTCTATGAACTTTATCCTGCACCTCTGGGTATTGGGCAAGTAGCATCAGCGTGAAGCCCAGACTCAAGCCAACCAAGTCTGTTCCAATTATCAGCACCAATATTTCTTCTATCATCTCCTCTTCTCCCAAATGGGAGTTTATTATGGCATCGAATATTCCGTCCTTAAAACTCTCGCCAGCATCTATTTTTGTCACAAAAAGAGAACATTTATAGATTTTTTTTAATGCGTGAAATACTCTAATACCTATCTCTAAATCTTTAAAATTTACCTTGAACACATATTTTGTACAAAAAATATAAAAAATACACTACCTACCTGGTTTTGCATCAGGTTGATTGTGACTTTTAATTTCTTCAAGTCGTCGATTTAAAATCTTAAATTAAATATAATTATTATTATTTAAATGTTTGACATTATAACCACTCTTTCTATGCTAACCAAAAAATACGGGAATTTTTAAAGTAACTCGAGCGTGTCAGATTGAGATAATGTGAAGATTAATACAAATGTCTAACATGTCTCTGGTAATCAAGATACACAAAAATCAGCTTGCTTGGTTCGGACGTAAAAAAAAGTAAAAAAGCAACATTTAATCGGGAGCAACATTTAAAGAAGCTCCAACATAAAGTTTAAATGTAGTGTAAGCTGGTAGGAACATATTATTTAAATAAAAAATAAAGCACTATATTTAAATAATAGCATTAATTGCCCGCGTGAAATTAGGTTTTAAACATTCATCACAAATTTTACCTACCTAGGGGCTGAATTTTAAAAAACGCTGAAATATGTAATTCATTATTTTCTTCGTACTCCATTCATATGAAATATCATGCCAATATGTCCAAACAATCAAAAGTTTCATACAAAATTTATCACCTATTTTACCCCTTAGGGGTTGAATTTTTAAAATTCCTCCCTTAGTTTATATTTAGTGATAATTTCAAATTTCTAGCCTTAAGGGTTTGGCCTGTGCGTTGATACATCACTCAATCATCTTTGCCTTTTTATTTTTAGGGTACATTAACTGTTCATCCGTCTGTCTGTCTGTCCGCGCCTCTAGCTTCTATAACTATAAATATAAATAGATGAAATTTGGTATAGTCAAAGACTGTGTATATATCTCGGTTTTGGCATCATAAAGTAATAATAATTTTACATTTTACGGGTGGCTCTCCATACAAGTGAAGTGGAGATGAATAATATTTTTTCATTCTACCCTATTGAAAGGTCTTTTAAAAAAAGGCAAGAATTCATACATGAGTTTTTTACAAAGTCATCCATTTTCGAGTAATCATCTTATAAACTTATAAACTTTCTATCTATATTATATCTAGATAGATCATGCTAAATACTATTTAATAAAATTATTTGGAATGAAAGCGGACAGTAACTTTTGAAGTAATTTGAAAAAAAAAACCTATTGCGCGTTGATAGTAACGGAGCCTTCCTTAGACATGTCCTGACATTCTCTTGGTTCGGTTATATATTATACTAGCTGTTGCCCGCGGCTCCGCCTGCGTAAGTACACTGTACTGGGAACACTGTACTTATTCGGGATAAAAAGTAGCCTTTGTTTTAATCCAGAGCCTAAACTACTACCATTCCAAATTTCATCGAAATCCGTTCAGTAGTTTTTGCGTGAAAGAGTAACAAACATCCATTCTTTCTCACAAACTTTCAGATTTATAATATTAGTAGGATTTAAATGACCTTCACAGATATTTTATATTGAAATAGGCTAAATGGTTTAGTCCTGCTTGTCTAAAAACTGATAAGTTACCTATACAAATGTATAGGTAACTTATCAGTTAAAAAGTAGCATAAATATGCTACTTTTTAACCGACTTCCAAAAAAAGGAGGCGGTTATGCAATTCAGCTGCATATAATATTTTTTATTTTTTTTATTTTTTTTTTGTGTGTTCAACGATTACTCCGCCGTCTGTGGACCGATTTTTAAAATTATGTTTTTGATGTAAAGGGTATAATCCCAAGTTGGTCCCGTTTTCACCAAAGTGGTGACTTGATGATCCATGAGGAATCGAGGAACTCCTCAAAATTTATATGGACACATATGGTGATTTCAACTTTTTCTGAAGAAGTCTTAGCTTAGTAAGACTGCATCAAGGTTTACCCTGGATCCTAAAGTACTGAACAGAACTCCTGACTCCTTATAGATACATGTTTGTTTAACGAACTGCAAGCATATGACACTATGTCAATTACGGTAATCATCATGATAAACATCTGAACTGCAAGCATGTGCCATCGTACCAATTACAGTAATCATCATCATCATCATCACCACCATCTTCACAAGAAACACCAACATATTATTATGATGCCATTAGGTACTCACTACTCATCACAGTCTTGTGCACTGATGTCAATGTCTTTGAAATTTCTCTATTACTAAAATTATATTCGTGATCAACATCACCACTATAGTATATTTATTTAATGCTTGCTACGTTTTTTCCGTCGACTATTACAATAGATAATAATTATTATTTAATAATATAGTATCTAATCAATATCATCCCTGGTGCTTGTTTAGTAGGTCCACAGATCGGTAATGATTATTTATTTCGTATAAATACCGCGGCCTCTCAGAAAACTGGCATAAAATAACGCTTGAGTTTGTTTTGCCGCGAGAGTGAGAATGGCGTAGGCTTGTTTGTATTTATATTTTTCTTAATATGTGGTAATAATTAAATAATAATTTATCTAAAAATTATTATTAAAAAAAAAAATGAAAACCTACTTCCAAAGTAAAACTGCACAAAAAAGTATGAAATAAAACTTATTTTCTAAATAATTCGCCTTTTAAATTCGTCTAAAATTTTAACTATTTCTCTACTCAATCTTCATAATTTTGAAGTGAGTTTTATAATTTATTGTTTTATCAGGATGTTGTTCAGGCTTGTGCGTTTTTACTTTGGAAGTAGGTTTTCATTTGTGACATTTTACATTATTCAAAAGTTTAACAAGTAAAACAAAAAATTAAGCCACCGAAAAAACTCGAAAGCAAAAAATAACATACCTTTTTTATTTCACCATAATAACTTAGTTCATAAACTAATGTAAGTAATAAGTATACTCAAGTTTTTTTTGAGTCGGCGCACATACATCAGAGGTTTATGATAATATTTGAGGTAAACATTCTCAAGTTGTTAACTAACTTAACAGCAATAATAATAATGTTGTAAAGTTATAATTTATTTTAGAATAGGACTCTAAACTTGCCGAATGCGTATCGAGTGCGCGCGCCTCATTTCGTCATGCGCTTTAACCCTGTTTTAATTGTAATTTCAGTTCGATTATTCTTTAGATTTTATTTTTATATAATAAGTAAACTTTTTTGTACCTTCTACTAATTAAATCTTAAATTCTTATTGCAATATTTGCATTTATTTAATAACCGTAGGTATTAGGTATATATATTTGTAACAATGTTATGTTGTTTTAATAAACAAATCGGCAATAAAACCTGTGAGCGAATGCATCATCATCACCATCAGTTGATGTTGATTATAAATTTGGGAATAACAAATGTTCAAAGACATATACACAAATATCAGTGTAAAAGACTATGAGAAGTCCCTTACATCTATATCATCACATGAAGATGGTAGTGATGATGACGATCATTATTTTAATTGGCAGGCAAATGCTTGCTGTTCTTTAAACAACGGTGAAATCCCCAAACATTTATCTTAAAAGACTCAGGAGTTCTGTTCAGTGGTTTTGGATCCAAAGTGTACCTTATCACAAAATATTAATTTCTGGTAGCCTATATGACTGGGTTACTTTGAAAAAATTCAAAATCACTATAGGTGTCCATATAAATTTAGAAGAATTCCCTCTATTCCTCATGGAATCCCTCGCCAGGTCTACCATTTGGTGACAATGGGACCAACTTGGAAGTTATCTTGCTACGACGAAAAAAGAATTATCAAAATCAGACTTCACTGTACAAAGTAATGCGTGGTCATACATTAAAAAAAAATTACGCGTTGACTTGAGCACCTCCTCCGGTTTTTTCGTCGGTTAAATAAGTTAAAAACTATAAACCGACTACGCAAATTATATAGCCTATGTCACTCGGGCAATTATTACGAATCTATAGACACCTCATTCATTAAAATCGGTCAGCAAAATTAGCTTAGGCGCTACGATGGAACAAACAAACATACATAATATATACTTTTGGCTTTGCCGTAGTCGTGCCCGTCACCACACGGAGTCACATCACACCAGTAAAATAAAAAAATCATATAATCTTTTTTTCTTCCTATCACCTAATCCTCAAAAAGTACCTAATACTTGGAGTATTAGGTACTTTTTGAGGATTAGGTGATAGAGTAACACAGTTTATAGTAGGAGAATGGCCATGATGTTACACCTACCATAAGCGCCATTCAAGAAATCGTATACAAAAATACAAGAGGCACCAGTTCGCGAACGGTCTAAAATATACTTTTACCTTTTTTCCATAATGATGTAGAGTTTTCACTATCCTTTTCCCTTCGTCATATTGAGAGCAGAATTGGTACAAAAACTCCGGATGTTTCCATACGGAAGCTAGTCTATCTTTTGAAATTCTCTCCCATGCAGTTAGTGCCTTGAAGAATTCAGAGGAATCACATACCTCAGAGTAACTTGTATCTATTCCTGATCCTGTGGACATTTTGATAAAAATATAAGAAAAGCTACAAATTAATTACCAATCCAGAGACAGATTTTAAACAGAAACTGGCAAATAATTAATATAATATTTTGGGCACATGATCTACTGTTTATGTCAAGACGTTTAGGATGACAATATATTTTTTTATTTTTTTAATATACTAAATGAATTTACATTATGCTCTCTAACGCGCTGAGGTCATTAACGTCACAGAAACAGGTGACTTACAGAAGAAGCAAAGACTCTGCATAAATAACATCAACACAAACAGCTCAGTGAGGTCAATGACCTGAACAGTGCCGTAAAGAGCGTAATTTATTTTATTTAGTTAATTTTTTTGTCGATAATTTTAATTGTTTTTCAGCCTAAGCCTCTTGACTAAGTAGTATGCAGCACAAAATATCCATAATTGATTTTGAAGTACTTTATAATATAATAGGTCTTTACCTATGAAATTGCCGTTCTGCAGTACTGGCCATTTCAAATCAAAATAATTTTTGTTTGGCTAAGACTTCTAATTTCAAATTAATTTTATTTTAAAAACATGGAATTCTTTTTCCAAAAGTAGTCATTTGTATATTGATTAGTGTTACATTTTCATCGTATTTCAATCTTTTTCGTCATCATGGATTCGAGTAATTATGGAATATGAGTACCGTCGTGGCAGCAACGCGGCACAAGCGGCACGCAACATCAACGAAGTTTACGGAGCTAACACTACAAACCAACGCACCACCTGTTATTGGTTTGCTCGCTTCCGTTCTGGAAATTTCGACCTGAAAAATGAACCTCGCGGTCGTCCGAAGACTTTGGTCGACAATGACGAATTAAAGGCGATTGTGGTAGCTGATGATACACAATTTACAGCTGAATTAGCAGCAGCTTTCGACGTTAGCGTCAAAACAATATTGGTCCATTTGCGTCAAATTGGCAAGGTAAAAAAGCTTGACAAATGGGTGCCCCACGAACTCAATGATCGCCAGCGCGAAGTACACGTCGAGACGTGCCTTGCACAGCTCAACAGACACACAAATGAAGGAATTTTGAACCGCATTGTTACCTGCGATGTAAAATGGGTTCTGTTTGATAACCGCAAGCGCTCAGCAAGTTGGTTGGATCCTGGTTCAGCACCTAAACAATGCCCTAAACGAAAACATACCCCTAGAAAAGTGATGTTCACTGTTTGGTGGTCTAGCGCCGGTGTGATTCTTCACAGCTTCTTACCAAACGGGGTGAGCATTACTGCAGATGTGTATTGTGAAGAACTGAACACAATGATGGAGAAGCTGGCACATCTCCAACCAGCATTGGTCAATCGCTCGTCTCCGCTGCTCCTGCACGACAACGCGCGACCTCATACTGCACAGCAGACGGTCTCCAAGTTGCAAGAACTGGGGTTGGAAGCTCTCGGTCATCCTCCCTACTCACCAGACCTTGCGCCTACAGACTACTACTTTTTCCAGAATTTGGATCACTTGGCGCGAAAAAAATTTCAATACCCGAGAGGCAGTACAAAATGCCTTTGAAGAATTTGTTGTCTCCCGTCCAGCTGATTTATTTAAGAGGGGCATCAATAAACTGCCACTGCGTTGGCAAAGATGCATTGATTGCATGGGTGATTACTTCGATTAATACAAATAAAAAATACATGAAAAAAATTCGTTTAAATTTTTTCATACAAAACGGCAATTTCATATGTAAAGACCTAATAATAAGTAGTATGTTTGGGATTATGCAAATTTAAATAAAACAGAACCTTAATACATAAGTACCTACTTTAAAAACAAATTCTTGTTTTAGCTGAAGGTACCCGAAATGGAATATATTTTTCGTGTTTTTTTTTCAAAATCCAATATTTTATTAGCACCTAATTTAAGTACCCATAAACAAATTTCGTTAATCTGTTTGGTCAACAATAATTGTTAACCAAACATATTTAACGAACTTTTCTATTTTTGCTATATGTTACCCGCGACTTCGTGCACGTAAAAATATTTTGCGGTAACCGTACATTTTTACGCGATAAAAAGTAGTCCTTCCCCGTGGTCTACTCTATATCTCTGACAAATTTCATCAAAACTACTGGACGGTAGTTTCAGAGTCTAGTCGTATATGCATTGATGCAAACAAACAAATAAACTTTTCCTCTTTATAATATTATAAGTATAGAGCTAGAGATAAATAATAATTAATAATAAACAAAACGAAACGTTAGTAAGAATTATTATTAACGTTTCATTTTTGTTTTATGTTTCTTTTTTCTGTCCTGTTATTGAGTTTTTGTCATATAAGTAATAATATTTGTACACTGGAGTCATTTTACTAGGTAATATTTGACGTCTGTCAGTTTTATCTTCATAGTGAGGTGACCTGCTTAAAAACATCGATTAAAGTGAATAAATCGATACGGACTTGAAACATATGTGAATTTTAAAAATCATCAGGCAAATCCCAGTCCCATTATTATTTTTTCTTTCGTAAATTTAAGGAACAAAATAAGACAAGTACATTATTTAACAAAAAATTTGCATTTATTCAGTTGAACTATCAGAACTGTTGTTAGTATTGTCATCTTCATCACTGCTGTCAGCACTCAAGAGATATTATTAATTCATTTTCAATAACATTGTCTATTCTCACATGTCGTTCAAAATCTTGTAAAATTATTCTTTGTTTTTCTCTACGACTTTTCTCCAGTCTTCTGTAGTGACTTCTGCACACGCAGTTTGTAGCAGACTCATCATTTTAGCAGTACTGAAGGGTGGTTCAGTATCGTTCCGCGCTGCATGATCCTTTATTTGTGCCCAAATAAGCTCGATGGCGTTATACTGGCAATGGTAGGGAGGCAATCGAATAACTTCGTGTCCATGCTCTAGGGCTAGTTCATCGATTACTTAGCGGAGCTTCAAAGGCTTAGTTGCTTTTACCAGATTTAACAACTAAACTTTTAATAATGATGGACTTGCATCCACACCATTTCTTACCAGCCACGAGACAAATTCTTGCTTTTTATTTGCTTGAGTTAGTGGCTTATCAACTTGCACGGAATGGTTCGCATTCAACCATGTTTCGTCAATAAACACGACATTGTCCCAATCTGTAATTTTATTTACTTGACGTAGGAATGTTACTCTCTTCAAAATAATATCGTAGCATTCTAGCAGGATTTTCCACTTGTCAGGTTTTTCAAATCTAAAGCCAATCGATTTCAAAACCTTTGATATAGACGATTTACCGCCAAAAAATAGGCGTGCGTCTTTCAACGAACTCATTAGCTTTTCCCGTGTAGGATATTCTTTTCTCGAGTAATAAATATCCTTAAATGTGGTTGCGAATTGCAGCAGCATCAAAATTATCAATGCCAACAATTTTCTTGTGTCTCTTTCTTTTTTTCGGTGTACGTAAAGTATTATCTTCTGAGCCTCATGGTCCGTATTTCTCTTTCAGAATTTGAGTAACTGTCCTCTTTCCTATTCCCAATGCTTCGGCAACGCGTCCTCTCGGTTGTGTCAATGGTAAAAGAGGCCCATCGTTAACTGATTCACGTTCAAAATAATTATACAATTTCACCACTAGTTCGCGAGATTGACTGTTTAGCGTTTTCCCCTGTTTCGACATGGTAAGACTGTAATGTTGTTCTTGTTTACTTATCGTTAAGCAATCGGAGTCCAATTTATAGCCAGGTAAACGTAGTCAGTAAGATCAGTCCAATAAAAAAGAGCACACCAAAAACGCACAGTCACTTCGCACAACGACAAAAGACTTCGTCATGTAATGGCGACATGACATGGTGTCATCGACAGGCACTGGTGTTGCTAGCAACATCCCACCTAAATTGTACCTAACATCAATTATTTATCTATTTAGTTATTTTTTGTATTTTTATAGTTAGTTAAAAGAATAATAAATATAATTATGTTATTATAATCACAACGTGGTTATTAATTTTTGGTGATCTTTCTTCACAAGCAATTTTATGGCCGCCGTTACAAGGTTACTTTGTTGAATTTTGATCAATTGTCAAATGTTATCTATTAAAATGACTCCACTTTAGTGTAATGTTTTAATGAGTCAATTAAATGTTTACTGTCAATAATTTTGTTTTGCGAAAGCAAAAAATTAAAAACAACTTACGAACAATAGTCCTGATATTATATTTATAAAGGTACTGCTCCACGGAGAACGGTCCAGCTCCGGCATGGGATGCAAGGCTGTTCACCAAATTGACACTCTCTTCCCAGAACACGTCGACGAAGCTGAACAGGATCCTCGGGTGAAATGACGGTATGAGCACAGACCTCCGCTCCCTCGCTATTGGACCTGAAAAAGGAACGTCGTTTAGAAATATGTGGTAATGTGCCAATGTATTTTATTACTGCACTATTTTTTGTTTAGATTTGATTAGATATAAACACAGTATAATAGACCATGGACTAGTAGGATTAGACGGTACCGGTCGCCCTCGCACAGAATTTGTCATACATTAACTTTTAAGTAAAGAAAAAATACTGAGTTGTCATGGTTGACTACACGTTTGCGGCGAGCCTACAATATAAAATGTATGGGAAAGCAAGTCAATAGGTTATCGAGTCGAGTTGGTTGTGGTAAGTCTGCGCCTAACCTAAAGCACCTGGGTAACCGAGCTTTGCTCGGGGTTCCGATAAATAAAAAAATAAAAAAAAGTAATCACAAAAATATTCATCTGACCGGGATTCGAACATTTCCACACACATTCCTTCCCATTCAAATTTCAAACAAAGCAAAAATGATACATGCGCATACCAAACAGCCAAGAGAAGTTGACATAATAGAGTCAAAATAATTTATATATTTTTGCATGGCGAAAGAATCTACATATATATTTTTTTAAACGGGCAATTGGCCCACCACACTTACCCACTACTGCAACTCTTGTGTAGCCAGGATCCACAGTGGTAACCAAGCGCAAAAACCCTTTGATATGATCTCGGGGGTGCCCGGGGGACATGCTAAATCTGTCTTGAAACGCGCAACGAAATTAATCAGAAGATTGTATGAGGAGAAGGAAGGAAGAATCTACATATATAGCTTTAAATGCGCAGTTTCCCAGGGATAAAACTGTACTTTTTGGGGATAAAAGTAGTATATGTGTTAATCCAGAGCCTAAACTACTAAAATTTAATTAAAAGCCAATCAGTATCTTTTGCGTGAAATAGTAACAAATATCCATCCATCCATTCATTCATTCATCCTCACAAACTTTCACTTTTACAGCTATACTAGTAGGATCAATATCAATCTCAAATAATAAATCCACTCACCAGAAACAAAAGCGCTTCCGTTGCCACTGAAGGTTCTCAGAAATTTATACAAGTAGTCCTTCTCTAAGCTTGTCTTTAGGACCACGGCTGCATCATGAGCATCAGTTATCACTGAAATCATAATTGTAAAACCTAATTAATCTATTTTATATGTTTGTGTGTTTAATTAATAAATTGAATTGACAATACTGATCAGTGCCAGATAGCTTATTTGCATGTTTTGTCTCTGTCGCTCGAATAAATTATCCGAGACTTATTAGACGATTGTGAAAGAGGCCCTAAATCTCATAGATAATATATAAATAAAAATGGATTGCAATTCCAATGTCTCGCTAAATCTCGAGAACGGCTGGACCGGTTTGGCTTATTTTGGTCTTGAAATAATCGTGGAAAAGTTCAGGGAAGGTTTAAACGGTGAGAAATATAGGAAAAGGTGTAGGTGTAGGAGTAGTTGTATGTGGAGACGTAGGTGTAGCTGTAGTTACTTATTTACTCCAGTTCTTAGTTTAGACAGAACAACGTGTGTCAGGAATGGTTAATATTGTAATATACAGACCTATATAATACAAACTGAACACTTTTATTCTGGCAGCTCCGCCGAGTCTCGTAGCCCAGTTGACGTAGTGCTCTACTATCTTCATAAGTTCTGTTAAGATTATATTAAAAAGTAGGTTAGGTCATGATTTCTCCTCATATGAGTAGCCATTAAATAAAATTATGACTCATCTAGTTTTTACATTTGCTGCCTGGTAATTAAAATACCATTAAATTTGTGGCCACACCACAAAAAATATTATTGTAAGTTGTATTTTATGAACATAGGAACAAAAAAAAGCAATAATATTATACATCAAACTCGGGGGATAAAAGATAATTGATTAAAAATAACCTAACATATTTAAGTTAGGTTATTTTTAAAAGTTAAAAAAATTGCCCCTGCGGTTTGCGGAAAATCGACATCTATGACGTGATGTGATGTCAATTACGTAATGAAATTAATAACTAGTTTGTTTGGAAACGCAATATGCTAACAGATAAATTATAGATGTCGCTTTCACGTTACGATAACCAAAAAAGTAAGAATTATTTTTCTTGGTATAAATATAAATAGTATAGGGGGATCTATTTCACACCCCAATTAACATTTTTTTTTCATAAAACTAGTACTAAACTGCTGAACTATAAAAAAATAAAATAAGTTTATACTCCAATAAGATAAATCAATTTAATAACCCATAGAGCTTTGACGCGTCGAATTGACAATTTACAGCATGATAAACATAGACTATACAGCCCCCTTACTCCCGACACAACCGAGAATCGTCGAGTTTGCTTGTTTTAGTGTATTGGAACAAAATTACGTGATTTTATTGCAGTATTCCAGCATTATTTAATGTTATTGAAGGAGCTAATAGAATACGCGTTCGGGAAATGCAAAATTTACGAAGGTTCACCAAGTTCAACACATAGAAATGGACATGGATTGTGAGGAATTTCGATGCAATAATCGCCTTAAAATGATTTATTTGACGTATTAGTCGCAGATTTAACTACTCATATGAAGAAACCAATTCACTGAAATTATAATATGAGCGTTATGTGTAAAGTTATTTAAAACCTTTACGCATTTGTTTACACATTTGGCCGCTAATTCATGTATTATATTTTCACTTAAGAGAAAGCCTAAGACAAATGAAGTTTACATAATATTAGCTATATTAACGTATCATATAAATTATAAAGACTTCGTTTGTCTCAATCTGTCTTTAAATAAAAAGTCAATAAATAGTTATAAAAAATCGTATGTTGATATTATACTATGCTCGGGTTTTCTAAATGTAAGCACTCAACACGAATTTGTTATTGTACTATTTACATTAAATATACCACTTATATTTTCACCAAAATTAACACTTAACTTCCTTTTTACAATACTACCAACTACCTATTTATGGCCAGTTCTTGTAGTTATTGAATGTGTTTTGTGCACAACACTTGAGTTTTTCTGACAAAATAAATCAAAATATGACTTTGACATTTGACAGAATGTCAAAGATTTTAAACAGGATTTTCGAAACTATAAATTACTATCATAGTTTTATTATAAAAATAACCTTTAAAAACCTACCATTGCATGAGATTGAGGCTGATTCATTTGAATAAACATACACAAAATGTTATTTAAACTGAAAAATATATAATTTTTCCATATTTCTATTAATCTTCGCCATAGACTACGGCACTCAGCTGTAACTTGTTCTGTGGACGTGACGTCAGCAACCGGATACTGCTTACGGCGCTGATAAGATACTTTCAACCAATTAAATATTTATTATTAAGATGTCTGTAGGCCTAGAAGACACTGCTTCAGGCGATGTGCTTAGTAAAAATAGGTTTCTTTAATCAGTTTTTGAGACGAATGTACACATTTTAGTGCATAAAAAAATCTTGATCACTTTTGTTTTCAAAACGCGTGTTTTGTAATATTTTTGTTAAAAAAAAACATAAAATAACTATTAAAATTGATATTCTGGCAGGTATAAATGGGTATAAAAAAAGGGTAAATAAGGTATTATTTGTGAACAAATAATGAAAAGAAAATTACAATTACGTACCTAATACATAATAAAAGGAAGGGAACTGTTGTTTTTATTTTTCGATTAGAATAAGATATTTGTTAGGATTAATTTATTTCAATGATAAATAATTCGGACGAGTCGAATGAAACATCGCGAAATGGCGACCTGTCATTGCTTCACTTTCATTTCTATGGGAACCGACGGTATCCACTTAGGCTTGTTGCTTGATGGACCTATGTCCTTTTATTCCACTCTCCGGCCGCTCAAATATCATTCGAATTTATTGTTGAAAGCCCGTTCAAATTTATTTTACCTCCGACTTGACCTTTATGCCGACGACATTAGGTTGGTCATGTTTTTCTGTCGTCATGTAATACTAATAATGTAAGACATGAGTAATTTCGCCTGCTAATGTCTTTCGGCCAGACCTTTTTTTTATTAATTTTATTTCTTATCGCTTATCATTTTTTAAATTTTCTCCTCCGAGCAATGCTTGGTCTAATTAAATTACGGAGCTTTACTAGGGCGCAGGATTTTTAAAGATTACTCCTTATGAATTAATTTTATAGGTGTATATAATGAAAATTTATAGGGAGTGAAATCAGATTTTGAAATCAGGTATAAGAGATAATAAGCTAGAAACTGTAAAAACTATATGTGTTTATACACATAAAGACTTACGAGTAAATGACATAAAACTAACGTATCACTTAATCCGATTTCACTCCCTGTAAATTTTCATACCCCGGGCTATATACACCTATAAAATAAATTTATAAAACTATAACCCGACTACGTAAATAAAAGGGGTCTAAAAAGGTCGAAACAAGAAAATAATTCAAATAGAAATCCAGAAATGCATAGTTACAAAAATGGTCAAGGTAGAGCCGTGGTCGCATACACTAATGGTGTCATCTAAGCGTCAGTTCACACCGAGATGCGTGACGTCTAGGTATAAACTGAAACTGCGTATATCGTCATGTACACATGCATACCCCAAGATAGCTGTTACAGACGGCTGCGTTTTGACATCGACTGCTCCGAACAGTAGGTGCCACCACGGCTCTACCTTGACCATTTTTGTAACTATGCATTTCTGGATTTCTATTTGAATTATTTTCTTGTTTCGGCCTTTTTAGACCCCTTTTTTTACGTAGTCGTGTTATAGTTTTTTAAACTTATTTTTTTATTTAATATTTTTACGTTTAAACTTTAATCTAATGCAAAACAATACGTATATTAAACGCAATAGAGATCATTCAACATTCATTCATTTCAGCAATGCAATTATATCACTTATTCACTTTTAATCGTATTTTGATCTTATACATTTTTTTTTTCGAAAGGATCTACGCTAAGGGTCGGGTTAAGACCGCTGTAGCTACGTCGGACTATAACTAGTCTGGTGGCTAGTTGATTGTGAACTTATACAATAATTGTAGTGGAATATATCATAAACTTCTAAGCAACGATACCGCGATTCAGAAAAATTTAGGACTCGTATAGTGACATCTATCGAACGAGTGAGTAATAAAAGTGCTAGTAATTGATTTCATCTTCATTTTCTTATTAAAATCGGATGAACCAATTAACCGATTTTGATCTATTTCTTTTTGTTAGAAAGCTGATATAATTAAGAGTGGTATTAGCTATAATTCATCAGCATCAGCTCGTTCACTGCTTGACAATATAGGTGTTATTTAATTTTTTTAATTTGTTACGCATGGCCTGTACAAAAATATATTTATAAAATAAAATAAAATATTATAAAGAAATATAATATATAAATTATATATTTATAGTCTTATTATAGGTAATGTAAGAAAATTGGACAAAAATTGTACGAATTGTATTTTAAACGTATATTTTGACTTAAGTAATATGATATAATATTATACATATACAAATTATGTAAATATTTGTAGTGTGCTAGCCAAGAAGATAATTATCTCGATTAAATTTTTTTAGATGTTAGAATCTGAGGTTTAATTTTCGAAATACATAATTTTGAAAAAAAATATATAGCCTATGTTACCCGCGGCATCATTACGAATCTATTGACACCTCATTTATTAAAATCGGACCAGTAGTTTAGACGCTACGAGGGAACAAACATACATACATACATAAACTGCCAAAATCATTACCCTTCGTTTTGGCTTCGCCGTAGTCGTGTAAAAATTGATTCTTAAGGAGTAATCTCTAAAAATCCTGCCGCCTAGTAAAGCTCCGTATTTTTTTTCCGTAAGGGAAAATCCCTCAGTTGGCAACACTGAGATCGGTGTCCGGCCCAATCGCCCAACTGCTGTACATACGCACGGATTTGGTACGGAGTGAACCATATCCGATGCGGACCGCGGCGGACACAATTAATAATAATTATCTTCGCGCGCTTGGATTTGGTCCGGAAACGGCCCGGTTCAAAACGAGAGACAGACAGATAGATATACATGCCTCACGCGCTACAGATTTCAACATACACAAACACACACGAACACACATACATTGACGTTTATATACGTCCCCTTTTTAAATATATTTGTGACGTTGGTAATTCCTCGTTTCATTTAAATTACCCGTAACAAGTTAGATCGTAACTTTTGGTACTCCCGACGAAATCAATCGACTGAGAATCGAATGGCAGGATCGAAAACAAATGTCAAATTACACGATAGCTAAAGAGGTCTCGTTTCCAGTATCGAGTTTGCTTGTTTTAGTGTATTTGAACAAAATTACGTGATTTTTATTGCACTATTCCAGCATTATTTAATGTTATTGAAGGAGCTAATAGAATACGCGTTTGGAAAATGCAAAATTTACGAAGGTTCACCAAGTTCAACACATGAAATGGACATGGATTGTGAGGAATTTCGATGCAATTATCGCCTTAAAAATGATTTATTTGACGTATGAGTCGCAGATTTAACTACTCATATGAAGAAACCGATTCACTGAAATTATACTAACGTCAGCAACCGGATACTGCTAACGAAGCTGATAAGATACGATCTCAACGCGATCTCTATTTCGAATAGATTTTGTTCGAGACTATGCATCGAAACTGAATCTAAATCGACATCGGATCAGACTCGTAAATCGAAATCTTATCAGTTTCGGGAGTAAGGCCCTGATATGATGACAACAATTACCACAGATAAGTTCGTATTTTGCACATGAATTCTCTGATATTCGGAGGTTCATTCCTAAGTACTAAAAATATATTATATTTTTTTACATAATAATATAAAAAGATATATATTAAAGAACCATGTTCGAAGTTTATGGTCCGCTCTTGATGGAAAATCGGGCTGGATTCGCCAGTGTCCTTTAAATCAATTAAATTTTTATATTAAGGTGTCTGTAGGCCTAGAAGACACTACTTCAGGCAATGTGGTTCGTAAAACTAGGTTTCTTTAAACACTTTTGAGACGAATGTATACATTTTAGTGCATAAAAAAAAATCTTGATCACTTTTGTTTTCAAAACGCGTGTTTGTAATTTTTTTTTGATAAAAAAAAAACTTAAAATAACTATTAAAATTTATATTCTGGCAATAATAAAGGTACTATTTGTGAACAAATAATGAAAGAAAATTACAATTACGTAATACATAATAAAAGGAAGGGAACTGTTGTTTTTATTTTTCGATTAGAATAAGATTATGTTAGGATTAATTTATTTCAATGATAAATAATTCGGACGAGTCGAATGAAACATCGCGAAATGGCGACCTGTCATTGCTTCACTTTCATTTCTATGGGAACCCACGGTATCCACATAGGCTTGTTACTTGATGGACCTATGTCCTTTTTTCCAATCTCCGGCCACTCAAATATCATTCGGATTTATTGTTGAAAGACCGTTCAAAGTTATTTTACCTCCGACTTGACCTTTATGCCGACGACATAAGGTTGGTCATGTTTTTTCTGTCGTCATGTAATACTAATGTAAGACATGAGTAATTTCGCCTGCTAATGTCAGATACGCGTAACGCAGCTACGTAGGCCTTTGGCTTTTTGCGTTGTTGACCAGTTGGTCTCGGGTTCGAATTCCGGCCAGACGATTTTTTTTTATTATTTTTTTTTATTATTTTTATTTCTTATCTTTTATAATTTTTTAATTTTTCTCCTCCGAGCAATGCTTGGTCTCCTTAAATTACGGAGCTTTACTAGGGCGCAGGATTTTTAGAGATTACTCCATAAGAATTAATTTTATAGGTGTATATAGCGGGGGGTATGAAAATTTATAGGAAGTGAAATCTTATTATGAAATCAGGTATAAGAGATAATAAGCTAGAAACTGTAAAAACTATATGTGTTTATACATATCAAGACTTACGCGTCAATGACATAAAACAAGCGTGTCACTTAATCCGATTTCACTCCCTATAAATTTTCATACCCCGGGCCATATACACCTATAAAATTGATTCTTAAGGAGTAATCTCTAAAAATCCTGCCTCCTAGTAAAGTCCCATTCCCATGAAAACGCATTGTGTTTCCACGCTGTTTGATCCCTCTGGTCTAAGCTCACATATTTGGGTACTACATGAGCTCGAGCCGATGCAAATAGGTCGATCTCGGGAATGCCCCACTTCTGAAATATGATATTTATCACCGCAGGGACTAGATGCCATTCGGGAAGGTACGATTTTCTCGACAACCGATCTGCTACATTGTTGTAACGGCCTGGAATGTGATGCGGTAAAATAAAAATATCGAAAAGATCTAAAATTTGAAAAATCTTATAAGTAAGATTCATTAAAGAATTTGAATTATTCCCCCCTTCGTTTCTGAGGTATGCTACAACGGATTTGTTGTCACACTGCAGCAACAGAGCTGCTGATTTTGCAGTTACAATAATTTAGGAAGGCGCCGTCAAATTATTCTTTAGAATAAAAAGGTATACGAGTATAACAATGTTATGACTAAAACTTCATAACAAGAGTACAATTACATCATATAGAATTAGCCTTGCAAGGGTTCACCACATTCCCAAGGTGTGATAACATCCATGAAGTCATTATGTTAAAAATATGCCTTACTATATACAGGGTGACCTGAAATTCGATACATTCTTTTGAAAGACAGAAAGTAGACCTCATTTACAGTCATATTTTTCATGGCATCCCCTATCCGAAAGTTGATATTTACAAAGTTATTGAAATTTCAAAATTTTTTTCTTTATTTTCAACTTTTTGACATTGTCATGACGTATTTTTAAAAATGTTTGTCTTTTTAGTGATTTTTTTATATATTTTAACCGTCAATGAGTCAAATATTATTTTTAAGGAATAAATAGGCACAAACTAAGCGAGAATTTTTCATTATGAGACATGAAACAGAATTTTCTTTTGTAGCTGCCTATTGGTCCTGCGTATGCAGATACCACCGCTTGCGACCCACGCTACAGAGTGAGACGCACTGAGAAGTATTATCCGTCTCACTCGCACGATCCACATCACCAGAGACAGAGACGCAGTGACATCCGTCTCACTCGCACAATCCACATCACCAGAGACAGAGACGCAGTGTCATCCATCTCACTCCTACATCGCCGCGCACCTTGTCATTGGTCACAAGATTATGACATACACCAGCGTGAATCAATACCCCCTAAAATAATGTATTATAAGCTCACTATTCTGGTATTACACAAAGAGCCGACTGTGATTGCCGGAGATCTAAATTGCAAGCACCCCGGATGGGGATCCCGCGCTCCCAACCCGGACGGAAACCGACTGTTCGCCGACTCAGAGCGAGTCGGGTACTCGGTAGTGGGAACTTATTACCCCACCCATTACCCCGAGACCCCCCGATACTCTCCGGACGTCCTTGACGTGGCAATAGCTCACCGTCTCCCGGGTGACCTCCATCAAGAGGTCCTCGATGTGGCCCACGGCTCTGACCACCTCCCAGTCTTAGCCACTATACGCGCCGCTCCCGCAAGCGTCCCCCCTCTTCCTCCCCGCCCAGTCCGTGACTGGGACGTCTTCGCCTCGCGGCTCCACGAGAGCACCCCCAATTTCCCGGTTGACTCTGCAGAGAACGTCGAATTGATGACTCTGCAGATCACCGAGGCAATTGCAGCCGCGATGGACGCGGCAACCCAGACGCCTACTCACCGCCATTCCAAGCGGCCCACTCTCCCCCGGCACATCGCCGACCTAATAGGCGAGAAGAAGCGCCTGCGCCGAAGATGGCAGCTCAGCCGCTGCCCCACCCTGAAGACGCAGCTCAACCGCCTCACATCGCAGGTAAGAACTGCCCTTCAGGACCTGAACGCTGCGGATTGGACTCGACGCATCCTGGAGGCGGGCGAGGACTGGCCCTCCCTCCACCGCTTTTGCCGCAGCCTTACTGGTGTCACAGCCCCCGAGTGCCCCCTGTTGCATCCAGATGGCAACCTCAGGTACCGTGCAGAGGATAGAGCAGACATTCATGCCGAGCACCTAGAGCGCCAATTCTCACCGCTGCCGACGACCGCAACGGAACACGCCCGAGCGGTCTCTGAGGAGGTAAAGGTTTTCCTTCTTTCCCCCTCCTCCCCCCCAGATTTCTCCTTCTCACCGAGGGAGGTCCAAAAGACCCTCCGGTACCTTAAACCGAAAAAGGCCCCCGGTGCAGATGGAATTCCTAACTCCGCTCTCCGCCACCTTCCCTTCAGGACGGTGGCCGCCCTGACTCGCCTCTATAACGGCATTGTCAGGACCGGTCACTTCCCCTCCCCCTGGAAAATGGGTCTGGTAGTAACCATCCCCAAAGCCCACAAAAACTTAAGGAAGGCTGAGGGCTACCGGCCCATTACCCTCCTTTCCACCCTTTCAAAAGTTTTTCAACTCCTCCTTTTGAAACACCTTTCCCCTTACCTCACTCCTCGTGAGGAACAGTTCGGGTTCAGGTCCAACCTGAGTACCACCCTCCAGTTGGTACGTGTTATTCACCACCTATCCGTTGCGGCTAACAAAAAAAGAATCGTCGGTAGCCGTTTTTCTAGACATGGAGAAGGCGTTCGACAGTGTCTGGCATGAGGGTCTGCTCTGTAAGCTCATCCGGGCCAACGTACCTCCCCCCCTGGTAAGGTTAGTGGCATCCTTCCTCTCTGGCAGGACCTTCAGGGTTCGCGTTGACGGAGTCCTCTCCAACGAGCGTCCCATCGCCGCAGGCGTCCCCCAAGGTAGCGTCCTCTCACCAGGACTCTACAACTTCTACGCCAGCGATGTGCCCGCGGACCGGGGCACCTCCGTGGCGTTGTACGCCGACGACACGGCGTACTTCTCCTCCTCGCTGACCACCGAGCATGCTGCCATCAAGATTCAGAGGACGCTGGATCTCCTCCCTGACTGGCTGAGCAAATGGCGACTCTCTGTTAACGCAGGTAAGTCCCAGGCGCTCGCCGTCAGCACGAGGTGCTCATTTCCGGCGCCTCTGAAGATTGGTGATGCTGTGATCCCGTGGGGGAGAACAGCAAAGTATCTCGGGGTCACGCTGGAACGCCGACTCTCCATGGCCCCCCAGTGCTCATCGGCGGTGGCGAAGGCGAACGCGGCGATTGCGCTGCTGCGCCCGGCCTACGCGGCCCCGCAGATCCCCCTCAGGATGCGCATAGCCCTCTTCCGGACGTACGTTCGGTCCCGCCTGACGTACGCGGCACCCGCGTGGCACCACCTGCTCTCTGCACCCCAGAAAGGGTTGCTGCAGAGAGCCCAAAATCGGGTGCTGCGCCGAATTGCGGGCGCACCATGGTACGTCCGCAACACCACTATCGCCAAGGACCTCAGGGTGGAGAGCGTGGAGGCCTTTGTGGCCCAGCTCTCTGCCAAGCTGTTCGCGCGGGCGGATGCCTCGCGCTTGGTCGAACTTACCGACCTGGCGCCGTGGCATGCCCGCCCGCCCGACCGCCACCGCCTGCCGAGAGATGCCGTCCCTCCGGAGGACCCAGCGGAGCCACGCAGCCCGCCCCACCGCCCCCGAAGAGGAGGAGCCCAGGCGCACTGATGCGCCGCACCTAGCGCACTTGGCGCGCTCTGGCGCAACCGCGCCACCACCACTGCGGGATTGAAATCCCCCCCCACATTTTCCCCCTTCGCCGGCAAACCAGATGCCGGCGAATCATGTCCAAACCGCGTCCGGGGCCTGACGAGTGGCAGCCCTATTGCCACCCCGTCGTCCCCGGGGCGTATCTTCCCCCCCGACATAAAAGGTCGGGGCCTGGAAGTTTTAACAACTTTCCCCCTTTTCCCCAGGTTGTTCGTTCCGCGGTCCGGTAAACACGGTGCGTGAGGGAGTGGACCCAAACACGTTTCTCGGCCCCCGGGTCGGGACCCCCACGCGCCGTTTGGAGCCGACCGTTGGTCTCGGTCGGGCCTGGATTGGCATGTCGTCATTCCCTTGCTGTTGTCGGCTGCCCTACCATGGGTTTTCCCCGCGTTCTGCCGCGGGGGTCTTCCCCTAAAACCTAACGACTCATGCGCCCAGTATTCGTACTGGGTGCGTCATCTCCACCCCAAATAGAGGGGCTATGCCCCTGGGTTTGGTTTCCGCCCAAGACCCTTTTCAGGGGCCCGGCGTCGAGTGAGAAGAGTCTCCTTCTCTCATGGTATTACACTCTGGGATCGTCCTGTCTCCTAGTCGCGTGTGTTAGTGTCTCGCTCCGCGTTTCGTGCCGTCTCGCTCTAACTGCGTAGTAGTGACTCGCTCACTCTGCGTTAGTGTCGTCTCGCTCCAAACGCGTCGAGTGTCTCGCTCACTCCGCGTTTTCGTGTCGTCCCGCTCTATCCACGTAGTAGTGATTCGCTCACTCCGCGGTAGTGCCGTCTCGCTCGGAAACGCGTCGAGTGTCGCGCTCACTCTGCGAACGTGCCGACCCTTTTAGTGCAGTGCCTATAAACTCCTAATAGCGACCGCAAATTCACACCTTATTCATTAGAATAAGCTGTGGATTTGCGCCTTGCTGGGGAGTTGCCCTGCTCTTGGCCTCCCGTTGAGTTTCGGCTCAACGTTGGGTCACGAGGAGACAGCCCCCCTAAGTGTGTGTACCGTCTCCGTGTATGTACACTTAGTGTATCGTCCGTCCACGTACAGTGTGAGTGCCTTTCGTGTTGTGATACGTACACCTGTTGCCGTTCAGTGTGACTGTTTGTGTGACTCGTGTGTCTTTATGTTGTGTTACCTAGCGTAAACATGACGGACTATGACCCGTGGCTACCACGCCACGACCACCTAAACACTCGTGCGGACTCGGAGACGACGTGCAGCCCGGCCTCATCGAGGTCCAGCTCACGCTCAATCCCGGACCACACGCGCCACCGTATTCTCACCGAACCTAGCTTGTGCGAGCAGGACACCGCCCGCCCCGGATCGCCCTCGGCATTCTCGCGGGGGTGTACTGGTACCCCCCCGCCCTAATGCCTTCCGACGGCGGCCCGCGGCGAGTCCGGGCCCCAGCCCAGCACAGCCGATCAGGGTTCGGCTAAACCGCGACGCTCATCGCGCCGTACTGCGCAGGCGAGCGATCTACTCCAACCTGCCGCACACCTCGGACCTGACAACGTCCAACAGGCGGACACACTCCGCACCACCGCGAGCTCAGCTCGCCCCTCGCCGGCCCCTCAGCCGCGACAACTCCACGCTGCGCCGGCTGCTCAGCCGCGCGGCCCACACCAGCCCATCGCGAGCTCTCCGCGCTCGCCTGACGTCTCGCCGGCCCCACAGCCCCGCAATGACCGCCAAGCCGCACCTAGTGCGGCCACGGAAATCCGTCCAGGCGTGCCGCACGGGTACAGTTACCGCGCGCCCACCTTTCCGCCACCACTTATAAATTTCTCACCGGTTTCCGGCCGTCGGCTGTCATACGCCGAGGTGAGCGCCTCCTGCCCCCCCCACACGTAGACAACCACAGCCGCCCCCTCATACCGGCGCCGTCGGTAAGTACGACGCCGCCACCCTCAAAAAAATCTGCCCCTCGCTACCCGTCCCTGGTCGCCGAGCGAATCGACGACTGGGCGGGCCAAAGCGAACAAGAGTACACGGTCGTTAAGCGCTACCTGACGGACCTGGAGAAGCGAGGACAGGCCTCCTGGTTCACCCACTCGCCACCACAGGAAAGGACAATCAAGGTAGGTATCAGGGGTCTACCTTCTTTCACAGACACCGGAGAGATCAGGGCCGGTCTCGCCGAACTGGGATTCGTGGCGGAGCACGTTTCCCTGATCCAGGCGAGGTCTGACCCCGGTGCCTGCCTATTCTTCGCCCTTATCGCCAGGGCCCCGGACGTCGTACCCGGCATATACAAGGTGCGTAATCTTTTAAATATGCCGGGAGTTCGCATCGAAGCCTGGCGGGGCCGAGGCGGCCCGGCCCAATGCCACCGATGCCTCCAATTCCGGCACTCTAGCCACAACTGCCACCAGAAGGTGGCCTGTGTCCGGTGTGCCGGGGAACACGCTGTGCGGGACTGCCCCCGCTCCCCCGCCGAGACGCCCACCTGCGTTAACTGCAGGGGGGCCCACCCTGCTAACAGCAGACAGTGTCCGGCGTACCGTAGGGCTGCACGGAAGCCGCGAGCCGATGACGCCTGCGCTCCCCCCCCCCTACGTACCTGCCGACTCGCCTCTCCCTGAGCCAGAGGCCCCTCCTCCTCCGCCGACTCCTACATCACTCATGGCGGAGGCGAACGACTACACACCGAGGTATGTCCCCCCCTCGGCTCCCGACTCCCCTGCGCAGCCTTCCAGGAGGAAAAAGCAGCCGAGCCCCAGGAGGAAAGTTGCCACACCCCCTGTGGCCTCCCCCTGTGATGCCGTCGCTATTTCAGATAGCCACCAGCAGGAGCTGGAGCCTTCCGTGGTCGCTCCTCCGCAGCCGGAATCCATGCGGACCACCCGGCGCTCGCGGCGCCCCCCGCGTGGACCTGCCGACTCCCCTGCGGCTGTCACAGCCGCGGAAATGACCGCCTCCGAGCCCGCAAATCATGCGGCCGCTCCGCACCCGCAGCCTCCAGTGCTCGCTTTGCCGCCTCAAGAGCCGGTGCAAAGCGAGGCCCCCGCATCGACTGCAGAGCTTCTGCAGTCCCTCCTCTCCCTGGTCATGGACCTAGTTCTCAGGGTTTAGGCCGGGGAGGAGATACTCCAAGCCATCATACAGGCCCTCCTAAAAGGCGCCCCCACCATCGCAGCCCAAAAGTCTGGCTCCCCAGGCCCTAGCTCGGACCCGCGCCTGGATATCTCCGGCATCCAGAAGCTCCTATTATAGGAGCCGACTGTGATTGCCGGGGATCCACGACGCGCGTCCCGGACTCGGGACACTCGTGTGCTATGCACCGCCTCCCCGCGCTCCTTGAACGCGTTAATTTTTATTCCCTATGTTGTAGGATCACCTGTTTTCTGAGCGAGCGGTAGCCGCGTGCCCGGTCAACTGACCCGCTGCCGTGACATGCCCGCTCGCCCAAAGCCACCGCCCTGACGACACCAGACGCAGAGAGCATCCCGGAGCCACGCGGCCGAGACGCCCCCATGCGCGGTGCGCCTCCGAATATGCACCGTTGGATCGATGCCCCCGCCCCCTTTACCCCGCGCCGGTTCAAACCGGTGCAAATACTTCTTTTGTGCGCCCGGAGTATGACGTGGGGCAGCCCTATTGCCCACACGTCAGCCCCGTGGCAGCCCCCTCCCCCCCGACATAAAACGTCTGGGGCTCGGGAAATACCATTTCCCCCCCCCCCCCCTTAATTTCCCTGGTCGGTTGTGTCCGTGGTCGACAAAAGCGGCGCGTGTGGGAGTGGACCCATACACGCTTCCTGGTCCCCGGACCAGGACCCCACGCGTCGTCGGAGTCGACCGCAGGTCTTGGCCGCCCACGGCCCTCGCTATCTTCATTTCCCTTGCCACCTCGGGTTTCCCCCGCGTTCTGCCGCGGGGGGTCTTCCCTAAAAACTGACGTCTTTGCACCCAGTATTCGTAATGGGTGTGTCTCTGGAACTCCACATGCAGAGGGGCATAGCCCCTGATCATGTTTTCGCGCCCAAAGCCCCTTTCAAGGGCCCGGCGCGCCTAGAAGACGCCTTCTTCTAGTATTACACTCTCTCTCTTCACATTCCTATACTGAATATTGGAGTTTTATGTCACGTAGCATAAGCACCGCTACATTGGTGACCCCGACGTGATACATAGGAATCAAGAAGCAAGAACCATGTCAGAGGGAAGCGAAACCGCTCAAGCCCACGAGAAGATTACCCCCGGCTGCACCGATCCTCCGCAAGAAACCCACGAACTCGGTTCCATCGCCCTAAGCCTGCGTGTACCACCATTCTGGCGCGATCGTCCCAGATTATGGTTCATCAGCTTCGAAGCCCAACACACGACCTGAAGAAGAGCCAAGCCCAACTTTCTCAGATGGTAATCGCCCAGCTTGACAAACAAGACGTCGAACAGATAGCCGACCTTCTCTACAGTCCGCCAGCCCAGAACCAGTACAAAATCCTCAAAGAACGCCTAATCTCCGTCTACGAAGAAAGCGAAGGACGTCAGTTTCAAAAACTATTACGAGAAATGGAACTAGGAGACCAAAGGCCCACTCAATTACTTCGTCGCATGCGAAATCTCGCGCGAGACAAAGTTCCGGACTCAACATTACGCCTCATGTGGATGAATCATCTCCCCGCACACGTCCGCTCCGTACTTGTAGTAAGCGACACTATCAGCAAGACCGCCGCACTCGACGAACTAGCACTTCTCGCTGACAAAATGCTTGAACAAAATCAAGAAATCTCCGCCGTCGCGTCAACACCGTGTTCATCGTCATCCGCACCTACGAGCCGAGATCCAGAACTCCTAGAAGTCATAAAACAATTAACAAATGAAGTCGCCGAGCTCAAGTATTCGCAAAAACACTGCAGGGGGCGCTCGCCGTACAGATCGAGCCGTTCTTATCGCTTGGACTCACGCGGTAGAGACGGCAAACCTCAATATCTGCCCTCTCGCTCTCGCGAACGGTTTAGCACTCCGTCGCCGTACTGCTACTATCATCGTCGCTTCGGAATCAACGCAAGAAAATGTACAACTCCGTGCACATTTAAAGAATAAAACAAGTCGGAAAACTAAAGAGAACGTTAGCAGCGGCGGAACCTAACGTATCTAGCAAATCCTACCGCCTTTTTATCACTGACAAGAGAACAAGGCTTCAATTTTTGGTTGATACTGGCGCTAATATTAGTGTCATACCGAGAACAAAAGGATCTACAGTGCAATCTCTGCCATTCAAGTTATACGCCGCTAACAAAACAACAATAGCAACATACGGAGAAAAAACGCTCGAACTCGACCTCAACTTACGAAGACCGTACAAGTGGAAATTCGTCGTAGCAGACGTCACAAAACCAATCCTTGGCGCAGATTTTCTCAATTTTCACAATCTAATAGTCGATTTAAAAAACCGTCGACTGATAGACAATATCACTAACCTCACCGTGCCAGCTCCAGCGACAAACTCGAAGATACCTACCATAAGAAGCATCGACCAGCATCAGTCTTACCACGACATCCTGGCCGACTACCCTGGTACAACTCGTCTGTCTGCCATGAAGCTCAACAACAAGCACGACGTAGAACATGTCATAGAGACGACTGGACAACCTATATATTGCCGTACAAGACCCCTACCGCCACACAGATACAACGACGTCAGAAACGAATTCATCAACATGATGCAACAAGGATTATGCCGGCCAAGTAAAAGTCCTTGGGCCAGCCCACTGCACGTCGTACCAAAGAAAAATGGCGGTCTTCGCATCTGTGGCGACTACCGTCGACTAAATTCAGTCACTATAGCCGACCGATACCCCATTCCACGACTACGTGACTTCACCAACCAGCTGTCTTCAAAGGTCATTTTCTCTACAATTGACCTCAACCGCGCGTGATGTCCTTTTCTGAGATGGGTATTTGCTGGTAGCAAATACCCATCTCACAAAAGGACATCGAGAAAACAGCCATCACAACGCCGTTCGGACTCTTCGAATTTCCTCGAATGTGTCCCGGACTCAGAAACGCAGGTCAAACCTTTCAAAGGTTTATTCATGAAGTACTCCGAGGACTCGACTACGCATTCCCATTCATCGATGACGTCATATTAGCCTCCGAAAACGAACATCAACATCGCCAACAGCTACGCGAAGTACTACAGCGATTCGAAGAATATGGCATTACCATAAACCCGTCTGTGTTTTTGGTCAGCCACAAGTCAAGTTTCTTGGATATACAGTTTCCCAAGAAGGGATCAAGCCACCGGAAGACAAAATTCAAGCCATAATCGACTACCCAAAACCTTCCACCATAGAAGAACTCCGACGTTTTCTCGGTATGCTCAATTACTATCGAGAAAACATACCAAAAGCTGCAGCCATTCAAGCCCCGCTCAACTCATTTCTCCACAACTGCAAGAAAAAGGACAAGACAATAACTCAGTGGACCGAAGAGGCAAATCAAGCTTTCATGAAATGCAAGCAAAGCATTCAAGAAGCCGCCATACTCGCGCACCCACATCATTCTGCCTCACTCGCACTCATGTGTGACGCATCTGATACATGCGCAGGAGCTGTCCTACAACAACACATAAACAATCAATGGCAAGCACTTGGATATTTTTCGAAGAAATTTTCCGACGCTCAGACCAAGTACAGCGCATTTGACCGCGAGCTCACCGCAATCTACATGGCTGTGAAACAGTTCCGAAAAATATTCGAAGGAAGACATCTCATCATATATACGGACCATAAACCTCTCACATACGCCTTCACGAAGATTAATACGAGTAGCAACAACGAAATAGCGCGGCGAACGCGCCAAATATCGTTCATCGCCGAATTCACGACAGACATTCGACACATCAGTGGAGCCGACAATATCGTAGCCGACGCACTATCACGAGTCGATGCGATATCATTTCCCACTTCAGTCGACTACGATGAACTCGCCACCGCTCAAGAAAAGGACAGCGCTATACAAGACCTGATGAAACAACATCATCTCCACATAAAGAAAGTTAGCCTGCCGACATCGCAGAGGCAAATATACTGCGAATGTTCGACTTCACGCATTCGTCCATACGTACCAGAAAAACTTCGTAGAAAAGCATTCAACGCCGTCCACGAACTCAGTCATCCTGGTATACGAACGACACGCAAATTAATACAAGACCGTTTCTTTTGGCCTACAATGAACATAGATGTCGGAAAATGGGCGAAAACATGCACCGAATGTCAAAAAGCAAAGATACAGCGACACACTTCAAGTACTGTATCTACTTTCCCGCCTTCAACAGATCGTTTCTCTCACTTGCACATCGATATCGTCGGACCTCTTCCCACTTCACCCGACGGGAAGCGCTATCTCATCACCATGGTAGACCGAGCTACCAGATGGCCCGAAGCAACGTCAGTAGAAGAAATATCAGCCGAAACTACAGCGAAGACACTTTACGAGAATTGGATATCCCGTTTTGGATGCCCAACCAAGATTACTTCGGATCAAGGAAGGCAATTTGAAAGTCAACTTTTCGTGGCTCTCACACAAATACTAGGCGCTGAAAAAACAAGAACTACAGCCTACCACCCTCAGAGTAACGGCCTAGTGGAACGATGGCATCGTTGTATGAAAACAGCACTGAAAGCCCGACTCACGCCAAACAAGAACTGGATCGACGAACTACCTACCATCATGTTAGGACTACGTGCCGCACTCCGCACTGACACGCGAGTTAGCGCCGCTGAACTCACATACGGCCAAAATCTGCGACTACCTAGCGACTTTTTCATCGAACCAGCAGCCAAAACAACAATGGACTACGACTTCGTCTCCAACCTTCTGTATGTGTGTTTAGTGTACCGTGTTATTGTGTGAGTACTTTTGTTTTACTTTTAACTGTTCCGTGTACATGTGCATTGTTTTTGTTCGTGTACAACTATGTGACATTGTGTATGTTATGTCCACGTACGTATAGTACATTAGTACATACTGTACTCATACCATGGCCGACCGTGGTTCGCGGCCGCATAGCCGCGACCGCCCCAGCCATTCCCGCGCCAGCTCTGTTGCGTCGCGCAGCGGACCCTCTTCGAGGTCCAGCTCGCACACGTCCGAGCGCGCATACCACTCCGCCGCCGAGCCCAGCTTGAGCGGAACGGATACCGCTCGCCCCGGGCCGTCCTCGGCATTCTAGCGGGGGTGTGATGACACCCCCCCGCCCCAATGCCTTCCGACGGCGACCCGCCGCGAGTCTGGGCCCCCGACCCGCTCAGCCGACAAGGGTCCGGCCTCTCCGCCGCGCCCTCTGCGCCGCACCGTGGAGGTGAGCGCCTCGCGCCCTCCGCCTACACCACCCGCAGCGAGCCCACAGCTCGCCCTTGCCGCCTCGCCGGCCTCCCCGCCGGAAGAAGACCGCAGAGGGGTAAGTGCTCCTGCTCCGAAGGCCCCGGTACCGGCCCCTTCGTCGAGCATCATGCGGACCGCGGTTTAAAGGTAGGCATTCACGGCCTACCGGTCAATACACCCACGGACAGGATAGCCGCTGATCTCGCCGCCAAAGGGTTCGAGGTGGACCACGTATCCCGAATCCTCGCCCGGAAGGACCGCCCCGGGTGCGCTTACTTCGTGTTACTGAAGCGCACCCCGAACCTGGTACCAGGCATTTACCAGGTAACTGAGATTTTAAATATGCCTAATATCAAGGTGGAAGCCTGGCGTGGGAAGAGTGGTCCTGCCCAGTGCCACCGCTGCCAGCAGTTCAGACACTCCAGCCGGAACTGTCACCGTAAGCCGGCGTGCGTCAGATGCGGCGAGGAGCACGCCGCCTCCGACTGCCCCCGACCACTAACGGACCCGCCCACTTGCATCAACTGCAAGGGGCCCCACCCCGCCAACAGCCGGAACTGCCCGGTCTTCCGCCGGGAGACCAACAGCCACCGCGCGGGTCCCATAGCCCGCACAACCCGCGCAACCCGAACCACAAACCGGGTAAGTGACGCCCCCACTATTCAGGAGAGAGAGGTTGCCCCGCCGCCGCCCACCGCCACATCCCTAATGGCGGAGGCAAATGACCCCCCCCCCCTCTCCCCCCCCCCCAGCTGCCCCAAAGCAGCGGAAGCGGACTAGGACGAAGACTAGGACCAAAAAGAGGGCCAAATCCGTCGCGACCTCAAATGCCGCTACGGACTCCGAGTTAGAGCCCCTCGCCCTCCCCCTCCCCCCTGTTGTAGCAGCCCCCCGGCTGATGATGCCATTCTATCGCCCCCCCCACTACCGCAGCGCACCCCGCGCCCCCCGCGCCCTGCGCGCATCAAACGCACTGTCCCGCCGGTCACCAAACCTGAGGTGACCGAGCTCTCTACAGAGCCCGCAAACCCGGCGATCACTACTGCCATTTTGCCCCCTCGTGCCCCTCCCTCTTCTCGCCGCCGAGAGTCCCCCAGGACCACGGCCCAGCTTCTACAAGCCCTGCTATCCCTGGCGATGGATGTCTTTAATAAAATCCTGGCCGGGGAGGAAATTCTCCAGCCTTGCCTCCCTCATTTCTAAATGGCTAACCACGCCCCAGTCCACTTAAAGGTCGTTCACTGGAACGTCCGGGGGGTCCGCGGCAAGGTGGCCTCGATTCGCCACCTCCTTCGGGAGTACGAGGTGGATGTCGCCTTGCTTAGCGAAACCCTCCTGTCCCCTCAGGACCGTTTCAGTGCCCCCGGCTACTACACCTACCGCCAGGAATTTCCAGGGGGTGAGCGGGTGTGCAGAGGCCTCGCCGTTCTGGTCGGCAGGAAAATTCTGCACCAACTCCTCCCCCCTCCCCCAGTCTCGTCGCTGTACGCTCTCGGAGTAGAAGTACTCCTCGGCTCGCACCGCACCCATCTCTTTGCATGCTACAAACCTCCGGGGTCGCGTTTAGATATCTCCGACATCCATAGGCTCCTATCAGAAGAGCCGACTGTGATTGCCGGAGATCTGAACTGCAAGCACCCCGGATGGGGCTCTCGCACCCCCAACTCGGACGGCAACCGCCTGCATGCCGACTCTGTACGAGTCGGATATTCGGTGGTGGGCACATACTCCCCCACCCATTACCCCGAGAATCCCCATTTCTCTCCTGATGTCCTCGACGTGGCTATCACCCACCAACTCCCCGGTGACCTCCACCAGGAGGTCCTCGATGTGGCCCATGGCTCCGACCACCTCCCGGTCCTAGCCATCATACGCGACGTCCCGGCTAGCGTCCCCCCCCTCCCCCCCTACCCAGTCCGCGACTGGGACGCCTTCTCATTGCAGCTGCACGAGTCCACACCTAATTTCCCGGTTGACTCTGCAGAGACCGTCGAGTCCATGACGCTGCAGATCACCGAGGCGATTACAGCTGCAATGAACGCGGCTACCCAGCCGCCCACCCGCCGCCAATTCAAGCGGCCCTCACTCCCTCGCCACATCGCCGACCTCCTGGCGGAGAAGCGGCGCCTACGCCGGAGATGGCAACGCACGCGCTGCCCCACGCAGAAGGCAGAGCTCAACCGCCTTACTGCCAAGGTAAGAGTCGCGCTCGAGGACCTACACGCCGCGGAGTGGACCCGACGCATAGAGGAGGCCGGAGAGGACTGGCCCTCCCTTCATCGCTTCTGCCGTGCCCTTACCGGAGCCACTGCCTCCGGCAACCCCAGGTACCGTGCGGAGGACAGAGCGGGCATTCATGCCGAGCACTTGGAACGCCAATTCTCGCCGCTGCCCACGACCGCAACGGAACACGCCCAAATGGTCTCCGAGGAGGTAAAGGTTTTCCTACTTTCCCCCTCCTCCCCCCCAAACTTCTCCTTCTCACCGAGGGCGGTCCAAAGGACCCTATCTCGCCTCAAACTGAGGAAGGCCCCCGGTGTAGACGGCATCCCCAATTCTGCTCTCCGACACCTTCCCTTCCGGACGGTGGCCGCCCTCACTCGCCTGTATAACGGCATTGTCAGGACCGGCCACTTTCCATCCTCCTGGAAGATGGGACTCATCATCACCATCCCCAAACCCCACAAGAACCTTCGGATGGCCGAGGGCTACCGGCCTATAACCCTGCTACCAACCCTATCCAAGGTCTTTGAAACCCTTTTCCTCAAACACCTTGCTCCACACCTCCCTCCTCGTGAGGAACAATTTGGTTTCAGGTCCCAGCTGAGTACCACCCTCCAGCTGGTACGCGTTATCCACCACCTTTCCGTTGCGGCAAACAAGAAGGAAGCCTCGGTCGCCGTTTTCCTGGATATGGAAAAGGCGTTCGATAGTGTCTGGCATGAGGGCCTGCTCTGCAAGCTCATTCGAGCCAACGTACCTCCCCCGATGGTAAGGCTTGTGGCCTCCTTCCTCTCCGGCAGATCCTTCAAGGTGCGCGTGGATGGAGTCTTCTCCGCCGAGCACCCCATCACCGCTGGCGTACCCCAAGGTAGTGTGCTTTCCCCAGGGCTGTACAACCTATACGCCAGCGACATACCTACGCATCCCGGCACCATCGCGGCGCTGTACGCTGGCGACACAGCCTTCATCGCCAGCTCGCTCAACAGGGACCACGCAGTCAAGAAACTTCAGAGGACGCTGGACCTTCTCCCGGACTGGCTGAGCAAATGGAGACTATCCGTGAATACACGTAAGTCCCAGGCTCTCGCCGTCACTACGAGAACAGGTTTTCCGGCTCCTCTGAAGATCGAAGACGCCGAAATTCCATGGGGTAAGACGGCGAAATATCTCGGGGTCATCATCGACCGCCGCCTGTCCATGGTCGCCCAGTGCTCTTCGGCGGTGGCGAGGGCGAACTCAGCGGTAGCCCAGATGCGTCCGGCCTACGCGTCCCCGCTGATCCCCCTGAGGATGCGCATCGTCCACTACACGACGTACGTACGGTCCCGCCTCACGTACGCGGCCCCCGCGTGGCACCACCTGCTCTCTGCACCCCAGAAAGGGTTGTTGCAGAGGGCCCAAAACCGGATGCTGACCGACCTGGCGCCATGGCATGCCCGCCCGCCCGACCGCCACCGCCTGCCGAGAGATGCCGTCCCCCCCCCGGAGGACCCTGTGTAGCCAAGCAGCCCGCCCCACCGCCCCCCCCCGAAGAGGAGGAGCCTGACGCAATGATGCGTCATACCCAAGCGCACTGATGCGCCACGGCGCAACAGCGTCCCGCTCATCGCGGGATCGTATCCCCCCCACACCTCTCCCCTACGCCGGCAAACCAGATGCCGGCGTATACCATCAAAAAATCACCTGGGGCCTGTCGGGGTGGCAGCCCTCTTGCCACCCTGTCGCCTCCTTGGTGCACCTTCCCCCCCGACATTAAAAGTCGGGAACCGGAAGCTTACCTTCCCCCCCTTTCCCCAGGTCGCTTGTTTCCGCGGTCCGGTAAACGCGGCGCGTGAGGGAGTGGACCCAAACACGTTTCCCGGCCCCCGGGTCGGGACCCCCACGCGCCGTTTGGAGCCGACCGCCGGTCTTGGTCGGGCCTGGATTGGCACTCGTCATTCCCTCGGAATTTGCGGTGCCCCCCCATGGGTTTCCCCCGCGTTCTGCCGCGGGGGGTCTTCCCTTAAAACTTAGACTTATGCGCCCAGTACTAGTACTGGGCGCGTCTTCCCACCCCAATTAGAGGGGCTTAGCCCCTGGTGTTGGTTCCCCGCCCAAAGGCCCTTTTCAGGGGCCCGGCGCGCGAGGAGAAGTCTCCCTCCTCCCCGAGCTACCAGATGGCCCGAAGCAACGCCAGTAGAAGAAATATCAGCCGAAACTACAGCGAAGACACTTTACGAGAATTGGATATCCCGTTTTGGATGCCCAACCAAGATTACTTCGGATCAAGGCAAGGCAAGGCAATTTGAAAGTCAACTTTTCGTGGCTCTCACACAAATACTAGGCGCTGAAAAAACAAGAACTACAGCCTACCACCCTCAGAGTAACGGCCTAGTGGAACGATGGCATCGTTGTATGAAAACAGCACTGAAAGCCCGACTCACGCCAAACAAGAACTGGATCGACGAACTACCTACCATCATGTTAGGACTACGTGCCGCACTCCGCACTGACACGCGAGTTAGCGCCGCTGAACTCACATACGGCCAAAATCTGCGACTACCTAGCGACTTTTTCATCGAACCAGCAGGCAAAACAACAATGGACTACGACTTCGTCTCCAACCTTCGCCGCACCATCAACGGCCTCAAGCCACAGCCAGAAAAGCACCACAGCAGCAGCCGCGTCACATTTTTACACCCAGACCTAGAAAAATGTGAACATGTTTTCGTACGAATCGACGCTGTGAGAAAACTGCTTCAGCCACCGTACGAAGGACCGTTTCGTATACTTAAACGAAACAGCAAGTTCTATACGATACTCCGAGCCGGACGAGAAGCCGTCGTATCAATTGACCGCTTGAAGCCTGCCTACACCATAAACGAAGACAAAGAGGGACAACAGCGAGACGACGTGAAACAATCGCGAACCGGGCGAATCATCAGAGCTCCGGTACGGAGCTTGAAGGGGAGTCCTGTAGCTGCCTATTGGTCCTGTGTGTGCAGATACCACCGCTTGCGACCCACGCTACAGAGTGAGACGCACTGAGAAGTATTATCCGTCTCACTCGCACGATCCACATCACCAGAGACAGAGACGCAGTGTCATCCGTCTCACTCGCACAATCCACATCACCAGAGACAGAGACGCAGTGTCATCCATCTCACTCCTACATCGCCGCGCACCTTGTCATTGGTCACAAGATTATGACATACACCAGCGTGAATCAATACCCCCTAAAATAATGTATTATAAGCTCACTATTCTGGTATTACACTCTCTCTCTTCACATTCCTATACTGAATATTGGAGTTTTATTTCACGTAGCAAAAGCACCGCTACACTTTTAAGAAAAATGTGCATTTTTCTTAAAAACAGGTGTTTTTCTTAAAAAAATGTATAATACAATGCGTACAAATACCTTAAATAACTTTCTTACCTCATAAGCTTCCAAAAAAGGTACAAATATGTACATAAAAATATGAACATGTAATAAACAAAGACAAAACAATCATCAGGTAACGTTATCTCAAGAATTACTCTACCTGAGGCGACCTTTTTTTTTCAATTGTTTCCTTTGTTCAAACTTCGGGATGTTTCGGCTACTGTCGTCGCGGCCCTTTGTCAATGAGTTACCGACTGGCTTAGAGAGCAAATTTAGTAGCTAATATTAGTTTTAAGTCAACTATTGCAGTGTACGGACGTATTGTTGCTTTAAACTACACCCTTAATTCTACTTGTGATTTTTTTGTATCGCGATGGCTGCTTTTGAGTACGATGAATACGCTGACATCTTGTTTTGTTACGGACTTTGTAATGGTAATGCTGCTGCTGCACGAAGAACATACGTTGAACGTTTTCCGAATCGACGAGTGCCAAACGTTAGAGTGTTTTCAACAACCTTTCGACAAATTCGGGAAAGCGGCCGTGTTGATAGAAGACGTGGCGATTCAGGCAGACCTCGTTTGTATGCTCCAGAAGAAGAAGAAATTTTAACGCTTTTTCAAAATGATCCTTCTATTTCTACAAGAGCGGCAGCTAGAAGACTTGGATTGAGTCAATGGAAGGTGTGGTTTACAGTACACACAGCGCGTCTACATCCATTTCACTACATACCTGTCCAAGCGTTGGAAGAGGGAGACCCGGTTAGAAGAATGGAATGCCGTTTTATGATAAATGCAGACATGGAGGATCGCAATTTCTTCTCAAGAATATTGTGGACGGATGAATCGAAATTTGACCGTGACGGGATAAACAATTTCCACAACACACATTACTGGGCACCAAAAGGAGAAAACCCCAGGATGAAAAAAGAAAGGGCCCATGAAACCAGTTTCAGTCTAAATGTCTGGATGGGTATAATTAATAATAATTTAGTTGGACCTCATTTTTTGCCTCAAAATTTAAATGGTGAAATGTACGAACATTTCCTAAGAGAGGAGATTACTGGTTTAATGGAAGATGTGCCAATAGCAACTCGTCGTAATATGATTTTCCAGCATGATGGTTGCCCGGCCCACTTCCGCCTCGGCGTACGCCAGTGGCTAGACCAAACTTACCCACATCGCTGGATAGGCCGAGGCGGGCCATTTCCTTGGCCAGCACGGTGTCCCGATTTGACCCCGTGTGATTTTTATCTTTGGGGTCATATGAAGGCTTTGGTGTATACTACACCCATAACTACTGTAGAGGAGATCAGAAGCCGCATAAGAAATGCAGCAGAAGAAATCAAAACTAGTCTTACTACCAGAATAATCAAAACAGAGGTACGGAGAAGACTACGGGCCTGTATCAGAAACAGAGGTTCACATTTTGAACAAGACCTAAAGTAGAATATTTATTATTAAATTTAATTAAACACTGATGTTTTTTAAACACAATAAACGTAATTAAATTCAAGTTTTTCCTTTTATTTTAACCTTATCGCAAATAAATCGATTTAGACATTATTTCATTTTACTTCTAATATGTTTACTACAACGTCATATTTTAATGTAGACATTTGCACCTTTTTGGAAAGCTAATGAGATAAGGAAGTTATTTAGAATATTTGTACGCATTGTATCATACATTTTTTTAAGAAAATCACCTGTTTTTAAGAAAAGTGTGCATTTTTCTTAAAAGAAAAATCTGTTTCATGTCTCATAATGAAAAATTCTCACTTAGTTTGTCCCTATTTATTCCTTAAAAATAATATTTGACTCATTGACGGTTAAAATACATAAAAAAATCACTAAAAAGACAAACATTTTTAAAAATACGTCATGTCAAAGTCAAAAAGTCGAAAATAAAGAAAAAATTTTTGAAATTTCAATAACTTTCTAAATATCAACTTTCGGATAGGGGATGCCATGAAAAATATTACTGTAAATGAGGTCTACTTTCTGTCTTTCAAAGGAATGTATTGAATTTCAGGTCACCCTGTATAACGTACTTAGTCCTTTTTTAAATTTATGATAAAAAAGTTTTGATAATTTTCTGGGATCCTATTGTATAGGATACCAGATATCCCATATACATTGGCCTTTAAACAAATTCTTTTTTTTATTATTTCACTACTATCTTTACATATCACCACTCGATTGGTAACAGCGATTCGTTATTATTATTAAATATTTACCAATCCAATAGTTTGATAAAATAAAAGTTTGCCAGAAAATACAACACTTTAAAAAATCGATAGCGAAATTAAGGAAAAATATTTTGATTATCATAATAATTATTGGAAAAAATACTTACGTTCCGGGCCACCAATGAACTTCCACGCAGAACCTATTACAGGCACTTCCCAAAGTCCAAAAGATGGGAACTCCCTTATCAACTTATATTGACGACCAAATTTGAATCGTTCGTTGTAAAATACATATAATAGAAGTATTAACACAACAATAAATACATACATTTTAAGTAGTTATATTAAACGCGTGTCTATCGAGAATACAACTCGGATTGGGGTTTAAACGTAAATTTTGTTTTATATAATGCTCTCGCGCAAGGCAAAAACCGAATGTTCATTGTATGTGCTCTTTATTTATTAACTAGCTTTTTACCGCGGCTTCGCCCCCGTAGTGTTCTTGGAGATAAAATTTCTTCAGCAAATAACTCTAGTCACTGCCATATACTTCTATGTGTATATGTGTATCTATAGTATACAATATTGAAAACGTTTTTTAGGGTTTCGTACCCAATGTAAACCTATCACCTCGACGCGACTGCGATACCGCTTCACATAATATATTAAAAGAAGGAGTACATACGTATTTGTCAAAATAAATATGTCGGGAAATTGAAGATACGTAATTATTGTGTAATTAATCGTTAAATTTGCCATTCAAAATTCAAATGTTATTTGACATTCAAACAAAACTGATCAACTACTACTACCTCCATGGACAATTCTTAATCACTGCAGTAGAAAATATTCTTGAGCCTCTAGTATACGTCTAGCGTTTTCGATAGCGCGATGCAGAAGCGCAGACCCTCAGGCCGGTCGCAACAGCAATGTCCCTGCATTTAAATGACATGCTATAAAGGGTCATATTGATCTATATTAAATGCACAATGTATTTAAGGTACTTAATTGAATAAGGATTAATGCTGTATTGCTTAAAATCACTTCGTAAATAAGCCATTTTTTCTCGTAAATAGTAAAGGATAAAAAAGTGGTTATTGTGGGCTATCCCTAAGAGATAGACACATATCATTGCAGATTTTTTTGTACATCTTTTTAAGGTGTACAATACTGTAGTATATTATTTTGATCTATCTCATAGGGTTCTTCCAGCGTTTGCAATGTAAGCGCAAAAAATGAGTTTATTTACGACATTAGAAACTTCTAAAATTATCAGTGTTCCTCCACTATATTATGCATTTTATATACATATAAGCCTTCCTCTTGAATCACTCTATCTAATAAAAAAACCCGCATTAAAATTCGTTGCGTAGTTTTAAATATCTAATCATACATAGGGACAGACAGAAAAAGCGACTTTGTTTTATACTACCTATGTAGTGATTCTTTGTTTTGGTTTGTATATTTATTACCGTCATCCACTAAATGCACGTACTTAAAATAAAATAAATATGAATTCATCGACTGTTCCATTCATAAAACTATTTTTATGAACTTTTTTATTTTTAATGAACCAGGAAACGAGCAGACGGATCGCCTGATGGTAAGCAATTACCGCCGCCCATGGACACTCGCAACACCAGAAGAGTTACACTTGTAATTCCTCTGGTGTTGCGACTTGCGCTCCTGGTCCTTAAAATACCCAATCCCCCCCTTGGGCCTCCGGTAACCTCACTCACTCGGCGAATCACAACGCGTGCGTTATATTTTCACGTCGGCTTTCTGTGAGGTCGTGGTATTTATCCGATCGAGCCGACCCATTCGTGCCGAAGCGTGGCTCCCACAGTATTATTGTGAAAGTTATAGAAAAAAGACAACAAAGTCTACCCTTGTGACATTTTTGTCTTTTGCAGTCGGGTAAAATATTAAATAACAATCTATTGTAATTTAATATTTTCCCGACTACCAGAAAAGGTATTTTTTTACTATATAAAACTATCATGTATTCTGTACTATATATAAGAAAGCCACAATTATTGCACAAAATATTCGGCTCGGAAGGGCTTCGCACCCTCGACCTACACAAACATTAACTCTCAAATTGGTGTTCTTACCGCTTGCCTACCGATCCATCTCTAAATACTGTAATTTCAATAGTACCTATATTATTTTAGCCAGGCCGATTACTTATCAATAAAATATTTTATACCTACAGAGATAAGTAGGTAAGTAAGAGTACCTGGGTAACCGAGCTTTGCTCGGAGCTCTTATAGTAGGCATGTATGTACCTACTATAAGAGGTCCTCTGTTATTATTATTATTACTAATTTTCATCAAAAATTATAAAATAGAAACAATATTCATGATAGTGTGGTATATTTGTCGGAATATACCACATTATTTGACACCAGAAGCTCATATACATATATACATACATAGTTCATTTTTGAATCGATATATAAAAAGTGCGCGCCACGACGCGTTCGGTGTTTAACTTTAAGAATTTAACAAACTTAATGGATGAATCGGAAGCATTACTCGGTATTCTCGAAATAACGACACATGTGCTGGGCATTGTTATTTTAATAGTTTTGCTTATTTGTTTATCGATATAAATTATTGAAAGATTTAATGCGTTATGCAATCAAAATGGAAACATTCACCAATCGACTTATCATTTTCAATTTAGATGGCACGGCCAATACGATTTTGAAGGGATATGATTCGATATGCTCTTTTCCTGATAACATATTGTTATTATTGGTACATGCGATAACACATGCTGCGGTAATCACTCTACATCAGGCGATGGGTCTGCTCGTTCCGTGGTCTTTTAAAATAAACCTTAGTTTTTTTTAAGAAGCCAAAATTCTGCATAGAAAAAGGAGAGTAAAATTAAATAGGCCAGAATAATTAAGAAAATTAAGTGATATTACAGAAGCAGTGATGGTGAAATAAAATTTACGGGGTCGGTGGGTACTCATAAATTTTAATTTGATGGCACTTTTGGAACCTTATAAAATGATGGTAATTCATTCATTACGTTTGTGAAAAATTGTGTGCAAAAGAACTAGCCGTGTAGGGCGTGAAAACTCGTTGTCTAATCATATTGTAGTACCTATAGACAGATCGTATTGTATGAGATAATATTATAATATATTATCATCGTCAGCTAGAATAATAGTTTCGTAAGACAAACAAAATAAACTGCGCATGTTCCCCGTTTTGTACCAGTTTATGTCAACTTATTTATACGTACTACCATACTACGTATAGCTTTCTAAGACATATTGTGAAGTCAATGACCTGTAGTGTTTGTTAACTATTATATTATTAATCGACTATGGCGAAGCCAAAAGGTATGGTAATGATTTGGCAGTCTACGTATGTTTAAATATTAAAAAAACGCTATAATACTATGTAACTTTCTGATATAGGTAACGCACGATCGGATCGCCGCGAGATTCCAGGTCAACTGTGTTGCCACCGAGATGTATTAGGATTTAGGAGGTATAAGCGTCGCCTTGGTGCCTTCATTTTGTCATAATATTATTATGTTGTAGCTTGTATTTCGTTTCGACGTATGATTGGCCTTTGTGTAACATTTGCGATATGTTTGTACGATTCAAGATACCTACTGATTCCTTTTTTTTTTGCTTTATTTTTAAACAGTTCTTCATATTTGGGAACGAATTGGAAATTATTAATAAAATTACAAATGCGGCGCTGCGTCGGGTGTTGTTTCGTTTCTGTGTGAATTGACCATATATAAACATGTTTTAACATCTTCAAAAACGATAAATAAATAATATTTTGTCTAAAATTTATCCTTATTTTATTTCATTAGACTACTATAATATTTACTAAACTAAACTAGTGAATTGGCAAACTAATATAACAAAATATATCGATTCAATTTTTTATACTTCGCGCGTCGTTGTGTCATAGTATGATTGGACTTTGAAGCCTAAAATATAATTTTGTGCTTCTAGGGTTAAAAAAATTGCCGCATGTGTACTTCAGTGCTCGCGACTGTACAAAATTCATGAATGGCACGTAACCGCGACCGTGACAGATATACATTTTTATCGCGCACCTAGTTAATGATACAATGACCTACATGCAGAACAAAGCCCCGATACGCCATTTTTACACGCTACGATTTAACGTCTGTCTGAATAGCCGGTGTGCAATTATATGCAGTTAAAGGATTCTGGAATAACGAGTTATTATTAAATCGGTATTCTTAAACCGTTGGTCGGTGCGCAATTTCAGTGAAAGGTAGATCTCGATACACTTTTCGCGTGTTTTACACAAGTGAAATTTATTAAATATGCCCATTACCTAATCATAGAAATTGTAGAACACGCCGACTAATATACTGTAGTTGTATTCAATCACACTAATAAATAAATTAAGGTGCCGTTTGTCCTACGATAAATGTAATTTTGTGATATCGTCACGTACTCGCGTCGCGGCTCCTGATATTTCCTATTGTGATCTATTTCACGACATTGAAGGGAAACAAAAAGGGGTCGTGATCAACAGACAAAGTTATGGTGCATTCCCTCAATGGACTAACGTGAGGAGTAGGGATTCCCTTGCCCTTCTCAGGAGTTACGTTTAAAGGAATAACTAGAGTAGTTACGCTCCAAATCTTCATGCAATTTACCATACGTCGTTGTTCATTATTGTGTATTATTTATGTATACTGGTCAATTCACACTGAAACGAAACGATACGTGACATCGCGCTGCATTTTTAGGATAGCTATTCAAAATTGAACTTTATTCATCACACAAGAGAATACATGATACATACAATATACATTTTTGCCTTTCAGAAAATATAAGAATTGTGCTGATTTATAAAAATGTATGTTGGGTTATTGTGCGGAATAACTGTACCTTTTGCGACAATATCACACAGAATGTTCGATCGATTTTATATTGACTGGGACTATATGATCCGATATCCGGAAGGCCGTAGAAAATTCTGAGCATTGTAAATAGAACTCTGCGCTAATACAATAGAGTTGAAAATCTAAGACATGAGTGTCGAGTCAAATGCCAATATCATATAATATTATGACAGCTCCACTCTCTTCTCTCACTCGACACATTCATTTTCAACTCTCTTGTATTAGCGCAGAATTCTGTTTTCAGTGGTCTGAATTTTCACCGGCGTTCCAGATTCCGGAGCATAAAGTCCCAGCCTAAGGCTACGAGTAAGTTTGGACGTCACATTTAAGAGTCATTGAGTTTTCCAACAATGACTCTCACATGTGACGTCAATAAACGAAAAATTAGACACGCTTTCCACCGTAAGGACAAGCCATTTCTACAAGTAAAATGTATCCAAGTTCCAACATAAGTGATGTCCGCAAGACTTGAGAAATGGGGTGAAATATTAAAAAGAAAAACAATAATATTATGTTATATCAGTTTATTTGTATGAAGTTTTATGCTGAACTAGCTAGTGCCCGCAATTTTTTTTGCGTGGAACTATTAATAGAGACGGAAACCTTTTTTAAAGAAATCCTAAGGTAAGAGTAGCCTAAGTTAACTAACTAACCCTATATAACATCAGCTATCTGCCAGTGAAAGTCCGGTCAAAATCCGGCCGTTTCAGAGATTATCTAGAACAAGTAGACAGACAGAGAGACAAAAATTTTAATAATGAGTTTTTGATGTAGGTACCGTATATACTACCAATTACAATATGCAATTAGTACAGAGCTTGTAATTTTAAATTAAAAACAGACGCTCAAATTTTATTTGTATGTCACATAGATCTTGTAAAGGGCTCATCCTTAGTTTTGAAATCATTTCCCCACTTTGAAGTAGTCTGCTATAGTATATTATATCTATGTTCTCTATGTCTCTCTCGAATCTAGTTTTCGTGTAACGTAAAACAACGTTTTGTATTCAGCACAAGCTATTAGCTTACGAATTTTATTTTAACTTTTCATGTCTCAATTTCGCTAACAGAAAGTCTTTCAGCGAAAAGTTTTGTGACATTTTCATTCAAATATGTAGGTCCTTTGAGGTTGTACTATTTTTAAAGCTTTATTCTAGACTAGCTTTTGCCCGCGGCTCCGCCCGCATAAATAAAGTTTCCCACGGGAACATGACTGCACTGTTTCAGGATGAAAAGTAGCCTACTACTACAATACCAAACTAATACAGCAACAAATTTCATCAAAATCCGTTCAGTAGTTTCTTGCGTGAAAGAGTAACAAACATCCATCCATCCAAACATTCACCAATCCTCACAAACATTTATAATAGTATATTAGTAGAATAAGCTGACATATAACACTATAATGTCTAAAAAGGCCAATTAATTTACGTACAATTAGTTAGGTACCTTTTACTATTTTAGAGTTTTATTCCAGGTATATTATAATATTATATGTCTAAAAATACGAATTTATTTACTTACAAATTAGGTACTTAAAAATTTTACAGATCGTAAAGCATTTTATTTCTTAAATAGAAACGCTGACCGCGACATCGTTCACGCAGGAAGAAGATCACTAATCCAGTGGTTACACTTTTCCGGGATAAAAAGCCAATGTATCCATCCAGGCATCAACTATACCTGATATGCGGTATATATTATACGTGGCGCCGCAGCACTAGCCAGATTTGTATGTCATTTATTGCCGCATCGCTGGCTGTGAACGCCGCAGCTCCCTCGACGCCGCCGCTGCCGCTGACGCGGCGGCGCCGCCAGTGCTGCGGCGCGTGTATAAAGTCACTGTATGTTAAATATTTTAACGAACGTACGTGAATTTGTGTATTATGTTATCGTTTAAAACAAAACAAAAACGTCAGTACAGTACCTATATACTATTAAACAACAAAGAACACGAAAAGGCTCTCGATTCCAACACGCTCAGCTCATTTAACATGTCTCATGCTCCGTTCGGAGTATGAGTTTTAGTGTTCATTTCGTGTTCATTTCGGAGAGAGATTAGAGAAAAATATTGATAAACTGAAAAAATACATCAAGGTTTTAGTAGGCTATTTTTTGTGAGAAATAATCCTATAAATAATGAGAGGAATGTAACATTCTAATAATGAAAAGTTTGTGTAAATCGGGAACAAACATACAAAAACGCAAATCTTTCCTCTTCATGATAAAATAGTATAGATAATAAACTAAATAGTTTATCTTTCCACGTTGTATTTGATTTTTATACAAATCAAATTCAATGCGGATAGATAGGTAAATGGTTCGCAAACGCCTGGTTAAAATTTAATTAGCAAATTCATTTCGAGGCGTCTCTTTACTCCGTGAATCCTTATATCTTAAATATACCCAAGTGGAAAATCAGAGAGTATATTATTAATTAATTTAATAGGAATTAATTATATTGTTACTATAAATGATCTTTATTGCGTTACTAAAATAGAAGTTCAAAGGTTGGTTTATGTTGAAAATTTTCGTCGTAAGCTTGTATTTGTGCTCGCCGAGACAGCACGAGCCCTACAGAATTCTCAGAAATAATTGCGTATCCGTATTAGGCTGGGACTATGTGATCCGGAATCCGGAAGGCCGTAGAAAATTCAGAGCGTTGAAAATAGAACTCTGCGCTAATACAGTAGAGCTGAAAATCTAAAACACAAGTGTCGAGTTAAATGTCAATATCTTATATGACAGCTCGACACTCATGTGTCCGATTTTCAACTCTATTGTATTAGCACAGAGTTCTATTTTCAGTAAATAAGCAGCAAACCATTTTGTATCAAAAGGTATATATATATATAGCTTTTAGGGGGTAAAAACGTATTACTAAGACTACGCTATCCTTCCGTCTGTCTGTCTGTCACCGGGCTGTATCTCGTGAACCGTGATTGCAAGACAGTTAAAATTTTCACAAAATATGTTGTAACAACACATGTTACAGCGGAAACATAGATACATCATATTTAGTGACCATTCATTTTGTGATCATTTGTGATTGTCATCAATAAAATATGTGATAAAATAAATATTTAAGTGGGGCTCCCAAACAACAGCCGTGATTTTTTGCCGTTTCGTACGGAACCCTTTGTGCACGAGTCCGACTCGCGCTTGACTGATTTTATAAATAAAGGCATTGTAAAGGAAATGTACTATCACTCGGCAATAATAGTTTTTCTATGAAAATGACAGACGATGTATTATGATCAACGACGGATCACGATAGAAATTAAAAACGTGGTTGGACTGTATGTTATATTTAAAACGTTAGTGCGCCGTGATATTAGTGAATTGCATACCACGATACATACATGCAATTGGGCCAGCCAGCTTGTACCAAAGTCATGGAGCTATACATGACTTTAATCACAATGATTCCAAAACTAAGGATGGACTATGACGTACATTAGACAGAACAAATTTTCATATGTAACAAGAAATAGTTACGCCATCTTGATTTCGCCATACCTCAAAATATGTCAGCCATCTTGATTTGACCATACCTCAAATGTCAAAATGGCCCCAAACAATCCCAAAAGTGGGGCCATTTAAGTGGGGGCAGTTTTTTCTGCGACATGCCTTGTTTATAATATATACGTCTATGTATAGAGCTTAATTCTTCCAGCTATTAAAATTAAAAATTGGTCTCGATATTATTGTCGTTATAAGAAAATTAATCTAAACCGAATTTCTCAAATCGCAAAATGAAATTGCAAAAAAATATTTTTGCGATTTTATTATGCTCGCTTTGCAGTTATTTAACATGTTCATTGAGTAAGGGGATCGTAGGGGACACGAGAGCCAGTGCGGTCCAAAAATCGTATTTTATCCCTCTGTGCGGGAAGGTCGTATTTTTTTTATTTCTGTGCGTGTCACAACACATTGCCAAGAGAGATCTTTTATATCTCCGAAATCGGAGGCCTTGCAAACGTAAGGAGTGACGAGCGGGCAGCGCGGGCGCCACGCGCTTTGTTTTAGTGCCGTTCAAATGTCGATAGCGAGAGACCACGCGTTTGGGTACTGACAACTACGTTAAATTACGTATTTATAATACCAAGTGTAGTGCTGGCATCTAAAAATTGTGATTATTTAAACTATATTCAAATTAATGTTCAGATCATATTAATTTTTAACGTGGTAACAAAAAAAGTTGTTGCACAGGCTGCTACTACAAATTACGCCTTACACTGGATAGTGTACAGGCAGCCAAGAAAACTAAACGAATACTGACATATTGTATGCAATGCAACCAATCAATGTGTATAACTTCCTGTATTAAAAAATCTTTTTTTAAAAAGTAAAGACTTTACGTATTTTAATAGTTCTATTGTATCTACTTATAAAAGTTTGACTATCGATAGCAAATTTAATTTTACTTTCCCCTCACTAGTCTAGTAGTAGTCTACTCAAACTATTTTAATTTGCAATACACGATATTATATTAGACACCAAATTTTTTTTTTTGTATTTTCTCTATCCCATTTGTCTTATTTGCGTGCTAAGCAACCTATATATACAGTAATCGATGATCTATAATCCACAGAAATTTTATGCTCACATTTAATTTTTTGAACGAGTCATGCTTACTTTAAAAAATAATTTTTAGGACATATTTTATGTCTCACACGCACTCCAGTTAAGCAGGTTACGAGTTCTAATAGGTCTCAAACGGCCTTTCTGCAAGTCTTCTGAAAATGGCCTCGTACTGAACGTGTTAAAAGAACATAATATTTTCTCTATATCATTGTTTGCTCAAACTGTACTAGTAACATTTATTTATACATTATTGTTGCATAATGACCGTAAGTTTAAGAGATGTAATTGTCAATGTCATATTGACAGATGTCACGAGTAAAGCCTATTTACTTATATATCGTATAACTAAAAGGCTATTCTCAGTGTAGACTGTAGACGTATTTGTGTTAGACATACCTCATATGTAATACGTATCTGTGTTCAGCACCAATACAGGAGAATATAAGAATTGCTGCTGTATTATTATCATCACCACTCAAGCGTAAGAAGGACTTACTTAATTATGTTTATAAGTGCAATTAAGTACTTAAAATGGAATACTAAAAAATATTCATTATATCATTATTCGTACCATGTGTTTTTTTAATGTTTACGATTTACAACTAAAAAGTTTATATCTTTTTTTTGTTGTATGTAAAGTGCTTATATTATTATTTATTTTGTTTTAAAACAATATTGTAAGGGTCAATTCACACCGATACCAAACGTTACGTGACACAACGTTGCATTTTTAAGATAGATTTTCAAAATTGAACATCATTTTTTACACAAGAAGATACACGTTTCATTGTTAGATTTCGAATGTCAGGTTGCACCGCGCCGAAATGCGCATGTGCAGTGTATGAGTCGATTTAATATGAAATGTACCTTTTTGTGTAGCGAATAAAGATCAATTTCGAATAGCTATCTTAAAAATGTAGCGCTGCGTAGCGTCACGTATTGTCGCTTGTGAACTGACCCTTAGAGAAAAGAAGCATTTTTTGCAACATTTCGAACTTATTTTCAAAACTAAAGTTAGGCTATTATGTACATTTGACAGAACAAATCTTCATACAAGAAAAAGTTACGCCATCTTGGTTATCACTCTACCTCAAATGTTAGACATCTTGATTTTAATTCTTCTTCAACTTCAAATGTCATAATGGCCCCAAATACTCCAAAAGGGGCCATTTAATTGGAGACAGTTTTTCCTCTTTTTTTTTTTTTTTTCGAATGGGTCTACGCTAATGGCTTTAAGCCCTCTTAGCTTAGTCGGTCTGGTGACTGCCATTTGGCAGTCGTTTGGTGGGAAAAACAAAGAGGGAGTTTGACCCCCCTCTTACATCACCCCCTAGTTGGTGATGTGCTAACTGATTTTTGGGAATAACCTCGGTTAAGTTATTTTTAGGACTGGAGAGATAGTCCCTCCTGCTGAGGGGTCCGACCCCTTCCACACTCTCTGACGAGTGTGGTTGCTCACGCGCGGTAGCACAAACTAACGGCGTATTTGTACGGATAGAGAAGCTCGATTTTAAGGATCTGGGAGGGCCGTCCCTCCCCCCTTCCGCGTGCGGTCGGGTGGACTCGCGCGCGAATGTCCTGATGTCGAGTGCTTCCGCAGTATTTATAGAGCTTCTATAACAATATCGCGGTCGCGTTCATAATTATTTTTGGCTATACTAAAGGCAGTCGAACTCGTATCCGGGTTCGAGTCCGGTGGTCCCGTGTTTGAGTCGGTCCGTAAGTCTTTACGTGTGATCGTGTCTGGTGTAAGACTTCGGGGTAGGCGCCGGCGTCTACCCCGGTGCTTTTCTAATCACGCGGGTGCATGTTTTGTGTTTATGAGAACTCCTTTATTTTGTTTATCAAGTCCGTGTGACTTGCTAGTGCTGACATGCGGTCCTCGAAGGAACCTTGTAGTTTTGTGACGAAGACGTTTAGCTCCGTCGAATCTATTTCACTGAGAAATCTGGCTGCGAACGCTATGTCGGCGCCGAAATTGGAGGTCGGGGGCGGTTTTGCAGGTCCCGTTTCTGTGGCCCTATTGGCCGGGGAAGGGAGGACCTTTGTCGGACTGGCTGGGAGGGCCGTCGACCTTTGAGGAGGTGGAGGAGGTCCTTGTGGACTCTTTTTTGGTAAACCCCAAGCAGGTTTGGAGGGAGGAGGGGCAGGGACGTACCTCTGCTTTGGAGGGGCATCTCTACTTGGAGGAATTTTGCGCCTTTTTGCTTGGGGTGCGCGTTTGCACCCTTTGTAGTTGGCCGGATGGCCAGAAGAATTGCATAGGACGCAGCTGGGGGGAGTAGTCTCCTCAGCTGGGTTCCTACGCGGACATTCGGACGTGCCGTGGTCGCCCAGGCATTTGACACAGCGCGGTCTGGCGAAGCAGTTCCGCGCTGAGTGGCCGTATAGTTGGCAGCGGTGACACTGCCCCGGCATACCCCTTTTATAGGGGGGTTCGATAGCTAAGCCTGTAATGTGGCATATATTTTTAATGTTAAAGATGGCTTTTCCCTCCGGAGTGAGGGGAAGTACGACAAGTACCATGTTGTATAGGTACTTTTTTGTTGGGTGGTACATCCTGTGTACCTCTTTGGCGGGGATCCCCTGTCTGCAGAGGTCCTCGAGGACGGAGTCTGTGGAGAGCTCTTTATCGACACCCTTGATGACGACTCGCAGAGTGCGTTCGTCCTCCAGGGCATACGTATGATAACCGATCTGCTTTTCTCTGAGAAAAGCAGTCAGTTTCCTATGATCGTTTGGGGTTGGGACCTGCATCATGATCCCGTTTGGGGTGTTTCGGGCTGACGAGTAGTTTATACACTGCTCGTTTATTGCTGCATTTACAAGGTTCCACTTTGCCTTCTCCTGTACTATAACAGGAGGCGGCAATTTGGGGGCCTTGGGGCTGTTCGGGGCTGCGACTGTTTGGTCGTCAGTCTGCATGGGTTCAGTACGGGGTGGGGTTCCGGGTTTAAAACCCCTGAAGACTCTACCGTTTCCGCTTTTCGCGGTTTTTGCCGGTGGTGTCGGCGAGGAGCAGGCCGCAGAGGAAGCGCCGTTCGCGCGTTTCCTCTTCTTGGTCTTTTTATTCTTTACGGTTTGAAAACCGTCATCCCCCTCGGAGGTCTCCTGCTCGGAGCAGGACATCTCCGACTGGGATACATCAGTATAATTGTCATCGCTCTCTTGCGATGACTTTGTAGTCGCCGTCGTCGCCGGTGACGACGGCGATTCTTCGGACGTAGCTGCCGGGGAAGCCGGAGAGCTAGCGGGGATGGGATTCAATTTTATGTACTCATCCCAGGCCTTTGATGCTCCTGGGAATGTTTGTTCCAAAAAGGACAGGAACTGCTTTACCATGGTGTTTTCCATGGTAGCGCCGTTTACCCTGACCCTCTTTGGTCTGCTCTCTATTTGGAAATTTAATTTGGGGATTCAACCCCTCCCGGCATCCGGGGGGGAGGTGTGTGCGTGGAGGAGTCCACTGGTGTGTATCCTAATCGGCAATTTCACTCTACTTACTTTTCTTTTGTTCCTCGGACGCAGGAACACACCGACACTACACTATCGCTATGCGAAGCGATCGCGAAGGTGGAAAAGTGTTAGATAACGGTCGCGCCTAAAAATAACGGTCGTCGCGAAAAATAACGGTCGCCGCGAAAAATAACGGTCGCGGCGGGAAAAACCCAACGGTCGTGATGGAACCCGCGAACTATTCCGGCGTCACAACGATGCTTTAAGCCCCGAGGTGAAGACACTGGCACTGTGTATCGTATTATAATAATCACTTCAAATAAAGAACTGTGCATTAACTTTAGCAGTTGTGTGTTACCAAATCTGGCTGCCGCCCAAATCGGAATTTGAGAGCAGAATGAGTTTTTCCTCAATATGCCTCCTCTTTAATAGGTAGAAGTTTCCTTAGATTTGGTTATTGCACTACCCACTACCCATAGACCATTGACCGGATCGTCCTGTCTCCTAGTCGCGTGTGTTAGTGTCTCGCTCCGCGTTTCGTGCCGTCTCGCTCTAACTGCGTAGTAGTGACTCGCTCACTCCGCGTTAGTGTCGTCTCGCTCCAAACGCGTCGAGTGTCTCGCTCACTCCGCGTTTTCGTGTCGTCCCGCTCTATCCGCGTAGTAGTGATTCGCTCACTCCGCGGTAGTGCCGTCTCGCTCGGAAACGCGTCGAGTGTCGCGCTCACTCCGCGATCGTGCCGACCCTTACTAGTGCAGTGCCTATTACTCCTAATAGCGACCGTAAATCCACACCTTATTCATTAGAATAAGTTGTGGATTTGCGCCTTGCTGGGGAGTTGCCCTGCTCTTGGCCTCCCGTTGAGTTTCGGCTCAACGTTGGGTCACGAGGAGACAGCCTCCCTAAGTGTGTGTACCGTCTCCGTGTATGTACACTTAGTGTATCGTCCGTCCACATATAGTGTGAGTACCTTTTGTGTTGTGATACGTACACCTGTTGCCGTTCAGTGTTGACTGTTTGTGTGACTCGTGTGTCTTTATGTTGTGTTACCTAGTGTAAACATGACGGACTATGATCCGTGGCTACCACGCCACGACCATCTAAACACTCGTGCGGACTCCGAGACGACGTGCAGCCCGGCCTCATCGAGGTCCAGCTCACGCTCAATCCCGGACCACACGCGCCACCGTATGCTCGCCGAACCTAGCTTGTGCGAACAGGACACCGCCCGCCCCGGATCGCCCTCGGCATTCTCGCGGGGGTGTACTGGTACCCCCCCGCCCCAATACCTTCCGATGGCGGCCCGCGGCGAGTCTGGGCCCCTGCCCAGCACAGCCGATCAGGGTTCGGCCAAACCGAGGCGCTCATCGCGCCATACTGCTCAGGCGAGCGATCTACGCCAGCCTGCTGCACACCTCGGACCTGACAACGTCCAACAGGCGGACACACTCCGCACCACCGCGAGCTCAGCTCGCCCCTCGCTGGCCCCTCAGCCGCGACAACACCACGCCGCGACGGCTGCTCAGCCGCGCGGCCTACACCAGCCCATCGCGAGCTCTCCGCGCTCGCCTGACGCTTCGCCGGCCCCACAGCCGCGCGATGACCGCCGAGCCGCACCTAGTGCGCCACGGAAATCCGCCCAGGCGTGCCGCACGGGTTCCCCTTTACCGCGCGCCCACCTTCCCGCCACCACTTATCAATTTTTCACCGGTTTCCGGCCGTCGGCTGTCATACGCTGAGGTGTGCGCCTCCTTCCCCCACGCGTAGACAGCCACAGCCCCCTCATATCGGCGCCGTCGGTAAGTACGACGCCGCCACCCTCTAAAAAATCTGCCCCTCGCTACCCGTCCCTGGTCGCCGAGCGAATCGACGACTGGGTACATCACTTTCGCTGTCTTCGCGACATACTGGGGCACATACCTAATGCCAAATATAACGGCCGTGCGATTCGCTTCTCGCCCCAAAGCGAACAAGAGTACACGGTCGTTAAGCGCTACCTGACGGACCTGGAGAAGCGAGGACAGGCCTCCTGGTTCACCCACTCGCCACCACAGGAAAGGACTATCAAGGTAGGTATCAGGGGCCTACCTTCTTTTACAGACACCGGAGAGATCAGGGCCGGTCTCGCCGAACTGGGATTCGTGGCGGAGCACGTTTCCCTGATCCAGGCGAGGTCTAACCCCGGTGCTTGCCTATTCTTCGCCCTTATCGCCAGGGCCCCGGACGTCGTACCCGGCATATTCAAGGTGTGTAATCTTTTAAATATGCCGGGAGTTCGCATCGAAGCCTGGCGGGGCCGAGGCGGCCCGGCCCAATGCCACCGATGCCACCAATTCCGGCACTCTAGCCACAACTGCCACCGGAAGGTGGCCTGTGTCCGGTGTGCCGGAGAACACTCTGTGCGGGACTGTCCCCGCTCCCCCGCCGAGACGCCCACCTGCGTTAACTGCAGGGGGGCCCACCCTGCAAACAGCAGACAGTGTCCGGCGTACCGTAGGGCTGCACGGAAGCCGCGAGCCGATAATGCCCGCGCTCCCCCCCCCCCTCCCTACGTACCTGCCGACTCGCCTCTCCCTGAGCCAGAGTCCCCTCCTCCTCCGCCGACCTCTACATCACTTATGGCGGAGGCGAATGACTACACACAAAGGTATGTCCCCCCCTCGGCTCCCGACTCCCCTGCGCAGCCTTCCAGGAGGAAAAAGCAGCCGAGCCCCAGGAGGAAAGTTGCCACACCCCCTGTGGCCTCCCCCTTTGATGCCGCCACTATCCCAGCAAGCCACCAGCAGGAGCTGGAGCCTCCCGCGCTCGCTCCTCCGCAGCCGGACTCCAAGCGGACCACTCGGCGCTCGCGGCGCCCCCCGCGTGGACCTGCTGACTCCCCTGCGGCTACCACAGCCGCGGAAATAACCGCCTCCGAGCCCACAAACCATGCGGCCGCACCGCACTTGCAGCCTCCGGTGCTCGCTTCGCCGCCCCAAGAGCTGGTGCAAAGCGAGGCCCCCGCATCGACTGCAGAGTTTCTGCAGTCTCTCCTCTCCCTGGTCATGGACTTAGTTCAGAAGGTTCAGGCCGGGGAGGAGATCCTCCAAGCCACCATACAGGCCCTCATAAAAGGCGCCCCCACCATCGCAGCCCTAATTAAAACTTGGACCCCCAGGCCCTAGCTCGGACCCGCGCCTGGATATCTCCGGCATCCAGAAGCTCCTATCAGAGGAGCCGGCTGTGACTGCCGGAGATCCGAGCTGCGTGTACCGGACTCGGGACTCACGCGTGTTATGCACTGCCCCCCCCACGCTCCTCGAACGTGTTAATCGTAATCTTTAAGTTGCAGGATCACCCGTTTCCCTCAGCGAGCGGTAGCCGTGTGCCCGGTCAACTGACCCGCTGCCGTGGCATGCCCGCTCGCCCACAGCCACCGCCCTGACGACACCAGACGCAGGGAGCATCCCGGAGCCACGCGGCCGAGACGCCCCCATGCGCGGTGCGCCTCCGAAAATGCACCGTTGGATCGATGCCCCCGCCCCCTTTACACCGCGCCGGCTCAAACCGGCGCAAATACAAAACAAAAGAATTGTGCGCCCGGAGTATGACGTGGGGCAGCCCTATTGCCCACACGTCAGCCCCGTGGCAGCCCCTTCCCCCCCGACATAAAAAGTCTGGGGCTCGGGAAATACCTTTTCCCCCCCCCCTTCATTTCCCTGGTCGGTTGTGTCCGTGGTCGACAAAAGCGGCGCGTGTGGGAGTGGACCCATGCACGCTTCCTGGTCCCCGGACCAGGACCCCACGCGTCGTCGGAGTCGACCGCAGGTCTTGGCCGCCCACGGCCCTTGCTACCTTCATTTCCCTCGCTCCCTCGGGTTTCCTCCGCGTTCTGCCGCGGGGGGTCTTCCCTAAAACTGACGTCTTTGCGCCCAGTATTCGTACTGGGTGTGTCTCTGGAACTCCACATGCAGAGGGGCATAGCCTCTGATCATGTTTTCGCGCCCAAGGCCCCTTTCAAGGGCCCGGCGCGCCTAGAAGACGCCTTCTTCTAAACTACCCATAGTGTTCTTTGCTACTCGATGAAACACAGGCGTTACTTAACGCCAGTTTTCTGTAGGGCCGTGACAGACATATCTACATATCATATATCCAGACTATATAACAGCCCAATGAATAGGGTAAAGACCTATCAGTGCTTTAAACAAAGTTTGGACTAGCTTAAAAAACCGGCCGAGTACGAGTCGGACTCGCGTACGTAGCCGTACCGCCGTACGTAGTAGGTTCCGTACCATTATTACAGATTATTACATGTTTACTCATTATTTCATTATTTTTGTACGAAGTTTTGTGAGTAAGAAGCATTACACAAGTTAAGTATCTATAACTGCTGAACTAACAAAGTTATATAAGCGATTATAGTTTTTCATCAAAGGTCATCACGAACATCGTGATTTTTTTCAGATTTTCGAGCCAGCCGCTTATCTGCAAAAATATCAGCAAAAAAATGGGCTTCAAAGTTGAATATCTCGCAAACGGATACCTTAATCAAAAAATCGTCTAATCAACCTCGCAATGTTTTCAAAAGACCTATTAATTGATACCCCACACTAAAAAAAATATTTTTCGTTATTTTCTTTTAGCACTTTGTCGACGTGGTAAATACACAATATATGTTATGTTAATATAATAACGTTTGGATGGCAAGCCGAAGACGGACGGACATGAAGAAACCATAAGGGTTCCGAGTCGTGAACTACGGAACCCTAAAAAGATGTATTTTCTTTTTTATTTTGTTGACAGAACACGTTGTGGGTATGGGATTATGGAAGGTCATCGGAGAGTAAGGGCGAGCTAGGGCGAGTAAGTGCGAGATGGGCGTAGATAAAAACTTACTCCTTAATAACTATAAAAGAGTCCAGATAGTGGACATATCATGACGCCGCTGTAAGGGTGACGTACAGTTGCTGACATACATCCGGTTGAATATTCAAATGCTTCTTAAATTTAACGAGCTCCCAAGTCTCAAGCTGTTACTTTCGCTGCTTGGACAGCATATGTCTTGAGAACCTCTTTATTTAAGAAGACGTGTCTGATGGCCGCACTCAGATACATTTAATGCTTACTTAAGGAGTTACTTAGTAGAGATTTAGACAGAAACTGTATGGACTTTATGTGTACCTACCACCTACCTGCTAAGTAGCTCCATAAGTAAGCATTCAACGTCTCTGAGTGCCGTAATGACTGTCAAACATGTCAGACGTTTTAAATATGCTTATAATATAAAGTGCGGTCATGGAGCACGTACAATTTCGTACATTGACTTATCGCGACTAGTTGAAAGAGACAGGTAACGATAAGTCAATGTACAAAATTCTACATGCTCCGCGACTGCACCTTTTTTCGACGTTATAATGTGAAATCTATCTGGATACCCGACTACGGCGAAGCCAAAAGGAAAGGTAATAATTTTAGCAGCTAGCACGAACAATTGACAAGTAAGTGTTCGTTACGTTATCGAAAGAGAATTGTATGAAAATGAAGACAGCGCCTAAACAATTGGCATTCGATAACGTTACGAATACGTGCTTGTCACATTTTGTTCATGCTTACCCCTCAGGTTATGGTTTTCAACTTTCGATTATTTTGTAAAATAGTTTTCTTCGTGTTCTTGAAAAGTCCATTTAAATACATGTTTATGATTGCGACTGTACTCCCTTTATGTTGATACACTGATTCCGCTTTCAATTTTCTCCCCAAGCTAAGTCTTTGATATTTTCGTCTCATTTAGACGATCATATTTTTTATTGTTCACAGTTTTTGTCTCAAACGAAACTGCACGTAAAATATTTTATTCAAAGTTACAGAGACTTTGTTACTTTGATCTGAAAGCTTTAAATGTTTTAATCTAAATAAATTTTTGTGTACTATTTCTAAGGAAAGTTGTAGTTAATTTAACAAAAAGTGTAAAATTTAAGAGAACCGAGGTACAAACGACGTACCTACCTGTGACGTCACTATTAGGTAAAAATGTACGAAATATAAGGCCGCATATTTGTACATTTTATCTCCGGAATTTGTATAATTTTGAATTCTTTTTGTATTTACTAAGCTACACATAAAATATTGTATTTTTTTACGTTTATCAAATAATAATACCTCAATATTTAGGAGTATATAAATTAAAATAAAATATTTTATAATACTAAAATATAATAAAATTAAAATATTTTACACGTAGTCGTCTCCCCATTTTGACAATCTGTTTTAAATTGATGCCTATTAAAACATACCGTCAATTTCTTCTGCGTGTGTTGTGGCCTATATGCTATAGGTATGTAATATCTCACCAATCTACTCTACATCTGTCACAGCCGCGAGTCGCGTCTATTGTTATTGTTTCATCTGTGGAGTAATTAGAAACTTAATTAGTGTTGACGACTCACTGGCTTCGTAGTGGAGCTATAAATAGCTAATATTAGTGTATTTGACGGCAAATAGTAGCATAAGGCAATTTTTACACTGACAATGAGTTCCATCATTCCGCGCAGGGGTAGATTCTGCTATTACGCGCGCGGCGCGTTAACACACCCTACAAATTTTCAGTTCATTAAAATATATTTATTTTTTCAAATTTATTTTTTTTAAAATAATGTTGCATACAATTAATAACCTGGCTTGGACATTCTTCTGAAGTAGACCAGCCGAAGACCCGTCAAATTCCAAAAGTTGGCGTTTAGCCCGAGGTCAGAGTTGTCATTTGACCCAAAAGTTCAGAAGCCAAGGGCTGTATTCACCATCTTACTCCGGTCATATCGAAATAAATCTACCAATATTATGTATTTAATGATATTAATTTTTAAATAAGGTTGTTCAGAATCTATTACGGACACTGTGGTCATATGACGTACTGCTTAGTAAATTAAAATTTCGAAAAAAATTTACTCATTGAAATTAAATTTAGCTCTTTACGGCGCTGTTAAGGTCATTGACCTTACCAACTATTTGTATTGATGTTATTTGGGTAAAGTTTTTACTTCCTCTTTAAATCATCTGTTTCTGTGAGGTTGATGAACTCAGCGCCTTAGGGAGCGCAATTTTATTTTATTAAGTATATTTTGTTTTCGAAATTTTAAATTATTTGTAGCCTAAACGTATTTATACATATAAGCTGTAGATCATAATATGTCCAAAATATCCGTAATTGATTTTTAACGACCTTATATAAAAATACAAGGACACATTGATTTGGTTTTTCTTCCATATTTTGTTTTACGTTTGGATTAAATTAGATCTGAACAGACTAATCGGATACGGACGTGTGCTCAAAAGAAGGAGCTCTACCACGTACATACCTACTACAAGTACAATACATACCTATTGGAGGTATTTCATTAACAATATAGCCTTCGTCGTCAAGTATAAGTCCCAAATAAGGGGGTCTAAAGTCTATGAGGCAGTCGAAATTTCAAGTCGAAGTTTTAAATGGGATATCTTCTGGTCTTGGGGTTTTTGTGGTTCAAAATATATTTATTTATTTTTAGGAGACATATTTTTTTATTTACAATGACAAATGAAAAAAATAATAGCTTCTCCATACAAACTTTCTTTACCCATTTTCATGCACGACATAAAATGCGAGTCTCGATAACAGCTATTTATGATGTTCCTACTTTATACGGAACCCTCGGTGGACGAGTCCGATTCACTTTTGTAGGGATTTTGAATAGAGGACTATTCTATCGAATAATATACTATGTTGTTGGAATATCTTAAATATTTGTGTTACACCCATTTTTTGTTGCCAGTTTTATTATACTTTGAATATGTTTTGTATGTTTTGAATATTGAAATAGGTACTATCGAACAGTTTGCTACTCGGCACTCGACCAGGCACAAGATCAAAATCCCTTAAGAGCGTCTATGAATCGTGCGCACGAACACATACTCGCGTATAAATACGGACTTCAACGATGTCTGCAGTCGGTGCGAACACTTACTTTATGTTTAAATATTTTGAAGCTACCTAGTGCAAAGAAAAATGTATAGAAACTGGTCGAGCAGAGCCTTTAGTCAAGATGCATTCGATAATTTCGACGGCGAAGGTTGAAAAATAATTTGTATAGGATTTGACATAATCGCAAGCGACATAATCAGTGGTGGATTTACACTAGGGGTAGTCAGGGCTAGTGCCCAGGGCGGCAAAATTTGGAAAGTAAAAAAAATATTTTTAGAAATATTTTTTTATAATTATCAAAATTGCACATTATAATAATTAATTAATTCTATTAATTAATCATTTTTTAATTTCTTGTTTGAAACGAGTTAAAAACGTTTTACAATGACTGCAAATAGTCTCAAAAGATTGGCTATTCTATGCATAGAATATGTACGTGTACGTCTACTTTAACGTTTAGATTGTGAAGATTTAATCGACCAATTTACAAAGTCAGGTGTGTTTGCCTGACAAACAAATGTAATACAATCATAAGTCATCGTTAGTGCAAAATTCATGATTCTTACAAAGATATATTATGATTGGCTTCACTGGGCGCTTTATCAATGATTTGTCTATGGATTCTTGGAATAAAAACAAATATTTTTTTAATATTATTGAAGTATATAATATATAATAAAATTTATGCAATGAGCAAGCAATTAGTTATTCTATTAAAAAAAATTAGATATAAAAACTATAATTTTAAGTAAAATTTCTGTTATAGGGCGGCATTTTCTTTAGTGTCCAGGGCGGCACTAATTTTAAATCCGGCCCTGGACATAATGTGTCACTTAGCGATGACTTATGTCAAATCCCATACATTTTTGATTTCGAACTTCACCAACGAAATTATCGATGCATCTTGACTAAAGGCCGAGGAACTTTGTCGATATTGTACGTATGGCCGACGTAGTTATTATATGAATAACTGAATAAAATATATGAAGCAATAATCATAACTTTAATCAAAACAAAACTTTTCTATCAAATATTAATCCAATTCATTACGTTTTTATCTTTTATTGAACAAGTTATTTTATTATTGATAAAAAAAAAAATCTTGTACTTCGGTTATCCAATTATGTAAGTTATGAAAATATGTTTTACGTTTGTTATCTCAAGTGAACACTCAAATATATTTGGTCACCTCCACACCTTGTAAAATTAATCAGCCAAGTATAAAATAGGGTTGTCAGAAATTTTATGCGCAACAAAAAATAATAAGTTCGACATACCTGTCTATCGGTCTGTTAGTCTGCATTATGTTTGTATATCTAGTGCCTGCCTGTCTGTGTATCTGTGGTATGGCAGCATAACGTATAATATAATTTATAGCTGAAATTTTAATGTTGTTCAAAAATGAAAAAAAAAAAATCTTCAAACTTCGCAAAATGCAAAATGTTAAATTTTCAATTAAAATTCAAAGAGAAAATATAAAACTTCGAATATTTTAAAGTATCGTGTGGATTTCTAGGTACTCCATTTAATACGCCTAAAAATTCTACGACAGCCCTAAAAGAAATAAAAAGAAAGATCAACTTAAAGCGTTCTAATTAAGTATCAAATATTTCAAACAGGTAAAGTTATATTACGAAAAGATTTATATAAAATATTTATTTTATTTAATGTGAGGTAATTAGAATTCCATTGTAATTTATTCATCCCTAAAAAAGAACTATTTTTATTCTATTGGTGATTAATAAAATGAAATAGACTACAGGTCGATCTGTGGATCAGGATTTACAATCCCTACTCTACTGTTATTGTGAAAGTTTGTGACCATGGATGGATGGATGGGTGGGTGGGTGGGTTGGATGGATGGATGGATGGTTGGATGGATGTTTGATACTCTTTCACGCAAAAACTACTGAACGGATTTTTATGAAATTTGGTTTGGTAGTAGTTTATTTAGGCTGTGGACTAAAACAGGCTACTTTTTATACCGGAAAAGTACAGTATTCCCGCGGGATACCCGAATGAATATTTACGCGGACGGAGCCGAGTCGGGAAACAGCTACTTCGTTCAGTAGTTTTTGTGTGAAAGAGTAACAAACATCCATCCATCCTCACGAACTTTCACATTCGTAATATTTAGTGGTAGGATTAAATATTAGCTATCTGATCTATATTAAAAAACAAATATTTATATCAATATATAATATTTAATTATTATTACTGTTAATTTTTTAATAACTGTACAAGTATTTTATAGGAAGTTCGGCAGTTCTTGTTAACCTACAAAGATTCTTTAGTCACGCGACCTTAAAGTACTTTTCTTGTAACTTTTCTCCATTGCGCGCACAATCGCTTAAACTATTCCAAAGTATGTAACTTCAAGTATTCAGACCGATTATTACTTAATAACTTAATTATTAACTAGCTTAGTACATAAAAAATACTTTTAATTAAATGTAAAAACATAAATTTGCTGCTACAGGCCTTGGCGCTCCTATTTAAGATTTTATTTTTGTCTCAGCTTCATTAATAAGTATGCCTACCTACCAGTGGCGTGGGGTTCCTATAACTCCATTCCTATTGGCTTCACTGACCACTTACCTTTTGAAGACTCCTCATTAAAATCCCTACCTATTATACAGGCTAGGGCTTCCCTATGAAGGAGAACCAGCCATCGCCACTGCTACCTACTCTATCTAGCCAGGTTGCTGTTTCAGTGGAAACGGAGAAAGTACTATGTTACCACTTGCCTACATAGTACAGGCTATGTAGGCAATTGCATAGTAACATAGTAAGTACTTGTACATAGGACGATAGGATACATGGGACGTGAAGCGGGGCAAACTTTTTAAGATTTCTTTATATACAACATTTTTTCATTTTTCATGAAAAGAAACAATTTTCATTGCGAGAGTTCAAATTGCGAGCTGCACCGATCTGAGCAGCGAGGCGCCGCTGTTGCGATTAAACATGTTTTTTTTGGTGTAGTGAATAAAATTCAATTTTGAATTGCTATATTTAAAAGTGCGCGCGGCGCCGCGTCTCGGTGTCAACTGACGTCAAATACTGCGCATAAACGTAAACTCCGAACTTTACGTTGTACAATTTCACATACCAATATGTCACGTCTGTTTACATATTGAACATATTATACTATCGTATACATTTCCATAAAAATCGTTGCGTGTACATAATTATAGATAAGATTAAGCTCGCAGGAAGTTTGGGAGCTTTCAGCTTTTCAGGCGACTCGGCGACGCGCGCTCTACGCCAACGCACGTCTCTCTCGCGCGCGTTATTACTATCGGAATATTATTCGAACATTTATGAATAAGCGAACAAATAATTTATTAATTATGAATAATTATGAAAGAATAATATTAAATTAGTGAGTGTTGAGTTTTGTGTTAAACAATGTTGATATTTAATGTGCAGAACGATTTCTCGTCACATTTTTTGGGTAAGTGTTACTTTTTAATTTATTAATTAGTTATAAAATATAAAATAATAAAATTAAGTATTACATTAAAAAAAAAAACATAACATTCTCAGAGCTAAGTTGACGCAAACTTTTTCACAAACAGTTTGCCTCAGTATAACCCTTTTTTTTTAAATATTTATGCAGTTTCTTGGTCTTGGTGCCATAATTAAAAAGCTCTATGGATATAATACTTGCAAACCCGTCGTTTTTTATTGTTTTTCCTTCTTTCTTCACAAACCAACTTGCCCTTTAATTTCATGAAATAAATTAGACCGTTTTCGCAATGATCTATGATCTAACATATGCGCTTGTTACATGGTACGGTTTCCGTTTTCATCACTAACTCTACATCTGAAACTAATATAAAGGTCATGATGCATATAAATACCTTCGACTCCGGTAGCCATAATATATTCTTAAATTAAGCTATATAATAGAGATAAGATTCTTCTTTTTGTAGCTATTTAAGTTTTTCTAGTATTCATTTTATTTTTAGTACTTTTATAGTTTGTAAATATTTTAAGTAGTTAGGTATAGTTATTAACATTATAATTGATAAGATGTTATTTATTTAATGATCTGTAAAAACAGAATATAATAACAGATAACAGATGGAGATAAGTATTTCATGTTACTCAAGAAACACTTATAGTTTCGCTCTGTCCCGTATGGACGGACCCATCTGTCTGTCTGTCTGTCTGCATGTATGTCTGAGCGCTTGTAATTATAAATAGATGAAATTTAGTATAGTTAGTTAGATTGTGTATAGATTTCAGTTTTGACACTATAAAATAATTATATCTTTATAATTTGGGTGGCCTTCCATAAATGTGAAGTCCCACTTCACATTTATGGAAGGCCACCCAAATTATAAAGATGAAAAATATTTTTTTCATTCTGTGGATTTCTTTCGTGTGGAGTATCGCAGAATAGGTATTTTTGAATAAAGTCCAGGTTGCATACATTACTTTTTTACAAAGTCAACCATTTTCGAGTAAACCAACTTATGAACAAAAGTGGTGGATAAGTTGGTCTCGTTTGTTGTGCTGTGGTTTAAAACTTATAAGCCAAAGTATATAATTTATAACTTGGCCCATAACTGAAATTTACAAACTATAAGTGGTAGTAAGTTGTAAATTTCCATGCCTATAGGTCATGGTAAAATCTCTTTTTTCACTACTTTCATATTATTATAGAGCCTGGATAGTATAATCTAAAAAATTAAATACAAACACATTATGTTAGCGATAGCACTATACAGCTCTATCGCACTATATAGAGGTCTGCAGAAACGATTTAACATGGGAGAGCCTTGTTTCAGCACGAATGGGCCGGCTCGACCTGATCCACGGGCTCACATAAAACCGGGGTGAAATAACGCTTGTGTATTGTTACTTCGAGTGGGCGAGGTCATCGCGGGTTGGAGATTTTGAGGACCGTGGCCAGTTACAAGTGTAACCTCTGGTGTTGCAAGTCTCCATGGGCGGCGGTAAACGCTTAACATCAGGCGATTCGTCTGCTCGTTTCCTAGCCAATTTTATAAAAAAAAAACCTCCATGTGTGATCTTGACATACTTTAATAATTACAGTGCGGCGATATTGTAGTTAAGATTATATGATCGACCTTAATTTTAATGCCGCTGACCGTCTGCACTAGTGGTTATCGCATTCGCTATCATAGAAATACAGCTATTTTAAACCATGGGTATAAAAGTTTAGAACTACAAAGCTAGGAAAAATAATAACACATGAAACGAGTACTAAAATCAAAGCCGTAAGCAGCTTCTGTATCACAAAACATCAACGGCCAAAACCCATAAGAGTGATTGAGAAAGCAAACCCAGGTCTTTTCATTTTTTTTCTGAGGATGTCTCGGCGTTGGAGATACTTTGGAGTCCATTTTTACGACGGAATAAGGACTTATGGTACACACAATAAGCGTTAGCATGCGGGATAAGGATCGGTATGATTATGTTTCTTCTCTTACTAATGACCACCCGGTCATTAGTAAGAGAAGAAACATGCTATGGTAACATCATGCTGTGGTTATTACTCTGAGCTATGAAGAACTACGCAATCCTAGCAAAGAATATATTATTATATTATTAGTAACGTCAAGAACCATCATTCGATAGACTTACATGATTGACAGCTCGCAGCTATGTGTGCGTGGCTAGACGTATGCCGGGGCTGCGCGCGTCGAGTGGGGCGTAAGTTTTTTCCAGCCAGGAATTTTGTTCACGGGGTCGGCCGCTGGTTTCGTGGTTTGACATAATTGTTTAATATTATTTGTATTTAATATTCTAATATTACAAAGTTTTAACATTCAGTACCTAGGCAACCGAGCTTTGCTCGGAGCTCTAGTAGATTTAAAAAGAAACACAAAATTATTTTACCGGGGCTCGAACGCACCACAATCCGAATTTTCGAACAACGCAAAACTCAACCAAACTGTCTATCGGACTGACATTATAGAGGCGAAGCTTGATATAATGTTGGACGATTAAAGAAAACACATATATAACTTAAAATGCGCAGTTTCGGAGGGATAAAACCCAGCTAGACCTACTTTCTCCCCTAAAACTCCTTGCATACTAAATATTTTCATGTAAATACTTGCAGCTGATGTCGAGATCACGATTATATATATACAAGATCGTTCGTATAAATTATAAGATTAGACACAAATATAAGATCGAACATTTTTTTTGTCGTCATGACAACTAACACTAATCAGTAGCACATATCATATTTTTTTTTATTTAACAAGGTTTTCTGTGTTCTTGGTTCATGGATGTGTATTTAATATCAAATATGTGTATAATATAATAAAAATCTTAAATATATGTATAGTATAAAAAGTATTAAATATATTTCCGTTGTCTGGTAACCCGTAACACAAGTTCTTCGAGAACTTACCATAAGACCAGATTGACGTGGTGTGAAGCGTCCATAGATATTGTATGTACTCTTTCCCAATTTAAAATTTGCTACCTATGTAGCTACCACTCGATCTGCCATCTTAAAAATAGATATAATTCTTTTTTTCACGATCAAAATATCATCATGTTATAAAAATTTAACTAGATTTAATTCTTTACAATTTATTCTATGATCATTTTTGCGTAGAAATTAGAGGCATGTTGACAAAATTAAAAATATATTTTTCGTTTACTATACAATGTTAGACAAAATTATAATAAACAATATAAAACCCATTTTTGTAGTTCTTAAATAATAACGAACATACAAACAATTTAAATTTACAACACGAAGAATTATCGGCCTAGGACTTAACGATATGCTGCCACCATACATTTGTCGTTGAACAATGCATGGCGGTAGCAGAATGTTTTTTCAACAAATCATTTTGCGAGGAAGAGACGGGCAACATTTTTTATTTGCTTTTAATATTTAATCGCGTCAACCAAAATAACTTATTTTTTTTTACATTTATGTATCTCTATTCAACAATTTTAAACTTTCATTTTCAAAAATGTGTTATTCGATACTAGGCAACATCCCTATTGATAGGTTTAGCATTACAAAATCTTAGAGGGTCATTTTAGTTCATATTGTTTTATAATCAACTACATTTTACTTTTCAAGCCCTTTCAGATATCCATAACATCGAGGAGTTAGTAAACAAATGTACTCGTAAAGACCGTCATTTTATACCGGCTGCCATTAACAGTTTACAAACACATTGAATATTATACAAAGTTTAGTGGCAATAAAACCTTATGTAGGTACATAAAATAAAGGATGTACTAAATATAAGATCAGATTTGGTAATGCGAAAAGGGGTAAAATTTCCATTCGAAAGTTGTCCCCATCCAAAACTGGGGGTTCCGCACGCGCCTGGCAATGTTAAAGCCTCGACTGACTATCCTGGCTTAGTTTATTCCCAACTCTTGAAACATATAACTACATTTTTTTTTTGCCTCAAACATATTTTTGAAAACAAAAATTACTTTTATGACTATTTTTATAAAACTTTTATAAAATTACTTGTATGACTTAGCCCCGCTACTGAACAGCAAGGTCTGCGGTTCCGTGTTCCGAGTATAATAGGAGAGGTATTATAGGAATTCCACGAATGTGGCGCTGCGGAGGACACGGCCTAGCACACGCTGGAGGTGTGCGACCGATGGGTCGTGCAGCGCCATGATCTTGTGGCAACTGGCTTGAGCGGGACTCGAGCACACTCGAGAGCGACCTCATCGCTCTCGAGTGTGCTCGAGAGCGATGAGGCCTGGCAGGCGGCGGTCTCTTTCTGCGAATCCGTCATTTCGCAGAAAGAGGTCGCGGAGCGGGACAGAGAGATTGATCCATCCTCTGTTCCGCTCCACCGGCGTAGGACGGAAGTGCGGAGGCTACGTGAACCTCCTGCCTCCAGTCTAACGGAGCTCAGGGAGAGGACGGGAACCTCCCCGGATTAGCCAGTCCCGGCGTCGAGGGGGCGCTTCAGGTTGTCGGAGTGCCCCCGATTGTAGTTGGAAGTCCGGTCCCTCATTGCGTTAGACAGATCCGGGACACTCCCATTCATAGCGGCTGATGGCAATCCGCAGGTATGGTTTTAGTGGGTAAACCGACGTAAGGCGTAATGAGGTTTCCCCTGCGAGAACAAAAAAAAAAAGGTACTATAGGAAAAGTTGCCAGATTGCCTTGAATACATGCTCTAAAATTGGTAGTAGCTCTCGGACTATAACATATTGAATCTGAATGGTAATGTTTATTTTACCATAATGATTATGTTGGTGAGGATACGTCCGCTGTTGACCTTGACCCTAAAGGTCATAAGCCTGACCTTCAAGAAAAGCACAGGACACATACTTGACTGAAAATGATTTTTCGTCGCTTGAGTAATTAAATATTGTATAACCAGCATTTAGCCCCTTTGCCCATTGAAGAAAAAATAGTCTCGAGACTGAAGTGAGACTGCATTTTTAGGATTCCGTAGTACTACAAGGAACACATATAATTTTTAACTAATTTAAAATAGCAACCAAATCGGCCTGCTGCTTGTCGTCCTAATTATTTGGGGTGAATTTATAACTAGAATCTTATCCCTACTTTGTCGAGTACTTATTATGACAAAAATAATGTTTTGAAAATTCTTGTTGTAAATATCAAAAATAATGTTCCCAAATCATTCATTAGAATTTGGAATACTCCGTGTCGAAGTATGGAGTTTTGAGCCTGATTTAGTTCAAAAGAGGTGCCTGGATAATGAAAATTTCTGAGTCCTTCCCTCGTATAAGACGCGCTTAAACGACAAAACAAGACCGAAATATTTAAATTTTAAGGGATCGTTATTGAATAAAATAATATACATTACACAATAATTAGCTGTAATTGCCAAAGAAATGGGCTTTAGCCGGTGGCGTTTGAAGATCGAGGTTTTTTTAAGCTTAGTTAGCTTTTAAGGTCAATTGTTACGGTTATGCTTATTGCTTATTAAGTTTTTCTCTCTTATTACTTAGGTAGTATTCTAGATTTAGGTGATTATTTTGTACATACAGGCTGATTTTTTATTTCGTTAATAACAGTGTAATAAAATAATATTGAAATTACAAATAATTATTGTCACCCTATTGACCCCTATGACGTTGCGCGTGATTAGATCGTACAACGGCGTGCGGCGCGTGAAGCGGCGCCTCGTCGCAGCCGAGTGAGTCACCTTAATTCATAATATTTTTAAGATTTCCCAACATTCAAATACTTGAATGTAAATACTTAATCTTTAACACATATGGTTACGTATTTATATTCTATTTTTGATACAAAACATCAGTGGCGTGTGGTTCCTACTCCATTCCTATCGGTTTTACTTGCCACATACCCTTTAAAGAGCCTCATCCAAACTCCTACCTATTATACAGGCTAGGGAAGGAGAACCAGCCTTCGCCACAGCAAAACATACACTGTTTTTCTCGAAACGGAATAAAAAGTCACTCAGAATATACTCGTAATATTTAATAATATGTTACCGTTACTCTTGATTGATACCGACTATAATTTTATAACAATAATATTATACTTTAAACGAGACAATCTTGTATATATATATAATCGTTATCTCGAAAACAGCTGCAAGTATTAACATGGAATTTAACATGCAGGTAGTTTTGGGTGAGAAAAATCGATCTAGCAAGGTCTGCCAAGGAATGCCTGGGAAACTACGCATTTTTAATCTATATATGTTTTTTGTTTTGTCGTGCAACAATGTATCAATAATTTTGACTCCATTGTTTCAGTCCGATTGGCAGATTGGTATGCTTATGTAAATTTTTGCTTTGTTCGAAAATTCGGAATGTGGTGGGTTCGAATTCCGGTCATGAATATTTTTGTGATTTTTTTTATTTATTTAAATTTATTAGAACTCCGAGCAAAGCTCGGTTACCCAGGTTCTAATAATTCGTGGGCTGCGCGAAGAACTTCCGGGCTTTCAAACGTTTTTGCCATAAGTACTATTGGAAACAATGCAACACTTTTTTGTCATTATAAATGCATTGTAATTAATTGTCATATTATAAATTAAAACATTTAATTACATTCTGTCTTGTAGTCATAAAAAAAACATGTTATTCCCGTGGTGCTTCCCCTTTAATTCTGACTTTTTGTCATCACAATTTTTGCTGTCTCCCGCTTTGCTTTGGGAGGGAAACTGGAATACTTCCTACTCCTCCTACAATATTTCGATTAATTTCGTTGCGGGTTCCAAGACAGATTAAAAAGGGTCTAATAATAATTAATGCACTAATTAGTAGATGTACATTATTTAGCAAAAAAAGTGTCTCTAAGCCGACACTAGCCCTATTATTTGTTTCGTTTTTACATGCAAAATTAATCTTGCACTTCATTTAAACTTGTTTTTTTTTTCATGGAAAAATCACTTACGTATATCCTCTGATATTATGATTTGTGAGTGTCTATATGATCGACGATAATATATGTTATCTTTAGTTTTTCCACCATTCAAATATATTTTCTGGAAGAGTTTTGTTTTATCCACTAATACCTGTGAGGCGTCGAACTTTCTGGAACAAATGGAGATTTATAAGTTTACTGTCACAAATTTTCACCGGTCGTTTATTTTAAATGGCTCGGCTTGTTTATGGTGAACATCTTTTTCCACGGTTATTTTTAATATTCGAATTCAAGTTTAAGATTTGAAGCTGAATAGGATGAACATATTTTAGGAATAGTGCTGATAAACAAACCATTTAGGTAGTTTTTGCATCAAATTTTGTGAACGCAAGTTCTAGATACTTCTATATACCTATTATTGTTTATAGTGTTTATGTCCTAGGTCATCAGACGTCCCGTTCAAATCTGACGTATGACCCAAGTTGGCGGTCAGCGCTAAAATGCAAATTTCGACGAAAATTCGTATGAGTGCACTAGCTTATATTAGTATATTCGAAATCTACGTAAAATTTGCTTTAATAAGTATTTAATATTTATTTCGAACGTCTAATCGCACAAGTTTGTAAAATCACACCTTTGTTGTCCCACTTTATAAATAGACAAATTATATTAAAAACAAGTTATTTTGTTATTATAAATTAGACACAATATTAAGAAGAAGAAAATTAAGAAAATTGCAAAAAAGAAGAGTTTAAAGCGAATGTGTTAGTTCAAAAATAATCATTGTAAGAGACGCGAGTTTAAAAGCCTTTTTGGACCTGATTATCCACATAAAATGTATCTTTTGTGGTCTCCTATTAAACCTTACCTAATATAGAGTTTCTTTTTGAAAAAATCATGTATATTAAGTAGCCCAATCATTAAAAATCTTAGAATACAAAAAAAAAACCGGTAATAATACCACTTTTACATAACAGGCTGATAAAAGTTTAACAGTTTGATGTTTTTACGTATGAGCTGTTTTGTCAAAAACTACACAAAATATAGAACCAAAATAAATAAATACACATTTCTTAGGCTTTTGTAGAGTAATGAAAAATTATTTGAAAAATTGACAAAATTTATGTAAAAGTTATGTAAAAACTTACGAACAAAAAATCTTTGGAGTCGTCTTTCATCAATTTTTTTAAAATGATTTTGTAAGATATAAAAATTAACTTAATAGACTATTTTACATAAAAATATTAGTCGTCTTTCGTCAATTTTTTAAAATGTTTTTGTTAGGCATAAAAATTAACTTAATTGAGTATTTTACATAAAAATATTAGTACGTTAGATTATAGATTTTAAATAAAAAGTATATATTTTATTTATTTATAGTTATATCTATATACAATTTTTATGTTTTATTATGTTTTTTTATACGAAAATAAAAAAATGGGTTGTATGTAGAAAATAAAACCACTTTTAGGCGACTCCATAGTTGTATGTTCATTAGTAATTTAAATTTTCGCCGCCATTTTGCTTTGAAAATGCCTGGCGTCCCGACATCGTACAACGGCTAATAGCAAACATCGTAGTATTATTTTTTATTTTCTGATTATTTATACCACTAACTAGTCCTTTTATTATAGTAAAACAATTGTGGCCTAACACAGTAGTTACATAATATGTAAGTCAGTATACACAGCTATATACAAATTTTTATTTACACAAATCATTTAAATAATAATTTAAACGTATAAAATATTTACATAACAACTAATAAATTATTTAACACTTTTACTAAAAATAGAATAAAATTATTAAAACACTAAATCTATATAAACTATTGATAGTACATAATATTTTGTCATGTATAGGTAACATGTTACGCAACCGGAGTGCCGCGCTCCGCGCGCCGAGCCTTAAGTACCTAGTACCTAATAACAATACATAATAACAGGAATTCTTATCGTTAGGTGTGCGAGCGCTCGGTAGGCTTGCAAATCGTTTTCAGTACGAAATTCACTTCCGTGCGCTGAACCTGTATTATCAGCTGCCTTGTCGCGACATACGTTTATTTACGCGATCTATTGTAATTAGGCTTTAATATTATGTTTAAGTAATACCTAATTACAATCCTTTAAGTTCTCCTTCTTAAACTGTGTATGATAATATAAGGTGTGGACTATATGCGCCGTTTTATTGTAAAAAAATAAACTATAGTTAAAAGTGTTGTGATAAGTTATTTATTCAACCTAACATTCATATCACACCTCAACCACCTACACAATCGTTAATAATATTTTCTATTATTAAAAGTTAAATATTACAAGAAATATTCATAGCTTATTAAAATACAAAACTGTTTTTGTAACGGTTATTATTTGAGATGGTATATGGACGCAACTAAATTATAAAATACAAGTTCGTAATAGCAAAACTATGACGAAAATTGATATTACCTTTATTTTAGATAAAATTAGCTACTTACTAAAAACATTCTTAACAAAATTGCACTTCACAACACACTGTAATCCAGTCGCGAAGTGTACTAAACAATGAAAGCAATTTGACACCACTTATGTTGTTTTCAATTGGCTTTTGGTATTTGTTAGGATTATAAATGTATGTATATTAGATTTGTCATCCTTTTCATTAGCTTCAATATTAAATACATTAAAAAGAGACCAACATACATATATTTTTTGCACGTAATTTAATTGTTTTTTGGTACTATTACTCAACTGCCGAATCAACCGTACAACGGTGGTTAACGTAAGGCATATAACCGTACAACGGTGATGGGACGCCCGAGAAGTAAGTAGTAGTAGTAGTCTTCGACATAGTTGAACATTTTCGTAATATACAGAAAAATAACATGATTAATATTTGCTGACAACTCTCATTAAGTATGGAACTGTCGTACGCCGCGCCGGCTTTAAACACGACCGGAGCGAAGAATCAGCCACGCGGTTATGAATTAACGTTGATTATTTTATAGGATAATATTTAATTTAATGGTAAAAATTTTAGGTCATATGTGACACATATTTTTGAACCGAGAATCGAATTCTGATCACGCTCCTTGAATCCAGGCCAGCATTTAGGAGGTCATTCAATATATTAATGTAAAAGTAATTTACCATGATAAGTGTCACAACACACAACTAAAGGATCTAGTTTAAAATTTTCTTATAAACAATACTTAAATTGCCTATCTATACATTTAAGTAGAAAATTGATTTCTTAATTATCGCATATAACTTATAAGAATAATAAGAATAAGAAACATTAATATGCTGCTCCACTGAAAACTAAAAATAATAATTACGCTTATATTTAAATATAATAAGAAAAATACATCAATAGTAGGTAGCCGCAAATTGGATCGAGCTCGTCATTGCTTATGTATGTAGCACCGGTCTTCCGCTTGACCCATTAACAAAAACTTTCTGAGTGACGTGCGTCTGAAATAACAAAAGTTATCACAAAACACGGTAACATCTACAACTATTTTAATAAATTTCTTCGGACATTGGTCTTGAAATCGGAGAAAAAATATATTAGTTTCCCGCCATATAGGTCAACGCCTCTGATATGCTGTTGGGGACTTTTTTAATATTATCCAACATGGCTGTTTACGCAGCGGCTTGGCCACATAAAACATGAGGATGTTTTTATTACAATAACAACTGAACATGTAGATCACAGTGGTGATATTATATACGAGGGCTGATTGATAAGTTTCCGAAACGACAAAGAAAAACTTCAAAAATCTATTTAAAATAAATTTATTTCTCAGCGTAGTTTCCTTCTACCTCGATGCATTTAGTCCAGCGCTTCTCCAATGCCGTTACACCAGTTTGATAAAATTTTTCTCCAACCCCTCAAAATACTCGTCCACGGCAACAATGACTTCTTCATTTGATGAAAATCACTGGCCACCTAACCATTTCTTCAGGTTTGGGAATAAGTGGAAGTCGCACGGGGCCAGATCCGGGGAATAGGGTGGATGCGGTAGCAATTCGAACCGCAATTCATGGAGTTTGGCGACTGCAACCATTGACGTGTGTGCAGGTGCGTTGTCATGGTGGAACAAAATTTATTTCTTGGCCAAATGTGGTCATTTCTTCTGGATTTCTTCACTTAATTTTTGCAGCAAGCTTGCGTGGTACTCTCCATTTATTGTTTTTCCTTTTTGCAGATAATCCACTAAAATAATCCCTCGAGCATCCCAAAAAACAGTCGCCATCACTTTGCCGGCCGACAAAACCGTTTTTGCTTTCTTCGGCGCAGGTTTTCCGCTCTCAGTCCACTGCTTAGATTGTTCTTTTGTCTCGGAAGTATAATGATGTATCCAGGTTTCATCGACTGTTACATAACGCCGCAAAAACTCATTAGGATTTCAGTTAAACAGCGCCAAACACTCCGATGAATCATCCACTCGACGTTGCTTTTGGTCTACAGTGAGCAAACGCGGCACCCATCGCGCGCAAAGCTTTTTCATTCCCAAATATTGGTGCAAAATATTAAAAACGCGTTCAGATGAAATGCTCACCATCTCTGCTATCTCTCGCAACTTTAAGCGCCGATCATTCAATACAATTTTGTGAATTTTTTTGATCATGTCCGGATTCGTGACTTCATTTGGACGGCCAGACCTGTTGGCGTCTTCGCAGCCCTGTCTTCTTCGTTTAAAATCAGTAACCCAGGTGTGAATTGTACTCAATGCAGGAGCAGAATTACCTAAAACACTGTCTAGCTTGGTTTTTATCTGGGTTGCTGTTTTCTCTTTTAAAACGTAAAACTTTATCACCGCACGAATTTCGTTTCTTTCCATTGTTAAGAAAATTTACGACATAGAAAGTTCTACGTCCTCTCAAACAAATTCCATCAGTTCGATTAAATTCAAATTTGGCGTTCTATTTTCAAAAAGATGCCAGAATATAATGTAATATTCCTTTTTTGCGTATCATTTTTTTAAGTTCGTCGTTTCGGCCAGTTATCAATCAGCCCAGGTAGATGAACCTCCATTTATATACTTACTAGCTGCTATTGTACGGTCGAGAAAATTGAATGTTCAGCGAGTACATATTAATACTTCTGAAAATGGGCATTAACATTTTTCGGCATTCGTTTTTAGTGTTCCGTACTCAAAACTTCACTGTCTGTCCGTCCGTCCGTCCGTCTGTCACCAGTTTTTTGCCGTTTTCTACGGAACCCCTCGTGAGTCCGACTCGCACTTAGTCGGTTTTTAAAGGACGGGAAAAGTGGGCAAAACAAGATACCGTGATACTCGCCTTAAAGTTCCTGTAATCAACTATTTTGAATACACATTTTTAGGGTTCCGTAATACACAAGGAACTGTAATAGTTTCGCTCTGTTCGTCCGTCTGTCTGTTTGTCTGTTCGTTTGTCTGTCTGTCTGTCTGTCTGTCTGTCTGTCCGCGCTTCTACCTTCTGTAATTATGAATATAAATGGATGAAATTTTGTATAGGTATAGATTGTGTATAGATAAATCGGTTTTGGCATCATAAAATAATAATAATTTTGTATTTTAGGAGTGGCTTTCCAATCATGTGAACTGGGGGTGAAAAATATTTTTTTATTCTACCCCATCGTGTGGGATATCGTTGAATACGTCTTTTAAAACAAAGGCAAAGTTTCATACATGCCTTTTTTACAATGTAGACCATTTGCGAGAAACCGGCCTCCAAAGTGGTTTGTAAGTTGCCCCCCCCCCCCCCCCCCCCCACCCCCTAGTTTTTCTAAACTATAGGAGATAGAATCTTGGAAGTTTCCATGCTGATAGATCATGCTAAAAACTCTGTGGAAATTTATTTTGAACGAAATCGGACAGTAACTTTTGAAGTAATTTGAAAAAAACCTATTACGGACGGTTACGGACATGCTCTTGGTTAGGTTTTTAATTACCGAGTTAAATTATTTGTTTTTTGCTGTCGTTAGTATCAAGTGCTTCTAGAACTATTGAATTAGGTAGTCGTAAGACTCGTAATTTCTAATTACTTTAACTAAGTTTAATTATGTAGTCGTCTATAAATTCTGATGCAGGCCGAATTCGAAGTGTAATCAAGTAGTTACGTACACTTGCGATTTATTAGTTTAGCATGCAGTAAAATATCGACAGTTCTGAAATGGAAATACTTATAAATTATTATGTAACAATGTATAGCTTACAAGCATTTTGCTTGCGGTTTCGCCTGCATTTAGTTCCTTTTCTTTATATGTAACTAGCTGTTGCCAGCGGCTCCGCCCGCGTAAATACAGTATTTCTCGGGAACACTGTACTTTTTCGGGATAAAAAGTAGCCTATGTTTTAATCCAGAGCCTAAACTACTACCGTACCGAATTTCATCGAAATCCATTAAGTAGCTTTTGCGTGAAAGAGTAACAAACATCCATCCATCCTCACAAACATTCACATTTATAATATTACTAGCTGTAGTTCGCGGCTCCGCCCGCGTAAGTATAGTATCCCTCGGGAACACTACTTTTTCGGGATAAAAAGTAGCCTATGTTTTAATCCAGACTCTAAAATACTACCATACCGAATTTCATCGAAATCCGTTCAGTAGTTTTTGCGTGAAAGCGTAACAAACATCCACGCTTTCACATTTATAATATTAGTAAGGATGTAGGATAAATAAAATTAATAAGTAAAATTAATTTATTATGTTTACGCAAATATTGTTCATTGTTTTAAACACTTACAGATTGTGTCGCGGTGCACTTTTCTTTTTCCCGACGTTTTCTGTCCTTCCGTTTCGTGTCCCCCCGTGACCACGGCTGCTGGAAAGTAGCCGAAACGTCGGGAAAAAGAAAAGTGCACCGCGACACAATCCGTAAGTGTTTAAAACAAAGTAAAATTAATTTAATTAAAATAAAACATATTATGTTATATTAAAAACATTTCTACGATGAAAATTCATAATTTGAACTAAGGAAAAGCTTTTCGTTAATTCCTTCGTCTCTTGTTTTATAAGGCATACTCGTATGGCGGTTATTTTTGTCCGTTGGCTATATTTTAGACAAAACTTTATTTTAAGACTAGCATAATTTGCTCGAGTGAAATTAGGTTTTAAATGTTAACCCCTTTTTTACCCCCCTAGCTTTTCAGCTTTTTCTAAAATTCAGCCCAATTTTAGAAAAAGCTGAAATACCTACGTAATTAATTTTTTTCCGTACTCAATTCATATGAAATATGTAAATATATCCAAGGAATAAAAAGTCTCATACTAACTTTTATCGCCTATTTTACCCCCTTGGGGGTTTAATTTTGAAAAATCCTTCCTTAGTGGATGCGTACGTCATATGAGAAATACGTGTGCAAAATTTTAATTTCTAGCATCAAGGGTTTGACCTGTGCGTTGATACATCAGTCAATCAGCTTTGCCTTTTATATATTATATAGATGAGGCCATAACCAATATGTTGGTTAAACTTGAAAAAAGCTCTTAAGTTTAAATAAGACCCCAGTCAGACAAAATACATTATTATATAAAATTATGCCAAGATACAGAATACATAATAGTGCCAAGACGAGACCAAATGAGTCACACTGTCGAAAAGTTACCAGCAGGTAGACCTGCTGGTAATGGCCATGAATGAATAGATGATGTTTCATAATACGATTCACGTAATGTGGATTAAGACCTGCAGATCTTATCTATCTTTGCTGCATCTGAGTCCGCTACTGGAAACATATAATTTCGTTCATCTGGTATAATCCAAACCCAAGTTCGACCCAACCCAAATCCAAGTTGTGAGAGTAAAAAAATCGACCTTGCGCTTTAATATTGTAGAGGTAGGTGTACGTAATTAGGTTTTAAATGTTAACCCCTTTTTTACCCCCCTAGCTTTTTCAGCTTTTTCTAAAATTCAGCCCAATTTTAGAAAAAGCTGAAATACCTACGTAATTAATTTTTTTCCGTACTCAATTCATATGAAATATGTAAATATATCCAAGGAATAAAAAGTCTCATACTAACTTTTATCGCCTATTTTACCCCCTTGGGGGTTTAATTTTGAAAAATCCTTCCTTAGTGGATGCGTACGTCATATGAGAAATACGTGTGCAAAATTTTAATTTCTAGCATCAAGGGTTTGACCTGTGCGTTGATACATCAGTCAATCAGCTTTGCCTTTTATATATTATATAGATGAGGCCATAACCAATATGTTGGTTAAACTTGAAAAAAGCTCTTAAGTTTAAATAAGACCCCAGTCAGACAAAATACATTATTATATAAAATTATGCCAAGATACAGAATACATAATAGTGCCAAGACGAGACCAAATGAGTCACACTGTCGAAAAGTTACCAGCAGGTAGACCTGCTGGTAATGGCCATGAATGAATAGATGATGTTTCATAATACGATTCACGTAATGTGGATTAAGACCTGCAGATCTTATCTATCTTTGCTGCATCTGAGTCCGCTACTGGAAACATATAATTTCGTTCATCTGGTATAATCCAAACCCAAGTTCGACCCAACCCAAATCCAAGTTGTGAGAGTAAAAAAATCGACCTTGCGCTTTAATATTGTAGAGGTAGGTGTACGTATAGTACTCAATCTTGCATTTTGGGGGACGTGGGACGTAATAATCATTTTCAGGTGAAAAGCTTGCAGTAAAAATATTCATGAAATATTAAAATATTGACAAACGCGTATTGCTGGGTCCTTTGCGCTAGCAACAATTCCTAGAAGGTTCCTTCAAAATCTTCAATTTGTCCTATATTACGGCACATAATATGCTCGAACAAAAGCAATTTCGGCGAACAATATCTTAAATTGATTCCCTTTGTTTTTGTACATCAATGCGTTGTGAAGTCATGATAAGTGTGGTTGTTTCTATGATTTAGATATAACGAAATAGGTCATTTGGCCTCTCCGTGTCAGAACAATAAAACCATAAATCGAACCAAAACTCCAGCCGATATACTTATCTCCACATACCTAACGCCACAAGCTGAAAAGTTTGGAAAAATTACCAATGGCTACCAATTTATGAAGGCTAAATACCGAACTAGGTAATGCTTTATTTGTGTTGTTATTAAATAACTGTGACAGAATATTTAAAAAAAATTGGCGAAACAAACCACACCACACGAAAATTAAGGAATTCAAAATAATCAACAAGTCAATAATAGAAGCAAAATAGCATACAGAAATATCCACAATGGGTTGTAAATGTAAAGTACTTGACACGGACACGACAAAGGGTCGATATTACAGGTCCATCGGCTCGAACTAGGCCTCACAGAACTCTGGAGTATAACACGCTTGAGTTATGTGGTTGGTCTATAAAAGAAAGGCATCACACTAATCTGTATGTTGTTGCGGGTGTGCAGTTGTAATCGCAATCAGGTGTTTTGTCTACTCGTATTTTATTTTAATTGATAAAAAATTATCATTCATCCAACGTATGCTTAAAACAAAACTGTTTCTGGCGTCTCAATGGCATTATCGAGATATTTACGAGGCTGTCAGGTGATATCGAAATCTAATCTAATAGCTAAAGGTTTTCAGGGTCACAAAAACAGGGCACCTGAATGACAAAGCGTGGATATAGGAGTATATTCTCCCAAATTGTTATGTATGGAGTGCAAAAAAGTATTTACGTCCATAGTATTAGATGTTAATTTAGTCTAAGGGAGTGTCTTATCTAATTTTGCAAAATATGGAAAGGTATTAAATTCAGGTACATTATGATTCTTAAAATTATTAAGTGAATGAATGGAATATTATGAATAAATCAATAACGCGGGCGCGGGCAAAGGCTAGTATAAACACAATACAGCTTCATAATACTATTTCACCAATAAGTAGAAATTAATGAAGTAATTTCGGTCCTTATGAGGTTGTAGTCTTATAAATTAGTTCTATTGTCAATATGTCCGCAGGCCTTCCGTCAGGCAACAATTTCGGCCTACCCTCAAATAAATCATGACTGCTTATTGGACGGCTGGGATCCCAAATATTCGAAAGCATTTAAAGTGGATATAGAGCGTTCAATGTTTATGGCATTTTGAATAATTGTTATAATTATGTCATTGACTGCTCGTGAAATGAACCTCCGTGAGACATTGACTTCACTGGTTTTGGCTACTGGATCGTAGGTTCGTCTTTTGTCGCGAAATAGGAATAGGGCATTAGGCAGCATTGCCCAATACCTATTCGCTGGATGACAGATTTTGGCAATTATGCTTGTGATTATTAAAAATCTTCCATCTTTCATAAAAAAATTCACATGGAAATACTTACTTACTTATAATTTAAAGTATTTATAATTTTAAAAGTATATTATTAGCTTTCTGCAACCCTCCTCCATATACTTTAAAAGTGCCAGATTTCGTACTCCTCCGTTCGCATAATTTTTGTAAAAAGGGGTACAAATGGTTTTTGCTTTACGAATTAATATACCTGCTAGATAATATACTATACCTCTCTGTACATTTAAAGTACTCATCATTCTCTATGTGCGTCACTATGGTCGCCATAGTTCTGATCCACAATACCTTTTACGATCTTTTTTGTAGCGCTAATATTCGTCGTTTTTAATAGACGTATGTAACGGTGTTAATAATGTTTATCATTTAAAACAAATTAAACATAGGATTTCACATTCATTTCAACATCCGTGCATAAAACTAGAACAAAATCTACTTTTTAACCTTAAAGATTAAAAAGTGTATTAACTGACAACCAACAGAGTAGAAGCTGCCCAAGTTTGCTATTTAATGTGAATGTAGCGAAAGAGCAGATGGATCATCTAATGGTAAATGATAACGTACATGCAACACCAGAGGCAGGACATTATATCGCCGAACATTAATGGCCTCCAATTGATCGTATCCTTCTTTACTATTGCAACACTTACGACTTAACTTTGTATTTTTTATAAAAAATTTCTATAAAATTTTTGTTGCTGTTAAAATTTTTAGTAATCGGTGGTTAATATTCGTCGTTAATATTCGTCTACTCCTTCGTCCATATACATGATTTAGGAGTATTTGTGAGAGACCTATGAATTGTTGAAAAGGTTCATCATCAATGAATTATTGTTACAAAATAAAAGATCGGTATTTAAAAGGGATTGCTCCGAAATTGACCCAGAATCGATAGAAACGAAATGGTTGCTAATGTGTGAACACATTTAAATCATATAATATATGATGTCACTAAAGGACAAACTCGAAAAACACCGGGTATATAAGTTATAGCATGAATAAAATCAGTTTTTGGGAATGACAGAAATATATACAAAAATACGAAGCATGAGAGTGCTTCGTATTTTTGAAAGAGAATGCATGATATTTTAACCCAGGCTTAACTTTAATTCCGATTTCCGCAAGTGTGCCGTAGTGTTTTATGACGATCGTATGCAATGAAACTTGCATGAGAGTTTTCATTTATATACTGGAAGATATGTAAACCAGTTTGGTTGTCTTCCAAATGGTTTACCAAGCAAACCGTTGAAAAAGATAAGTATCAAATATCTTTTCAAATGAATTTTATAACAGTTTGTTCAGAATTATTGGTTTGAATTTTGGACTTACTGGACATTTATTATAGTTTTTTAGGGTTTCGTACCCTAAAAAACTTCAGTCGTAAGTACGTAAACGTCAGTGGCGTACTTCGTCGTCTGTCTGTCTGTCCGTCTATCCGTATATCCATCTGTCTGTTATAGCTATAGACAGGTGAAATTTTCACAGACGATGTATTTCTATTACCGCTATATCAACAACTAGAAACAGAATACATAAAAATAAATATTTAAGGGGGGCAACAAACTTGGTTTTTTGCCGTTTTGTACGGAACACTTCGTGCGCGCGTCCGACTCGCACTAGGCCGTTTTTTTTTTTCAAAAGTATTTTTTTATTGGCGTATGTATGTGACGAAAGCCCATTTGATAGCTGATTCTACCTCATAATAATCCTCAACCTAACAGACAGAGGCTACCAAACCCTATAGGTTTGGTAGCCTCTGTCTGATCTTTTGTCCTTTGCTAAGCCTAATGGAAAATTGTATGTATCTAAAGAGGAATGAGTTATAAGTGTGTGAAAGAGAAAATATGAGAATAAGGAGATAAGCATAGTTAGGAACCACTAGGAGATAACTCAAAGATTTATTTATAGTTCGGCGTTTCATCTCCAGCGATAACTCATTGAAGCTGTTGTTTTTCTCCAAGTTTCCTTATTTATTAAAAATATGTAAATATTAACTATTTAATATTAAATATTAACACCTCGTCCCCAATGACTGCTACCTAATAATTCTCAGAAGTGCTACGATGAATCAAATAAATAAGTCTCTGGAATTAATGAGGATTTTTGATATTTATTCTGCTGGTAGGGGGGTAGACACAACTCACACAAAGAGTCATCTGGTGACATAAGTGGTATCAAAAATGCTCAATAAGAGTTTAAGATTATTTTTCTGTCACCAGGCGGCGCTTGGTAGCCCGACCGTCCTTGTCGTGACAAAAAGCTGGCAGATGTCATGAATTTAAAAACCCTCATTGAGTCTATGTTGTGAAAAATATTTCATAGCTCATAGGTAGGTATAGGGTATCAGACTACTCGCAGCACAGAGTAGAAAATATAATATACTAGCTGTTGCCTGCGGCTCCGCCCGCGTAAATACAGTAACGAAAAAGGAACAGGTTTTCGGGATAAAAAGTAGCCTATGTTTTAATCCAGAGCCTAAACTACTACTATACCAAATTTTATCGAAATCCGTTCAGAAGTTTTTGCGTGAAAGAATAACAAACATCCATCCATCCTCACAAACTTTGACATTTATAATATTAGTAGGATTATACTTACGTACAGATAAACAGCTTTCGTAGAACGATCCAAATCGTCAACTTCATTTGGGTGGAACTATTAGGATCAGTTCACACCGCGACGAGACGCGATGCGACGAGACGCTGCATTTTAAGATAGCTATTCAAAATAGGACTTTATTCTCTGCACAAGAATATACACGTCTCATTGCAGGAGTTCGAATGTCAAGTCAATGTCGTAGGCGCCGGCCATTAATGTAAACGGACTCCTTTCTAAACGGGACACTAAAATAAAATAGCTTCAGTTACTCCTTATAACATCAGCTATCTGCCAGTGAAAGTCCGGTCAAAATCGCTTCAGAGATAAGCCGAAACAAACAGACAGACAGAGCGGCAAAAAATTTTTGGTTAAGGTACCGTATACCTTCTTACTACTATTATAAATGTGAAAGTTTGTGAGGATGGATAGATGTTGGTTACTCTTTCACGCAAAAAGTACTGAACGGATTTCGATGAAATTTAATATGGTAGTAGTTTAAGCTCTGGATTAAAACATAGGATACTTTTTATTCCAAAAAAGTATAGTGTTCCCGTGGGATACGATATACGACGGAGCCGCGGGCAACAGATGGTACTACCGTAATATGCATTTAGTGCAAAGCTGTTAATATGAAATTACAAACAGGAACTTCGATTTTATTTATTTGTATAGACAGCAGTGACATCATAGTCCGTAACGATGATGATGTTACTAATGGGTACTTTTGTTTAGAATCTCTGTATATCCAACATATGTAAGTGAGCCGTAAACTATATATCATGTTTTGATTATGTAATCAGCTATAAAACTGTCATAAAACTTACGCATAAAAGCGAAACATAAGGAAAACAGGCCTATTTCGCCTAAATGTAGGTTCCTAAAATGAATTACCTAGGTCCTAGATAGTCTAGAATATAGATAGAGCGCCGATAAAGAGGGATTTAGTGAATCGATATTGCGTAGAACACATTACCTGTAACTAATGCTATTTGTGTATCAGAGTCAGGAAATAGCTTTCTGCTTCTTTATCAGCTGTTCCCTTCTTAACTATAAAGCATACTATCTTGAGCCCGTTGTTCCACCTGCTTAAATACAGTATCCCATGGGAATACTACTTTTTCGGGATGAAATACTTAGTATTTTTCCTTGATAACCCCGAGATTAAACTATTACCATACCAAATTTCATCAGAATCGTAGTTTTTGCGTAAAAGAGTAACAAACATTCATCCATCGATCTATCGATCTTCGCAAAACTTTCACATTTAAACGATAGGACGTTTCAACGCAGAAAAACCATGCTTCGGTACGGGTGGGCTGGCTCGACCGGGTCCAATACGAATCGTGAAAGAAAACATCATAATTCGTAACAAAGTCTGCGTGTGAAAAATAATAATCCCAAGACTCAAGCCCCACGACAGTGGAGAATGTTACTAGGTATGTAAAAAAACTTTGTTACAGTAACGGTATCATGTATACAGATACACAAGTTTTTTTGTTTTATTCAAAAATATTAAGTAGTTATTTTATTATATTTATTTATTATTATATTTTACACGCGTTCAAATTTTCGGACATTTTCCAATCCTGCTAACTGTAGCGTGACGTCACGCTACATCTGGGCCGTACAGCCCGGAGTTCGCTCCGTACTGCGCACCGCTCAGTCGCAAATTACCGTATGGGCCACTTTAAAGATAAATATCTTGGAAATCAATTGATATATCGAAATAATCATTTAACGAGTATTTTTTTATTTCCGCGGGGATTACAGAAATCTTACATTTAAAATTAGTGAACATTTTCCATTTATACTTATAAAAAAAAATACCAAAAGAGTTGTTTTTTGCACAACAAATATATCTACGCCAACACAGAGATAAAGTTAACAATATTGGCTACACACAATCCGCCATACAGTTTTGGGGAAATCAGGGAAGCTCTCAAGAGGATCGCAATAGATTCTGCTAAATATAGAGAACTGTGGAACCGCGCGAGTACCTACGATAAAATACGACTTTTATAAAATGTTAGGTATAATATGACTAGCTTTTGACTGCGGCTCCGCTCACGTAAATAAAGTATCCCACGGGAACATTGTACTTTTTCGGGATAAAAAGTAGCGTATTTTTTAATCGAGAGCGTTAACTACCATCGCATCAAAATCTGTTCAGTAGTTTTTGCGTGATTTGAGATTTCAGATTGACGTGGTGTGAAAGTCTCCATAAATATTATTATAATAATTATTTTTTATACAAATAAATAAAATCGAAGTGTCTGTTTGTAATTTTAAATTGACAGCTTTGCACTTAATATGATATTCATTTAGTGCAAAGCAACGATAAGATACAGTACCTAGACCAAAAGTCAATTGTAACATTTTTTGTCTGTCTGTTTTTTTCGGCTAATCTCTGAAACTGCCGAACTGATTTTCTCCCGACATTCAATGGCAGATAGCTGATGTTATTAGGTGCTTAGGCTACTTTTATCTTAGGGTTCCGTATTAAAAAAAATGGTCCGTTTTCATATTTTTAAAAAATGAAATGAACCAGGAAACGTGCAGACGGATCACCAGTTAGTAAGCGGTTACCGCCTTCAACGGACACCCGCAACACCAAAGGCGTTATACTTGCAACTCCTCTAGTGTTGCGACTTGCGTTCCTGGTCCTTAAAATCCCCAACCCCCCTTGGGCCTCCGGTGACCTCATTTACTCGTCTAAATACAACGCAAGCGATATTTCAAGCCGGTTTTCTGTAAGGTCGTGGTAATTATCCGGTCGCGCCGGCCCATTCGTGCCGAAGCGTGGCTCTCCCATAGTGAACAGTTGGAATATTACAAGCATAGTTCCACACAAATAAAATTCGGACACCAGCTAGTATCTATTAATATTAATGGTTCTTATTAATAGCGTTAATAGCTATGTAATGATGTGCAGTTAGTGGAACATTAGCGAAAGTTCTCGAATGTTGGAGAATGTTCCAGAAACCGGTCATTACTTCGGCAGTTCACCGCAATACATTTCGTTTCATTGACCGGGAGCGTTACGGACTATCGGAATGTTACAAGTACAGTGCGACAGAGCAATGTAAACGAATGATGACATTAAATAATAATAATAATATCCTATTAGGTATATAAAAAAATTACGGCTGATACGGCGCTTTTGCGCGCGACTTCGCCCGCGTGGATCACCAATTACACCCACGTGGGGTATGTATTTTGAAAAATCCTTTCAGAATAAGTATCAAATTTTCAACCCCTTATTTTACACACTTAGAAGGCTATTACACTCTTAGAGAATTCTAACAAACCCTGAAACACGTATGTAATGAAATGTACCTACTCAAGAGCATGAATCTCAATTTTCACCGATATCGTTGCAGTATGTATGTTTTCCATACAAACTTTCAACCACCACTTCACCTCTTGCAGGTTGGAAGTTTTCAAATCCCTTCTTATTCCGCGTTGACATTGTAAATTAAAAGTACTGTCCCACGTTTCTATCATTAGCGGTTACGGCTGTGCAAACGTCTATACTTCAGTGAATCAATCAGTCGGGACATCTCCTTTTATAAATATAGATTGATGTGTATGATAATGATGATTTCTTAATTCTGTGGGCGCAATTTTGTGAATCGGGAGGGAAATGTGTGAGTCAGGTGCGCACCAGTTCCACAACTATTCATTTCGAACCCTTATTGATGAATTTCTTAAAAAAAAAAACAAAAAACTAGTTCCACTTCTAGTTCAAAGTTAGGACAGAACAACGCCTGTTGTGACAGCTAGTAGTTCGTAATAATACGATTGACTAGGGCAAACGCCCGCAGGTCCGCCCGCGTAAATACAGTATATTCTCACGGGAGCACTGTACTTTTTCGGGATTCCAGTGCCTAAACTATAAGCATACCAAATTTTATCAAAATCCGTTTTGTAGTTTTTTCGTAAAAGAGTTACAAACATCCAGCCATCTACAGTAAGAAACTAACATAATACCTATTAAAATTATTTACCCGATTTAGGATATTTTCAACTATAAAATTTAATAATCGACAATTCAATAAAGGTTAAAAAATTTATAAATCATATTATAACATATTTGATTAACAAATAAATTATTATAATCAACATAGGTACAACCCTGGCGCATTCGTACGATGGCGCGCGTGACTCACCTGTAACGTGAGTCGCACGGCCCGCAACACAATCTCGACACTTTGTGCGCGTACTAATGGTACCTTAAATTATTAAGATTTTGTAGGTTATTTTAGCGTAGGTATTTTCGCTATTGTATGGGAGTGATGTATCTGTTACGTAGTAACTATTTATTAATCTGTGATAAAAGTGTTTTTATGTTCGAAAATATGCCTTCAATGAGATATTATTTTACGGGAATCGAGGTTAAAGGCCGGACCGCTGGACTAACATAAGTAATTATTTCAGGTCACCAGTGGATTTGTTAACATGTGGACATAGCTGTTGACTAACATTGTTTGATTTTACTTAGGCTACATCCGGCTTTTAGGTCGTCTATTTGTAGCCATTTTCTTTGTGATTATTTAACTTCAAATAATATTATAGGTTACATTTAGACTTTACCTAAGTCTAAATGTAACCTATAATATTATTTAGGAAGATAATAATAATTATAATGATATATTATAATCATATATTATCTATATACTATAGATAATAATGTTAAAAATATAAACCACTAACGGATTACAAGTATACTAACGCACTATAGGACAAAATACACGTTTCATATGATATCAGTCGTACACTGCGCGGCGGTGCAATTTGACATTTGAACTCTTACAATGAAACGTGTGCCTTCTTGTGTAATTAATAAATTTCAATTTTGAATAGATATCTTGAAAATGCAGCGCCGTTTCGCGTATCGTTTTGTTTCGGTGTGGATTACCCCTTTTTTTCGCAAAAAAATCCTGGACTTTTAGTAACTTCATAACAGCCGTGGTTCTATGAGGACTTTTCTCCCGCAACCCCAAAAAATCCCGCAGCAGACTGGCACGGCGGAGTAAAAGCCTGAGAGCCTCCCCATTGACATTACCTAGCGCTGAGGATGACCTCGAAATTGCTATTTATTTGCAACCAGCTTTTTCCTGCGGCTTCGCCCGCGTGAAATTGGGGTTTAAGCGATATCTTTATAATATTAACAACTTTTATACCCTTTTTTATTTTTAGGAAACGTTGAAATACGTAAGCTATTATTTTTCCGTTCACAATTCATACAAAATTTCATACAAATGTGTCCAAGGAATAAAAAGTTTCATACAAACTTATACACATGCACCTTGGGGGTTGAATTTTGAAAAATATTCCTTTGTGAATACCTACATCATATTATAGAAAATACGTATTATAGGAAATATGTGTACTAAATTTCAAACTTTTTAGCCTTAATGGTTTGGCCTGTGCGTTGATACATCAGTCAATCAGGGTGTGCCCACCGGCTCAGTGTATGGTCCGGTTGGGTACATCATGCATGTAAATAGCATCATAAATTTGATAAAACATTGTTAAACCTTTATGTACGCAGATGACATGTGTCTATTTCTTTCATGTTGTTGGATGAAAGCTGCACAACATTATATACAGAAGGACTTTGATAGCATAATTCAATGGTCACACGATAATGACATAATAATCAACCACAGTAAAACTAAAGCTATATGAATAACTTCACCTTACAGTAAAAATAATAAGCTAGATAATGGCATAAATATAACTGAACATACTTACGAGTGCTTTCATAATACTAAAAATAACTGCAAATGTATAAACATAGAAATAGTAATTATTTATAGATATTTAGACTTGATAGTAGATGATAAGCTCAGTTGGAAATTATGAATGAATTCTTTCATCTTAGTAAGTTTGTTAATAAAATAGTACTGTATGTAATATATTACGCACTTGCAGACTCACTCATTAGCTACGGCATAAGCAGTTATGGCCTTACCTTCAAAACACAACTAGACAGGATAAAACAATTGCAAGTAACTTATTAAATATCTGGTAAATGATAAAGTAAAAGTAAAATATAAACATAGCTACAACGAATTATTTAAAGTATATGAGATACTACCAGTGCATGCAAAATTTGATTATAGCGCTAGAGCAGTATAGTATAAATAAATATAAAGAAAATATAGAGCATAATTAATATAATACAAGAAAAGTAACACGAGGTAAATATTTAATGAAAAATATTAAAAATTATTATAGTAAGAGAACTTAACGATATCAAAGACCATTAATATAGAATAGAATAGATTTCTTAAGAAATAAAAAAATTATATTGACAACTATAAAGAAAAGGCTGAAAAGTTATTTATTGGAAAATACTATTAATTTATAACTTACTACTATTTTCCAATAAATGACAATAAAGAAGTAAAGAAGGAAAATAAGTATAAGAGAGGTAATATTCCAGTACAAAATTATTTAAAAATATCTTTAGATGTTAGAAATAATATTTGTTATTTTGTTTGATGAAAATTGTTTAATATAAATATTATTTAGAATACACCAACCGCCAACAAACTGCTCCACAGTTTCGCGATTTATGTAATGAATGTAAAATATGTTATTGTTTGTGTTAATAAATTTAAAAAAAAAACAGCTTTGCCTTTTATATATTTAGAACATAGATGGAATCAATAACTACTTGTAACATAAAACAATTTTAATATGGGGTAAATCTATAAACGTATGTAAAAACTTTACAATTTTAAACAAAATAAGCAAACACAGAATTACATTTGTGTATTATTTTCTTACACCGTCTAGATTGTCTGGAGAAATGAGAACAGAGCCAACGCCACAGTCAGCAGAATTGTGGGTTAAACTTATCATCGAGACCGCTCGCAACGAAATTGACACGACTGTTATATAATAGGACGCAGGTCTCTCACGATGTATAGTTTTATTTTTTACTAGCTTTTGCCTGCGGCTCCGACCGCGTAAATAAGGTAAGTATCCCACGGGAACACTGTACTTTTTCGGAAGAAAAAGTAGTTTATGTTTTAATTCACAGCGTATACTACTATCATACCAAATTTCATCAAAATCTGTTTCGTAGTTTTTACGTGAAAGAGTAACAAACATCCAACCATCCATCCATCCTCACAAACTTTTACATTTATAACAGTAGTAGGACTATCTGTCCCGATACACGTTATTATGTCTTAACTATGAACAGGAATAAAATATAAATAACTACACCTAAAACCTATACCAACATCAAAACCAACATCTATAACCTGCACCTACACCTACACCAACATCTAGACCTACAACTATAACCTGCACTATCACCTACACTAACATCTAAACCTACAACTATAACTTACACCTACACCAACATCTCAACCTACAACTATAACCTGCACCTACACCTACACCAACATCTAGACCTACAACTATAACCTGCACTTACACCTACACCAATATCTAAACTAACAATTATAACCTAAACCTACGCAACATCTAAACCTACGTTTATAACCTGCATCTACACCTACATCTAAATCTACAACTATAACCTACACCTACACCAACATCTAAACCTACAAATGTTACCTACACCTACACCTAAACCTACAACTATAACCTACACCTACACCAACATCTAAGCCTACAACCATAACCTAAACCTACACCAACATCTAAACCTACAACTATAACCTGCACCTACACCTACACCAACCAATCTACTGGGCCAGGCCGATTCTATATACCTATATACAACTATAACCTACACCTACACCAACATCTAAACCTACAACTATAACCTGCACCTACACCTACACCAACCAATCTACTGGCCCAGGCCGATTCTTTTAAAATAAACCAAACTACGTAAACTGAACGCACTTATAAATATTTGACATGCAAGTTACAAATTGGACACAGTTGGTTTGGGAAAATTCAGTCGTCGTTTTTAGTGTTTTCCTCGCAATTTTTCAATTATTTCTCACCATTTTAAAAATTTTAAGGTCAAAATTAGCCAAGCCTGTCCAGCCGTTCTCGAGTTTTAGCGAGACATTGGAATTGCAATCAATTGTATAAAGGAAAAGATTTTTATTTTATTTTAAAAGGACACCAGCGGTACATTTATTAGACATTTCAGTTACAATTATTAATATTAATACAGTTCCTGATACATGCACTTTTATAGGTGCCATAGCAAAACATTAATTATTGCCTTGGTGCAATTTAAGTGTGAGAGTCGTCTCTTCTCGATAAATATAGAAGATGCAAGTACCTACTTTATAAAAAGACAATGTATTAATTATAATATGCTGCTTAACATTAATTCATCAAACTATCTCGAAACTTGTGGTGAAAGGAGAAACTTAGTTATCGAAAACTTTAACAACGTCCGCTCAGGTAGTGTATTTAATTAATGCTTGTAAACTTTACAAACTTATGTCACCGTACGGAGACTCGTGCGGTCTCGTTCTCTGAGCTATCGCTCTTGTCGTGCCTACAAAACTTTATATCTTGTGACGAGAGACTAGTTTTAAGCTCCTCGATCTTTGCTTTGCTCATATAAAAATTAACCGGAATAAAAAACTGCCTATGTGTTCATTCAGAGCCTAAACTACTGCCATACCAAATTATATCAAAATCCATTCAGGGGTTTTTGCGTGAAAGAGTCAGAAACATCCATCCATGCCCACAAACTTTTCGATTAAAAATAGTAGTAGTATATCTATTTAATTTATCTTCTAGTATCTACTAAAAGCTTTGAGTTTAGTAACAAGTAAGAAAATGCCGAAATACGTTTTTGCCGAATTCACTCACGCCATACGAAACCTATTTTACGGGAAATGCACATTTTATCCGAGGACAATTCCGTAGAATTGATTTAAGATTCTCCTGAAATATACACTAGCTTCCAAAACCTCTACGATTCTGTGGTACACAGTGATTACAGTAGCGAAATGTGATTACACGTCGGTCGGTCGCAAGCCGCCAGATGGGCGGACAATTATTGATTGTGGGAGGCACTTGGATTATTTCGTTAGGGATGTCACATTCAAGAGTAGATAATATAGTCTTACTTTATCAGAAGCTAGATGTTGCTGGCGACTGCATACGCGCAAAAGGAAATCCCGCGGGATACCATAGAAATTTTCATCAAAATCCGTTCAGAAGTTATTGCGTGAAAGAGTAATAAACATCCACACATCCATACATCCATACTTTTGCGTTAATATTATTAGTAAGGATTATTATGAATACCTATAGTATGTACGTCATATGTCCTGATATGACGAACATGAAACTATTTTTTAAAACACTTAACGACTTTTGTCTTCGAAATGTCCTCCTGTGACCACGTCTGCTGGAAAGTAGCCGAAACGTCGGGAAAATGAAAAGTGCACCGCGACACAATCCATAAGTGTTTAAAACAATGAACAATATTTGCGTAAACATAAGAAATTGAAATGTAAACATGAAACTAATAATTTTCTTGATCAACTTACACTTCCATATTATTTTTATTGAATTGTAAATGAATTGTCTTGATATCACCAACTGATTTTTGTAGTTTCGCGTTTCACGTTGTTGGGTTGTCGTTTATGAAAATACTATTTTGCAGTTTTAACATATCGGGACTGGATTGTATCTGAATTATTGCAGAATTTAATTGGCAGAATCGACCTTCAGAAGTTGAACACGACATTCCTAGAAATCTCGCGTTGCATATTGTGATAGACAAACTATTTCTTACTCTTTTGTCATATAATATTTGCAGTTGTAATGTTTTATTGTAAAAACAGGATTGGTACCCTAAAACCTAATTATTACATAACCTAAAGCTGACCATTATTAAAGTTTATTATTATAAAACAAAGCAGACATTATTAAAGTAAACAAAAACATGATTGTCAAAATAACCTCGAAGGAAACCATTTTCTCTGTACAGAACATTTATTTCTCCACTAACCGCTAAACATAAGTTTATTTGGTAATCTCCATTAGAAATTAGCTTTGTTTCACTCTAATTTCTGCTATTATCATATTACTGGATAATTATATTAGAGTAGTAGGTGATTCTGCTCATTAAATCTTGCAATATACAGTTTCGATGTAGTCTCGATATGTTGGAACAGTAAAATGGTATTCTCATAAACGTCAAACCTATGTCGTAAACGCGTTTTGATTGGTCGAATCTCCAAAAATCAGTTGGTGATATCAAGACAATTCACTTACAATTCAATAAAAGTAAAATGGAGGTGTGATTTAATCAAGAGAATTATTAGACCCAAACTACCAACATCAGTTTATGATATCAAGACGATTAATTTATAACCTGAATTCCCAAAGTGGTCGATATCGACCCCTTGGTCGATATCGTTTTAATAGGGGTCGACATAAATGAAAACTGATTTTGAGGGTCGACGAGGTCTAAAAATCGACCCCTATTAAATTAACACAAGTTCTTATTTAAAACTTTCAAGATAGGTAGGTACTGTATTGTTTATGTTATGTTACGTGTACTAAGAATAATTAATATTTTTGTAGGAAATAGCATTGTTGTAGTAATGTAAAGTCTCAAGCTCGTACAAGATGAAAAACTCGGCAAGTCAGTGTGGACAAGTTTGTGCAAGATAATGAGTTCGAGCGTACGTCTTTCAGGCGCGTTTTGACTTGCTCTCTATTTGACGCTTACGAAATTTAACACGAACGATTAACAAGTGCAAACGTGTTCCTGATATTTTACTATTTAATGGGTTGAAAGTTAATTTGCGTTTTGAAATTCGTTGGTGCTTGAACGATAATAACTCATATAAGTACTCATTTATTTCAAGAGGTTACAAAGTTATTACATAGCTAAATTAAGTGAAGTAAAGTGACTGAAAAAGAATTTACAAAATGCTGAGCTCCCTACGCGAGTTAAAAGCGTAACCATACAATATCTGTAGCTTATGAAAAATTTACAGTGTAAGTACCAAACAGTTTTTATCCGGCACAGCGCATCAGCATTGCCCCACTGTGTGATAGTGATCAGTTGATCTATCTGTAGATTGTTTGCAACAGTTTGCAGTTGCCTCAGTTGTTTCAATTGTAAAATTTTATTAGTTTAATTTGTTTTAGTATTTGATTGTATTTTTTTTGCCCTATGGTTGCCCTATGCCCTATTTTATACCTACCTATTTTAAATAGGTAGGTATAAAAGTATTTGTAAAACTTTCTAACACTTAAGTTGTTAAGTAGGTAGGTACCTAAACTTTGAAGTGTTCAGTTTGCTTTGGTTTTCGTTCTTATGCTGATAGGTACCTACTTACCTAATACAAATTTTCTATACCTAATTACCTACTATAGTTACTTACCTAATATATAGGTATATATAGTATCCAAGTTTATCAATGAGTAAGTCAGTAATACCTAACAAACATCCATTACCTGGGTGTGATAAAAATAAGATAGTGTACAAATTTAACAGTTTATTATTGTTTTTTATTTAGGTAGTTTCTTATTTTTTTATTTGCAGGATTACTGAGAGTTCTATGATGGCGGACACGAAAAAAAAAATGCAGACAATACAGTTTGGACTACTTAAAGTTCGGATTTATTGCATCTCCATCAAATCAACACTTGCCGATGGTTCTCATATGTGAAAAAGTATTCAGTAACGATGCCATGAAGCCTTCAAAAATGGATGACGACTTATCAAGAGTACATGCTGACAAAAAAAGTAAGCCCATGTCATTTTTTCAAACACTTAAAGAAAAACTAGACAAAAGGCCATCCATAAGATCGATGTTTGCGTCATCATCTATTAAAGACGATGATGGTTTACGAGCGTCCTATAATATTAGGTCTTTACCTATGAAATTGCCGTTTTGTATGAAAAAATTTATACGAATTTTTTTCATGTATTTCTTATTTGTATTAATCGAAGTAATCACTTATGCAATCAATGCATCTTTACCACCGCAGTGGCAGTTTATTGATGCCCTTCTTAAAATAAATCAGCTGGACGGGAGGCAACAAATTCTTCAAAGGCATTGTGTACTGCCTCTCGGGTATTGAATTTTTTTCCCGCCAAGAAGTTATCCAAATTCTGGAAAAAGTAGTAGTCTGTAGGCGCAAGGTGTGGTGAGTAGGGCGGATGATGGAGAGCTTCCAACCCCAGTTCTTGCAACTTGGAGACCGTCTGCTGTGTAGTATGAGGTCGCGCGTTGTCGTGCAGGAGCAGCGGAGACGAGCGATTGACCAATGCTGGTTGGAGATGTGCCAGCTTCTCCATCATTGTGTTCAGTTCTTCACAGAACACATCTGCAGTAATGCTCACCCCGTTTGGTAATAAGCTGTGATGAATCACACCGGCGCTAGACCGCTAAACAGTGACCATCACTTTTGTAGGGGTAAGTTTTCGTTTAGGGCATTGTTTAGGTGCTGAACCAGGATCTAACCAATTTGCTGAGCGCTTGCGGTTATCAAACAGAATCCATTTTTCATCGCAGGTAACAATGCGGTTCAAAAATCCTTCATTTGTGTGTCTGTTGAGCAGTGCAAGGCACGTCTCGACGCGTACTTCGCGCTGGCGATAATTGAGTTAGTGGGGCATCCATTTGTCAAGCTTTTTTACCTTGCCAATTTGACGAAAATGGACCAATATTGTTTTGACGCTAACGTCGAAAGCTGCTGTAATTAACAGCCGTAGATTGTGTATCATCAGCTTCCACAATCGCCTTTAATTCGTCATTGTCGACCAAAGTCTTCGGACGACCGCGAGGTTCATTTTTCAGGTCGAAATTTCTAGAACGGAAGCGAGCAAACCAATAACAGGTGGTGCGTTGGTTTGCAGTGTTAGCTCCGTAAACGTCGTTGATGTTGGGTGCCGCTTGTGCCGCGTTGCTGCCACGACGGTACTCATATTCCATAATTACTCGAATTTTTATCGTATCCACGATGACGAAAAAGATTGAAATGCAATGAAAATGTAACACTAATCAATGAACAAATGACTACCTTTGGAAAAAGAATTCCATGTTTTTAAAATAAAATTAATTTGAAATTAGAATTCTTAGCCAAACAAAAATTATTTTGATTTGAAATGGCCAGTACTGCAGAACGGCAATTTCATAGGTAAAGACCTATTATATCTTTACTAATAGCGAAGTCGGGGAAACTCCACACAATTGAAGAGCTGCTTATCTTACCAGCCATTGCGGAGGTCCTTAACAATGTGTTGCACAAGCCCGCACATGATATTTTAAAGAGAATACCTTTGAGCAATAACACCGTTCAGAGACGCATAGACGAGATGGGACGCGATGTGGACAACATTTTATGCAAGTTATTACAGACCAACAGATTCTCTCTCCAGTTGGACGAGTCTACATTACACGGCAAAGAAGCTCTGTTGTTAGGATAGGTTCGATATATCAAAGATGAAAATATGTGCCAAGAACTGCTTTTTGCTACATTTTTAGAGACTTTTACCAGAGGAAAATCGATTTTTTAGGCCGTGGAACATTTTTTTACTGACAAAGCTATTCCATGGAAGAACATTGTTTCTGTTGCGACTGATGGTGCACCGTCTATGGTTGGTCGTCATCGTGGTTTTATACCTCACTCAAAGCGACAACTGCCTGATGTACTGGTCACTCACTGCGTGATTCACAGGCAGTATTTAGTAGCAAAAAAGCTGAGTCCTAGATTGGATAAGTCTTTACAATATGTAATAAATGCTATCAACAAGATTCGAAGCAATTCTTTGAACTCTCGGTTATTTGCTCAGCTATGTGAGGAAAACGACGAAGTCTTTACTCGATTACTTTTGCACACTGAAGTTCGCTGGTTATCAAGAGGCTCTTGCTTAGAAAGATTTTCAGACATTTTTGAATCTGTGTTGGAGTTTTTACAAGAAAAAGATCCGAATTTGAAAGAAAATCTGAACAATTGTAAAACAGATATTTATTACTTGACTGATAGCTTTGGAATGTTCCACAAAGTTAATTTGCAGCTGCAGGGTGACGATCTTAACTTGATTAAAACAAAATCAATAATATCGGCCTTCGTGGGTAAACTCATCCTTTATAAACAAAATTTAGGCAGAAAAGAATATTCGCAGTTTCCGCATTTGTCAAAATTACCAGAAATGCTTCAAAATGGTGACATTTTATTATATGTCACTCACTTGGACGCATTACACAAGGATTTTACGGAGAGGTTTGAGGATCTTTTAAATTTACAAATACCTCAATGGATAATAAATCCGTAGCACAGCCATAGAAGAAGCCAATGTGATAATGTAAGAAGAGTTGATTACCATCAGCACAGACGAAGAGCTTAAGCAGAAGTTCAACCAAGGCTATCAGAAGTTCTGGTTGCAACGCAACATTGAAACACAGTATGTGTGGTGTGTGTGGTAACAAACATTTTGACAAAACAAAGAAAACGTTTGAAAATCAACGAACGTGGAGATTTAAGGCTGCAACTCACCAATATTGAACCGGATGTAGCTAGATTGGTAGATAGTCACCAGGTACATCCATCACACTGAATGTTTTATTTTCTCTTTGCGAATTCATACTTTTTTAACTATAATTTCCTACCTACTTAAGATTCTTTAAGTACTTAATTTGTAATAATCATTATAAATTAAACTTGATATTTACTGAATTGTCTTTTTATTTTGTTAAATTTTGATGAGAAAATGAAGTCAACTTTACTCACTTAACCAAGTGCAAAGTTTTCCATTTGGTACCTTAGTACCTAGGTATTTTGTATCAATAGGAAAAAACTAAAGATAGGCTCCCTTATTCATAATAGTCTGCTAACTTAAAGCATTGCTAATTACTCTGTCTTCTTCTATTGACCTAAGTCAGAATGAAAAATAACACTCTGTAGCCACTGTTTTAAGTTAGCGGACCATTATTAATAAGGGGATTGATCTTAAAAGTATGTAATTTGGCCCTGGGGGTCTGAGATAACAGTTAATTTTGGAAAAGGGATCACTTGTCCAAAATAGTTTGGGGCTCCCTGATTTATAATCATTAAAAGTAAATTAGTAGTCTAAGTTAAATACGAGAAATGGGGTCCAGGTGTTATCTGCGACTTCGTGCACGCAAAAGAACCGCAGAAACCGTATATTTCATAGCCTATGTCCTATGTTGTGGGCTGTGGTCTAATCTATATTTACTTTGACAACTAGTCTATGTTTCATCAAAGTCGGTCCAGGAATTTCGGAGCCTATTTTATGCAAACAAACAATTAAAGAATTCTTTCCTCTTTATCATATAAAATTAGTTTATAATATTTGTATATTATAATATATAAAAATAGCGTAGAATTAAATTATAGATTAGTATATAGATGTAGAAAGACTAAACTCATTTCTGCGGGCTTAGCATGGCGATCCGAAGAAATAATTTTAAAGAATAAATATTCTATCCAAAACAGTTCGTTGTAAAATAGTTCTTAATCCATGGTAACAAGGTCGTCCATAGAAGTCAACATTTCTAAATAGCCATATTTTTTAAATGGCTGCCGGGAATTCTTCTGTCAAAACTGATCAAATTTTCAAGTAAATGATCAGTTATTAAGACAAGAACCAATAGTTTCTTTACGTTTCTTTGTCCAATACAAATGGTTTCTTTACCGCCATGATGTGGAGTTGTTTACATTATTTTAAGACTATTTAACATTGAAATAAGGAAACGTTTCTACTTTAGCTGTTAAAAGAGGCCATTTTGTGAGCTCATGCTCGGGAAGAAAAGAAATGTTGTTTCTCATAACGACGATGCATCGACCTTGCTGCCTTACAATAAGAACTAATTTGCTCCGAATAGTATTAATGTTTCTTCATACAGTAATTTTGTCGATTCTTCGGTGTTTTTAGTAAGCCTAAGCCTGCTGGTAAGCCTAATTTACTCCAACCGGGACATTGACAAAAGTTTAAGACAATGCGAAAATGACGTGATGTTCCTGGAAAGTTTAACGGAGAATTAATGAAGGGAGATTTGATGAAGGATCTTTGATTACAGCATTCTTTGAAGATTCTAAGGACTTTTCGTTTTATTATCCATGATAAGGAATCAAGTTTGTTTTTGTAAACTTGAAAACTGAAATTTAAAAGATAATCATCATAATCAGCGTCTATAGTGTGCTTTTATAATTTTGTAAATGAAGGAAAAGTGTATGTGTAGTGTGTCAGCACTCGGCACAGATTAAAGAGTAACAGATAAACAGCTACAAGCATACGGTGTGTCCACGATAGTGCGGAAAATTTGTGGGTCGTTGAAGTGAACGTCAATTTTTTTTAATTTGGATCGATTTGGATCATTCTATGAAAAGATGTGTCTCTGTACGTAAGTGGGTATATATTTAATATTTTCTACTCTGTGTCGTCGGTGCCTTTTTGTTCTGATTTGGATTTGATGAAACGTCTTCGATGTTGTCGGTGAAAAGAGCGACAGTTTTCAGAGGGCTTAGCCCACATACCGTCGTTAATTACAATGAACTTCGAAATTAGAAATATATGATTGCTATAATGTTCGCTAAGTGACATCCTACTACTATTATAAAATATGTGAATGTTTGTGAGAATGGATGGATATTTGTTACTATTTTACGCAAAAGCGACTGAACTGAATTGTGACGAAATTTGGAATGGATGTAGTTTAAACTCTGGATTAACACATAGGCTACTTTTTATCCCGAAAAAGTATAGTATTCCCGTGGGATACTAGGTATTTTTTGTTTTCGGTTAATTTTATTACGTAACAAGATTTGTGGCTTTTGTTTGTTACCTATAAATTGGATTTCCTGCAATTTTACACTTTAGACTGCACATAATGTGTCACTGAACTGATAAGATTTGATCATGGCGAACTATATCACTCTTTTAGTTCAGTCGTTCAGTTAGTCCAGTTTATTGCTGCATAAGAGTCAATTATTTCGAGCAAACATTCACTTTAACGTACATAAAAATCAAGTTTCACTGAAAAAATAAATTTTACATGTTTTTTGTAATGTAATCTAACCGCGTAGGTTATTTACACATCAATCGGCTCAGTTAACGATTATTCCGCTAGAGCCGGGCGATGGATTATCTTCTTATATAAAAATGAATTGCAAAACCTGTGTCTCACTAAAACCCGAGAACGGCTGCCGCCGATTGCCTGCTAGCCGATTTGGCTAATTTTGATCTCGAAATGATTGTTCAGGTAAGGTTCACATGGTTAGAATTATTCTATAAATTGCGAGAAAAATACTAAAAATGACGATTGAACATAGTTAACATAAAACAACTGTGTATAAAGAAATAAAAAGATATATTTCTATTGAAACTAAAAGACTTCTAAACTATAAGAGTTAGAAACTTGTAGTTTTCTATTCTAATAGATCATGCTAAATACTCTTTAAAAATTCTTTGGAACAAAATCAGACAGTAACTTTTGAAGAAATTTGAATATTTTTTTTATAGCGCGATGATAGTTACGGAACCCTCCATCGACTTATTGTCCTGACATGTACTTTTGTAGTTAGGTTTTTTTGAGACCTTTTTCGTTGCGTAAAATATTATAAACATTTTTTAGCGCTAACCGGAAAACATATTGAAAATTATGTTTTTAATAACTTCTTCAAAAGCCTTTTAGTAAAATAAAATAGCAATATGAAAAATGCTTCAACTAAAAGCGATTTGAACGTTAATTTTTAGCAAAAAACGAATTCGTTTCTAGTCGTCGATTTATTTAATTTGTTCCATTTGGACAAAATGAATGAAAATTTTTAACAGGAATAGCTGTTCCAAATTCCGAATCACAAATGTTAACTTGCTTTAAATACAATACTAATATTTTAAAGTGGATGTACGCAGATTTAAGCGAACATATATATTTATTTTCCTATAACTACATACTTTTAAATTAAGGAGTTTAAGGTTTTTAACTTCTTGGTTACAAGTCAGAAATACTATTTGTGAAAATTGTTAAAAGAAATATCAATTTCTAAAATTATAATTATTATGAATAGTTAGAACGGATATTAAGTATTGTAATGAATTGAGATTATCCAATCTCAATTCATTTGTGCTCGCGGTGCTATGATTTGCGTGTGCTTGTAAATAAATGACTTGAATTTTTGACGAAAAACTGAATTTTAAAGATCATATCTCTGTAACTTCTTCCCGTGTAAGAAAATTAATAAATGTAATGAGAAATCTACGAGAATGCATGGATGCAAAAACTATGAAAATGGTGTATCTGGTACTATGTCAGTCCATACTTAATTACTGCATCCTGGCCTGGGATAGTGCTTCCCAAACAGTTCTTATAAAGCTAGAAAGGGCACAAAGATCAGTATTAAAAACTGAATTCTTCAAGCCCTTTCGATACCCAACCGCAGCTCTATATAAGGAAGCCAAGGTCCTCAGTGTAAGGAAATTGTTTCTACAGAGGTCAGTAGTTGCCATGCACAAGAAAGAGAGCAAAGAGCAGATGTGGCGAAACGACATTATTTCACTATTTTCATGAATAGTGCATGTTACTCGATGTTACTCTAGACATGAATAAATTTCATATTCGTATTCAGCGACCAAAAATACGTAAGCTATCATGTACTTTAGCCACTCAGCTCACCGTGGTCGGTCCACCTTGTTTCTTGGCCCATTTCCTCCTCTCCTAATGTAAGCCTGGGACTATATTATGCTCTGGAATCCGGAATGCCTGTGAAAGTTCAGAGCAGTAAAATTAGAACTCTGGACTAATACAATAGAGTTTAAAATCGAACACATGAGTGTCGAGTCAAATGTCAATGTCATATATGACAGCTCGATACACGACACTTGGATTTTCAACTTTATTGTATTAGCACTGGGGTTATATTTTCAGTGTTTTGAATTTCCACGGGCCCGCCAGATTCCGGATCATATAGTCCCAGTCTAATGTGCACACTGTAGGGTGTTTTTTTTTAATTTTAACAAAAAGTAAGAACTGAATATCTGTAAATACGGTTACATTTTCAAACGGACATCAAATTTAGTAGGTAACTAAAATTACCAGTCAGTAATTACAATGGTACCTTTTGAAACTGCACAATTTTCTAAAAATATACTTTGTATCGATTTGTACAATTTTGAACCTTAGTACGCTTACGCGCTACACGCTCCGTAGCGAAATCCATACAAACTCTGCAGCGCCTGTGTAAATGTTACTAAATAGTTACTACCTAACAATATTGTTTGTTTTTGGTTACATCGAAACGGCTCCTTCCCATTTGGCCATATTCCCATTTCGCAGCTGTTATTAAATTTTGATAAAAATGGGCGTGTTTATATTTTTGAAATTTTGGACAGCTTTCAAAAATGGAAAATTTTGTTTGATAGTACAGTCGGGTCGAAAAAAAACATTAAAATTTTAAATTAAAAGCGTTCTTAACTTTATTATAAATATGTTCGGATGATCTTTTTTGAAATGTTTTATGCTCCACATTATTATATTATTGTTAAGGACAGCGGCCTCGCAGTTGACACATAGTGAGTGCATAATATAGGAACGCTGTGCATAATGTTTTCAAAAACTCTTAAGAGTGAAAACTTTAGTGAGAATGTAATTTGTATGTTCGACAACTCAGCCGTCTGTTGACCGATTTTCAAAATTCTGTTTTTGATATAAATGGTATAATCCCAAGTTGATCCCGTTATCACCAAAGTGGTGACCTGATGATGGGATCAATGAGGAACCGAGGGAACTCCTCGTTCGGACACATATAGTGATTTTGGCTTTTTCTGATGTAACCCAAGCATATGCTACCAAAAAGTAAGATTATGCACCAAGGTATCCTAAAGACACAGACACAAGGATAGAACTCCTGACTCCTTATAGATTCATGTTAGGCGATTTCGGCGTTGTTTAAAGAGCTGCAAGCATATGCCAATATGTCAATTACAGTAATCATCATCATCATCACCACCACCATCATCACTCTTTACATCATCACATTATGATGATATAATTACTTCTCACAGTGTTTTACAACGACACGGATATCTTCGAACATTCTTTGACGTTTGTGGACCGGACCTATTTGCAAAATTCTCTTGTTGTTGTAAAGGGTATAATTCGAAATTAGTCCTTTAGTCACCCAAAGTGAACCTGATGGAATGGAAATCGAGGGAACTCCTCAAAATGTATGGTGAAATCTATAGGGATTTGGTTTTGTGAAGTAAATTAAGCTTAATCTACCAAAAAGTAAAATTTTGTGCCAAGGGTGTACCCTGGATCCGTCCGGTCCCGGTCTCAGTGTCCGTCCGTCTGTCTGTCTGTCCGATAGTATCATCTAGCTTCGGTAATTATGAATATAAATATATGAAGTTTGGTTTAGTTATAGATTTTGTATAGATCTCGGTTTTGGCATCATAAAATTATAATAATTTTATATTTTAGGGGTGGCTCTCCCTGTGAAATGGGGATGAAAAATATTTTTTCATTCTACCCCACCGTGTGGGGTATCGTTGAATAGGTCTTTAAAATTAAAGGTAAGGTGTCATTCACGACTTTTTAACAAAATCAACGTAAAAAGTGGTTTATAAGTTGTTGAAAAGTATTTTGAGCGAAATCGGACAGTAACTTAGAAGTTTGAAAAAAACCGATTGCGCGTTTATACTTACGGAACCCTCTTTAGACATGTCCTGACATGCTCTTGGTTAGATTATTTAGGATTCCCTAATTCGAGTCTCGGAACCCTTAGTTTCATCATGTCCGTCCGTCTGGTCTTCGGCTTCTCGCGTACCCTATAGTATGGGGTATATTTTAAAAACATTTATAAGTTGCTAAGACGATGGTTTGATTTAGGTATCCGTTAGCGAGATATTCAACTTAAAAAGCGCATTTTTTGTTAAAATAGGGCGCCCTTTCCCCGTCTAAAAAATTTAAAAATCTGAAAAAAAATCATGATGGTACACCTACTAGATGTTTTGAAGGTTTTGACGGAACTTTGAAGGAAAACTATAACAGCTTATATAACTTTCTTAGTTCAGGAGATACAGAGGCCTAACTGGTAAAATGAGTTTTCCAAACTTCGTACAAAAATAACGAAATAATAAGTCGACTACGGAAACCTATACTATGCGTGGCCTGAGACGTAAGTCTTACCAGGCTTTTATTTAATACTAGATGTAGTCCGCGACTTCTTGCGCACAAAAGCGGAAATTGCGAGGAAACCGTACATTTTGCCGCAATAAAAATTAGCCTATGTACTTTGCCGTGGTATACTTTATGTCTGTGTCGACTTTCATCCAAATCGGTCCAGTAGTTTCGGAGCCAAATCAAACAAACAAAATGAGATACATATTTTAGATACTTAGTCTATACGAATAATAAAGAGGAAATACCTCTTTATTATTAGTATAGACTAAGTATCTAAAGGAATTTTTGTAAGTTGCTTACCATGAATGTTTAATAATAATAGATGTATAAATACTTTCCTACTTACAAACCTATTGTGATGCAGAATAGCTTACACATCTGAAGACCAATGTAACTGACTGTACCTTACCATTAAACTAGATTATCCAAACGATAGATATTATATGAAAGAATATAAGGTGACATGCTGATTTTTATCAAAATTTAATAGCGGCTACGAAATGGGAATATGGCCAAATGGGAAACGCGCCATTTTCTCTCAATGAGAATAGCATAAGCAGACTGGGCACAGACGCCTAATGTCTCTCGGCTCATAAACTCCAACCCAGTTGCATTTTAATTAACGAGATAACAATTGTCTTTTATTTACTTTTTAAATTTTGTTTATGGTAGGTAGGTAGTTAACTTCTAAAATCTTACATTTTTTAGTCTTTGGGTAGTTTTAACCATAAAACAATAATTATCTATACTACCGAGGGACAGCCATGTTTGAAAGACCATCAACACACATGTAAGTTATTATTTTCAAAATGAGTCATTGTTTTCGTAAATGATCATTCTCAAAAGGATCATAATGTAGCATAAATTGATGATCATTGATCATCCCACTACTATTGTAAATGTGAAAGTTTGTGAGGATGATAGATGTTTGTTACTCTTTCACGCAAAAAATACTGAATGGATTTCGATGAAATAGCTAGTCATAATATTATACCTAATTTGGAATTTGCAAATAAGATCTGACCAAAAAGCTGAGCGTAAAGAGCTCACGTCGTCCCACGGATTACACTAGTAAGAAAATATCGCCCGCTGAACAGGAAGGATTTCGGGGAAGCCCCAGACTTACAGTCTCATATTTTAATTCGTCCGGGTCATAAAAGACGACAACCTCTGTAATTTGCATTTATGCTGGCGTTGCGTATGTAATAATTCTGATTTTAAGCAGAATTAAACTACATTTATGAATTTATGTTGTGGACATTTCTGAACGTTCACAATAAAAATGTGTAAGCTAACATATCTCGTTTTGTGAATTAGGTATGAAAATCATTATACCTAACACAAGTTCTGGAGATACAGGACACGAGACATTTTCTTTGCGAAGTCAAAGTGATGACTTGAGAGGTCTGAATTCCTCTGATTTTATTACAATTATATTTTATTAAATATGACCGGCGGGAAGAGAGTGGCGGGAAGCGGTTGGATGCGGAAGGCAGAGGACCGGGTATGGTGGCGCGAAATGGGAAAGGCTTATGTCCAGCAGTGGACCACTACGGGCTGACGATGATGATGATGATGAAGTGTGACCGCGTCTTGTAATATAGTTTACGTAGTTACTATTAAGTCATCTGTGACTATCCTACTAATATTATAAATGTGAAAGTTTGTGAGGATGTATGGATGTATGGATGGATGTTTGTTACTCTTTCACGCAAAAACTACTGAACGTATTTCGATGAAATTTGGTACGGTAGTAGTTTAGGCACTTGATATTTTATCCCGAAAAAGTACAGTTTTCCCGTAGGAAATGGGATAAAGCCGCGGGAAAAGCTAGTACATAATAGGCCGCATCTAAATTACGAGTAGATTTCAAACTTTGAATTGGTAGTGTGCAATTCATATTATAGATCTTCTAGAATTCATTTTTTATAGCCGTTGCGGTTATGACTAATGCGGTTATTCTGAATTCTATTTCTATATCTATTCAAATATTGTTATCGTAGCCCAATTTCTATGAGTTGCTTAATAATTGTATCATTATAAACACTTTTGCATTATCGTTTGCAATGGCAATAGTAATCAAGTGAATTTTGGTACTTTGCCAATAGTCAAACGACATTAAATCACTTCTGAATGCCATTAAAATTGTCGTCTTGGCGTTAGAGATTCCATAGAAAATATGTAAGGCCAATAAAGCCTGCAGTTTACTAGTTTTCAGCTATAAAGATAAGAGTAGCAGCCAAGTTTTCATTTTCTTTTATAGGAATAATAATACCATTTATTTTGGGCTCAGGCGTCAAGCGCTGGCCAACCAAATTGATACGACATTCTGGAAAAAACATAGACCTCTATAATAGGCGAGGTATGTCGAGGCAAAAAATGTCTACACTTAAACTTGTGGGGTTGTTTCGGGCAGTCCAGGTTTGACATATTAACATTGACATTGGCTTACCGCAGCATAATCAGTCCGTTTTTATTTGACAAAATCTTCTGAAATCAAGATTGCGTAACTGTTTCTTGTACATGAAGATTTTTCTGGCATTGAGAGAAAATCAGTTTGAGTATTTTTTCCTGCACCCCTATATAATGTGATAATAATTTTGTTTTCAGCACTTTGACGTCTTGGTCCAAACATATATATGCGAGCAAAAGCTGGCCTACAATTATAAATCTCCAGTTTTTCCAGGTCAGTCATAAGTTTCTACATCGAAGTTCCGATATGCTGTAACTAATGAGTAAATGACCTTCCAAGTTCAATCTGCTGACTCACGACAGGACGGGCCAGTTATCAATGCCGGGATATCCATCCGATATGACGTCACATAATATGACACAGTTTCCTGAATAACCAGACTAGATTTTATACAGGCGATTTCGCAATATAAAAGCGTTTTCTGTCCTAGATGTTGCGTAAATTTATTTATCCTATGGGATCCTATCCCATGCGTTCTAGAAATAGTCTATAAATAGAATTTAAATCAAGGTTTTAAATAATGTTTGTGTAAATCACGGAAAAATAAAGTTATGAGTAGGTATACCCATTCATCCATATATTTCAGTATTTCTCAAAGTGGGCGATAGCGCCCCCTTGTGGGCGCTGGAGTCCTATAGGGGGGCCTATAGGCGGTAAATTTCTCTCTTCTCTCCTCTCCAGAAATCTCTCCAGAATCTCCAGAAAAAATTGGGGGGCGCTGATGTGATTTAAGGGGGCGATGGGTGATTTGTAAGTATGCTACACAACATACATTTATTAGTTTATATTTATAACCTATTTTATGGTAATTGGTATGCATATAAACTAAAAATATATTAATATTTTTAATGTGTTCACAACGCATATGTATATAAAAGATATTTAGTGATACGAGTAGGTATCAAACACTGAAAAATAATCGTGTTTTCAAGTGTCGCAGGTGAGGTCCTCACCTCCGAAGACACGTATTAGAAATAGACATACATCTATTGTTGCGGCCAAGCTGAGCACTTATTGCGGGATTTTCTATGTACCCGATACATAAAAATAAAATTGAAATTAGAAGGTTCAATTATAATTCACGTTTGGTGCGAACAAATATTGTACGATTTATTTGTGCAATCCTGTATTAAAAGTAGTCCGTCAAATAAAATTGGAACCTGATATTAACAAACTTGTTAAAAATCATCAGATACATCCTTCACATTATCTAATGTGAGGGATGAAGCTGAACTGAAACTAATCTTAGTTTTAAAACAAATGTTGATTTTTGGTTAATTTTGAATAAGTAAAAGAAACTGAGTACTCTTAATATTGTAAAGTTGCATTAATATTGGTCGCTCTGGTAAGAAAAGTCTCGTTTGGAATATCGGTTTGATTAAACTCCAGGCGAGACTAATATGTTATTGAGGTTTTTAAGATGAAATAAAAAATGGGGGGCGCTACAAAATAACTGATTTTCAAAGTGGGCGTTAGGCGGAATAAGTTTGGCCATATTAATACTCTCGGAAATTTAAAAATTTTGTCACTAATATTATGCGAAACTGAATGTATAATGTTAAATTTTATGTTGATGGTGGTCACGGTGGTATGCATCGTGTAGACCGACTTTCAGAAAGTGTATATATAACTTTGTATTTTTTTTTACTTTGACTTTATATTACGAACATTGCTCGTATTCAGACAAATCTAAAATATTGCGGTACCAGTTTAGGTATTCGGGGAATTTCGGGCTTAACCCGTGTTTTTACCCTTTCATCAATCGGGACGGATGGCGGGAGACAGTTATGTATGAAGGTTTTTATTACGACTGGCGCTTTCGAGCAATTTTTCTGATAGATCGCAGAGAGATCTCCATCATTTCGATTCTGGCTGAGAATCCGACATGTCGTTATAATTTATCGATAAAATTATATGATTTAGTCATAAAGGCAAAAAAACAGACTGCACCGCGCGGGTCGAACCATTTTTTATTTTTCTATTTATTGTATTAAAAAATAACACGGAAATAGCATAATGTACCGCCATAAACTATAGTCCTACAGTGCGCTTATAAGCATTGATGTTATCTGAAAGATGAAATCACAATACAGGGTGTATTCAGACCAGTTCCGATAACTTCGTGGGCTTATATTAGGTCATGAGATAGATCCATTGGTACTAGTAATTTGCTTTTAGTCGATTGTTTTTGTAAAAGTTAAAATTTTCAATATGCAATGTATAACGTACATAGTACATAACCACACGGGCGGTCGAAGGCAGGCGCGCGAGGGGTAGGCCGCGCAAACACGTCCCCCGTGCCCGCACAGGTGCGAATAGAGAAAATCAGCTGATACTAGCAGCTGTACCGTAAGTAGTAAATAAACCACGAAAATTGCATAGATTAATAACAATCTTATTTAAAGTTAGATAGGTCCGTGGCCTAGTGTGTAGACCGTTTGATTTGCACTCGAGAGAGTGCAGGTTCGATTCCCAGGTTGTGGCGTGTACCAATGAGACTTTTTAAGATCTCAAGTACATTATACGGACGCTCTAACAGTGAAGGAAAACATCGTGAGGAAACCCGCACATGGTTGGCCCCATGGTATTGACTAGTCATTTCTGTGGACTGACTGACTATGCTGTGAGAATGCCATGCCATGTATGCTTGGGCAACCATACGACGAAAAACGAACTGTCCCAGGCACTACAGTATTTCATGAGTGGTTTCTTCACTCGGAGAATACTGTATAAATCATCCAATAACGTATGAAAAGGCCTCAGTTTATTTAAATTTCTAATAACATTCAAGTACCTATTTACTAACTTTTGTTAACATTTAATTATTTTATTTTTATTGTTCTGATTAAGAAAAATAAATGAAAATAAAATGAGATGAGGTATAACAGTTAAATTGAACAGCAAGTAGCAACTGGCCTACCGTACCGACATCTAAGCGTTTTAGCCACACTGCGAGCTCCAAGACGAGGATCCCGGGGCACCGTCTAAAATTTGCTCCTTGACATTTACGTCCAGTTGCCGCCCACCGCTGGAGGCTCAATGGGCCTATTTTCTAACACTCGCATGCCTGTAAGATAATCGCATACCATCAGGCGATCTGTCTGCTCGATTGCCGGTCATAAATCATAAAAGCCCAGCTTGATATAAAAACAGTAACTTATTTATTACAAAAAACTAAGGAAAAAAATCATATCAAACAATTAACTAATTTAAATATCGACTACGTACACGTAAATGTTTCAATTTTCATAGGTCACATCACTTAGCCTAGGTAGTTTTTGAAAGAGTCGAGCGGCATGCTTTTGATATTTTTCGTCAAAAAGCCGTGGTGTGGCCGCACGCGCCGCCCCGCCGCCCGCACCCATGCCGCATACAGTCGGCATCCTTTGAATTATGCCGAAAGTCGATAAAAGAACTATGTTGTTTTTAAAAAGATTTTCGAATTTAGTTGCGGTTTTTCTATCGAGGTAAAAGGTTGTCGTCTGATTTGAGTTTCACTATTAGGTCGTGTTTAAAAACGTAGTGTTGTGTTTTTAAGTTTTAAGTGATACGTGTAATGATTTATGGTGCTAGCAACGATTTTCAAATATCGTAATGCAACAAAAACACCTTCCAACAACTTTAAGTATTAACTTTTAACGTGACACCTTGCCGCGGTCACCTGATGGTCGATGGATTCCGTAAACTTAGTACTAGGAGTAGACTTAGTACCTACTACCTACTAGCAGTCATTCAGTACTCAATACTTCTTTCACGTAAGTAAATAGCTATTAGCCATAGTTTTACTTAGTATGATCGGTGTAATTACGTACGTAACTTATTATCAATAATAATAATTTACTAATGCGACTTCGGGAAACCTTTTATACACCTACTTAATTTCATTGTTACCTACAGTTTAACGACGTTACATCTTTCGTTTATTGTCGTTTTTCAAACACCGTCTGTAATTTCGATAGAAAATAGATGATTTCCACATGACGACATTAAGAATTTAGCTGCACTTTACACACTACAAATAACGAATTATTTGTCACGCAACATTTCGTGCGTGATTTACGAACCACACTGCAGGCGGTGTAGAGCAGGGATTCCTAAAGTGGATTCCGTGGGATAGTCATCAAGGTTCCGCCAAAATTATTTGAAATTATGAAATCCAAACATCCATCTTTTTGTGTGTGTACGGTTGTAAGTCACTGCAATCTGCATACATTAAATATCGCTGAACGCGTGTACTAAGGCAGGGGCACGGCGCGGCGGTCGGCCTGGTGCGTCAGCTGACGGGTCATTGGCCGGCGAGCATAATGAAGTAAATTACATTGCGTAATGAAGTAAAAATAATAAAATTTTAGATTTTAATAAAAAATCTACTAGACAGCTGGTTATTATGATTAACATTTTTGAAAATAAAAATAAAATAAAAAAACTTTTTTGTAATTAAGGTAGAAATAAGAAAAGGTAGTATAATCATATCAAAAAGTTAATAGAAGCGGTCTTCTGGCACCCTGTATTTTATGATAACCAAGCGGTTTAGACCAGATGAATCAGGCGGAGGTTAATCAGAATAATAACTCACTATTTATAAAGACTTTAGTATTATTCTTTTTATATACCAATCACTAATCCAAAAGCATCCTACCTAAAATATGAACATTAATAATTTTTATTTTATATCTAGGCTGCAATTATTTAAAAAATATAATTGTTCTTAGTTAGGCATAGAGCTTAACATTTTTCCTGCTGTTTTGTTGCCTGGTTACAGAAATATATAAATATATTATAATAACTCCCCCACACCGATTTCGGTGACGGTGGTCGGTTTCATTGAAACCCGGCCAGATACGCAGGTGTCATTTTATATTGCCCAAATGTGTGCGCAGTACACAAGAACACTCTCCCAACCTTTACTCTCGTAACCCAGTGGGAAGGATAACTGACACGACTGGCGAGAGATCAGACGCAGGACCGACTTTTTACATGCCCATCCGACGCATGGATCATCTTTCTTATCAGACAATCAGGTGATCGGCCTGCATTGTCCTAAACAAACTTGGAAACAACATTTTTTGTTGTTCCAATGCGGGAATCGTACCCACGACCTCCGAGTCGAGAGCCAAGCTCTAACCACTAGACCACGAAGGCTGTACAGAAATATACCCTACTCACGGACATGGAAAATTTTGTCTCTGGAGAAAGTACCCTTAGATGGTCCAAGCAAGAAGGCCTCGCATGACAAGAAACTAGAAGAATTCGCACGCACGCATGATGCAGGATTTCATAGAGTTGTCGCTAGGATTTTAGCTAAGTACTTGAATATACTGTCGCTTATCTATGTTATCACTTTGTGCGATATACGACATTGTCCTTCTGCCTTTAATTCTGCTACCACACTGGTAAATTAAGGTGTTATCCTACTACTATTATAAATGTGAAAGTTTGTGAGGATGGATGGATGTACAGATGGATGGATCACTCTTTGATGAAATTTAGTATGGTAGTAGTTTAAGATCTGGATCAAAACTTAGGATACTTTTTATCCCGGAAAAGTACAGTGTTAACGTTGAATACTGTACACTACTAGCCGTTTCCCGTCCCGTCTCTAATCTTAGTTACTATTCACAAGAAAAAGTAATTTTCGCTACTTTGTTGTCAGCTCACACCGAAAGGAGATCCAACGCGACGCGTCGCTGCATTTTTATGGTAGTGATTTAAAATTGAACTTTATTCAGTACACAATAAGATACACGTTTCAATGCAAGAGCGGTGCCGCGCCACGCATCTCGGTTCGGCTCGATATTCGAACTGTTGGAATTAACTTGTATCTTCATGTGTAGTAAATAAAGTTCAATTTTAAATCGGTATCTTAAAAATGCAGCGTCTCCGTGTGACGCTGCGGGTCAGCTTACACCGAAACGAGAGGAAACGTGACGCGGCATTGCATTTTTAAAATACATAATCAAAATGGAACTTTATTTTAGTACACAAGAGGTTACACTTTTAATTGCAAGAGCGGCGCCGCGCTATGTTTTATATTAATGACCCTTACAGTCAAATCTCTTTCACTCTCTCATAAGTGAAAGTGAATACTGAGCAAACCCCTCAAATAGTTCAAAAGTAGACTCGTAAAACTATACAAGCGTTATATCGGCAACATAAAACAGGTTATAAATACTCGTTAGTGTCAATAAAACACAAGTTTGCACTATCTGAACTCTTGTTAGGGCCAATTACATTTTAGTAACAGTGGAAAAGTGGATGAAATGATCTTGTGATAATCCTGTATTGCCGATATTTAGATAATTTCTCGATAAATAAAATGATGACGTCATTATCAGCGACTACCAACGAACACTAGTGTCTCCTCAATGCAAGAAGTATTAGCGTCAATTCACACTGAAACGAGACAGTACGCGACGTTGCGCTGAATTTTAAACTATCGGATGAAAATTGAACTTTATTCACTATGTAAGAAGATACACGTTTAATTGCAAGAGTATGATGTCAAACTGCGCCGCTCTCCGGCGCTGCTCTTGGAATAAAACGTGTATCTTCTTGTATACTGAATAAAGTTCAAATTTTAATCACCATCTTAAAAATGCAGTGCCGCGTCGCGTACTTATCGCCTCGTTTCGGTATTAGCTGACCCTTAACCTTTGTTCTACTCTCTTGACTATTCATGATGTGGATTGTCAACCTTCTAGACACATTGGCTATTTGGGTTGTTCACCAACTGAACACGAGTGAAAGGACACACATGTGTCCATTTGGTGAACGATTTCTCGCTATATCTTGACCGTTAAAATGTACTAAATATCTTTACATAATATCAAATGAAGTTGCTATAATTTAAAATAACTCAACGGATTTTAATGCAGTTTTCAGCAATAGATGGAGTGATTCAAGAGAAAGGTTTATATGTATAATAAATACATTGTACGAAGCCGGGGTGGGTGGCTAGTATATTTATAATGTAACATAATATTGTACCCACAGTGACATAAACTAATAATTTTTGTATATTGCAGAATTATGCTTTTGCAAAGTAAAACCACCACATAGTAAAAGTGTCTGTTTGTAATTTTAAAACAACAGATTTTCACTAAATGCATAATATGAAAGTATAATATATGGAACTGACAATAAAATAACATTTTTTTCAATTTTGTCCATCCGTCTGTCAGTCTGTGTGTTTGTTTGTTCCTGCTAATCTGGCTGCTGAACCGATTTTCATGGGACTTTCACTGGCAGATCGTAACTTAGGCTACTTTTGTCTTAGGGTTCCGTCTAAAGAAATAGGGTTCCGTTCTCATCAGTTATATGCAAAGTTGCGGGCACTAGCTAGTATTATAATAATATCATCAGTTGACGAAAACACACAATTCATGTGCTCTATCTTATAACTTAGTTAAAATGGCGCCTAAAGTATTTTGCTGGAGAAACTCCAGTTATAAATGGCTAGCAACTTATTCTATACAAAGTTGGCTGAAGTTAATTCAAAAGGACTTATTGTGGACTCAGCTGCCTTATGATACACTTAATTAAACAAATTCCACGTAGAATTCTAAATGTACAGATGGGCGCAAAAGTGATTAAAAACAAATAACTGGAAAAATGGGTTGCCTTATTGGTGGCGCGTGGTTGCCAGTATAATAAGAAGGTATTATTATATAATTGTGGATACGGAAACTTTTAAAATATTTTTTTTCCCATAAACTACCAAGTATTAATATACTTACTTAGGAAAAAACTTACCGCAAAGATTTTAAATACGTCGTTAGAAAGAAAAAACAATTACTCGTCTTTTAATAATATTTTAATAATAATTGTAGTATCGGATTTTTTTAAAGGATACTAGTATTAAATGATGTTGATATTAAGAAATCACGGGGCGGTTAAAATATTAAGTGAAGTGTTTATTGAAAAGATTAAATTACATCGAAAAATGGACAGAGGTCTGTCTTACAGCAAAGTTCGTCAGGGACTGCCTCTTTCAGTCCCATACAATTCGGTCCTTACTTGCTACCTGGGTTTCTCACCCCCGCATCAGTCATACCCCGGTCATACAGTTCCCACGCACACTAATATTTAGACACATTTAAACAAACGGACATCTGTACCGGACGTACGTACGGTCCCGCCTTACGTACGCGGCACCCGCGTGGCACCACTTGCTCTCTGCACCCCAGAAAGGGTTGCTGCAGAGAGCCCAAAACCGGGTGCTGCGCCGAATCGCGGGCGCACCGTGGTACGTCCGCAACACCACCATCGCAAGGGACCTCAGGGTGGAGAGCGTGGAGGCCTTCGTGGCCCAGCTCTCCGCGAAGCTGTTCCCGCGAGCGGATGCCTCGCGCCTGGTCGAGCTGACCGACCTGGCGCCGTGGCACGCCCGCCCGCCCGACCGCCACCGCCTGCCGAGAGATGCCGTCCCCCCCGGAGGACCCAGCGGAGCCACGCAGCCCGCCCACCGCCCCCGAAGAGGAGGAGCCCTGACGCACTGATGCGCCACACCCAAGCGCAATGATGCGCCCCGGCGCAATAGCGTCCCCGTGGCGTACCTCCCCCCCCGACACAAAAAGTCGGGGCCCAGAAGTTTTTAAAAGCTCCCACCCTTTCCCCAGGTCGCTTGTTTCCGCGGTGCGGTAAACGCGGCGCGTGAGGGAGTGGACCCAAACACGTTTCTCGGCCCCGGGGTCGGGACCCCCACGCGTCGTTTGGAGCCGACCGCCGGTCCTGGTTGTGCCTGGATTGGCAATACGACACTCCTGTTGTATTTTGTGTTGCCCCCCCATGGGTTTCCCCCGCGTTCTGCAGCGGGGGGTCTTCCCAAAAACTGACTTTATGCGCCCAATACTCGTACTGGGCGCGTCTTCCCACCCCAAGTAGAGGGGCTTTTGCCCCTGGTTTTGGTTCCCCGCCCAAGGCCCTTTTCAGGGGCCCGGCGCGCGAGAAGAGTCTCCCTTCTCGGGTTTTCACGGACATCTGTTCGTTGGTTTTTTTTTCTTAATCCCTACATTTATAACCTTTTCCCAAGAATGTTTACGACTAAAAACATACAAAGCCAATAAAACAATAGAATTAGAAAAAACTTACTTAAGAATGACCATTCTAGAAAGTTTACGACTAAAAATATACAAAGCCAATAAAACAATAGAATTAGAAAAAATTTAAACTTAAGAATGACCCTTCTACATTCGGCTATCCTGCAGCGACAATTGCCCTCAATTGTCATCGTATGATGCCACATCTGTTGTTTTATTGCTCTCTTTAGAACCCATTCCCCAAGGTTACAAAATATGGTCAGCGGCTGTAGATGTTTGTTGAGGCCCTTCGTGTTCGCCTATCTTTTCAACTACATAGCGATCACCTCTGAGCACTTTAGTAATCCGGTAGGGACCCACAAACTTCCCTTTAAGTTTTAATCATGGCCCGAACTGCGTCCTTTGAATTGCTATCCAATCTCCTTCCTCATAAACACGTGCTGATTTACGATGTTTGTTGAAACCTCGACGGTTTTCCTCTTGGGTTTGTTGAATCTTCTTTCTCGCCTTTTGTCTCAGTTCTTCTCTGTCTTCTTCGAATTGCGTAGTCCACTCTTTCTCTAGCAATTCTTTTAAATTCCAGTCGTCCTTGAGCCGCATGTTAACCCCAAATAACAATTGGCATGGTGCTTGACCCGTACTACGGCTTGGCGTCGCATTAAGATACTTCTGCACATTTTCCACATGCTTATACCAAGTTTCTGGTGTTGGAGCAGCTATCTTCGTGAGAAGCGAAATAAGAGTTCGATTAACTCTTTCGACTTGTCCGTTTCCTCGCGGAACACCCGTTACTATTAGCGAATGTTCAATCTTCTCACTTTCACAGTATTCTTGAAAGTCTCTTGATGTAAAAGCCGTCCCTCGATCAGAGATTATCCTTCGGGGATTTCCAAAAACACTCGACTAATTACGTAGTCGATGAAGCACTTCGGCAGTGTCTGTTGATTTGGTCGGATACAGCCACACAAACTTGCTGAAAGCGTCAACAACCACAAATATGAGTTTGTATTTCTTAGGCGTATTAGTCATAGGCCCTACATGGTCAATGTGGTAAGTGTCGAGTGGAGTATCACCTTTACAAATAGGATTCAACAATCCCTCTTGTTTACCTTGTTTTCTTTCAGCTAATATACAATCAATACAGCTAGCGACTAGCTGCTCGACCTTTTGACGCATCTCTTTAAACCAGAAGTCCCTTTTCACAATAACTTCAGTTTTGTTAACACCGAAATGTCCTCGTTCATGTGCTCTCTTGATTACCTGAACTTCCATACTTTTAGGTACCACAACTAACGGCTCCCCATTTACTATTCTATACAATAGTTTGTTTTTTAACAAATATCCGTTGGCTTCATTGCGCGATGCGGTGTCTATAATTTGATTAAGACACTCATCTTTGTCTTGTGCACTTCTCAATCGCGCAATTAAACCATCGTCATTTTCACAAACATATAATACCTTCGGTAACGCATGTCTGCTAAGTGCATCCACATGCGCCATGTTTTTACCCGGTCTATGCTCTATTTTTTAATTAAAATCTGCCAATAAAATTACCCATCTAGCAACTCGCAAACATACCTTTTCTTTACTTATAGTAGCAGTATAAGCTTGACAATCAGTTACAATCTTAAACTCAATATTAATCAGATACACTCTTAATTTCTCCAGCGCTTTAACAATAGCCAATACCTCTAGCTCATAACTACTATATCTAGATTCAGCATCCGTCGTTTTACCATTCGCATAATACACAGGGTGAAATTTGCCGCCATTACAATCTTTCTGCATTAATATCATACCATACCCTAAGCGAGAGGCATCTGTGTGCAACTCGGTCTCGGCTCCATGACGATACAATTTTAACAGGCTCACACACTAATGCAGCCTTTAATCTCTCGAAAGCTTCTATCTCTCTCATACCAAATACAAATTTAATGTCTTTTCTTAGTAGGTCAGTCAATGGTCGGGCAATGAGTTAATACGCAGGTCTAAATTTACGAAAATACCCTGTAAGACCCAAGAAACTTTGAATAGTTTTCACCGTCGTAGGTCGGGGAAAATCTCGTACAGCTAATGTCTTTGTTTGCGATGGGCGAACCGTACCTCGGCATATTACATGCCCTAAATAGTCAACAGTTGTCTTGAAAAATTGACATTTCTCCCGCTTTATGATTACCCCATGCTTAGCCGCTACTTCAATCACTAACTTTACTCTTCTCAAAAGCTCTTCCGGTGTTTTAGCTTTAATAATAATATCATCCATGTACACAACTACAGTCCCATCACGTATTAAATCTTTAAAAATGAAATTAATATAGATTTGGAATACCCCTGGACCAATACATAAACCAAAAGGTAATCTCACAAATTCGTACTGCCCATCAGGCATTACGAAAGATGTATACTTAATACTGTCTTCATCCATCCACACATGGAAAACCCATTTTTCAAATATATTAGTGTAAACCATTCGTCCTCGGCTAAAGCATCTATTGAGTCTTCAATTAGTGGTAATGGAGAAAGCGGTCTTAACATAATAGCATTTATCTTCCGGTAATCTACACAAATTCTAATTGTGCCGTCTTTGTTTTTAATTAAAACAATCGGACTCGTATATTCTGAGGTAGAGGGGCGAATGATACCCTCTTTCAACCATAAATTCATCAAATCATTTACTTCTTGTCGCTCTGAAGGAGCCAATCGGCGCGGTCGAGATACTACCGGTATATCTGAAGTTAAAACTATTTTCGCGCGTAACATGTGGGTAACATCACGCACGGCTTCCGGCTTGTAATTTGAAATAATTTTTCTAATTTCTTCTCGATAATACTCCTCTTCGATGTGTGACAAATCAAGATCTTTTGCCTCGTCTACAACATTTATCTTATGAATGTACGGCTTTATCTCTTCGTCTGTACTGTCATCAGCGTCTAACTTGAAAAAAGTTACGGTGCCTCGTCTGACTCTAAGTTCAACCCGATCCAAAAAGTCAGTACCCAGTATGACCGAACGTCTAAGTATTGCGTCAGGTACAACATGAAAATCTACATCAAATTCATCCTTTTCTGCCATCATTCTAGCAGTAAACATACCTAACGTCTCATTTACCTCGGATCCCAAGCCTTCAAAACATACCTGCTTTTTACACAAAAGTGGTGATCCCAAATTTTCGTACTCACTCATACTCATTAAAGTCAAATCGCTACCAGTGTCCACTAATGCTAGAATCTTACAGTCTCTAATAGTGAGTACTTAGTACTTCCTTCTAGTATTTTTCTTTTGCGGGCCGCGACACTAAATACACTGCCTTCGATGGCGGACACTCGGAGAATATATGCCCAAATTCCCCGCACTTGAAGCACTTTTTCCCTTTTTCTTTTTCGGGACACATTGCACTTACATGGTCTTTTCCGCCACAGTTGTAACACTTCGAGCCCGTCTTCTTTCCTGTGGTTGAGACTGCGCCTCCTGAACTTCCACATTTCCCGTGGCTGTGGCTGTGTGGTCGTCCTGAATTCTCCACCTTCTTCTCTGGTGGTCACGGTTTCGATTTGCACATTTCTTGCTTCATTCTTTGCTACTGTCCAAATTTCTCCTTAAGCTCTTTAAAATCTTTTGCTCTCTAGAGCACTGCTTTGTTTACAGCGTCGTCAGGAATACATTCAATTACGTACTGTATCACCACTCGAACCTCCAACTTCGCCGGTGGTGCCATTTGTAACATTATATATGCGTATTCCTGCAGTGTTTCCTCACTCTTCTTTTTCCTCTTACTCAGTTCTCGATGAATCTTCAAATTGTCAATAGCTTCCTCAAACTCTTCCTTCAAGGATTGTTTCAGTTTCTTCCACGTTTTCACGCACTTTTCGTAACTCACGAACATTTTGGCGGATCCCTCTAATAATCGTTTTGCATATGCTATTTTTTTAATCTCATTCCAGTTACACAGCACCGCCATTTCCTCAAAGTCGTCCAACCACTGCTGAACGTTTGTGTAGTCATCACCACAAAATTTTTCCAATGAACCTTCAACGTCATTAAAGGTCAGGGATACCCGTGATTCGTTACGTCTTCGAATCACTGGAGTATGATTGGCGCGCTCGTCGCCATCATCTTCGTCTTCGTCATTGATTTTTCGGTCACAGGGTTTCGGACACGTACATCACCGTTTCCTCTTCCTGGGAGTCCCTTCGCATTGGCAACTCGAGCGTCTTCAAAATCGTCTTCTTCTTCGTCGTCTACAGGGTCTGTAATTTCTTCTTCTTCATTGTCGGCTACCCAATCCCATTCCACCAACAGTGCAGCTCTTAGCCTCGCCAGCAACTCTGGTTTGCGACCTGTTACCCGGAGGTTCCGACGCCTGAGCTCCTCTCTGAGCTCTGGGACCCTCAGTCGCGGAAGTTGGTCGTCTTCCAAATCCGCCACGGCAATACCTCTTGCAACCTGGCCAATGACACCATCCATGGCTTACTAACTCCGTGCACTTAACGAAACGTTCACACACTACCGACGCGTCTATTCACCCACTTATTAAATTTTCCGATTTCCGTGATCCCGGACGAGCCCCCAAAATGTAGTATCGGATTTCTTGATAGGATACTAGTATTAAATGATGTTGTTATTAAGAACTGGACTGGCTCCAGAGATAAATACATGAATACATAAATAATAAAATCTATGAAAAATTTGTTTTGCAAAGTAAGAAGCTTAATCACCTATTAAGTCAACAAAAACCCAAAAATATAAATATTAAGACTACATTATATTCTAAAATTGTCAACAATACACCCATAAACTTTACCAAAGAAGAAGTAAATATATTAGGAAAAGGCCTCAAACACTGTCCCAGAATTAATATACCAAAGAAGGAAATAGACAATCTGGCAGCTGACCTTGAAATTGCTTCTAAAGATAATAAAATGGTAAAACAATCTTGTGCCATAACATTACATAAATTAAAACACAATCACACCTTCCTAACTGTCGGTTAAAATGAGTCGGTTGTATTAAAAAGCTTGAGAAAGAAGATAAGTACAAATAATTTAGTAATCACTAAAGCAGATAAAGGTAACACAGTAGTCATTGCTACAAAAACTGACTACCACAATAAAATAACAGATTTTTTTAAATAGTAGTGATGTTGAAATGTTAAAAAAAGATCCTACTGAAGTTTTTAATACTGAAGTCAAAGACATAGTTCGATCTACTGACAGTGTACTTAAAAATACCCACATAGCATCTATTTTACATATGAACCCTTTGCCGCCGCGATTGTATGGTTTCTACAAGTTACATAAACATGAAGCGCCTATAAGACCAGTGGTCTCATATACATCAGCACCAGCCTATAAATTAGCCAAAAAAGCAAATACAATCTTTAAAAGTCTGACAAAATTTAATCCAAAATATACGATTCGTAATAGTCTGGAATTAATAAATAAAATTAAAGATGTTCCCGTCCCAAAAAACGGAACTCTAGTATCTTTTGATGTAAAAAACTTATTTTCAAATATACCGGTTAAGGAATGTATGAATATAATTGACGAAATTTTATGCACCTCACATTTAGACGCACAAGAAATAATAGATTTAAAAGCCATTTTCAAGGTTTGCCTAGACCAAAATTATTTTATATATAATGGTAAGACATATAAACAAAAGGATGGACTAGCAATGGGCAGTCCCTTGTCTCCACTTTGTGCAGATATTTTTATGAACGAGTTGGAAAAAAGAATACTGGAAACATCATATAAGGAAAATATCGTATACTGGTATAGATATGTTGATGACGTGATATGCCTATAGAAAGGTGAACATACCAGTTTACATAACTTCTTCAATTACATAAATACATTTAATAATAAAATACAAATGACAATGAAAAAAAATTTTGAATTTTCTAGATTTAACTGTTGATATAAACCTTGGCCGTCATAAATTTAATATATTTAGGAAACCCACATACAGCGCAAACATTCTCCATGCGAACTCATGTCATCCACACCAACATAAACACGCTTCGTTTCATGCTTTTGTACACCGACTACTGAATGTACCCCTAGACGCAAACGATTTCAGGGCAGAACTAAACACCATTAAACATATCGCCGTAAACAATGGCTACAAAAGCGAGTTGATTGACACAATTTTAAGAAGAGCGAGAAAGAAAATGACAGAAAAAATGCTGTACAATCAGACGGAAGACAGAGAAAAAACAAGAAAGATGTGGGTAAAAATACCATACATCGGCCCATCTTCCTACAGATTCCAGAGGATTATACAAAACAAGGAGACTAGAGTGGCGTTCTACACTACAGGATCATTAAAAAAATTACTGTGCAATAATAAAGATAAGTTTAAAATCACGGACAATAGCGGTATTTACAGTCTCACTTGTGATACATGTGGAGGAGTAAACACTCGCCCTGTCTGACCTATAAACATAGGTCAGACAGGGCGAAAGTTTAAAACTAGAATAAAAGAACATATAACTGCTTGGAAGAAAAATACTGAAAGATCTACGTTTGCCGAACATCTAAATAGTAATGGACACAACTTTGACCCTGATAAAAATATAAAATATTTACATATATTACCAAAAAGCAGGAAGATGGACGCATTAGAAGCACTTGAAATTAACAGACACAAAAAATGTGGGATCTTACTAAATGACCAGATATGCCTTTCGAGTTCCATATTATTGCAAGACATTTAATTTAATTATTATTTATTGGTTATACTATGTTCTTTTGTTGTGACTTTTTGACATTGGTATTAATTTTGTATGAATTTTTGACATAATTTATAAATTTTAATTTTGACATGTTTTAATTTCATATAATTTATTTGCCCTTATTTATAATATCTTAGATTCTTATGTATTAAGGACATTTTTAATTTAATTGAATCATTGATGATAGTAGTACTTTAAATTTTATATTCTGACATCCATTCTATATAATTACATAATTCTATGAAATTACAAATCAATAAGTTATTAATTTATCAATCTAATGTGTTATAATTTTATACTAATATTAATTTGTGATATACAGTAGAAAATAGAATAAGTTGGTATAAAAATTTAAATTACGTTGCACAAAATTGTAAAAATTTCATGATGCTGACAACCCTTTGCACAATGTTTACAATTTTTTTTTTAATTTTAATCTACCTACACCTGATGATGACTTTGTCGAAACCGGTCGTGTAATATATTAAAATTAATGTAAAATACTTATTAAAGTGGAAATAGTGCAAGAAGTCCTGTGTGTTATTACTGTGAAATATGAATTTCCACCAAGAACCTACAGTACAATCAATAACATATCATTAAGTGAAGTGTTTATTGAAAAGATTAAATTACATCGACAAATGGACAGAGGTCTGTCTTACAGCAAAGTTCGTCTTGAGGGACGAGGGACTGCCTCTTTCAGTCCCATACAATTCGGTCCTTACTTGCTACCTGGGTTTCTCACCCCCGTATCAGTCATACCCCGGTCATACAGTTCCCACGCACACTAATATTTAGACACATTTAAACAAACGGACATCTGTTCGTTGGTTTTTTTTTCTTAATCCCTACATTTATAACCTTTTCCCAAGAATGTTTACAACTAAAAACATACAAAGCCAGTAAAACAATAGCATTAGAAAAAACTTACTTAAGAATGACCATTCTAGAAAGCTTACGACTAAAAATATACAAAGCCAATAAAACAATAGAATTAGAAAAAACTTAAACTTAAGAATGATCCTTCTACATAATAAATTATTGTTTAATAGATAATTAATGACATGTATCTATTAATTTGAGACAAAAACCCTCGCTACGAATTTTAAGTAAACGGTCCGACGTGGTTCGATAAAGTTCTAAGTCGTAGCGATTTTGCACCTGTTACTTAGTCATAATCATTATCGTGATCACATTTCCTTATCACCGATATTTGAGCTTTACAGGTTTAAGTTAAAGCCAAATTTCTCTTCGCAATATCACATATAATTATATCTATAGATATAATAAAGCTATAATTATTTACGTTTTCATGCTTAATGACTATTCCCGTTGATTGTACTCGAATGTTCCATTTAGAATGTAAGTGCTTGTGTTAATTTTGAGGAAATCAGTCAAAACGAAGTGAAATCAATAAGGTATTAAGTAAGAAAAAAATGTTAGGGCCTTTTGAAACATTGCAAAGAACGCGATCAAGTTTTTCGTTCGGTCGGTGTTTTGTTTTTTCTTTCTTTCTTATTAAAATTAAAATCTAAACAGGCAAAAGATGCCAATGTTGTTAATTTTAATATAATATCTCTTTCTATATAAAATATCTCTTCTTTTTTACTGCAATTGTTTTCACAAAAAAAAAATTATACAATATCTACCAACAATATCTTTTTTCCAAAAAAAAAACCTCAAGCTTAAAACCAATCTTAAATTAACTATCAAAAAAATACTCTTTTTATTGCACTGTAAAATACGTGGGTAATTTCGAATATATTTTATTATTGGACGCGGACCGAACTAGGATTCTGCTAATTAAATCTTACAATAACACAGTCTCGATGCAGTCTCAATATGTTAAAACAGCAAAATAGTGTTCTCATAAGCGTTAAACAAACGTCAAACGCATTTTATTTGGTCCAAACTCCAAAATCAGTTTATAATATCACTAGCTTTTGCCCGCGGCTTCGCCCGCGTGGAATAGTGTTCTTGGAGAAAAAACTTCTTCAGCAAATAGCTCTACTCACCGCAATATACTTCCGTATACAATACTGAAAATGTTTTTAGGGTTTCGTACTCAATGGATAAAAGCGGGACCCTATCACCTTGTCGCGACGTGCGAGACCGCTTGATATAACTATTATAATTTTCGCGCTTGAATATAAATTTTACGATCCAACCGCTATGTCCCTGTAAATCTGTAATATCTTCGAAAATATTAATTTAAATTGCATGCTGTAAAGGGCCATATTGATCTATATTAATTGCACAATGTTTCTAAGATCCTTAATTTAATAAAGATTAATGCTGTATTGCTTAAAATCGCTTCGTAAATAAGTCATTATTTATCGTGAAAAGGATAAAAAATGGTTAATGTGGGTTATCCCTACGAGATAGACATATACCATTATGAACTTTTTTGTGGACCTTTTTAAGGTGTACAATATTGTGTGTGTACATTATTTGATCTATCTCATAGGATTCAGCCAGCGTTTGCAATGTAATCACAAAAATGTGTTTATTTACGACATTTGAAACCTATAAAATTATCAGTGTTTCTCTACGTACTATATTAAGCATGTTATATAAATATAAACATTAATCTTGAATCATTCTATCTATTAAAAAAACCCGCATCAAAATCCGTTGCGTACTTTCAAAAGTCCAAGCATACATAGGGTTACAACAGAAAAAGTTACTTTGTTATATACCAGGCAGTGAAGACGACTCATTTCGAATGACAAAGTAAATTTTAAGTCTAAGCTAAATACGAGAATTAGGATTCAGCTGTTGATGTTATTAACGCCATCACAATTTCCATTACTGCTAATAAAATTCAAGAATGAAATTTTCTTTGAGTACAATTAAAGTTTTAAGTTATTGGCCTCGCGGGCCACCTTTCTGGCGTTAGCGAATAATTTCTCTTCGATATTTTTGTGGACTGTATTTCAGAAGGTATCTGGCATCGCCAGGTTATTATGCAGTAATAATTAGATGAAATGGAAAGGTAAGAAGGGAGATACGCTTACCGAACCAGCTTCTGTGAAGGGCGTCTGCAGCTGGAGTTTTCGTCTCTTTCTTCTGTTCTCAACACTTTAGTCTTACCAGAATTCTTATCGTTTTCCTATAGTAATATCTCACTTTCGTGGGCGGTAATTAGTAGCGGAAAAGTCAAATAACACACGCGGTCGGCCATCACACACGCTCTTGACGCGCACTCGTTGCAATGTCCTCCGTCGCGTATCTTCGTATTTCTTCGGTTTGCGTCGGAGAGGAAAAAAGAGGGGAAATACTGCTTATCTATTGATATTATGAGGATGCCATTCATAGTGGCGTTCGACGCTCCTAGATGGCGCTACCAGTTATTATATAGCAATTTTGAGTATTTAGACTTGAAATTTTCGAAAACTTTTCATTATTTTAGAACACATACTGTTATTTACTTTACTTTATTTAAGCAATAACATAAAAGGTTCACAATACAATATTTACAAATACGATTTAAAAACTAGTTAAAATAACCTCCCAAAACGCATTGAACAAGCCTAACATGCCCATAGAAAAGTTTCGTGGGTTTTGTGTTATGACCAGTTTTAGTCATTTTTTTAAAATCACCATTTTTTGTAATGTTCGTATCAGAGACTTTTTAAAATGCACTTTATTTTACTTTTTTTATGTATACTCCCTCAAGACTAGTTACTTATTATGAAACAAACAATACTTAGTCGATAAGTAATGTGAAATAACGATAGTTGATAGTCGTTATAGATAGATAGATAGTCGTAAAAATAATAGTTTCGACTTTGAGCAGCCACCGTGAAAAAAAATTACTTCAAACATAATGAAAAAATACCTTTAAAAACTTCCATATGCCATGCGGATTCCAAAATGGTACAACACTTGCCCTTTGATTCTTTACACAATACGTGAGAGTGGGAATAAAACTGTTGAGGCGAAGATGACATCATACAAATTTTACCTGCCATTTGCCTGGGCGGCCGAACACGGGTTCTGAATAATAAAAGAAACGCTGTAAAACAAGTTTTAAAAAGAAAGAGACGGCGATAGCAGATACTGGACCAAGTGACCAGCCAGCCAGACCAGCCCCAGCCAGCCAAGCCAGTTCGTTACCTTGCGTTTCGTGCTACCGACGTGTTCTCTGCACCTCTGTATTTTGTTTTGTGATTTTCAACGTGTTTTTGGCTTTTCTACTGGACTCTGCTTTGCTTGTGAATTTGGACTATTGTAAAGTGGAAACGACGACTCAGCGCTCAACCGGACTCTGATTTTCTTGGGAATTTTGTGAAACGGGCACGATGGCGAATCCCTACGTCTCTTACTCTCATAGCGAGTACGCAGACATGCATCTAATTTATGGTGAAACCAGGCGAGTTTCGACTCACGGGAACGTAACTGGTAATGCGAGGTTGGCTGCACGATTGTATGCGGAACGGTATCCTAATCGTACGCCGACAAACTACGAAATTGTTTTGCGCGTTGTTAATTCATATCGCGAGGGTCGAGTACCAGGAACGAGAGGCCCAGGCGTTGGAAGACCCCGCACTGTAGATGATGATGTTGTTTTGGATGAAGTCCGCCAGGAGCCAGGTACTTCAGTGCGGATCATTGAACGGCGCACTGGGATCCCAAAATCGTCAGCACATCGAATTTTAAAGCGGCACAGATACCATCCCTACCACATAACACGTGTCCAAACACTTCTAACAAGTGACTACCAACGGCGCTTTGTATTTTGTCGCCAAATGATTGCTAAATGGAGAGAAAATCCAAACTTTTTTAATGATTTCTTGTGGAGCGACGAATCTGCATGTAAACGAGATGGATACTTTAATCTCCATAATCTTCATAGCTGGCGTATAACCAACCCTCATAAATTCGCTCTCAATATCAATTTAAAATTAACTTGTGGACAGGAATATTAAATGGCCAAATAGTAGGACCATTCGAGTTACTAGCTGTCCTGAATGGAGAAAATTACTTAAATTTTTTGGAGAATGATTTTTCAGTATTACTAGAGGGCTTCCCTGAGGAATTGAGGAAAAGGATGTGGCTCCAAAACGATGGCTGCACACTACGCCCGCGCCGTACGAGAGCACCTCTATATTACATACCCTAACCGGTGGATAGGGCGACTGGGACCAATCTTGTGGCCGCCACGTTCCCCGGATTTAAATCCTTTGGATTTTTTCTACTGGGGATGTTTAAAAGATAAAGTCTACGCAAAACCGATTACATATGAGGCTGAATTAAGGCAAAGGGTATTTGAAGCAACCCGTGAAATATCGACCATAAGCTTAATAAGAAGTCTCAACCGAAATTTTATACGAAGGTGCACTTGTGCATAAGAATGGGAGGAAGACAATTTGAACACTTGTTGTAAACAAAATAAATGCAAAATTCATACGAAACTTTATTTATTTTCTTTCAACACCTACACAAATCCCACAAATCTCTGCATCTGGCTCGATGACGTCATTTGGCGCTCTAGCGTCAGGGAGAACGCGGGGAGAAGAAAGAAGAAGTGATATTAAAAACTTCATTCCAGCGAGCGAGGTGCAGAGATATTGTGTTATTCACACTAAACTGTTGTCTGCTCTGACACTATTCAAATACTGTCCACGTCCACAACAGATAGCATTTCGGTGTTAACAGCGTATTATTTTTTATCTCTTTCAGTCCCAATTACTAAGCCAGGTAAAAAAAAGACACCCTACTAGACCAATTCTCTACCTACTTGATCGTGGCAACTGCAGGACTTACTCGTTTATTTTTATTAATTCCACTTACGTAGGGCATTGATGAGAAACAACTAAAATTTGGTAATTTATCAATAATATTCAATACAAGTGTTTCACCATTTTGGAATTGGCATGGCATAGGAAAGTTTTTAAAGGTATTTGTTCATTATGTTTGAAGTAATTTTTTTTCACGGTGGCTGCTCAAAGTCGAAACTATTATTTTTATGTGAGAATAAAATTGAGATTGACTATCAACTGTCGTTATTTCACATTACTTATCGATTAAGTATTGTTTGTTTCATAATAAGTAACTAGTCTTGAGGGAGTACACATAAAAAAAGTAAAATAAAGTGCATTTTAAAAAGTCTCTGATACGAACATTACAAAAAAATGGTGATTTTTAAAAAATGACTAAAACTGGTCATAACTCAAAACTCACGAAACTTTTCTATGGGCATGTTAGGCTTGTTCAATGCGTCTTGGGTTCATCTACCTCCGGTGTCAGTGTGACGAGCTAATTTTGGGACAACCTGTATATATTAGGTCCTTACATATGAAATTGGCGTTTTTATCGTACTGGCCACTTTGATCTCAAATATATCTTCTTTGGTTAGGAATTCCAATTTCAAATTTATACCGCTATTTACTCATGCATTTGTGTTTCGAAAACCAAAATTCATTTCTTTTTTCCTCTTTTGGTCTTTTTTCTGTGCGTCACTCTGTTTACAAAATGGAAAACTTGAAATATCGTGTTATTGTCGAGTACGAGTTCCACCGTGGCACCAGTACTGCAGAAACGGTTCGAAGGATTAATAATGTGTATGGCAGCGGTGTCGCAAAAGAAAACACAGTGCGTTGTTGGTTCCAATGTTTTCGTTCTGGAAATTTCGACCTGCAGAACAAGCCCCGTGGACGGCCGGAGACCAAAGATGATAATGAAGAATTGAAGGCTATTGTGGAAGCGGATTCATCGCAAACCACGTACGCGTATAAAACTGTTTAAATCCAGTTGAAGTAAATTGGGAAGGTGAAAAAGCTTGAAAGGTGGGTACCCCATTAATTGAGTGCAGCAAACCGACAAACGCGCGTCGACGGTTGCGTTACATTACTAAACCAGCACAATAATGAAGGGATTTTAAATCTAAACATTACCTGTGATAAAAAGTGGATTCTGTACGATAATTGGAAAAGCTCATCGCAAGGACTGAACCCTGGCGAACCCAGCTAAATCCTACCCCAAGCGAAAATTGACTCAAAAAATACCGGTTGTCTGTAAAGTCGGCTTACTGACGATAGTTGAACGTGACAACGTCAACAACAACAACAACAAAAACAACAACAACAATAATAATAATAATGAGGTAAAGGCAATGCGAAGTAACGCTGGTATTTGGTACTTGGTAACGATAACGGGTAACAGGTAACGCATGAGTCATGTTTTTTCGTGCGTGCAGCCGGCTCCATCGATTTATAAGACGTTATCACGTCAAAAAGTTACTTGTGAGCGTTTGGTGGACTAGTGCCGGTGTCGTTCACCAAAGCTTTTTTTAATCTGGCTAGACGATTACGGCAGATGTGTATTGCCAGCAACAGCAAATCATGATGGAAAAGCTAGTTGCTAATCAACCGAGGTTGGTCATTCGCTCTAGGCCACTGCTGCTTCAGGACAACGCTATACCACGCACTGCACAACAGGTGGCTACCAAATTAGAAGAGCTTCAATTGGAATGTCTAAGATATCCACCGTACTCCCCGTACCTTGCTCCAACAGATAACCATTTTTTTTCGAAATTTGGATAACTTCTTGCAAGGGAAAAAATTTAACTCCGATGGGGCAGTCCAAAACGCCTTCAAAGATTTTATTGATTCCTATACCTATGAGACGGAAAAAGTGCATAGATAGCAATGGTATATACTTTGATTAAATTAATATATTATGTTAAAAATTTAACAGATCTGATTGTGCCAAATTAAGGAGGGGTTCATCCAAATTATTTTGAATGTTGGGATGGAGTGGAATTTCGTCTGGGCAGACTCCACGCCAAGTATTTCCGCTTCAACAGCTTCCCGTAATGAGTCAATACCCACGCAGCCTAATGAATTTGTAATGATTTTGGTGAAAAGTATGTAGATGACAAAAAAGCAGGAAGAGACACACTGGACATCTTCCTGATACCCAACCCTCCGAACCGAATGGGTAGAGCGGCTTGGGACCATGAGGTGTCGGAGATGTTGCAGTTCAAAACATTGACCAATGTGTCTTTCAAAGTGAGATCTAAATGTGAGAGAAGCTCGGAAAAACTCCAAAGAGGACAGTATCTCAAAGCGTACGTCAATTTGGGCACAAACAGACAGAACCAAATGATTTTGTATGCCCTGTGGGAATTTATCGAAATAAGTTTGCCGGAAGATTCTGTGAATTTGCTATTTTCTTCCGAAATAAAGGCATTAAAACTGTCACTGAGTATGTTAAAACCGTCCCAGTAAGCGGAGTATTATTATTATAGGGGTCAGATTATTAAATTTAGTGGTTATTTTATTCCAATGATCGTGAGTCGTTAATAAACAACTTACATTCAGAGAAATTTAGTTCCAAATCAATGGATTTGAATTTTGAAATGATGACTTGTAGATCCTGCAAGACTGAAACCGGATCTCCACCGAGGGACCCGTCATCCAGGTACCAAACGTTGAATTTTGATGTAAGCGATGTAATGATTGGATATATGGCAACAAGTAGAAAAAATAGTACTTACTTTACTTTATTTACTTAACCTATTTGTTTTTGACTTCTCCGTAAGTCAGTGGTTTAGAGCTTGGCTCTCGTCTCCGGAGGTCTTCGATCCCCTCGTTGGAACAACAAAAATGTTATTTACAAGTCTGGTTAGGACAATGCAGGCTGATCACCTGATCGTCCGACATGAAAGATGTCGTCGGATCGGATCGGATGTCGGACCTGCACCTAATCTCTCGCCAGTCATGTCGGTCACCGTCCCACTGGGTTACGAGAGCCAAGGAAGACAGAGTATTATTGTGTATTGCGCACACATCTGGCATAGCTGCTCTGGTTGTAATTCTTCACCGAAATCGGCTATATTTTTTTTTACATGATTATTGCCTTTTTAATTTTATTTTTGTTGGACTGTTTGACGTTGGTACGTCGAAATAAATGCCAAAATATTGTTTTTTGTTTCGCATTTTCCACACATCGGTGTACTCTCGACTATTAAGTAGTCTCTCACTAGTATTAAGTTTAGCAAGAGATACCGAGATAAAATCGTTTAATTCAGGTAAGTTGCTACTTTTTACAAATCTTGTTATTTTCAGTGAAGATCTAAAGTGTACTGCTTCGTAATAAATAAGATGCTCACGCAGACGGAATGGTGGGAAAGGCTAGTCCAGATAAGTCTAACGTAAGTGCGTTCGCAGATAAATAACTTAAGTCTGGCATCTTACATTAAGCTCGTCATAGTGAGCTTCGACCAAGAAAAACTAAGATATTACGTGGAATTCTACAAAAATAGAGTTCAAAATAGCTGGAACTTATGTTAAGCGAGATACAGATTTTCCTTCTTTTTTTTCATTACGACGAAGCGATGACGGGTTATGACATTTTAGTATTTAAAATCTGTTTAATTATTGAAAAATTGAAGTCTGCCACCGCACGCATTGCAAATCAGGGATGTTATGGAGCTCCGTAACCGTAACCGAAACTATCGGATATCCGAAATAAAAACTATGCGTAACCGTAACCGAATCCGATGTATGCTTTGGATATGCGGAGTATAATATGAGATATTTATTTGATTTGCTGGCTCACTAGCTTTTTAGGTCAAATGATTACCGGAACTTGTAAATAAGTATTTGCATTTTACTAATATTCGTCATAAATTTAATATCTGTAACGGAAATTATCCGAAACTAACGTATAATTCGTAAAAATTATATATCCGTAACCGAAACCGATATAATTTTATTCCTATATCCGTATCCAGATTCGAAATGTCATATTCTTAACATCTTTGGTGCAAAGTGCTTTACACGATTTTAAACAACTTAAACAAGACATTTTCAAGAAAAGCATTAGCAATTGTTACAATGTCTCTCTCTGTCAAAACACATTGAGACATCAACTCTAAACGGTTTGCACAACAATTCCACTATTCACGATCATTTATCAGGAGTATTATAAATCAAAACAATGCACCTGCTCTCAACGTCTTAATATTTGCGCAAACGGACTACCGACGATCGCGTCCGGGGGGCACTGCTACACAATTGTCATATTTTTGTTAAGTCGCAAAATCGTTGTCGGATTGCCATCGCTACACATTTTTGCAACTCTTCGATCCATTCACATGCGTAGCGCGGTGGCGGCTACTTTAAATGTACTTAAATATAGCAGTGGCGAGTGGCGACCGGTCGCGCTTCTCAGTGGCTCGTTTGCGCCGTGCTTAAGATTTGCGAGCTTCTGAATCCTGATAAAATTACTTTAAATTAACGTTTGTGTACCCGTTATATTGATTGATCGCTTCGATTGTTTACGTTGTTAACAACTTTTATGAAACCGACGCTGATTATGTTAGCTAATAAAATACGGGGGAATAATAAACCGGGCGAAAAAAATTGAAGTCTTCGTCTTCAATTTTTTTAATTTATCTCGCTCGCATAATTTCGTCAGATTAGCCGAACGTACAATAGGTTCAGCAGTCTATTAAATTAACACGACGATTCCAAAAGTCAACAGGATTTTCCCCGCTGCGCTTACTAATTGGTATTGAAGGAAATATCCCATCAGTACAGTCTCGTTTAAATGAAGTTTCAGATGAAAATAGTAGGGTATGTACAAATATACAGAATGACAGACAGATTAGCTTTGATTGCCGGAAATTTTAAAAACCGCTTTGATGCCAAAAGGTTGCGAAATTATATTTTGTTGGCGACCAAGTTACGAAACTGGCGAAAACGATTGTGCAAAAAAATTTGAAAATATATTGGCTGGCGTTATATTATTGAAGAGAAATAGAATAAACTATATTTTTATTAAGTTAACTATTTTCATTAAGTGCAATTCAAGAGTAATTCTACGACAGGTCCCTTGAAACTGAAACAGTGTCAGCAAAAGTTTCGTAAAATATCTTCTAACTTTTCATCTAATTTCTTACACAGTTTATAAGGGTGGGAACTAAAGTTCGCATTTAAAGGCTACGAATTTAGTGATAATATATAATCTCGTCTTATAACCTTCTGACTTCTAAAAATACAAAGCTTTATTATAATACTTCATTATATTATTTTCAGTTCCAATTGAATTTAAACCTAACCTAAAATATTAAATTCGACTAAATAATGCGTTTTTAATGATTTTTTTAATGTATTGTATGTTAAATAAGTGTTATTCAAATTGAATAACATTATAGCGTTCTTTTGTCTCATTGTTCACAGTGAGATAAAATTGGAATTGTACACTTGTTCTAGCTAAGTAAGATTTTTGGAGCTACAGATTTTCATAGAATAAAACACTAACAAATAAAACAAATAAATCTTGAATACATATTGGCCTGTTTCAATTGTATTTGGTATTTCATTGGTATTTAGTTCAAGCTATTCTAATGTAGAAGAGCCCTATTCAGCTGAGGAAATGGAGTGTATAGGGGTAGAGTTTTTATTCGACACGCTTCGGCTGCATCGAAATCGCTTGTTTACGTCATGTCTGACGTAGGGTAATGGGAGGCAGTTACAAACAAACTATTGAATAAAATCGAATGTGTAAGATTGAATGATTTTTTATTGCAATTTCGACAATTGCATACATTTGTCGTAATGCAATTATTGTTTTGAATAGTAAACTCTGAAAGGAACTTAAGAATGTAAGTTTATTCTGTACAAGTTACGATGGAGTTGTTATATTATACTTTTTATACATGCCTCTAAATTAGTAAAAATATTTTGAAAAGTCTATATAGCTACAAAAAACCTAAATATAAGAAGTTCGAGTCTTGTTCCAGATCAGAGATTTACTTTTTCTTCATATAAGAAACCTTTATATACTAAAATAAAATTTCAATAGTGTAATTCCTTTTCTGTTTAAATGAAGTGTCGGATTTAGCGGTTGCGATAACCTTTTATATTTCATAATGAAATTGATATGAAATTTTCAATTTCAGAGTAAAACCGTTTTGCAATTTAACGGTCAATCTCTTCAACATGGCTGTTCAGCATGGCTCGACAATATTCGTCCAATTAATTCTCGAGAATTCATCAAGAAAATTCATAATTCCTGGCATATTTAAAGCGTAACAATCTTTTCACTTGTTTTATTTTGTTTTACATTTGAGTTGGTAAATTTAAAAACATTCACATTTAATGTGCGAGTGTTAATTATTGTGAACTTGACTTTATGTTTCGTTCATTAAATTATTTACATAGATAGATTAAAAATATAATTTCGTAACAATTTTTAAATACATGGCAGTAAAGTAAGTATATATTTTAAAAACGCACATAAACTTTAGAAAAGTAAATTTTTCATTCAATTAAAAATACAGCAGTTTTGCCGCTGCTTTCTTTATATCGAGCGACAGAGACAAAACATGCAGTTAAGCTATCTGACACTCATTAGAATATTGTAAAACAGGCCCTTATGATACTAACGAATTAAACATCTGTGCTTGTTTTGAACTTGAAAGGATTGAAGCAAATAAAACTCCTTTTACGAATATTATTTTAATTTATATATCTTCCGGTAAACACAATTTCTGTATCGAACGAAAATACAACTAGTAAAAATTTTAAGTTTCTATTTACCACCTATATTCGCGAAAAGTGAACTAATTTTGATAGTTCGCTCGTGCTTTGACCGTAAATATTGGCTATAAAATGTTCAATTTTGTCCACAGTTGATAGCAAAATGTGAAGCTGGCCATGGAGTGCAACTGCAGTGACGAGCTCAACACGACGTACACGAGCCACGTCAGAAATGACAGCATCAATAAATTCTACTTTTACCAGGTGAGCGAGATTGATATTAAATTTTATCGATTTTTGGCTTACCACCTTTTGCCAGCTACATTGTTCGCGTAAATTTTGAAAGGATTGCTGCATTATGCTGGAACAAGTTGAAGTCCTACTAATATTGTGAATGTGAAAGTTTGTGAGGGCGGATGGATATATGGATAGATATATAGATGGATGTTTGTGAGTCTTTCGCACAAAAACTACTTGGATTTCGATGAAATTTGAATTCGTATGGTAGTAGTTTAGGCTCTGGATTAAAACGTAGGCTACTTTTTATCCCGAAAAAGTACAGTGTGCCTTTGGGATACTTTATTTACGCGGGCGGAGCCGCGGGCAACAGCTAGTTTACAATAATTATGTTTATGCCAGGCATAATAAGCTTTCTCGAACTATATTATTGTACTAGCCGGTGACCGCAACTTCGTCTGCGCAGAACTTTTGCGTTTGGAAACGGAATCCTATTTTTTAAAATGGAACCCTAAGATAAAAGTAGGCAAGTCACTCCTTATAACATTACATACCTGCCTGAAATCACTCCATATCTCTTATGAAATAAAGTTAAATGCTTTATTTATTTAACCAGCCGGTACTTCCGATTTTCAGTGACCAATTTATAAAAAGTAAAAAACATTTCCTTGAATATTTTCGGAGTATTAGCGATTTTCTATTTTTACAGACCTCTTAATTTTGTGACATCTATCCCATGTATGGGATAGTAGCCTGATTCATATAAATCCCGTATAAAATAGATTCCCTCTCTCAAAACGAGGCAAGTGTCCCTGAAAAACTTTAATCGCATTTTGCCTTCCCATGCAATTACATAGAGACTTACAAGTACGACAGAGTCAACTAAGTGGTAGCTGAAAAGTCTTTCTATAAATAATTGAAACAGTATACAATTCATTCGCAAAACTAGAGTTATTAAAATCGGGGCAACTATTCTGATTTTACCCTATGCATTTAGTGAAAAGCTGCTAATAGACACTTCAATTTTGTTTGTTTGTATAGATGTATAGATATATGGATGATTGAATATCATAACGTTTCGTTACTTTGATTAATTTATTTTCGTACAGTACAAAGTTTACATTTACTTACAACTCTTTTCAACAAGTTTCTACGTAAAAGCAAAGTAAAGGTGAAAACATATTGACCCTTTTTCGCTTTAGTACACTTGTTGGCCTTATGACAATTTAGGTTTTTAACCTGAAATGCCTAAAGTATTATAAGCTAACAAAAGGTACATTATACAATATTTTTGTCATTCTGAGTTATAACTTGTATTTTCAGCAAGCAAAATTGTAGAAGATATGTAATATTGAATGCATATACTTAAAAGCAGATGTCATTTAAATATTATTCGAGACGAATTATTATTTATTGATAAAGAATATGATATTAAATTTTATCCTTAATTTTCTTATACATAAAAATAATTAGGATTTCAATTTGAATGTCTCGCTGAAACTCGAGAACGGCTGGACCGATTTGGCTAATTTTAGTCTTGAAATAATCGTATCAGTTCAGGAAAGGTTCAAACAGTGAGAAACTTTGGTAAAATTGTAGGAAAATTTTAACACTATATTTATAGGTGCAACAGAATAACGTTAGTCGGGACAGCTAGTAATAGGTATAAAAAATTATTGAGGCCTTATTATTTTTATTATAAGAACATCCCATACATACCACTTAGTCGTCTAATTTATATATTCAATAATACTTCTAGTGCCTTTAATTTTATCCCTCTAATGGAGGTCCCAGGGTCTCTATAATATATGATAGTTTATGAGGTTTTAAATTTTCCATATTAATACAATTACTACATGATATCCCCTAATAAAACCCTTTCCTTAGTCTAAATTAATTCAGACTAAGGAACAAGTTGAAATATCGGTCTAGACTTGTACCTAATCCGTGTAATTGGTGTCAAATAGTCTTTTAGCTTAGCTTAGGTCCTCGATGGACCAAAACATGATACAAAGTAGCAAGTTCTTGAATGAAATGAAATAAAATTATTATTTTTTATTTCCAAATTAAACTTAGCAAGTTTTTTCGGAAAGTCAACAGAAAAAGCTACCACCGGTTCAACCCTAACCCGCCGAGAAGAACCTTAACCTTGAACTTCAAAATAAACCTAACCAAGAGCATGTCAGGACATATTGCCTACGGAGGATATATATTAGGTCCTTAGATATGAAATTGGCGTTTTGTCGTACCGGCTACTTTGATCTCAAATATATGTTCTTTGGTTAGGATATCCAATTTCAAATTTATACCGCTATTTACTCGTGTATTTATGTTTCGAAAACCGATTGGTTTTTTCCTCTTTTGGTTTTTTCTTTGCGTCACTCTGTTTACAAAATGGAAAACTTGAAATATCGTATTATTTTCGAGTACGAGTTCCACCGTGGCACCAGTGCTGCAGAAACGGCTCGAAGGATTAATGATGTGTATGGCAGCGGTGTCGCAAAAGAAAACACAGTACGTTTTTGGTTCCACGTTTCTTTCTGGAAATTTCGACCTGTAGAACAAGCCCCGTGGACGTTGGACACCAAAGTATTGTAATTAAAAATTTTGTAACTAAAACAAAGTATTGTTATTGTAACTAACGTGTGGACCAAAGTTTTCCGAAATAAAGCTTATTATTATTATTATTATTGTTATTATTATTATTATTGTGGAAGCGGATCCATCGCAAACCACGTCCGAGTTAGCTGCAGGCTGCGGCGTTACTCGTAGTAACAAAACTATTTATATTGATTTATTATGTTTACGCGAATATTGTTCATTGTTCTAAACACTTACGGATTGTGTCGCGGTGCACTTTTCTTTTCTTTTTGAAGTTCTACCTTTTACGAAAGGAGTCACTGATAAAGTTGGTTATATTCTAAGGAAAGCTTCTATAAAAACATATTTCAAGCCGCCAAAAAAATATGTCAATTTTTACCACCAGTGAAATGTAACATTCCCCTTCAAGATGCAGAGAAGTCTACAAGCCCGACTGTGACTGCGGTCTCTCATATATAAGGCAAACTAAAAGATCCATCAACACCCGCGTAAAGGTATAAACTTATTTGCGAACACACACTGGATCAACCTCGCCATTACATAAGATTTGATAAGCCACAAGTACTGGCAAAGGAACACTGTTATCACTGAAGAATGATACGCGAGGCTATATAAATTAAAAAGTACCCTAACTTTAACCGAGAAGATGGCTGGGTGCTGTCATCTAGTTGGGATCCAATAATTAACAAATAAGATATAATTTAAAATCACCGCGGCTTCAAGAAACTGTTAGTATGTTTTGTGTGAATCTGAACACAAATAATAATTGAAGAATCTTCGGGTAGTTTGAACAACTTCAACAAATAGGACAATTGACACCTCAGTCCTCCCGTGACCACGGCTGCTGGAAAGTAGCCGAAACGTCGGGAAAAAGAAAAGTGCACCGCGACACAATCCGTAAATGTTTAAAACTATTTTAATCCACTTGAAGCAAATTGGAAAGATAAAAAAGCTTGAAAGGTGGGTTTCAAGCTTTTTCATCTTTCAAGAAACCTCATAAATTGAGTGCAGCAAACCGTCAAACGCGCGTCGACTGCTGCGTTACATTACTTAACCGGCACAATAATGAAGGGGCTTTAAATCGAATCATTACCTGTGATGAAAAGCGGATCCTATACGATAATCGGAAACGCTCATCGTAATGGCTGAACCCTGGCGAACTAGCCAAAATCTGCCCCAAACGAAAATTGACTCACAAAAAAAACTTGTGAGCGTTTGGTTGACTAGTGCCGGTGTCGTTCACTACAGCTTTCTTAAATCTGGCCAGACGATTACGGCAGATGTCTATTGCCAGCAACTGCAAATCAAGATGGAAAAGCTAGCTGCTAAACAACCGAAGTTGGTTATTCGCTCTAGGGCACTGCTGCTTCAAGATAACGCTAGACCACACACTTCACAACATACGGCTACCAATTAGAGGAGCTTCAATTGGAATGTCTAAGACATCCACCGTAGTCCCCGGACCTTGCTCCAACAAACCATTTTTTTCGAAAGGATAACTTCTTGTAAGGGAAAAAATTCCACTCTGATGGCGCAGTCCAAAGTGCCTGAAGGCACTTTGGACTGCGCCTTTTATTGATTCCTGTCGGAATGGTTTTTTTAGTAAAGGAATCAATGAACTACCTATGAGATGGCAAAAGTGCATAGATAGCAATGGTATATACTATGATTAAATAAACATATTATGTTCAAAAAAGACGACTTTATGTTTCCCCTTTACAAAACGCCAATTTTGTATGTAATAACGTAATATTGTTATCAACGCGCAAAAGGTTTTCTTTAAATTACATAAAAAATTTATGTCCGATTATGCTCAAAATAATGTTTATAAAGAGTTTATAGCATTATCTATCAGAATAGTAAGTTTATAAGTTTCTATCTTTTATAGTTTAGAAATGCCAAGGGGGACCAACTTATGAGGTTATGAGAGGGACCACTTTGGAGGCTGATTACTCGAAAATGGTTGACTTTCTAAAAAAAGTCACATATGAAAAATTTTCAATCCCACTTCACATGTATGGAGAGCCCCTAAAATAGTAAATTATTATAATTTTTCAATGCCAAACTCAAGATCTATACACAATCTATAACTAGAAAACCAAATTTCATTTATTTGTATTCTTAATTACAAAAGTTAGAAGGGTGGACAGGACAGGCAGACAGGACATTCAGGGTTCCATGTAGCACTACGGAACCTTAAAAATAAAAATAGCAAACTCTGACAGAAAAATAGTTATTACTGTCAATTATGCAAATTATAACACCTATAGACAAGCACAAGTAGAAACTTTTATCGTTATGTGTGTGCCAAGAGGATATTTTAGAATTTTCAAGTTCAGAACTCAGACGTGTAATTTTTAGTGTAAAATAAATAAAATTTAAGTGTCTGTTTGTAATTTCACATTTTTGAATGTTTGTCAATCTGTCTTTTTTGACCGGACTTTCACTGGCAGATAGCTGACGTTATAAGGATTAACTTAGGCTACTTTTGTCTTAGGGTTCCGTTTCCATATTTAATAGTTCCACGCAAATGAAGATGCAGGCACCAGCTAGTTAATGATAATATTTGCTTCAATTTCAATGGTTATAATTTTTTTCAGCACATGAAAGTAAACTACAAGGAAGCCTGCAAATAAATCAGTCCCTATTACATACAAAGTGCGATAAACTAGTGGTTTGAATACACCGACTCCTTTAAATCATATTAGATTCGACAAGTTTTATAGAGCATGCGAAATTTACTAAAGTTGGATGACTTTTAACCCAATTTTAACCCACTTATCCAATAGACGTAAAACCTAGGACGCATGGTATCATACTTACTGTATCCGTGAAGGCAATATTTGCTTGGCCTCATAAATATAGAAAAGTCTTTGTTTCTTTTGGATAGCGTCTCGAAACACATGACTAGCATTGGCCTAGAAGGGGTGTTAACCAAGAACTTATAGAAAACTGGCGTGTAATACGGCTTGCAAGATTTTCTGGTTAATTGTGTTTCTAGCTAAAACCCACGAGCGAGCGTAGTTACTCAAGGCCTGAGGGGTTTTAAAGGGCGTCAACGTTCTTGTAAGTTCAAAGTGTTGCTAATATCATAGCCAGCGGCAAACAACCATCAGACAGTCCTGCTTTGCCAGTCTTAAGATTTTTTGGGTTTTCAATTTGTTTCAGAGCGCCCAGCTAGCGATACTGTGGGTGTTGCTAGTGACGATAATAGTGGGGAACGCGACCGTCGTGCTGGCGCTGTTCCTCAGCAGGTCGAGGAAAAGCAGGATGAACTTCTTCATCATGCAACTGGCTATAGCAGGTATACATGATTGTTATAAATTATAATGCAAGAAATAGTGAGAAAGGCCGTTAATTTGGCCATGACTAATTGCAAGAAATTAATTCTGTTTACTAGTATAAGATAGGAGTTACAGCAGACAAGTTGAACGTACATTAGTGTTTCTGTAACTCAACAGCTTTTAGAATTAGGGTCATTTCACACCGAAACGAAACGATATGCGACATGGCGCTGCATTTTTAAGATAGCTATTTAAAATTGAACTTTTTTCATTACACAAGATGATTCATCACGTTTCATTGTAAGAGTTTGAATGTCAGGTTGCATCGCGCTGCACAGCGTTTGTGCAGTGTATGGTCGATGCTATATACATGTATAACGTGTAGTGAATAAAGTTCAATTTTTATAGCTATCTTAAAAATGCAGTGCCGCGTATCGTGGCGTATTGTCACGGTATGAACTAATCCTTAAATTATTTTTTATTCCTGCTTTGATCGCAGTCATCAGCTGAATTTTTGTACAAACCTATAATTTAGACTTACTATTATTTTATTGTTGATATCAACATCTAGGAGGCTATTTTTTGGAAGGACTTCATTTTTGGTTGGCCAAAAAAGCCTTCCAGATGTTCATTCTAACAATGGAACCAACATCTGAATATAGATATTGATAAATAAAATCCTCGCTTCACCGGGCTATTCATTGGCTGTTGTAAACAAATTACAGACGGAGATCAGACAGTTGTATTGTTTTTTGTTTCAGATTTATGGGTGGGACTGATAAGCGTCCTACCGGACCTGATACAGCGAATCACGATTTCGTGGTTCGGTGGGACGATAGTGTGTAAACTAGTTAAATACTTACAGGTGAGTTACAACAGGTCATAAAATTTTTATACATCTATACTTATAATAAAAACAGAAAATATTTGTTTGTTCATTTGCATTGATGCTATTATTTGCATTGATAATAATAGGCTCTGAAACTACTGGGCTGATTTTGATGAAATTTGACACTGATATAGGCTAGACCACGGGAAAGGACACAGGCTACTTTTTATCCTGAAAAAGTACAGTGTTCCCGTGGGATACTGAATTAACGCAGATGAAGCCGCGTACAACATATTGTCATATTATAAAGTAAGTTCTTGAATCTACAATAACAGCTATAAAATCCGCAACAATGGTTTTGTAATCGTAGTTATAGTTTTATTTACAACTTATTTAGTTTTTCGTAAATGTAACGGAAACAGAACCCTATTTTTTTTAAACGGAACCCTAAGATAAAAGTAGCCTCAGTTACTCCTTATAACATCAGCTACCTGCCAGTGAAAGTTCCGTCAAAATCGGACCACCGGTTTCACAGAACAGACAGACAGGCTGATAGACAATTTTTTTTCTATATTTTTTATTGTAAGCGCCGTATTTACTTTCATAGGCATTAAGTGAAAAGCTGTTAATTTAAAATGACAAACAGACACTTCAAGTTTATCTGATGTATAGATGAATAGCGCGTAAAAATTAGATAATATCAATACAACTGACCGTATATGTTTGTGGGTATGCGTAATAATGGCCGAAGATGCCAACCAATTTTATACCATTTTTGGACTATTGCTGTGAAAGTTTAAACTCTACTTAACTTTTAACGGGCCTACAAATAGGCATACCATAACTAAAACACCATTAATAGGCATAAATCTAAAGTACTATCTCATTTCAGGTAAGTTCTTAACTAGGTGTATAAAATGTGAATATTCAGCGCCCATGAATTAGGATTGTTACTGGTAACTTCTTGTAATTAATGACTTTACTATGACCGCGAAAATACCGTTTGCTATTCCTCTTATTTTTCTGTAGGTACCTAGAGAATGGTGTATTAAAACAAGATGAGAAAATATATTTTGGAGGGCATAAATAATAAAATCATATTTTTAAATTAAAGGCCAATAATCGAGGAAAATTTCTACTTACGCAAAGATTTTTGTAGTAACCCTAATTTGACAAGATTTTTCCCGCGGCCCCGCCCGCGTAAAACAGTATCCCGTGGAAACACTCTACTTTAATTAGTGATTAAAGTAGCCAGTGTTTTTTCCCCGTAGTCCGTGCCAAATTTCATCAAATTCGACCCATTCAATTGCATTCAATGCAAACAAACAAACAATTAATTCCTCTTTGCCTACCTTTTGACGGAAAAACTAGCAAAATATAATTTCGTTGGTACAAATATTATTATTGGTACAGATAAACTGGATTTAGCCAATTTGTATGATGTTAATAAAGTAATTGTGTCGTTTCAGGGTGTAGTAACATATTCTTCTACGTACGTTCTAGTAGCCTTGAGTGTAGATAGGTGCGACGCGATCTCACATCCCATGAACTTCAGCGGCAGTTGTAAGTATTAATATATTAATCAAAGATTTCAAAACTAAAGATAGACAATGACGCACATTCGACAGAACAAATCTACATACAAGAAAAAGTTACGCCATCTTGGTTTTAACCATACCTCAAACGTTCTCTTGATTTCACCGTTCTTCAAATGTCAAAATGGCCCCAAAAACTCCAAACGTGGAGCCATTTAAGTGGAGAAAGTTTTTGCCTCAACATGCCTCGTCTGTAATATATACGTCTATGATATTAATAGATTAACGGTCTGTTTCACAATCTACTGTGTGCTGAATGCGAGTTTTCGCCACTAGGCACTGGCCGTGAAGAAGTTAACTCTTTGCCGTCTGTGACGCCCTTAATGTCTGCATATTATGACTTGCTTGAAAATTAATCTAAGATTTGTTTCAGGGCATCGCGCCAGGGTACTCGTTGTGAGCGCTTGGATCATAAGTTTTTTATTCTGCGTCCCCATGTTGTTTCTGTTTGATGAAGCCAATATACAAGGTTTGTATGTTATTATATTAACTTGTGCCCGCGACTCCGCCCGCGTAAATGCAGTATACCAAACACTGTACTATTTCGGGATAAAAAGTAGTATATGTGTTATTCCAGAGCTTAAACTACTACCATAGTAAATTTCATCTAATCCGTTCAGTAGTTTTGCAAGAAAAAGTAACAAACATGTATCCACCCTCACAAACTTTCACATTAATAATAATAGTAGGTATCGAAAATATCAAAAGGGCATGGAAAATTCCTTCTATTTTAAGGTTTTACCACGAAAACAAGTTACGCGGTTGAAACAATGCCTCTTACATCAAAACATGTTGTTCAGACATGAAATAAATATAATTTACTATCTAATTTACAACAACAAAGTAATCAAGCAAAAATAACTACAGTGGTATCGTCTATAGTTCATTTTCTAGAACTTATGAGAACTTGGAAAACTAAATTAGAACAAGATATATGACACCTATTTTAATATACTTCCAAACTTGCTTGATTCTGGTTTGTAAAATTAGGCAGGTATATTACGGTACAGCAGTAGCGACGCGTGCATATAACACTATTCACAACGGCTTCACGTTTTATTGAAATACATCAACTGTAACAGTACAGTTCGAAACTTCGTAACCTACAACATTGCCTACCAGAGATCATGAATACCTACTTGTACTTATTTACGGACTGATCGGACGGACGAATGATCTTACACCTACATCCAACAGGCTAGGGCTTCCCTTTGATGGAGAACGAGCGTTCGCTACTGCACTACACTCAAGTAGCACAAAACTGCTGTATAAGATGACACAAAGGGTAACATCGGTAACTTTAGCGTTTATAAAGAGGTATACCATAATACTATAACTGTCATAGCTGATAATTACTCTTTCGCCTGTCTATTAACGCTATTACGCGTCACAGATACCACACTGTATAGCTGCTAGGGCAGCGTAGAGCTATTAGTAATAAATAGAACTGTAAGCTGCAGTAAAGCATTTTCGTGGACTGTAACTCAGCTGTATTCTGAATTGATGGCCACAAGTGTACCCCCAGACCGCTTGCATTTTAAGAAAGAATATGTGAGCTACTATAATGCAATTAGTTCTCCTGTGACTTTAATTAACGCGTCTTGCTGCATAAATTAGAACTTTAGTAGTGGTAATCAGCGTATTACACGCAATCGTATAACAGCGCTTAAATAGCCCACATGACCACTATGGGTGTATACCCATAAGAGTATTTATGATGCTAAATTACAGCATTTACAGCACACATCTATAAGTTAGCTTACATGTTACTCATTATTCCCATTACAGCTGAAATCATCTACTTTAAAGACTTATTTATTCAGCGCCGTGTAGGTATTAAATATCCAGTTAATTCGTCCGCCATATATTAGCATATAATATATAGTACGGATATTGTGATATATACCTGGAATTGTATTGTCCATAATGTGGAAAGATAAACGAAGAACTGGTGGAACACGCCGAAAAATTAATGTGGAGTCCACATTTGTGCGGTTAATTGATTAGTTACAATATTTGCGTACATGTTACCAGCTATAAAGCTGTATTGAATCTCTGGCTGACTTGTTTTACACAATAACTACAGGTATCAGCTCATTACTGAAATGTACCACGAGTGGATACTTATATAGCCCATAGCGGTAGTTGTGATCACATTGCTTATTCACCATTTTCAGGTAAAAATTCTGTAACTTATTGAATGAAAAAAATTATCTTTGTTTTTTATCGATTTTTCGAGGAATCGAAATTTTGAATTTATATAAATAGAAAATGTACTGATTTTATACGCAAACAGCATAAGGACAAATTAAAATTGCAAAATAATAAAAAGCCTTTTGTTCCGATGGTACCGACTTCAAAATTATGAAGATTGAGTAGAGAAATAGTTAAAATTTTATCAAAATTTAAAAGAATTATTATATATTTATTATATATATTTAGAAAATAAGTTTTATTTCATACTTTTTTGTGCATTTTTACTTTGGAAGTCGGTTAATTTTTTGTTAAAAAATAAAATATATGAATATATTATATATTCATATATAATATATAATATATAATTAAATAAATTCATATAGTATTTCACAATGAATTATCTATCCCATAAGAATTTGCAGTAAGAGCGAGATTTTACCCGAAAACAATATTTGCCATTAATATATTATTTACTTTACGTCATAAATCACACAAAATGGTGAACACAATACAACAAATCAAAATAAACTAACGGACCAAGGGTACAAATTGTTCACAATTTTGGCACTTATGAACATTGAGCTCCATAAAAATTTTAAAACGACCCGAACGTGTACTTTGTGCTGTATAAAAGGCTAAAATTTTCTATTAATCAGCCAATATTCAGCTCTTGGGACAACTGTTACCTTTAATATTGCTGATATACAGGAAATGACACAGTTATTCAGCTAACAGCTGTTTAGTTTGTGCCCAAACCAAAGTTATATGAGCTGTTACAGCGCCTCAACAGCTCTTATTAAGCTAGCTAGTACCCCTTTGGATTCCATTGTTACAGTCATACAGCTGATATACAGCACTTTTGTGCTGCTTGGGAAAGTGTAGCTAATATTTGAGAGTTATTTGTTCATTTCCTATATACGAAATTTATATAAATGAATACTTTTTACTACATAAAAAAGTCATGAATTCAAACATTATTTTATTTATTTTACCTTAAAATTGTACAACAAGATATACAATTTCGTACACCAGCCACTATTCGAATATCTCTATCATGGTTCTAAGATGACTTATCTGTGTATCTCGGTAATAGGGTAGTTGTAAAAAGTATGTCTGTGTATTTTTTGTAATGAGATACATCTGAAAATTAAAGCAAAGTTTTCTTTTTTTGCTATAATAATATAAAAATCCTATTGTAGTTTACTTGCATCATATAAAAACATTGGTTATAGTAAGTATGAAGTCAAATGCACAAAATTAATCACGGTCGAAATTCACCCAGTAAGCGACCACTAGTTATTTTTAAATCGTACTTGTTTTAGTTCCTCTATTTCTGATCTAGGTGTATCTTATTCATTCGTTTATTTTCGTCCCTCAGGTACAGTTCAGTGCTGGTCCAGCCTGAACCAGGTGCAGTGGCAGGTGTGGATGACGAGCGTGTTCCTGTCCCTCTTCGTCACGCCAGCCATCATCATTTCGACGTGTTATGGCGTGATTGTAGTCACCATACGACAGAAGAGCAGGAGAGTTCTTAGTAAGAGGGCTGCCGCTGCTCACCAGTGTAAGTTATATACTTTGTAAGAGTGAGAGAAGTGTTTGTTATCTTTGTTATGCCAGCCATCATCATTCGACGTGTAACGGTAAGATTGTAGTTACCAAACGACAGAAAGAAAAGACGAGCTCTTAGTAAGCGAACATCAGTAGCTCGCCACTGTAAGCTATTTGCTTTCTAACAATAAGAGGAGTGTGTTACTATCTTTGTCACGCCATCCATCATCCAACCGACGTGTTATGGCGTGATTGTAGTTACCATATGACAAAGAAAAGACGAGCTCTTAGTAAGCGAACAGCATTGGCTCACCACTGTAAGCTATTTACTTTGTGAGAGTGAGAGGAGTTAGTTACTATCTTTGTCACGCCAGCCAATAGTCATCATCATCTCGACATGCTGTTGGGTGTTAGTCGTCACAAACCGACAGAAGAGCAGACGAGTTCTGAGTAAGAGAGCCCCGGTGGCACTCCGGCCTAAGTAACGTCTTACTTCTGGTTTCCAACTATGACATATTTAAAAGAGCAAAGTATTTCAAGAAACATTAACTGCATCTTTTAAATCGGCTACTGTAGGCAGGTCAGACTGTGATACGCAGTTTTAATATGATCGCTGTTTTAAAAACGGAGGTCCAAGTTGGGTTGCTAATCGGCGATCTATCGGCTTTGTTGCCGATCTTATTTCATAGAAAAATCAAAGAGCAGATGTGGTTTACTTATATGTCCGTATTTAAATCCTACTACTATTGTAAATGTGAAAGTTTGTGAGTATGGATGGATGGACAAATGGATGGTTGAATAGATGTTTGTGCCTCTTTCACGCAAAAACTACTAGACGGATTTTGATGAAATTTGCTATAATAGTATTTCAGGCTCTGGATTAACACATCTGATACTTTTTATCGCAAAAAAGTACAGTTTTCCCGTGGGATACTGTATTTACGCGGGCGGAGTCACGTGCAAGAGATAGTACGTAATAAAGGTAAATTTTTATCTCATTTTATTATTAGCTTTCGTGAAGAGCGCAATATTTGCCAGTAATATTGACACGTCGTCAGATTTGCGAGGATTACCGCAAGCCCCGACTCCCGTGTTACGGCTCGTTACACGGCTCCCACTTGACGAATTTAAATTAAATTTACAAATTACGAGCAGAATTGCGGGTAGGATTTATTTCCTTTTGCGATAGGTAAATTAATTTGCGCGAGATTCATGTGCTACGTAGCTGCTAAGCTACTAAATTACTGCAAAAAGAACATAACTTACTTGTTATTTTAAAATATTATATATTCTTTTGTGGCGGATGGGTCCGCCACAGCGCACAGTTTTGAACCAAACTTCGCAGTTTCTGTAGCTTTCGGCCGCCTCTCTGCCCGCTTAATAAAGTATCCCACGAGACCACTGTACTATTTCAGGATAAAAAGCCTCTGTTATTAGAATGGTAGTTGTAAACTACTACCAAATAAACATACATCCATCCATCCTCACAAACTTTCACATTTATAATGGTAGTAGGACATCATATACATACTACTAGGGTTTCGAGCACGTATTCCCAAATTTTTTGTAGTTTACAACAACAAATTTAAAGCGAAACATCCAGAAAACTAGATTAATATCATCATCATCAACAACAACGATAACAATCCCCACTGCGAGGGATCGGGTCTCCCATAATGTCAGAAGAGTTAAGAGGTAGAGAGTCCTGCGGATTGCCAGACTTCACAGTTCAAAGGACTTCGAACATTTTTGTCTTTGAGTTTCGACACAATTATAACGTACATACTGCCAGAAATCCGTGACAGTAGGTCTTATTTACAAATCATTTGATGTCTCTAATCATAAAAAAAAATTCGGATATTTTTTACGCATGTTCGTGTACTTGAAGCGGTTTGTGTTTAAGAATTTAAGGGTCGATATTCGTCGAATTTTGATTAAAAAATTCTCATCTCCCCAGCACTTGAACCGAACGATAACTCAAGGAACGGAAATTCTTCAAGACTCTTGAAATGTTAATGGTCACAAAAATCTAGATAACTTGGCTAATATTTTCAGGCTTAACTTTGCGGCTATTAAAAAGTAAGAAAAGGTTCACGTAACATACGACAGCTTCAATTTAAGCCACTGCCAAAGTTTGCACATGATTTTTTAAAATTTAATATTAATACGTAAAGCAAAAACTTACAGTACGAACTGTGTACAAAACGGAATTGTGCGAATGGAGAAGTATGATATTTGGCACAGTTAAAGTTTATGTGGAGGAAGATGTGCAGAAGGCTCATATTAACAAAATATGTAATACGCTTAGAAATACATAAAATTAATATAATAACAACAACACACACTACCTCAGATTATATTAACACACACTACCGTGCGTTTGAAAGATATATTTTTTTTATAAATGGCGTCGGCTTATAACAATTTGCCAGTGTCAAGTTAAAAAGGCGGAAAATATAATTTTCGTTCAAATTTTCATTCCTAAATCGTCAAGTCCAAAGTCTAGTCAAAGTCCAATTAAATAGTGCAGTCAATGAGTCAAGTCAGTGATTCAGTAAAGTGGTAGACGCTTTACTGAAAGTTCCTAGGGAGTTTTGGAGAGAACACAAAATAGCACGCTTTTTGTAGTCGTACCACTTGCCCACACTTGTGCACATCAACGAATATCTAATGGTCAATATTCTACCAATATTACACATTAAAAACCGAAATAACAAAATATTTTACAACAACGTCGCTGATTGACATTCCAGACAAAACTCCCTGAAATTTTGTTACACGATGACGTTTGTCAATCTGTCACAACATTCACACACACAACAATTTATTTTTCTATCTCCGAGGCAAAAGAACTCTTACAAACTTCAAACATAAAAATTATATGAATTGTTATGGGTGAATTTCGACCACGGGGCGATCTTCAGTTCCTAATAGTAAATTAAATGAGATATTCTTTGCAGATGGTGGCGACATGGACAGCCGCCGGGAGAGCAGTAGAGGAATAATACCGAAAGCCAAGATCAAGACTGTCAAAATGACGTTCGTCATTGTTTTTGGTAAGAATATTCTGATATCAAGCGCTTTCGTCTCGTCAATCTGAGGGGTAAGCACGAACAATTGAGAAGTACGTATTCTTAACGCTATCGAATGTCAATTGTAAAGGCGCTGTCATAATTTAAATTCCTCTATCGATAACGTTAAGAATACTTACTTGTCAATTGTTCGTGCTCGGCCCAGTGTGTTAGTAATATATATTCTTTGCCACTGGTCCCGTTATAAAATAAAGTACGTAATATAAGTGTAATAAGCCAGAAAAACTATCTATTTTCATATCTCTCGAACGTATTGTATCATAGTACCTATTACTTATTCAAATGTCCTGGATTAAAAAAATAAAAAAGTATGAAATAAATTCGGGGGGTCATAATTGTACTTTTCTTTTCTATCTTAGGGTTAAATCGAGTCTCGTTAAGTCTTAAAGGTGGGACCGCACTACGCAGCAGCGGAACGTCGCGACACATCACTACTAGTAATACTGCAATGGAGTGTCGCATCGCGTAGTTCCGCTGCCGCGTAGTGACGCCTAGCACGGTCCTACCTTAAGTCAGCACCTAGACTTTAGAAGGTTCAATTAATTTCAATCAAGGGGGTATTGATGTGGGGGGTATATTGGGGGGATTAAGGTATTTTTGAGGATCAGGACCGCACGTGCGCTACACCAGAGGTGTTACAAGTGTAACTCCTCTGGACGTGTTGCGCGTGTACATGGGCGTAAATCAAACGATTCGTCTGCTCGTTTTCTTTATAAAAAAAATTAAAAATCTACTTCATAATATAATGCTTTGATATAAGTTATGACTATATCGTGAAATGCCTTAATAGGCTTGAAAGTTAAAACACCGACCCTTCTCAATTTAACTCTTATAAAATATTTCGAAACTTTGCTAATTAGGCACATTTCATATAAGGCATTCATTAGGCTTAGCCGCCAGCTCTCTATGGTATTTTAAATATTATGATAAAATGTCAATCTTGACAGCAAAAATATGTAAATTACAACTTAGTAGGGTTTCTAATTATTTTTAAATATTATATTATATTTTTTGGATCCCAATGACAATTTATTAATAAAAAGATTTTATAAGCCTCTCAAAAATGTTGATATAACTTATAAAGTGAATAAAGTTAAAAGACGGTTTAGTTCATGTAGATCAAATGAACTAAACCGTCTATTGAAGGGTAGGTGTGAAAAAGTATTCGATTGTGGGTGAGAATCCCTTTGCGAATAATTTAGCTTCAAAATGATATTTCGTTTTGACTAAGCCGACTCTTTTAAATGAAATAAAATTCACGTCAGACAAGATACAAAGTTAATAAGTAGTCACCCCAAAGATTTCAAAACTAAAGATAGGCTATGACGTACATTTGACAAAACAAATCTTCATACAAGAAAAAATTACGCCTTCTTGGTTTTTACCATACTTCAAATGTCAGCCATCTTGATTTCACCATACCTCAAAATATGTCAAAATGGTCCTACATTTAAGTGGGGACAGTTTTCAACTTAACATGGCTAGTCTATAGCATATACGTCTATGAGTCACACCTAAATATGGTGTAAGCTAGCTACGAATAACACATAAAGCTACGAATAATTTAGTAGCACTGCTACGAATAAGTTTGAGCCACTGCTACGGATAACGTCGTAGCACTCGGACGATGACGTAGCAGTGCTACGCAAGTATACACGACCACGAACTTGCACGACGTTCAATGTTTAAAAGCTTTAAATTTATTATTATTATATTTATTTTTAGGAGTCACAAGTAAAAATCATCTTTTGGTATTTAATACGTTGTCTTTCACATAACCAGTTACATAAACTGTTTATTCGATATTTCGTTTGTCGAGCCTTGTCAGATTTAGACTTTAAGTAGGCTTTCCAAAGAGCTAGCTGTCGTTCCGCGGGCAAACAACCAATTAAGTCGAGTGCCATTCTCGTTATACCTTCAACTGCATCCAAGGGCTTGACACTTCCCAAATCTGAATATTCAATAATAATAATATCTATGGACGCTTTACACCATGTCAATCTGGCCCCGTGCTAAGTACTCGAAGAACTTGTGTTACGGGAAACCAGACAACGGAAAGTATATTTTAATACTTTTATTTTATGTGACGTATATTTAAGATTTTTATTATATTTTACCTACACAAGTACACATTTTTAATATACATCCATGACCCAGGAATTCAGAAAATACTTTTTGTTCCTTAGGCGGGATTAGCGGGTTAAGTCCGGGACCTCCGGCTTCAGCACCAACGCGCTCAACCACTGAACCACAGAGGTAGTCTAAATATTTAACCCAATATAAATAATAGTACCTGGGTAAAGCTTTGCACAGAGTTCTGATGAATTTAAAATAAAAGAGAATTACAAAAATATTTATCTGACCGAGATTCAAACCAACCACATTCCGAATTTTCGAGGAAAGCAAAAATAATACATACGTAAAACTGCCAATCGGACAGAATAGAGTACGGAATAGAGTCGAAATCATTGATTTATTGATGCATAATGTAAGAAAAAACATGTATAGCTTAAAAATGCGCAGTTTCCCAGGGATAAGACCTTTCAAGATCAATGTTTCTCTCCCAAAACTCCCAGCATACTAAATTTAATGGTAATATTCGGGGCCGTTTTCGAGAAAACGATTATATAGATACAAGATTGTCTTGTTTAAAATATAAGATACTTGCAGCCGTTTTCGAGAAACTGATTATATATGTATACAAGATTGTTTCGTGTGAAGTATAAGATATATCAAGAAGCTAGTTGATGTCAACGGTCTAACGTATGAGGACAGTTTCGATAAAAAAATATGAAAAAGTGAAAATTTGAAAGTCTCATAACAAAAAAAACTACACGTGTTTCAAGTATTCCAAATTTGTTTATATAATTATCCTTAAAAGTCCCCAAATATAACGAGATAAAAGTTTCTTTGTGTAACACGCAAGGGTGTGCCTGACAGATTTTCCTACACAGCATGCCTGTCAAATAATCTTGAGCTGAGTAGTATGGAAACCTGCACAGTTGTGCAACATTCACGCTCCGGTTTACCTGTAAATCTCAACTGCACAGGTATACCTGTCAGGTATACTTTTACGTGTATGGCTAACAATAGATGCGAAAAATATTGTTTTTCACACAGTCATTCAATCCAATCCATATCCAATTATTTCCCTAAGCACCTAAGGGACAAATGCATTGAAAATACCCATTTTACATGTTAGTATAATATGTGGTTAATGGAGACATTTTAAAATAACTTCAAGATAAGGAAATTACTGTATAATGTGACTCGCAAAAAATATCGCGGTGAACGGTAAAAAATATCGCGGTCGTCCATTAGAGTTAAGTGACTAAAAAGGTTATTATAATGCGTCATATGAACGCTTGGTGCCATTTACCGGTGTCGTAAAATGCAGATTTAAAATAACTTCTCATTTTAAGAGCTTTCTATATATTTTGACATATTTTAAATGTAGCGAGAATAGTTTGATGGAAAATCTAGATTGTTTATTTTAAAATGCAAAGTATTTCATACAGTGTGTGTCGTCTCGAGGCTAAGAGATTTTAACAGTAGATAATAGATTTATTGTTATGATGTCGATTGGGTGATTTTGATATCATAACAATATTTAACATGCTAGTCGCTATTAGCCTAACATTTGAAGTGACAAGCATATTAAATATTTTACAATATGTATGTTTATATTTACCTAATTAATATTATATCTAACAGTATCCCGCTAAATTTTTCACGGGATACTGCTAGATATACTATTAGTTAGATTGTATGCTATGGATTTCCGCAAAGTAACGCCTTTCGCCGATTCAACAGAATCAGGCGTTACTATCCAATATGTATGTTCACTAAATACATATTGTATGTACAAGGTACAAAGCCCACGCCAAACAAGAGTTTTGTACTTTTTTATATTATAATTGCTATTACTAACTTTGTGGCCCTCCTACAATATATTTTAGGCCAGTGATCTGGCTATTTAATTCGAACCTTTTTAACACATACTGGGCGTAGGCGATACGCCTACTATATTAACATATTACATCCGATAAGGGACTATGACAATATGTTTTCTGTATAACTGATACAAACAGATAAGACACATGTTAGATATGTGGAATGTCTCTAAACGACACAAGGAATAAAAAGAGCTATTTTATTGTCAATCTTCATTATATTTTATTTTCCCCGCAAAGTCTATAAATGGAGACTTGCTAGTTTTTTTTATCACGTCAGTTGTTTCACTATTTTACGCCCGTCACTGTTAAGAACAACATATCGATTTTAGTATAGAAAATATTAATTTATTACTCAGATTATTAACAAGCAGAAGAAAATCTTTTTCTTTCCTTATTCTCCTTACGACACATTCTACTAGGAAAGAAAGAGATGTCTAATACAGTTAGTCACACGCTAAATTTTTTCTAGATATCCGTTGTTTTTGTTGAAACTTTCCGTACACAAATGATATTTAAATTTCTATCAATATAAGATGTCACTAACTTCATTGCAATAAAGACTTTAGCGTTCCTTCCATGTACTTATATTCTTCTTCCAACGGTTATTACATTCATTTACAAAAATAACACCTTCAATTTTACGTTCATTTGCGATGTTTTTACCGATAAAATAAGCCTTTTGGAGCTTAGCACGACGCCAAGCGTGGACTTTAGATTTTCAATACATTTCTACGATCCTAGGATTGACTTCACGTCAAATTACGTCAATTTTTGTTTGAGAATCTAAGATTAAAGTCAATCTAAGATTTTAGATACGTTATTAATTTTGGCCGTTAGTCTACGTACTGATAAAAAATGAAATTAATAAGAAAATAGTTTTGTCATATGCGTTCTACTAGACTCGCTTCAAACGGGGTCATTGACGATAGTCAGCGGTGGCTATCGCGTGCCACTGCTGCGCTGTAGTCAATTATTTTCTATCGCGTAGCTAAGTAGCCACGCGCTACTCATCTAAGGCCCACTTACGCAGACCTGGGTTAACTATAACCAACATCTGCGCATGTGGGCCTTAAAGAAAGTAGACATTAGCGGCGACCGATGTCTGTAGTAGCACGTTTGCGCTTTTGTCAGTCATATTATTTGTCATATTATTATTAATTTCAGTATACCTACATTAATAAGTGCCTTTTTCCCTAGTGTTCGTTTTCTGCTGGTCGCCCTACATGATCTTCGACATACTCCAAGTGTACGGCTACGTGCCCGACACGCAGGCCAACATCGCCATCGCCTCGCTCATACAGAGCCTCGCGCCGCTCAACTCCGCCGCCAACCCCGTCATATACTTCATATTCTCCAGCCGGATATTCCTAAGTCTGCGGTGAGTGGATATGTATTTACATGATGTACGCGCCGACACACAGACCAACAAGACAAGACTGCATTTTGAGGTGCGTCGAAATATGGGAGGCTTTGACGTTATATACTTACGTTTATAGATGGATTCAAAGATGTATTTTTTGACACTCTTTCAAGTCCTAATAAGCCCGTGTCCCGTGTCAGACACGGCGTTTACCGCGCGATTTCCGCCCGTAAGCCGCAAGGGTGTGGACGTTCTAACTATAGTACGATGCCTTTGTAATAAGCGGCGGCGCAGCGTGCGGTAGACGCGCGCGGTTGTTGATAGAGTGATCATCATCTGCTGTATCGGAATAAATAGCTGTAAACACAAGGGCTAAAAGGCATTAAATTGTTGTATATGGAAACGTGAAATTATTCTCCTCGTTAATATTCCGACTAATTAATATAAATCCATCAGGAGTCGATTAATTATGATCGATGATAAGTATAATATTATAATAAGAATAAAGTCAATTAAGTTTTATTTTGAAAATGACAACATTATTTCGAGATTGAATTTCATATTGACAGAGGTGATAATTATAATTAATGTGATGCTATTTATAGAAATAAAATTAATTTCTTATTTTGATAATGGCCACATAATTCGTTCGAGATTTAATTTTATATTGACATATTCGGCGAATGATTTAACGTTGGGCGCACTTTGGTAATTAATTAACGAAAGTAATTTATTTCGCCACACTTTAATTATTACTAAAATTATATAAAATACACGTGTTCCACGTTAGGCCAATATCAATTAGTTGAATGCACTATTAACTTTTAGGTAAAGATAACTATCAAACACACATAGGCTTTGGCCTTTGTCATTATAATAAGTGGGTACTGCGTTTCAAGTGTTAAGTTAATATAGTATAGCCTTATATTCTGTAACCTACTTATGGCCGGTTTCAATAACCTATCTACCAATAACTATTTCTTAGAAACGTCACCTTTGCTATCATTTGCCGGTTTTCTGCGTTTCAATAAACTAACATAAAGTAAGGCCAACCAGACGAGATAAAGAATGTAAACAAATTTTCAGGGGTTCAAAACATTTTTATTTGAATAAATTATTATAAAGTTCGAATTTTAATCGCTGTCGTCTGTACTAGACAAAGATGATTCGTCGGAAGAGTCCGAGTTAGCTGTGTTTATGATAAAACTATCTATTGTATTATCAATCATGTTGTCAATATTGCTATAAAAATTGTTCTCGACTTTTATTACATGATCCACACAATTTCGCCATTTATCAGCAGATACACGTTGGATCCCCTCTTGTAGCAGTTTTCGATTATTTCAGTTTCAGTTTTAGCGATCTCTTAAAGTTAGGTAATTCTTCATCATCATTGACAGCTTGGAGTACTTTTTTAATGTAAGTAATTCGCTTTTCAGATAAAAGCTATGAACTTTCTTTCGTATGGCCTGTTTATCAAACTCGTCCACTTTTTCCGAGAATGTGACCCTTTTTTTGGTTGTTGATGGGCTTTGTACATTCACAGTTGTTGCATATTCTTTTATAATTCTATATACGGAAGCGACACCGATGCCCAAAATGCTAGCTGTTTTCTCCATTATACTTGTTTTGTACGGTTATTCATCAGTAGGCCAAGTTTGCTTCACGTATTTGTGCACATTAACGACCATTCCTTTTTCATTAGATGTAAAATACGTCCGCTGTAAATAAAAAAAGTGTGAGGAATGGTAAATTTTAGACTATTTTCTTATTATTATATAAAAAGAATCTTTCTTGGTATGGAACCATAAAAATCAAAATTATGGTAATGGTTCAAGTGCAAATGAATTAATAAATAACTTACCTTTTCACGCTTTTTGCGTGGTGAATTGATTTCTTTCAAAGGTTGTCTAGAGCCGCCAGGCAGTGATTCTATAATTAAAATCAACAACTAAGCACTCACAATAACAGCAAAAATCAAAAATAAAACTAACCGAAACGGAATAATAACAACAAAAAACCAAGTAAATACGGAGACGAAAAAATATGTATCACTTGGAACGCAATCCAAACAGGACTGAACTTGTTCACAATTATTTGGCGGACCAAATGTTGACAACTGCGGCACTGGCCGCTTTCCTGTACCACGAAATACGCTACGACAGCTGTCGTTGACCAACTGACGTCATTATTGCATACGAGTGATAAGGACAGATATAATAATAACTCACTTTCATAATGCAACTCAGTAGCGGTCCGTTTATTTACGTTTTTTATCTCGTCTCGTTGGCCTTACTTTAGATAGAGGAATCTTTCAGCGAATCAGCGAAATCGTTGACAGCGATACCAAAGGCGACGGTTTTAACAAATAGTTATTGGTAGATAGGTTATTGAAACCGGCCGTTAGTCACTAACTTCTTATGCTGCAGACATTCCTATAAATGTCTGCGTCATGTAGTGCAGTAATATTATAATACATACTGTGATAATAATTGTATGGCTGTGCGACGACAACTAAACAATACGAAGTCACATCGCAGTTTTTTTAAAGCTACCTACTATACATACTATACAGCTTTAAGGGCGAGTTTCCGAAATGTGTTGTTTGACAGCGGCCTAGTACGGACTGACGTTTCTTTAGAAAATGTTTGTGTGATAAATACAGACAGTGATCATTATTTGGTAAGCTTTTTTGCCACGCATTAAGATTCATGCGTGATAGCAAAATACGCGAAAATTTTGAGGGGGCTTTTCATGCTTTTTCCAAATCAAATTTTTTTATATTGTTGTATTATTTTTATGTAAATTTTAAGGCACAAACAAAGTAAGCTACACAAGAGAAGAAAAATGATATTAAGCACTTTTTGTAAATTTTGGGTGAAGAGGTTCGGAACAACTCGGACAATTTTTCGTTTTGTAGAATTAGGTTTCAATTGGTCGCAAAATCGATCGAAAAGCCAATAGGGATGATGACAACATTTAAACTATTTAGTTTCATTAATAAACTCAGATATATTGAGGCATTACTACTTGGCAAATGGAAAAAAATATAATATTTTATGTGTATTTTAGTAATTAGATGCATCTAAAAAGTACAAAACGTATATTTTTTTTGTTAAATTAGTAAACAAAACCTACATCATTAGTTTAAGTACATCATATACAAAAACATATATTATGGTAAGTATGAACTGAAACGCACAAATATCGGAGATATTCACAAATATATTCCTGCGGACGTATATTTCATACACTTATAACCTAGGCGTGACGTCACAGCTAGGTACGACTTTAGTATGGAGCGCTTTCACGAGACTTACGAAATTTTGTATATAAATCGCTGTACCTTTGAAAATATTTACTTTGATATAATGTTTCTTCTGAGAAGTTACTATATTTAAGAGTACTATTCATTTATCTAAAAAAAAAGTTTTGTCATCTAGCCTATTTATGTCAAATTTGTAAACGCACCGCAACGCAAGATGTCAAACAACATTTTTAATAATGCTACCTTTCATAGGTTCTAATTTATAAAAATAAAATCCTCTAACAAAATATTATTCTTATAATACATTTCTGTCTTAAGCTTTGTATTAATAAAGTTAGTTAAGAGGAAAATAACCCACTTTTCGCTTCTTCAAAAGCTTATTCAATGAAACAGAATTAAACTTATAATGCAATGAAAGAAAACTCAAGTTTTCTTTCATACTACCCAACTTTCTAAACTCTCCATAAATTATATTGGTAAGGATACTTTCTGAAGTTACAGCTGAAGGAAATAAGTCCTCTAAAAGTTTGGAGTGTACCAATAAAAGTGTTACTAAAACTCTGCAAGTAATAAAAATATTGTTCAGATCTTTAGAGAATAAACTTTGTGACAGCTGATATATTTGTATCACGTAATATCTGTTTGTGTAAATAAAATAAAGTAGCAATTTCTATTAGTTTTGTGAGCTGCACGATGCTTGAAAATAAAGTAGCTATTGCTATTACTTCTGTAAGCTGCACGATGCTTGAAAATAGAGTAGCTTTTGCTATTAGTTTTGTGAGCTGCACGATGCTTGAAAATAAAGTAGCTATTGCTATTAGTTTTGTGAGCTGCACGATGCTTGAAAATAGAGTAGCTTTTGCTATTAGTTTTGTGAGCTGCACGATGCTTGAAAATAAAGTAGCTATTGCTATTACTTCTGTAAGCTGCACGATGCTTGAAAATAGAGTAGCTTTTGCTATTAGTTTTGTGAGCTGCACGATGCTTGAAAATAAAGTAGCTATTGCTATTACTTCTGTAAGCTGCACGATGCTTGAAAATAGAGTAGCTTTTGCTATTAGTTTTGTGAGCTGCACGATGCTTGAAAATAAAGTAGCTATTGCTATTACTTCTGTAAGCTGCACGATGCTTGAAAATAGAGTAGCTTTTGCTATTAGTTTTGTGAGCTGCATGATACTTGAAAATAAAGTAGCTATTGCTATTAGTTATGTAAGCTGCATGATGCTTGAAATTTTAAAAGTAGGCCTTAATTATCTTTATAAAGACAACTATTAAATATTTACTAAATTACAAAAATACGGCACAGAACACTGACTGGCGAATGATTTAACGTTGGGCGCAGTTTGGTAATTAATTAACGAAAGTAATTTATTTCGCCACACTTTCATTATTACTAAAATTATATAAAATACACGAGTTCCACGTTAGGCCAATATCAATTAGTTGAATCCACTATTAACTTTTAGGTAAAGATAACTATCAAACACACATAGGCTTTGGCCTTTGTCATTATAATAAGTGGGTACTGCGTTTCAAGTGTTAATATAGTATAGCCTTATATTCTGTAACCTACTTATGGCCCGTTTCAATAAGCTATCTAACAATAACTATTTGTTAGAAATGTGAAACTTGTATCTCAGAAAACCGTCAAACGATTGAATGGCGATGTTTTTAACAAATAGTTATAGATAGGTAGGTTATTAAAACTGACCGTAAATGGATTGCGCTAAAATTTGGCACACAATGACATTAGCACACTCGGAACTATTGAAATTTATGATCTAAGCTTGTAAAACAAACGGGGGTTCGAATATTATGAAGACAACGAAGCGGACAATCTAGTTAAAGTACGAGTATCTACTATAAATGTTGATTGTTCCACAGGAACATCCCCCCATACAAGTGGCTGTGGTGTCTAGCGCCGGACGAGGGGGTCGGGGGGGAGTCGCGCGCCCACACCGAGCTGTTCACCTCCTCGCACCGCAGGACCAGGCACGAGCTCACCTTCCGGGTGAGTGACGTCACAGTCTCCCTCCAGTACTGAGTAGTGCCTACTCAAACTGTTCTTATAGTGGATACAAATATGTTTCAGTCATGGCAAGGAGGGCCGCAAACAAAAACTATTTAGGTTTGAATAAAACGTAATTCCAAGTTAACGATGAATTTACTGTATTAATGTAAAAAGAAGTATTAATAGAGATTTTAAAATATATTTTAAAGCGATTTTTAAACTTATGAACTCTTTCTTAAAACTTTATCAAGATTAATAAAAAAGCTAGTTACAATATCAATAATTGCTGAAACTGAAAATGGTTCACACAATTTTTTATCTTCAGATAGGCCAATAACAAAGCTCTGGCGGGCCGCAGGTTGAGTATAGCTGGCTTAGCGGGACGTTGCAGGGCCCAGCGACTGTAACTGTCGCTCGCTACCGATACACAATTTTCATATTATATTATTCAGGAGCACGTGCACGCGACGCGCACTATACCCGGTCGTGGCCACCTCAAACTGATGAAAATTGTGAAGACAAGCGCGCACAACTGCTATTATAACATCTTATCTCATTGACTGCACTGACGATTTGTTTAAACTTTGACTAGACTTTGGTCTTGAAAACGATTTTTATAAACAGTGTTGAAAGTCTTAACGAAAATTCTGTTGTCTCGCTTTTTGAACTTGACATTGGCAATGCCTGGTTAAAAAAAGTTATCATAGACTACTTGATCTTAACTTCAGACATGAAACTCAATGTGTGGAAATACTATCAGGGCCCTTTTTAGGGTTCCGTAACCCTTATAGTTTCGCTCTGTCCGTCCGTCCGTCTGTCTGTCCGCGCTTCTGGCCTCTGTAATTATGAATATAAATGGATTAAATTTGATATAGTTATAGATTGTGTATAGATCTCAGTTTTGATATCTTAGATAATAATAATTTAATATTTTTAATTCTCTCTATACATGTGAAGTGGGGATGATTTTTTTTCATTTTACCCCATCATGTGGGGTATCGTTGAATAGGTAGCTTATAATAAAGGCAAGGTTTCAAACATCACTTGTTTACAAAGTCAACTATTCTCGAGTAATCGGCCGCCAGAGTGGTTTATAAGATGTCCGCCCCCTGGCATTTCCAAACTATAAGAGATAAACTTGTAAGTTTACATGCAGAATAAAGGTAATGCTAAAAACTCTTTAGGAAATTATTTGAAGCAAAATTGGACAGTAAATTTTGAAGTAATTCATAGAAAACGTTGATAGTTAAGGAATTCCTCCTTAGACATATTGTCCTGACATGCTCTTGGATAGGTAATCCAACTACGTATGGGAACTATTTGAACCGATGTTTTAGTTCTATCTACGAGTATATTCGTTGAACAAATGCTATCAAGTGAGACGTGTCTAGAATATTATTTCAAATGGACTTCGTCGTCCAAGTACAGAACTAAGAGCTGAAAACTAGATTTACAAATAGTCATACCAATAGAAAGAAATATGCTGCATAAAATTATTTCAATTCTTCTAAACCTGTTTCATCATCAGTTGATAACAATTGAAAACTTTCCTTCCTTATTTTTGCTTCAGTGTGAGATTTATTGACCAAGTCCGGTGTCCGTATTGTAATGCGTGGGTGTTAGCGTATTTTCTTTAATAATTTATTCCAGTGTATTTAATATCACTTATTTTTCCTAGGTGAAAGACGACAGCCTGAAGTATCCGAAAAGAGCCCACCAGTTCAACAGCGGCTCGCGCAAGGTTCGACTTCATTTGCCGGATGGAACCAACAACAACTGTCAGCCTCGCATCAGAGAGGACACGTTCCTGTAGGGAAGAGTGGTTCCTAACAATAATAGTAGAGTCCGTTACCCGTTTGGAACCAACAACAATTACTGACAGCCCAGTATCAGAGAGAATACGTAAGGAGCAGTGGTACCTCACAACAACAGTAGACTCCGTATCCCGCGTGGAACCAACAACAATTACTGTCAGCCCAGTACCAGAGAGGATGTCAGCCCAGAACCAGTGCTCCTTACGGCACTGGTTCCTTACAACAACAGTAGACTCCGTATCCCGCGTGGTTCCAACGACAACTATCAGCCCAGTATCAGAGAGGATACGTAGGGAGCACTGGTTCCTTACAACAACAGTAGACTCCGTATCCCGCGGGGAACTAACGACAACTGTCAGTCCAGTATCAGAGAGGATACGTAAGTAGGGAGCAGTGGTTCCTAACACCAACAGTAAGCGCCATATACCGCGTGGAACCAACAACTGTCACGACGTTCTTACAACAGCATCAGGAACCTATTTTCCTCATGGCTCTAACAACTGCTAACCACCGCGAATTCATAGGTTCCTCATAAGGGCTTTTTTTATTTGTGGGGCGAAATACACGCCAGACTTAAACTGACTGAAATATACGAATTTCTTTTCCTTCGGATTGTTTTCGTATCTTATGTTTCGAAGTACCTATTAGCAACCGTAAAAATTAATTAACTTCTTGTAATGCATTTATTTATGTGCCATTATTAAGTAACTTCTAAGTAATTAAAATAAAATAATACCTAAACTAATCTTATCTTATTTTTTAAGCTACAACTTACTAACACAAAAACAAATGTATATGATATGGAATACATGGCTTTATTATTATTATTATTATTATTATTATGTAACTTAATTTTAACTATTTTGTTAGTTTCTTACTCCCACTTGCGCAGTGTTTATAAAAGAGAAGGCATGATATTTTAATCCCGGGTTAACTTTAACCCAGATCAGCGCAAGTGGGCCTGAAAGTTTTATATTAGGTACCTATTATGCATTTTATTAGTATATTTTATTGTTTATTGTAGCTTGAGTAACTTCTTTTTTTTACATTTATTGTTAGTATTTAGTGTTAAGTACTGTTTTTAAATTATAATTTCAAAGCTATGAATTGCAAAATGTAAAAAATGTGAATTTTGTAAATATTACTGTATTAACTGTTATTAAATTACCGAATAATGGATAACAATAATTGTCCATTGTCCAGTGTTTTGAGCACATGTTTTGAGCATATGTTTTGAGCATATGTTTTGTAAATATTCGTGTTTCATTGACATAATTTACGAATACGTCCTGTATATTATTAAGTCCAGTCATTTAGGCATTTTAATCCCCAATCTGCGGAAAAAATCCTAGTGAGCTGAATTTTTGTATACACCTTTATTACGGGATTGTAATTAAGATGTGAAAAATCGACATTGATATAGTGGCGGCTAAAAAAGTTATAAAGGTCAAAAGGTCACGACAATCATTTTTTTCGCAAATATCTCGCCACGTCTTGCTCGGAGGTAAATAGTAGATTTTTATGAAATTTGGTATGGTAGTAATTTAGGCTCTGGATAAAAACATAGGCTACTTTTTATCCCCGGAAATACAGTATTCCCGCGGGATACTCGATAGTATATTTACGCGGTCGGAGTCGCGGGAAACAGTTAGTATAAGTATATTTTTCACAAAAGGCCCAAATATCAGATATAATTTTTTAAGACACTTACAAACATGAATAAAAAAGCAATAGAGTTTACGCCTTGGTGTACGATATACATAATCCAATACCGTATGTGAGAGTGCATACTAGTCTCTTTCTCAGCGCTCTACACCGAAAACGGTTAATTTTACAGAAAAATGCAAAAAGCATTTTTTGTAGATAATTTTTCGACAAACAATTTTCATCCTGACCTCTATTGACCTCCGAGCAATAGGTCGCGAGATAACCGTAGACTATGGGACATGTGCGCGGGGAGGGCGGGAGGCGCGGGGAGGGCGGGAGGTGCGGGGAGGGCGGGAGGTGCGGGGAGGGCGGGAGGCGCGGGGAGGGCGGGAGGCGCGGGTGGCGTGATCGCAGCATTGTCCATAGCAATTTACCAATTAGTCACACTAATCATATTACTATTATTTATAGTAACCCATTTCATGATATATTTTTTATCTAACTTATAATATTATGTGTATTTGCTGTAGCTGAGTATAAATCTGTCCTTCAAAAGTTCAAATGACAATACTGATGGAACCACATAATAGCAGGCACTGTGGTGTTTACGCCGCAGTGATACGCCTGAGTGGTCTCCTTTTTGACAATATAGGCATTGCACTATCTACCATCCGAACCACACCTGTATTCTCTCTTCCTGTACTGCTATTATCATTGTTTTTTTTCTTTCTGTGGTCCATTTTATGTCAAATTTTTCTGCCATGTTATTGTGTGTTTTTATTGTAACTCCTTATATTGTTTGTAATTGTGTAATGTCTTAATATGTCTAATAAATGTTTATTATTATTATTATTATATTTGCGAAAAACTGATTTTCGTGACCTTTTGACCTTTATCATTTTTTTAGCCGGCACGACATCAATGTCGATTTTTCATATCCTCATTACGACGCCGTAATAAAGGTGTATACAAAAATTCAGCTCACTAGGAATTTCTCCGTATATAAAACCTAAAATCACTGGAGTATACCTACTAAATGTTAAACAATTAAACAATTTTGGAGCTTTTCCCTTTTTGAAGCCTGAAAAATGAATACGTTACGGTATTTATATTTTACCAAACCACCCGAAAGCTCTCAATATAAGTACGCTCGGGTAGGCAATTCATGATATTATTCTCATTCATCCATACTTGTAAATTTAAAATAAGTATTTTTATTGTAGTGAGCGTGTATACAGGGATAATTTAGACAAAAATATGGGATATTTTCTTAATTCAATATCTACAATTTTGTATAACGGTAAATTGAACCAAAACTTTGACTTATTATTAGTAATAATATTGTACTGCGGTCAATAAAAGTTATGTGGAGCATTTTTGAACTAAAAATAATAATCACTTAAAAAGTTATCACATCGAAACGAAAAGATACGCAACATGGCGCTGCACTTTTAAGATGTATACATTCAAACTTGAAATTTATACATCACACTAGAAGAAACACCTTTTAATGTAACAGTTCAAATGCCATACGGAACGAGTATTTTGTGAGGTAAATAAAGATTTATTTTGAATAGCTATCATTAAAATGGAGCGCCGTGAAGTGTATCGTTACTTTACAGCTTTACTCTTCTATATCACAAGTACCTACCTAGAGTCCACTAAAGTATGTACAATTGAATATTATTTGAATAAAAAAGAAAAAAAAATTTTCTTTATCGAAACAATCTGTTTAAAAATGCTCCACTCGTCTTAAAGCTTAGGGGCAGTAACTAATACTATCTGTATATTCAGTTTTAACTATATTAAGTGTAAAAGGTTTCAATGCCAGAAGGAGTTTAACTCCAGTCCTCTTGTGTGTAACTGTAGTGAAATGTTCTTTATACGTTGTAAAATAATAAATGTTAAATTAAATATTTGATGTATTATTCAATAATCTTAACATTGCATATTAATTTGGTCGAATTTATAATATTTGTCTTTACAAAGCAACATTAAATTTTTTAAGTAACTCTCGTTATTGTTAAGCTGTAAACCAGATTATGTAGTTCATCATCATCAGCTAAGTACACTCTCGATTACGTCATCTTCAAAGAAAAGAAACTAGATTAAAATCGGTTCATCCGTTTGGGAGCTAAGATGCCACGGACCCCTTATAACACTCCTCTGTTTTCGACAGGGGTTGAAAAATATATAAACTTCAGTCTACAGTCTATAAACCATAAGTTTTTTACACTAAATAGGTGATAACTCAGACAAAATAAAAGATTGGAAATAAAAGATAGAAGAAAGGTTTTTATGAAAGTAATGCGCGTGTAGCTAACCACTACATACATAAAAAACCACACATCGCGACAGCTCGCTTACAAGTTTAAGGCGTAATTTCGTTACATGTGTATTTTGTGTGTGTGAAACTGTGTAATTACACGGCGAAACGTAGTTTAGACATCTTATCACTTTATGGTTCGCAAGTTCTTCAGCTTCGCTTCAGTTCAAGCGTTCTTAGCTTTTTATTTGTTTTAAGGGTAACAAAAAGTGGGTATACAAACCCAGCCTATAAATCATTACCTAGTTTTTGCACAAAATATATAACTTTTATGGAACTTGATAAAAATACAGGCCAAATATACATTGCCTTTATTTGTATTATGCAAATTGTAATTAGATAGACCGACAAACCTATGAAGCTGTCTCTGTGTGTAAAAAGTGTATGCATTGGCGCCACTGTAGCAACAGAATAAATTTCAAAGTAAGCGCCTTAAGTAATTACAATAGAATAGAAAAATAAACAAGGACAGAACAACTTCCTTTTCGTTGTGGCGAATTTTCTCAGTTTTTAAATTCCTTATTGACAAATACAATAATTAAGAAACGAATACATTCCATACCCTTTGCTGCTGCTAGCGCCGCTCATGGAGGGTTTTTGGGGTAGGTGGATAGTTTTTCAAGTTGCCCCCATACAGAGGTAGTTTTCCTATCCTCTACCCTCCATAGAACCTGTAAACGTGAGATCTAATGATATGTAACTTAAATGACGTAGAAACTTAATGAACGTCAATATTTTCATCATCGTCGAAGTCGGAAAGCGTTATATTTCTACTGGCATTCTAGATATTAATGATATGTAACTTAAATGACGTAGAAACTTAATGAACGTCAATATTTTCATCATCGTCGAAGTTGGAAAGCGTTATATGTCTACTGGCATTCTAGATATTAATTTTATGTAACTTAAATGACGTAGAAACTTAATGAACGTCAATATTTTCATCATCGTCGAAGTCGGAAAGCGTTATATGTCTACTGACATTCTAGATATTAATTATATGTAACTTAGATGACGTAGAAACTTAATGAACGTCAATATTTTCATCATCGTCGAAGTCGGAAAGCGTTATATGTCTACTTGCATTCTAGATATTAATGATATGTAACTTAAATGACGTAGAAGCTTAATGAACGTCAATATTTTCATCATCGTCGAAGTCGGAAAGCGTTATATGTCTAATGGCATTCTAGATATTAATGATATGTAACTTAAATGACGTAGAAACTTAATGAACGTCAATATTTTCATCATCGTCGAAGTTGGAAAGCGTTATATGTCTACTGGCATTCTAGATATTAATTTTATGTAACTTAAATGACGTAGAAACTTAATGAACGTCAATATTTTCATCATCGTCGAAGTCGGAAAGCGTTATATGTCTACTGACATTCTAGATATTAATTATATGTAACTTAGATGACGTAGAAACTTAATGAACGTCAATATTTTCATCATCGTCGAAGTCGGAAAGCGTTATATGTCTACTGACATTCTAGATATTAATTATATGTAACTTAGATGACGTAGAAACTTAATGAACGTCAATATTTTCATCATCGTCGAAGTCGGAAAGCGTTATATGTCTACTTGCATTCTAGATATTAATGATATGTAACTTAAATGACGTAGAAGCTTAATGAACGTCAATATTTTCATCATCGTCGAAGTCGGAAAGCGTTATATGTCTAATGGCATTCTAGATATTAATGATATGTAACTTAAATGACGTAGAAACTTAATGAACGTCAATATTTTCATCATCGTCGAAGTTGGAAAGCGTTATATGTCTACTGGCATTCTAGATATTAATTTTATGTAACTTAAATGACGTAGAAACTTAATGAACGTCAATATTTTCATCATCGTCGAAGTCGGAAAGCGTTATATGTCTACTGACATTCTAGATATTAATTATATGTAACTTAGATGACGTAGAAACTTAATGAACGTCAATATTTTCATCATCGTCGAAGTCGGAAAGCGTTATATGTCTACTTGCATTCTAGATATTAATGATATGTAACTTAAATGACGTAGAAGCTTAATGAACGTCAATATTTTCATCATCGTCGAAGTCGGAAAGCGTTATATGTCTAATGGCATTCTAGATATTAATGATATGTAACTTAAATGACGTAGAAACTTAATGAACGTCAATATTTTCATCATCGTCGAAGTCGGAAAACGTTATATGTCTACTTGCATTCTAGATATTAATGATATGTAACTTAAATGACGTAGAAACTTAATGAACGTCAATATTTTCATCATCGTCGAAGTCGGAAAGCGTTATATGTCTAATGGCATTCTAGATATTAATGATATGTAACTTAAATGACGTAGAAACTTAATGAACGTTCAATATTTTCATCATCGTCGAAGTTGGTAAGCGTTATATGTCTACTGGCATTCTAGATATTAATTTTATGTAACTTAAATGACGTAGAAACTTAATGAACGTCCATATTTTCATCATCGTCGAAGTCGGAAAGCGTTATATGTCTACTTGCATTCTAGATATTAATGATATGTAACTTAAATGACGTAGAAACTTAATGAACGGCAATATTTTCATCATCGTGGAAGTCGCAAAGCGTTATATGTCTAATGGCATTCTAGATATTAATGATATGTAACTTAAATGACGTAGAAACTTAATGAACGTCAATATTTTCATCATCGTCGAAGTCGGAAAGCGTTATATATCTACTGACATTCTAGATATTAATGATATGTAACTTAAATGACGTAGAAACTTAATGAACGTCAATATTTTCATCATCGTCGAAGTCGGAAAGCGTTATATGTCTACTGGCATTCTAGATATTAATTATATGTAACTTAGATGACGTAGAAACTTAATGAACGTCAATATTTTCATCATCGTCGAAGTCGGAAAGCGTTATATGTCTACTTGCATTCTAGATATTAATGATATGTAACTTAAATGACGTAGAAACTTAATGAACGTCAATATTTTCATCATCGTCGAAGTCGGAAAGCGTTATATGTCTAATGGCATTCTAGATATTAATGATATGTAACTTAAATGACGTAGAAACTTAATGAACGTCAATATTTTCATCATCGTCGAAGTCGGAAAGCGTTATATGTCTAATGGCATTCTAGATATTAATGATATGTAACTTAAATGACGTAGAAACTTAATGAACGTTCAATATTTTCATCATCGTCGAAGTTGGTAAGCGTTATATGTCTACTGGCATTCTAGATATTAATTTTATGTAACTTAAATGACGTAGAAACTTAATGAACGTCCATATTTTCATCATCGTCGAAGTCGGAAAGCGTTATATGTCTACTTGCATTCTAGATATTAATGATATGTAACTTAAATGACGTAGAAACTTAATGAACGTCAATATTTCATCATCGTCGAAGTCGGAAAGCGTTATATGTCTACTGGCATTCTAGATATTAATTATATGTAACTTAGATGACGTAGAAACTTAATGAACGTCAATATTTTCATCATCGTCGAAGTCGGAAAGCGTTATATGTCTACTTGCATTCTAGATATTAATGATATGTAACTTAAATGACGTAGAAACTTAATGAACGTCAATATTTTCATCATCGTCGAAGTCGGAAAGCGTTATATGTCTAATGGCATTCTAGATATTAATGATATGTAACTTAAATGACGTAGAAACTTAATGAACGTCAATATTTTCATCATCGTCGAAGTCGGAAAACGTTATATGTCTACTTGCATTCTAGATATTAATGATATGTAACTTAAATGACGTAGAAACTTAATGAACGTCAATATTTTCATCATCGTCGAAGTCGGAAAGCGTTATATGTCTAATGGCATTCTAGATATTAATGATATGTAACTTAAATGACGTAGAAACTTAATGAACGTCAATATTTTCATCATCGTCGAAGTCGGAAAGCGTTATATGTCTAATGGCATTCTAGATATTAATGATATGTAACTTAAATGACGTAGAAACTTAATGAACGGCAATATTTTCATCATCGTCGAAGTCGGAAAGCGTTATATGTCTAATGGCATTCTAGATATTAATGATATGTAACTTAAATGACGTAGAAACTTAATGAACGTCAATATTTTCATCATCGTCGAAGTCGGAAAGCGTTATATATCTACTGACATTCTAGATATTAATGATATGTAACTTAAATGACGTAGAAACTTAATGAACGGCAATATTTTCATCATCGTCGAAGTCGGAAAGCGTTATATGTCTACTTGCATTCTAGATATTAATGATATGTAACTTAAATGACGTAGAAACTTAATGAACGTCAATATTTTCATCATCGTCGAAGTCGGAAAGCGTTATATGTCTAATGGCATTCTAGATATTAATGATATGTAACTTAAATGACGTAGAAACTTAATGAACGGCAATATTTTCATCATCGTCGAAGTCGGAAAACGTTATATGTCTACTTGCATTCTAGATATTAATGATATGTAACTTAAATGACGTAGAAACTTAATGAACGTCAATATTTTCATCATCGTCGAAGTCGGAAAGCGTTATATGTCTAATGGCATTCTAGATATTAATGATATGTAACTTAAATGACGTAGAAACTTAATGAACGTCAATATTTTCATCATCGTCGAAGTCGGAAAGCGTTATATGTCTAATGGCATTCTAGATATTAATGATATGTAACTTAAATGACGTAGAAACTTAATGAACGTCAATATTTTCATCATCGTCGAAGTCGGAAAACGTTATATGTCTACTTGCATTCTAGATATTAATGATATGTAACTTAAATGACGTAGAAACTTAATGAACGTCAATATTTTCATCATCGTTGAAGTCGGAAAGCGTTATATGTCTAATGGCATTCCTAGATATTAATGATATGTAACTTAAATGACGTAGAAAACTTAATGAACGTCAATATTTTCATCATCGTCGAAGTCGGAAAGCGTTATATGTCTAATGGCATTCTAGATATTAATGATATGTAACTTAAATGACGTAGAAACTTAATGAACGGCAATATTTTCATCATCGTCGAAGTCGGAAAGCGTTATATGTCTAATGGCATTCTAGATATTAATGATATGTAACTTAAATGACGTAGAAACTTAATGAACGTCAATATTTTCATCATCGTCGAAGTCGGAAAGCGTTATATATCTACTGACATTCTAGATATTAATGATATGTAACTTAAATGACGTAGAAACTTAATGAACGTCAATATTTTCATCATCGTCGAAGTCGGAAAGCGTTATATATCTACTGACATTCTAGATATTAATGATATGTAACTTAAATGACGTAGAAACTTAATGAACGTCAATATTTTCATCATCGTCGAAGTCGGAAAGCGTTATGATATGTCTACTGGCATTCTTTGTATAACTTACATCAATCTGGTCCCGTGGTAAGTTCTCGAAGAACTTGTGTTACAGGTACCAGACAACACATATTTAATAACACATCCATGACCCAGGAACATAGAAAAACTTTTTGTCCCTTGGGCGGAATTCCAAGCCGCGACCCCCGGCTTGAGCACCAACACGCTCAACCACAGAGGTCGTATGTAATATCTTATGTTTAATACATAGGTACAATGTACATATCAAGCATATTCTAAACTCGAGAATTTGTAATAACTGCAGAAAAATTCGCATGAAAAATCTATACCTACATTACAGACAAACAAAATTGAAATTTTTAACCAGTATCTGGATAAGACGAATGCCTGAAATTGTACTTTATCTGTCCAGTGTTGCCAGTTCGCGCTTTCTTAACAGTTTTATTCGAACGTTTTTACTTAGCCAAGCAATATATTTTATTGGTGCAGTTACGATACCAGTCATGATTGTAAAACTCACGCTACAGATGTACACTCGAGAGCATTAATTTGGAGACCATTACATCTTTGAGCATGTGAGCAATTTCGAAATAATATTTACATCGCGTATTAGGTAGTTATTGACGCTACAAATCACAATTATTGAGAGTTGCGACTTTCAGAATATAATATTACTTTTATTTTCTTTATGTCAATCTACATTTTTATTACAAAATCAAATTAAACATTGTTAAGAATCATCATATCCGATACAGGCGTTTTCGAAACGTAGAAAGGCGAAAAAAGCTTTTTGTTACTAAAATTTTCAGGTGCGTAATAAATTGTTAAATAAAATAAATAAAAATAAAGCTTGTGGTGAAAACATTTAAAATTTTGTATTTTGGGACGATGTTTTGCCCGCAAGTGTATTTACTCAGACAATTGAGACATATTTATTAGACAGCCATATTTTAAGATCTTAAAAATGTATGGTTTTATTAGCAACGTTTGTTTTTGGCGAAGGAATGTATGTTACTCCATCAATCTCAGCGACTTTCATAAATAACACCATCAGATCATATTTTAGTCAAAGGTTTTCCTTATTTTTATCTATTTCGAAGATTTCCATCGCTTTTGAAAGAAAGTTTAAAAGTTTTCCTTCTTTTAGGTATGTATTTTAATTAATAGATACAAGGGGCCGTCCACATATTACGTCACACAAAATTGCGACTTTTTGAACCCCTCCCCCTATGTCACCCTCTGTGACGTAATATGTGGATGACCCCTAACTCAGATTTTCATAGAAATGTATAACACTACACTGTGCAGCATTTGTACACAATTGAAACTGTAGGAGCGTGTGTCCATGTCCCATTTCAATGGCTCCGTCTGCAAAATGCTTGACTTGCTTCCTTTAGAAATTCAAGCGATGTACGGTTGAGAGCATGGCTGCTTTAGCTTCCTACCTTTATCTATACACCCATACAAATAAATAAAATTAAAATAGATGTTTGTATTTTCTTATTAACAGCTTTGCTTAAAATGCATAATATAGAATATACGGTATTTACTGTCTGACTGTTTGTTCCGGCTAATCTCTATAACGGCTGGACTGATTTTGACCGGACATTCACTGGCAGATAGTTTATGATATAAGGAGTACTTTTATCCTATAGTTCCGTTTAACATAGGATTTCATTTCCATCAGTTTCACACAAACGAAAGTTGCGGGCACCAGCTAGTCGTAACTATATCGGTCCTTATCGTAGTTTAAACACAACGAGCGTAACAACTCGAACGTCAGCACGTTTTTGTTCTAAATAAAGATTCACTTGCTATAATTTATAATTCAGAATCAAATGTGTGGCTAGCACGAACAATTGGCAAGAACGTATTTATAAAGTTCGCGTTATTGAATGAGAATGAGGGTGTTTGATATTTTTTCTGCCGCTAGGGGCAGACCCAACGCACACAAAGCGTCATCTGGTGGCGTAAGTGGTATCAAAAACGGTCAAGAGTTTTCGATTTTTTTTCTGTCACCAGGCGGCGCTTGGTAGCCCGACGGTCTGTGTCGTGTCAAAAATGTGTCAGATGAAAATGTATGAAATTTATGACAGCACCTATACATTAATTGGCATTCGATTACGTAACGAATACGTAGTTGTTGACTATTCGTGCTTACCCCTCAGGTTCATAATTATTCGTGCGTAAGTTCAAGCACATAGTATATAAAATACGGTCATAAGGCCTACTCTTATGCATAATTACTGTGAGTAGCGAGAATTCTGCCGCATAGGCTTGATATAGTATATTATTTTTATGGGTTAGCCCTACAGCATGGGAATCCCTCCTTGTGTAATTCCAGAAGCCTATAAACTTAAACAATACACTCCTCCACATAAAAATATTATGATCACTGAAATATAGTGATTTATTACATGAATATTCTAATTTTATTTCACGACCATCTAGATCATATTATTACATATCGTAAAATCTGTATAGGTATCGTCCATACACATTTTAAGTGTAGAAATCTTATTTAAGTGTTTTTTATTTGATTAAATATAGCCTATAATTTAGTATCTAGTAGCTGTACCCGACGCACGTTGTTCTGTCTTAACTACGAACTGGAATAAATTACTACTGTAGGTGTATGTAATCAACATTTTCTACACCTACTACCTACATAATAATAATTATTATTATATTTATGGACGCCTCACACCATGCCAATCTGGCCCCGTGCTAAGTATCCGAAAAACTTGTGTTACAGGTACCAGACAACGGGAAGTATATTTAATAATATTATACTATAAGATTTTTAATTAGAACACATAATATTTAATACACATCAATGACGCAGGAACACGGAACACTTTTTGTTCCCTCGGCGGGATTCGAACCCGCGACCTCCGGCTTGAGCGCCAACACGCTAACCACAGAGCCACAGATATCTTCAAATATATATATTATACTACACACATCTACAACTACCCACACCAACGCGTCATAACGAATCCAACGAGGTATCGTATGTATTATAATTCACATGTTCAAGAATTAACAGGTTTTCTAAATTATTTCATGGGTCTAGACTATTACAACAACACTCAAAGCGAATCTGCACAAAAGTATTTGTCCATTTATATTCCCACTCAAACGCTTGACTTTTGCCATCAAGTACAAATAAATCCACTTAACGACATCTGAAAACAATTTCGGATAGCAAAGTGTGCGACAAACAAATTGTTTCAGCCCTTAAAGGGCCTGATCGATAGCCCGCCACAGTTACTGAAAATCAGGTCCATTAGTCAAGATGCATTCGACAATTTCGACGGCGAAGTTCTAAAACAAAACGTACGGGATTTGACATAGGGCATCGCAAGCGACGTGTCACTTAGCGATGACTTGTGTCAAATCCCATACACCAGTTTCATGCTAACACATATTTTACACAACGAATATAACGTTAACATGATAATGGACTTCGTTCATAATCCATACATGAAAACCCAGGGACGACAGCAATGAAATGGTCGTCAATGAGTTCACAATAAATAATGTTATTTGATGTAACCAAAGGGGCAAAACCAAAATACGCTGTATAGAAGTTATGAGCAAGGATAAAATCCAAAATCAATCAGTCGCCGCTGCATTGCTATAATAGCGCTTCGCTTTTACGTCATCTAATCAAAAGCCCTATTGAATTGATAAACCCCCGACAAAAAACCACAGAAACTGGAAATAAGTCTGTATTATTTAACAAATTTATTGTTTGTGCTAGATACTATAATGCAATTATGAAATTGAAATAATAAACCGCCAAAATTATGTTTGTAAAACAGAAAGAATTAACATTGTATCCTATTAATATGCAAGACATTGATAAATTTACTCCGAATAAATTTCCATCTTCTTGCTTGTAATGACAGGATCAAAATTATAATTAAGCTTTTTTGTGCAAAGTCTAAGAACGCTAGAATTGCTCTTCATTTTTTATTCAGACGAAAAGGGTCCGGCTGAGCCTAAAATATAGATTACTTCATGTTTCAGTCACAAGTGTAGATATAATATCGATAAAGTTCCTGCTCGACCAGTTTCTAGAGATTTTCCTTAGCACAAGGACGTCTCAAAATATTTCAACACAAAAGAAGTAACCATAACGTCTGCAGACAGGTTGAAGTAGGTACGTATTTACACGTGAGTATGGAGCGTGCGCACGATTCAACAGCGCTGTTAAGCGATTTTCATCTTATGTCTGGTCGGATGGCAACTTGTTCGATAGTATCTACCTGTAGTGTATTGACACTTATAATAATAAATATACACACGCACACTTGGGGCGTGGTACGGTGGAGTGGGTAAACTAGTTGTGTTGTAGGTGGGGAGCGCAAGCTGTTACTGCATTCCAATACCGACCACCGACCGAGTGGGTCTGTTATACAGCAGTCTAGAAGTGTTTCTGTTACTCATCCCAATCTTACACCACTACCTATGATAGTTTCTTCTGTATAAAAGACTACGACTTACCTCAGGCAAGTTACATACTATCAAGGCTCAATGGCACTGGGCAGAGGATGGTCCTTTTATAATTACTATTTACCCCACTGTTCATTTTACGAAAATGATTTTTTTTTTAATTAAGCCACCCTTCCGACCAGAATCTACCTTCAAGCACCAAATATTTTAAAAAAGTATGTCCATTATATTATTTACTCATAAAAATCTATCACAGGAATACGTTAGCCTGAATTTAATAATTAAAAAAATTTGCCCACGTCACATCAAATCTCTGTCAAACATGTGAGATTAGAGAATCGTAAAATTTTGGTTCCAGGAATATATTGGAAGCTCTCGGGAATCAGGCCTTCTCCTAAATTTACGAGAGGGAATTCCCAAAAATTTTAGAAGTAATAAACATCAGGATCAATATATTCGGCTGATTTAAAAGGTTTTACCTGTAGTGTATTGACACTTATAATAATAAATATACACACGCACACTTGGGGCGTGGTACGGTGGAGTGGGTAAACTAGTTGTGTTGTAGGTGGGGAGCGCAAGCTGTTACTGCATTCCAATACCGACCACCGACCGAGTGGGTCTGTTATACAGCAGTCTAGAAGTGTTTCTGTTACTCATCCCAATCTTACACCACTACCTATGATAGTTTCTTCTGTATGAAAGACTACGACTTACCTCAGGCAAGTTACATACTATCAAGGCTCAATGGCACTGGGCAGAGGATGGTCCTTTTATAATTACTATTTACCCCACTGTTCATTTTACGAAAATGATTTTTCTTTTAATTAAGCCACCCTTCCGACCAGAATCTACCTTCAAGCACCAAATATTTTAAAAAAGTATGTCCATTATATTATTTACTCATAAAAATCTATCACAGGAATACGTTAGCCTGAATTTAATAATTAAAAAAATTTGCCCACGTCACATCAAATCTCTGTCAAACATGTGAGATTAGAGAATCGTAAAATTTTGGTTCCCGGAATATATTGGAAGCTCTCGGGAATCAGGCCTTCTCCTAAATTTACGAGAGGGAATTCCCAAAAATTTTAGAAGTAATAAACATCAGGATCAATATATTCGGCTGATTTAAAAGGTTTTTCAACAGACCCACCATCATAGTGTAGAATTGTCTTCTAAATTCATGCGCCTCTTTTTACAAACTTTATACTTTTAATATTTACATGACAAGATATTATAATTATCATGATTCATATTAATTGAGCTTACATAATAGCTTCAAATTGTAAGATTGTTCATAACGTTAAACTAAAACATTACCACCGTCAAAATTTGTAAGCGAAGCACGAGAGACGCAAATTATATCTGTCTCCACAATGCAGAATGCACATAGCATTGCTGTGACAGCTACTTTGCTATTCCCATTATCCGTAGAAAATTCTCATTTAAGATAGCACTCGATGTATTATAAAATTAAACAACAACTTTGCTTCAGTCATATTCAAATAGTATCAATTGTTACTATGTATCTTTAAATTATGTAATCATCATATTTGTTTAGCAGCTTGGATCATAAAAATGGAAAAACTCAAAAGCAATGCACTAAAAAGAGAAAAAAAGAAACCCGATCAAACAGTACAATCCAAGAAAAAGAAATGTGAAGGTAAATATTATAATATTTTTTACAGCAACACTCGAATATAAACAGATAATAAAAGGACGTCTTGGCATTAAAACTTTTCTCATAAAATTTTATGATGAATTTTTTATTAAAAATTATGATTTTCGAGTCTGTGCTGGGTACCACAGCTGTATGCTACTGAACGTACCTACTGACTAAAAATAGGTATCTATGGTACCAATTAGGATAAGGAACCAAGTTATAATTCGCATTTATAGTGAAATTAGATGGTTAAACTAATAGGCATATTAAGCATAAACGTCATATTACAGGCCCCACCTGTTCCACATTTTTCTCTGATTTGACAAGAAAATTTAAGATGAAGAAAAAATCGAAATCGGAAGAAACAAGTAATATTGCGAGTGAGTATATTTCATAGAACAAAATAATAAATTAATAGTAAGATTAATATAATATGTATTTAAATAAAAACTTTATTGAACAAAATCAAAATTATAAAATTGATATTTCAGAATCGATAATAATAGATAGTATGACAAATGCTTTGCCAATAGAACTTTCTATAAAAACATTAGAAACTACTTATCCATCAATAGAGGAAAAGTTTATTCCTGATGATATATCTGAAAATACTGTTATTGAAAAGCGTATACCAGAACCTATCTACGACCTTACTGTCAAGCCAAAAGCTAAAAAAGTAACAACAAGAATCGCAATTGATAATCTACAAGCTAATAAAATCACGCCTATCATAATTAATCCAAAGATGAGAAACAATAGCTTACAAACAGAAATAGCAGCAAAAAATATTGAAACATCAAAAATTCTTGTTGATCACGTTGATAACTCAGAACAGGCGGCAGTAAAATTACCAAATATAGAACCAGGAAACGTTTCTACGAATTCCCTGAGAGAATGTGACATAGCAGGTGAATTAACTAAACATGTGAACACTCTACGAAAAATATCTTTAATCGCTGATGAGTTTAATAAGAAAACAGGTAATTTTACTACAGTTTTTAATAATATTTCCTATTCATAGATAATTTTTATATTAGTTCCTGAAGTATTTGAAAATTATTTATGTTTAGTTTTTATTATTTACACGCAATGACTAACCAACATTGGTTGGATATTTATTGCAGCGAAAAATTTAAAAGAAATTGTAGACAGCGTTTCAGAAGATTTAGTCAAGAAACTTGAAGAAGTCAAAGCAGAACAGGCACGATCACCCACGCTAGAAAAGAAGATAGCCATAAACTAGAAACATAAAAAAACCTTCTTTCTCCTTGACTCCTTAAATCCATTTTGATGATAGAAGAAAACTTTTGACGTTTGATAGAGTTTGACTATAAGTAATTGTCAAAAACATTTTTACAGTCACAATACATTACATAATAAATAAAAAATTACATACATAAATAGGCATTAGCCACCCTAATTTATAATGATGTCTGAACTGAATAAATTTTAAATATTGAATTATTTTGCCAGTTATTTCAAACTGTTAAAGCTTTTAGACTCCTCAGGTAAATACGCTTATATCCTATAAATAAGAGTTCATGAAAGGCGTGAGATGGCAACGTTCAAATGACACTGAAGCCCACGACTTAAAAATCTCACTGCAGAGCCAGCCAAAATGTGGTCTAATGAGGATTGCTTTTTATTCTCCGCATTAAAAATCCGCACTAACGATAAGTACATTCTGTTTTAGAAAATACAATAGAGACAAGATATAGACGATATTAAGAATCCTTAACCATACCTAATAGATATCAAAAATTAGACTTTATCACTATTATTCTTAATATTCATATTTTTATACTTTTATGTAGATACTATGAAATCTGCCGTGGAATGCCCACTTAAATCATCAAAGTATAATGAGATACGTATGAGACGGAAAACTAACAACGGTGCATATATTTCTCCTTTCATTGCTTAGTACTCGTAGATACTTTATCCTTCTAACTTAAATATTCTGTCGGTTTCAGTATATGCCTATTAAATAGCTAGTTTACATAAGGTATTCACTTTCTATTTCTCTATCATTGTAATATTTCACTCAAACCGATATTGAAAAACTAATAATAAACATCAAATTTAAGCCTGAAGGAGATGTCTATAACATATCTACTAATAGTGATGTTCACATTTTAGACAACAACAAGAGTTTAGATAAGAAAAAAAGACAAAATATAAAAAGTAGTGAACTAAGTAACGCAAATACTTCTCAATTTACACCTGTTAACACAAATCAAAGAGGTCTAAAAGGTAACTTTTTTTTTCATCTCTGTATATCTGTATTGAGTAGACGTAATATTATATTGTCACAGCAACCCAAGTAGACATTTTTTGGACCTAAAAACAAAACAGTCTTTTTTAAAGGCTCAATAAAAACAGTGTTACCATATTATATGTTGTTTTAGGGTCAGTTCAAACCGCGACGATACGCTACGCAACACGGCGCTGCGTTTTTAAGATAGCTATTCAAAATTGAACTTTATTCACTACACAAAAAGATACACGTTTCACCTCATTCATACATTGCACATGTCCTGTGCATATTCTTGTGTAATGAATAAAGTCAATTTTGAATAGCTATCTTAAAAATGCAGCGCCGCATTGCCTATCGTTTCATTTCGATGTGAATTGACCCTTAGCTTAGAAGGTTTTAAGATCTCTCTACTTATATGCGAATGTAAAGCGAGTTTTTTTTTGTTAATTGACAATTATGATCTGAACCTTTCTTTATAAGATTTTGTACCTTTAAAATTTACCTTCTTCCTTTCCTTTGTAGGAAGCGAAAACAAAATAAAGAGTCTTATACCAAGGCCGGTAAATAAAAAAGCAACGAAAGACAGTTGCAATGAATCTTCGAGTTTAAGAATTCGAAACGCAGTACAAGAGGTTCATCATCTGAAAGTTACACAAGGCAAGTAAAACTAGCCTAACCAGGAGAATGTCAGAACAATATGTCTAATGGCCCGTTTCAATAACCTATCTTCCAATAATTAATAAATAATATTTGTTAGAAACGTAAAATTTGTATCGCTAAAATCGAAAGATAGGTTATTGAAACTGAAATTGTGACTATCGACCCGCAATAGGTTTTTTCTTTAAATTCCTTCAAAAGTTATTGTTCGATTTCGTTCAAAATAATTTCCATAAAAAACATTTACCATGACCTGTTAGCATGGAAAGAAACAGTCTTATAGTTTAGACATACCAGAGGACGGGCCTAATTTTTAAGCCAATTTGGAGTCCGAGTACTCGAAAATAGTTCACTTCATAAAAAGTCATGTACGAAACCTAGTTTTTATTAAAAAAGACCTATTCGACGATATCATGATGGGGTAGAGTAAAATGTCACTCCCACTTCATATATGGAGATTGGAGAGGCACCCTAAAATTAAAAAATTTTATGGTGCCAAAAACACGATCTATATTTATACAAAATTTCATTAATTTATATTCAAAACTATATAAGTTAGAAATGCTGCCAGACAGACAGACAGACAGTCTATAAATGTAGCGATTGTAACGATCGATCGCACGTGAGTGGGGCCTATAACAGTGCTAATTGTACAACTATAATAATTATATACTGTCTTAATTTCAATAAATAGATAAAACCTATTACTTACGTTCTTAACACTACATAAAAATTACTTAAAACATCTTATTTCAGATATATTTCCCGAAATAAACGTCGAGCCAAAGCGTGTTGAGCTAACAAAACCGATACCAAGTATTGAAAGTGAAATAGATTTAGAAAACGACGATATTTACTTAGGTATCAATTTAGGTTTTGTAATCTTTATAATAATACTATATGTTCGTACGCGCAGAAAGAACTCACGGGAACCGTACATTTTATAACGATTCATTGCATACAGTTAATTCAGAGTCCAAACTACTCTCATACCAAATGTCATCAAAATCCGTTTAGTAGTTTTTGTATGGAAGAGTAACAAACATCCATCCATCCATCCATCAAACTATCTTTCCTCACAAACTTTCGCATTTACAATAGCAGTAGGATTATTTTATTATTATTATAAATATATAAAGGATTACTTCGGTATAAGGTAGGTACCTACTAATTATTATCGCCCATGAATTTACGGCAAAATTGTGCCCCCACAGTCTATACTCTTTCAGTTACAAAAAGTAATTCATACACGGTCACTTTTGTTCGCGGTTAGTGACTAGTTAAGAAGGAGACCTCCGAGAGAGACTTAGTATAAAATTTCTCGACAAAAATAAAAAGCTATTTGCCAAAACGTTTGTGTAACACAAAAATTTGGTTATATTTTTATTTGAAGAGAACTTATTGTAGTGATCTAAAGTTGTTATTTTTCAGTTCAAGAATATGTTGTATCTGATATGACTCAAGAAATGAATCTTGAAGAAAACGTTAATGAAAACTTTAAAAAATCTGAACCTAATTCTGGTCCTGGTCCGAAATCAGAGGAAGTAATTACAAATGAAAAGACTCATCCACCATCTAACATTTCCGGTTGGTTTACATAATATGTAATGAGTATTTGATGCTTTAAGTATTGTCTAAGTAGCTACCACGGCTACCCTCTACATACTATTACTATTATATACTAGCTTTGCCAGCGGCTCCGGCCGCCTAAATACAGTATCCCACGGGAGCACTATACTTTTTTTGAGGATAAAAGTAGCATGTGTTAATACAGAGTTCAAACTACTACCATACCAAATTTCATTAAAATCCGTTGAGTAGTTTTTTTGTGAAAGAGTATAAACATCCATACATCCACACTTTCTTAAAAACTTTCGCGTTTATAATATTAGTAACGGTAAGGACCACAGACCTCCATTTAATTTAATCCCGATAGACTTCTTACGCTTGAACAACTTTCTAGTCTAACTTTAAGCATTTAACTGCGAAACGTATTCCGCAGCATCAGAAGTATATATTTTACTACTTACTACATACCTACTCAAAAAACCGGCCTCAGTTTTTGTTTCACAAAACGCTGTCTACAAATTTTTATTGGGTCAGAGCATAGATGCTAGGTACCTTTGAATATAAATTATTCTTCATATAAAATGCGCACGTTGTAGACACAACATGATATTTTCAGCTATTTACTGAATAATATTTCAGGTGCCATCAACAAAATGCCAAGTAATGACAAGAAAGAGAATTACGGCGATTTTCCTGCTGCAAATGACCCCAAAAAGAGGAAAGGTAACCACGTTTGGGACTCTAGGGGGAAATGCAAAAGATGTCATGTTTACAAGATTGGACACAAGCCGAGAAGAGGTAAGCGTTGATGTTTCAAGAAGGTGAAAATGTCGGAACGGCAGAAATCAATTCTATTGTAACCCACCATAGTCTTTCACATACAAATCTCGTTTGCCAGAATTGTAGCGGACCAAAACAGCAAATATAGTTGACATTCCTGAACTGTTTATATACCACGCGGCGAGCACCATTTAAGATAGCGATTCAAAACTGAACTTTATTTACTACACAAAAAGATTCACATTTCATTGCAAGAGTTCGAAATGCAATGAAATGTGAATATCTTCATGTATTCAAGTTCAAGTTTAATTTTGAATCGCTATGTTAAAAAGTGCGCGCCGCATCATGGTATGAGTTGACGTCTCTCGAGCTTTAGATAACCACAATTTAATCGCGACAGTAGATGGGTGTGTCGCACATATTGAGTGTGTTTGGCGAAAGAACTGATTTTAAGCATTTTCCGAAAATCAGTTTTAACCACTTCACGTCGGTAGCGACGCGAAATTCGTAAGATATAAGATATATTATATATATAATAAGATTATTTAACAATATGGAAATAAAAGATAATGTGTTGCTTTACAACTAAAGAAACAACATTTAATGCTAATATTTCACAATTTAAATAATATTTTATACAAATAATTCATAAGAAATTAAATATAAGTCTCATTCCCTTGACAGTTGACATTCATTGTCCAGTCTAAAAAGCAATGAGGTTACATCTCCCCTCCGGATCAGACTCCGACCGCTGCAGCTGTAGGAGCTGGAACTATCTCGTAATGTGATAGAAATTTGATTCACACTTCTTGTGACCAGTGTCTACTCTGAAAATAGAGTCAGATATCTTTTCCAAAACCTCAAAAGGCCCAATCTTTAATTCATCTAACTTTCTTCTATTAAGTTTATTTCCATTTTCAATATATACGAAATCACTAACTTTCAAATCTAGATCTCTCCTCTTTCTATCAAATTTTTGCTTATTGTATAAATGTGACTTCATAGAATTTTCAAATGCCAATTTTCTGTCCCTTTTTAAATCTTCAACTGTAGGATTTTCTTTTAATTCAGCTGGTAGAAGGGTGTAATTTTTTCCTTCCAGAAGATATTGAGGTGTAAACTTTGTAACAGTATGTTCTGTCTCATTATATCTTTAGATACATTCATGAGCAATAGTTGTCCAGGCTAAGCTATTGTTATTTTCATTTATCTTACATCTTATTTTATTTACAATAGTTTGGTTTAATCTCTCATTTAAACCATTTGAAAACGGCGCATTCACGGCAGTAAAAACTATAGTTATATTTTCTGTATCTAAAAATGATTTAAAATTCTTTTGAATTTATACCTGGATATTGATCAGATAAAATAATGCCAATCTTATGTTCCTGTGTCACTTTCTGCAATAACTTTATAAAATCATTTGACTTCTGTGTTTTCGAGGTCAAAATGTAAGGATATCTTGTATCGAAATCCACTAAATCCTCCAATAGTGTCTATTGACATTATTTCATAAGGACATGAAGCTGGTCCCAACTTAGACAATAACCCATAATTATATTTACCTCTGGACTTACTTCTTATGCACACTTCACATGTGTCACACATATTCTTTATATTTCTCATCAAGTTATTTGCAGTATAAAATGAGCTTATTTTATTCCTTATTTGTTCTGCTCCTATGTGACAGTAGAGGTAATGAATATCTTTTATTAGCTTTTTACTAAATTCTTCCGTTAGTATGATTTTTTCTTTTTTCTTTGACTTTTTCTTTTGTCTTATTATTTTGTATTTTTATTTTGTCTTATGTATTAATTTCTTTGTTGATCACATTAAATATCTTCTATTTTAACAAAATTTACAATTTTTAAATTATCATCATGATTACAATCTGGTTCCAATACTGGATTTCTACTAAGACTATCAGCATCCAAGTTATATTTACCCGGCGAATAAATAACTTCAAAATTGTGTTGAGATAAATAATATGTAAGATTTCCTAGTTCTTCATCTGGTCGAGATTTAATATTCATTTTTTTTAAAGGCTTATGATCTGTAAAAACTATAAACTTTTTCCCTAATAACCAATGTTGCCAATACTTAACAGCCTCCTTTATAGCTAAACATTCTAAGTAAATAGCTTTTTTCTTTTTCTGAGTATCATTCAGTTTTCTTGAAAAATATGCACACGGCTTTTCCTCTCCATTAAAAGCTGTGGCTGTTTCATGACAGCGCAAATACCCAGTATGCTGGCGTCAGTATAAATATGTATTGGTAAATCAGGATCAAAAATAGTTAATATAGTCTTCTGGCACATTAAGTTTCTAATCAACTGAAAAGATTCTTAACACTTTTTTGACCAAACAAATTGTTGCCCTTTTCTATTATGTAAAGGGTCTAAAATAATTGATATATTTGGTACGTATTTACCATAAAAATTGTTTTTTCCTAAAAATTGAAAATTGCTGGTGAAGTTTTTAATCCAAAGGGTAGGCAGGTTGAGTTACAAAGGCTGTTTTATGTCTGTCTTCAATTTTGAGCGGGATTGACCAAAATGCCGAATTAACATCAAGTGTTGTAAAGTATTTACAATTTCGAGTTTTCACCACTAAGTCTTCTATTAAGGGAAACGGTTGTGGCTGTAGTATTACAATTTTATTTATATCTCGGAAATCAATGCATAATCTGGATTTCCGTCCGTCTTCTTTTTAATATGCCATAGTAACAGGTGCTGCAAAAGGACTATACGATTCTTCAATCAAATTTTCTTCCAATAATTTAGCCACCTGCATTTCTATCTCTTTTTTATCTTCTATACAACATCTATATGGTCTTTTAGCACAGTACTTATCGACCAATAAATCAATATGAGCTTCGTAATCTTTTACTCTACCAACATCGTACTTGCCTGTTGCGAAAAGTGATTTATATTTTGATATAAGGTTATCAATATCATTCCGTTGATACACATTAAGGTGATTCACTATAATAGTAAAGTCTTTTTCCTCTAGATGTTCGTTAAAATTAATTACATATTCCTTTTTTGCTTTGTCAAAGTTTTTTGTTCTATAAAATGTCTTTGTTTTATAATATGTCTTATTCTCCATAAACGGAATACTTTGTTTTATTTCTAAGTGTTCATCTTGAACAAGATGAATTTTTTTACTATGTCTAATCCAATCAAAAATTCGTATTCGAAGTTTTCTTCGTCTACGACAAATACTAACAACATCTCTTATTTGGTTAAATAAATCTTCTGTTGTTCTTAAAAATTTCTGTCGATTTTAATTATCACAAACGTAGGTAGTCATGTTGCAATCAAATCAATCAATGTACAAACATCAATGTTTTTGTTCACTTCCAATAAAAGTCTCTCTTTTTTTAAGGCATAGTCTAATAAATAACCTTGTCTGTATTGAAATAAAATTGCATACTTGACTGGTGACCAACCTTTGTCAGCATAAGTTTCACAGAAACATTCCTTCCATGTTTTCCATTCCGAATTAATTGTATATTTAATCATCATGGAGGTATACCAGTCTAGGTCCTCTAAAAATGCTCTTATAATCTCAATTTTCTTTGCATCTTCAACAATTGATAATCGTGAACCTTCCTTTTCAAATCTATTCATCCATTGAGATGCATTAGATGTCTTCCTGTTAAACTTTTCCAATATAAATTTGTCAACTATATATCTCGAAATTTGTGGTTTATTTGATTCCATGCATTTATGTAATAATTCTGTCAAATACTCTTCCGAAATTCCTATATGCTGTGGTGCTCTTTCAATTTTTGAAGTTATTTCCTCTAAAAAATATCCGTTAAATTGAATGTTTCCATCGTCATCTATATAGATGACGATGGAAACATTATATATATAGGTATCATGTATTTCTTGTGTCATTGTAATCCATACTTGTCTTCTCTCATGCCTTTTCATCAATGTTTTTTTTATATTATCATATACTTGCGTCTTAAGAATAGCATCATTTAATTTAGCCGGCTGAAGTTCTTGCGGAATCAAGTATATTCTTTTATCAGTATCAGTAATCGAAGTTAAGCAGATAATATTAGATTTTGGATCACTTTGGATCACTTGCCTACAAATTCAAATCTCAGTTTTTCCATTGTTCATAAGTTATAGCGAAAATGTTGTTTTATAATAAGATTATTTAACAATATGAAAATAAAAGATAATGTGTTGCTTTACAACTAAAGAAACAACATTTAATGCTAATATTTCACAATTTAAATAATATTTATACAAATAATTCATAAGAAATTAAATATAAGTCTCATTCCCTTGACAGTTGACATTCATTGTCCAGTCTAAAAAGCAATGAGGTTACACATATATATATATATATATATATATATATATATATATATATTATAAGAGAAGACGCTCTAAGATTTAGCTGGAAAAAGGGCATAACACAGTATACATAATTGGTTCCAGGATTTTCGCCGCAAAACTGTGTCGCGATTTGTCACATTCTCAACTTTCATCTCAATTTTAATCGAAATATGTGCAGATAGGATTTAAACTAGACATCACCAACCTTTTCAAGATTACGTGCCATTTTTTATCTTAGGAAAACGCTAACTGGCCGCACATTTATAAAAACACAATTCGTCCACAAATCCCCAAAAATCAATATTTTTCAAACATTTCAAAATATTGTCGCATAAGCGTAGGTGTACACGATGACTTTAAAAAGCCGACCGCTCGATTACCTAGTCGACCGCTAAATTATCTCAGGGGCCGCATGGCAAGACCCGCGGGGTTGGTCATGCCTGACCAAACAGAACAGAGTATACTGGGTGTTTTTTCAGGCAGTGTCCAAACTTTCAGGAGTGAATATACTCTTGAATATAAGCAACTTTTGCTATGGGATAAACCTTACTAGTTGAAGAAAAAAAATTAGGTATTTTCTACAAAAACACTACGGCATAGATAGCATTTTGTAGGAAACAGCTGATTTTTTTTCCAGTAGGTAAGTTGATCCCATAGTAAAAGTTGCTTATATTCAAGAAAAAACAACCTGTATAAATATTTTACAGGCCTGATGCTGATGATGCGTATATCGATCGGACGAATTTGCAAACAACGATTGAATAAAGCCTGGAGGAAAGCGACAGACCACTTCTCACCTAGATCGAACTTACCAAGAATTAATAAAAATTGTAAGCCTTGTTTTCTCATTGTATGTGGTTAGGTACTTTCGGAATTTTAAAGTGTTAAAAATATTTTAACCCGGCGAGAATGTGGCAGGGTATTTTACACCCTGCCCATTACTTAAACTCGCGTAGTTCTTTTATTTCGCGCTTAGCAACAACGCGACGCTCAGTAGCTGCAGGCAAGAAAGTGCGGGGGGTGTTAGTGGCGTGATCCCAGTGTTGCGCGTACCTGCGCGGGAGTTACACGCGTGCTAACCTGTCTCGGGTAAGTTTTACCCTGCCACATAGCTGGTGTATGTTTTTTGAAATTTGTTTTGTTGTAATTTATTTGGCTTTTAAATATTAATTTCACTATGTTTTTTGCATTTTTCCTTCAAAATGAGTGATGAACGAATTGAATTTATATTAAACGAAGTTTTGAACGATTCTTTCGACTAGTCTGACTCTGAAGTTGGGTCTGATCACTGTAGCACCCACGAAATTAGTTCTGGAACGGAGCAGAGAGCCAGTAGTGTCAATGATAGTACTGAGGATGAAAATAGTGGTGAGTCAGATGATGACATTCCTTTATCATTTTTGAGGAGTCAGCCATTGCCCGGACACGGATTTTTTACCACAGCCAAAGATGGTCAAAAATGGTTCAAGCACCCCCAGAGATCCAATGAACGTACACGTGCTGAAAATTTTAAGCTTAAATATTAATATAGCCAATATAATTTATAGGGAAAATCTCAAGTCGAATACAAAAAGAACTGAGTTTATTCGCAATTTGGGCTTGTCGCTGGTATACGAACAATTACGCCAGCGTAAAGATAAAATGAACATTCCGATATATATTCGTGAGCGTATCTCCTCTCAACTTGGTGAACCCTCAACTTCAGCATCAAGAAATATTCCTGGACGAGCTGTCAGATGTCGTGACTGTCCCTATAAGAAAGATCGGAAGACTAAACATGGTTGTAAGCGCTGTGGCAAAGCCATATGTAAGGAACACGCGATAATTTTTTGCTATAATTGTGCTAATGTTCAAGACTGAAAAAAAAAAAGTTAAGACTGATTAATATATAGTTGATTAATTTTTTTTATAAGAAAACCTCATTAGTTATACGTTAAACATGATATTACCTAAAAAATAAGAAGTTGCTTTATGTTTTCTTTTGGTTTTCGAAGTTAATACTTTTGTTGATTGTTAAATCTATATTTTTTGTTTTCGGTAAAATTAATAAATATAAATTTAAATATACAATGTTTTTTTATTTAATATCATAAAGGCTATACTAAAAGTGAATAAAATAGTAAATATGATAAAATACAGCTATAATTTACATCACAGTATGTATTAGTACATAAGGGCATAATTTACCCTGCCACATACTTCGCGTAACTTTTTTTCACCACATTCTCGCCGGGTTAAACTAGCTGTCCCGAGACAAGTTATTCTGTCTTAACTATGATCTGGAATAAATAACTACACCTACACCTACAACCGACAAAAACCTTCTAACTGGGGTCTGTAGATTTAAAAAAAATTAAAAAATAGACCCACCTTTAATTAATATATTTTGACAGACAGATAAATTGAACCTACACAGTGAACAGTTAGTATGGGAAAATCCAATCGTCATTTTTAGTATTTTCCCTGTAATTTTTCCTATATTTAATACCGTTTAAACCTTCCCTGAACTTTTCACAATTATTTCATGGCCAAAATTAGCTAAATCGGTCCAGCAGTTTTCGAGTTTTAGCGAGACATTGTAATTGCGATCCATTTTATATATTTAAAATAATTAATAATTAAACTTACTAGGCACAGAACAACTAGCTTTAAATTACAACATTAATAATTTGTTTCGCATTTATATCACTTTCACTGTTAAAAATACCAGTATTAAATTTACACTTTTAAGCGTGAAGTTAACCACACATAAGTAAACCTACCGATTCGTTCACTGAATTGAATTGTGTGTTATGGGGCAAATTATTTTTACATTTTTATAATCTATATATATATAGCAGAAAAAGAAAGTCGTATTAGTTACACTATGTATAACTCAAGTCTGACTCACTCAACGGCTGTACCGATTTGGCTGAAAATTGGTGGGGAGGAAGATTAGAACCAGGAGAAGGACATAAAATACTTAAGTGCCCCGCCGAGTCTGTCAGTCAGTATGTTCATACGTTCGTACGTTCGTATGTAAAAACTACTGAAATGTTTTCCATGCCGTTTACATTACCGACAGAGTGGTTCCTTAGGAAGGTTTATTATATTAAGTCGTTTTGCGGAAATTGTTTAATTTATGACGATAATTGTTGAAGGTGTCGGAAAAAATCAAGCCGTCTAGGAACTTTTATCGAAAACGCTGCCTAACCTAACCCGTTGGAGATAAACAACAAAACAATGTATGGTGGGATTGTTTCTCTTTTATAGATAGGTATACAAAAAAGTCCGCGATAGCATAGATATATATTTTAAGGATAGGTTACTTACCCATTCTGATCATCATATGATACCTATTCTAAGTTTTAAAAAATTACCAGAAATAATGTGGTATTTTCAGAAGCTATTTAGACGGATACAATTTAATTATCCTTATCTAGGAGAATATATCCAGGTGATATCATAAAATTAAAAAGTTCGTGTGAAAATTGATTTTAAATTATATATTTTTACTCTGTGCTATTAATATATTGCAGGTATTTTTGCTAAAAAAAATTTTTGCCACAAACACTCTCCCACGCGGGCGAAGCTGTGGGCAAAAGCTAGTTAAAAATAAAAATAAATAATATTTTAGTATAATTTTTAAAACAAGATAGAATTTAAAAATACGGTATATTAAGTAATGACAGGTGTAAATATGCCATAAATTTCTAATTAATATTTAGACTTGTTGAAGATTATATAATACATTAGGACGCGTTCCCGACCTGCCTTTCTCTGCAAGTATATTGATTTAATTTAAAATTTACTTATTGAATCAATTGTATCGTTTAATGTACACACAAAACAGATTAGCTGTGGTATTTTATTAATTTTCTTTTCTTAATAAAGTAAAGATTTATGACATTAAATTGCTAACAAAGCCATTTCTGCACATTGGTGATTTTGAGCCTGGTAGGTATAACATTTTGTTGCATAACACAGTAGTAATAAAAAGAAGAAATGTCAATCTCTTATTGACAGATGTCACAAGCACAGCTTATCTAGTTACATTATTTTAGGTAGCCAAAATGCTATATATAGTGTAGGCGTATCTGTGCTAAGCATCTCTCTTATATGTACCAATAAAGAAGAATATCACAATTGTTACTGTATCATTATTATCGCCACTCAAGCATAAGAAGGATCTGTAAGAACCAAGACGTCGCAACCCACAACGCAATTGTATTTCGAAATACATCTGGACTAAATTTACGTCTAGGCAGAAAACGTCTTAACCGATTCTTTACTTGACCTATGCACAAAACAATCTACCTGTTATTTTTCTAGTTACTTCACACCTTATTTTTTCAATTCAACCATAAACTTAACACAATTTCAATATCTCAGTCGTGGTCAAATCACTTGACATCTTCTCAGTTGCAACAAATATCTACCAGTAACTATTTATTAATATGTGCTAATACACTTGCTTCTTCTCACTAGACGGAAAACGGTGTTTTCAATTTACTGTAATTTGTTTTTAAGAAAACCTAGTAAGTATTAGTATTTAGTATATATTATACAACTAATACTAGGAGATAGAATGTTTGTATGTTTACTGTAGGTATTGCTAACCTAATAATATAGCTGATATTGTTGGTTGATAAGGTTAAATTATTCAGGCTTAAAATCTTATGAAACACATGATATTAGGTCTTTACCTATGAAATTGCCGTTTTGTATGAAAAAATAGAAACTATTTTTTTTTTCATGTATTTTTTATTAATCGAAGTAATCACCCATGCAATCAATGCATCTTTGCCAACGCAGTGGCAGTTTATTGATGCCCTTATTAAAGAAGTCAGCTGGACGGGAGGCAACAAATTCTTCAAAGGCATTTTGTACTGCCTCTCGGGTATTGAATTTTTTCCCGCCAAGAAGTTGTCCAAATTCTGGAAAAAGTTGTAGTCTGTTGGCGCAAGGTAGGTGAGTAGGGCGGATGACGGAGAGCTTCCAACCCCAGTTCTTGCAACTTGGAGACCGTCTGCTGTGCAGTATGAGGTCGCGCGCTGTCGTGCAGGAGCAGCGGAGACGAGCGATTGACCAATGCTGGTTGGAGATGTGCCAGCTTCTCCATCATTGTGTTCAGTTCTTCACAGTACACATCTGCAGTAATGCTCACCCCGTTTGGTAAGAAGCTGTGATGAATCACACCGGCGCTAGACCACCAAACAGTGACCATAACTTTTCTAGGGGTAAGTTTTCGTTTTGGGCATTGTTTAGGTGCTGAACCAGGATCCAACCAACTTGCTGAGCGCTTGCGGTTATCAAACAGAATCCATTTTTCATCGCAGGTAACAATGCGGTTCAAAATTCCTTCATTTGTGTGTCTATTGAGCAGTGCAAGGCACGTCTCGACGCGTACTTCGCGCTGGCGATCATTGAGTTCGTGGGGCACCCATTTGTCAAGCTTTTTTACCTTTCCAACTTGACGCAAATGGACCAATATTGTTTTGACGCTAACGTCGAAAGCTGCTGCTAATTCAGCCGTAGATTGTGTATCATCAGCTTCCACAATCGCCTTTAATTCGCCATTGTCGACCAAAGTCTTCGGACGACCGCGAGGTTCATTTTTCAGGTCGAAATTTCCAGAACGGAAGCGAGCAAACCAATAACAGGTGGTGCGTTGGTTTGTAGTGCTAGCTCCGTAAACGTCGTTGATGTTGCGTGCCGCTTGTGCCGCGTTGCTGCCACGACGGTACTCATATTCCATAATTACTCGAATTTTTAACGTACCTATGATGACGAAAAAGATGAAATGCGATGAAAATGTAACACTAATCAATAAACAAATGACTACTTTTGGAAAAAGAATTCCATGTTTTTTAAATAAAATTAATTTGAAACTAGAATTCTTAGCCAAACAAAAATTATTTTGATTTGAAATGGTCAGTACTGCAGAACAGCAATTTCATAGGTAAGACCTATTATTATTATAAATCTGTTTCTTTACAGAAGATATATTTTCCATTCCATTCTATTGATGTGTATCAAAGGTCGTTTAGAGTAAAGGAATGAAATTATGTTAAAGACCCGAAATTACAATCTTGTAACCGTCTCAAAGACTTATTATCATTGAAGGACTAAAATATAATATATTGAACAGTGTACTCAACATCAGAGAATTTTGATTTATTTGTCGGAATGAAAATTAATTTTGTCCCATGAATGAATTTTACAGATTAAATAAATGTAGGTAATTATACTGTAGCTGCTGCACGCGAATTCTTTGTTTTAAAACGAAAATCTATTGTATATCCAGGTCACAAAATATACTTGACCAGAGGTTTAATCCAGTTTCCAGGCCACACAAAACACGTAATGTTATGATGCGTATTAAAATAATTATTGAACTTTATGATTTACAGCTGAAATAATAGACTACTTGCAAAAATCTTTGGTGGGGATGAACGATAATATGAAAAGGAACAGCACCAAATGCGAGGATACTGGTGAGATTTTAGAAGTTTCAGAATTTATATCACAGGTGAGGCGTCCATACAAGCCGGCATCCCTTATGAATATTGCTTATTTATTAATACATATTTATTTCTTTAAATACAGTACTAAAACAAAATAATAATTTGCACCCAATGCACACAGAACATTGTGCTAACACCTTGTGGCGAAATCAGCTCCGTTGGACGCACGAGATGCGCCGAGATTAATAACTAAAAAGCCACTATTAATTACCGGCTTGTGTGGATAAAAATGAACCGTATTTTGATAGAAATAAAAACAAATGAAAATTTACAAAAATATTAGATTTTCATTATTTCATGGAGGGTTTGGTTCATATGGCGCTAAGCTCAATAAAAACTTAGTATCGTTGTTCTACCTATGTTTAGTTTTAAGTCAGTGAGATAATCATTTGTGATAATCACATATTACACTAGATTTTTATGTAAGAAAACAAAAAAAAACTTTCATGTACGTAATAGGTTACTGAGTATATACCCTATTTTTTTCCAGACGGAATAAATAATTACCCGTAATATTTGTATACAATATTAGACATTTATTTTTGACTTCTTCTTGTAATTTATTTCACACACGTCCTCTCCACTACATTCCCGCATACCTTTAGAAGTATTTTCCCTGTAGGTAAATTATTATTATTGATTACGAATTCTGCGAAGGCTTTACATTTTTTTTTACCTTTCAGCCACGGAGACTGCAAAGAAGCATTCCACTGAAATCAAGAGCTGGAGCCTGATTAAGCCAGAGGCGTCTGAAAATAAAACAGGTCCGTGGAAAATGGTACCAACACCTGTAGGCTGTACGGTTTTGGTTGACTTGTAAAAATTAAAAACGGGCCAAGTGCGAGTCATACTCGCGCACGAAAGATTCCGTACCATTATCTATGCAATGTAGTAGATATTAGATCTAGCAAAAAAGCAGCAAAAAGAAAACTCAAGGTTTTTGTATGGGAGTCCTTAAATATTTATTTTATTGTTTATTTTTAAAGAGAATATTTACAACACAATATTTCAAGCGTCTATCTGTTGCGGTTATTAATATCCAGGAAAAAACGACAAAAAATCACGTTTGTTGTGTAGGATCCCCTCTTAAATATTATTTTATTCTGTTTTTAGTATGTGTTCTTATAGCGGCAACAGAATCTGTGAAAATTACAACTGTCTAGCTATCACGCTTCACGAGATACAGCCTGGTGACACATAGACAGACAGACAAACAGATGGACATACGTACAGACATTTTGGTGCGGAATCCTAAAAATCGTATAGGTTAGCAGAATTTTGCTTAGTGTCATTTTGGTGGAGTTGTAAAAAGTAGAAACTATTCCGGTTGGTGGTGTTTTTCCAAGTGTTCCTTAGTCAAAGTAAAAATTGGTCAACCTCAAATGACTTCTGTGCAGAAAGAGCGCAAACGTCCAAACGTAGTCTGGATTACGGCAGAAACCCCAATGTCGGCCCTTCAATGTTTCCCATGATTAATCCACGAAGTGAGTATATCTTTTGTATTTAAGATAATTTTACAGACGAATACATCAACACAATGCTCAAACCACTAAATTTATTGCGCTTTATAATCAACTAGCCGGTGCCCGCAAATTCGTTTGCGCAGAACTAACGGAAATGGAACCCTGATTATTAAGCGGAACCCTAAGATAAAACTAGCCTTAGTTACTCCTTATAACATCAGCTATCTGCCCGTGAAAATCGGTCCAGTCGTTTCAGAGATTACCTGGAACAAACAGACTTACAGATAGACACATGGACAGATAACATTTTAATAAAAATTTGTTTATTGTAAGTACCCATACACTTTCATATGCATTTAGCGAAAAACGTTTATTTAAAATTACAAACAGACACTTCAATTTTATTTATTTGTATAGATATTATATAGATGATAAGCTCTATAATTTTTTCTAGGACTTAATCATATATCTCCCATTGGTAAGGCAGCGTTCGTATTAAACGTTTTCGTTCGACCGTTTTCATAACCGTTGTTAAAAAGTATTTTCATTTTACGGGTTAATACGAGGGCGGCACTGAAAATTTCGGGAATCAAGGAAGTGTTCGAAGTATTCTCCGCGAAATTTGACACATTTTTCCATACGATGGAACCAATCATTGAAGCAACCATTCCATTCGGAAGTTGGGGTCTCCAAAATGGCCGTTTTGTAGGCGTCCACAGCTTCTTCAGGTGATGAAAATCTCTGACCACGCAATTTATTCTTTATTTTAGGGAAAGTATAGAAATCATTAGGGCTTAGGTCGGGGCTGTACGGCGGATGGTCTAATAATTCTATGATTTCTTGCTCTAAAAACTCTTTTGTTCTGTGCGCGGTGTGAGAACTCGCATTGTCGTGATGGAGGATGATGCGGCGGTTGCAGTTCTCTTTACGGAGTTCAGAAACGACCTGTGGCAAACAAATGTTAGCATACCATTCTGCATTAACCGTTCTTTGTCCCTCAAGAGGAATAGTCGCAACATGGCCGGTTTTGGAGACAAACGTGGCCACCATTTTTTTTGCAACACTCCGTGAACGAACAATTTTTGTTGGCTTTAACTCATTTTCGAACACCCAAACTCGTGACTGGTTTTTTGTTTCGGGTTCGTACGCGTATATCCAGGATTCGTCACCTGATACGATGTTGTATACAGCATTTGAGGATCCTGCGTGAAATCTTTCGAGAGTTCTGACGCACCAAGTAACGCGAGCCGCTTTTTGCTCTTCACAGAGCAAATGCGGTATCCATCGGGAAAACAACTTTTTTACACCTAATTGTTCATGCAAGATTATTTGTATTTGACTCATGCCAATGTCTAAAGTTGCCTGAATTTTGCGGTATGTCACATGTCGATCTTCCTCAATCAGCTTACGCACAGCATCAACGTTTTCTTGGGTGACTGCAGTTTTTGGACGACCTTGACGGGGATCATCACTGAGCTTGACACGTCCACGTTGAAATTCAGCAAATCAGCGATAAATTGTGGTTTTGGATGGGGCTTCATCAGCAAATGCAGAAATCATCCGGTCAACACACTGTTTTTGTGTTAAACCACTTCGAAAGTCATAATAAATCATCGCTCTAGAATTTTCTCGAGTCAATTCCATTTTCTCAACGACTAAACAAGTTTGACAAGACCTTGTGACAAGACCGAGAATCTTTTTTAAATAAATAAACGGTATTCGATTTTTAAAACCAAGGAGTTTTAAATTAAAAAGATTTTAATATGACAGGAACAGTGGAAATATTCCATTCCCGATACTTTTAGTGCAGCCCTCGTATATAGCCTATGTCACTCACAAATGACGTAGCCTTCTATTGGTAAAATAATTTTCAAAATCGGTTCAGTAGAACCAGAGATTACCCCCTACATCCTCATAAACTTTACCTCTTTGTAGTATATAGTATAGATTTAGTTTTTTGAATAATTCAAACCGGCCAAGTACGTGACAGGCCACACATAGAGTAGGGTACCGCAGTCAACTTATTATTTCGGTATTTTTGTACGTAGGTCTATAAATAAGAGCATTTTACAATTAACGCCTCTATAGCTCCTGAACTAATAAAGTTATCTCAGCCGTTATAGTTTTCCTTCAAAGTTTATCATATCGACTACCATACATACATACATATAATCACGCCTCTTTCCCGTAGGCGTAGGCAGAGACCACTTCTTTGCACTTGCTATGATCCTTACATACTTGTTTCGCTTCGTCCACTTTCATTATTCCCTTCATACATGCTCTTCGGTTTAGGGTACTCTTGACCTGACCTTTTTTCAAGACATCCCCGATTTGGTCTCGAAACGTCCGCCTAGGTCTACCCCTTCCAACACTTCCATTCACACTCGCCTTATACACTTTTTTCGTCAATCGTTCTTCATTCATTTTCTCAACATGGCCAAACCATCTCAGCATACCTTTCTCAATTTTTGTCACTACATCTTCTTTCAGACCACAAAGTTTCCTTATATCACTATTTCTTATCCTGTCACTCAGTTTAACTCCTATTATTAAAAAAAAATTATTCACAATTAATATTTTTATATACACTTTCTGAATGTCGGTCTACATGATGCCGACCACCAGTTCGGGAACTAGCCCGGCGATAAGAACCCGCGTAAGAAACTCGCGTTAAACCTAAACGGATACCTAAATATAATATAAAATAGCTTTAGCAACCTATTAATGTTTTTAAAACACATGTCTAATGATAAACTCCATACTATGGAGTAGACGCGAGAAAAAAAAACCATCCCCACTTTACTTGTTAGGGAAGGTACACAAAAAGCATATTTTTCGTGATTTTGATTTGAGTGATTTATTTTAGCACTTTGTCGATGTGGTAAATACACATTTATCCATGCAAAGTTTCATCTTTCTAGAACTAACCGTTTAGACGGTAAGACGAAGACGGACGGTCGGACGAACATGATGGTAATAGTAGTAGAAAAATTCACCATGTGATGAACTTTAAATGAAAACTAAAACAGCTTCTATAGCTTTTTTAGTTCAGGAGTTATAGAGGACTAACTTGTAAAAGCGTTTACTTGGAAAACATTGCACAAAAGTAACGAAATAATAAGTAAACATGTAAAATATTGGTATAATGCTACGGAACCCTACGCGCGCGAGTCCGACTCGTACTTGGCCGGTTTTTGTATAGAGAATTTTTAATGCTCTTCAACTTTTGTGATGACTGTATTTCGTTAATCGTAGATATATGCCATTGCAAAGACAATATTTCCTGGTTAATTATTATGTAAGTACTTTTCGAAGAACCAATTAAAAAAAGCATGTATTTAAACTTGCGACAAGACAATCAAATTTTAGCTGTGAAAAAACCGAATATTGTATAGTAAAATTACCAAGTTGGCGAAAGAATACAAGGTACAAAAAATTCCAAATCTGGTGACTAATTAATACCAATTTTTTTCACTGAATATTCCAAACTGGCAGACAGATATTATTTTAGCGAACAAATAACCATCTTGGCGACAATTTGAGAGCACACATTTAATTTAAGAACAGGCACATATATTTTCCCTGATGTAGGCAATTCAAAAAACATAATAAGCAGAAAAACGAGCGCACACAAAAAACGTAAATGAGCGTACAAAATTCCCATTTTTAATTTTTGTTGGTTTCGGGGAGTGTAAAGTAAGGCCAACCAGACGAGATAAAGAATGTAAACAAATTTTCAGGGGTTCAAAACATTTTTATTTGAATAAATTATTATAAAGTTCGAATTTTAATCGCTGTCGTCTGTACTAGACAAAGATGATTCGTCGGAAGAGTCCGAGTCAGCTGTGTTTATGATAAAACTATCTATTGTATTATCAATAATGTTGTCAATATTGCTATAAAAATTGTCCTCGACTTTTATTACATGATCCACACAATTTCGCCATTTATCAGCAGATACACGTTGGATCCCCTCTTGTAGCAGTTTTTTCACATCTTCAAATTTAAATGTAGTATGCCTGTTTATCAAACTCGTCCACTTTTTCCGAGAATGTGACCCTTTTTTTGGTTGTTGATGGGCTTTGTACATTCCCAGTTGTTGCATATTCTTTTATAATTCTATATACGGAAGCGACACCGATGCCCAAAATGCTAGCTGTTTTCTCCATTATACTTGTTTTGTACGGATATTCATAAGTAGGCCAAGTTTGCTTCACGTATTTGTGCACATTAACGACCATTCCTTTTTCATTAGATGTAAAATACGTCCGCTGTAAATAGAAAAATGTGAGGAATGGTAAATTTTAGACTATTTTCTTATTATTATATAAAAAGAATCTTTCTTGGTATGGAACCATAAAAATCAAAATTATGGTAATGGTTCAAGTGCAAATGAATTAATTAATTAACTTACCTTTTGACGCTTTTTGCGTGGTGAATTGATTTCTTTCAAAGGTTGTCTAGAGCCGCCAGGCTGTGATTCCATAATTAAAATCAACAGCTAAGCACTCACAATAACAGCAAAAATCAAAAATAAAACTAACAGAAACGGAATAATAACAACAAAAAACCAAGTAAATACGGAGACGAAAAAATATGTATCACTTCGAACGCAATCCAAACAGGAATGAACTTGTTCACAATTGTTTGGCGGACCAAATGTTGACAACTGCGGCACTGGCCGCTTTCCTGTACCACGAAACACGCTACGACAGCTGTCGTCGACCAACTGACGTCATTATTGAATACGAGTGATAAGGACAGATATAATATTAACTCACTTTCATAATGCAACTCAGTAGCGGTCCGTTTATTTACGTTTTTTATCTCGTCTCGTTGGCCTTACTTTAGATATTGTGTAGATTCATTTTGAAATTTACAAAATGGCGAATATTTTTTTCTGTAAAATTGATACGGGTGTTTTTAGGGGTGCTGAATATAAAAATTATATCCATTTTGAACTTCAAAGATAGCGGACATTTATTTTTAATAAATTGAATCTATGTGTCCTTTTATAGGGTTAGGGGATGCTAATTACAAAAAAACTATTATTTTGAAATTTTAAAATGGCGGATATATTTTAATTTCAGTAAAATTCTTCTATCTCAAAAATGTTGCGTCCTACTGAAAAAATAATGAAAGTTTTCTGTCCCTTAGTAACCCCGCAACCACATATTTTCTTCATGATGGGAGAAAAAGAATTTAGAAAATTCTAAATTATCCAACATTTCTATAGCTTCATAGATCGCTCGTATCTCAAAGTAGGCATTGCTATATTTTTTTCTATATTCTCTTCTATCTCGGAAACGGTGCATCCTACTGAAAAAATAATGAAAATTTCCTTTCCCCTTAGTAACCACGCAACCACATATTTACTTCATGATGAGAAAAAGAAATTTGAAAATTCTGAATTTTCCAACATTTCTATAGCTTTATACATCGCTTGTATCTCGAAGTACAGTATTGCCATATTTTTTTCTATAATCGCTTCTATCTCGAGAACAGGTAATCCTACTGAAAAATTATGTAAATTTCCTCCCCCCACTAGTAACTCCGTAACCACATATTTTCTTTATGATAAGAGTTATTGTTTTTTAATCCTGAATTTCCAAAAATGTCTATAGCTTACATAGCTGGTACTTACATAACATACTGTGTTAATAATCATCAATCCTAATCAGCATCCGCAACAACTTTTAAATTAGTACTCATTTTAACGAAGAATGAAAATTCTCCATTTTAGAAATTGAAATTGGAAGACACTTTTATAATCAGTAAGTAGTATCAGAAACCTTTCCTAGGTTTCTGGGGGCACTAATTCTAAAAGTGACCCATATTAATTTTAATTAAAAAAATGTACGCCATTTTGGAAATTCAAAATGGATTTAATTTTCATTTTATTCTTAACCCCCAAAAACCTTCAAAACGACACCCATACCAAAGGAAAACAAACTCCAACAGTATTCAAAAATGCGATTTTCCGTAGCCTGCAAATTGAATTTTTAGCAGCCATTAATTAATCAACCCAATCTGGTTTTATAGCTGCTTACATCGTATAATAGTCACCAACTCGGAAATTAAGTCGCCAAACTTATAAATTTCGGTGCCAATTTGGATTAAATTTCGCCACTTTTTATCTGCCGGTTTTTGTATTTTTTGTCACCTGGGTGGTTTCGCCAGTTTAGTAATTTAGTCGCCAACATATTAATTCGCTGCCAAATACAGTAATACAGTATGCTCATTTGCAGTCGCCAACTTATTTTTTGTTCGCAAGATTAATTATATCCCATTAAAAAACCATGCACGTTCCCCATTGAAATACCTTACACCTACCTTTTTTACCTACGGTATCTCTTTTTTTTTCAAATCGTAATCCGTCATTCGACTACTGCAATTTGCCTACATGAATATTAATGGCGTTGAACACTGTAAGGTTTGTGTAAAGGGTACTTGTTGTCATCATTACCGTTGGAGTTATCTTGCAACACTGAATTTCTTGGCCATTTGCTTTCAATTCTCTTTAAATATAAATTTTGGCTTTGTTCAATACAAGTTTAGACGAAAATAAACATGGCGCTTTTTTTTTTAATTTAGATCGGAGGCATTTCATAATCAGAATTAGGCGCTATATTTTTTTTAACTTCATGAAGGCCATAACAGTTATTGCGCCTGTTTTATTACAGCTGGTTACAAAATACAACCTTTTATGAAAATATGTACCAACTCGTCGATTGTAAAGGAAGCAGAAAAAGAAAAGGCTTCTACGGATCCTCTAATAACTTATCAAGATAATGGTGAGAATATTCTTAATTTTAAAAATATTATACAATAGATACCTACTCGTTAATTATAACTTATCTTGAAACAATAATTCAACTCATATCTAATTCATAATGGAATTCACTTACCCACGGCATTTATAACGGGAATACTTTTACTCGAATTCGTAGTGTGAAGAATTTATCAAAAAAAGATACAATTCGAAACTCAATTATTGGATGCAGAAATCTCAATGTTCCATTTTTGAGTAGTGTGAAAGAAAATTGAGAATTTGTTAATTTTATTTCAATTATTTTACCTTATTTTAAAAGGTTTAAGCTTAAAATCAAACAAAATAACTACGATATTTATATTGAATGTTGTTACCAGACACACAAACGACTCGACCTTCGAAGAGAACTTTTGGTGTATTCGGTATGGAACAAATATTATTAAACGAGAAATCAAACTACGTAACAGGTAAATGTTATGTGACTCTTTTTATTTATAATTACTAATAATAAAAAAAGGAAAAAATTGTTTGTTTCTTGCATGTTTCTTAGCATTGAATAGGTATGTAACCAGTCTCATTAAGTACTAAAACGACATATCTATATATATAAGAGGAAAAGTTGATTGACTGATGTATCAACGCTCAGGCCAAACCCTTAAGGCTAGAAATTTGAAATTTTGCACACGTATTTTTCATACGACGTAGGCATCCACTAAGGAAGGATTATTTAAAATTCAACCCCCAAGGGGGTAAAATAGGTAATGAAGTATGTATGAAACATTTTATTCCTTGGACATAAATACATGATATTTCGTATGAATTGAGTAAGGAAAAAATAATGAGTTACTTAATTCCGCGTTTCCTAAAATTCGGCCCCTAGGTGGGTAAAATAGGGGATGAAAGTTTAAAACTGAATTTCACAGGGACGAAGCGATTCCCGCATTGGAACACCAAAAAAAAAAAAAAAAAAAATTGTCGTGTCGGTTATTCGTCCCACTGGTTTACGAGAGTAAAGGAAGAGAGAGTGCTCTTGTGTAATGCGCACACACTTGGGCACTATAAAATAACTCCTGCGTAGCTGGCCTGGTTTCAATTAAACCGGCCACCGTCACTGAAATCAGTGTGGGGAGCTATTATTAAGCGCGTTGCAGCTCTTGCAATGAAACGTGTATCAGCTTTTTGTGTAATCAATAAAATTCAATGTCGTATGATGCCTATTGTAAATTTATACCTGTTATAATATCAGTAATTTATGACTGGTTAGACCTTTGTTTAGTATATACATACTACAATGTATTCTCTATTCAAATAACCCAGCTATCCTCTGGGCATGAATCAATTAAAATAGTTTCGTCCTCTCGGAACCCACTTTAATTGCAATGATATGAGAAATAACTTGAAAAGCTACAAATAACAATTCGAAAATTATGTTTACATAAATTTCTATAAAACAATTTTAGCCTAATATTATATATTTTAAAACTAACTAGAAGTTAGAATTAGGCAATCGTTCCTTTAAACTCTGATTTCGTTTTTGAAAAAAAAAAATAGTATATAATATTTCTTTACAATGTCCCAAAATTTTATTCGGAACACTTCTGCATGATTTAAAAGTAATTACATAGATAAATTACCATCCACTTTTAAAAACTGAAACTGCGGTTGCTGGCTGAGTGTGTCGTGCGTCATGCGGTTTGTGGCCACGGAAGACCAGGTGTCGCAGCTGAGTGGTATCCATTAAAAAACCGGCCAAATGCGAGAAGGCCTTTCGTTGAAGGGTTCCGTACAAAAAATACGTTTGTTGTACGGGAGACTTAAATATTTATTTTATTCTTTTTTTATTATTTGTTGTTGTAGCGGCACCAGAAATACACAATCTGTGAAAATTTCAACTGTCTAACTATCACGGTTTATGAGACAGACAAACAAAAGCCTGGTGACAGACAAACTGACACATGGACGGACGGCAGTCTTAGTAATAGGGACCCGTTTTACCCTTTCGGTAGAGTAACAAGAAAGACCGTAGACACTACGTATAGCTTTGTTAATGCGAATGCCAAGCCGGTACCTATGACATGAAAGATTGCTAATGTGTTTACAAAAATAAACTAATAGGTAGTTATTTCTTTTCAGACTCCGGATTAAACGAAAATGTCGCCTGGCTTTAAGCTCCTGTGGAGCGCATCATAAGTTTTCGTACAGTTTTGCACCCACGAGTCCGTGTATTAAGCTGTCGCCTTCCCGTCGCCCTGTACCATAGATATAGAGATTAAAGAATGGATTGAGCGTTCCTTTTAAAAATCGTCTACTGTAGCCAGAACATAGAGAGATTGAGAGTTCATACTTTATGCTTTTAATATCCACTACTACACACTGATTTTGAATTAGATTCAGTAAAATGACATAAAAGAAAAACATTTTTACTAACTCGCAAAAAAGGAAAGAATGGTGAAATTGCTTGTTTTTTCTATGCAATAGCTACAATTGACTAGAAAAGGCACTATACTTTTTTTTCCTCCTTTATAATAGCTTATAATTTCACTTAGATTTAAAATCAGATTATACCTGTAAATGGACAAAGCCTGTGGTCAGTCAGTGTGTTATTTCTAATTTACCGAAAACCAATTTCACGATTCTGGTTTTACGGGTGTCCATGTGTGGCGGTAAATGGTAATCGCTTACCACTAGACGATCCGTCTGTTCGTTTTCCCAACGAAATAAAATTATAGCTTTCTACTACAAATATTCAAATAAGACACAAGCTGCACTTTGCTGGTATGTTATTCCATTTCTAGTTTCTGGCAAATTATCAACTGACAACTTCATGACGAATGCTGAGTGCTCTATCCTCATCGTTTCTCTATATCTATGCCTTGTACTTTCCATTAATGTTGTTTTTCATTGTAAACTATTTTCCAAGTTCTACAGCGATTTTACTATAGATTATGTACAATTTCAGAGATGACGGTGCCGTGCCGGAGACTGGAAAACACATTAGTCACGGGGAAGGGAACTGTTTTATCGTGTACAGGTTAACTACGATCTGTTTTATCTGGCCAATAGAACTGATTCACTTTTTAACTTTATTTAAAATTAGCTGCATATTGTTGTATTTAATATGAAATAAGATTTGTTGCATATTTTTCTTGTTTCCAAATTCAACGTGGTTTCAACGTGGAAGCGATAAGTGCATGATTTTAGTAACTATATTTGATTTTACTTTTTGGTGCTATTTTATATTATATAATAGCTTTTTTTGCTCTCATTACTACTCAATCAAACATTATACGTAAGCAAAAAGATTATCCAAACTAAGAAGACTAACAAAATTAATACATATTATATATTTGTATTTCATTTTTGCACGGTAAATAAGTAACATTTATATTGGCAATATTTTAGTCCCCGTATTGAGTTTTTAAGTTTAGGGTCAATTCAAACCGAAACGAAACGATACGAGATATGGCGCTGCATTTTTTAAAATAGCTATTCAAAATTGAACTAAATTCATTACACGCGAAGATTCACGTTTCATCATAAGAGTTCGAATGTCTTGTTGCACCGCGCTGCACAGCGGATGTGCAGTGTATGACTGGTGTCATATGAAACGGCCATCTTTTTGTGTAGTGAATAAAGTTCCATTTTGAATAGCTATATTAAAAATGCAGCGCCTCGTAGCGTCGCGGTGTGAACCTACCCTTAGATTAAAGTAGCAATCACCCGTGGCTCCGCCCGCGTAAATATAGTATCCCTCGGAAACACTGTACTTTTTCGGGATAAAAAGTAGCCTATGTTTTAATCCAGAGCCTAAACTACTACCATACCAAATTTCATCGAAATCCGTTCAGTATTTTTTGCGTGAAAGAGTATCAAACATCCATCCATCCATCCATACATCCATCCATCCATACATCCAATCATTCATCCTCACAAACTTTCACATTTATAATATTAGTAGGATTCAATCTGGACAGAGTACCTACAGACACTCAATATTTTAGTTTCCCCAGCAGTTTAAACATTTTGCCTATTTACCTTTTCATTGCTTAGAAACTTCTTTACAAATGATACTTAAATTTTCTTGCAAATCACTTCACGAAAACATAAAATACATGCATCAGCCTAATTCCAGCGTTAGGCTCAACTCACACTTGCGCAGAGCCAAACGCCAAGCGACGCGACGCGTCATGTTTTTCACCTATAGCATAATATTCGTCTCCATTTCTCCATGAATAAGGTACAAATTTGTATATCGTAGACGAGATTCCGTGCCCTACCATATTTCCATAGTACAAATTTATACCTTAATAATGAATTAACCTTATTGTCAATTAAAAGACCAAAAATACGACTGCGTTTTTTTTTGATGCTCCCAGTGTCACTCTCACGACAAAGACGATTCTAATGACAACTCTTAAGCTCAAATGTGACGAGCCGTTTAGGCTATAGAGTATAGAGCGTGCTAAAGAAATATACATACACACGTATACTCGAAAACATAACCCTCCTTTTGGCGTAATCGGGTAGAAATAGAGATGAATATTATGTGGATAAAACTGACGCGTCGCGTCGCTTCGACTCTGCGGCAATGTGAGTTGAGTCTTAGGCCCGTATTAATAGTCAGTACTTAAGATGCGACCCGGTCTCAAGACGCGGTTCGGCTCTGTGATTGGTCCAAATTTTGACAGCCAACCAATCACAGAGCCTGAACCATCGCATCTTAAGTACTGACTATTTATACCGGCCTTAGACGCCAGTTCTAGTGATATGTGGGCCCGCAAATCCCGATTCCTCATAAATATTAATACACATAACCCGTCGCTGGCGGGGCACTTATTGTCGTTAGGTACGAAATCACGCGTCGTGGACAGGGAAAAGCACTTTTTAACCAGGGGGCACGAGGGTTTGACAGATGGTATGTTATTGTGGAGGCCACGCGTGTCTGTTGTCGCCGGAGCACGTACTCAATACAAAAAAAATGTCTCTTATATAGTAGTGGTTTTCACTGTTTTCTCAGTGGCAAATCTCGTATTGGGAAGACAAAGACTAGTTGGTTGTTTTGTTTTATTCTCTTATGACAAAAATAGTGAGACGCTAATCAAAATTGAAAACAGCCCTCCTATTCACAGGATGTCGCTGTTTCTGCTAGCCGAAACGACAAGGACATGTGACTTGAGCGTCACTTAATTTAACTATCGTTCCAGTATTCGGCTGTTACTAGGCTTTTTTTTTTCTTTTAATCGTGTTTCAACAACATACTAGTTATAGCGAACTAGGTACAATAATCCTACTACTATAATTATAAATGTGAATGTTTGTGAGGACGGACAGATGTATGGATGGGTATGCTACTCTTTCACGCAAAAACTACTGAGCGGATTTTGATGAAATTTGGCATGGTAGTAGTTTAAGATCTGGAATAACACATACGCTACTTTTTATCCCTAAAAAGTACAGTGTTACCGTGGAAAAAAGCTAGTATTATAATTATTTATAGAAATTGCTGTTCTGAAGGTTCTGTGTCCTCGCGGTAAAGAGTACTTTAGCGTCTATTTAAATTGGTGCAAATATACGGCGTCTTATTATGACAGTAAGGGTGAGGCCCCATTAGTTGTCGACACACAATGAGTTAATCCGTTGCGATTCTATGGCAACGACACGACGCAACGCACCGCACCAATGGGCCCTCAGCCACATGTCATAAATCACAGAAGCGACAATGTGAGTGAGTCAATTAGTTTGGAAAAATAAGGGACAAGATAAAAATCATTTTCTCTGTAGTGTTTTCTCCGACTAATATATGTATTATAAATATTATATTTTCATCTCTAAAAAGAGTTTTGAAGGGCTTGGACTGGTAACGCTGTTGTCTGATTTTTTTATCGCATAAAAGAGTTATAGCTAACTACCTACTCCAAAACATGCGTAAGTTCTCAGAAGAAACAGTATATTATTAAAAACCTAACCAAGAACATGTCAGGACATGTCTAAGGAGGATTCCGTAACGTGTAGTAGGTTTTTTTTGCAAATTACTTAAAAAGTTACTGTTCGATTTCGTTAAAAATATTTTGCTAAAGAGTATTTAGCATGATCTATCAGCATGGAAAATTGAAAGTTTCTAAGTTTCATAGTTTGGAAATGCCAGGGGCGGACTAACTTATAAACCACTTTTTGTCAGGATGTTTCTAATGTCTACACGGTAACCCTACTCTTAGAGGCTCGATCATTACACAGTCATAGCTAGGTAGATGAATATACGCATATTTTCAGAATATTTTTCTCTTTGAACATTTGTTGTATACATTACGGAATTGCCCTCAACGTAGAAAGTACACAGTGTTCTGGCTCACGTGAGGATAAAATTGAAGTAAGACAATAATTGGCGTACGTACTCGATGGAGCTTCTCTCGGAATGCCTTATTGAGCACAGACAGCATGAATATTAAAAACCTGCTTCCAATATGTTGTGCACAACTGTACACGCAGGTATTCTATGGTAAAAGGCATAGACTTACCAATCTACTTTCGCCAATCTAATTTAAAGTTAACCCTGGTATAAATATTGGTCTTTACCTTTGAAATTGCCGTTTTGTATGAAAAAATTTAAACTAATTTTTTTCATGTACATTTTATTTGTATTAATCGAAGTAATCACCCATGCAATCAATGCATCTTTGCCAACGCAGTGGCAGTTTATTGATGCCCTTCTTAAATAAATCAGCTGGACGGGAGGCAACAAATTCTACAAAGGCATTTTGTACTGCCTCTGGGTATTGAATTTTTTTCCCGCCAAGAAGTTATCCAAATTCTGGAAAAAGTAGTAGTCTATAGGCGCAAGGTCTGGTGAGTAGGGCGGATGACGGAGAGCTTCCAACCCCAGTTCTTGCAACTTGGAGACCGTCTGCTGTGCAGTATGAGGTCGCGCGTTGTCGTGCAGGAGCAGCGGAGACGAGCGATTGACCAATGCTGGTTGGAGATGTGCCAGCTTCTCCATCATTGTGTTCAGTTCTTCACATTATACATCTGCAGTAATGCTCACCCCGTTTGGTAAGAAGCTGTGATGAATCACACCGGCGCTAGACCACCAAACAGTGACCATAACTTTTCTAGGGGTAAGTTTTCGTTTAGGGCATTGTTTAGGTGCTTAACCAGGATCCAACCAACTTGCTGAGCGCTTGCGGTTATCAAACAGAATCCATTTTTCATCGCAGGTAACAATGCGGTTCAAAATTCCTTCATTTGTGTGTCTGTTGAGCAGTGCAAGGCACGTCTCGACGCGTACTTCGCGCTGACGATTATTGAGTTCGTAGGGCACCCATTTGTCAAGGTTTTTTACCTTGCCAATTTGACGCAAATGGATCAATATTGTTTTGACGCTTACGTCGAAAGCTGCTGCTAATTCAGCCGTAGATTTTGTATCATCAGCTTCCACAATCGCCTTCAATTCGTCATTGTCGACCAAAGTCTTCGGACGACCGCGAGTTTAATTTTTCAGGTCGAAATTTCCAGAACGGAAGTGAGCAAACCAATAACAGGTGGTGCGTTGGTTTGTAGTGTTAGCTCCGTAAACGTCGTTGATGTTGCGTGCCGCTTGTGCCGCGACGGTACTTATATTCCATAATTACTCGAATTTTTAACGTATCCATGATGACGAAAAAGATTGAAATGCGATGAAAATGTAACACTAAATCAATAAACAAATGACTACTTTGGAAAAAGAATTCCATGTTTTTAAAATAAAATTAATTTAAAATTAGAATCCTTAGCCAAACAAAAATTATTTTGATTAGAAATGGCCAGTACTGCAGAACGGCAATTTCATAGGTAAAGACCTATCTATTATCATGTTGTATCTCTATCTTTCTTTCTTCGTCTTTATGAATGAGAAGGCATCATATTTTAACCCAGGGTTAGCTTTAACCCAGATTGCGCCACTGGGTCTTAGATATATTAAATTAATATTAAATTCACAAATAAAATCAACCTAACCTAGGTTAGGTTAGGTAATCAGTACATATAAGGCTCAACTCACACTGGTGCAGAGTCGAAGCAACGCGACGCGTCGTGGTTTTCGCCCATAACATCTTATTTATTCCCTATTTTTCCATTATTAAGGTACAAATTGATATTATGGACATGGATGGTGACAATCGTAGACGCGATGACGTGCGTACGTGCAACGTTGCGCGCCATCATATTTCCATAATACAAATTTGTACCTTAATTCGATGAAGAACGCGGACGCGACGACCGCCCATCGACGCGACACCGCGCGTCGACGCGCCACGTTGCGCCCTACCGTATTTCCTTAATACAAATTTGTACTTATAATATGGTGACAACGAAGCGCGTCGACGGGAGACGACGCGCGCTTCCATATTTTCATAATACAAATTTGTACCTTAATAATGATAAAGTAGAGAATATGTATATTATTATGGTACAGGTCTGTGGCACCTGTGGTGATAAACATAACGAGTCGCGTCGCGTCGACTCTGCACTAGTGTGAGTTGAGCTTAACTGTCGCAAGCTATATTAAGGCTCTATATTCTTTTAGAGTCAAGAAAACTAGTACTCTAAACACGCAATTTTTTCAACAAATATTCAATCATTTTCATATTTAATGATATTAAATCTTTTATTCGTACCTACATATATGTCGTAGGATAATTGTAAAATTAGTATCTTTGCAAAAATCCTAGGATTATTTCAAAGAGCCAGATCATTTGATACTGAGATAAAATTTTGCCATCTCCCTAACAATTTTCAGAATCTTCACGAAAACCCCTACTGTAGTACTAATTATTATAATATAATAAAATATTTTGGCGTGCACTTCAACCGACTCGTATCTGTTTTTATACTATTCGCTTCTCACTTCTCAGGTACAAGAATAACGTCTCTCTCGCCCGTGGCGTCGGTGTATCATCTTCAGCGTGCCATTAACGATGGGACTACTGATAAAATGTTTAATGGTAAATAATTTAATAGTAAATTTATAATTATTTATTCTGAAAGAATCACCGATGATGTAGTAAAATTTGAAATAGAACTAGCCTAGAGCTATCTTTCGACAGACTAGGCTAGATTCCATACTCTAGTTGATTTTTACAAAATGATTTTCCAACATGACGCTATGTCGGACTCCATAGTCCATACAATCACCCCACTACACATGTCTAAGGAGGGTTCCGTAACTATCAACGAGCAATAGGTTTTCTTTAAATTACCCCAAAAGTTATTGTCGCTACGATATGTAGATGCCAGGAGAGGCACCAACTTATAAACCAATTTGGAAGCCTATTATTTGAAAATGCTTGGCTTGGTAAAAAAAATCATGTATTAAACCTTTTCTTTAATTGAAAATACCTATTCAACGATACCCCAAACGATGGGGTAGAATGATAAAATATTTTTCATCCCCACGTCACAAGTATGGAGTTGGAGAGCGACCCCAACAAAACCAAGATAGACACAATTTAAAGCTATACCAAAGTTCATCAATTTATATTCATAATCACAGAAGTTAGTAAGACGGACAGACAGACAGACAGACAGACGGACGAACAGAGCGAATCTATAAGGGTTCCTTTTATTACTACGGATCTCTAAAAACTAACCCAAAAAGTGCTATCGCTTAATAAAACAAAATATTATATTCAATTTTAAACTTCATAATAGTTACCTTAAAATTTTAATTGCGCGGCGTGTGCCGTCAGTTAACTAGCGTCAGAGTTTGTTCTTTTATAGTTCTACAGTGTTCAATTGGATAAATAGATAGAAGCTATTGTAGCCGTTTTACACCAGAACCTCAATTCTCGTATTTAAAATAGACTTTTATTATACTTTGATTATATTTTATGTGACTTGTTATCATAAACTGAATTTGTGAAGTTTGGACCGATCAGGACGCGTTTGACACTAGTTTAACACGTACGATAATACCGGTTTACATTAATATTTTTTTTTAAATGTCAACTTTTGTCAGGTCTTTCTGCGTGGTTCACAGGAAAAGAAAATGAACAAAATCCAACTGCCGTACATACGATATGTTGCCTGAAAGACGTTTGTTTCGGTTAGTACATAGTTTTAATTGATTGTTCACATTATCCAAAGTAGTAAACTAAAGCCCACTTGCGCACATAACGTACTTAACGTTAAAGTTAGCCTTGGGTTAAAATATCATTCCTTCTCTTTCATGAACAACAAGAACGAGAGATAATGATATTTAACCCAGGGTTAACTTTAACCCAAATCTGCGCAAGTGGGACTAAGCGTCAGTTAACACAGAGACGCAACGCGGCGCGCGCCTACAATGAAACGTGTATCTTTTTGTGTTGCTAATAAAGTTGAATTTTGAATAGCCATCTTGAAAAGTGCGCGCGGTGTGAGCTGACCCTAAGTGATTACAGACTTACAAAACATGTTGCTATTGTTAATAGTTGTCACTTTATACATTATACGAGTCTCTATAATTTCTTCATGCTTACTATACAAAGCATTTTTGCAAGCTTGCTCAAAGAAATCGGTCATAATAATAAAGGAAACTTTGGAAAATGAACGTATCTAACCCCTTTTTTGCGTACACGATGAAATCTCTTTCCTATACGACGCAAGATGCTATCTCGTTTGAGGGTAGAAATAGATAAAACCCACGACTCGAGCCATATTATGATGACAAATTAGATATGGCTCTACTCTCTAGAGGGGGGAAATCATTTTAAAGTCATAAACATTAATGAGTTTTGGGTATGAGTCGTAGAAAGTCGTACTCGTATAAACCATACGCCTATAATTTTAATACTTTCTGATGCGTAATAACTAGGCGATATTATTTCATTTTACTTAAATACCATGACCGAATGATAGTATGACGTCAAAAGCCGAAAAAGGTAACATAAAGATACACGTTTCCGTTGTAAGAGTTCGAATGTAAAGGTCGCACCGCGCTACACAGCGCATATTATGATATTGTTGCCCGCGGCTCCGCCCGCGTAAATATAGTATCCCTCGGGGAAAATTAACTTTTTCGGGATAAAAAGTAGCCTATGTTTTAATCCAGAGCCTAAACTACTACCATACCAAATTTAATCTAAATCCGTTCAGTGGTTTTTGCGTGAAAGACTAACAAACATCCATCCATCTATCCTCACAATTTCACATTTATAGTATAAGTAGGATTTCATTTGCTATAACTTTCGTTGTATTTTAAAGGTATAATAATAGTGTAATCGCAGAGAAATATTTATTTAATAAACTCCTAAATCTCTATACATTAATTAACTACCGTGCAACACTGTGTTTTGAGAGCGTTGTGTAAACGAACCACGTAGGGGATCAAGCGCGTTAAACCCCAGTTTTATCTAGCCGCTAGCGTCTCCATAAGTCACTGGGTAGTCTGCGGAGAGTCGAGAGATTAGACATACTGCGAGGAGGAGATTGGGGGCACATGAGGTTGAGGGGACAGAGGGGAGCGGAGGGGAGCACAACACAGTGCAACTGTGAGATAACGTCAAATAAAAATTAATCAAATACGCTGCTTATAATATATTATAGAAGAGGCATGTTGAGGCCCACTGAAAACAAGATGGCTGACATTTGAAGTATGGTGAAAACCAAGATGGCGTAACTTTTTCTTGTATGAAGATTTGTTCTGTCAAATGTACGCCATAGCCTATCTTGAGTTTTGAAATCTTTGTTCGCAGCTGTATTTTTACATGACATTTTTAGAGATCAGAAAGACGTATTATGAAGGTAGCGGTGACAGAAGTGGATAGATGGGAAAAGTTTTATTGTGCCTAGTAGGAAAAATTTTACATTCAACAATTTGAGTTTGTACCTATATATGCCGTGATCTCCATCAAAAATAATTGTCCGTCCAGTAAGCTAGCAGTGCGTTTGCTTTAAAATTATCATAAGGATAATTAAAAAAAAAAAACGCACAAGAAATAGGAATAAAGAGGTAATCGAAGCGTAGGTATGTAAAAACCAACAATCGCTTCGATATTTACAGCATGACAACCATTACCACAGATTACATACAGCACGTATTTTGCATATTATTCCGATGATATGATTAGTCAAAAGTCGAAACTCTTGATTCCCAACTTCTATAAATATAATAATAATATATATTTTTTTAATAATAACTTAAGTAATATAAAACCACATAATATTATTTTGAAACTTTAGCGCTTTTTTTTTAAGCAAGGCAAAATTCGCCAGTGCCTTTTCATAGCCTTAGCCTAGTCTAAACGCCTTCAGGGTATTATATTATTATTATTACGTGAATTAGGAACAAACACACATTCATACAAACTTTCTCATATTCATTATAGAATATTTTTATTTTTTTTATTCGTAGATAATAATTTTATTTAAGTAAATTTAGTTAAAATTCCGAGATGAAAGTTACTTAAATTGTAACTAGAACAGCTTTAACCTCAAACCTTAAGCTTTCTTTTGATTAGACGAGGAAAGTCGACCGTAGCTCAGACGTTTAGACTAACATGCTTACAAGTTCGTTTTAATTTTAAATTCTTTGAACATATTTTGTTATGAGACAGTGAAAATTTTATTCTAAACCTTTGTCAAATTTGTGTGTCGTAATAAAAAAACTCCCTTAAAAGAAAAAAGAGTTATTAAAATGCTATAGCAATTAAAAATAATAAATGAGAGGAAAATAATTTAAAAAAAATACGTGTGGCACTCGGGGACTGCCGCGGTAAAGCTATTGCATAGTAAGTCTACACGCACACGTCTAGTCGCACGCACACAAACACCGTGCCGAAGTCTGCCGAACTGAAACGACGTTAGACGATGCACGGCTTTCAACGCCGCACCGCTGTGCCGGTCGGAGTGGGGGGTGTTAGGTTTATTTTCGTTACGGAATTTCTTGATTCGGTCGCCGCGCTCAAAGCCCGCGATAAAAGCTATGCAATAGCTTAAAAATAGAAGTATCGCACAGTCCAATTAGGAACAATTTTTAACATTTTCATTTTGAACAATGACCGAAAAAAAACAAAACGACAGTCATAGTAAAATATTTTACGCAACTTAGGCTATTTACTGAAATGAGTAAAGTTAGTTTTATATTTGTCACCGGAGCCCAACTCAGGCGTAGCGAGTGATAGTGATTACTCGAGGAAATTTCTGAATCTAAACTATATTATAACTGCGATCTATTCAGTCCGCGTTAAGTTTCATCTTAAAATAACGCGTATTAACTCAATGAATATGCCATTCTATACTACGACCTCTTTGGTTAGCGCGTCGGCGGCGTTGGCGCTCAAGCCGGGGGTCGCGGGTTCGAATCCCGCCGAAGGAACAAAAAGTTTTTCCGTGTTCCTGGGTCATGGATGTATATTAAATATGTGTATAATATAATAAAAATCTTAAGTATATGTATAGTATAAAAGTATTAAATATACTTCCCGTTTTCTGGTATCTGTAACACAAGTTCTTCGGATTCTTACCACGGAGCCAGACTGCCGTGGTGTATAGTGTCCATAGATATTATTATATTAAAAAAAATAAAAAAAAATAAAAAAGATAAAAAAATATATATACTTATATTATAACCCCCTTACTAATAAAAAGATTTACACAACGATATAACTTAAACAACGTTGCTGTCTTTGTCTGATGCGTAAAAAAAAGCCACTTGACAAACAAAGACAGCAACGTTGCTTAAGTTATCCGTTGTGTAAATCTTTTTACTAGTAGGGGGGTAAAAGTATTAAATATACTTCTGTTTGGTACCTGTAACACAAGTTCTTCGGATACTTAGCACAGGACCAGATTGATGTGGTGTGAAGCGTCCACAAATATTATTATGATTATTATTCAGACCTCAGCTTAATGTTTTATACGTTTTTCCCGTGGATAGTGTACAGTAGCCCAAGCAAACGTTGTTTCTAAGCATTATTTTAAAAAATATTAACTTCCTAAACACTTTCCTCCGCAAAAGCTCTAACTGTGTCAAATTTCATACTCCTCAGTTTGCATCATTTTCGTAAAAAATTTTAAAAGAAGTTTTCGCTCCACATATTAATATAATAGTATATAATGATTCTTCCAATGTGGAGACGTTTTAGATAATGACAATTCCAGTATCCTCTGTAATAATAGGTCTTTACCTATTAAATTGCCGTTCTGCAGTACTGGCCATTTCAATCAAAATAATTTTTGTTTGGCTAAGAATTCTAATTTCAAATTAATTTTATTTTAAAAACATGGAATTCTTTTTCCAAAAGTAGTCATTTGTTTATTGATTAGTGTTACATTTTCATCGCATTTCAATCTTTTTCGTCATCATGGATACGTTAAAAATTCGAATAAATATGAAATATGAGTACTGTCGTGGCAGCAACGCAGCACAAGCGGCACGCAACATTAACGACGTTTACGGAGCTAACACTACAAATCAACGCACCACCTCTTATTGGTTTGCTCGCTTCCGTTCTGGAAATTTCGACCTGAAAAATGAACCTCGCGGTCGTTCGAAGACTTTGGTCGACAATGACGAATTAAAGGCGATTGTGGAAGCTGATGATGCACAGTCTACGGCTGAATTAGCAGCAGCTTTCGACGTTAGCGTCAAAACAATATTGGTCCATTTGCGTCAAATTGGCAAGGTAAAAAACCTTGACAAATGGGTGCCCCACGAACTCAATGATCGCCAGCGCGAAGTACGCGTCGAGACGTGCCTTAGACAGCTCAACAGACACACAAATTAAGGAATTTATAACCGCATTGTTACCTGCGATGAAAAATGGATTCTGTTTGATAACCGCAAGCGCTCAGCAAGTTGGTTGGATCCTGGTTCAACACCTAAACAATGCCCTAAACGAAAACTTACTCCTAGAAAAGTGATGGTCACTGTTTGGTGGTCTAGCGCCGGTGTGATTCATCACAGCTTCTTACCGAACGGGGTGAGCATTACTGCAGATGTGTTCTGTGAAGAACTGAACACAATGATGGAGAATCTGGCACATCTCCAACCAGCATTGGTCAATCGCTCGTCTCCGCTGCTCCTGCACGACAACGCGCGACCTCATACTGCACAGCAGACGGTCTCCAAGTTGCAAGAACTGGGGTTGGAAGCTCTCCGTCATCCGCCCTACTCGCCAGACCTTGCACCTACAGACTACTACTTTTTCCAAAATTTGGATAACTTCTTGGCGGGAAAAAAATTCAATACCCGAGAGGCAGTACAAAATGCCTTTGAAGAATTTGTTGCCTCCCGTCCAGCTGATTTCTTTAAGAAGGGCATCAATAAACTGCCACTGCGTTGGCAAAGATGCATTAATTGCATGGGTGATTACTTCGATTTTTTCATAAAAAAACGGCAATTTCATAGGTAAAGACCTAATATCTTACTTTAAACATCGTCTTGTTTCAGATGAACAATATCTGAATACGGCAGCTTCAACGAGCACCAGTGGTCTGAGGATAGTGAAGTCTGTCTGTGTGTCCGACATCTTCAACAACGGGCAAGTGGTTGAAACTAATGAAGTGCAATGTTTCACTCAGTATAGTGGTAAGTGAAACACACTTGCGACTCTTGTAGTGTAGGTGTCAATGAGATTCATAGCTCACCATCTGGTGTTTATCCTGCACTAAAATAAAGCTAAAATAAAGTTAATTTATCTAAAACATTTCTTTTTATATATTTGGAATACTTTTAATCGTATTTAATGTGATTATTTCCGCTATCTTTGGGCATTTTTAAACAACCAAAATAAGCTTCGCTTCATAAGAGCAGAAAAATGATCCTAAATGCGACCTCTTTTTGTAAATTTTGGGTGATGACTTGAGGAGGTTCTGGAAAATTATTTTTATTTTTCTAAAAATCATATTTTTTATAATATTTTTAACCTATTTTTAGATAAAGTAGTACCTAATTTATTTGTGACAATAATTGTTAGTTATGTAGGATTTAGTTTCATTTGGTCGCAAAACGTACCGAAAGACGGCTAATTTATGTCAAATTCGCAATACGCAAGCAGTTTGGCTTGAGGTTTCTAGGCTAAAAGGATATGGGTCTTTAGTCAAAATGCATTATATAATTTCGACGGCGAAGATCGAAAACAAAATACAGTATGGGATCACATAAGGCTTCGCAAGCGACATGTCACTTAGCGATGACTTATGTCAAATCCCATAAATTTTTGATTTCGAACTTCGTCGTCGAAATTATCGAATGCATCTTGACTAAAAGGCAAGGACTGTTTCCATATTCCAGACCTGGCTCTGCTCGGGCGCAGTCGGCTCATGTCAGTGCGCATGCTCGACTCCATGAGGGAGATGACGATAGAAGCGAAGCCGGTGGTGTATGGTACCGAAGTTGATAGTAAGTGCTACATTGATAAATAACAAATTGGTGCAAAATATTGTGTTTATTGGCCAGTCGTGCTATTAGCAGTTTATCAACCTCCCTACCAGCCCAATGAAAAGAATGAAATGATTTTTTTTTATTTCCAAATGAAACTTGACAAGCTTTTTTCGGAAAGTCAACAGAAAAAGCTACCACCGGTTCAACCCTAACCCGTCGATAAGAACCGGCGTAGAAACTCGCACGGGGCCATATTTTAGCAAAAGATGCTGAAAAATAATAATTAGAACTTTGAAAAATAATAATTAGAAAGTACCCACTTACTTAATTATAGTACGACCACGATCTCAATGTCTTTCGGCTAAAAACGAAGATGCTGAGTGCCATTAGCAACATGGTTTTTATGTAGATAGTTACTAGCTTTATTAAAGTTGCATCATTTTAATTTGAATAGCAATTAACATGATTTTGTTCTACAAGAAATCGGTTGTTCAGAAATTGCAAATTTTATTATTCCTTATGTTGAACAGATTCTCTATTTTCAAAATCGGCCGATGTGTCCACGGATACGCCCGTCAAAGCTGACAAAAGTGTTTTAACGTTGGCACTAGGTATTGAAAAGAACACTCAGTATGAAGGTACACATATCTTTGACATACATAGTGTCGAACAAGTTGCCGCTGGACCAGGCATAAGATGAAAATCGCTTAACAGCGCCGTTGAATCGTACGTACACATACTCACTTGTAAATACGTAGTTCAACTATGTATGCAGTCGTTGCGCTAACTTCCTTTGTGTACAAATATTTTGAGGCGTCCCAGTTAAATGGGGAAATATTTAGATACTCGTCGGTCGAGCGGGAACTTTTTCGATATTGTACATACTTAAATTTGTAATATTATAAGGACATCACTGAAAATAAGTGCTAAATAATAATTATGGTCTTCATTAGAACAAAATGAAGTCCAGAACTTTACAAATTCTACTTGGGTTATTTATGTTAACTTACATAGTTTACGTGTATTCACGTCAGAGATAAAGTTGTTTAATAACTCCGGACGCGCGTCTGGCATTATTTGTACATTATTTTCTATTCCAACATCTGTTCAGTGGTATCTATGATAAAACTAATTTACCATTGCACGGAATAAAATGTGATTTTCATAATTATTAACATATATTTTTATTTATAATAATAATAATAATAATTATTATTATTATTATAACCTATATCGCTAGATGAAACTTGTAATAAGTTTTATTTAGAAATTTTAACCAGAAACTGAGTTGTAAAAACTCGACATTAAATTATGATTAGATACTAGATAGGTAATGTCTACCAACATCCTCCTAGTCGCATGTGTTTTTATGCGACTAGGAGATAAGCTTAGGTGACGCATCACGCCGTTTCGGAGTTATATGTCCAAATCCTAAAGCATAGATTCACAGTTAAGTTACACGTTAAACCTGGCCCGGGATCTCAAAATCATCAACATATTGGATGTCAAACTTTTACGAAAAAGCCACTCTATCTAGGTAATGATGATGCTAAAAGAAGGCACAAACAAAATGTATAGTCTACTCGAGTTAAGAAGTCAGAAGTAAAAAAAAAAAATCACACGTAAATAATATGTCAAAATGGCTTACTATGATTGGTTAAGGTGCACACGGCTTTATGCGTCAAAGGTTAATTTTGTTACATTGTGGTTTTTTTTTTCTTTTTATTCTTTTTTTTACATTGTCTTCTTAACGCTATACGTTTTATATGTATTACATATACCCTATAGTGTATACATTCAATTACTCACTATTTTCAGTATTAGGACCTACGCCAGTCCCCTGTCAGGACTCCAATAACGCGAATACCAACCCGGCCTGCCTCGCAGACTTCGTGATCTCCAGCAATTTGAACGCGCAGAAATGGATGAGGGACTATCAGAATGGTAAGTTTTTATGGTGTAGTAGAGGGCAAATGAGCAGAGGAAGCGCTTGATGGCAGGTGATTGCAGTTGCCGCAGACAGGAGCATACAATTGCAATATATTTCGCGCCCTCTGGTCACAGATTAATAAATAGTTTCTTGTGTAATTTACATCAGACTTCACATAGGTCGTCAAAGATTTTGAACGGCCGCCGACACCAATAAGATCAATTGTGGCGTTGACAAAAAAACACCGTTTACGCCTTGTACAGTATGTGCTTAAACGATTCCCGTCTGTGGCTAGAAAATCGACTTATCAAAAATTCTTTCCTTTTTATTGCGTTTGAATATTTGACATGAGTCCTAACTTCAATTCATTTTTACCCGACTACGGCAAAACCAAAAGGACAGTGTTGGCTACATATGTATGCATATATATGTATGTATATATACATGTATGTATGTACATATATGTATGTATATATATGTTCCACCGTAGTGCCTAAACTACTGGTCCGATTTTATTAAGCGACGTGCCAATAGATTCGTAATAATAGCCCAGATTACATAGGCTGTATAATTTACGTAGTCGGGTTGTAGTTTTTTGTAGTAAAAAATTGTAGTGATCATAATTTCAGATGCTGACCTAGTGGAGTCCACGTTAAACCTCAGTCAGATCACAGTGAACGAACTGTTAGATCGCGCCATCACTCTGTCACAGTCGAAGAACCTGCCAGCTACGGAACTAGCCAAGCCACAGAATGCCTTCAGCTGTGGTAAGTGATATATATTATGAACTGGAAATAATAATAATAATAATAATAATAATAATATCTATAGACGCCTCCACACCACGTCAATCTGGTCCCGTGGTAAGTTCTCTAACACCTTGTGTGACAGTTACCAGACAACGGAAATATATTGAATAATTTTATAATATATACACATATTAAACACAATATACATACATCCATGCCCCAGGAACAAAGAAAACTTTTTTGTTTCTTTGGCGGGATTCGAACTCGCGACCTGCGGCTTGAGAACTGACGAGCTCAACCACTGAGCCACAGAGGTCGTCAAATACGCGGTGAAGAAGTAATTATTTAAGACATATACAAGGCCTGATGCGTAAGGGCTTGCCGCCAAGTAACAGTGGGAAAGCTACGCTTCGGCACGAATGGGCCGGCTCGAACCTCACAGAAAACCGGCGTGAAATAACGTTTGCGTTGTGTTTCGCCGAGTGAGTGAAGTTACCGGAGGCCCAAGGGGGGGATTGGGGATTTTAAGGACCAGGAACGCAAGTCGCAACACTAGAGGAATTACAAGTGTAACTCCTCTGGTGGCGCGAGTTTATATGGGCGGCGGTAATCGCTTACCATCAGGCGATGCGTCTGCTCGTTTCCTGGATCATTTCATTAAAAAAAAACAACTATCAACAACTGCGACCACTTCACAGTTGAAAGTGCGTTTCGAGTCCGGCCATTCCATCAAAATACGCCATCACCCTTCTAACTCCAACAAGAACAAGAAAAATGCTAGCGTTATTTTCCCCCAGTTTTCTTTGAGACCATGGAATCATTATAGGTATATATTTCATATTGCAGTTACCATGGAACAACATGAAGAATCAGATTTTAGTAAAAATGCAAACAGTGAAAAGATTTCAGACGATAATATTACTAATGTATCTAACGTGACCACTGGCAGGAACAATTCAACGGGTAATAAAATCAATATTATTAATAATTATATAATACACCTACATAGTGTAGGTAGGTACTTAGATATTATAGACAGGGTAAAACGAAACTATCAACAAAGTTGGCGAATTTTCATGCTCATGTAAAAATTGTGAAAAATCTAAGTACACAACAAAAGAGGTTTGTTGCCTGACTACGGCGAAGCTAAAAGGAAGAAGGGGATTTTGGCAGTCTATGTATATATGTTTGTTCCACTGTAGCGCCTAAGCTACTGATCCGATTTTAATGAATGAGGTGTTAATAGATTTTTAATAATAGCCCGAGTGACGTAGGCTATTGAATTTACGTAGCCGGGTTATAGTTTTTCCTAAAAAATATATAATTATTATTTTTGTGAAGTTTTGAATTTTATCTAGATTTAAAAAAAGGAAAAATATTAAACATAAATTTATGTAATTACAAATTTAAGCTAACATTTTAATATTTTATCAAGCCTTTCAAACGAAATCCATAAGTCGATACTAAGCAGGTACTATCGAACAAGTTGCCGCTCGACCAGGCATAAGCTGTAATTTATCGCTTAACAGTGCCGTTGAATCGTGCGCACGCACACATACCTACTCACGTGTAAATAAGTAGTTCAACCACGTCTGCAGTCGCTGCGTTCACTTACTTTGTGTTTAAATATTTTGTGGCGTCCTAGTGCAAAGGAAAATATTTATAAACTGATCGAGCAGGAACTGTGTCCATGTTGTACGTTATTGTCATTTTCAATATTTTCCGCGATAACAGGAGCCGATTGATAACATTATTATTGATGGGTGGATTAGGACCATAAAATATGGACGCACTACACCACCTGTATATTATGTCGGTCGTCATACGCCTTATTCGTCGGTCGTGGTACGCCCGACGCCGGTCATCCGTCTCGGTCCTATGATAGGGTCGATATCTCTGAAGGCCCTTTGAAATACTCGATTGTTGCCCAGCGAAACTTATAGCATCGATTGTTTATTAGTAGTCGACATGCCTCGTCTATAATAGGCTAAATGACAAATTTTTTATTGCATAAATGAATAGTACTCTTAATACGAGTAACTTCTCAGAAGAAACAGTATATCAAAAGTCAATATCTTCAAAGGTACAGCGATTTGTGTACAAAATTTCGCAAGTCTCGTAAAAACGCTCAATACTAAAGTCATACCTAGATGTGACGTATGAAGTATAAGGTAGCATAATATTTGTATAATAATAAATATCTTCGATATTTGTGCGTTTAAGTTCATACTTACCATAATAAATGTTTTTGTAGATATATAAATAATGTAACTTGTAAGTAATGATGTAGGTTTTGTTTACTAATTTAGCAAAATAAAAATTCATTTTTGTACAACCAAGTAGTAATGCCTCAATATTTCTGAGTATAATAAGGAAACTAAATATTTTATCTCCCCTATCATTTAATAGTGAAAAACGCCAACTTTGTAGACAGAATAGTCTGCACAGTTTTTTTTTTTTATTTAATTTAAAATATTATAATTATCACATAAAAAAAACCTTTTTCCTTTAGTGCCTGTGAAACGAACATCAAAGTCTTCTATAAATATCGTTCTGAAACTGAGTCGGCGAAACAAGAAAGACTGCGTGATCTCTATAAACTTTGACACACAAAACAAAAATACCTACTAGGCAAGTTTCTTAATATTACCTTATTCTCTACATAGGTAGGTACTATCGAAAAAGTAGCCGCTCAACCAGGCATTTACATTACATTAGATCAAAATTGCTTAACAGCGCTGGATGAATCTTGCGCACACACACATACTCACGAGTAAACACGGACTTCAACTACATCTGCAGTCGATGCGGTTACTTCCTTTGTGTTTAAATATTTTTCTAGGCGACCTAGAAAATGTTTAGAAACTGGTCGAGCATGATCTTTGCCGATACTGAACATGGAATAAAATTTAACAGCACGCACACATACTCACGTCTAAACACGGATATCAACCACGTCTGCAGTTGATGCGGTCACTGCCTTTGAGTTTAAATATTTTGAGGCGACCTAGGGCAAAGGAAAATGCTTGGAAACTGGTCGACTATGAACTTTGCCGATACTGAACATGGAATAAAACTTAACAGCACGCAACATACTCACGTCTAAACACTGACTTCAACCACGTCTGCAGTTGACGCGGTCACTGCCTTTGTGTTTAAATTTTTTGAGGCGACCTAGGGCAATGGAAAATGTTTAGAAACTGGCCGACCATGAGCTTTGCCGATATTGAACATGGAATGAAACTTAGCAAAGTTGGCGGTTGGCATTTTGAAAAAGTTTTTTCTGCAATAAGTTTATGAAATTACACTAGCACGCTTAAGATTTTCATGACAGCGTAAAGTGATAACCATTAAACCTACCACAGTAAAATTGTCTTTATTTTAGTTACCTTTCTTATATACCTTTAGGTATGTACCTACCCAATGGTACACGGTAGGTACGCAATATAACACACATGAATGACCGTCAACTTTGATGATATACGTAGGTACATAATAGGTAAATAATATCTATGTTTTAATAAATCTTACAAATAGGCAATTTTCTTTGTCTTTTTACCCGACTACGGCGAAGCCAAAAGGAAGGGTAATGATTCATAAAAGTATTTTCGTTGGGACTAGAATAGAATTATCCAGTAGATTTAACTTTTGCAAGTAATCGATGATTTAGTCTTTCAATTGGTAGTTAATTCTAATGATTTAATGTTTTTCTGCGTCTCTGTGACATCGTACTTAGTTGGTTTAGTACATACTTTAGATTTTAGTAGTCAAATAGGTAGGTAAAATATAAAAACAAAGTTCCTGCTCGAAACTTTTTCCACTGCACTTGGACACCTCAAAATATTGAAACACAAAATAAGTGACCGCAACGACTGCAGACGTAGTTGAACTGCGTATTTATTGTTATATGTTATAACTATGTATTCAACGGCGATGCCTGGTCGCACGGCAACTTGTTCGATAATACATTCGCATTAAAAATGCTGCTCCTTAGTCGTCACTGTCGCTAGGTGCTGGCCGCTGGGTCTTTGGCCTTGGACTAAGATCCCAGGCCCCCCAGACTACCCTTATATTCTTTCTAAAACCTAAAAATTTGATTGATACTTTTTCGAATTAAGTAAAAAGTGAGAAAAAATTTCCGCAACTTTAGCGCCCACCGCATAAATTAGAGGGTATATGTTATACGTTCATTATACACACTAACCCCCTTACTAATAAAAATATTTACACAATGTATAAGGAATACAATGTTTTGTCCTTGACGGATACTTTGGAAAAATCGCTTGAATATTACCCAAGCTACATATACAAACAATAATACAAAATATACAAAATATACAAAATAATACAATAATACAAACTACAATATGTACATTTTATCATTAAGAACGCATGGGTAGTCTGGCGGGCCTGGGATCTCAGACCACCTAATTGGGTATCAAAGGCCAATTGTCTCATTCTCAAACCCTTTACTACTACCTACTTATGGGTTTAAGTACATACCTACCTACTTATGTTAGTATCCGTGTACTAAAAATCACTCTACAAAACGCATCTAAGCTAAGCGAATTTAACCATTTGTTGTAATATTAATTCTTATACTTAAACACATTTTCATCTTTTGTATTCGTGTTTCTGTCCGATATCTTGTTTGGCCCAAAACATTTGCCCGTTGTTGAGGCCTTCTTTCTCAAACATTTCACATTTTGACTAGTACCTAATGTTGGAAAATCGTCCAGTATTTTTGCTTTACGACATTGAAATAAACAAAATTTGAATATTATCAGCGTCTGGGTATCTAGAAATGTACGACTTTTCAGTAAATTCGGACAAAGTAAGTAGATAATACTTATATTATTATATCACACAAAAAATATTGTCTACTTGGGCACCATAATTGCTTTTTGTAGGTACCTAATACTCATACGGAATACCAGAAGCTTATTCGTAATTCTATTTTGGAGGTAAACTAAATATCTACCTATAATAACACTGATGTGTTATTATAGGTACTTATACATATTTAGTGTTATTCTCATAGCGTTTATTATAGGATACCAATTTGAATGTTCCCTTTTGTACGAGCGGAGTCGTACATTAACGCTTGTTTAGTATAACCGCTGACCGTACACTTTACACACGCTGTAAAATTGTGTAAACGTAACTATATTTTTAATGACAATAAACACTTTGAACGGGTCACTGCTGTCGTCATTCCTTGAGTACAGATTTATTTTGGACTACTGTATTAGTATTATTTTAAACATCCCTACACCTTTGTTTAATATGATGGTTTCGATAACTATAATAGTTTCGTCTAATATCTTAACGATAATAATTACACTTAATAAGTAGTTTGTATTATAGAAAACACATAACCCAAAAACTATCAGTACAGTTTTACTAGAATAATTGTGAAACTGGAGGAGTATGATAATTAGCCGGTAAATAAAAGTTGATGTGGAGGAAGTTGTGCAGAAAGCTAATACTTTTTAAATAATGAATAGAATATAAACTTTTATTTTTTCATCACACAACACAGATGATATGGTATACAAGGGAATAAACTAAAAATGTGCCTAGCATTATTATAAAATACCATGTATGCGTTGTGTGATGTTCAAAATTGACCCTAGCTCAGCTATACGCAGCAAGAAAGCCTGCTACACTGGTGGTCTGCAAGGGCCAATGAGTGAATTCACCACATAAAAAACAAACAACAATTACATACAGCTACACAAGACACAGAAAGGAAAATTACAGCGCAACCAATAGAAAAAAAGGAAAACAAAAAAAACAATAGGTCAGGTCAGTCTATGGGTATTCTGACAAAGTGACATTTGACAGATTACAATCCACATTTTACAATTATTGTGGTCTGTGACGTGGCATGTGGGCATCTAAAACTTATTTACTATCGACATTAATTTAATAAATAAGAAGAAAAGTGTGAAATGTTATAGTGCTAAATATTATAAATACGACGGACATGTGACACATACAGGACATACAGGACAACGACAAACAGAAGAAAAAAATATGAGCAAGAAAAACAATGCTTAAAAATACAGTAACAACCACAACAACAACAACGTACACCAGCTCAGATTATAACCACACACTTCCGTGCGATTATAAAATACAATTTTAATACACATTGACGTTTGATAATCTGTCACAAGTCACAACATTTACATTTTTTTTTCTATTCAAGAGGCAAAAGAACCCGTATTAAGTTAAACTTAAAAATTATGCCAATTTGGAGCGCCTCCAGTTTACTTAGTTTTGTCTTAAGGATAATAGTTAGGCTTACATTATTTTAATGCTGACGCATACTCAATAGTTAGTTAGCTGTTAATCTATGAGATTTATTACCTAACTCTGCAATTCGAATCAAAGTACTTAGGTACATGGAAAATTTCTTACAGCTCTGCAAATTAAAGTTACTAGAATATAGCTACTAGCGACAAGAAAGCAAGCTACTAGCACTCTGGCGACCAAAAACTAGCGAAGCATGCTAACAGCTGCTGCAGCTACCACGAATAGCTTTTGAAAATACCCAATAATAATAAATAAATAATAATAATATTGTTATTTCAGGACGAAAAATGCAAGCGCCATCTATTGAAGATTTAACTGCAACAGAGTACGACCATGTTAATTGTCAGAATCAAAACAATTTCAAAACCCATAACTCAAACGCTTCAAGTCTTAGGATTAAGGTCTTATCGTCAACGGAAAACGCCGTGGATATTCGTGGCACAGGGAAGGACGATTTAAAGATGGTTTATTTTTATCTTAGCGCGATTGAAGGTAGAGTTAAAAGATTGAAAGAAAGACAACTGTATACGAAGTGTAGGAAAATTCCGCTAGATAGCGTTTATACGAATATCTGACCACAATGAATTTATGAAATATGTACAGGATACAACTTCATAAAATTTCGTAAAATAATGTTCCCGTTTTGTACCCAAAAACCAACTAAGAACATTGTACTCAATACAATATCGCTATAATATCTGAAAATCGTAATATTGTCTGAAAATGTATTATTTTGAACCGTATTTTTTACAAAAATTAAAGAGAAACAAATCTTCAGCTTTACAATATATTTACTATAGATCGATAATATTGTTAATAAAACTTATAAAACAGAATAAATGCAAAATCATTATTAGCAGTCTCTTTTTAAAAACTTAGCATTTTCTTATAGTAAAAATAATATTGAATAAACATTTTAATATATTCTAATAATACAAAAGCAGTATTTACATTATTACAATATAACATTGCGCAACGTCTATGTGCATGTTTCCAATGTTTACAAAATTTATTAAAATTAACATCAATGGAACATAAATGGACGCTGGTTCTTATAAGCAGCAGGCAGTGTGCGGCCATCGGCTGTACACCCAGGTCGTATAGCGCAGGCGTACAGCCTTAATATACAGCCATGCAGGACAGCCTTACCGTACTGCTCAGCTGTACTGCATATATTTTGTCCCAGCCGCAGTCGGCGAGCTGGGCGCGGCCACCGGCTGTACAGCCCGGCCGTCCGTCAGTATGTACTCACTACGAGGCTGTCCCAGATGTGTTGATGTGTTCTATAGAAGAAATCTCGTCAATTTATTAAAGATTAACTCGTTGTTACGTTAATTTTGTGATTGATGGTTATTTTTTTTGTTTTCTTACATGTTGAATTATCGTTACTAATTGTTTAATTGCTAGTATGTTTTCATTTTAAACACGTTTTTCTCTCACGAAATTGAAAAATTCTTTCTTTGGAAAAATAAAGGAAACGTTAGTATAAGCCAACCAGCGAGTCTTTTTAGGGTTCTTACTGGTCTCTACTCTCTGCGTTCTATTTTAAAATAAGAACTAAAAAGTGCCGTGTCCCTTATACCATAGTGGTATAATTTTCTGACATGCTTGCTCCATTTTCCGACATGCTTTCGAGCATGCTACGTTGTAGCATGCTCGACACAGTCGAAAGCCTTGGATAGATCACAAGAGACGCCAAGTGTATCATGCGATCCCTCCCAGAACTCAAATATGCTGCATGGAAGACTGATGCCAGTACGGCCTGGCTGTACATCCGGTGGCCGCACACTGCCTGCATACTGCAGCTGGGTCAAAAGACATGTAGAAAAGCTGAGCTGTACGGCAAAGCTGTTTATCAGCGTCCATTTATGTTCAATTGATGTTAATTTTAATGAATTTTATAAACATTGGAAACTTGTACATAGATATTGCGCAATGTAATATTGTAATAATGTAATAATGTACTGCTTTTGTCTTAATTAAATGTTTAATAAATATTATTTTTACCATAAGTCAAAGTCAAAGTATTTTTTTTTTATTTAAAGTTAGTATTTTTATACACTTTCTGAACGACGGTCTACATGATGCCTACCACCGGTTCGGAAACTAGCCCGGCGAGAAGAACCGGCGTAAGAAACTCGCACGGGGCCACCTTTTAGCAAAAAGATGGGAAAATTGATATTTTAAAAAAAAATATTTACAATGTTGTAACTTTATCTAAATGACAGAAGTAATAAATACATAGAACATATTTAAGTACATAAAAAAAGCCTCGCAGGGGCCATCTTATTCCCAAGGTGTGCAATCGTTAATGAAATTACTAACTTTATAACAACTTGTACATAAATATTGCGCAATGTACTATTTATTGTAATAATGTACTGATTTGCATTTATTTTATGTTTTACAATTTTTTATTCATAGTTAGTATTTTTATACACTTTCTGAACGACGGTCTACATGATGCCTACCACCGGTTCTAGAAACTAGCCCGGCGAGAGGAACCGTTCTAAGAAACTCGCACCTTTTAGCAAAAAGATGGGAAAATTGTTATTTTCAAAAAAATATTTCACAATGTTGTAACTTAATCTAAATAACAGAAGTAATAAGTACATAATATAACATACTAAAGTACATAAAAGCAGCCTTGCAGGGGCCCATCTTATCCCCAATCGTTAAGGAAATCACTAACTTTATAGCAACTTGTACATAGATATTGCGCAATGTACTATGGTAATAATGTACTGATATGTATTTATTTTATGTTTTATAATTTTTATTATCAATCGCTAACAACACACTAATTGTGGTGTGTGTGTTGTCACCCGTAGTGATTACATACTGACTTGCGGCCGGGCTGTACAGCCGGCGGCCGCACCCAGTTCGCCGACTGCGGCTGGGACAAAATATATATACAGCCTTGCCGTACAGCACTAATTGTGGTGTGTGTGTTGTCATCCGTAGTGATTACACACTTACGTACGGCCGGGCTGTACAGCCGGCGGCCGCACTCAGTTCGCCGACTGACAGGTGAGCAGAACGGCAAGGCTGTCCTGTCGGGCTGTATATCAAGGCTATACGGCAAGGCTGTCTTGTCGGGCTTTAATTAGTTTCGCTCTGTTTTAATTTGAATGAAATGTATTCATCTGACAGCTAGGTATGTTAATAATACCAACATAAAAACATTAGTTTAAAGATGCTTTAAAAAATTCGAATAAAATATAAAAACTTAACCGTTCCGAAATTGATTGATTAGACGAGGGAAACGCTATCAGAAGCTTTTGCGCGATTCCCCACAGTCCAGGATATTTTTCAGGTATTTCTGCCAGCAGCCAAAATTTTTGATACCCTCTTTTAAATGTCACTTTCAGCTCCTCATTAGTGCTAAGCTCGAGTAGCTCCTCTTGTAATATTACATTCTCCACTTCCGTTTCATCAAATGGATTTATGATCCATGGTGGTATTTCTTTTTGACGACCTCTGTGGCTCAGTGGTTCAGCGCGTTGGTGCTCAAGCCGGGGGTCGCGGGTTCGAATCCCGCCGAAGGAACAAAAAGTTTTTCTGAGTTCCTGGGTCATGGATGTGTATTAAATATGTGTATAATATAATAAAAATCTTAAATATATGTATAGTATAAAAGTATTAAATATACTTCCCGTTTTCTGGTACCTGTAACACAAGTTCTACGGATACTTAGCACGGGGCCAGATTAACGTGGTGTGAAGCGTCCATAGATATTTATATTTATTTATTATTTTATTTCCATCGACAGAATGTCTTCAAATCTGATTTTAAAATCATCATGCACGGCAATCAAATGTTGAACGTATGTCTGAATATTTTCATCAAGGCATTCTACGAGTACCTGCGATATGTTTGAAAACTGTGAAAATTCGCGCCGACCAATATTTTCCTTCATAAATTTCAATTTACCTATAAAAGCTGAAATTACACTCTTTGTTTTTATTAAATTAAGGCTGTCCCCTCGTAATTGTAAGTTGAGGTAATTAAATTTTTTGAAAAAATCTGTCATATACGCGATGTCTGCTTTAAAATTGTTTTGGTTTTTTTTAAATCAGGATCTTTACTTTCCAGAAATTCTAAAACTGAGTCAAAAAGTGAATAAAATCTTGATAAACATGCACCTTTCGACAACCAGCGTACTTCGGTATGTAACAGCAATCATTGGAAGTTTTCATCATTTTCACGTACAATTGTGCAAAAAAGCGCGTATTCAATGCATTGCTTCTAATTTTGTTAACTGCATTAATCACAAATTGAAGCGATTGGTGCAATCTGTCACTTAAATTTTTCGCTACTAGATGTTGCCGGTGGATAACACAGTGAATTGCAGTTACCTCTGGTATAATTCTTTTAAGATGGCCTATAAACCCACGATATCGCCCGACCATGGCAGGAGCTCCATCTGTTGCCACCAAAATAACGTTTGTAAATGGAATCTATTTTTCTTTAAAAAAATCACTCAGGACATTAAATATTGATTCACCTTTAGTGTCCGTCTTCAAAGTTTTCGCGAATAGTAGCTCTTCATGAATTTCTTCACCCATAACAAATCGAACTTATGCCAATAATAATGCTTCATTGCCGGGTGAAGTTGACTCGTCCAGTTGAATAGAAAAATGAGTTGTTTGCAGATAATCACACAAGAAACTTTCAACATCAGAGCTCATTTCATCAATACGTCTTTGTACAGTGTTGTTACTCAAAGGAATTCTTTTGAGTAGGTATGTCAAATGAAGATTTGTGCATAACAGTTTTTAAAACCTCTTCAACAGCAGGTAAAATTAACTGTTCTCCAATGGTGTGCGGTTTTCCAGATTTTGCTATAAGTAATGAGATATTGTAAGATGCCCGCAAGCCATCATCGTTGCTTTCAGACGTTAAAGCGAACATACTGTGCACGGTGGGTCTTTTTTCATATTTTTCCTTTAATGTTTGTAAATATTTTAAATCTTTACCTATTTTATCAGGATGACACCTTCTTAGGTGGTCTTCCAGCTTTGATGGTTTCATAGAGTCATTGCTCAAAACTTTGTTGCATAAAAGGCATGTGGGCAATCGTTTGACTTGCCTGTGATGGAAGAAAACCAAATTTTAAATATTCAACACTGTACTGACGACACTTCTTCTTAGATTCGGTCATGTTTCGTATCAATTTTACCTACCTGTAAATATTAAATAAAACTCGCGGACTCAGCGCGATACCGACATGGTCTGGGTTCGACTCCCAGTTCGGAACTATCCATTTTTTTCTTAATTTATTTATAAATTGTCTTTTTGAGAAGGTTTAATTTAGGTATCATATTATTTAAAATAACAAGCCAACATTTTAGTTTCTCACTATCGAAACCAAATTAACTACCCCTGCTTACGATTGTAGACCCCCATTTTTTGTTACGTCCAACGTAGACCCCCGTCGAGTCTCCTTGGACCCCTGGGGGTCCACCTAGACAACTTTGGGAATTACTGATGCAGACCGTCGTTCAGAAAGTGTATAAAAATACTAACTTTGAATAAAAAAAAATACTTTGACCTTAACTTATCGTAAAAATAATATTTATTAAACATTTTAATATATTCTATCCTATATCATATATTTTGTCCCAGCCGCAGTCGGCGAACTAGGTGCGGCCGCCGGCTGTACAGCCCGGCCGCACGTCAGTGTGTAATCACTAATCACTACGGATGACAACACACACACCACAATTCTGCCCTGGTAATCGATATAGCAGTAAGTCAAAAAAGGCGGTTTCGAGAAAACCACGCGCAAAGTTTCTGTCACAATTTAAGCGTTTGTGATAAAATTATACACTCGATTTTTATGTTCTATATGTCAAAAGAAAGGGAAAAATGTGTTCTTTACAGTAAAATAACATTGTTTTAACATTTTAATAGGGTTGTCGTAAATCATAACAAATCGTGTCTTCATTACCATATTCTTAACTAATTTTAATCAATATTTAGGTAAGAGGGCAGTAACTGCCATAGATACTGCACTCTTGCTTAGTATTATTTCATACTGCTATATTGCTTACAGAATACAAAATAATAAATTTAAATTACAACTTAAAACAGCAGTAAAGAAGCATTATACTGCCCTTTACCTTAGATTTTAAATATATTTTGGCTATTTCACTATGGAGTACAGAACGTTACCTACTGCTTTTTAGAGTAGTGTGTGCTTTAGGTGTTTTCAGAATTTCTTGAGCAGTATATATATAGCAGCAGTAAATACTAGGTAAAATAAAAAAAATCGTTAAAAATAATATCAAAAACTAGTTTTATTCATTAAATGTAATGAGATCCACAATTATATTGGTTCTTGTTATTTGACATAACGCTATAAACTAATAAACTATAACTAATAAAAAACAAAACTTCTTTAAAAATATAATTATTTATAAAAGCTTAAAACTTAATCAGATAAATCGCATATCACATAATGGTACTGCTTTCTAGGCACAAAATTATTCTTACAATCTAACTTTCGTTTTAATTGTAAAACATAATTAATGAGATCAATAGTCTTAGTTGTAATTATTTGGCATAACACTTATAGGTATACTTACTTAATTAAAACCGAAAATGTCTTTATAACATACTTATTATCAAAACCTAAGACTTTATCAGATAAAATATCACCTTTTTGGTACCTACGTTTTTGGCACTAAATTACTCTTAATCACTAATACAAAACAAAAGTAGCTAACTTCAAACAGCTTTTTAACATAAAATAATTTCTATAAAATAAAAAAATACAAAAGTTAAGGCACGTAAACATGTAGGTATTTTAATTTAAAATACGCCCTGTTCGTTTTTAACGATAATTAAAAATATTATTCATCACTTTATTAGCTACTGTTTTTCATTTTCACCGACTTCATCTTCCTCGATTGCCAAGTTTTCAACATTAATTACAAACTAATTTTCCCAAAAAAATCTACGATTAACAGGCAATAACGGACACAAGTTTTGAATTATCTGCTTTTTCCTTTCGTCATCAATTCCTCTTTCAATAATTCTGTGATCATGATAAGGTATTTCTTTTAATTTAAGGAATTTCATCTGTAAAAACCTTAATAATCGGAATGTTTCGTCTTGATGGCTAATCTTGTAATGAATATCAAAACTCCCTCTGATAACTTGTATTGTACAGCAACTATGTCTTTCAAGTATACCCTGGGCTGAGAATTTCGGAGCCTATGCTGAGATGATTTATCTTGAAACTGGAAGAAGTCGGTTACGTTCATTTTTTTAACAAAAACAAAAACTCGCACACCTCGCACAGAGCACTAAGAACGTGACAAGCGAGCGCGAGGACAAACTCAGATATAAATTATTATTTAAAACGGAATAGTAATTAGCTTTATTTTAAATTTAGGTAAGTTATTTATGTCACACAACAAAGCATATTAAATATAAGGACTCCTTACAATATTTAAAATAAAAAATAACTACCTACTCACCTTATAACTACCTACTTGGCGCCAAAACTATGCGTCACAAAATGGCGCAAACTATGTAGATGAACGGCACTAAAAATCAGGCGACCATCACTCAACGCCGCTTGAAGCGCAATGACCGAATATTTTGATTTTTGATCAATAAGACGTCGCGTACCTAGTAGCGCAGTAACAACCACTTACTGCTCTATTGATTTACAAAATTATTAAATTATTTCATCTTTTGCCATGTTATAAAAGCAGTAAGGGAAGATACTGTGTTTATATTAATATGTATTTATGAGACATGCATTATAATTACTAGCTTAGAGTGCAGTACAGCTCCATACTGTAGATTTAAGTGGTAAAATTCATTTTGTACATTGGTTAATACTAACGTAAAGAGCAGTATGTTAGAAATTTACTGCTCTTTTGTTAAGAAATATGTGAATACTAATGAAAATGACAGTATGTCAATGAAATACTGCGCTTTTATGTAGTTAACTAAATTATTTTACCGTTCTTACTGCTCTTCATCAAAAAAGAAAATGCATTTCTTATATTACCTACGTAATATAAGAAAATATAATAAAAAGATAATATAAAAACCTCTGATAGGAAGAAAGCTCGTTTGACGTACATTCCAAATCAGTAATAAAAAAAAATGGCCACCTTTGACTTACTGCCATCTCGATTACCACGGCAGAATTAGTGTGTTGTTAGCGATTGATAATAAAAATTATAAAACATAAAATAATGCAAAATCAGTAACTGCATTATTACAATATTACATTGCGCAATATCTATGTACAAGTTGCTATAAAATTCATGATTTTATTAACGATTGCACACCTTGGTAATAAAATTCCCCCCTGCAAGGCTGCTTTTATGTATATATGTATGGTATATGTACTTATTACTTCTGTTATTTAGATTAAGTTATAACATTGTAAAAATATTTTATTGAAAATAACAATTTTCCCATCATTTTGCTAAAAGGTGGCCCCGTGCGAATTTCTTACGCCGGTTCTTCTCGCCGGGCTAGTTTCCGAACTGGTGGTAGGCATCATGTAGACCGTCGTTCAGAAAGCGTATAAAAATAATAACTTTGAATTAAAAAAAAAATACTTTGACTTTAACTTATCGTAAAAATAATTTATTAAACATTTTAATATACTTATTCTATTATGACTAAAGCAGTACATTATTATAATATTATTATAATATGCGCAATATCTTTGTACAAGTTTCCAATGTTTATAAAATTCATTAAAATTAACATCAATTGAACATAAATGGACACTGATAAGCAGCCGCAGTCGGCGAGCTGGGCGCGGCCACCGGCTGTACAGCCCGGCCGTCCGTCAGTATGTAGTCACTACGGGGCGGCGAGCGACCGCGGAGTGAACACGTGCACGAGGCTGTCCCAGCCGCAGTCGGAAGGCGCTGTGCGGAAGCCGGCTGTGCTGCCAGGCCGTACAGCGCAGATTGAAAGAAAGCCGACTGTATATAAAGTGTAGAAAAATTCCGCTTGATGGCCTGACCTCAATGAATTTATTTAATATGAACAGGATACAACTTCTTAAGATTTCGTAAAATAATGTTGCCGTTTTGTACCCAAAAACCAACTAAGAACATAGTACGCCATACTCCCAGAGATGTCGCTATAAGATATAGCGACATTGTAAATTTGTACATTTTTTTACAAAAATAAAAGAGAAACATTTCAGCTTTATAATATATTTGCTATAGATCGATAATATTGATAATAAAAATAATAAAACATAAAAATAAATGCAAAATCATTAATAACAGTCTCTGTTTTAAAACTTAGCATTTTCTTATCGTAAAAATAATATTTAATAAACATTTTAATATATTCTAATATTACAAAAGCATTCTAATCAGTACATTATTACAATATTACATTGCGAAATAACTATGTACAAGTTTCCAATGTTTATAAAATTCATTAAAATTAACATCAATTGAACATAAATGTAAATAACCGTTTCCAATCATACCGGAAACCTTATTTCCACACAAAAGACCATTGCTTCTCTTTTCAAAGTGTTTCAAACACATTATCATTACCAGAGCCCCAAATTACAGCATATTTTCTGAAAATAAATAGACTTTTGTAATCAACATTATCATAGATTATTTTTTTAAAACAGAATACGGTTTGTATTTCTGTAAGTATAGTTTGTCCGCGTTAAGTTTTCAGATAATCATCCCGTACGTCAGAGTGTACTCACTATGGGGCGGCGAGCGAGCGCGGCGTGAACACGTGCACGAGGCTGTCCCAGCCGCAGTCGGCGAGCTGGTGGGGCCGCCGGCTGTTCCAGTCCAGCCCGTAGTTGAACTCCGAGTGGTGACGTATCGTCTCCAGAGGGTCGCAACCGCGGGACACGTCCCACAGTCTGATAGCAGAAGAAAACTTTTAATGGTACAACACTGGCAAAAGAACAAACTTATCACATAATTATATATGGTACAGCCAGCAAACAGGTAGCTCGTACGCGATTACCGCTGCCAATTGACACCCGCAGCACCAGAGAGGTTACATCACACACACACACCACAATTTGTGTGTTGTTATCAGGTTACATCACACACACACACACACCACAATTTGTGTGTTGTTATCAGCTAAATTTCACGGCATGAATTTTGAACAAAGGACATTGAATATTACTATGATACAATTATCCATGGTGACCAAAGGCTAAGAGTAATTGCATCTGGATTACAATGGAATACCACACCCCAGGGTACACATTTCAACGCTTATTCATATAAAATATGATTAACAATTTATTATCTCCACTTCCCTATCTGAAGGAAGGAAGGATCTGAAGTAAAATTATTATGGGATATTAAAAGTTATGCTTTATGAATGAAAATTATACAATCTGGTTGGTGATTAGTTTGGTTTATGGTCGCCGCTTTTTTAAACAGCGGGTAAAAAACGCCAATGTCTTTTCTCAAAATGGTTATAAAAAATTGTTTCAAAATACTTACTACTATTCATGCACGACAAATTATAGAAAAATAAAAAATTATAGATGTTAGAGAAATATTGCATATTGAATAAAACATACCTTGTTGTAAAATCGTACGAAACAGCCGCAACAACATTAGGCGTGTGCGGCGAAAATTGCACTCGCCTTACGGCGCATTCGCATCCTGAAAATAAAACAGACACATTATAAGGAAATTACATCGCATACAATATCTCAGTGTAGTGTCCGACCGAAACTGGTTTTAACGACCGAAACCGAAAACTAAATTCGGCAACGGTCTCAGAGACTTTCTTACAAGGGTAATGTTTTGAGGGAAAAATAAAGGAAACGTTAGTATAAGCCAACCAGCCAGTCTTTTTAGGGTTCCATAGTATCTTTTCATCAAGGAACTCTTATAGTTTGGCTCTGTCCGTCGGTCTGTATGTCTGTCTGTCCGCCCTTCTGGCTCCTGTAATTATGAACATAAATGGATATAATTTATTATACTTATATATACTGTATAGATCTCGAAATTGGAATCATAAAATAACAATAATTTTATATTTTAGTGGCTTTCCATACATGTGACGTGGGGATGGAAAATATTATTTCACTCTACTTTTTTACAAAGTCAACCATTTTCGAGTAATCGGGTCGGATAAAGTGGTTTAAAATTAACTTTCTGGCATTACCCTCAGGTACAATATCTCACTAGCATTAGATCAATCGTCGATCTCACTGGCACTACACTCAGGTACAATATCGCACTAGCATTAGGTCAATCGTCAATCTCACTTGCATTACCCTCAGGTACAATATCTCACTACCATTAGGTCACTCGACCATCTCACTGGCACTACACTCAGGTACAATATCGCACTAGCATTAGGTCAATCGTCAATCTCACTGGCATTACCCTCAGGTACAATATCTCACTACCATTAGGTCACTCGACCATCTCACTGGCACTACACTCAGGTACAATATCGCACTAGCATTAGGTCAATCGTCAATCTCACTGGCATTACCCTCAGGTACAATATCTCACTACCATTAGGTCACTCGACCATCTCACTGGCACTACACTCAGGTACAATATCGCACTAGCATTAGGTCAATCGTCAATCTCACTGGCATTACCCTCAGGTACAATATCTCACTACCATTAGGTCACTCGACCATCTCACTGGCACTACACTCAGGTACAATATCGCACTAGCATTAGGTCAATCGTCAATCTCACTGACACGCTTAACGGCCAACTTTGTAATTTCAATTTCGTTAATCGTCTGTCGTAATAGACATGACGTATTCATCGATTATTTTCACTGGAAACATACCTTTTAATGTAAACATAGGTGATGTTAGCCTCCTTAAGTCCCAACCTCTGATCAATCCATCGGAACCCGCAGTAGCTAGCGCATGCGCATCTATTCTACTCCAATCGCACGAAAGCACCTACAAAATTCGACCTTAACACGTTAGTATAAAGTTCAAATTACAAACTAAAGTTTATAATCCTGTTTATTGGATTATTATAATACCTGAAGATAACTTTTCTCTGGCTTCATAAAGGTGAATACATATTACGAGTTCTTATAAGTAATACATATTCTAATTGTTAAAAGCAGGTTGACATGACATAGTAATATTTTCAGAGGTTTATATTATTTTAAGCATAATTTCCATTAAAAGTCTCTAATTACAATATGTATTGATATACTATTTGATAGCAGAATATTACAGGAGATATTATGTCTGTTAACATTAAAGGTTACCAATAGAAAAATAATCTATGAACATTTAAAATAAATTACAATAAAATTAATTTATTTAGTATAGCGGCCCGCCCAGCTTCTGACGGGTAGATATAGGTAAACAGAAGCAGGTAGGCTTAACAGAAATTATTATTTTAATCACCTATCTGGGATGATGTAGGTTCTAATGTAATGGTGAAATAATTTTTCAAATTGATCAAAGCATACAAACAGCTTTCCTCTTTATACTATTAGTGTAAGGCGCATGATGCTGAGGTAATTCAAATCCAAATTACCTCAGCATCATGCGCCTTCACGACCGCCGCCGGTCTCGCGTCTTGACACGTCCACAACTTTAGATGCCCGTCTCCGGACACCGAAGAAAATGTGGCCGGGGAGTGTGGTGAGAAGGCCGCTGTGTACACCAGCTGTGAGTGACCAGAGAATGTGCTCAGACAGGTCTCTGAGTCTGGATCCCACTGGAAACGAAAGTAGCTGACATTCATAAAGCTGTTTTGATAAGGGTGCTAAAGATACTGATTATGACTCTGAAGCATGTGACATTGATTTAGGGTTACACTGTAGCTCAATTTTCTTTAATATTATGAAATGTAGTTTTGAAGCATTTCTGTTGTTAATTAATTTTGGCGACCCTCATCATCATTATGACTTAAGATAATTTTTATAGTTAGCTTATTTAACATGAGGTTGTAGATACAGAAAAGTTTTTGCAGTTAGCCAATTTTAACAGGAGATTTCATGACCTTTTTTGCCAAGGTGCCACATGCATTTAATATAATATCAAAGAAAGTTGTGTTAGTTACACAGAACGGCTGAACCGATTTGGCTGAAACTTGGTGGGGAGGTAGCTTAGGACCAGGAGTACATAGGATACTTTTTATCCCATTGCCGAGGGACGTGACATAAAACATGGTATTATGTATATAAAAATGGATTGCAATTGCAATGTCTCGCTAAAACTCGAGAACGGCTGGACCGATTTGGCTAATTTTGGTCTTGAAATAATTGTGGATGTTCAGGGAAGGCTGAGGAATACTGTAAAAGGTGTAGGTTGTCGGAGTAGATGTAGGTGTAGGACAAGGAACTAGGTTGCATTGTAGATGTAGTTATTTACTCATTTCAGTTCATTTTTAAGACAGAACAATGTATGTCGAGACAGCTAATGTCTTTTAAAAAAGACAAAACACTGACACTCACCAACTTCACAGTGGTATCCCAGCTGGCGCTCAGCAGGTGGGTTCTAGGCCAGTCCACCGAGCACACTTCACTGCGGTGGGCCCTCAACACTCGCAGGGGGGCCGAGCAACCCCCCCTCCATATAATTATAGCACCATCACCAGCACCGCACGCCGCCACACCGTCTGAGGTTCCTGACCATGTCTGAAATATAAACAAATTGCTTAAAAATCCAAGATTGAAAATGATGATTTAATATTATATTGGTATACCAAAAGTATACCAAAAGCATAAAGTAATAGTGGCTGGTTAAAGACAACAAGTCGACCTTAAGAAGCAGGGAGATAAGTGGATAGCTAAACATATTACCACTCTGCAAACGTTTTGTGTTTTGCTTCAAATTGTTAAGTCAGTGTCATACTAAATTACGTATAAGCTATCTAAAAATAAATGATGTCTCCATGATTTGTTTTTATTTTACTATTGTTTTTTATAAAGTTTTAAATGTAATCACTAAAATATATTATACTTTAAATGAGACAATCTTGTATATAAGTATATAATAGTAATCTGAAAAACGGCTGCAAGTATTACCATGAAATTTAGTAAGCAAGTAGTTTTGGGGGAGAAAAATCGATCTAGCTAGGTCTCATCCCTGAGAAACTACGCATTTTAAGCTAAATATGTTTTTCTTTCGTCTTGCAACGATATATCAATAATTTCGACTCTATTATGTCACTCCTATTGCCAGTTTGGTTTTTGCTTTGTTCGAAAATTCGGAATATGGCAGGTTCTAATCCCAGTCGGATAAATATTTTGTGGTTCTTTTTCTTTATTTTAATTTCTCAGAACTCCAAGCAAAGCTTGGTTACCCAGGTACTAACAATTAACAGTCAGTGCTAGTTCGTAATATGTAAATGTTTGCATAATATAACTTTACAGGCTTCATTGTCCTCATCTGTACGTAGGTTAATACAAAACTTATTACAAGATTATGTGAAAGATGTTCTAGAAAATTATAATATTCTCTCATAAAATATGTGCCATGGCAAAAACTTATAATAAAAAAACAGTGACATCAAATGTTATGTCCGAGTGTTTTCTATGTTGCTTGCACATATTTTGTACTAAATTATCACATAATTTCTATAGAAACCTGTATCATACAGGTTTCTAAAGAAATTATGTGTTTTACTTCAATGTCATTGATATTAACTCTTATTAATACTGTGCAACATATTATATTAAGATGTAATAGAATGTATTTAAAAAATATATTAAATATTTTATTTCCAATTTACATGGATTTACGTATTTACTTTAGATGTTAATAACAGCGAATCTTGTAGTACAATATCAATAGATATTTAATAACTGTAATTATTTTTTGTAATTCTGTTACAAAAGACTTGTGAAACAGTAAAAATGATATTTTTTTACTCTAAAATTACAGTTTTTAGAGGCCTGTTCTTATATTTTTACTCGACTACGGTAGAGCGACAAGGAAGGGTAATGGCAGTCTATTTATGTATGTTTCTTCCACCGTAGCACCTAAACTACTGATCCGATTTTAATAAATGAGATGTCATTAAGTTCGTACTAATAAACTGGGTAATATAGGCTATATAATTTACAGTCGGTTTATAGGTTTTTTTTATAAAAAATGTAGCTATTCCTAACCATTGATGTTCTAATTTATAAGAACTCTGGCTAGTGGCTATGTTGTACTCTCGTGGTTATAAGGTTTCAAAGTCAAGGCTGGAGTAAATCAATTGTGTAACCCGATCTATGAGCAACTGTTCCATTTTAACACTTTAAAGTGGTAACTCTTTATAGTTCATAGAGTTTGTGGTACACTTCATAAACAAAACATTATTTACGGATGCAAAGCAAGCTAAGCCTTTGGGTTTATAAAATGTTACTTTTAATGTTTTACTACAAAGTATAAACAGCCTTGTAGCTGAATAAATGAATACGATAATTTGTTACACGCCAGTATAATACTAGAAGTTTTAAGACAATTATTTATCTAAGCTTCACATTTTACACATTGCATCCTATTTAGTCTATTTTAGTAAGCTTAGCTTTCCACAAGACTTACAACAACCGTTTTGAATGTGATGTACTAACAGATTAGAGAATACAAGACTTTAATAAATACTTACCACATCAAACAGTCCATCGCTCCATTCCAACTTCTGTAGTTCTAATATTGTAGTACCATCTTGCGCAAGTTCTAGCAGGAAGAGAGTTCCGCCACCAGCTAGCCCATAATATTGGCTAGTTGCCACAGCCAATGAGTCGGGGTGTGTGCGAGAGAACCGCACACTGTAGCCGTGCCGGCCCGGTGTTAGGAAGGTCGGCATACTTATGGTATAACTGTAAGACAAAATATTGAGATCAGTAACAAAGAAACACAAACTGACATGGTATTACAAGTAATTTTGTGGCTACTGGCAACTACATCCTACTGAACTAGACATGATTATTTCATCTGTGTAGAAAATCCACATTTGCAAAGAAATAGATACTTGGTACAGTTACAGCACAATGCACAAAGCTGTAAGTACTTATTATACTAAGATTTTAACCAGTTCATAGTGCAAATATTTCATTTTGGTTATACTCATTATACTTTACTGTTCTTATTAGGCAAATACGTGGGCAAAATTTATTTAATCTTAAAAATAACCTCGATGGAGTGCATTATGCCTATGATGTTCGAGTATGAACATCATAGGTATAATAACTTACTGTCATTTGCAAAATCACATTTCTGTTAAATTAGGAAAATATATTATCAGAATCTTATAAGATTTAGACAGATTAACTTCAATTTATTTTTAACTTATCATCAACAACAAATAAATTGGATTTATTTTCGAGTTTTGACAATCGTATTCACAATTTTTGATAACTGACAGACGAGATACTTTTTTTCATAAAAATAGTGTTGCATGTTAGATTATTATCGATTAAAGTATTACAAGTAACCGTCATACGATTTTAATCTCATTTGTTTGCTCCTACGTCTACGATCCTATTAACAAATTTTGCTTTGAAGGAAACCTCACAATTACAACGTATATAAAAGGGGCACCTCAAATGCAGAGTCATTTCTGGTGAGTGCTTCAAACTCACTGTTTCAACAAGCAAGCACTCCTAAAAGATATAATTAATACCAACCTAAATTTCATATTCCTAATAAACGTTTTCGGTATCTATCAAAATGCTTGACTACCTTGCCTTGGCCTTCGTGGTCGCTGTCAAAGTATTTAAGAAAACTACCCCCAATGGAAAAGTAACCGTTTACCTTGGCAAGCGCGACTTCATTGATCATGTAGATTACTGCGATCCTATCGATGGAGTTGTTGTGGTTGACACGGAATATCTGAAAGGAAGAAAAGTTTTTAGCCAGGTATAAGTGAAGTGCTTTTAATTGTGGGAGTGAAAACAGTGATATTTTGTGCAGTGCCTTTTTAACGGATATTTTTCACTTCAGCTCGTTACGACATACCGCTTCGGTAGGGAGGAAGATGAGGTCATGGGAGTCAAATTCTCAAAGGAAATGGTCATTGGCCAAGAACAAGTTGTACCAATGATCAATTCTAAAATGGAACTTACACCTGTCCAAGAAAAATTGTTGAAGAAATTGGGGCCCAACGCCTTTCCTTTTACATTTAACTTCCCGGAGACTTCACCAACATCGGTAACTTTAAAATAATTCTAAAGAATACCTATGTAAATTGAATTTTAATACATTGCAAAAGATTAAATATTTTTAAGATATTTTTATATTTTTATTAGATACTTATCATAATAATTTTAACTTTCAATCTAATATCTTATTTAAGTAAATAGTAATCAATAAAATATTGTTTGATTATAAAGGTGACACTACAACCTTCCGATGAAGATCAGGGCAAACCAATGGGCGTTGAATATTGTGTACGAACCTATGTTGCTGAAAGCGAGGATCAAAAGACCCACAAGAGGAGCTCTGTCACTCTTGCGATTAAGAAAGTGAGAAATATTTCTATTACCATACTTATTTGCAACTAATTTTAATACGGGCAAAAACAATATTTTCTCTTTTTGTGTATTTTTGCGCAGTTGCAACATGCTCCAACTTCCCGTGGACGTCGCCTGCCAAGCTCACTTGTTAGCAAGGGCTTTACCTTCAGTAATGGTAAGATTAGCCTGGAGGTGACATTGGATAAGGAAATATACTATCATGGCGAGAAGGTGGCCGCAAACATCATCGTATCTAACAACTCTAGGAAGTCCGTGCGCAATATCCGTTGCATGGTCGTACAGCATGTCGAGATTACTATGATCAACTCACAATTCTCACGCCACGTCGCATCCTTGGAGAGCCGAGAAGGTTGCCCGATTACACCTGGCGCAAGTCTTTCGAAGACGTTCTACTTGGTACCTTTGGCACGCAGCAACAAGGACGTACGAGGTAGGTATTGATAATAAAAATTAAAAATATTTGGCTTAAAACATATTTTTTATTAACATAAGATCATACACAAGCAATTATTTACAATTAAACGTGGGTTCTTTTTAATGTGTTTATTAGGAACTGATTACTGACAATATCATGTATCTTGAATTTGCTCAGTTGGCTTTCTCTAGAAGTAAAAAATGTGGTCATTTAATAAAAAAATAAGCTTTAATATAAATTTCATTTATAGGTGTCGCTTTGGATGGCCACCTGAAGGATGATGACGTGAACTTGGCTAGCTCTACTCTGGTTGCTGAGGGAAAGTGCCCAGCTGAGGCTATTGGTATTGTAGTCTCCTACTCCGTTCGTGTGAAGCTGAACTGCGGAACACTTGGGGGAGAACTTGTTACCGATGTACCATTCAAGCTTCTCCATCCAGCTGAAGGTAACTAGTTTAAGGTTTAGAGATCAAACTACTAACGCAATATCATTATAATAAATTAAAATATTGTGTATTGAAGCTTTGAAACTAATTTTGGCGAAATTATTTGATTTATAATTTTATCTTTATTTTTATTTGCCGATAGGTTCTCAGGAGAAACAACGTTTCAATGCAATGAAGAAGATGCAGTCGATTGAGAGACACCGCTATGAAAATTCGCTGTACGCCAATGAGGAGGAGGACAACATTGTTTTCGAAGACTTCGCTCGTCTGAGGATGAACGAACCAGAATAAATGGACGTTGAAAGTCCGTTGTCAACCAAAAAAACAGTAAAATTCTAAAATTTACAAAAAAAATAATAACATAGCAACTGAAATAATACCATGAAACTAGTCCATTGGATCATTTCATCGAACACTTAGTAAGATTAGTAATCCAATAGTAGAAAATCACAATATTATAATAAATTAATTTTGCATTATATCGGCCTACGCGCATTGCACATTTTAGGAAAAATATCAATTTTAAATCGTTATGTGACACCAGTAGATACGTCCTAAATAAAATTTATCGTATCATAAGCTCTAGTGGATTGTATTTGTTTTAGTGGAACTTACCTTTGTAATCTTGAAAATTAAATCGAAGCAGCAATCACCAGAAACAAGAATTTTATTTTAAACTCCAATAACTTTTAACACACCTTAAACTTTAAACTTAACTTAACTAATTACAATGATAAATCACAGCATGTTACACCAGTGAAGACCAGTGCATCACTGATATAACAATTAAAATGCACTACAAGTCAAACTGGACTCATTTGAATATCTTTTGTTATCGATAAGGGTTGCCCCACCTTGCCCATCCCTAATTCGGGTCCATTAAAAAATAGGCGCTACTGAAACGTACACAGTAGAAACACACTAATCCCATCACGCTTTTTAAATTCGAACACAATGCAACGACTTGCAACTGACAATGAGAAAAGGTGTCTATCCAAAAAATACCCATAACAATTTATAAAAAATATATTCAATACTATAATTATTACTGTTGGTCATTAGGTACTCATTACGTGGTACGTAAGAGCTATTTTTCTATGATAAGTAGTTACGTAGGTATCTAATTTGTGATAATTTGTACCATTGGTCATTATTATTATTATTAAAAGTATTACACTGTATTTCTGTATTACAGCTCAGTGTTGAGTGTACCTACACTTGTGCAGTAAGTAGGTACAAGTTATGGAAATATTAAAAGCTTAAAAATATAAATTTATAAATGTTTAACAGATTAACATTCTTCTGAAAAACTAATTAGGTACTAACGGATTGCTTACCTGTGTAGGCGAATAAGCTGTTAAAAATTAATTTCTGGCTCTGGCCCTGGCCGTACTACACTGAACTTAAAATAATAGATTTTTAATTAATAATATTTATTTATTTTCATTGCTATTATGTTTTTTAAGGACTGTCATAAAACTAATAAGTACTTAGATACCAGTGGCGAAGGCTGGTTCTCCTTCATAGGGAAGCGCTAGCCTGGGATTTGGATGAGGGTCTTCAAAAGGTAAGTGGTAAGTGAAGCCGATAGGTATGGAGTTATAGGAACCCTACACCACTGTTAGATACTATACTTATTCTACCTATTCGTGTTAAAAAGTGCAGTAATATTAATATGTCAACTTTTAGGTCCTTACATATGAAATTGGCGTATTGGCGCCACTTCGATCTCAAATATATCTTCTTTGGTTAGGAATTCCAATTTCAAATTTATACCGCTATTTACTCATACATTTGTGTTTCCGAAAACCGTAATTCATTTGTATTTTCCTCTTTTGGTTTTTACTTTGCGTCACTCTGTTTACAAAATGGAAAACTTGAAATATCGTATTATTTTCGAGTACGAGTTCCACCGTGGCACGAGTGCTGCAGAAACGGCTCGAAGGATTAATGATGTGTATGGCGGCGGCGTCTCAAAAGAAAACACACTGCGTTTTTGGTTCCAACGTTGTCGTTCTGGACTGGAAATTTCGACCTGCAGAACAAGCGCAGTGGACGGCCGGAGACCAAAGTTGATAATGAAGAATTGAAGGCTATTGTGGAAGCGGATCGATCGAAAGCCACGTCCGAGTGTACGTCTGTGTCCATCCAAGTCTGCAGGCTGCGGTGTTAGTGATAAAACTGTTTTAATCCACTTGAAGCAAATTGAGAAGGTGAAATAAATTGAAAGGTACCTCATGAATTGAGTGAAGCAAACCGACAAACGCGCGTCGACTGCTGCGTTACATTACTCAACCGGCACAATAATGAAGGGGTTTTAAATCGAATTACCTGTGATGAAAAGTGGATCCTGTACGATAATCGGAAACGCTCCTCGCAGTGGCTGAACCCTGGCGAACCAGCCAAAGCCTGCCACAAGCGAAAATTGACTCAAAAGTTACTTGTGAGCGTTTGGTGGACTAGTGCCGGTGTCGTTCACTACAGTTTTCTTAAATCTGGCCAGACTTAAGGACAGACAGACAGAACTCCAAAAAGATACGCGATTAAAAAAAAACTAACAAAAAACAGTATTTCAATGAAATTTTAAATCAAACTCAGAAGGAAGAAAAACTCGAAGTTCGCTCCAGATAAGCTGTATTTGAATAAAATTAAAACAATTGCATAAAAACTCCAAAAAGATACGCGATTTAAAAAAAACTAACAAAAAACAGTATTTCAATGAAATTTTAAATCAAACTCAGAAGGAAGAAAAACTCGAAGTTCGCTCCAGATAAGGTGTATTTGAATAAAATTAAAACAATTGCATAAAAACTCCAAAAAGATACGCGATTAAAAAAAAACTAACAAAAAACAGTATTTCAATGAAATTTTAAATCAAACTCAGAAGGAAGAAAAACTCGAAGTTCGCTCTTGATAAGCTGTATTTGAATAAAATTAAAACAATTGCATAAAATGTGATGTTCAGTTGTTTTCTTAATTTGAAAATATTTCTTTTTAAATTAAATGACGTATAAACCAGCCAGTAGCCTTATATGATACTGATATCAAACCTTTATTTTATGTTCCGCTAAATATGCCGGTGTGTGTAGTATCTTGGCCGCGCGGGCCACCTTGCCTGGTGATTAGCGAATAATTTCTCTTCGATATTTTTGTGGACTGTAATTCAGGAGTTATCTGGCGTCGCCAGGTTAATATGCAGTAATAATTAGATAGAAATGGAGAGGTATTATAAAGGTATGATACGATTACCGAACCAGCTTCTGTGCGGGCGTCTGCAGATGGAGTCTAGTCACTCCCTTCTGTTCACAACACTTTACTCTTTCCAGAATTCTTATCTATAGGAATATATCTCACTTTCGTGGGCGGTAATTAGTAGCGGAAAAAGTCAAAAGAACACAAACGCTGTCCGCCATTGCTTGCCCACGCTCTCGACGCTTCGTTGCAATGTACTCTTCGCGTATCGCCGCATTTCTTCGGTATACGTCGGAGAGGAGCGGGGAGGGAGGAATACTGCTTTATCGATATTATGAGATGCCATCATAGTGGCGTTCGACGCTCCCAAATGGCGCTACCATTTCCCCCCGGCCTTAAAGGGTTGCCTTTAAAGAATATAAAAATAATAATAATTGAGCTATGTCAGGTGTATTCATTATCGCATAACCTATCCATAGACTAAGACAGCGGTATTATTAATTAACTAAAGCGAAGTAATAACAAATAATCTTATTATCTAGATGCCTAAACTAAAGGAGATCCAGCCTTAGCTAAATCTCACTGCGTTGGCAGTGGGTAGAGACGTACGATAGGGCGCACGTAACTTCCCTTTGAAGTTTTCACGGTAACAACGCGGGTTGTACCGTCTTTAGAGGTATGTATCCTGTGGCGAATTGTTCGCCGCGCATCGAAGATCCAAGAGAGGGCCACCTTGGAGTCCGTACACGCGTATATTCCCTTAATGGGATAGTGAGACAAAACTGTGTCCTGAACTCTGCGAAGTAGTTGAGACAACAGAAGGGCTGCGCATAATTCCAGCCTCGCAACCGAAATAGTTGACAGGACAACCATCGACCAATCCTAGATGACACGGTATATTAATTTGGTGGAGTAGGGGAAGCTCAACGCAAAACTGCTTTCAAGCTGCGACTATGTGATCGGGTGGTGCATCATCCCACTCGCACTTAGATAGCCAAAGCTCTTTTATTAAGAGCTTGGCGTATAAAATGGTGGGAGCCACGAAACGCATTATGTCCCATAGTCGAGCCACTGTCGACAACATAGTGCGTTTAGTGCACTTACCATCAGGTGTCGCGACGTCGGACCGAAAACTATCACAGGCTCTGTCCCAGCGTAAGCCAAGAACCTTATGCGGTAAAGACTTCTCAAACTCAATGTCTGTGGAAGCCTTGTGCGACTCAGGTATTCGTGCTAGAACGTATTGCGAGTTACTTGTCCATTTGACAAGGTCAAATTGGCCTCGCTTGAAAAGCTGAATAAGCTCTTCACAAAGCGAAACTACGAGCGGAACGTTCATGACGCTACAAACAATCAAACAATGTCATCCATGAATAAAGCGGAAGGAGGAGTGGTAACGGAAACGAGAGCGGTAGCGGTAGCGAGCGCGGGAGCGCGCGCGGTAGCGGTAGCGGTAGCGGGAGCGCGCGCGGTAGCGTGTACGAGAGCGGTAGCGATAGCGGGTGCGGTAGCGATAGCGGGCGCGGTAGCGATAGCGGGAGCGATAGCGGGAGCGCGCGCGATAGCGGTAGCGGGTGCGGTAGCGGTAGTGGGTGCGCGTGCGGTAGCGGTAGCGTGAGCGTGCCCGGTAACGGTAGCGGTAGCGGGAGCGAGAGAATTAATATTATTTTTTTAAGCACAGAGCAACATGACGTAGTATAATGAGACTTATGCAACGTAGGTACGGAACCCATAATCACAAATCCAAACACCGTCTCAATAGCGGGAGGTAAATCATATTGATAACTACGTACTATATTAGGTAATAGCAAATGCGGGAACACTGATGCCCCAATCAGAATAATATCCACATCACCCGGGCGCGAAAAGCCAGTATCCGCTAGCGGGAGGGCTTTCAGGTGCGTTAACAAACACATGTCTACGTTAACGTTCGGTAACTTATCGGTAATTCAATTCGGAGTCTTAATCTACTAAACCAGACTAGAAATATGAAAAGTGAATTAAAGGCTGGTTTGGCAGATAATCTCAAAATAATAACAAAGCAGGTAGGGAAAACGGCATTACTAAGTAGGCAAAAAACAGGAAATGTAAGGGAAAACATAGATACTAGGGACTCGGAAACTCAGCGTGATAGGGATGTAGATCGGACAGTGCGAAAGGAGTGTGATTGTAGGGAGATAATGATAGATGTATGCAAGACTAAAAGAGTTGATAAATACTAGGATGGACAACCTTACAGAGCATATAGAAGAGACAGAGCAACAGACAAGGAACGAAATAGTGACGAGAGTGAGTGAAAGTATTAGAATAAACGGTGAGGATGTGATAGAGGAAAATAAGAAAAGCAATGATAGGACTTTTGAAGCGGTGATTGCAGCAAAGGAAATGAATAGGGAAGCTAGGCAAGAGACAAGAGTCGGATTTGAGGTAATAAATAGAACAAACCAAGAAATGATAAAGGAGTGTAAGGGTTTAAAAGGGGAAATAAGTAATAAAATTGAAGAAATTAGACAGACAAATCAGAAATTAGGAAAAGAAAATAGGGAAAAATTGAAGAGTGGGGGGCCAGGGTTCCAACAGAACCGCAACCCGCGACATATGCAAGTATGGTCGGTGGCGGAGGGTAAACCCAAACCACGCCACCGAAGCCGAAGCGCATGACCCTCCACTCTTTAGTGGTAACGGACAAGGAGAATTTCATGTCGGGGACGGAAATAATAACAGGAATGGGAGAAATAATAGAAGCTAGAAAGGAGGGGATAAAAGTAGATAGGATTCGGAAAGGGAAGGAGAGAAAAGTTATTTTGGGATTTAGGGATAAGAAAGAAAGAGACAGAATTAAAAGTAAAATTGAAAATAGTAAATGCAATTTTGAGGTAGAGACAGTAGAAAATAAGGACCCACAGGTAGTGCTGTATGGGGTGCTCAAGCCGAACACCGACGAGGAAATCCTCGAGGCGTTTAGGACCCAGAACGGGCACCTCATGAAACCACTCCCTGATGGGAGTGGTTTCATGAGGTGCCCGTAGAGGACAGAATGACAGTGAAATATATGAGAAAAGGGAAAGGGACAGAACACGTAGTATTGAATGTATCTCCGGGGCTGTGGCAGCGCTTTACTAAGGCGGGTTATATGTACATAAACATGCAGCGCGTTCGGGTCGCCGACCAGTCCCCCCTGGTGCAGTGCTCGCGCTGCCTAGTTTATGGACATGGAAGGCGACACTGTACTAGTAATACGGGAGAAAAGTGCTACCACTGCTCCGGAGAGCATCACCAGTCTCACCACCAATTTCTATTTTAATAGCAAGATGTCTTACTTTTTCCTATTTTAATTTTTTTTAACTAATTTTATATTTGTTGTATGTGTCTGCCTTGCCTTAAATGTGTTGAACGTCGATCTCTTTGGTTATCGCTGTCTTTTTTCCTTTCTACTGTTATATCTAATATCTGTGAAAACTTTTAATTGGCCTTCTTGTATTATTCTTAAGTTTCTATTTCATGTATGCTAGCTGTAAGTTATCCAGCAAAAAAAAAAACTACTGAAAGAATTTTTATGCAGTTTACATTTACCGAAAGAGTGGTTCCTTTGGAAAGTTTAGGTGGATAATTTGTTAAGGTTTTGTGGAAATAGTTTGATTTATATGACGATAATTGTCGAAGGTTTCGGAAAAAATCAAGCCGTCTGGGAGCTTTTATCGTAAACGCTGCCTAACCTAACCCGTTGGAGATAATTTATAACAAAACAATATATTATGGCGGGATTGTTTATCTTCTAAAGGTCTACAAAAAAGTTCGCGACGGCATACAATGTCTATCTTTTAAGGATAGGTTACTATACCCAGTGGTGGATTTACACTAGGGGCAGTCGGGGCTAGTGCCCAGGGCGGCAAATTTTGTGGGGCGGCAAAATTTGGAAAGTAAAAAAATATATTTTTAGAATTATTTTTTTACAATTATCAAAATTGCACATTATAATAATTAATTAATTCTATTAATTAATCATGTTTTATTTCTGGTTTGAAACGAGTTAAAAACTACTTACGTTTTACAATGACTGCAAACAGTCTCAAAAGATTGGCTATTCTATGCATAGAATAAGTACGTGTACGTCTACTTTAACGTTTAGATTGTGAAGATTTAATCTAACAATTTACAAAGTCAGATGTGTTTGTCTGACAAACAAATGTAATACAATCATAAGTCATCGTTAGTACAAAATTCATGATTCTTACAAAGATATATTATGATTGGCTTCGCTGGGCGCTCGATCAATGATTTGTCTATGGATTCTTGGAACAAAAACAAATATTTTTTTTATATTATTGAAATATATAATATATAATAAAATTCATGCAATGAGCAAGCAATTAGTTATTCTATTAAAAAAAATAAGATATAAAAACTATAATTTTAAGTAAAATTTCTATGATAGGGCGGCATTTTCTTCAGTGTCCAGGGCGGCACTAATTTTAAATCCGTCCTTGAGTAAAAAAAATATCGCAAATAATGTGGTATTTTCAGAAGCTATTTAGACGGATACAATATTAATCCCTATCTAGGAGATTATATCTAAGGGATATATATTTTACTCTTGTGCTGTTTGTGTGCAAAAGCTAGTTCTAAATATAAATATAAAAATCTTGTGTGTCTGGCCTGCATCTAAAATCGAAAGAAGTCCAGCCACTGTCATCCGCTATAGTACTGACACCTAAGTACGTGCTCGTCCTTTTGAGGAATTTTCTCATGTAAACAGGTTTGCAGACGGACGCGGAAGGAACAACTGCCCATTGTCTAATACTGTCCCTTTGTAAGTACCTACACTGTCAAAGGGTCGACCGGAACCGGTCTGTCCACTTTCTTACGTGGGAAAGGACAGTTCAAAGAATAACCTTTTGCATTTCGAACTTGGCTTGGTATTATAACAGTTTGCGTGAAACGTCTCAAAGGAATATAAAAAGAATATTGTCATTGGGTAAGTTATTAAAAAAGTATTTTTCTTTTGTTTATTAGTAAATAGTCTAGGGAGCAGTTGTAGATAGCTGAGGTGTGTAAATAAAAATCTTCTTTTTTCTATAAATATGTAACGTCAATTCGTAATCGCGCGGCCGACCTTGAAAGCGTGACCTTGAAAGCCGGCGCGGCGTATGACAGTGGGTACCATGCGTAGTGAGAGTTGTCAGGTAATAATACTAATCATGTTACTTTTCAGTAAATTAAGAAAAGTTTTTAGTTACGCATTCTTTTATTACCTACTTACTTAATATTGTACCCTAATGAATATTTTACCATTCGGATAAAAATATGTATACCTGCAAACACACAAATGCCGTCAAAAGCCAGTATTTAATATACATGCTCAGTTGTGCTGTGGCTCGTGAATTGCAAAAATGAAAACAGAAAATTTAATATTAAGCGTCAGTTCACACCGAGAGTTGACGCGGCGCGCACTTTTTAAGATAGCAATTCAAAATTGAACTTCTCTATCTTAAGGGGTTGTGCGCTCGATAGAACTGAAAATTGGAGGTCTTTGAAACCTTTTTTCTCAGTCATAGTCGTATTGTAAAATCCCCAAAAAATATATCTCAATCTGCATTATATTTAGCTGAGGATTGTCTTTTTAAAGATTGAAATTTTTATTTAAATATTGATTAAATAATATGCTAAATCCACCCTTTTTTTAAAAGTAAAAACATTTTTTCTCTTCTTCTATAAGTCACATGAGTTTGAAAATGATTTCAGTATTTTAAGTAAGACAAGACTCAGGGGAACGCCGTTTTAGTTTTTGCAAATTTTGTCCCAAATATTTATAGCGATTTTTTAACCGATTTCAATACCTTCCGGTCGGCGCGATCCCCTCTTGTCGCCTACAAAATCAGTACGGGACGTGACGCGCAAGGTCACTGCCGTTATACAGAGGCTTAAAAAGTGCGCGCCGCATCAAGTCTCGGTGTGAGCTAACCCAGAGTACATTCTACACAATTATCGATAGGTACTAAGTACCTAGAAATTCTAAAAACATAATACATTCTATTCAAAAATTGCATGTTAACAGTCAACAAACAGGCCCTTACAGGTGAATCTTCTCAGTCGCGTGCCCTTACAATGGACCACTTGTGCAGCCCCCCCGTGGTTCATAACCAACCCTTAAGCTGTTCTATCAACTGTATATTGTATTTGTGCAGGTTGTCTTATTTAAATATAACTTTCAAAATATTTTAAAAATTAGGCAAGATATTTAAAAAAATCTTTTGCGAAAAGATTCCTCAATGCGAAATTTATAAAATATTTCATATTATGGAATTATGCTTCTGGCTCATACTCCAAGTGTCTACGTACGAATGAACAATATAATATTTTGATTATCTTTAAAAAATAACAGGAGGACTGTCCTATGAAACAAAAGCTTACTGTCGAAAATAATACCTAGATCTCTTAAGCTGTTAAATTTCGAAACATTATGGACTCTATTTCTTATTTATTTAACATCTTATTGACGTGATAACGTCTTGATAAACTATGAACGCCGGCTGCACGCACGAAAAATTTTAACGTTCCGCCTGATTGTCACGTTCCGCCTGAATGTCAGAATTTATCTGTTCGACATGCATAAGTTTATATGCAATTTACTTGCTGGAAGTAATAATTTCAGTTTAATTTAATGTACTTGTCAACATGCCTCTTGGGCCGTTTGCAACAGAACGGAAAAATTTTAGTGATGTGCACATAAAATAACAATAAAATAATATAATGTTTATTCAAAGTTAATTGATTACATACTCTTTCTATAAAAAGAATTATTAAGAATTAACAATTAGTTATTTCCCTTTTCAATTATTTCATCATCCCAGACATCAAAGCTTCTAGACCGCTTCATGGTTGCGAAAATAATATGTCTACCACGATGAATAAAATATAATGTACTATACGAGCATATTGTAATACTATAAACTTTGCAATTCAATTATTATTGTCAAAATCGCATTGGTAGTTGTATCTATCGTGCAGCAACTGCACTTGAGCTCTGCACTAGACAAACTGTCCTAAAATCTAGTGCGGCTATCAGGTCATCGGGTACAAGGTCGAAAGGACCTAATATCCGTACTAGATGCAAAAAAAATCTTCCCTGTCGGTATCAGAACCCATCGACCCGATACGTTTTTATTGTACCTTTTTAAATTATTTAACGAGACAATTATATAACAGTAACAACAGTAACTGTCTCTTTTCTACTCCTAAGCAAACCGAGGATATTGGCCCCGCACCAGCGGAACAGTATTTTCTATGCCGCTCCAGCGGCAAGTTCACGATCGGTTCTATTAGACATAACGTAATGAACGCGTAAATAGATCTTGCCACGCTGGTTATTATTTAGTACAGCCATACATCTCAGGAGTTTGATAGAAATTGGAATTTTAATTTTTTATATTAGCGACCTTCACCAGGGTGCGTTGTATTATACATATAAAGCTTCCTCTTGAATCACTATATCCTTTGCTGAAAACTGCTGAACACTTAAAATCCATTGCTTAGTTTAAAAGATCTAAGCCATCAGGAAATTGAGCGACTTCATTTTATACTGTGTGAAGCTGGAGTGGGTCACTAATAGAAAACAATAAAAGTAAAATTCCAATTTCTGTCATAACCCCACTCCTAAAGTAAATGTCACTATACTAATTAATTATCAGCGTGGCAAGAGCTATTAACTGAGATAGGTTTGAAATCTTTTGGTGGGTGGGGACACTGCCCTTACAGTTTTTTTGCATGGTCCTTTGCGATTAACCCTTAGCGAAATTTTCTCATGTAAACTGGTCAGACAGGTTTACAGACGGACGCGGAAGACCCAACTGCCCATTGTCTAATACTGTCCCTTTGTAAAGTACATTGTCAAAGGGTCGACCGAACCGGTCTGTCCACTTTCTTACGTGGGAAAGGACAGTACAAAGAATGACCCTTTTGCATTTAACGGTTGACATGCAATGCATTTTCTGTATCATAAGTATTAATAATACGGTAGTAAATATTCATATAATCATAAAATAATCTCAAGAATATAATAATATTATAGTTTACTGAATTATATTTAATGACTAAACCTTTTGTTTTATAGTAGGCTGGACATCCCTTTATTATAGCCATAGTTTATCTTGTACATAAAAAAATAATATACTTATGTTATATTACGTACAATATTATATTAATATGTGAAGCGAGAACTTCTTACTCCTTTCTAAGAAAATAATACAAACGGAAGAGTATGACATTTGGCACAGTTAAAGTTTATGTGGAGGAAGGTGTGCAGAAAGCTAATATGTTTTATAATAATGCTTAGAAATACATAAAATTCATACGCTTAATAACACTACCATGCGATTGCTTATTAACAGTAGACCCAGTTAGTTTGACAAAATAGTCAATCTTCTTTGTACATGCCATAGGTAACATCTGAGGGCAACATTAACATATTTTTATTGCGTATGTAAGGGCCAATTCACACCGAAATCAAATGATTGCTTTCCAAAATTGATTTTTTTATTACTTATGAAGATACACGTTTTATTGTAAGAGTTCGAATGTCGAGTTGCATCGCGCTGCACAGCGCATGTGCAGTGTTAAGTGTACCTTTTTTTACGAGGGGAAATGCGTTATGCATACCACACGACCCCCGGGGAGAGTCGCTGGGTTATGTTGGACTCCGCAGTGCTTTGCACCGGTTTACCAACTAAAACCCCGCGATGTCCTTCTTCACGCTTTAGGCGGGGCAATGGGAACTATTGTGACTACCACAACCCCGCTGACGTTTTGCCTTATCGGGCATCATCTTGTTATAGATGACGGCGATGATGCCATCTTCCTTCGCTAAAGGTTCCCCGGACATCTGCCGAAGCCTCACGCTCTCGCTCTGCCGCTTCTTTTTGCACCATGACTACGGTGCAGAAAGTGGCAGCTGCGTCCCAAGCTTCCTTGCTCCGTGCCATATTGGCAACCAGAGTAGGAAGCGATAAATCCGCGCCGATGCATGCAGACATAGCTGCGCGAGGGATCGCCCAAGCTGGACACTCCTCCCGCGTATGTTGTGCTGTGTCTTCGGCTCCTCTTTCGCAGTGATGGCAGACTGCTGTTGGCTCCCTTTTGACCACTCTACACAGGTACTCACCAAAGCACCCGTGCCCTGTGAGCACCTGTGTAAGGTGATAATCTAGGAAGCTGTGTCCACACTCGACCCAGTCTCGTAGCATGGGTCGAACTGCAGCTACCAGCTGCCTACTTGCACCCGGGAGCCCAAGATCTTCCTCCCAAAGTGTTAAGTGTACCTATGACTGAGGACAAATGAAGCGTGTATGTTTTTGTCTTCAGTTTTTGTGTAGTGAATAAATGTCAATTTTGAATAGCTATCTGAAATCTGCGATCGTCGCGGTGTGAACTGACCGTAAGAGGCAATAGAATCCTAATAAACTTAAAATTTTAAATATGAATTAAGGTTGAATTTCGACCTCTAGGTGACCTCTAGTACTAATAAAACTATATCGAACATTTCAAACTCACTTAAACGATTTTTGGATGAAAGATTGAAATGGAAAAGTTTGCACATCCTTAATTTCAAATTGATTTTTCGGCAAAGAATAATATATTATATTACTGACGTAACGAATCGTCATTTGATAGACTTACACGATTCACAGCTCGCAGCTATGTGTGCTTGGCTAGATGTATGCCGGGAGTGCGCGCGGCGAGTGGGGCGTGCGTTTTTTATTAAAATACATTAATTTGAATTTACAGCGTACGGGTGCGGCGCCCGATTCTACACCTTACTGTTTGCATCGTTCGGTTGGAATGAACTATGACGTTTTTTAACCGACTTCCAAAAAAAGAGGCGATTATTCATTCGGCTGTATATATATATATATATATATATATATATATATATATATATATATATATATATATATATATATATATATATATATATATATATATTTTTTTTTTTGTATTTTTAACGATTACTCCGCCGCCTGTGAGCCCACAGATTTTGAAAAATCTTTTTTTTTTCCTATAGTAAACTACGAGTGCCATTATAACCTATTTGGTCATAACGCATAATGAAAAACTACTGTTTTTATCTTTAAATATAGATTTGTTTAATTTGAGTACTAAGTCCATTATTATAAGCTTCCGTGCTAAAAAAATATTTTTTTATCTTAGGAGTGTTTTTTCAATCGTCAGATAACTTTTTGATGTCGAATAAATATGTTACTTTGAAATTTTTTCATTAAAATCTGTGTTAAATTTATTCCTCAGGTAAAATTATCTGACGATTGAAAAATCAGCCCTTAAACGGTTATCTTCTGATTATTTAAACATTTTTTTGTCCAAAATTCGTGGTTTTCTTACCTACTTTAACTATTTTATAAATTCTCAGTCTCGTTCTCGGCCGAGACAAAAAAATCATTCTCGGCCGGACCTTAAAATTTGCATTACGACATTATAACGGTAGTCGGTAAATAAACAGTTGCCCCTACGGGATGAATCTTCTCAGTCACGTGCCCTTACAATGGACCACTTGCGCAGCCCCCCGTGGTCCATGACCATCCTGAAAGGGTGGCTCTCTCAACCGTTATATTGATGACAATATAACAATACAATATGACGGGTAAATATGAGTTTACGAGTAGGTACGTAAGGGTGCAGGTTGTAATTTTTTTAAATACAAGTACCACGACAGTCCTAGGTGCTGTGATAATATTATAAATGTGAAAGTTCATGAGGATGGATGGATGTTTGTTACTTTTTCACGCAAAAACTACTGAACGGATTTCGATGAAATGGTAGTAGTTTAGGCTCTGTATTATAACATAGGCTACTTTTTATCCCGAAAAAGTACAGTGTTCCCGAGGGATACTATATTTACGTATTTACGAATCTAACATCATAGTTAGCGAGTAATTTTGTATGTATTTAGAAAATTCCAATATAAACAGAGTAATCCAATTTTAAGATTAAGATGAAATGAAGCCGTCTTATTTTATTTATATCCTTAGTTTTAATTCACTTTAAAGGTCAGTTTACGCGGCGTGCAGCGATACAAGTTATTCAGTGGGGTTAGCAGGAACAATTGACAACTACGTATTCGTTACTTTATCGAAAGAGAATTGTAAGAAAATTATGACAGCGCCCATACAATTGACATTCGATAACGTTACGAATACGTGCCTGTCAATTGTCCCTGCTTGGGCTACAGGCATCATCACGTCGCGTGAACTTTTCACTTTAGGGTCAGCTCACACCGAGTTTGTCGTGCCGAGTCTTCGGTGTGAGCTGACGCTGAAGTGTAATAAGCATAAATAACATTATTGTTTTCTCGCGTGGTCTAAACACAAGTACTGATACAATTTTCTAGTCAAATTACACACTACTACAGAAATATATATTATGTGACTTGTAGAAAGCATAAAAGATTAAATACCTCTGTATCTATATAATATGGCGACATTATCTAATGTCTTTGCAAAAATTTTCTCAGGACTAATCCAGTCAAACAAGTTATGGACAATAGCCATGGCCGAGGAAGACCCGACTGTCCTTTGTCCTTTGTGCAAAAGGGGTCCGGCCAAAACCTGTTTGACCACTTTCTTACGTGGGAAAGGAGTAAGGACAGTTCAAAGAATGACCTTTTATTTGCATATTGTTAAGGCGCGAAAGACAGCTGAGTCACGGAAGCTATTTGCGATCTTGAAGCCATATTTATGACAGTTTGATGTTCTTTTGTAATATAATAACTACTAAATTAATTGAACCAAATTTATCTTTCAGTTTCAACTTAGGTAGGCCTATTCAACCTTATTTATAAAAACACACTACTCTTGGACTTACTCATCACTTGCACTGGAGTGACTTATATACCACATAAACCAATAAGTAACATCGGATAGCCATTGTTATTAATAAACACGGACAAATCTGATGTAGAGCTCCCACACGTAATTGCTAACCAACCAACGACCAACCAACCAGAGCACATAGTATACGAGCTCGCAGATTCGTAATTATGTGTGGGAGCCCTTACAAAGCATTCCGTACGCATGGAGAAGCGACATTTTCCGTCCAGAAGCACATAACTACTGGAAAACATTATCGATATTTATTTAGCTTTTTACCTGAATGGTATCTACTTTTTATTTAATTTTCCTATGCTTTGTGACATAGGCAAAAAAACGAATAGGTGTTTAATTGTAATTATTATGCCTTGGGGATCCCCTACCTCAAAAGATTGGATCCATTAGCTAGGGTTCGATAAAAAGGGACATACAATAAATGGAGCACGCGTCTAACGAAGTAAAAACATTGAATGAATTCGAGTTTTTTATTATAAAGGTACCTAATGCCTCTATAAAAATAAATTCATAAAATTCAAAATAATAAGCAGTACCGCTTTTATGGCTTAGCTTGAAAAGGAAACCTCATCAGTACAACTACGTTCTTCATATTCGGAAATCGTCGTCTTCCACAGGTGTTCACATCGTCTGTCATTTCCAACCATGATGAATGAGGGACAAGTAAAAGCACAGGATAAAATAATTATTGTTTTCCCTAGGGGGAAAATATTAACTAACAGACAAGACCCGCATAACGGAAACGTGTGACGTGTCAGACGTGATGAGCTGATAAGATAATGTGGGAACTCTCAAACCCTTATTCGAAACTCAAAAGACTTGTTACAACTTACAGTTCAGCGCAGCTGACTATTCTGCGAAAGCGTTAGTTTGTTATGACTATTGTAGCTGTTATACATCAGACCCTAAAGGACTTATTGTTTTATCTAAAGTTTCAAAATATCAAAGAGATAACAAATGAAGATAACGTGACGAAACAATAAATTAAATTTTAGATCATTTAAAAGAAACACAATATTATAGAAATGCAGTCGTTTAATCAATAAATAATAATCACTAACTAATAAATGCTGAACTGTCTAATATCTAAACTAATTATAGTGGACATTCTGTGCTACAGGTTGCAACACGTATGCCTGTCCCGTAGCTCTATCGACGATGTGACCAGTCGATGGTTCTAAGAAAAGCCGTGGTACGGAGGCTGCTGCAGTTGCCTCTGAGTGGTAATGTTGTCTAACCCCAGCTCCACCTTCATATGGTACATAACTCTTTATTTCTGGTATTTTCGTAGTTGTTTCCATTGGCTGTTCTTTATCGTAATGATCTATAACTAATACCACATCGTTTTTCTCTTTTTTATCATTTGTCTTTGGAATATCTTCTTCTTTATTATCTACTACTATTGGTTTTTGTGTTGTAGTTTGGTCACTATCTTCTTCTTCTTCATTCACTTTGTATTGTTTTCTACTTTTACGTGTCTTGGGTCGTCTCGGTCTTCGTGCCCCTTCGTATATTCTTTCTTGTCGTATAGGCCTTGATTCCTCTTCGTATACTTTTTCCTGGCGTGTAGGCCTTCGTTCCTCTTCGTGCATTTTTTCCTGACGTGTAGGACTTGATTCCTCTTCGTATACTTTTTCCTGTCGTGCAGGCCTTCGTTCCTCTTCGTAAATTTTCTCCCGTTGTGTAGGCCTGGCTTCCTCTCCGTAAACTTTCTCCTGCCTTTTTGTTTCTACTGAGTGTCTCGCATGAGCTCTTTTCGCTCTATTATTCTCTTCTAGACTGTTCTCTTCTCGTGTGTACTCGGTATCATAATTAGGTGATTGTTCACTGGGTTCATCGTAAGCATCATGAGTGGCTTCGTGATAAGAACCATCATCGTCATCGTAACCATCATCACCATGATTATCAGCATATCCAGCATGGTTTAAATCCCAGTAATGCTCTCCGTATCCGCCTTTTTTGTCACCCCACCGTACCTTGTGAAATTAAATTAAATATTAAAACTTGGACGTTAGTAATGAATTCAAATGGAAACAAATAAATTATTTTTAGTGGAAAAAGAAAACTTCAGCCTGGAAAGTTTATCAATCCCAATGTTAGTCAACTTTTAGCAGACAAGATGTTAATGCAAAAGCTAAATTGATTTTAGTCAGAACTCAGATAAAATGTTCAAAGTCCAAAAAGTCAAGTCAAAAAAAATTTGTGTTAAAAATTAATGTATTTTTTATTTACTATAAATTAACATAATATTATTACAAGACAATTTCACACGAAGACACTTGTATTAGCCCGTGAGGGTTGTGGCACAAGTGGGAAATTAACTATGCAAAGTTATAAGTCAGAAGAGAAAAGAAAGAAAGGCAGAAGCGTACTTTAGCAGAGAAGAGGCCAGAAGCTGGGCGGGACCGCTCATGCCTCTCCACGAAGTGACGCTCGCTGCCCAGCCGGTGCCCCTGGTCGAAGTCCTCCGACGTGGGCAAGTGTCTATACCTTTACCAAGCGCGACAGAGAAAGAAAGAGGAATGTTAGAGGTGGAAGCGAGATGACAGTACTTTGCCCATGTCCCTGTGGTTCTCAAAGTCTTTCTTCTCGTAGCGCTGCTCCCAAGTGTTGGGGTCCTCGCATACGTGACCAAACTCTATCTTGTATGGGCTCAACTGAACCGAGAAAAAATCCCTATAAAGTAAACGTATACAATGTTTTATATTTACTTTTAAGAATTGACTTAAATATTAACCTGCAAAAATAAATTGACAAGCAGTCCCAAAAACAAAGGTCAGCCACTATAATTTGGCTCTGTTTGTTCTAATAACATCTACTCGATCCAGCCCAAATCTAAGTATTGGTTGGTGTCTGCTATCTATGATGTATTATCAGAGAATCTAATTTAGAAGCAGGTAGAGTGTTCTCATAATTTATTTGTGTTTTATAATGACGGCATACATTCACAATACAATTGTCAATGACATGTCAGTTTGATATGTAATAATACAAGACGAATAAATTATGACAATAGTCAACCTGCTTATGAATTAGAATCCCCGATAGTACATTAAAAAGCGTACAGATTGTAATTCTTTGAATTGATATGATATTGAAATAAACAACAGCATAATTATTAAGCGAATCGCTCTAAAATTTTGCCTGGACTTAAACTTTTCTTAATAATTTTTAATTGCAAAAAGTGTGGTAATATTCAGTTATTTTTGGTCAAATCAAGATATTTTAATACCTTTCGCCATGTAAGTAAGAGCACTACCGCCAATAAAAAATTGCACCACTATTATTACCGTACTAGATGGTGCCCACAACTTTGTTCGCGTGGAACTACTAATGAAACGGAATCCTAAGGTAAAACCTAAGTTACTCCTTACAATATCACATATCTCTCAGTGAAAGTCCGGTCAAAATCGGTGAGGCCGATTCAGAGATTAGCCGGAGCAAACAGACAGACTTACAGAGAAACATTTTAAAAATAGATTATTGGTGTAGGTATCGTATATGCATTTAGTGCAAAGCTGTCCATTTTAAATTACAAACATACACTTCGATTTTATTTATTTGTATATGTATGTTTGATTTACGAAACTGTTCATTAAATACACGCAACAAAGGCTGCTCTGGGAGTAAGTACGACAGTATTATTTTAAACTTAGAAAATAGGCAAAGGTATTTTAATAGTAGGTAGATAGTTATCATCATTAACCTCTTCGTTCCCTAATAAGTAGTAACTGCTAGCGCATTTGGATTTTGAAACTATTTAAATTAAATTTCCATAATAACAAAATTCTTATAAGAAAACCGAACTCGAGATTACAGATTAAAGAAAGACGAACAGATAAACAGCTACATAGTAAGCTTTCGATTTGATTGCACTACTATACATATATAGAATATATTACATTATTAATGTAGACACGGTGTGTCCACGATTGTGGGCCGTTGAAGGGGACGTCAAAATTTTCTAATTTGAATGATTTGGTTCGTTCTATGAATGCTGTTTCTCTGTACGTAAGTTTATTATATATTTTCAATTCTGTGCTCGATATACCGAGTGCGTTGCCAAGACAAAGTTTGTAATTTACAAGTTAGAATAAAATTTGTATCGAGTATAGTTTCACAAGTTTTAATGAACTAGTAAAAAGTGAGGTGAGGTCCTTACTGGAAAAACTTGGCCTGGGCCTCGATGGTGGAGGGCTCCTCGGGTGGCGCGCGGACCGCGGACGAGGCCGGCCTCCATAACGGTGCATGGAGTACCAGCACACACCAGAGCCAATTCTGAAATTGATCGTGTATTAAGTACTTGCCCCTAGCTTAATATCTATGGACGCTTCACACCATGCCAATCTGGAACCGTGGTAAGTATCCGAAGAACTTGTGTTATGCGGATCAGATAACGGGAAGTATATATTTAATACGTCTTTTATACTATAAATTTATTTAAGATTTTTATTATATTATACACATATGTAATACACATCCATGACCCAGGAACACAGAAAACTTTTTTTGTTCCATCGGCGGGATTCAAACTTGCGTCCTCCGGCTTGAATGCCGACACGCTCAACTACTAAGCCACAGAGGTCGTCAATTTATAAGCTATGGAATAACGCAAAGTACTATACAGCATTGGTACTCTGCTCACACTATAAAAATATATTTAGAAGTTAAGGATTCTTCTTAGGACTTCCTGAATAAGTTTTACTTATAATGTTATCACCACATAAAGAAAACTGTGAAAACTTTGCCCGACTATCACTACAGATTCATCTGTAAACAAAACATTGACATATAAATACATATAAGTACTTGTAAATAATTTGATTATCGCGAGCCTATCAGCTATCCTACTAATATTATAAATGTGAATGTTTGTGAGGATGGATCGATGTTTGTTAATCTTTCACGCAAAAACTACTGAACGGATTTTGATCAAATTTGGTATGGTAGAAGTTCAGGCTCTGGATTAAATATGTTTTACTACTTTTTATCCAGTAAAAGTACATAATTCCCGTGGAATACTGTATTTACGCGGGCGGAGCCGCGGGCAACAGCTAGTCTCTAATGAAGCAGAAAATTGAATATCAAAATAATATAATCGCACTGAATTAGTTTAGTTTAGCACTTCACGATTTAACCAATTTTCTATCAAATTGATTCTCACAAGCACTTTCACTCACACTCCAGGAAAAAAAGTAAAAACTACCGTTGTGCTTAGAAGACGTTGTGACATCGTGGAGTTTAGTTTGTAGATGAGAGACTACCGTGGAGGTACTATATTTATAGAAAACGAAACCATTGACGCTTTCCAGCGGCTCTCAACATAGTTTAGGCCTAGAAACCTATAATATTAGGTCATTACAAATGAAATTGGCGGTTTGTAAAGGAGGAACATAAAGTCGATTTTTGACGAGATAACGTCTTATAAATTGATGGAGCCGGCTGCACGCACGAAAAAACATGACTCATGCGTTACCTCACTAAATATGACGCATTGCCGTTACCTCAGCTGGCCGCGCCTTAGGTATGTGAGCGGTGGGATGGAGAGGCAGTGGCGCTCGATGTTATTACTCAGTTCGGCACCGGACTTCGCTTCGGCAACACGCCTACCTAAGGCGCGGCCAATTAGTTCCGCGCGCTCTATAAACATGACGCTGTCACGTTCAACTATCGTCAGTAAACCGACTTTACAGAAAACCGATTTTTTTTAAACATAATATATTTATTTAATCAAAGTATATACCATTGCTATCTATGCACTTTTGCCATCTCATAGGTAGTTCATTGATTCCTTTACTAAAAAAACCATTCGAACAGGAATCAATAAAATCTTTGAAGGCGGTTTGGACTGCCCCATCGGAGTTGATTTTTTTCCCTTGCAAGAAGTTATCCAAATTTCAAAAAAACGGTAATCTGTTGGAGCAAGGTCCGGGGAGTAGGTACGGTGGATATCTTAGATATTCCAATTGAAGCTTCTCTAATTTGGTAGCCGTCTGTTGTGCAGTGTGTGGTCTAGCGTTGTCCTGAAGCAGAAGTGGCCTAGAGCGAATGACCAACCTCGGTTGTTTAGCAGCTAGCTTTTTCATCATGATTTGCAGTTGCTGGCAATAGACATCTGCCGTAATAGTTTAGCCGGATTTAAGAAATCTGTAGTGAACGACACCGGCACTAGTCCACCAAACGCTCACAAGTAACTTTTTTTAGTAAGTTTTCGCTTGCGGCAGGCTTTGGCTGGTTAGCCAGGGTTCAGCCATTGTGATGAGCGTTTCCGATTATTGTACAGGATCCACTTTTTATTCGATTTAAATTCCCTTCATTATTGTGCCGGTTGAGTAATGTAACGTAGCAGTCGACGTGCGTTTGTCGGTTTGCTGCACTCAATTCATGAGGTACATTTCAAGCTTTTTCACCATCCCAATTTGCTTCAAGTGTATTAAAACAATTTTATCTAACTAACACCGCAGCCTGCAGCTAACTCGGACATGGTTTGCGATGGATCCGCTTCCACAATAGCCTTCAATTCTTCATTATCAACTTTGGACTCCGGCCGTCCACGGGGCACTTTCTGCAAGTCGAAATTTCCAGGACGAAAACGTTGGAACAAAAAACTCACTGTGTTTTCTTTTGCGACACCGCTGCCATACACATCATTAATCCTTCGAACTGTTTCTACAGCACTGGTGCCACGGTGGAACTCGTACTCGAAAATAATAGGTTATTTCAAGTTTTCCAATTTGTAAACAGAGTGACGCAAAAAAAAAACCAAAAGAGGAAAAAACAAATGAATTACGGTTTTCGAAATGCAAAATACAAATGTATGAGTAAATAGCGGGATAAATTTAAAATTGGAATTCCTAACCAAAGAAGATATGTTTGAGATCAAAGTGGCCAGTACGACAAAACGCCAATTTCATATGTAAGGACCTAATATTTGAACTATTTTAGGCTTCATTCTTTCTCTACACGACTCCTGAATCATCCTATGTGCAAACAAGATAGCCTTAAGCATATATAAGATTTTATTATTATTTTAATACCGTAGCAATGTTGATGTGCAATTTACCTTTTATGTAGGTTTTACATGATAATACTAAAACCCTTTATGGGCAGCACGTGTTATGGAATGTAGCACTGACTGGGTTACTGGACATTATGGTCCACCCATGTCTGGGACTATATTATCCGGAATCCGGAAGGCCGGAGAAAATTCGGAGCATTGAAAATCGAACACATGAGCGCCGAGTTGTCAGACATGTGACTTGCAACTCGCGTTTTCATCTCTATTGTGTTAGTTCTATTTTCAGTGCTTTGAACTTTCTCCTGCCTTACGGATACTGGACAATATAGTCCAAGTCGCTATAATAAAGTTTTTGTGTGTCGTGTACTATGGATTATGGGTACGATTATTACAAGTACCTAAATATTTTTTTAAATATTAAACCTATATACACAAACCGGCATATTTAGCGGAACATAAAATAAAGGTTTGATATCAGTATCAGTTAATTATGGACCTTTTTTTGTGTTCCGCTAAATATGCCGGTGTGTTTATGTCGTTAAAAAGTGAAAATATTTTATTTTTTAAATTAAACGACAATATGAATTTTTACATTCATCATGTTCGAAATATTGTATGTATTTTAGTTGTCTAGTATAAATATGGCTAAAGTTTGACACTCGGTGGATTATTTTGTGGTTATTTGAATGCTCTCATTTTTTATAGAATCGAATGTTAATAAACTACATTTACTTATACAGAGTGACCTGAAATTCGATACATTCCTTTGAAAGACAGAAAGTAGACCTCATTTACAGTAATATTTTTCATGGCATCCCCTATCCGAAAGTTGATATTTACAAAGTTATTGAAATTTCAAAAAATTTTTCTTTATTTTCGACTTTTTGACTTTGACATGACGTATTTTTAAAAATGATTGTCTTTTAGTGATTTTTTTATGTATTTTAACCGTCAATGAGTCAAATATTATTTTTAAGGAATAAATAGGGACAAACTAAGCGAGAATTTTTCATTATGAGACATGAAACAGAATTTTCTTTTAAGAAAAATGCACATTTTTCTTAAAAACAGGTGATTTTCTTAAAAAAATGTATGATACAATGCGTACAAATATTCTAAATAACTTCCTTATCTCATTAGCTTTCCAAAAAGGTGCAAATGTCTACATAAAAATATGACGTTGTAGTAAACATAGAAGTAAAATGAAATAATGTCTAAATCGATTTATTTGCGATAAGGTTAAAATAAAAGTAAAAACTTGAATTTAATTACGTTTATTGTGTTTAAAAAACATCAATGTTTAATTAAATTTAATAATAAATATTCTACTTTAGGTCTTGTTCAAAATGTGAACCTCTGTTTCTGATACCTTACCTTACCTCTGTTCTCCGTACCTCTGTTTTGATTATTCTGGTAGTAAGACTAGTTTTGATTTCTTCTGCTGCATTTCTTATGCGGCTTCTGATCTCCTCTACAGTAGTTATGGGTGTAGTATACACCAAAGCCTTCATATGACCCCAAAGATAAAAATCACACGGGGTCAAATCGGGACACCGTGCTGGCCAAGGAATTGGCCCGCCTCGACCTATCCAGCGATGTGGGTAAGTTTGGTCTAGCCACTGGCGTACGCCGAGGCGGAAGTGGGCCGGGCAACCATCATGCTGGAAAATCATATTACGACGAGTTGCTATTGGCACATCTTCCATTAAACCAGTAATCTCCTCTCTTAGGAAATGTTCGTACATTTCACCATTTAAATTTTGAGGCAAAAAATGAGGTCCAACTAAATTATTATTAGTTATACCCATCCAGACATTTAGAGTGAATCTGGTTTGATGGGCCCTTTTTTTTTTCATCCTGGGGTTTTCTCCTTTTGGTGCCCAGTAATGTGTGTTGTGGAAATTGTTTATCCCGTCACGGTCAAATTTCGATTCATCCGTCCACAATATTCTTGAGAAGAAATTGCGATCCTCCATGTCTGCATTTATCATAAAACGGCAGAATTCCATTCTTCTAACCGGGTCTCCCTCTTCCAACGCTTGGACAGGTGTGTAGTGAAATGGATGTAGACGCGCTGTGTGTACTGTAAACCACACCTTCCATTGACTCAATCCAAGTCTTCTAGCTGCCGCTCTTGTAGAAATAGAAGGATCATTTTGAAAAAGTGTTAAAATTTCTTCTTCTTCTTCTGGAGCATACAAACGAGGTCTGCCTGAATCGCCACGTCTTCTATCAACACGGCCGCTTTCCCAAATTCGTCGAAATGTTGTTGAAAACACTCTAACGTTTGGCACTCGTCGATTCGGAAAACGTTCAACGTATGTTCTTCGTGCAGCAGCAGCATTACCATTACAAATCCGTAACAAAACAAGATGTCAGCGTATTCATCGTACTCAAAAGCAGCCATCGCGATACAAAAAAATCACAAGTAGAAGTAAGGGTGTAGTTTAAAGCAACAATACGTCCGTACACGGCAATAGTTGACTTAAAACTAATATTAGCTACTAAATTTGCTCTCTAAGCCAGTCGGTAACTCATTGACAAAGGGCCGCGACGACAGTAGCCGAAACATCCCGAAGTTTGAACAAAGGAAACAATTGAAAAAAAAGGTCGCCTCAGGTAGAGTAATTCTTGAGATAAAGTTACCTGATGATTGTTTTGTCTTTGTTTATTACATGTTCATATTTTTATGTACATATTTGTACCTTTTTTGGAAGCTTATGAGGTAAGAAAGTTATTTAAGGTATTTGTACGCATTGTATCATACAACTTTTTAAAGAAAATCACCTGTTTTTAAGAAAAATGTGCATTTTTCTTAAAAGAAAATTCTGTTTCATGTCTCATAATGAAAAATTCTCGCTTAGTTTGTCCCTATTTATTCCTTAAAAATATTATTTGACTCATTGACGGTTAAAATACATAAAAAAAATCACTAAAAAGACAAACATTTTTAAAAATACGTCATGTCAAAGTCAAAAAGTCGAAAATAAAGAAAAAGTTTTTGAAATTTCAATAACTTTGTAAATATCAACTTTCGGATAGGGGATGCCATGAAAAATATTACTGTAAATGAGGTCTACTTTCTATCTTTCAAAGGAATGTATCGAATTTCAGGTCACCTGTATACAGAACTAATTCTTTCGAAAAATACAAAATTTTAACTTTTAAGTCAATTTTCATAAAGTAAGCTGTCTAAGATTAGGTAGAGTATAATAATGTAGCATTAGAATGGTGATTTTTTTAAAATCTGTCCTGTAGTTTTGGTTTGAATCTGGAACAAACGTAAAAAAATCAAATCTTTCCTTTTTATAACTCTCTCCCCGCACCGATTTCGGTGACGGTGGCCGGTTTCATTGAAACCAGGCCAGTTACGCAGGAGTAATTTTATAGTGTCCAAGTGTGTGCGCGTACACAAGAGCACTCTCTCTTCCTTTACTCTCATAACCCAGTGGGACGGATAACCTTCACGACTGGCGACAGATCAGGCGCAGGTCCGACTTTTTACATGCCCATCCGACGCATGGATCATCTTTCTTGTCAGACAATTAGGCGATCGGCCTGCAGTGTCCTAACCAAACTTGGATCTAACTTTTTTTTTGTTCCAATGCGGAAATCGAACCCACGACCTCCGAGTCGAGAGCCACGCTCTAACCACTAGACCACGGAGGCTGTTTCTATTCTAGTGGTTAGAGCTTTTCATAATACGAGTATTAATACAGACTATAGATAGATATAAAACCAGATTTTGATATGACATCGTAGTAGTATCAATATGCGTTCATTATGACATAATTTGCATCGAGTAATTAAAGATTATATAACGATTGGAGACAACAAGTAGAGCGCTACCGAACTGAAGAACAGCCAATCAGCCAGGCAGCGGAAAATTAACGCCCGATGACAAAGACTTAAAATGTTAGATGTGCCACAACAATTAAAAACAGGGTTATATTATGTTTTGACTCACTAGAAAGACATATTATGTAACTATACTTTAATTGACATAGTGTCTTATGCTTGCAGTTCTTTAAGCAACGCCGAAATCGCTAAACATATTGTATTTATAGGGAGTCAGGAGTTCTGTTCAGTACTTTTGGATCCAGGGTGCAATACCTTGGTGCAAAATCTTACTTTTTGGTATTATATGCTTTAGTTACTTCAGAAAAAGTCAAAATCACTATATGTGTCCGTATAAATTTTGAGGAATTCGCTCGATTCCTCATGGATCCCATGGACCAACTTTGGAGTATACCCTTTACATCAAAAAAAGAATTTTGAAAATCGGTCAACAGACGGCGGAGTTATCGTTGAACATACAAAAAAATTATATATATTATACATATATTTATACAGTTGAGGGTATAACCGCCTCCTTTTTTCGGAAGTCGGTTAAAAAGGCGATCCGACTGTTGATCCTACAGTTTCTCCCAGACAACGTAACAAATAAAAATAAAATGAACGATATGTCTTAATACTGCATGCACGTTATTTTTATACGCATTTATATTTATCCTACTGCTACTATAAATGTGAAAGTTTGTAAGGATGGACGGATGGATAAATATTTGTTACGTTTTCACGTAAAACTATCTGAATGGATTTGATGAAATTTGGTACTTGTAGTTTAAGCTTTTTGGATCAACACAAGGGCTAATTTTTTTTTCCGAAAAAGTAGTGCTCCCTTAGAAAATTACGTACTTAGGCGGGCGGAGACGCGGGTAATATTAGTTTTATATAAACTACGTAGACATTACACAAATACAAAATTAATTTAAGTAGCGTATCCGTATATATCACAGTGTAGATATGTATACATATACTAGTTACTTCTCTAAACTGCAGTCTATAGCAGCTGTGTTGTCCATTTTTGTATATCACTAATTAGGTATTCTAATTTACTAAAGTAAAGGATTATCTTACGATTTAAATCTTTGTCCCATCATAGCCCACGTAACGAACGGCAGTAATTATTACATCCCATTAAAAGTTAGATTACACTAAGCTGAAAAATACACCTGCGACTACACGACGGATTTTTTTAAATTGTTTAAATGAATATTAGTCTAAAATATGGGAAAGTTCTCAGAACAAACAGGAAATCAATATTTGCAAAGGCACAGCGATTTGTTTACAGAATTTCGCGAGTCTCGTGAAAACGCTCTATACAAAAATCGCCCAAGCCATGACGTCACGCCATCTTGAAGCTGTATAAAATATGTGGGTCGCAATAACCTAGTTGCTAATATCTCCGAAATTCGTGCGTTTAAGTTTATACTTGCTGTAATGATTTTGACTGAACAAATTATGTAAGTTTTTTCTACTAATATAGCAAAAAATATTGAAACTTTTTTTGTAATTTTTAGATGTACTTATCTCATAACAAAACTACACATAAAATTTTATATTTTTTACATTTATTAAGTAATCATGTTTCTGAATATATAAATTAAACTATATATTTTACATGACGTAGTCAAGTATGAACTACATTGTCATATATTTTGAGTTGCCGCGACTAGCTTACACGTACAGTACCCGGCGATAAATATTGCACATCGACCATTGGAAAGAGACAATCGGCTAATTTCGGCTTCGTAGAGCGTTATCTCTGTCGCACACTACCTATGTGACGTTTTGTCAGTCGTTGTTCAAATGCGATAGAGTGCGGTCGCGTCCAGTTCAAAATATATATTTAGAGTTGTTAACACCCACAAATTTAAATAATTTAAAGCTGTAATTTTCCAAAATATACGTAAACATATTGTGAACATATTTTTTTTTATTTTATTTTAACCCCAACCTAAAGCCATCGCTTATAGAAAAATTGGTGTATTTTATACAAAGAATAAAAATAATTATCAAAAGAAGCAAATCATAATTGTTTTAACAGCTCCTAAAAGATATCGGACTGTTTGTATTTCGTACGATAGAGATAACGCTCTACGAAGCCAAAATTTGCCGATTGTCTCTTTCCAAAGGTCGATGTGCAATATTTATCGCCGGGTACTTGTACGTTGAGAGAGGTAGGTAGTCTTTTGCATGAAAAATCCAGTCAAACGACTGTAGTTGACCACCGGTAGCGGTCGCATGTAGCCCGTATGTGCATATTTACTTCGAGAAATAAAATTTTTGAATATTCTTTTTGGAAAGTTCGTCCTCCGTTTTCCAAATATAGTCGTTGATGACGATGAATATTTTTGATTTATACATTAAAATTTTAATCATAATAGGAGAAATTAATTACAACTCGATATATAAGTGTACGCCTTGCTTTACACAATAGTTTTTTCATTAAAGTGCGTTGCCGGTTGATCGCAACTAAATCGTTGGTCTCTTGCGAAATACTCATTATTTATTTAAATAAGGCTCAGGAAAATTAGTAGGACAATTAGTTTATACGTAACAATTATTGTGCGATTTAATTAGGTAACCCTTACTTAAACGAGTTGCATAAATAATTACTAGCTGCTGCCCGCGGCTCCGCCCGCGTAAATACAGTATCCCACAGCAACACTGTACTTGTTCGGGATAAAAAGAAGTGTATGTTTTAATCCAGAGCCTAAACTAATACCATACCAAATTTCATCAAAATCCGTTCAGTAGTTTTTGCGAGAAATAGTAACAAACATCCATCCATCCTTCCTCGTAAACTTTAAATTCATAATTACTTAAAGTAAGTATTGACCAATAAACATGACCTAACGATAACTATATATATAAATATATATATATATATATATATATATATATATATATATATAAACTACTTTTTAGACTTATATATAAAAGTTAACATATGCTGTCGCTGACTTTTTGTAGGCATTATCAAGCTCTACAACTTTTCTGTAGGACTTAATCATAATATATTATCTCCCATCGGTAAGGCGGCGTTCGTAAGAAACCGTTTCGTTCGACCGTTTTTTCTCGGAATAACTTTGCAAATCCGGCTACCACGAAAGAGTCTTTTTATTTTTCGGGATAATATATAGCCTATGTCACTCACAAATAACGTAGCCTTCTAGTGGTAAAATTATTTTCAAAATCAGTTCAATAGATCTATATATATATATATATAGAATAGATATATATATATATATATATCTGGATATAATAAAGAGTAGTTTATAGTATATATATATATAAGTGTTCCCATACAACAAACGTGATTTTTTTCCGTTTTGTACGGAGCCCTTCGTGCGCGAGTGTGACTCGCACTTGCCTGGTTTTTTTATAATGGAAATGACATAGTTGAACTGTACTTTATTTATCGACGTCATTAACGACCTACTTCACCTACTTGTGTATTAAAATGAATATATTTGTGAATTTCTCCATTGGTGAGTAGCCATAGAATTTCCTATAGCTTTTACAACCAATTCAATTCTGTGAACCGAATCGTCACGCGTTCAAGCGTAAAATGGTCAATAGAAAGTACATTTCGTTTTCTTCCTTTATAAGAAGCGGCCTGTGTTCCTCCCGCCATTTTGGAACATGGGTTGCTCTCGTTTGGTGAGTGTTTTAAATTTTATGTAAGACGTTTCGCAAAACGCCTACATGCCCTTAGGGGTTTTGGTGACATTTTGAGTCTCGCAACCGGGGCATGTGTCGTGTGTGTAGGTAATTTAGTAATTGCAAAAAGAAGTGACCTTATTTTGCAAATCGGTTTTTGTAGTCTAAGCGAGAGTTTATGAAAAAACTTATATTTAAGTATTAAGTAGTAAGTAATACTTTATTTGTGGAAACTAATACACTGCAATTTTCTTCGTGCAATTAATAGGCTAGATAAAAAGGCTTTTATAGTTCAAAGGCTTTGTTCAAAACTTCTATTATGGGTTAGAAGCAAATGGTAAAGAAATTATTGTACCTCACAATTTTCTATAACATTTTTTGTTATCATTGAAAATTGGTGGTCTTCCTTTACAGTTAGTATTAGCGTGCCTGGTGGTGGCTGCGACAGCCTGGTCCGTCCCCTACCACCCCGTCCGGAGGGTACCGATGCGAGTGACCAGATACGCCCCACCTCCACAACACAGAATACCTGGTGAGTGAATCGAATATGGATTAATGAGATGGATGAAAGAAGCTCCAACTCCACTGCTCTGGTGTTCCAGCTGTCCATATGCGGCAGCCGAAACTGATCGCTCGTTTGAGTCAGTTAATTTTAAGTCAGGCTTAGTTAATTTTATACTTATAATTCTAGTATCCAGTCAGCCAATTACAAGTTTCACTTCTACATAACAAACAATGCATATTTGCGACCAGTCTCGGTAGAAGATAGGTAGCTACTGTTGTTTTGTAATCTGAAATAATCTAAGATACACAAAAAATAAAAGAGAAAATGAACAGAAATAAAAACTGTGGTAGCTTAAAGGTTTGAATGGCCATAAAGTTAGAGCTTAAGCTTTTCCTTACTGACGACACTTTAGAAGACAAAATAGCAAAATATGCCTACGAGTAGTGCGACGCGGTGGCGTGGGGTTCCTATAACTCCATTCCTATCGGCTTCACTTACCACTTACCTTTTGAAGACCCCCATCCAAATCCCTACCTATTATAATAGAACTAGGCTAGAGCTTCCCTATGAAGAAGGACCAGCCTTCGCCACTGGTGCGGCGTGTATACTCAACGTCATATCGTCATATCTTCCATTAATCATAATATTTAACAGATGGCGCTAATTGCAATAAAATTAAGTATCATTGTTTTGTATTACAATTATAGGTATTAGCTTACGCGGCTTACTATTCCGCAGATCTCACTCTTTGCCACTGATACTTCCATACCAATAACAGCTAATAATTTTAGTGATTTACAATAATTTGGTACAACTAACTATTTTCCATTTATTAAACAAAACTACAAACTGCTTCCAGTGGACAATAAAAGTTTTAAAAGCTTTTCTCAATCATACTATTAGGATTTTATTGTCCCACTACTCTAATTTCTCATTTTTTCGTTAACAATAACTGACAAAACTTATCCAGTTGCAGCGCCGCCGAAATGGGAGCGGCCGAAGCGCGATCACGATTACGACCACGACTACAACCACAATCATGACCGCGCCAACACAAACGGGGTCACAGGGCCCGTGCACACGTTCGTCAAGACAGACAAAAACGCAAATTACAAGTGGGGTGTCCGACACCACGTCGGCAACAAGTTCGCGTCGTGAGCGCACTATTGTTACACAGTTGTTATTGTAACATCTCTCAATATTGTTGTGTACTTAATTTTAGATTAAAACATAGGGTAATATAATTATGATAAGCTTTTATGTTTTGAATGTATAAGAAATATAGGGAACGTTTTGTATAATCAATTACAGGAAATCTGGGCACATGATTTACTATAATCAGTAAGGTGAATCAGCTGATAGTGTGATGTCAATGGCCTCAGCGGCGAAGATATTTTTTTTTCAATTTTTTTTTTCTGTCTTTAATCTTTACATAAATTATGTGTCCCAATTCTCTGTAATTATATTAATAAAACGTTAAAGTGGTGACTGGTGAATGTACAGATGCAAGTTTTGTTGCTACGCGTATTATGTGGGCTGCAAAAGGCTGAAACGCGCGTGACACTTGTGAGACGCTCGCAAAAAAGGCAAATTTATTCCATTGAAAGCTTGCCTCTACTCATCTACATAAGCAATGAAAATCTGCAAAAACACTTATATCTACTGCAGAAATAAATAAAATTTATAATAATTGAAAAAAAATACACGATAGAAATTAAAAAAATATATATATTTGTAATTTTCAGCAGTGTATTGGTGTGTTTGTTGCGTACATTTTCCATTCGTGTGTTGCGATTGAATAAAATCTGTGATATTATAAATATTATATACATAAATATTTCATTAATTCTTCTGTTGTTTTGATCTTGAATACTTCACTTCAGACTTCATGTAAACAGATGGGTATCTTATTAGGATCATATTTTATACTGTGCCAATATTTAACCCCCGACGCACAAAAAGGAGTGTTCTAAGTTTGACGTGTGTTTGTTTATGTGTCCGTGGCATCGTAGATCCCCTAAACGAAAGGTCCGATTTAGATGCGATTTTTTTGTTTGAAAACTGACGTAAACGAGATGGTTCATATATAATTATTGATTATCAATGTTTGACAATCCGGGGGTTACTTAAATTTTTTATTTTGTTTTTAGGTCCTAAGTCTTGCTATAACCAGGAACATCTTTATCTTCTTAATCTTGGAGTACATACCAAGACGCAGAATACTCACACAGCGGTGAGTGCTCGACTGAACGCAACATATTCGAACAAAACGCTTATCACATTCTATGGGAGTGTGACCTCTGGCGCGATGAAAGAACTGCAATGCTAAACAGCCTATTTTGATAATTTGGATTCGCATATTACGGTAATCTCGGGGACAGTGCTTGGAAATTTCCGTGCTTTCAAGAGTTTTTGCTACCGGTTATTATTGGAAAAAATCCAACACAATTAATTCCGAATATAAGACATAAACTAATATTTTGATTATAGGATGACACAATAATGTTTATTCCCGTGGTGCTTCCCCTTTAGTTTTTGGTCATTATAACTTTGTGCTGTCTCCGGCTTTGCTTGGGGAACGCGGAATTCTTCCACTCCTTCAACCTGTCTTCTGATTAATTTCGTTGTGGGTCTCAAGACAGATTTAGCATGTCCCTCGGCACCCCTGAGATCATATCAAAGGGTTTTTGACGTTGGTTGCCGCTGTCGATCCTGGCTCACAGGAGTTGCAGTGGTGCGAATGTGGTGGGCAATGCCCGTTAAAAAAATACCAAGACGCCGCCTGAGTTGTACAGTTTAAGCACTAGCATTTCATCATAATTTCAAGATCTATAATCTTAATATCTAGGTATTTCTCATGCAACTAATTATTTAAAAAATCACGTACAACATACAAAATGCATTTAGATCTTTTGATATTATCATGTTTGTGATTAGTAATCGCGTACAATAACTTAGCTTTGTCATACGTTAGATATTTGACGACCTCTGTGTTGGACCTCTGGACAAAAAGTTTATCTGTGTTCCTGGGTCTTGGGTGTGTATTAAATATATTATGTATAGTGTAATAAACATCTTACATGTGTGTGTGGTATAAAAGTATTAAATATATTTAATACTTTTATACCACACACACATTAGTACAAGACCAGATTGATGCGGTGTGGAAGCGTCCATAGATATTATAATAAGCAACTAACTCTGCAACACTAAAAATACCAGATCTATTAAAACGTGAATTTAAATTATTTATGTTAAGAAATAATCTGCGTTCATACCGGAGTAATGTCAACGTGGAAAGTCTGGTAACTGGGAATTTGGTGCCTCGTAAAAGTACTCATTAAATTATTTGTAGGATATTTTATAATGTCAAAAACAAACGGAGTTTTGCGTAAAAGCTCATAACTAAATACATACCGTGGGAAACCGCTAACTGTTTGTGAAAGTTTATTTTTCTAATAAATAAATAAACAAAAATAGAAACGTTATGCATAAAAGTCAATTCACACCTAAACGAAGCGATACGCGACGAGGGGCGGCATTTATAAGATATCGATTCAAATTTAAACCTTATTCGTACACAAGGAGATAAACGTTTCATTGCAAAAGTTCGAACGTACGTACGAACCTCTAATGAATAAAGTTCAATTTTGAATCACTTTTTTAATAACTTTATCTGGGGATATCACTGAAGGCTGTACCATTAAGCCTGTTAATAATTGACGCCTCCGTGGTCCAGTGGATTAGAGCTTCGCTCTCGACTCCGGAAGTCGTGTGTTTGATTCCTGCGTTGGAACAATAAAAAATTGTTTTATGCCTGGTTAGCACAATGCAGTCTGATGAATCAGACCTGATTATCTGGCAAGAAAGATGATCCATGCGTCGGGATGGGCATGGACAAAGTCGGTCCTGCGCCTGATCTCTCGTCAGTTGTGTCGATCATCCGTCCCACAGGGTTACCAGAGTAAAGCAAGAGAGAGTGCTCTTGTGTACTGTGCATAAACTTGGGCAATATAAAATAACTCCTGCGTAGCCTTACAGTAGCGCTCTCGATCTGTTTCGCCGAGCTAGTGTGGTTACAGGAGGAACAAGGGCGCGCCACCAGAAGAGGTGCAGTAATCGCTTAAAATCAAGCGGACCCTCTTCCCGTTTCCTGGTCCGATTCATTTAAAATAAACCGGCCCATGTGCGAGTTGGACTCGGTCACGAAGGGTTCCGTACCATTATCTATAAAAACGGCAAAAAAATTATGTTTGATGTATGGGAGCCCCTTAAATGTTTATTTTATTCTGTTATATTGTATTTGCTGTTATAGCGGCAATAGAAATAGATCATCTATGAAAATATCAACAATCACGGTTCATGAGATACAGCCTGGTGAGAGACGGACAGACAGACGGACGGACAGCAGAGTCTCTAAGTAATAGGGTCCCGTTTTACCCTTTGGGTGCGGAACCCCTTGAAAATGACCTAATTATTCATTGCATGAATTTTTTTAATGACGACTACACAGTTTCCTTAGCGCGAATGAACTGTGGGCCTAGCAGGAACATTTAACAGCCGTGTAAACGTTAAGTTATCGAATGAAATTTGTATGGGCGCTGTCACGATTTTGACAGGTTCTCATACAATTCTAATGCGATAACGTTACGTTTACGCCGCTGTCAAATGCTCCTGATAGGCCCACTGTAACACTTACGACATGCGTTATGCCAGCTCAGTTACAGCCTTATCAAATTATCACAAGCGATCGCGGGTCCGGTCCCGGTGAAAGTTATATAACATTGTAGTCATGTAATTTATTGGCAAATGATTAAAATTTAACTGTATCAAGTTGTATAACTATAAGTGTATAACGTATATATGACACGTTAGACGGATGTGATGTTGGAATGGTAGAGCTAAATGTTGTGAATATAAGTCTAAGCAACTGTTATTGGTGTTTTCTTCAATAAGAGAATCTTATGTTGATGTATTTCTTTAGAACGAGAGGTAGCCCTGTGGTCTTAATTCACCCATAATAACTCATATTATCATTTTTAAGTTACAACTTTGTAAAGCGGCTCTCAGACTTACGCTATAACATAATAGCATCTATACATATAAAATCCTTTGTCCTGAATGACTGACTGACGGATCAACGCACAACCAAGACCGCTTATCGTAGAGACCTGAACCTTGCAGGGCATGCTCTTTGTAATGCGTAGGCGTAATGCGCGCGTAGGGGGTGAAAAGGGGGGGAAATGTTTGTATGGGGCAACGTGATTCCTTGGTCCAATCTACTTCATATTTTGCACAAACATTCTATAATAGAGTTGATGATTGAATATGTGTATCATAGTTTATTGAAATTCGTCTGCAACGGGGTTAAAAAAGGAAAAGAAAGATGTTTGGGAGCGATTTGCATTAAAATTGATATCAATACTCCATAGTGCTTTTGATTTAAAGCTCCCGGAGCTCACAAGCGATCGATCGATTTAGTCTTTACAATTTAAACATTTACTGGATTCTTAGTTGTGAGTAAATGGGCTTAGACGAATGATGAATATAGCCTGAGATCCGACGCCCGCCTAACTAAATTTTTCACATACAAGTAAATTTTTTCATACTTTTGGCGCCCACCACAGAAAATAGCGGGTATGAACTATGCATAGATATATTCATTATACACACTTATACTGAATACAAATGGAAATTTAATGTATCAGAAAGAGTGTAACTGACAAGTGTAGTCAGGCCGGCGTGGGATATCAGTCTATAAATTATCGTAACAACTAAAGCGTCCGTTGTTAACAATTTAGCTTTACGAATTAATTTCCAATTTGATCGTAAGTCGTAACAATCGATAGCCTGTGAGTGGGGCGCATTATTTTTATTTTGTTTTGACACGTCATATTATTTTCATCTGATGAAAAATAAATTTGATTTTAATTCCAAATTTAAATGTTACATTTTGTTCTTGATCATTTGATGAAAAACTCACCTTATAGCTTGATTTTCCTTGAAAAGCTCCTAAATATATTAGTTTAATTTGAAATTTACCATTGTTACTCAGTAGTGTCTTGTTGGGTTGTGTTGTTGTAACGATTTCTAGCAGTTTGTGCGGTCTTTTATCTAGTGTATAGTTTGTAAGGGAGTTGTATGTTTAAGTATAGTCTACTATCATCATATTATATTATGTATTATGTTTATGTGTGTGTATATATGTATGTGTATATGTATATATATATATATATATATATATATATATATATATATATATATATATATATATATATATATAAGTATGTGTATACGTAAGTATGTGTATACGTGTTTATATATAGTATATTACGATGCTTGATGTTATGCAGAAAGTTGCATGATGTCCGTGGTTTACTACACTTCACGGTTCAGTTGAAAATCGGTGTCATGTATGCGCGTGTCTCTATACGACATACGTGGCTTATGCCGAACTGGACCCATTTTCTAAGTCACATGAAGGCACAATTTGTCCTATTTAATTTACAGCAGTAACTATGGTGTATGTCTCAATTTGTTATTCTTTTTTATATCTTCCTACTTTATGTCATGTTACATTTGTGTCTTCTGTGAACTGAAAATAAAAAAATTCTTTCTTTCTTTCTTTCTAAATTACCCACCTACCAGCGATTGTCTATATATATAAAATAAAGTCGTGTAAGTTACACTATTTATAACTCAAGAACTCTTGTGTGTTCGCGATAATCTCAATAACTACTGAAAGGATAAAATGCCGTTTACATTTACCGACAGAGTGGTTTCTAAGGAAGGTTTAGGTCGATAATAATTTGCTAAGGTTTTATGAAAATTGTTTGATTTATGAAGGTGTCGGAAAAAATCACGCCGTCTGGGAATTTTTATCGAAAATACTGCCTAACCTAACCCGTCGGAGATAAATAACAAAACAATGTATGGTGGGATTGTTTCTCTTTTATAGGTCTACAAAATCTCTGCGATTGCATAGATATGTCTATATTTTAACGATAGGTTACTATACCCATTCTAAGTTTAAAAAATTACCAGAAATAATGTGGTATTTTCAGAAGCTATTTAGACGGATACAATATTACCTAATCCTTATCTAGGAGATATCTTAAAATTAAAAAGTACGTGTGTAAAATGTAAATGTTTTATGTAAATTTATTATAAAGTATATATTTTTACTTTGTGCTATTACTATATTGCAGATATATTTGTTATTGAATTTTTTTGCCACAAGCACTCCCACGCGGGCGAAGCTGCGGGCAAAAGCTAGTATAGTATATAGCTCATAGCACAACAATCGCGCACCATACATTGTGACGGAATCGTTCACACTGTACTGTACTATATATTATTGGCTTAGTATACGCTATAAAATAGTGCGATACGCTGAGTTCATGCTGTGCTATATCGCGCGCCGCCCTCTTCCTCCTCCCTCACCCCCGGCCGTCCCGCAAGCGAAACGAGCGACACAACCATACTGAGCTTGCTAAATACTATAAATGCTTGCGATAATATCGCGTAATGTGAACGCCATGCTATAAAGTATACCATTAGGTCCTTCTTTGCTATACTATACAACAAAATAATATAGCGTAGTCTGATATGAGCTTAAGGGTTCTTTTGTATCTAAGATAGAATAAAATTGTAAATGTTGTGACAGATTGACAAACGTCAACGTGTAACAAAATTGGTTATTTCAAATTAAAAAAATATTAGCTTTCTGAACACCTTCCTCCACATAAACTTTAACCAAATATCATACTCCTCCGTCTCACAATCCTCGTAAAACTGTACTGGAAGGTTTTGCTTTACGTATTAATATAATTATAATGGTGATATTGAGTATCTAGTACAAAACTATACCTCATCCACTTCAACAAACATTAAAACATAATATTATCAGAACACAATGTAAAATCATAAAGGAAAAAAACCTAAAATATCTATGTAAAAAATATCATAGTTATTGTACATACCGTTCTACGTTTCCCGAAAATGTTGGTGACTTTTTGACTTTTCAGAATCTTAGAAATAAAAACTTCATGTATATTTTTTTTGTTTTATTATTTTAAATAACTGTCGGTATTTATTGTCCGACAGCCTTATTTATATCTTTTTATTTTGTCTAGGTATATAATTTTAACTCATTTTTTTTTCTCGTCCCGCGCCTTTTTATTTATAACGCTTTCATTAGTTTCACCTGTATGTTTGCTTGCTTACTTCCTTGTTTGTTTGTTTGTAACCGACTCCTTTGGGCTCGATTTTGTCCTACTTTGAACAATCAGATTTCAAACTTCGAACCGATCAGAATTCAAACTTTGCACACCTGTCAAAGACCGATGACAATGCAATAATTCGATTAAATTTATCCTGATTATCCTGATTAAATTCGCCAGGATTCATCAATTTCTTTCCGCATCCTTTGCATGAGAGTAAGAGAGATAGTACTAGTGCGCGAACTATGCATGCGTGTAGTTCCAGGCTTAGGTACTCTTTGGCAAATCATACTAAAAAGCAAAAAATAAATTATAGTTTAAAAAAACTAAAGAAACACGCTTTTATAGAAAATCTAACTAAAAAATAAAAAATAAAATTTAATAAATTTGGATTAAGAATAGTGTAAATGAAAAATTAATCTTTATTATTATAAAAAAGCGTGGGGTGCATAGTGTCAATAGTTATAAACATTTTATTGGCAGATATGAGAAGGATCTTCACTTTGATAATATCTTAAAAATCACTTTAAACGAAATCTGACCGTTTGGAGTGGATCAAAATCAAATCCACTGTAGTCGGTTACATACAAACAAACGTACAGGTGAAGACACTGCACCCGACGCTTTTTTACAATAATAAACATTTATTTTTCATTTACACTATTCTTAATCCAAATTTATTACATTTTATTTTTTATTTTTTAGTTAGATTTTCTATAAAAGCGTGTTTTTTTAGTTTTTTTAAACTCTAATTTATTTCCTTTTGTTTTGTTCTTTTTGATATCCATTATTGCTATGTCTCTTACCATTGCCACAAATACCTTTCTTCGTTTTCTGTTGTTCATTATGTCTGCTATTATATTGATGTCATTTTGTTTTCAGCTTCTGATCTTCTTATTTGGTGCTTTGCGCATTCGCACAGACAATGTATTACTGTTTGTATCGTTATTCCGTCACAGTCGCATAATCTGGAGTTGCTGTTTATTTTGAAGCGATGTAAGTACTCACCACTAACTGCTGCTCCTACTTTGCCATCCAGCTTCTGGCTTCTTCTTCTGCATGCTCGTTTCTGCCATCTGTGAATATATTGGGCATTTCTTCGTTTATTATGTCAAGATCTTCTTCTCATGATATTAGTAGGAATGGCAGAGGAGTTCTCTCAGCTGGGTGAGGCAGGTCGAAGGGATGGGCTCGTCTCTCTATGCTACGGTCCGGGTATACTTCCATCGGTTTGCCTATTTTTATTTTATATAGCTCTGCGTTCTCCACAATCCTGAGGTGGACCGGTATGGTTCCGCTGAGCAAGGTGCTGTCCGTCAGGGAGGTAGTCTTATGGGCTTTAGACATCTTTATGGTGAATTGTCTGTTTATTCTGTCGATCTTCTCCCTGATGTATTTCTTCTTAAGTGCTGGCTCCCACACACTCGCCGCATACAGGATGGTAGGTTCCAGGACAGCGACATACAGGATTCTGAGGATGTCGCTGTTTAGTCCCCACGTTGCTCTTGCGGCAGTTGTCAGCTTCTTGTAGATGTTATTGGCTTTGCTGTTTATTTATTCTACATTTTCTTTAATGTAGAATATTGAACAAACTATGTACATGTATATTAATCTGTCCCGGAAGAAAGTGAGTTAACACTTTCGCACAAAAACGGAAACGAGCTGTTCTCACCAGCTTGTATTTAGCACTTATTACCATAAACTCTAGACAATAGAACAGAACAGGAAAGTGGCGAAACGAGACTATTAGTAAAAAACCCGACTAAGTGCGAGTCAGACTCACGCACTAAGGGTTCCGTACCATCCTACTACTATTATAAATGTGAAAGTTTATGAGGATGGATGGACGGACGTTTGTTACTCTTTCACGCAAAAACTACTGAACGGATTACGATGAAATTTCGTATGGTTGTAGTTTAGGCTCCGGATTAAAATATAGGCAACTTATTATTCAGAAAAAGTACAGTATTCTCGTGGGATAGTATATGCGGGCGGGAAAAAGCTAATCATCTATAAAATATATTATATTACCCTTAAATATTGATTTTATTTTGTTTTTTACAGACGATATTCTGCTATAGCAACAGAAATACATCATCTGTTAAAAAGTTCAACTGTCTAACTACCACGGTTCACGAGACTGGCGGACAGACAGACGGACGGTGAAGTCTTAGTAATAGGCTCCCATTTTACCATTTGGATAAGGAACCCTAAAAAGGAAGCTATCTACCTCCAATCTGCATAATTAATCCAATCGGCTCCTTATTTTTCTGGGCTGATCAATCAACATAATATAAAAATTAATGAACCAATCAGTGTTCTATACACTATTGTGTAAGAAGCTCTGTGAAGATTCAGAGGAGTTAGATGTACCTAGAGAGAGTTGAACAACTTTGTTTTTTTAGAAGTTGGATCAGTTTTTGAAGAGTGGTATATTATCAATTTTGTAAACTCAATGGGGAATATGCATGTGTTTTAAATCAGCAAGAGTCGTATATTCTCAGAAAGGAAACATAAATATGGACCGAAAAAACATACAAAATATACAGTGGTCAGTTGTTAAATTCAAAAGGTACAGGACTGTAAAGGACTTTAAAAAACGAGTTCTGCTAGCGAGTCCGGTGGCTCTCATTTAAATGTGGCCAAGTATTTTTATTTCATGCACATATGCAATATTAGGTTTCAGATGGCATGTTTCGCGATCGCAACCATTTCGATATCGAAACCTGATCGAGTGCAGGATCTGTATCGCGTTTCTGTGCGGCCGTGTACTACTTTTCACCGCCATACAACACGTATGTTCGTATGTCAAAACTGCACGACAATATAAGGGCGGCCACTCCTGCTACGTTTACCTATGTACTATAGAACTACCGCCTAACGAAACTATATATTGCCGCTCTACCTGAGATCGCTAAGATCAAAATCCCTTAACAGTGCCGATGAATCGTCCACATGCACGCATACTCACGTGCAAACACGGACTGACACGTCTGCAGTCGACGCGATCATTTCCATTGTGTTTAAATATTTGGACATGGATACGAGCATTTGCACAATAAATAATATTATAATAATAGCTCCCGCACCGAGTTCGGTGGCGGTGGCTAGTTTAGTTAAAGCCAGCCCAGGAGTTACTTTATATTGCCCAAGTAGGGCGCAATACACAAAAGCAGTTTCTCTTCCTTTATTCTTTATATATGATACGACTGTTGAGATATCAGGCCAGGACCGAGTATTTACATGCCCACCGACATCATGGATCATCTTTCTTGTCAGACAATCAGGTGATCAGCCTGCATTGTGTAAACCAGGCTTGAAAACAACATTTGTTTTGTGGTTCCAATGCGAGAATCAAACCCATGACCTCTGGAATCGGGAGCCAAGCTCTAAACCACTGGACCATGAAGGCGCCAGACGAATGAGTTAGCACAAAATATTATACCAATAAATAACACTGATTGATTCATCATAACTGTTTAAATAAATTTTTGTTCACATATCTAATGACAGGAATGTCGCAAAAATAGTAGATTAATTATTTTAAAAAAGCCATCAATTTCATATAAATATTATGATATTCCCAAAAGCATGATTTAATAAAGGATACTATGGGTTCCAAATTCTGACATTAAATACTCTTTCAGTGATAATATTATTTTTCGAGTCGAATTAGAAACTCTACGTATGTAGGTCGCCGACAAAACTTCTGAACCTTATCGCCATAGCAATAACATCGAAAAATGGTACATCTGCTGCGAACGTAGAGGCATATTTATTATACAACGCAATTTTAATTAATATAAACAAGTATATTATGTAATTAAATAATTTCTAATTTTATTTTTTAAGCTACCTACTGCTAACATTACGTTCTTTAATTTAATAGTGTTATGTATTATTTTTATAATGAAAATGCAATCATAAAATAAATATAAAGACATTTAAAAAAATATACGTTTCAGAGATAGAGATCTTTAAATGTTCTTGGGAGCTACTGAAATCAAATATTATACTTATGTTATTAACTTTTTCTATCAGTCAGTATGTTTGTACTGGTGATCAACAAAAAATATTTTTATTTATTGGTGTTCTAACTTGAAATATCACATACCTCCAAGATAATTCAATACCTACGCCATGAAACCGAATCCTAGTTACTAAAGTCGACTCTTGGCCAAATACTGAAATGTTAATCTAAATTAAGAGCCCACCTAGTCACAGGCTGTCGCTGTCTCTGCTTGCCGAAATGATAAGGACAGCATGCGACTTGAGCGTCACTTAATTTAACTATTGTCCAGTATTCAGCCATAAGATTCCCTAACTAAAATTCACGTAGACGGAGTCGTAGGCTAGAACTATCTTACAATCCTACTATTATTTTCTTTTATTTGGGTGGCTAACGGCTAACAATAATACAATATGCTTGAGGATAGTTTACAAAAAGCCAATTACAAGCCTCCACAGATAGCAGTTACTTGTGAACTAATCAAAGAAAGGAAATAAGGGTTAGAGTTAGTGTAATACTACTTATAGACTAGGGGTAGTTTCAATATTTTATAGATTGGTAAACATAAAAAAAATAGCAACACTGAACTGAGTAATTTATTATATATTTATAAATTAAATTAAATTATCAAACAATGATTGGAGAGTCACTTTGAGTTAAAATGACTCTCCAACCAATATTAGATAATATCCATTGTTAGATATAATCAGCATAATCACTGCTTTGGTATTGTTTAAGGAATATAGAGTTGATAGATGCTAGGCTGCTAGAAAATAGGTCAATTTTTGGTTATCTTTTTGCGAGCTCATTAAACGCCTTCATCGATCTCAGAAAGAATGAGTTTTGTCTGTAGGTTGTACGTGCATGAGGAATGTGTAGAATATTTCTTACGCGAGATTGGTGTGGCGGAACATTTAAGTGCAGTTTGGTTAGAAGATCAGAGCAGTCTAATTTGATTGAGCTTATTTCAATAAGAAGCGAACATCGGCGATATTTCTTCTATTCGAAAGCGGCAGAAGATGTAAGCGACTACAACACTCTTCGTAACTAAGTTTTGGAACCTTAAATTTGTAGCCAAGCTACCTCGTAAATTTTTTCTTAATCTTTTCGACTCTAGATGAGTGAGTTGCAAAATAGGAATTCCAAACCTGGCTACCATACTCTAGGTAACTACGTACATATGCGCAATGGAGAATTTTTAATGTCTTAATTTTGCTAAAGTAACTGGTATTACGGGTGATGAATCCCATAGCATTGACTGATTTGCTGACAATATGATCAATGTGAGGTTCAAAGGTGAGCTTGCTGTCCATCAGAATCCCAAGGTCTCTGATGACGGACGTGCGAGACAAATATTGATTAGTGATAGAGTAGTCGTGAATAATAGGCTGATTTTTACGAGTAAAAGAGATAATATTACACTTGGATATATTGAGGTCAAGATTGTTATGGATACAATAATTTGCAAGATTTGAAATATCGTCCTGAAGTAAATAAGCTTCTGATTGGTTTTTTATCGGCCGGTAATTTTAAATCGTCAGCAAACATCAGGAATTTGGAGTGTTTGAAGCTGTTGCCAATGTCATGTATAAATAAGATGAACAGGAGGGGCCCTAAAAGAGAGCCTTATGGAACTCCAGAGGGGATAGGTATCCAAGTGGACATAAAGCCGTTCAATACCACTGATTGCACCCTATTCTGTACGTACGAAAGAAGACCATCTCAAGAGGTCACCCCTTATGCCTAACTTGAAAAGTTTTTTCAGCAATATGCTGTGGTCAATCCGGAGGCTTTACTATAGTCGGTATATACTACGTCAACCTGGAGACCATCATCCATATGTTCAGTTATGAAATCAACTAACGTGATGCGGTTAGATGTAGTGGATCTGCCTTTTAAAAATCCATGTTGTTGGGGGCCAAAGCAATGTCGAAGACAATTATATAACTGACAATATACTATGCGCTCCAAAACTTCGGCTAACAGACAAGAGTTTGGAAATAGGTCTTTAGTTTTCGACTCTGTCTTTGACTCCTTTTTTGTTAGGAGTTAGGAGTTATAAACGCAGATTTCCAAAGAGATGGTACTATGCCCTCAGATATAGACCTCTTGAAGAATAAAGAAACGGGTAAAGCGAGCTCATCTGCGCAATTTACAATAAATATTGCAGGCAGACCATCAGAACCTGCAGATTTATTAAGATGTAAGGTTTTTTAAAGCGTAGTTTATAGTAGTAGTAGTTGATATGTCAACCTCGACAGTATTGATGTGACAGTTTCTAGTTTCACAAGATATATCAACGCTAGAGGCTGAAGATGATACATTAGGGAACGAAGTGCCGAAAATTATACTAATAAGTTCACACTTGACGAGAAATTAAAATTTTCACGCTTGTTTTTTATATATGACCAGAAGAACTTTGGGTTAGTAGATATTGAGGACTCGATTCCGGCCATATACGTCCCATGATAAGACCGCTATATGTCCTTGGCTCTATCGCGAAGTAGTTGGTATGTAAGTAGGTCAGATTTGTTGTGATATATTTTATACTTTGTATAATATGTATTTAAACGTTTATTTAATAATATGTGTGCGAGCTGTGTTATACCAGGATGGATATTTACTGGTTTTATGTTTACGCTGCGGGACGTGTAAGTCAATAAGTTCGAATATTTTTTATTGAAGTTGCTCAGTGCGTCATCTATAGTGCCCTTGAGAATTATGTCAGCCTAGTTAGTATAAGTTATATCTCGGCGAATGTACTCGACATTACATTTATTATATTGGTAAATTTTACGAGCATTGGACTTCAGTGGTTGAGGTTGGGCTACATTTATCATTATTGATAAGGCCGGATGGTAAGAGTCCCCACTGACCAATGGATCTAAACTAGCTGACCGCGGTATTTGATAACACCAGGTACCAAATATGGTAAAATTTGGTATTTGATAAAACTAAAGTTTTGTTATGGATACAATTATATTGTTGTAATCCACAGAGGTTTATAGTGTCAATGAGATTCATAAGAAGAGTATTTTGTGCTGAATGAGGTATCAACCTATTATATCTTCGTATTGCAGCTCAAGTTAAAGTCCCCTAGAACAAGAAGTTTATCACGGGATCGGGTATTTATTAGTTCAGTTATCTTCTTTATTTAAACATATTTTAATTGAGTGGAGAAGCTATTTCCATTGTTCTGATCGCAGAGATACAGGGTACAAAAGTTGAGACAAAGAGTGCTTTCATTAGAGTTATCACGTAACTGAATCGAAATCTAACTATCCTCTTCACTAGACTGCCAGTCAGTATTTTCATCCGCCACAACCTCGCGGTGGACCGCCACCAGTACCCCACCGCCGCGAACCTGTGCTGTGGCAGAGTAATCGCGGTCGCGACTCCATACCAGGTACCTATCATCAAAGAGCTCACTATGTAATATACCGTCCGAGAGCCATGTCTCCGTTAGAGAAATTATGTCAAAGTTATTGGTGCAAAATTCCTGAAAAAAGCAACAGACTTTGTCCGCAGTCCACGCACATTCTAGAAGTAGATTTGTCACTCATTCATTTCATAAACAGTTAACAACAAAAAGGTAAGTCAATGAAGTATTATGTCAACAGTGAATTACAAGTTTAAAAAGACTGAGGTCACAATAAAACTTTGTTATCGAGATATTTAAATCATTCGCAAAGTTCCAAGAACAGTATAGTTCATTTTTTCTGAAAATATTACAAAATGAAACTCTACTGACACATTCTAGAATAATAATACAAACCAGAGTTAAACTGAGAGTTTTGATATAGTATTTATAATTTAATGCATTATTTATAATGATACAAGTATAGCACAGTTCAATCAGTAAAATGAGATAACTTAGTATATTTTATTGTCTGTGCATCAATGTTAGTGATATAATAATAAATGTTAAGGTTAAAAAAAGTGATACAAATTATTTGATATAATATTTATATATCAGAGCAGTGTTCATGCTGATCTAAGGACACCAAAGTTTTGTTAGCAATGTATTATCCATACATATTATCCATGCATCTTTGTAATAGGTTAAGTAAATAATGTAATGCGGCATAACACAATAAAATTTCTTGTAGCATATTATAACAACTTTTATGCAGAACCAGGGACTGAATTAGGATTAGTTTATGATAAAAAATAACATAATATTATTTTCCCTTCATTGTTATTATCAGGGGTTAAATAAGTAATGCAATTAATATTTAACAAAGTAATATTCACGATCTGGTTCAAAGCACACCGTGTTTCTATAGGAAACTTTAAAATAAAATGCAACAATGTTGTGTAATTTTTAAAATTTATGTTGATAACATGATCCAGATAGAAATATTTAAGTTTAGTAATGTCAGATCAGTAGTAATACTTTCTCGATGCACGTGACTTATGATAGACGAAATATGAGCCACAAGCATATTTTAATGATAATGATATAACAGAGTAAAAATGTAAAAGCAGCCTAGCATAAAACAAACCACATAATATTATGGCTATAAAACAACAGCTGTAGTCGTAATTATAATTATTGTACATGAGGTAGCACTTAGTCTAGCAGGTACATAAAAGACAAGCGAACAAACAACACAATAAGTCTGATCAGCTGATGGACTCTGTACTGTGTTACTTAAACAATAAAAATTTGTGTAAATATGCACTAAGCCTATTATTATGCACGAAATAATTCGTGTGTTAGAACAAATGAAGGTTATTATTAAGTTTGAAAAACCAAAACAGTGTTGAATAAAGTTATGAACTACCATAAGTGTCAATATGTTATCATGTACAAAGTGTTGTTAGAACCGATAGAATTCAGTGTATTTTCAGTAAATCGCGTTCTGAGGTGACGATGAATGAACGATGAAGTCTGGTCTCGTCGCACAAAGATCTTCATATTATGTTTGACCCAGATATATTGAAAATTGTGTTTCTTTGCTAAAGCCTTCGTTTGTGTCAGTAGTATTTTTTTTTTGACGGTTAGGTGCTCATTTACAAAAATCCTTCCCGATCCAGGCAATCCTATATCAGTGGAGAGTAAAGGCTGCTTACGAGAGCGGGCTGCTGCTAATAAATCCTCCTTGACATAACGGCATAGAAATTACACGACTATATTTTTGTTTCCAGTTGAGTTTGACGGTACTCGATGGATGAAATTGATTTGAGTTTTTGCAATTGAGTATGAAATAATTGTTCCAATTTCCAAAAAATAATTGTAACAAAATATGTTTTAAATCTCAAATAGGTTTTCTTTGTCCTTCATAGGAACTCCTTTAATTTCCAGATTGTTGCTACAAACCCACTGAACCATATCACGATGACTGTCATTCAACTCACAAATTGTTAACTCGCGCGTGACATCATCATGCATGCAGTCAATTGCTCATCTATATTTTTTACTTTGATATGTAAATCCTTTAGTTCACACAATTGCTTCCGAATTTGCTTCATTTCATCCGTCAGACTGGAGAGAGGGGCGAGTTCCTGACGAATCATAATTAGTTCTCGCATTACTGAATCGAGGGTTATGGACGAAGGTGAAGCTGGTGAGGTTATAATAGTCGGTGGCTCGTTGGTGCTAGCAAGGCCGACGTTCTTGCAAGTAGCGCATCTCCATGTAGCTTGACGTTCGTCCAGTTTTCTATGGCCTACCTCCGTGATCCCGGAACATGGAAAGTCGAAGTGCTTATGGCATGCTGAGCTTTCGATCGCTAAGGCGACATCCTCATTACATCTACCATAAATCACCATCATATACAAATCAACCAGAATTGGTACTAAGGTAAAATAAAGTTATATTTGTTAACAAATTGTGATTATTATAAATGTGAAAGTTTGTGAGGATGGATGAAAAAATTCAACTCCGATGGGGCAGTCCAAAGCGCCTTCAAAGATTTTATTGATTCCTGTCCGAATGGTTTTTTAAGTAAAGGAATCAATGAACTACCTATGAGATGGCAAAAGTGCATAGATAGGAATTGTATATACTATGATTAAATAAATATATTAAAAACAATCGACCTGCTTATGTTCCTCCTTTACAAAACGCCAATTTCATATGTAATTACCTAATATACATGTTATTAGTATAAAAGATAAATTGTTATAATTATAATAAAATACCAAGAGTGTCATAATACTCTCGATGTATTAATTAATCTGTAAGAATATTTACTAATTAGGTAATTCGGTATTCATCATATTATAATATCAATAAAAATAGTTCAATCAATTTATTCCTGTTTACGAATTAGAAGATTTTTTTACATACAAACCTCTGATGGGGAACATGCATAGTTTTTTATTGGCTTTTCAAAAAGTACATAATAAGCCAGGAAATATTGTCTTTGCAATGGTATATCTACGATAAATCGTTGACGAAATAGTCATCACAAAAGTGAGATCTTTGGAGAGCATTAAAAACGCTCTATACAAAAAATAACCAAACCAAGAGCATGTCACGACATGTCCAAGGAGGGTTCCGTAACTAAGTAAACTAAGTAAACGTCAACGCGCGAAAATGGTTGGCTTTGTAAAAAAGTCATGTATGAAACCTTGCCTTTATTTTAAAATACCTATTCAACGATATGGTACACGATGGGGTAGAATGAAAAAATATTTTTCATCCCCACTTCACAATTATGTAGAGCCACCCCTAAAATATCAAATTATTATTATTATTTTATGATGTCAAAACCGAGATCTAGACTTATTATACAAATATACCAAATTTCATCCATTTATATTCATACTTACAAAAGCTAGAAGAGCGGACAGACAGTCAGACAGACAGATGGATGAACAGAGCGAAATTATAAAAGTTCCTTGAGTAATAAACAAAATACGGAACCCTATTGATGCGTGAGTGACGTCTTAGCAGTTGAAAGTGTGCGTTTATGTATAACATTGTTATAATAAAAAAATCTTTTTTTATTATAACAATTTGAATATTAATTTTCATTTTTCAATCATAGCGAAAAACGTTTTTTTTAGTCCTGTAACTTTTTAATTTAGCAACTGATTATTATACTTGCTGAATTTTTCTTTCCATTTTTATGTTGTCTTTCGGAAAATATAAGAATTATCCTGATTTAAAATAAACGCATATGCCATTAAGTAAGTTGAATATATTATACTGATATGTGTAACATTTTTGGGTCTAGAACGACTGAATACTAATAAGCAGTTATTCACTAGTTTAGTATTGCAGCCCCGCCCTCGCCTTAGAAGGGTTGCCACTATATAAAGCGAGAGTAACCCACGAGCTACATATTGCTGCAATTTTCGTCGCGTGTGCTGTGTATTTTTTTTTTTTATTTAGTATAATAAATATTGTGAGTGACATGATTCGTCGGTGTATATTGTTGGCTGTGCTCGGGTATGCCTTCGCCGCACCCCAATATCGAATTCAGGAACAAGTTAGTATGGAAAAAGGGATTTTTTATTAATGTGGTTTTGAAAAAAATATTTTTTTGGATTCGGAACAAAAACGTTTTGGAATACCCAGGATCAATAATAATTTATCAATTAGAGTACACAATAATAAAGTCCATGAGAATCTGTAATATGTATGTAATATCAATGAATGTACCTACATATAAAAGTTTAATCTGAGTACTTTGTAACATACATAATTATATTGAGTTAAGTTTATCTTATAAGTTTTAATTAATGGTTTTATTAGAGAAATTTTGTATCTTGAAAAATGAGGAAAATCATTAACTTCAGGATATAACTATTGATGATGCAGATAAAGGTAGGTATGCTAAAAGTGCATAGAATTATCTAAACTACTTACGATTACTAATCGCGGCGTGCACTTTTTAGGCTCAAATCACACCGAAATGGCAGCAGCATTATTTTATGAGAGTTATGCTGCTGGCCGCTCCGCTGCCATTTCGCTGTGATTTGAGCCTTATAGTGTTACAGAATCGAAATTGCGCGCTCCTATTCGCGCGCGCGAATCAGCGCTGCATATCACCTATGCATGTTACAGAATCTTCAAGCGTCGTCTCGTCGCGTCACGGTGTTACGGTGTGAACTGACCCTTTTTTTAATAATGATGGAAATCCATAATGGTAATTCTTTTATGGATATGATACATAAAATAATTTCCAATTCGTACTACAATATAAACTTTAATTCGTCATTATTTATAGTATGCGAGGAATGGATCTTTGAAAATAAATCTTAATTGTAAATATCTTACAATAAACAATAATTAATAATTTTTATATTGGTTTGTTTAGTGTGTTGAAAAAAAAATTGGGAATTAGTAAAAAATACCGTTTTTTTTGTATTTGAAAACTTTATTATTAATATCTAATATTGATATTTACTGAAAAGACCTGATTTTTTTTTCAATTAATTATAAACACAACAATGGATAAAATTTAATGAAAATTAAATTTAATGAACGCGCCACGATCGGTCACCATAGTTGTGACGTCATAATGATATAGATTTCTAATGAAAAGTCAAGAAAACGACTATAATTTTGAATTTTAAACTTTGAACTGAAGAGATCGCCAGTAATTGCGATACCGTAGACTCGAGAGTGAAAACTAACATTATGACGTCACACGCGCTCGGATTTGTTCGAGAGCTGTCGGCGGCGTCTTCGGTACTGGATTCAATAATTAATTTTTATTTGGATATAAATTATTCTGAAAAATAAAAATAAAAAATAGTTTTGTTATAAAACTTATATATGATATGATCTTTCCATTTATCACAAAAAAATATTTCATTAAAATTTACCAAGTTATGAAAATTTCAATTGAATGCCAGAGTAGTGAAATATAGAGATCGAACTTTTTTTCCATTTGTTTAAAAAAGTTATTTGACATTGTTGCTTTAACCTAGAAGAGGTTAATCCAACATTTTGACCAATGGATATCTACTAATAGCTACTCACAGATCGTAATGAATCTTCATTACGCTCAGTGAGTCCTCACTTGACTTGACATTTGACATTTGACTACATTACATTCACTTTCATGTACATCCCGCGACCGTTTCCGTGACACATCCGGTATCCTTTTGCTCTACATTTAGAACACAAAAAAATATACAACCGATTAAATAACCGCCTCCTTTTTTTGAAGTCGGTTATAAAGTAAGGTTTTGTTGCATATGCAATCACATGCTTTGGGTCAGTAATATCTGAATTACACAATCATTAAGTAATTCAGCTCAGCCATTAAACGTGTAACTTGAACTTGTTTCACGATACGATCTCGGCACCGTTACTTCTTGTGTAGTTTAACGACCCGTATAGACTTTCTCTTTATTTTTCCTAGTTTAAACTATCTAAGTAGGTACATGTTTCTAGATGAAAACTTAGCTCAATTTAAGTTGGTTTTGTATTTTCATAATATTATTTACTAAATTTAATCTGCGGCTCGGCCCGCATAAATATAATATCCCACGGGGATACATATTTTCCGGGTTAAAAGTTAGCCTTTGTGTTAATCTAGAGACTACTAAATTTCATCAAAATCCGTTCAGTAGTTTTTGCGTGAACGAGTAAAAACCAACCATCTATCCATCCTACAAACTTATAGTAGGTAGTCACAAACTTATAGTAGTCACAAACTTACACTAATGTGTAAATAGTAGCGAATAGTTTGTGCATGTAACAATTAATATTATAATTTATAAATATATTAAACATAATTAATAATATAACATTTTGTTGCCTTTGAATGCCCATGACATAAGCCTTAACATCGCATGGGCATTCACTAGTGACTAGAGGACAAGACACTCAGATTAATAACTGTAAATAGCATAGATACCCGCCTATCAGCAGCAGGAGAACATATATATCGATCCTTATTCTCCTTACAACACATTCTAACGGGGAAGAAAGAGATGTCTAATAGTTAGCCACGTCCCAAATAGTTATAGGTGTCTCTAGTGTTTGTTGAAGCTTTGCGTACACAAATTACATTTATATTGCTATCAATTTATGGTATCACTTAATTACATTGCACTGAAGTCGTTATTCATATGTCGTATTAAGAAACAACCAAAATACAAAAACCTAGTGACAATAGGGAAAAGATATGGAATTGCTTTCTTTTTCACTCCTATGGGTTTTTGCCTTTGATGTTTTGTGACAACTGTTTTCTGCTTCGATTGTACTGTATTTTCCGTGTATATTCTTCTTTCAAGACAAGACAAGACAACACGTATGGTCTGGTAACTGACGCAAAAGCCTGTCTTATTTCTTGTATATGTTTTGGATCTACTTAAATAACACAAAAGACTGATGACTCCTAACGATGTTTTCTTTTACCACACCACGCATCATTGTTATTTAAATTTCAGCAACTAATGGGCTATAAAATTAGCATGTAACATAATAATTACATGTGATTAATTATTACATATATTTACTGAATCGTTACATTATTGTTTTATGTCGTGCTGTGACCCATAACTATGTGGGTCAAAGTGTTACTCAATTTCAAATTAAGTTAAAATTACACAACTTTTCAACAGATTTAGTTTGTGCGATGTATACTCGTATTACTTAGGTTCGAACTTTTTTGATTATTTTATTTCTGTTACAAACTAACCGTGTCTTATCATGTTAGCCACTAGTCAGTACTCAGTAGGTAGACATTATGCATGAACATGGAACTATCGAATGAAATCGAATAAGATTATTACATAACTTCTAATTAGAAATCTTATTCTAAATACCTATAATACAAAAATATGATGAAAATAATTATGTGACAGCCTCTATTTTAAGAAATCTACTTCATCAATTGCTAAGCTAAACGTCTATTCTAGCAGGAAGAAGAAATCCCCCCACATCTGCTGAGGCAGTACATCGGTGCACAGGGGCAGGCGCAGGCGCAGCACGTACCACGACCGGTGCCACAGGCCCAGGCACCTGCGAGACTAGTGAGCACTTTTTTTCACTAGTAGGCAAGAAAATCCCCTGGATCTCCATATAGGCCAATATGGTGGCCCAGCAGATTACCGACTAAACTCCATCTATGATTTCTTTGTTAAAAACATTTCGTCTAAACTTGTTGTTATCTATATTCAATATCCAATAGTAACAATGCCAGTATTATAATTTCCAACCTTCTTTACCTACACCAACATTGGCATAATATGACAGTATTTTAGACCCCCTGGCATGGCTATGTGCCCCTGGCACATAATTAGATAAATTTAATATTTAAAATAAAAATTAATATTATTTGTGACAGCCCTACAACGTCCAGGGTGAGGAGCAATACCAAAGACCGCAGTACCAGCAGCCCCAGCAGCCCCAGCATCCGCAGCAGCCGCAGCAGTCGCAGTACAGACAACCTCAGGAGCAAAGGGAACCGGAAGACTATGACGTAAGCACCGCCAGATTACAGGCGCCATCTATTAAATAACCGCTTTTAACTTAATTTTAATAACACCGACCACTTACGTCCTCACTTCTAAGACTCGAGTCTTTCCGCAATGTGAGAAGTTATGGACATTTTAGTTTTCTTAGCTGTAATTAGTTAAAGTGCGAATGATATTTGTAATTAAAATTGTAGACAGTAATTTCACATCCTTTGTTTGCTTCTAGCAACAATCTTTAACTATACATATAATAAAATCGTAACTGGTCGCTGTCTGTACATGGAAGATATATAAGAAAAACTATACAGGCTTTATGAACGACACAGAACCCAAAACAATGATTTTTAGAATTTTTGATATTTTTGTCTGTACGTTTGTACGCGCTAATCTCAGAATCTACTGAACGGATTTTGTTAATAGACTCTGGATTAATATAATACAAAGGCTACTTTTTATTGTGGAAAAATATACGGTTCCCGCGATATTTTTTTTTGCGCGTACGAAGTCAACGGCTTAACCGAATGCGGTTTTCACTAATATGTTTTGGTTACTCCACTCCATTTAAAATTTAATACACCGACTTCCAAAAAAGGAGGCGGTTGGTTATACATTCGGCTGTAAATAATATTTTTTTTTGTATGTTAAACGATTACTCCACCGCCTGTAGACTGATTTTCAAAATCCCTTTTTTGCTGTCAAGGGTATATGTAATCCTCAATTTGTCTTTTTGACACCAAAGCGGTGACCTGATGATGGGATTCATGAAGAATCGAGGGAACTATTCAAAGTTTATATGGACACATATAGTGATTTTGACTTTTTCTGAAGTAGTCCAGGCATATACTACCAAAAAGAAAGATTTTGCACTAAGTTATACCCTGGATCTAAAAGTACTGAACAGAACTCCCGAGTCGTTAACGATACATGTTTGGTGATTTGGTGTAGTTTAAAGAACTGATAGCATATGCCACTATGTCAATTAAAGTAATCATCGTCAATCAACGCATTCATCACACCATACACCATCACATTATGATGATAATATGTACTTCTCATAGTCTTTTACATCGACACGTATATCTTTGAACATTACTCTCCCGTTTGTCGAAGCATTTTCAAAATTCTGTTGTTGTTGTAAAGAATATAATTCGAAATTGGTCCCATAGTCACCAAGACCTGATGATAGCATCCATGAGGAATCGGGAGAACTCCACAAAATTATATGGGCATTTATAGTGATTTCACCTTTTATAGTAAGTAAAATTTTGTGCCAAGGTGTACTCTAGATCCAAAAGCATTCGGCATTGTTTAAAGAACTGCAAGCGTATGCTACTTATAGTAATCATCATCATCATATCACCACCTTACGATACACCAACATATTATTATGGTGACAAAGGCAATCCTCATAGTTTTGTACACCGATAACAATGTATTCGAAATTTTGCTATTGCCAAAATTATATTCGTGATCATCATCATCACTATAATATTATATTTAATGCTGACTGCTACATTTTTTCCGCCGACTACTTCAATAGTGTTTAATCATTATCATCACTGCTGATTGTTTATATGGTCCACTGGTCGGTAATTTGGGAAATACCAATACTCTGTTCAATTACTATATTGCAGTAGGTATATTTTCTAAGGAAGTTTTTTGCCACGAACACTCTCCCACGCGGGCGAAACTGCGGGCAAAAGCTAGTGATTAATATATTAAAAAAAAATGTATCTTTCTTTTCAAATCTTGCAACGGATTAATAATATCTTCTGACTGTAGTAAAATTCCTCAGGAGGAAATCACGTTTTCCAATCTAGATCACGCGTTAGGCTCATGCTATGTTGATCTAGATTACTTCCATGTCAATTATATTGGTAGAACCTGTTACAATTTCACCTAGCGTACTTGTGTATAATACCATAATATGTGGATTGTGCAAATTATTTCGTACTAATAAGCTATCCTGAATATGAATATAATCTTACCATAATCGAGATTCCATTAGTGTATTCGAATATTTATAATTTATATTATTATCAAGAAAAGTAACATTTAAAGATGTTATCTATGCAACTAATCTGCGCAATATTAATGATAGAACGTAGTTTTCTATTTCACGAGCTAGATAAAATATAACAAAATATTGAAGTGTTTAAAATATTGTTATACTTATTCAATTAACTTTCATTTTCATTTCTCTTAAATAGTGGTTAAATATCTAAAATCTAAATGATTCAAAGTAACTTCATATCTTAGTAAATTCTTTATCAACATCCCGGAAAAATAAACCATTAGGTACTCAAATCAACAGATTTAACTGCCGGCAGTAAAAATGGCGTGGCTCATGCCGAAGCGTTCGATCGCTTCATCTTACAAGAACATTCACCGACTGGTTAACTTTCACTTAGTCTCGGTCATATAACGACTAGGAACAGGGTGATGCAGGTATATATTTAATGTTTATGTAATTGCAGGGGCAATTACTGCATGCTATTGAGTTACATTAACGATAATATTTATATAGAAACTTGGTGTACCACAAGGCGCAGTGTTGGGTCTAATATACTTTACTATGCGTTCTGGTCTATTGTGGTCAAAAATATTACAGGATTTTTTGCATATGTTTATTTATAAAGAAATCCACAGCCCAGCCCGTCCTACCAGTTTGGATTCGACGTGAACGATGATCAATACACCAACTACCAGAACCGCAAGGAACAGAGAGACGGCAACGTCATCAAGGGCTCCTATTCCGTCGTCGACAGTGACGGCTTCATCAGAACTGTAACCTACACCGCTGACCCTAAAGAGGGATTCAAGGCCGAGGTTAGAATCAGCTTTATGCTAATTTCATGTTTCCTTTTAACAAATACAAACAATTCTTACGGTAAGTTAGTGAGGTGGAACGAAGCTTTATACTTTTTAGATAATAAAGGACAGACCCACGTCCCAATTAGAAAGGACGTGTGTCGTGTCTGATAAAAGCTTGATAATAAATAAAACATCTAGGTGTCCTTAAACGCGTTTGCTAAAATGAAAATACCTTTTCTAGGTTTCAAGGCAACCAACCGACATCGTAGTAAAGATCCCGACACCCAAGCCTCAGCTGCAGCAACAAATCCCACAGCAACAAATTCCCCAGCAACAGCAGTACAGATCTCAGCCACAGCAACAGCAGTACAGAGCTCAGCCACAGCAAGCGCAACCACAGCAATATTACCGCTACGAATAGTCATTATAGCATAATACGATACACATAGGAATATTTACGACTTATTTTTTATTGCCGATTTATTACATAACGAGTATCACATTACCTGTAAATTATTATCTGCCTGTAAAAGGCTTTACCATAGACAGCGTAGGTAGGAAACATTAGCAAGTTCCTATCTCTGGAGAAGCATAGAAAATATTTTTATAGTCTATAGAAAATATATAGAATATATTTTAAATGCCCCCTTCACTAACTCCATTTATTTCTCATTACTAGGTAATTATTATCATATTTTATTATTATAGATATCATAATATTTATATGAACAGTTTGAATTTTTTGTCCTTTTCACATTCATTAGCAGAAGTTAATTAATTTCGAATCATTACAATATTTCGCCATATTCTCATAATTATTAATTGTTATTTTATTTCGTATTAGTTTACTCTTCTGGTTCATGTAGGTACTAGTGCTAGAACTTGCACTAGTCTTCTTAATATTATAATCATCATACTCTCATATTTGTATCCCTTTTTATTATTTTCCCTAACATTTGTATGTATTAAATATTTTGATCTAGTAAAAAGATCTGATGCTAATGCAAACTAATTTAACAGTAGCCTAATATAATGATTGATGGTATATGGCTATAGTAGGCTACTGATAAATGAGTTCGATAAGTAGGTATTTTGTAATTGTAATTAAATATAATGAAAATAAATTAAAAAAGTGATTGTTGAAATACATTTTTTATTTTTGGCTTTCTGAACCAGAACTCCAATTCTCGTAATTAACTTATACTTTAAATTTACTTTTATTGAACATAAATGGATTGTCTTTATATCATAAACTGATTTTTGAGTTTATACCAATCAAAGCGGGTTTGACGTTGGTTTATGAGAATACCATTTTGCAGATTTAACATATCGGGACTGGATCGTAACTGTATTAAGGATGATTAAGGTAATTAGCAGAATTGAGCTTCTGATGTCTTGCTTGGAATTCTTGCCATGAACGTTTGTGGGCAATTTGCAAATGACGTTGATCAAATGAAGCATAATATGATCAATCCAAAGGATACTAACCTGAATGGACACTAAGAGTCAGTTCAGACCGCAACGCGGCGCGACGCCACGCGACTCAACGATACTTGAAGAAACCTGTTCGCGACGCAACGCATAGAGCGCATAAAGCGCATTTGACAGCAGTACGTCGCGAGGTGTCGCTCGTGCAGCCGAACGTGTGGCGATATGAAAAACGTCCTCTTTGGTTTCGTAATGACGTTTCTTTGACGGCAGACGGCGATCTCAGGCTGCGTCTCGCGGCGTCGAGTTATGTCGCGCCGCTCATCACGCGGGTGACGGCGCGCATATACCGCTGCGTATGCATCGCTCTACGCCGAGAGGTGCAGCCCTACGTTATGCAATGTATTCCGAATTGTCACAATGAAATATGTTTATTTTCTTGTAGTGTATAAAGTTTAATTTTGAATGAATATTAGTAAAATGTAACCCCGCGCAGCGCCGCGTCGCATTGTGTCTGAGCTGACCCTAATATTCAAATAAAAGCAGATCTAGTACTTATAGTGGTGCTTACCATCAATCATTATAAGTAAGTATATATGTATCATACATTTTAAAAAACTTGAGAGTCGCCATAATTGTATGGTGTTTCCAGAATAAACAATAATACCATGGAGGAATTAATACTAAGAAAAAGTTATGAGAACAATAAGGTTTTTCCCAACCGAATTATTTAATTGAAGCTCGCGAGGGATTAAAATAAAGTATTATTTCTTATACATATATATTATTCTTTGATATTATATTCGTTGCATCATTACAAATTAAAATAATTTAAATAATACTATAAATGCCTTTGTTACTATTCTGAAATTAATAAATATTTAAATAATTTAACAATAATAAATTCAGTCTATAATATCTACATCATAATTATATTTTTAAGTTATTATAAAAAAAAAAAAAATACGAGTACTTGTAACTAAGAGATTCTTAAGTCATGGCATTCTTCTTGTAGCAACTATTTACTTAATTTTGTAAGTAAAACAATATCTTTCGATTTTATCTACCTGCCTCACTAGGAAACTAGGAAAGTAGGAAACTATTTTTTTAATATTTAAAAATAAAGTAAGCCTTCAAAGCTTGGGTTATAAATAAATGGACGGCACCATACCTCAATATTTGAAGTCTACTTATCTTCTTAACTCATTTGTTTAACAGTACAAAAATATTATTTGAAATTAAATAAATGCAGTACATTTCGTTTTAGTCTTAAAAACCTAAATCTTTACAACTTATCTAAACCATTCATTCTTCACTCGTATAACAAAAATACTAGAAATTTTAATAGAACAAGCTAGCTTCCATTGAGTTAAGTAAATATTGACAATTAATAATAATTTTATAGTTAATTACATAATGTATTATAATTTGATTATATGTGGTTATCATAATTATTACGAGTATGCTTGCACCTTTACACACGCGCCGCAGCTTCGGCGACGCCGCGATAATATTTTGTATGAATTTCTGCGGCACGCGTGTTTAGCCTGCCATTAATCGATCTGTTGATTTTGGATTTAAGCTCGCGACTACTGGAAGATAGCAAGCAGACTAGCAAGATAGCATGCACTATCATAAATGTTTTGGCATTTTACATAACAATAGTTGAAAGCTGGCGCTTTCGATGACGGTGTTCGGAATTTGCTGCATTTTTGCAGACCTCTAAAATTGGATCAATCAACTGCGTCATTCACAAAATATTCGAGTGGCACGAGCCTACTCTTAAGGCTGGGACTATATTTTCCGGAATCCGGAAGGCCGGGGAAAATTCGGAGCACTGAAAATAGAACTCTGAGCTAATACAATAAAGTTCAAAATCAAACACTTAAGTGTCGAGTTGTCAGATTTGACTTGAGTTCAATTTTCAGCTCTATTGTATTATCGCAGAGTTCAATTTTCTGCGCTCTGAATTTTCTTCGGCCTTCCGGATTCCGGATAATATAGTCCCAGCCATAGAGAATACTCTACAACATTTACTTAACTCAATGGACATTACCAACCGTCAGCATGGCTTGTCTATGGAATGTCCTCGAGTTCTTCTGAGACAGCCATTGCTGTTTATCTACGGCATGTCCTGTCGACACACGCAGCCGGACTCCACCAGCACGTAGTCCTGTCCGGTCAGCGTGACGGGCCCCAGCGGCAGCACCAAGAATAGGTAGGGCACGTAAGTCTGCGTACACGTGCCGCGGACGACCGAGCATTCGCTGGACCTGGAATTGTATTGTGGATATTTGTAATAACTAGGAGTTATATTAGGTGAGGTTAGTCTGGTATGTGCACGAAAGATCCGGGACACACCCCTTACATAGCGGCTGATGGCGATCCGCAGACTACGTGTGACACATCGTTGGGTAGGTGCTATGTACATTTCTTCAAAATATGAAACAATTTATTGAAATAAAATATTTTTCTTATGTTTGTCATTGTGTGTTATCATGTTCCATATAAGCAACACTATCGGATGGTTTAATACTAGGTAAGGTACTTTTTCCAAAATCAGTCGGTTCGATTCCTGGCTAGGGAAATTGATTTTCATTTTTAGTATATGTGAATCGAAGTATATCACTAAGGGTAAGGTTGGTGTTCCGAATTTCCTCAGCAACTCGGGCTTCCAAAAGTCTTTTTACCATTTAAGATAGTTTTAATAATCTGTAAGAATAAAGTTCCTTCCTACTTAAACTGCCGGACTCTTTCAGAACTGAGCAAGGTAAGGTCCAAACACTTACTCGCAAACTTCGAAGACGACCTGCTGCAGTAAATCCGGGAACTTCTGTACAATAGTGACGGGCTGGCCACTAGTGAGGGACACGCCGTACATGGGCGCCGTAGTGTTGTACCGCGTCCGGCACAGCCGGCCCCCGCCGCAGGTGCTCTCAGAGCCCGTTACGCTCGCGCGCGCTGGAATGGTACAACACTAGTGTTATTTTTCAACAACAAAAACAAACTAGTGCTTTTTGCAATTCAACCGAAATTAGATTTCTCCGAAGTTTCAGAGAAATATGCATGACTTCATTCATGTGATTTATGGTTTACTATAAATATTTACCCGAAATTTATACCACATGTGGCTGACATCGAGGCCGACACCACAGATTAGTAAATAGTTGCCGACACCAATAAGGGGGCAATAAGCTGACCGTAAACACAGAGTAAATAATAATATAAGGTTTGGTAAAATCAATTATGGATATTTTGAGCATATGATTTACTGCTTATTTATAGACGTATAGGCAGAAAAAAAAAAGATGTAAATAAAATTACCTATCCTAATCCCTACCTAATCCCTAATCCCTACGGAGGTCATTAACCTCACACAGCTGATTGAATTGATATTATTTAGGCAATGACTTTGCTTTCGCTTTAAATTCAGCTGCTTCTGTGAGGTTAATGACCTCAGCGTCTCAGAGAGCGCAATCTAATTTTATCTAAGATATTTTATTCGAAACTTTTAAATTATTTTTCTGCCTAAATGTATTTACGTAAGTACATCCTATACCCAAAATATCCGTAATTGATTTTACCAAACCTTATAATATCTCTTTAATCTGTGCTTTAGGTATATGAGCTATGTCTTCTTAAGGCTACTGCTTCAAACTGTGACTCCACCATGTTGCTAATAATAGCAACATGGTGGAGTCACATATAAACCATTCAAAGCATTACCGAAAAAATAAAACGCACCTCGAAATGCTAAGATGTGATTGGTTTAATCCCAAAGTTATACATATTTGACAAAATAACATTTCAATTTAGTTTCGTGAATTTTCCGCAAATTTGTGAGATCTTTATATTCCTGGCTAGTCTATAGCAATAACCCACCTGTCCTGTTTCCCCCCGGCTTCATCACGCCCTCGGAGTACCCTGCGTGGGCGTCCAGCAAGGCCCTCCTCATGATCTGAGGGTCCAGGGTTCGCGCCGCCCGCCCCTGTCGCATGGAGGCCCCAAGGCCTGACTTCAGGGCCCGGTTTACCAGGTGTCTGTAAAAGGGCAAACACTTATTATTGGTGTGAAATAAATAATGTGATGAGCGTGTTGGCGTGGTGTGGTGTCTTGGTGAGCAATGTGTCGTCATGGTAATGTGTAGTAGGATTAGCTAGGAGTATGCGTGAAGCGATTTCGGTGACGGTAGCCGATTTTATTGAAACTAGGCTAGTTACGCAGGAGTAATTTTATAGTGCCCAAGTGTGCGCAGTACACAAGAGCACACTCTCCTTCTTTACTCTCGTAACACAGTGGCACGGATAACCAACACGACTGGCGAGAGATCAGGCGCAGCTCAGGTCCGACTTTTTACATGCCCATCCGACGCATGGATCTTCTTTCTTGTCAGACAATCAGGTGATCAGCCTGCATTGTCCTAACCAAACTTGGAACCAACATTTTTGTTGTTCCAATGCGGGAATCGAACCCACGACTAACGAGTCGAGAGCCAAGCTCTAACCACTAGACCACGGAAGCAGTCTTACGAAATATAACATAATAAGCATGTTGAATAAAACATTTTTTTTCAAGAACTACATATAACACAATATTTCATAAACAATCTAGAACCATTTTCGTATATCTTAAAAAATAACGAAGATACAAGCAATTTAAATTTACAATATGAAAGAGAGCGATATATCGGCATCAAGCGATATATAGACGTCAAGAGTTGCACCCGCCATACATTTATCATTACAAAATGTATGGCGGTAGCAACTTGTGCCGTAACAAATCGCTTTGCGAGAAAGAGATGGGCAATATTTTTAATTTTCTTATACTTTTTAATCGCGTGTATCTTTAATCAACAATTTTAAAATTTAATTTAAAAAAATTGATATTCCACACTAGGCAACATCCCTATTATTATATAGATATCGGATATTTCCCGCTTCGTACCTTTTTTCGCGATAGATAGTAGCCTATGTCCTTCCCCGTGGTCTACTCTATTTCTGTGCCAAATTTCATGATCTTAAGTAGTTTTTACGTGAAAGCGTAACAAATAAACTCACATTCACATTTATAATATTATTATAATTTTAATTCACAGGATAAGTTTAGGTAAGTAAGGAATCCTCACTTATATTTACCCTTACTAACATTATAAAGATAGTGTACAGTGCAGACTGTAGATAGCCCATGGGGTACTGTCGCGACCACTTAAAGCTAGTTTTTAGGGTACCGTACTACAAGAAGCCTTTATAGTTTCGCTCAGTCCATCCGGCTGTCTGCCTATCCGCTCTTCTGGCTTCTGTTATAATGAATTTAAATTGATGAAATTTGGTATAGTAGTAGATTATTGTTATAAATTTCGTTTTCGGCGCCATAGACGAATAATAATTTTATAGGTATTTTAGGGGCGGCTCTTCATACTTGTGAAGTGGGGATGATTTTTTTTTTCATTGGGGTGCAATAGTGTGGGGTATCTTCGAATAGGACCTTTTAAATATAGGCGTGGTTTAATATGGCAGAACTTGTGACTATCCATATTGATAAGTCATGCTAAATACTCTTTTGTTTGGAAAATAATTTTGAGCGAAATCGGTTAATAAATTTTGGAGTAATTTGAAAAAAAAACTGTTACGCGTTGATAATTACTTAAACCCTCCTTAGACAATGCCATGACATGCTCTTGGTTAGGTTATTTACCATAAATGTATCCCAACACAATATCATAATATTTTAAAGACGGTAAGTATATCATTACATAAATAATAATTTATAGTTCTTCTTTATCTTTTTTGTTTGTTTACTTTTCTTTTTTTTAAACACTTATCTATGACTACACCCATTTATCTATCCTACAAGCAAAATTTTACTTGGTTCATTACGAAGCTCACCATGTGATGAGTAAAATCCTTTGTTTTCGTCGTGACTGCCTCTCACGTTCCACTTGATGGCAATTGGAATTATTTTGTGCCAAGTGCTAAGAAGTTATGTTCGCAATGACTAAGAACATTGTGGGTCTAATGGGAAATTTCTCACGAGTATCGTAACGGGATGGCACGGTTTATTTAAGATTTCATGTGAGCATCTTTACAGTTTGGCATGAAACAATGTGAATACAGAAAATTATTAAAATCTGATATAAAATGTTGAATCTAGATCTCAATCTAAATGTAAAAAGATACCGTGTTCAAATTTTTTTTATGACACGGACCAGGAAACAAGGAGACGGATCGCCTGATGGTAAGCGATTTCCACCGCCCATTGTCATCGCAACGCCCGAGGAGTTACACTTGTAACTTCTCTGGTGTTGTGCACTTGCACTCCTGGTCCTTAAAATCCCCAACACCACTTGGGCCTCCGATAACCTCACTCGTTCGGCGAAGCACAACGCAAGCGTTATTTCACGCCGGTTTTCTGTGAGATCGTATTTATATAAAGAGAGAGAGAGTATTTATATAAAGTGGAGCCGCCCCATTGGTGCCGAAGCATGGCTCTCCCATGTTTCCCAGGAAATACTGACGATTAAACAGAATAATAGATACTTAATTATTTTTTCATTAATTAAATAAATAGTTAAATATAATAAAAAACAAAAAATCCCAAGATGCAAATATAAAAATTAAGTTAAAGTACCTTTTTTTTTAAAAAATTAAACTTCCAATAATAATTAGCGCCATATCTACCTAAGAGAATCGCGAAAATTCATTATTATCATCATCCGCATTATATTCTTCTGCTTCGACTTTAATAAAACCATCGGAAGGTATCAATGACTCTTCCAACAACAACTGTTCATTCTTGCCAGATTGTTTCTCTTCGAGCGCACATTTTAATTCTCTCTCCGTTGACACGTGGTTGTAGTCATCTTTGGACATAAACGACGCTAAGCCCCTTTTTGGGCTAGAGCCAAACACAGATTCGCTGGGTGTCCTACATATTGCCTCGATGAAAGTGTTATTTATAAGATACTGCACATACTTTACACCTTGGTGCCATTTCTGCGAGGTGTTTTGTTTCAACCAATCGCCCAAAAGTTTCAAAACGTCCTCATTGGTTTGCCGTTTAAAGTTTTGTTTCTTAAGATCTGCCACAGCACTTACGACTTTAAAATCAGGGAATAAGGTGTACATTCTGCGGCATATTTGGTTAGTAACCGATATTCCATTTTTAGATTGCAAAATATTCGGTGCGCCAAATATGAGAAATATTTCCAAAAGGGCATCGACACATTCGTCGATTTTTGTACTTTTCAAAGGTTTAAAGTGAATAAAGCGAGTGACTAGGTCTCGATATATTAATAAGTGTCTATATGGCTCATCTTTTGAGGTCGTTACATCTATAATGTCAAATTGTCCTCTCGAAAATAACTCAGGATAAGTTTTATCACTTTTATCACTGTTATAACTATCTCGTGTATCCATATCGCAATAATTATCTTCAGTTTTACTAGTTTCTAAAAGATCGTTGCTTGTGTCATTCGTTTCTGTATCGCATTGTGACGAATTGAATGTTTCGCCAGTTTCGTTAGAACCCGGCACCATTTTAACTGGTATAGTTCGTTTCGCTTTGCTCTTGCATCCCTTGCAAAGAGACAAATACAACATTACCAGCCTAGTCGTTATGTTTTTATACTTCGGTTTCAACTCGACCATCATTCTAGATCTGCCGCCGTGGTTCAACTTTAAATGGTGGTTGTGTATTACGTCATACATCTCTTCTAGCCGGAGGAAGATTTGTTGCTTTTGCCCGGTCATTTTTGACATAGCCAGCCGCTCTCCATCGGGAGTTACTATAATGTCATACCTTTTCTCTAGTCTATAGTCACGCGGAAGTTTCTTTGTTTTTCTCTTCGCGTCTTTTACTTGTTGCATCAATCGAGAATATTTGCTGGCGGTGAATATGAATGCGTTCGGGGCCGAAGTTTTATCGTTCAGTGCCTCATTCACTCGCTCGTAAAACTCAGCGCGATTGACATCGGCCATTGTACAATTTACTCTCCCAAAAGAATAATACAGAAATATGCTTGACAAACTCAATTTCACTCTACAAACACTAGTTTTAAAACGTTTATTCTCATTTTAAACTCCCTTTTATAAAGGTAAGGTGCCTTTTGTGATAATTTGTCGCTTGAACTCCAGTTATTATACGCAATAACCTTTCTCACTATCGCGTCGAATGGCTGTCCGGTGACGCAGTCAGCCCCTTGCGCCGGTATCGGACGAAGATAGCCGAACATTTCCGAACGCCGATATAGGGTAAACTGTCTTAGCGATCGAGCAAGAGACAGGTTTAAGTGTTCATCTCATGTGATGTTGTTTTACGATTGATGGCTAGATCGCGCTTTTTCATGTTGATTTATACGCGCTAGTCAAATATTTGTAATTCGAACATAATTAGGTATTACTTTTAAACAAACAATTAAAACCGACTTCCAGAGTAAAAATGCACAAAAAAGTATGATATGAAATAGAACTTATTTTCTAAATAACTCGTTTAAATTCGGCTAAAATTTTAACTGCTTCTCCACTCAATCTTCAAAATTTTGAAGTCGGTACCAGCCCGAACAACATCTTGATAAAACAATATTTTATAGAACTTACGTTCAAGTTGGCTAGTAGGTACCGACTTCAAATTATGAAGATTGAGTAGAGAAATTGTTTGAGAAATGAAAAGAAACATTTTGAGAAATGTGATTAAAATGAGTTTTATTTCATACTTTTTTGTGCATTTTTACTTTGGAAGTAGGTTTTAATTTTATGTTTTAAAATATTTTTTTCTCTTGTTAGTTATATTAATTTTTTATTAAATTATTATTAATACATTTTAAGAAGATTATAAATACAAAAAAGCCTCCGCTATTCTCACTCTGTCGGCAAAATAAACTCAAGCGTTATTTTATACCAGTTTTCTGAGATTTCTGAATGCCGTGGCATTTCCCCAAATAAGCATTACCGATCTGTGGACCTACTAAACAATCACCATGGCATATGCTTGCAACTCTTTAAACAACGCCGGAATCCCCAAACATGTATCTATAAGGACTCAGGAGTTCTGTCCAGTACTTTTGGATCCAGGGATCAGACTAAAGTCGAAATCACCATATATGTCCATATAAATTTCGAGGAGTTCCCTCGATTCATCATGGATCCCATCATCAGGTCACCACTTTGATATCAAAAGGAGCAATTAAGGATTATATTTTTATTATTTTTTTGATATACCCTTTATATCAAAAAATAATAAAATAAATCGGTCCACAGACGGCAGAGTAAACGTTGAACAAATGAAGATACTTACAGCCGAACGTATAACCACCTCCTTTTTTGGAAGTCGGTTAATTTGTCAGCGGACCCTTTTTTTAATAATTTTGAATTCAAAATTATAATAATCTCAGGTAAGTAATAAATTTTGTTTTTTAATCTGAGATACTGAGAAACTAATATTAGTTCTGCGGACTTGGGCAAAAAATAACATGCAAATTCATATAAATTATCCTAATAAAATTATTAAAAAATAAAGATTTTAACAAATTGACTACATCTTCCTTTTGTATCAGAAAAGAAAGAGGTACTCAATTTGATTAAATCTCTTTTTTTTCCTCAAAATAGATCCTTTTCGGGTCTAATCACACCGAAACGAAAAGATATTCAATTTATGAACGGTATTCAAAATTGAACTTAATTCATTACACATAACCTTATGTTTAGACCCAATTTCACCAATGCCTCACAGTGATAATAGAATGTCTAAAGATCATGCCTTTCATTAATACTGAGAGCGAGAGAGATAACATGATATTTAATCATCGATCAACTTTAACAGGCGTCGCGTTGGTAAAATTGGCACTTAATATATTAAACTTTATCGGCTGTTATTTATGAGGTGTAGTGTATTTATGAACGTGAATACCTATCCTACGTAGTTATTTTAGTGTTGTTACTTCAATATAACCGCTATATGTATAATTATAATAAGGTATAAACCTACTTGGCTAACAATGGGAAATAAATGAAGATTATGTCTGCCGTTGAACTTTGGCGGACATAAAATCCCACGATACAGTTTTACACGGATATATTAAACTGTAAACGAGTTACGAGCTAATCTTGTACACATATAATCGGAATCTCGGAAACGGCTGCAAGTATTTTCTTTTTTTTTGTGGTCGGTTGCGTAGTCGGTAGTTTCTTTGCAGGGTTTATTGACTTTGCTAAGCAGTTAGCTGATTATAATATAATAAAGTATGTAGGTAATTATGTATTTATTATAATTATTATCTGATTGTAATGCCGCAATATCCTCAGGATATATAGCATTTAGCGAAGATACTCGTTTATTTTAAATACTTAGGTTTTAAAATGATGTTTTATCGATGATCTCAAAAGTCGGGACGTGCAATAACGTACTTTTGATGGAAAAATCTTAACATGCAAGAAAAAGTTACGCCATCCTGATTTTAGAAGATTGTGTCAATTAAGGCCGGGGACTATATTGTCCGGAATCCGAAAAGCCGGGGAAAACTCAGACCACTGAGAATAGAACTCTGGACTAATACAATAGTCGAGCACACAAGTGTCGAGTTATCAGATTTGACATTGGCATCTCACTTGCACTTGTGTGTTCGATTTTCAACTCTATTATTGTATTAGCGCAGAGTTCTAATTTTACTGCTCTCAATTTTCCCGGGCCCGCCGGATTCCGGATCATAATATAGTCCCGGCCTAAGAGAAAACTCTACAATATTTACATTAAATGGATATTTCCAAGGGCAAGGGCCTAAAGCACGATTTGTTTTTTGACATTGACATTTCACTCGTATGTTCGATTTTTGTGTTGTTAGCTTTAATGTATTAGCGCAGAGTTCTATTTTCAGCGCTCTGAAATTTCCCCGGCCTTCGGAATCCCGGCGATATAGTTTCCGTCCTAGTTCTCATCTATTTAGAAGTGAAGTACTTATTTATAAATGAAGAACATTTCCAAAATGAAGAACATTTCCACGCCCAATGGGTAGGAATTGTGACCTTGTGACCAATAATTGTATCTAATGTAACATCTTTGTACCAATTAAAGGACATAAATGATTTTGATTCTGATTCTAGCATGTAGTTAGACGTACTCTATGGTAAGGAAACACCACCCACAGTCCCACATACAGTCTTAACTATAGGCATGTTTACTTAAAATTATTTTAGACAACACGATAATAAACACTCTAAAACCTATTATAGTAAATCTCAATAAATAACGAAGATACAAACAATATAAATGGACTATAAGAAAGAGAGCGGTACATCGGTCTGTGACGTCACGATGTGCTACCGCCATTAATTGATTAAGTTCCCAATTCCCATAATATGCTGTTAGTCGTTTCTTGTACCCCTGGCCCTTACCGTGGATAGGGCGCTCCATCTGGCCCCGGACACTCGCAGCCCTGCAGGGCGTCGCCCCACGTGTACTTGAGCCGCGGCCCGCAGTCGCCGACCACGTATCCACACACGATCGCCTGGAAAATATATAAGTAAATACTTTAAAAAAATATTAGGCTGAATAAAGAGAGGGCAAAGACATCTTAATATGTAAATGACGAAGCACACTTTTTCAAATTTGACAAAAATTTGCTGTTTTTCAGTCGTTATTGAGACCAAATGAAAACAAATCCTACAATAGTAACAATTATCACAAACAGAGTAAGTACTTATTTATATGTAAAATGGTTGAAAACATTATAAAAGATTTTGATTTTTAGTATAGCAAAAACAGTTTTCCAGAACCTATTCACCCAAAATTTACAAAAACAGGTCGTATTTACTTTTTACCCTTAAAAAGTACAGTATTCCCGTGGGATACTTTATTTAGGCAGACGGTGCCGCGGGTAAAGCTAGTGATATTGTAATTTTACGTATTAAAACCTAATTTCATAAATATTAAAGTTTAGTCAGAAAGTAACACAAGCTTTAGACAACAGCTAATCATACAATCTTGAAACGTAGAGAACCAGAAACTCACTTGACTGAATGCTTCATTAATTAAACTTATTGTATCTAAAGATAATCTTATCGATTTAATTCACGATAAACCTAAATGGATACGCGAAATAAAATCGTGTTTGCCCGCCTATGTAACCCCGTTCGGTGCGGTCGTGACCATCCGAGTCGGTATGTGGGCCGCCTCCGTGGCCCGAAAACACACTTCCTACCACTTTCATTGTGGTCCTTCATAACCTCAAATTGCTGTTAATATTGTATGAAATGTTTTGATTGAACTTTGATAAAATGTTAGATTCTTTGGTATAGTTAAATAAGTATATGGTAGAGATAAAAAAAACGTGTTTTTGAATATTATGTAGGTATTTACAATTAGACGCTTTTATCCCTTTTTGATTTAATGTATAATAAATAGGTACTTAGCGTTAAAGTAGAATGTATTTTACGCAGTTAATATTCGAATATAATATATCGAAAAATACACACTACATACAATATGATACAACTACAAAGTTATCCAACATGTAGGTTAGCGGTCAGGTGTTTCTGATATTTAAATCTATAAATTTTCCCCTAAGGTAAGGAATTTACTTCTTTAAGAATCAAGATATTGTGACTGTCCAAAATATAGACAAACAAAATACATACTTATTACAATACAATATTATATTTAAACAATGAAATTAATGGTTTGTCAAATTAGCACTTTATTAACTAATTAAATTAAGTAACTGAATTTAATCTAATATACAGTTAGTATAAATATTATATATTAGGTGAGCAGCAGGTTGACGAAAAGTAGCTTAATAAAAAGAGGACATACCGACCACCGCGGTGATCTGAGTGGATAAACTACAAATGACCTCTTGTTTTTTTTTCTTTAGTCCAAGAATACACTGTAAAAATTTCATTAGAAAAGCTGAAAAGCAATAGCTGTAGGAGTAACATCGAGTTGAACACGGAAAAATTAAAAAATAATTGTTTCGCAATTTTCATGGAAAGCGTACTTTTCTCGATGACGCCGTTACTTTAGAGCAAAATTAATTTAATATTCGGATTCAGCGACCAAAAATACGTAGCTTTATTGGTCCATGGTATAACGTATGGTAATGTACCTATATTGGCCACTCAGCTTACCGTGGTCGGTCCCCCCTATTTTTTGACACATTTCCTACTCGCCTATAGACCGTGTCATGGTCCTTTACATTGAACCAAGTTACAATAAGAATTTCACCTAATTCGTTAACAAATAGCGCTGATAAGAGTCAGTTTAAGATAACATCCGACATTCTGTTGTTGCAATCTACTGACAATAAAAAAAAATACAATGTAAGCCTTATTATACTTACGTAAAAAATAAAGATATCGTTCATGTCTTTTTGATATTGAAATGTATGTTTGTTTGCCTTTGAAGGTTTAATTTTTGTTATGATTGTGACTTTTCAATCGGCTCTACTTTGACTCCACTGTGTAATTCTATACTATTGGAAAGTCATAATCATTAAATAATATTATGGGAGAACTGAAGATTTCTAATACGTTTATAATAGTAATTTCCTAGAAAACATGATATTACGAGCAAAAAGATATGTCCGGAAATGTGTGAGGTGGGTCCAATCGCTAAGAAAGTGGCCTCAGTTTACCGTGACAGGTGTGACATGTCATTGAACTCACACTCACTCGCAGTTTGAGAATCGGTGTCAAGTGCACACCCACCTTAATGGGGTTCCGTAACCAAAAGCTAAAACGGGACCCTATTAGACTCTGCTGTCCGTCCGTCTGTCTGTCACATTTGTTACCAGGCTGTATCTATGCAACCGTGATAGCTAGACAGTTGAAATTTTCACAGATGATGACTGTATTTCTGTTGCCGATATAACAGCAAACACTTAAAATAACGCGTTTTTTTGCCGTCTTGTACGGAACCTTTCGTGCGCGATTCTGACTCGCACGTGGCCGACTTTTCTTGATGATTTGGATATTGATTTGCATGAAATTCTCGCGGCAGGCTTACATTTTGTCAGGACGAAAAGCAACACAATTTCATTACAATTTTCTGTGGTTTAGATGAAATAATTACAAAATAAGTTTAACATAAAATTAAACAGCCGAAAAAACTGAAAAAAAATATTTACAAACTTTTTTTATTCAACCATAATAAATAAACTTTCGGTGGTTTATGTCCTTCCTTTTGCGCGGACGAAGTCGCGAGCAACATCTATATAACTTAAATCAACCGTTATTTATTATGAATTTCTATAAAATTATGTCTAACATTCTTATGGCCACGATAAATTCCTAGGTTTACCTAGTTTTGAAATAGACCATTATTTATTATTAAACACCCTCCCACAATGTGATTCTGTCCGATATCTTCGCCTACATCTAGACAGAAGGCTCACCTGGAAAAAACACATCAAAACGAAACGAGATGAGCTAAACTATAGATATAAGTCAATGCACTGGCTACTACCACGGAACTCCAAACTATCTATCGAGAACAAGCTATTGATAGATAAGGCCATACTCTAACCTGTATGGACCTACGGACTACAGTCTGGGGGTTGCATGCAACTCCAGCATTGCCATCCTACAAATACTACAGAACAGCATTTTAAAAAATATAGCATATGCACCATGGTTTATCACGAATGCTGAAATACATGAGAACAGTGAAAGAGGAAATAAAACACGCCTCTTCTGCGTATAAATACCGACTTGAAAACCAACCTACCGACTTGAAAACCAACCTACCGACTTGAAAACCAACCTACTTCTTCGCAAACCAACTTTTAAACATGACATATAGCAAACTTCTCAAGCGTTTTGATATACAAAATCTTAAAGATCGTTGGTAAAACTGGAAGGAGCCTCCGAGGAGAGAAGTGAATTGAAATGACAATAACCACAATACAACACATTTGCTTATAGTCAAGAGACTGATCGCAGATTTAATCATAAAAAATATATATTTCTACAAATTTACAAGGACTTGTAGGAGTTTTACCGGGGAGTTCAATGGGTGACGTTGTGGGATTTTGTATTTCTTCATAAATTTGTGTTATTTCGGTTCTTAATGGTAGAATAATTGGTAGAATATTAACCATTAAATGTTCGTTAACGCGCACAAGTGTGGGCAAGTGGTACAACTTCTAAAAACGTGCTATTTTGTGTTTCCCGCCAAAACTCCCTAGGAACTTTCAGTAAAGCGTCTACTACTTTACTGAACGACTGACATGACTTATTGACTGTACTGACTATTTATTTGGACTTTGACTAGACTTTAGACTTGACGTTAAAGGAATACAGTGTTGAAAATTGAAATGAAAGTTTTATTTCCCGCCTTTTTTACTTGACACTGGCAAATTGTTTTAAGATAAGCCGACGCCATATATAAAAAAAGGAGTTGTCATTTTCATTAGATTACTGCGACTTGTGACGTAAACCTTTAAAATTAGCTAAGTAATAAGTTATTTAACTATTATCTATAGTTATCTATGTATATAGTTATCTATACTCATATTATAAAGAGGAAACGGTGCACAGTGTTGGTCTTTGACCGCGTCACAAAAATCTAAGCTCAGGGTCTGTCAACGTGCCATGGAGCGTAGCATTTTAGGTGTCAAGAGGATCGACCGAATCCGAAACACCGCTCTGCGCTCTAAAACAGGACTGACTGTCGGGGGAAAGAAACCTGCTTAAAATGGTGTTGGCCGGGGCATGTGTCTCGCATGCACCCAGATAGATGGGTACATCTTATTTCGTGGAGTGGCTACCGACTGGTCGGCTGTACAGAGGCAGACCCAAAAAAAGGTGGCGCGACGAATTAGATGCCTTTAATAAGGACTGGCCGACCATAACGAAGGATCGCGATTTATGGAGGAAAAGAGGGGAGGCCTTAGCCCAGCAGTGGGACACAACTGGCTAGCATAATAATAAAAAAACGAGGAAAAGTTTGTTTGTTTGCATCGAATAAGCTCCGAGACGACTATAATAATAAAAATAATAATAATAGTATCTATGGACGCTTCACACGGCACACCACGTCGGTCTGGTCCCGTGGTAAGTATCCGAAGAACTTGTGTTACGGGTACCAGACAACTGAAATATATTTAATACTTTTTATACTATATTTATATTTAAGATTTTTATTATATTATACACATATTTAATACACATCCATGACCCAGAAACACAGAACACTTTTTCGTTCCCTGACGGGATTCGAACCCGCGACCTCTTCGGCTTGAGCGCCAATGCGCTAGCCACTGAGCCTCAGATGTCGTCAAACTGGACCGATTTTGATGAAATTTGGCACAAATATAGAGTAGACCACGGAGTAGGACTAAAACTACTCCTTATCGCGGCGAATTGTACGGTTCCCGGGACCATAGCCTTTTGCGCGCACGAAGTAGCGGGCAACGGCTATTTCACAAATAAACTTATAGGTATATTAATAAAAATATTTACACCACGGATACGCTAATCTAAGTAGCTGTCTTTGTCTGCCAAGTGGCTTTTCCAACCTATCAGACAAAGACAGCCATGTTGGATTAGCGTATCCGTGGTGTAAATACTTTCATTAATAAGGGGTATAGTGCTAATAAAAACTTATTTACCTGGTTTTGAGCTTTGGAAGGCGGAAGCTGAAGCATTTACCTTACACAATACAAAGCTAAACCTTTGTAAGGACAACGTAATCCGCATAAAGAACATTTCTCCTTGCTAGCACTGTCCCTCGAATGACAATGGGATTTCCCATTTTCCCTTAAACTTTTTGGAGAATTGGAGACAAAAGCGACAACTCAAAACTTTTTTATTCGAGATCAGCGAACACTTGTTGACTAACTGACGATTAATTTGGTGCTTTTTCCCTTTTTTAATGTTTATGTTATATTATTATTATTTTTGTGATGACGAGAGCGAAATGGGCCTCAGTCGCTGTTTCGTGATTATATCTTTAGGGATTTGATTATTACGCAAAAGTAATTAAATAATAGGCCTCGTAACCTGCTGGTGTATGATAAAGTGAAATGTAGTGAAAGTGTCCTCAGTGTATGGACATCACGTCTCCGAGCTGCTTACATATTACGGTTAAATAGCAGGGCCTCGATACTGGCCCAGTTGTGTTAGCAGCTAGATATTGTTGTGCTTGCAGCTAGATATTGTTATCCTTGCAGCTAGATATTGTTGTGCTTACAGCTAGATATTGTTGTGCTTGCAGCTAGATATTGTTGTGCTTGCAGCTAGATATTGTTGTGCTTGCAGCTAGATAGTTTGGCAGTTTAAGCGTATCGGACTTGATTGTAATTGTATTATTACAGGTTTTATTTAGCAGAATTGACCCTCAGTTGGGTGCCAATTATTTGTAATTTCATTTTTTTTTCTTTTTTTCCTGCAATACATGTATAAATGTATAAAAATCAACCACTATAGAGTATAGACGTTTGCAAATTGCATATAATGTCAGTTATATTATGCTGTTAGTAGTTGTATGCCTGGGACGAAAATGTAAACTGTGGACGAAAATGTAAGCTTGGATAAAGCGATATTAGCCAATTGTTCTATAACTTTTGATCGGTTAGTCTGAAAGAGTTTGAAGAAGGGAGTACCATGGGAAACCCTTCCAGACCATTCTACTATCTATTAACAAATTTTAAAAAAGTAGTCAGAGAACGTTTGTCTGCTAAAGCTTAATAAAAATAAAATAATTTTGATTGCATACCTTGGGAATAAGATGTCTCCCTGCAAGGCTGTCTCTATGTACTTGTGTACTTATGATTTTTGTTATATCTAACATAGATTAAGTACATGTATGTGTTGTTTTTATATTGTACAATGTAAAATATAAAAACAATTTTCCATTTTTTGCTAAAAGAGGCCCCGTGCGAGTTTCTTACGCCGGTTCTTCTCGGCGTGTTTAGTGTTGAACCGGTAGTAGCTTTTTTTCTTTTGACTTTCCGATAAAACTCCTTTAACGGTAACCGAAAAAATAGACTAAACTAATGAATGGGCTCTATTAAGCCCATATACTATTCATACTAAGGGTCAGTTCACGCCCCGACGATACGCGAAGCTACGCAGCACTATTAAGATAGCTATTGAATATTGAACTTTATTCACAACACAGATACACGTTTCATATGACATCAGTCATACACTGCACATGCGCTGTGCAACTTGGCATTCGAACACTATAAAACGTGTATCTTCTTGTGTAATAAATAAATAAAATAAAATATGTTTATACCAGGCATGGTAATGTATAAGTACAATTTTGAATAGCTATCTTAAAAATGCACCGTCTAGTCGCGCATTGCTTCGTTTCGGTGTGAATTGACCCTGAGACGCCGCTACTCGATACCTATACCTTCTTTTCATTTCCTATGATACAAAACCACCTAGGAGCGCCTCATTTATATAAAAAAAAAGTAGGTAAGTGTAGTTTACATTTTGTTAATAACTTTAAGCGTTGCTTAACTACGTTGGAGCATGTGACTCTACCTAACGGTTGAAGGTATTGCCGCTCAACCGGGCATAAGATGAAAATCGTGCGCACGCACGCATACTCACGTAAGTATAAATACGTAGTTCGACCACGTCTGCAGTCGTTGCGGCCACTTCTTTTGTGTTTAAATATTTTGAGGCGTCCTAGTGCCCACGAAAATGTTTAGAAACTGGTCTAGCCGGAACTTTTTCAATGTACATGTTATGTGATCTTTAACTCGAGAGGACTTTTTATATGTCTGTATTATTTGGAGTGGTATTGTTATGTACATACCTACGTATTTAGTCCGTACAATGTATTTAGGTGCATAAGAAGCAAAATTGACATTAGATAAACCGCTATTTTGTACAAAAACATATATATTGTCATGTTTTCGATAAAACTTATACTTATAATATGACTTGCGAAATCGGCATTAGAAGACAGCGTGAATTTTGACATTTATTTTCGACAATTCACGCCTTATCTAGTGGTGATTGGTGACTTCAGTTCTTCAGCAACCTTCAGTTGCTTCATACTATGGTTTGGTTATGTTTTCTGTTGGACAGTGCTGATTGCCGTACCTTACCCTAGATGTTGCTCAGCCTTATTTTTGGAACGAAGTTCCTTATCGCGCGTTGCTAAAGGGGGCTAGACGGAAAAAATTAAGACTGTAACGACACTTTTTGCTATAGGTAGTTGTAAGCCGTGCGGCGTGCGCATGTTTCTCTGTCTGTCTCTCTCTCTCTCTCTCTCTCTCAATTATTACTTAAATTGACCCTACTGATTAAGTTTATATTACATTATATTTGTTAATAATAAAAAAAAATATTATTATAACTTAAAAAAAATAACATTTTATTACAATTCCTTCACTAATCAATCGAAAGGAACTTCGTTCCATCCGGGTGTCCCTTGACACCTCTCAAGTTTTTTTTACTCCATTTGCCCGTGACTTAGCAGCTTTTGTTCTATATATGTACTGTCAGGGAATCTAATTCATAAGCGGGTGTAATAATTTGTTTGTATTATAATGACGGCATGCAGTCACAGTGCAATTGCCAATAGCATGTCAGTTTGATATCATATTAATAGAATACGTAGAAATTATGACAACAGTCAACTGCTTATGAATTAGATTCCTTGATAGTAGGTACAAGAACTATTTTACTACCCTCAATTTTGTGATTTCGCATACATAAAAATATATTGTGTAAATTATGACTTCGTAATAGGAGACTCAGATAAAGTGCCATATTGAAACGATAACGAAGTTTAAAAAGAAAAAATATGAAAGCAATCACTCGATTTACAAACCGAGCCCTAAGCCAAGATTCCATCGCTAATTACGATGACGAAGTTAGAAATCAGTGAAATAATGACGTATGTTACTTAGCGAACGTTATGTCAATCCCATATTCTTTCAATTTCGAAGATCTTCATTGTAATTAACGATGGTATGTTGGCTAAGCCCTCAAGATATTGACATAAGTGAATAATTCGTATGTAGTTCATTATTTTGTAGCTTCGTCATCGTTTTCATATTATTATAAGTTACTATGAACTGGAATCAATAAATAACTAAACTAATACCAACAACTACAACCTCCTACAACTCCACTTACAACCTACACCTACATCTACAACTCCACTTACAACCTACACCTACATCTACAACTCCACTTACAACCTACACCAACATCGACAACTACAACTTGTTACACCCACAACTCCACCTACAACCTACATCTACTACTCAAACTACACCTACAACTTAGTACACCTACATATACAACTCCACCTACACCTACGTCCTATACACCTATCAGCTTACAGGGGCGGGCCGATTTAAAAAAACCAAACAAACAAACTGAACGCATCTATATATCAGTCAAGTGACAAATTCAACTTAGTGAACGGTTACTATGGGAAATTTAAATCGTCGTTTTTAAATATATTCCCCACCATTTTCCCAATACATCTCAACGTTTAAACCTTCCATTAACTTCCACAACTATTTCAAGACCAAAATTAGTCAAATCAGTCCAGCCGTTCTCGACATTGGAATTGCAATCCATTTATATATTAGGTCATTACATATGAAATTGGCGTATTCTCTGGCCATCTCATAAGTAGTTCATTAATCAATAAAGGAATTTATTAAAAAAACCATTCGGACAGGAATCAATAAAATCTTCGAAGGCGCTTTGGACTGCCCCATCGGAGTTGATTTTTTCCCTTGCAAGAAGTTATCCAAATTTCGAAAAAATGGTAATCTGTTGGAGAAAGGTCCGGGGAGTACGATGGATGTCTTAGACATTCCAATTGAAGCTCCTCTAATTTGGTAGCCGTCTGTTGTGCAGTGTGTGGTCTAGCATTGTCCTGAGGCAGCAGTGGCCTCGAGCGAATGACCAACCTCGGTTGTTTAGCAGCTAGCTTTTCCATCATGATTTGCAGTCGCTGGCAATAGACATCTGCCGTAATCGTCTGGCCAGATTTTAGAAAGCTGTAGTGAACGACACCGGCACTAGTCCACCAAACGCTCACAAGTAACTTTTTTTGAGTCAATTTTTTACTTGGGGCAGGCTTTCGCTGGTTCGCCAGGGTTCAGCCATTGCGATGAGCGTTTCCGATTATTGTACAAGATCTACTTTTCATTACAGATAACGGTTCTATTTAAAATCCCTTCATTATTGTGCCTGTTGAGTAATGTAACACAGCAGTCGACGCGCGTTTGTCGGTTTGCTGCACTCAATTCATGAGGTACCCACCTTTCAAGCTTTTTCACCTTCCCAATTTGCTTCAAGTGGATTAAAACAGTTTTATCACTAATACTGCAGCCTGCTGCTAACTCGGACGTGGTTTGCGATGGATCCGCTTCCACAATAGCTTTCAATTCTTCATTATAAACTTTGGTCTCCGGCCGTCCACGGGGCACTTTCTGCAGGTCGAAATTTCCAGGACGAAAACGTTGGAACAAAAAACGCACTGTGTTTTCTTTTGCGACACCGCGGCCATACACATCATTAATCCTTCGAGCCGTTTCTGCAGCACTGGTGCCACGGTGGAACTCGTACTCGAAAATAATACGATATTTCAAGTTTTCCATTTTGTAAACAGAGTGACGCAAAGAAAAAACCAAAAGAGGGAAAAACAAATGAACTACGGTTTTCGAAACACAAATGCAATAGTGATATAAATTTGAAATTGGAATTCCTAACCAAAGAAGATATATTTGAGATCAAAGTGGCCAGTACGACAAAACGGCAATTTCATATGTAAGGACCTAATATATTACCTACTAGCAAAGGTAATAGCAGTATAACTATCAAAATATAATATTATATACCTACTTTACGTTTAAAAATTGCCAATTTTAGTGGTCCTGCCACTGTATATTATAGTTTTCGGTAATTTTAAAAATAATTACTAAATACTAAAGAATTAAGCCTATTTTATTATAACCATTCGGCATCGTCTTTATTAGGTCTGTTGGAATGTTTAAAGACTCATTTTTGGATTTTAAGCGAAAAAAAACACATGACAACAACTGCACAAGTGAGAACATTTACCACAAGACACAAGTGTACCTACGAAATACAGCCGCTAACATGCCGAGATTAAAGTAGGCTAAAATCTTATCAAAAGTGGGTATCGTTCTATCCTGAACAATAACTGGTTTTAGTTTAAAACTAAGAATAATAAAAAACTGGCTATCTTTTTTCTTAGCATACAGCTAAAAGTCGTGCATTTCGAACTTTACCATAATTTTTTATTATTTATTTACTTTATAAGGTTATGATGAAATTGAAGAAAACTATACCTAACTAGGTAATTATTAATTTACAATAACCAAAAATTAAAATTACTTTAAATTATAAATTTAAATAGCTTAGGTGTCCGTTTTTTGCTAACGAATGTATAAGAAAGAAATATATTGTCTTAGCCCCTGGGGTACGCGTTCCTACTCCTGTTAGGTTACCGGTAGACATCACAACTCTACATTTTTCAATCATAAGCCCGTAAAATAAAAAAATATTTAGAACAATATAGGTATCTCTATTAAAACAAATGTCTACGTCGCTTTAAATCACAACTTGTAAATATATATTTGAAGAAAAATCAGTACCAATCTGGCTCATAAATAAAATGTAGACTATTATAATAAACACGTTTAAAATAGCTAGGAGATTCGACTTAAACTACTAAGTCGAATCTCCTAGCTATTTTAAACTAAGAGATTACTTTTAATAGCTACATATCTCGTCTTGCTTTACCTAACCCAGACTAGTCTAGTTGAATGTAGTTGCCAAAAAAATCAGCACAAAAATCTGCCATTCTCAGATTATTAGACAATAGGCTATCATTGCATTAGGTTTCATTCAAATATATATTATTTTCATCTCTGGGCTTTACAAATTTATTTGTAGGTAGTAGTTACAGGTACTTAATACTATGGCTATATTTTTTTTGGGTTCTCATAAAATGAAGAAATTTTAAACTCAGAGCTGTCCTTTGCTATCTTCACATCAACTTGAGTTTATCTTTTATCATCTTGCTGTTTATCAAAATATGTTATGTAGGTATGTTATTTATCAAATGTGTGTGTTGTTCAGGTGACTGAGCTAGTAATTTACCGGCTTAGAGATAGAGATTAGGTTTTATTACCTAAATCCAAGTTGAAATGGATATTTGGAAGATCCCAAACGAAATGTTTGGAAAAAAAAAGTTCAACCTCCATTAATTTTGAAGAAATCAAGAAGCAATAATTCTATAGGAAACGTATAGGAAACAACATAGGTCAGCCACCTTCATAACATGTTAGTACGCGGTATAACAGTAAACTTAGATAACATTACCCGCAGATTCAAACCTTTTTACCTATCTCCCTCAACGGTACGCTCCGAATGCATAGACAATGACTCAGTCAACCATTATTACATAGCTCGTAAAATTATTGCCTCCATATTTTATAAATCGAATGCGTACATCGAATCTGAAACGCGCGAAGACGCTAACTTCTTTTCTTATTCGAATATGGGCATTCTTTTGCATTTGGATACTCATGAAATCTTTTAGGTAAATGAAGTGAAATAAAGGATGATTGATTGAAAGTAAATTAATTTCCGATTTTATTCATAATAAATAATTAGATGTTATGTAAAATATTGTATTACGATTAACACAATATACGATAGAAAATATTTAAATTTCGCCGAAACTCAAAATTAATCTCAAAAAGTAGAGTACCTACTTGAAATTCTGTTAAATATTTCCTCAATAATACCTACCAACGATTTTTAATCTGAAGTCTTGTCTTTTCAATTTATAGTCGCAACATTTTGGAGATTTTAACACTCCAAAACTTCCTATGAGGAAAATATAGCAGATTTTTAAGGATTTTAGAAGGCACACATTTCTACTCCACTTTTAAAAGAAAACCTCATTTAGGCACTTATAACTTAGTGAATCATAAGCCTGTTTGGAATCTAAACACTAGGAACCCCATAAATTATGAACATCATACATATTCAAATTACACATAACTAAATAAGTTTAAACTTAATAATATAAAAAGTTGTTTATGTATATTTACCTAATTCTTTTAAAAAGTTTCCTTCTTTTTTTATGTGAATAATCTCAAAACTTAATTATTCCCGGCGTTTTCTTAACGATGAATTTTTAGTGCTGTTTACCAATTAACCTGTATTTAAATAAGGATTTAAATAAACAAATAGAAACAAGCGCTCACCACATAAATATACAAGGATATACTGGTTTTGCACATTTTTTTAATAAAGTTTTTTTTTTCTCACTGAAGTGCTACACAGAATACACGCGAAATCTCGAAGCACATTCGCGTCAGGGCGTGCGGTCGGCTCAGTGGCCGGACAAACAACCGCGTTTATAACGGGAGTGTAGCCTCACTAAAGCCTGGAGTGCGGGCGCCACTCGCTGTCACTCCTATTCCGCGTACTTTCATTCGGATTGTGAAAGCGCCATCTCTTATCCATAGGCGGTACTAAAGTAAAACAGCGGTCATACCGTCCGTTCCGCATATTATATGAATCTTAAGGGTTAAGTTTTGTAATGTTATCTAAGTCGACGATATTCAAGCAAGGCCACGGATTGTCAATTTATCTCATAAATCAGATTTTTTGCCGTTTTGACCATACTTTTTACGTTTACAGCGCAGATGACCTCCAAGCAAGCCTAAGCGTAAGAGCACAGAATACATAATAGTACAAGTACAGAAGACTCACTCCGAAAAGTCATTTAAGGAAATAGGGACTCTTGCTACGATACGATTAAGTTCAATTTAGATCGCAGAGCGCTTGATTGCCTACGGTTATATTTACCTAGATGTTGCGTCTCTTTCTATCGCGTAACTCTTATCTTTTCTGACGAAATCGGAAGAATAATTTAATCTGAATATTTAATTACTTCTTTTCTAGTACCTACCTACTGTACTTTAGTGAACAATTTACTTCCCAAATAAACCTACGGTAGATGTGAAAAGTACTTTAAATTCTAATAAATTCGCGCATTTTAACTTACTTACGTTACTTACAACAATGCAACGAACAAATCTCGCGCATACGTCACACCCTGCTCGCGCGTGAGTCCCTACTGATTGGCCCGCTCGAGTCGGCCGCCGTACTTACATTTTCGATATCTACACGGGGAGTGGGACAGGGCTGGGAAGAGCGAAACTGTATGGAAATGCGACGAAACGATTGGGGGTGTCGCATCATATATGAAGAAAGACACTGCCTAAACTAAGACATGACCTGCCTGCCTCAGTTCTGTTCACAAGTCACAACGAACCTCATTGCTGTATTCGTCGTATCAAACGCAATTAAAAAATTGTTTAAGTTGAATCGAGATTCGAGACAAGAAAATATTCTTTTCCGATCCAAAAACATTCTTTTAAAATACTTATTAAGTTTTGGGTAGATCTTTTCATACCGAAAAATATAAATAAAAGCCATAATTTAATAATTTCAAAAAAGCTTTTATTTGTTACATCGACTAGAAGAAGTAGCATTAATTGAGTGCTTAAATCTAATAAAAATTTCATAAAATTCAACATTTTGTACAAAGCTATTAACATTTAATACATAAGGCATTGTTTAACATTATAGCACCAACGTTTTGTAACCTTAAATCCATGGCACAATAAATAACTGAATACAATTTGATTGTAAATAAACGTAATCTATATTTTAAGTACAGAACTTAGTAATTGCACTTTTAACCCTTGGTATAATATCACAAATCGATATAAGTAAATATATCACTTGTAAAAAGTTCTGATAAATATTTTGTTCATTTTCATTTTCTATATCACAAAAATATTCCTTACGTAAAAATCTTATTGTATCACCTTTGCCTACTAAACTTTCAACTAAAACTACTCTCATTTAGGAACCTAGGCTTTGTACACAGTTAAATGCAGTTAAAAAAAAGCGTATTAATTAGTAAGGTTTACGTTTTGATTTTTAAGAGCCACCATCATGTCGTTGTGATTGAAAAATTGTCTGAAGGAATTCAAGTTTTTCAAGCAGACGGTTATACAGCATGTTTTGTTTGGATTGCCGCTTCCAGTGTAGTTTTCAGAGCAGCCAAGTTCCGAGCTACAACCGGCGGAATCTTTGGAACAACAGCATTTCATGTCACTCATTAATCCCACTAGAGTATCATCTGAATTGTGGGTGTAAACTCCGAATTCTTCCAAGTGGGCATCGTTATGTCTCCTGTGATAATCGATGAAGGTGTTATGATTATTATCGGTGGCCTTTCCGCAGCCAATAGCGCATTTCATCTGGGCGTGATCGCATTTGCAATCAATGCAGGAGCATTTGTCCTCGTTGCATGGCACTCCTTCAGATTTCTTATGCTCTACGCAATTCCTACATTCTCCATCGTCGGCTTCGCACTTGCACTCCACGCACGAGCAGATGCCTGCGTCAGCGGTTAGTTGCTCCAAAGGATTCCTCCCCATTCTCTTGCCGAATATATTCTCTGTCTTCACAACGTACATATCTGACGGCGGTTCGTTATTAAATAGCAGCGTCTCCTCCAGATCCAAATCTGTGTCGAAGAGAACCGAATTCGCCGGATTGATTTCTATCTTCTGTTGCACGTGCAACGGCGAAGGAGTGTTGAGACATCTGTCTTCACTTACTTTATCGTTTACTTGCACAAAACCTATGCCAGTGTCTAATCTGTTAATTTCTAAGTTCGAGACAAGTTGGCTGTCATTAAAAACTTTATCACTGACGTCGATTATGCTAGGTGTGTCCAAATCGAAGGTCGTCGAGGAAACTAAATTGGCCGTAGGAGGTTCCGTGTTAAGATCGATGTAGCTCTGCATGTGCGTTGGGACGAAAGTGGCTAGGGTGAATATACTTTCTGGTGATTTGTCTTCAATACTTACTGGTGTTTCTTGTATTGAAGACGCTAAGGCTGTGACATCTACCCACGGAGCTTGTACCTCCACTTCATTAGCCAAAGCCAGCTGCATGGCTCTTGATCTCACGCCGATTTTTTCGGTCATGGGTACTGGCTCTATTGGTTGTAGACTACTAACGTTCACCCAGGGAGTCGCAGTACTGTCGCTGATTTTATGAGAACCGAATTGTGGTAGATCGTCTAAGTTTGTTATGTCGTAATCATCCGGTATGTTACTAGTGTCGTTGTATTGCGTCCTGTTAGTGGCGTTATCGAAAAGCAATTCAGTAATATCTATGTTTGTGGTGGGTAATGGTTTCATGACGTTAGTGATATGTTCTAAGCTGCCGTCGTTAGAATTAGATTCTGTTGTGATTTTGCCGAAGGATTCAAGTAGACTGTCCCAGTTCATCATTTCGGTATTGGGAGTCATGTTCAGTGAAGAAGGCTTTGACATATCAGACGTACATTCTTCTGATTCGAGCTGAAATATAAGTTTATATTTTATTTGTTGTAGCTATTAAATTGGAAAACATTACAATAAATTTCGATAAACATTTTAGGAAATAGAGTTTTAAGGTTGCTGCATATAGTTATGTATCTAAATCTATAGTATACTCGTACATATAGTGTAACTGCCCAATAATAGCATTTGAAAACTAATGTAAAGTAATAAAAATGTACCCACTGAAACTAAGTAAAAATTCAGTCTATCGCACGAAGATAATGAGTCTAATAGGGTAATAGGCATGATGCGTAAAATATTTTTTTCGTCTATTCAATGTTAGACAACATGTTAATAAACAATCTGGAACCCATTTTCGTATATCTTAAAAAATAACGAGGACACAGACAATTTAAATTTAAAAAGAGAGCGATATATCGGCCTGCGACGTCACAAGAATTATAATGAAGAATTATAATGTAACGACGTCATTACAAAATGTATGTATGCCACTTGTGACATAACAAACCGTTTTGCGAGAGTGAGATGGGTAATATTTTTTATTTGCTTATAATTTTTAATCACGTCAATCTAGATGCCTATTTCTTTTAGATTTATGTATCTTTAATTAACAATTTTAAAATTTAATTTATATAATTGTTATATTCCACACTAGGCAACATCCCTATTATTAAGGCATTATTGATTACATTAAGCACCAGCGACGTGTTACACAGTACACCATGGACCAGTACAAGTCGCAATACACATATTGCATATCTCTTAACGAACTTTCAATTATACTAAATCTGTTTCAATTTTAAGAAGAAATTTTTCAATTTATGACTATTTAGGCATGGTAGCCAAAAAACAATATCTCTGCTAACACAGAAGGAAAGAGAGGTGATGTGCATGTGAGTGCCATTTGACGACCTCTGCGGCTCAGCCGGAGGTCGCGGGTTCGAATCCCGCTAAAGGAACAAAAAGTTTTCTAAGTTTCAAGGTCATGGATGTGTAGATATTAAATATGAATAAAAATCTTAAATGTATGTATAGTATTAGTATAAGATCCCGATATAAAACGACCTTCACCGAGATTTTATTTTTTGATGAAACCTATTTTATATTCAATTTAATGTCAATAAATATATTGCATATGGCTTTGCGTAACAAATTTCAGTCCAGGATATGATTAATTAATAATAAAAAAAATAATTAAACATTTCACCGGTTTGATTGTTAGACAAATTCTATACCAATCGAAAGTATGAAGCCCATAGACTATGCAAACGTTAGGTTGCCTATTCTTTTCCGGTCACAACTCTCGGGTAGCCAGGTATAAACAGGTAAATCGATACTAGCATTTTGCACCGGTCTGATTATTGAATTAAAATTAAATTAAGTTAAAGATTAATTCATTATGAACACGGTGGTATAGGGTTGCCTGCGAAAAATCAGTCCCGAATTTCGGTTGTCGAATTTTGAAAAGTGAAATATTGCTGCGAGTGAATATGTGCGACTGAGAGGTCCCAAGCAACCATCCCATGCGATAGAAGAGGACACAGCACAGCAGCTGTTTAAAGTCCGTCCATTTAAAGGAAGAGAGTGCGCATGCTATTTGTTCCTGAAAACGAAAAGGATAGCGATAGACTCGTATATGCTGTGCATCATTTTGGAGTAGTTTATTATTAAAATAGAGGAATAGTTATTATTATTTTTTTATTCAATTAATTATTTGTGTGTATAATTTTATGTGACACTAAAGTATATATACATCTTTAGTAAAAAAGGAGATTATAGTAATACATATATAATACTAATCTTGCAAATTTTATCTTTATTATTAGAAGACAAAATAAAAAACAACAATTAAAAAAAAACTTCTGTTTATTGTAAAAAAATTATAAATCCATTTTTTTTTCTAGAATTATTCAGGCTCCGAGTCGCCGGACATATAACTATGATCTCCAACTTCTGAATCTTCTTCGTCATCACTCTCCGTTTCAGTTCTTTCGACAATGTCTTCTATATGTGTATGATACCCAATGAATCCTACTGGTTTTAAATATTCATCTAAGAACCTACCGCAGTTCTCAGGCTGAAGTTTCACGCATAATGGATCCGATGCATTAAGCGACATGGAATTTACGAAAATAGTTCGTAAAATTTTCTGAATTAATGATATACAGCATGGTGGTATGGAGTTGGAGTCGAAGCCTTTTGTTTTTTTTAAAACTGCGTGCTATCTTCTTTAGCAGAGTAATTTTTCATAAAAAATCGATATCTCGCATCATTCACGCATCATTCACGTTGGTGCAGTTCTTGATACCATACATACTAGCCGTAAATTCTTGAACGGTCTTCATTTTTTCATCAATGAAAATATCAGCAGCATCTGTTAATGATGCAAAAACTGTTTGGTATTATTCAGTTTTCGAAAATAACTTAAACGGTTTTACTTTTCCTTTATTATAAAATGCGGCCGTGTAATCGCAACCTGTAAACGCATGGAAGGCGGGAAGACTTTGGCATAATTTGCTTCCTAACTTCAACGCTAAATCGGTGCAATTAATGCAATCAACAGTTTGATTATTAGTTTTTCTAGTTGCTGAACTGGCAAGCCAAAATTCTGATTCGATAAGTTTGTGAATATTTGTTAACAAAATAATCAAAACGTCAGTATCAGAGGCTTTAACTAAAATTCTTGAGCCACGGAACCAAAGCGGCCAAAGCGGAACCACTTTAGAAGCATGAAAAATAATCCTTGTCTGCCTCTTCGTGATGACATTCATAATTAGTTTCTTCAGTTTTTTTTTTCGAAATTTTCGTGAGCTTGATAAGAGTAGCACTGATGGTCGACGATTAAAAAGATTTTTTTGTTTTGGATTATTATAACCAAATTGTCGTTTTCCCAATAATCAGCCAGAAACTGCACTAGAGCCTCTTTAAAACTATAATTTTTAAGGCTTTTCAAAAATTTTTTTGGTCTACTTTGTTGAGGTCTCGAAATTTTCAATTGATCAAAAATTAAATGTATTTCTATTGCGTTTGTTGAACATATTTTTATAAGTATACTCGGCAATTTTATCAAAAGTTTGAGCTATAGAAGATCCGATTAGGTGCAAGTAGTAAAAACAATCTATTATTTCAACGTTGATATGTGTTGGTTCAACCATGTCAGTTTTAGATTTCAAAATCTTTGCTAACGTTGATTTTGAAGTTTTTAACATCTCTCCAGTACATGAAAAAAGAGTAGGGGACAATTGTGCTAGTGGAGAAGTCAGGCAAAATTCGATATTAATATTTTTGTTTAGACTAATTGCCAAAAGTCGTCCAAAAACGTCTCATTCCATTTTCAATAATACTTTCTTGTTCTTGTCTTTGGCACTCAAGACTTTAGGTCATACATTGAGAAGCAAAATTGCAGATTTGGTTTCGTTTTATAGGTTTATCGAATCTTGCGGGAGTTGAAGAGCATTCCGAGATAAAATTTAATTTTTGTTGATAGCCTGCTGTTTTCACGTTCAGCAGGAAAAAAAAAAGGAAAAGCAACTTCTTTAGATGCAGCTTTACCCGTTGAAATGTTGAATAATATATTTTTGTCAATAGTGTCATCAAATGGATTCATCGTACATTTTATTGCTTCAATGATACTGTTCACATTTTTTTGTCTTTCTTAATTTTACTTTGTTGCAATGAGTGCGAAGTATCATCTTTTTTCGTTAATCCGATATTTTGTTTGATAGATGATAATATCTTCATCCTCATGCTGTGAATGAGCGCCCATCTTTGACGTGCAGATATTGAGTCTGCAGCAAGATTATCAGCCAATTGATTGCTAGCATCAGCATTGATGGTCTGCTCTAGCGTCAAGTCAACCAGTGATCGAGCAAAATTTGCTGCAGTTCGTCTAATTCCAAAGGCGCCTCAACCAAATTCAGCTACCAAAGATGAATTATTAGTATACAAATTGATTAAATTATTTAAATATAACAAGGACCATCTGGCATAATTGGTCTGGTTTGATGCAAAAAATATATCAGACATGTTGAAAATTGAGTCAACGTACAGTTCAAAGTTACTGGTGCGGATACTTCCGGAAAACCGATGGTATAAATTAAGTAACTCACAGTACTTGTAATAAATTTGAGCAGTTTTCCCATTTTCTCCGATCAAAGTCTGATTGCAGAATTCTTTATAACTGTTCAAAATACGACTCAATAAATCTGGTAACTCGATTGTTTCGTTGACGTCATACGCAGCCTGATTTAATGCATTTTGTATTTGCGTTTGCAGCAGTTCATCCATCGCCTCAAGTGTTACATTCGTTGTGGAAAAATACTGTTCAAAATGTAATATATTTGTATGCGGCAGCGGTTAGCGGATGTAAGCGCTTGCAACGATTGAAATGCTTGCTGTCTAAAAAGCTATTCATGGAGCCGCTGGCTAATACTTCTGCTTGCACCAGTATTTCCACTAATCCACTGCAGTCAATATATTTTCCGATGGCTCTAAAAAGTGCCATCTCTGTGTGGAACGCTCCCAAGTTAACAAAAATTATATTGTATAGCGGTTTTTCTTGTTCTTGAATTTGCACTGCCATTTTTGCTATCGCTAAATCATATGTCACAATAATTTCTAACTGATGCATTTTTTTTAGCCATGTTTAATATTTCATTGACTATTTCATACGACGTTGGTGATGAGTTTATGGGAGGCAAATACTCAATTTTTTGCTTCTCACTGTGGTCACTTGATATCATACAGTTATAACCCAACAGAATAAATTCTTGACAACGAATCCATATATCCATAACAAATCCTTATCTGTTGCTATTTCAGTAGCACCTTTGCATAACTCCGTTGTATTGGTAAACGAATCTAAATGCATATTTGCCTTAGGTTTAGAATAATATTATCGAATTTCTCATTATATTTCATTGAAACGCTTTCTCTTGCGGGTAGGTCCTTCTCCATTTTCGTTGTCATTTTCGACAACCGAAATTCGGGACTGATTTTTCGCAGGCAACCCTATACCACCGTGTTCATAATGAAATAATCTTTAATTTCATTTAATTTTAATTCAATGATCAGACCGGTGCAAAATGCTAGTATCGATTTATCTGTTTATACCTGGCTACCCGAGAGTTGTGACCGGAAAAGAATAGGCAACCTAACGTTTGCATAGTCTATGGGCTTCATACTTTCGATTGGTATAGAATTTGTCTAACAATCAAACCGGTGAAATGTTTAATTATTTTTTTTATTATTAATTAATCATATCCAGGACTGAAATTTGTTACGCAACGCCATATGCTATATATTTATTGACATATTAAATTGAATATAAAATAGGTTTCATCAAATAAACATCTCGGTGAAGGTCGTTTTATATCGATATCTTAGACTATATACAAGTATTAAATATATTTCCGTCTGTATAGTACCCGTAACACAAATTCTTCGAGAACAACGGCACCAGATTGACGTGGTGTGGAAGCGTCCATAGATATTATTAAAAATTTAATTAATACAAACTTTAATTATAAATCAGAATATACACTCCGTTCACATTCAATTCAATATATGCATAAACAAAAAGAGAACAAAGAAGGTAAAACACATAGTGCTACAAAATTGAATGTCACTTATTTACCGTGCAATAAAAAAAGATTATAAAATAATAAAAATACGTGTGGCACTCGGGGACTGCCGCGGTAAAGCTATTGCATAGTAAGTCTACACGCACACGTCTAGTCGCACGCACACAAACACCGTGCCGAAGTCTGCCGAACTGAAACGACGTTAGACGATGCACGGCTTACAACGCCGCACCGCTGTGCCGGTCGGAGTGGGGGGTGTTAGGTTTATTTTCGTTACGGAATTTCTTGATTCGGTCGCCGCGCTCAAAGCCCGCGATAAAAGCTATGCAATTGCTTAATAATATAATATCTATGGACACTTCACACCACGTCAATTTGGTGCCGTGGTAAGTTCTCGAATAACTTGTGTTCCGGGTATCAGACAACGGAAATATATTTAATACTTTTATATAATACACATATTTAAGATTTTTAATATATTATACAAATATTTAATACACATCCATGACCCAGGAACGCAGAAAAACTTTTTGTTCCTTCGGCGGGTTCGAACCCGCGACCTCCGGCTTGAGCACCAATATGCTCAACCACTGAGCCACAAGTGACTTACTTGGTGCTTCTTTGCGTGGGCCTTGAGGGCTGTTATGGTGGTGAACAGTTTCCCACAACCTGGGGCATCGCAAACGTAGGGTCTGGTGACGGAGTGGGTGCGGGAGTGAGCTTTGAGGTGGTGAGACGCGGTGAAGGACTTGCCGCACCCGTCTATTGTGCATCTGTAAGAAAATAAACTAGTGACTCGACGAGCGTTGATTTGGACAATCAGGGTATAAGTAGCCAACTCACGTCATAAGTAGTTTTTTTTTAAATATAAAATGGACAAGATAACGAGAAGACGGATCGCCTGATGGTCAGCGATTATCACCGCCCATAAAATATCTTGGTCCTTCGGTAACTTCACTCACTCGGCGAAACACAACGCATGCGTTATTTCACGTCAGTTTTCTGTGAGGCCGTTTTATTTATCCGGCGAAACACAACGTTTCTTCACTCACTCGGCGAAACACAACGCAAGCGTTATTTCACGTCTGTTTTCTGTGAGGACGTTTTATTTATCCGGTCTAGCCGGCCCATTCATGCCGAAGCTTGGCCCATCCACGTTTAAGTAGTTAGTCATTACGGAAAACTTGTTTTGGACATTGTTCATGAATTTCTACAGAATAGATAAGCTAATATAAATATGTAGCAATCATTTATTTATCTGCTAGCTGTAGCCCGCGGCTCCGCCCGCGTAAATACAGTATCCCACGGGAACACTGTACTTTTTCGGCATAAAAAGTAGCCTATGTTTTAATCTAGAGCTCAAGCTACTACCATATCATTTTCGTCAAAATCCGTTCAGTAGTTTTTGCGTGAAAGAGTAACAAACATTTATTCCATTCATACATCCATCCACCCTCACAAAGTTTGACATTTATAATATTAGTAGGATTACTAGCGAGTAGCCCGCACGGCACGCGATATCGCACGGGTGCAATGTATTACTACATATAAACCTTCCTCTTGAAACACTCTTTTTTTTTTTTCGTAAAACTGTACTAAAATCCGTTTATTACTTTAAAATATTTAAACGAACAAGACAGGAAGCGATTAGTGCGTGATTACTTTATAACATAACGGTAAGGTTTAATGTGTTATTATTTTTTAATCATTATATATATTATATAATGGCTTGTAATTAGCGTATTAAAAACACGTCTGCATCAACGTAAAAATATATAGGTTATCTTTAATATAAGAAAAAAGGCCTCTCCAAAAATGATATCATTACTTGATGAAGTAGCAACATCGTTGATGATACTATATTGAAAGTACAAGTTTCTATCCCCCCTCAACATTAATTATCATCCGACGATAAGAGCTGGGTTTTTAAATAATAATTAGTCATCAACACTAAGCCGATTATATTCAATTTATCTATAACTAGCTGTTGCTCGCGGCTCCGCCCGCGTAAATCTCTCGGGAACACTACTTTTTCGGGATAAAAAGTAGCCTATGTTTTATACCAGAGCCTTAACTACTACCATACCAAATTTCATCGAAATCCGTTCAGTAGTTTTTGCGTGAAAGAGTAACAATATCTATCCATCCGTCCTCGCAAGCTTTCACATCAAATCAAATCAGAGGTAGTGTGCCGTTGTTATTTTTATTAATTGTATGTATATATAATCATTATTAAAAAATGATAGCTTTATGCATACCTTCCTCCACAAAAACTTTAACTGTGCTAAATATCATACTCCTCCGTTCGCACAATTCTCGTAAGTGTACAGAAAGTTTTTGCTTCACGTATTATTATTATAATAATATGTGTGCGAATTTAAATGTATGGTAATTAAGTAGGTAAGTATTTAAAGGTAATATGCTGAATCAATGGGTTACTCTGAAATTTGACACCCAGCATGGCAGGATCTAGGATTGAGAAAGTAGAGATATCTCTCTTGGCATCAGGTGCTCATTAAATAGGGTAAAAAGTTATTATGTCATTTTGGAAGATCATGGGCACGAAACTATCCGCTCCAACGGAGATATAAAGATTATTATCTAGTCTATTTTGTTACCGTTGGAGCGGATAAAAGACTGACTGAATTTTCAAACTATACCGACGATAGACCAATTCATCTGAGCTATAGTATTTTGGACTTCATAAGCTTAGAGATGACTTCATACTTAAGTTTCAGCAGATTACATAACTACAATTAAAAATAAAAGTATAACCCGGCTATGTAAATTATATTAACCCATGTTACCCAGGCTGCTATTACGAATCTATTGACACCTCAATCATTCAAATCGGACCAGCAGTTTGGGCGCTACGGTGGAACAAACATACATACATAGACTGCCAAAATAATTACCCTTCCTTTTGGCTTCACCGTAGTCGGGTAAAAAAGCCGTGGGCGAACTACGCTTAACATTTATTTGGAGCATAAAATAGTAGCATATTTTTTGTATGAGCTTAAAGAAGAAATAAATTAAGTGGCCGCAAGCCTCCTTCCGCAGCGGTCTTTTGTATTTTGACATAAAAGCATAAGGCTACGTTCCCACGAGGGTTTTTTTGTTTTCGCAACAGAAAAAACTGCACTGTAAATAGAACTCGGCGTTCCAAGAGAATCAAAATATCAGCACCAGACTGGCTCGTGTCATGATCTAAGGTCCTGCCACATGTCCACGTGACGACATCGTTAGCGTTAAACGCTGCGGTGTCGCGGCACGGCAGCGTTAAACGCTGCGGTGTCGCGACACGGTCTGTTGACATAACGCAAACGTGCAAATTCACATCGACGCCTTAAAAATGCACTACACGACGCCGTATCGCCGTACCTTGTAGAATTCCGATACATTCTGCGCCGTTCTTCGCGACGTTGCCGTACCGCGAATTAGCACGAGCTGCACGACGCGACGCGACGCGGCAACGCACCGTTTTCGATTTATTACACTACTACAAGCATACGGTGTCCACGATTGTATAGAAAGTTGAAGTACGATATAAGAATCCATAACAGTGGCGTGGGGTTCCTGTAACTCCATTCCTATCAGCTTCACTTCCCATTTACCTTTTGAAGAGCCTCAATCAAATCCCTGCCTATTATACAGGCTAGGGATTTCATATGAAGGTGAACCAGCCTTCGCCACTGATCCATAATAATCGAATTATTTCAGCACCTGATTGTCTGACAAGAAAGATTAGCCGTGCGTCGGATGGGCATGTAAATGGTGCGTGTCGGTCATCCGTGACCCGTCACCTGGGTTACGCGAGTAACTCACGAAAAAAAAATTTGGCGCTGCATTTTTAAGATAGTTATTCAAAAGTGAAGTTTATTAATTACACAAGATGATTCACGTTTCATTGTAGTTCGAATTTCAAGTTACACCGCGCTGCACAGCGCATATGCAGTGTATGACTGATGTCATATTATGAAATATGTATCTTTTTGAGTACAGAGTAAGGTTCAATTTTGAACAGCTATGTTAAAAATGCAGTGCCGCGCAATGTAGCGCTGCGCTAAGCGCATCGTAACGGTGTAAACTGACCCTAAGCGTTACTACGATACTGATAAGCGTTAAGATTTAGCCTAAATTCTAAAATAAATCCTACGACAATTATTAGTCTAGATGACATTAATTTACACTTCTCCACAACTCTCAAGCTTGATGTTGACACTAAACGTCAGACTATTTGTTATCTAAATAATTTACCACGACATATTAATATACCTTCTTTTCAATTTATCGATTCCGACGAGATCAATAAGACTATCATTTCCATAACATTCAAGGCTACAGGATGTGATGAGATTAGCCGTCAAATGATCACTGCCATCAAAGATAGATAAAATTTTGCCCGTTATAACCCATATTATAAATTTTTCCTTTAAAACGTCCGAATTTCCTAATCAATGGCGTAAAGCTTACGTTCGTCCCCTACCAAAAATTACCAATCCCACTAACGCCTCACATTTTCGTCCCATTTCCATCCTTCCCTACCTATCTAAGGTGCTCGAGGCCTGTGTATTTAAGCAACTGTCCAGGTTTGTTCACCTAAACGATATTTTGTCTCCACTACAATCGGGTTTCAGACCTGGTCATAGCACCACCTCTGCACTATTAAAGGTTATTAATGATGTGAGAGTAGGCATTGAGAACTCTAAAATAACAGTCCTTGTTTTGATAGATTTCTCGAATGCTTTCAATAATGTCAATCATGACATTTTGTTAACAATACTTTCTAGACATCCGCTCTCACCTGAGGCTTTAAATTGGATCTCATCGTATCTTCGAGGGCGTCAACAGTCGGTAAGCACGGATCAGTCCTCCTCTTCGTGGTGTAATCTAGACACAGGGCGGTATTCTTTCTCCTTTGCTCTTCTTATTATTCATTAATTATGTTACTCTCAGACTTCGCAGTATGTATCATTTGTTTGCGGACGACTTTCAGCTCTATAGCCAAGCAGGAGTGGATAGTATGTCAAGTGCTAACGATGAGATTAACTGTGATCTTAATCTCATAAAGGACTGGTGTAAAAACTTCGGTTTGACAATTAAGTAAGTGTCAGGCTATTTTGTTGGGCAATCCTCGTATTAAGGCCAAGGTTGATGTAGGGTCGCTTTCACCAGTTATCTTCGACGGCTCTATAATTAACTACAGCTCCTGTGTGAAAGATCTCGGTTTACACATCGACTGTTCTCTCAATTGGCAAACACAGACAGCTACCGTATGTCAAAGAGTTACCGGCACGTTGCGTTCCCTTTATCGACATAAAAACTTTTTACCGACACATATCAAAACCTTGTTGCTACAGTCTCTCATATTCCCTATCATCGATTATGGTGATGTGTGCTATTTTGACCTCAATGCAGACAAGCTCGACAAATATGACCGACTACTTAACAACTGTATTAGATTTATTTACAATCTCCGGAAATACGACTACGTATCCCCCTTGCGCTCCAAGCTCCAACCAGTGGGTTGCCTGTGTGCCAACGTCGCTCAGTGCGAGCCCTGTGTATGCTCTACTCTTTCCTTAACTCACCCAATTCTCCTACTTACTTAAAGTCCCACTTCCAATATCTTTCTAGTAGTCATGATAAATCCCTCCGCTCCTCAAATAATGCACTTCTCCTTTGTCCCCAACATAGTTCTAGTCTAGCCCATTCCTCCTTCCACATCCAATCTATTCTTCTCTGGAACGCTCTTCCTACGGAAATCAGAATGTCCACAACCAGAGATACGTTTAAGCGCAGAGTCCGACAGTTGTATTTGAAGTATTTGGCAGAATCATGAACATTTTATTATAATTATTGGTTGGTATATGTATAATGTATATTATGTTTAATAAATCATTTATTTACTTGTATATTATAGTATAGTATGTAGGTATAATTAGTTTGATATGTATTATGTTTATTTTAGTAAAATTTATCTAGTTTGCTACAAATATTATTGTATTTATTTTTATCATTAGTTTTACACGACCTTTCGTATAGTTAAATTTTTGTATTTTTCTAGATGGAAAGCACCTTGGTATTTTGACTCTGTCACCACCCTATGGTTGACTGGTAGAAAATGCCCTATGGCATTAAGTCCGCCATTGTACATTGTGCAGAAAGTGTATAAATAAATAAATAAATAAATTGTCCATTTCGATAATTTGATTATAATCACTATCTAAGCTAAGTTTGACCCCATCCCGACCGGTTTTCACTGGATTCCAGAGTTTTTTTTCTGGTTATTGAATAGTCTAACATGTACGCCCATTAAAAACCAAGGTTTAAGTTGTTCTTTCCGGAAATAACCGGATTTTTGAGGTGGGTGAAACTAGCGGACACTGGTTTAATAAAATATTGGTAAAAGCCGTTATGAGCGGTACCTGTACGGTCTTTCCTGTGTGTGCGTGCGTATATGTTTCTTGAGGTCACTCAGTGTGGTGAAGTACTTGGTGCATCCGCCGGCTTGACAGTTGAAAGTGTCGCCGCTGTGAAGTCTTTGGTGTGCTCGTAGTCTGAAACAATATTACGTCACTGTTTTAAAGAGTTAAAAAAAAACAAAAAGTTCCAAGATCTCAGAAATATTATTCCTGTGACCTTGACGCTTTTTCCCCCACTTGTCGGTTTTGTAAAAGGGAAAAAATGAGCAGTTTTATTACTTTCCCACCTTGTTCACTTGTGTATAGGAATGTATAGTCTGATTGTGAGCTATTATCATAATATTTAAGTAAAGTTGCATTACACGACTTTTTAGAAGAACGTTTTTGTATATGTCCTTTATGCCCGGCCGGCGCATGGATCATCTTTCTTGTTAGACTATTTGGTGATGAGATAATTCGATTATTATAATCGCGATAGACTTTATAAAAAATACATTTTATTAAAAAATATATATTTTGTACAATTTTACTGATAAGATTTTGACGACCTCTGTGGGCTCATTGGTTCAGCGCGTTGGTGCTGAAGCCGGCGGTCGCGGGTTCGAATCCCGCCGAAGCGAAGGAACAAAATAGTTTTTCTGTTCCTGGGTCATGGATGTGTATTAAATATGTGTATAATATAATAAAAATCTTAAATATATGTATTGTATACAAATATTAAATATACTTCCCGTTGTCTGGTCCCTGTAACACGAGTTATTCGGATACTTAGCACGGGGCCAGACTGACGTGGTGTGAAGCGTCCATATATATTATAATTACATTATTATTGCTACATGTCATACTAAATAGTAAGCTAGTTTACCTCTGAACTAGGACGAGTAAAATCCGAGTGGATACTGGATAGTAAAATCAATCAGATTTTGTTGTTTATTTTAGTGGCGAAACTGAAAATTTTGTTGTATTTATTTTATTAATGATCCTCTATTCTATTTATCATGGAGGTTTGGAGCATGGTTATTGTCGCCACAAGACTATCCAATATTGAAATTAATTCACTAAACAAACAAATACACGTTTCATATTAAGACATCAGTCATACGCTGCACTGTATGACTTTCGGACTCTTACAATGAAACACGTGTATTTTCTTGTGTAATTAATAAAGTTCAATTTTGAATAGCCATCTTAAAAATGCAGCGCTAGGTCACGTATCGTTTCGTTTCGGTGTGAATTGACTTTAAGGCTTTATTTGGATAAGCCATAGCTTACTAGGTGTTTTTTTGGCTTACATAAAAATAGCTTGGCAATTATTGGCATACGACAAGATTAATATCTGGCGAATCACTTTATTAACGTTGTCGAAAACGTTTGTCATCGATAACGTATCTTACGTATGGTATTAGTAAACCTCTACTACGTTGGAGTAGGCGATAGTACGTTTTACGTACGATCCAAACTTGTGGAGACTTACAGATTTGCGAAAATCCAGTAAACAATTGAAATTATTTTCTAGGTATATTGCATAATCTTCATTTAGGGTTCCGTACCGAATGGGTAGGAAGGGGACCTTATTAATGAGACTTCGTTGTCTGTCTGTCCGTTCGTCTGTCTGTCCGTTCGTCTGTCTGTCACCGGGCTGATTTCCTACCGTGATAGCTAGACAATTGAAATTTTCACAGATGATATATTTCTGTTGCCGCTATGATAACAATTAATACTAAAACTGAATAAAATATTTAATTTAAATATGTATGGGAATACAAAAGACGTTTTTTTTTGTACCCGCTCACTTTTTCATCTCAGTTTGACCCGCCCAAAAGTTACCTAAGTACATATATATGTCATTGTCACAAAGGATTAGGAATGTAGTTTTTAAATCGACAGCTTTATCACAATATGACTAAAAACACCATGACCGGCCTTGAGTCTATCTTGAGCCAGAGTTTTTGCCTTGGTCATTCCACACCTGAATCCGTCATTCCTTGTCAAGAAATCAGGGAATAAAGTATGGACTTAACGCTCCGAATTAATGATCTAGATTTATTTAGCATTACATAACGATTTTGCAGTCTTCTGTAGATTCTTAAAAAAATAACCTCAAGCCTTTAAAATATAAGCAAATCGGTAAAAATTAAGAAGACACAATTAAAAAGCAAAATTGTAAAAAATTCACAACCACGATTTCAATTTTAAATTATTTCCAGTATTCCCAGTCGTAAATTAATATACTAGTAATAAATTGCCCTCTAATTAATGCACTCATGTAATCAGAGAGTCAACCTCGAATCTACTGAACAAGGAGTCACAAGTAATAGCACTGAACTGTGGACTATACAGTCTAGTAGACACCTCTTACTGATACAAAAAAAAAGAAATAATAAGCTCATATCTCATGAGCGTACCTACTCTTAGCGACTATTACAGTTATCAAATTATTTAAAAATCTAGATGTTCTGTATGATATATGCAATCGCGCGCGAACTGTGCATTTTGCCGCGATAAAAAGTTTCCTTTACCTTGTACTAGACCCAAGACGATGACAGTCAAGTATAGCGCGAAGTATGCACTAAATAGTAAATATTGTTTTAAACGTGGTGTGAAGCGTATGGACGCTTCACGTGTCTATGGGACATTATATATAACTATAGTCACAAGGGCGACACTCTCTACAAATAACAGCTCGAGCACCGGCGAATGTCAGCCATGTTGACGTAAGCTTAAGGTTGTCAACCGAAATAATTTTAAACGTCGCGTCAGGCAAATCTATCATAAACATCATGAAATTATATTGTCAATTATGTTAAAGCACGAAACGATCAGCGGCCAGCCCCGTGAACGAAAGTCCTGGCTGGAAAAAACTCACGCCCCACTCGCCGCGCGCATACGTCTGCGCAGCCACGCACACATAGCTGCGAGCTGTCAATCGTGTAAGTTTATCGAATGACGGTTCTAATATTAGGTCATTACATATGAAATTGGCGTTCTGTTAAGGAGGAACATAAAGTCGTTTCTTTTTAAACATAATATATTTTTTTATTCAAAGTATACACCATTGCTATCTATGCACTTTTGCCATCTCATAGGTAGTTTATTGATTCCTTTACTAAAAAAACCATTCGGACAGGAATCGATAAAATCTTTGAAGGCGCTTTCGACTGCCGCATCGGAGTTGAATTTTTTTCCTTGCAAGAAGTTATCCAACTTTCGAAAAAAATGGTCTGTTGGAGCAAGGTCCGGCGAGTACGGTGGATGTCTTAGACATTCCAATTTAAGCTCCTCTAATTTGGAAGCCGTCTGTTGTGCAGTGTGTGGTCTAACGTTGTCCTGAAGCAGCAGTGACCTAGAGCGAATAACCAACTTCGGTTGTTTAGCAGCTAGCTTCTCCATCATGATTTGCAGTTGCTGGCAATAGACATCTGCCGTAATAGTCTGGCCAGATTTACGAACGCTGTAGTGAACGACACCGGCACTAGCCCACCAAACGCTCACAAGTAACTTTTTTTGAGTCAATTTTCGCTTGGGGCAGGCTTTGGCTGGTTAGCCAGGGTTCAGCCATTGCGATGAGCGTTTCCGATTATCGTACAGGATCCACTTTTCATCACAGGTAATGATTCGATTTAAAATCCCTTCATTATTGTGCCGGTTGAGTAATGTAACGCAGCAGTCGACGCACGTTTGTCGGTTTGCTGCACTCAATACATGAGGTACCATTCAAGCGTTTTCACCTTCCCAATTAGCTTCAAGTGGATTAAAACAGTTTTATCACTAACACCGTAGCCTGCAGCTAACTCGGACGTGGTTTGCGATGGATCCGCTTCCACAATAGCTTTCAATTCTTCATTATAAACTTTGGTCTCCAGCCGTCCACGGGGCTTGTTCTGCAGGTCGAAATTTCCAGAACGAAAACGTTGGAACCAAAAACGCACTGTTTTCTTTTGCAACACCGCCGCCAAACACATCATTAATCCTTCGAGCCGTTTCTGCAGCACTGGTGCCACGGTGGAACTCGTTCTCGAAAATAATACGATATTTCAAGTTTTCCATTTTGTAAACAGAGTGACGCAAAGAAAAAACCAAAGGAAGAAAAAACAAATGAATTACTGTTTTCGAAACGCAAATGCATGAGTAAATAGCGGTATAAATTTTAAATTGGAATTCCTAACCAAAGAAAGATATATTTGAGATCAAAGTGGGCAGTACGACAAAACTCCAATTTCATATGTAAGGACCTAATATATATTATTTGCTTTAGTCTACGAAATTCGCGTTAAGATGGCAGTGAATGTCTTACTTTAATTGGTTAATGAAGTTCACATAAAAAAATATATAAAGTAGGAAAAGTAAAAGTGATTCACTGAGTACTTAACGCGATAGACTGTTAGGCTACGTTCCCGCGAGCGGCCTCGTAGAAAACTGGCATGAAATACGCTTTCGCTGTTTAACGCCGGTTATTTTGACGAGTCAGTAAGAATACCAGAGAACTAAGGATGAGGGGCGGCTTTAAAAGCCGGGAACGCACTTGTAAGTACTCTGGTAAGTGGTAATCCAGCAAGCGACTTAAGTGCATGTGACTTAAGACTCCCTTTTATCTAAAGAAGAGGGGTAGGGGGCGTTTAGAGACATCCTATAAAATAATAATAGCTTCAATTCATAGGCGCGCAGCCGATACTGCGCCGCGGTCGCGTGACTTTCAAAGCCGACGCAGCGTAGGTACTGCAGGAGCGTCGAAATGTAATGAGAGTTATCTGTTTATGTTAATCAAGTTATTTTTTCGTAAATTACTGTCATTACTTGCATAATATTGTGGCCTAATACATATTCAGTTAAATAATTTATTGGGATAAAAATACACTCTGTATTTATACTTATTACTACACGGTCAAAATAATGATATAATAAGTTCACGAGCCTTGGCAAAGCCATACATAATATTATAGATATGTATAAAATTCCACAACTAGGAACGCGCTCTTACGCATAGATAACACACTAACACACTGAGTACATTCGATAACAGATCGCGATACGACATTTTACCAAGTCAGAAGTAGAATTGGGAAGACGGCTACATTATACACATACATACATATACTCAGAAATAGTAAGGTAATAACTACGGGATAAACATAATAAAATATAATAATATCGTGTTAAATTTGTAGTTTAGTAATTAGATAAGTACATCTAAAAAATTCTAAAAATTCAAAAATAAAACCTAAATTAGTAAAAAAAACCAACATCATTAGGTTACTTACATCATTATATACAAAAACATTCAATAAGGTGAGTATGAACTTAAACGCACAAATTTCGGAGATATTTACAAATGTTCTTGCGGCTAGTTCGATAGTGTCGCTATTAAGAAACAAATTAGCAGAACAGCTTATTTTTAGCATTTTTATTTTTTCCCATACGTTTCGTTGAATTATTAAGCTGTTTATCAAAATATAACTTAACTTTCCATTATTTTGTCGTATACCATTACTTTCCAGAAACTGTTTCTTACTTAAGACACTACCGAATGGTGCACCCTGAATGTTTTTTCGTTTTTTAACTTTTTCCCCCATGGCAAACTTAAAGAAAGTGATTATTTTGATAAATTGCTTTATAAGTGTTTTGAAAAACTGTATGGAAAAATATATAAGGCGCTAAAAATAAGTTATTTCCTTAATTCTCTAAAAGTCTCGCATAAGATGACTTTCCAGATAATGTTTTTTACAAGCGACACTATCGAATGGTGCAATAATACAGGCTATATAATTTACGATTACGTTCAAAATAATTTTCCTAAAGAGTTTATAGCTTTCCTAAAGAGTGTTTAGCTTGACCTATGGGCATGGAATCTTACAAGTTCCTACGTCTTATAGTTTAGGAACGCCAGGGGGTGGAACAATTTTTACGCCACTTTGGGGGCCGATCACTCAAAAATGGTTGACTTTGTAAAAAAAGTCATGTATCAAATACATGACTTTATTTAAAAAGACCTATTCCATGGAGTAGAATGAAAAAATATTTTTCATCCCCACTTCAAATGTATGGAGATTGGAGAGCCACCTGCACCATGATGCCAAAATCAAAATCTGTACACTATCTCTATACACCCATCCATTTAAGAAATCCTTAATCTTATAAATTAAAATTATCCAAGAAGCTAGAAAGGCGGAAAAAATATATTATGAGAAATATAACAAAATGCTAAAAGACAAAGTACGCTATTTCCATGATTTTTTCGCATACAATTAGTTTTAAGATACTATTCCTTACGAGCAATTCTACCAGATGACGCAAAAATACACTTTCCTTATGTTTGACGAATATCATTACTTTCCAGGAATAGGCTACTTGACCTTGTTTTTATTTATGTCCTAAACGCTTCATATTTGTTTCATTACACACAAAAAAAATATAACATTGTTTTGAAACCTAAAAATGTAATATTTTTTTTTAATACACTTTTTAAAAACCGCCGAAAACACTATTCGCCATGTTGGTTGATAGATTGTCTGTGCTGTGACGTCATACTACTACTATTTGTAATCTGTGCTATATATAGTCCGTACTCCGTAGTAGTAAAATAACGATGTTACGTTCCGTTTGACGTTTTGACATAAATTACTTTATAAGATGTCACGAACTATTTATTTACAGAAACACGTTCCGTTTCACTACTACATATGTGTTTAGTGTGTTTGTGTCGTCACATCCTTGCCGGAAGTTACTTCGAGGTATTTTCATCAGATATTAAAAAACAAAAATACATACTTTTCAATCAACTTTATTTATCAATATTAAGATTTTAATTTATGATATCGCTAGAATACGTTTTCCTAAGCCAAGTACTAAAGGAAATACTCCTTCAATGTATGAAATTAAATATGAGTCAAGTAGCCTATTGTTCCTTACTAGTAGGGTTGCCATCTCTAAAATTTGAAACAAGGTTTAACAAGGTTTAACGCGCCTTGTCCTAGTGACAAGGCGCGTTAAACCCCGGATTTTAGAGACCAAAACCCGGATATATGAACAGGATTTTTTTATGAAACGCTATTTACTTTGCAAAATCCTATAAAATAATTAGATAGTTGTAGTACTAATGACTGTTATAATGTCTTCTCCGACTTCAGCAAGCGCAGCGAGCGAGCAAAATTTGTTTTATTTTATTAAACTGTAAAATGTCTATGATTGTGCACATTAGAAAAAAAGTTGAGTATAATAATGACACAGAGCGAGCGAAGCGACTGAGACAAATTATTTCCCTTATTTATTTCTTTCAACTGCTAGAAAACTGCATCAGAATGGCAATGCAGTTTTTTTTAAGATCTGTAACTACAAAATGGACATAAAATGAACTAATGAATTAGATCCAAAGTTACACAATAATTACCTAATTTTTCTTATTTCTGCAAATCAAAATAAACAAATTCGAAAAAAAATTGCGCCTCTCTAAATCTGCCTACAAAAACCCGGACAGCAAATGACGCCCAGTCCGGACGCTCCCCGGACGCCCTCTAAACTAGGACAAATCCGGGGAAACCCGGACGGATGGCAACCCTACTTACTAGCAACACTATCAATTGGTGCAATAATACAGGCTGTTTTGCTCTTTTTCTGACTTTTAACCCTTATTATCTCTGATTATACTGAGTTTAGAGAAAAATGGTCATAGTAAGTTTTATTCCTGGCATTACCTTTAATTCAAAAATTAAGGTTTGTATGATGGCCGCGCGATTCGGCATGGCTCTTAGAATTATTAAGAATTGCTCGTTCAAAGTATAAGATTAATAATAAGTATATATTTTATACCTCTTATATCTATTACAATAAGGAATAGGTGTCTTTAATACCTACAAAATAAAAAATGTCGCGTTACGCTATTAAGTTACATTGAAATTTTTTGTACTTATTTATTAGCATAACGTCGCGTTACATCAGTACGTCGGGCTGTCTGGCTCGCTGCACATGCGTTATATGAAAAGTTCCGCAAAAATATATTGGAGAATACTTACAAACGACTCTATATACTTTATCAGTAATATTTAAGTTTATATAATATTGTTTAATCGCACTTTAGTCTCAATGTTATTTGATCAATTATAATGGAATGTTTTTGTTGTAAATTGTTATTATGTGAAATTGGTATTTTGAGTAATAACCTAACCAAGAGCATGTAAGGACATGTCTAAAGAGGGTGATGGCACCGTAACCATAAACGCGTAATAGGGTTTTTCAAATTACTTCAAAAGTTGCTGTACGATTTCGTTCAAAATAATTTTCCTCCAGAGTATTTAGCATAATTTATCAGCATGAAAAATTACAATTTTCTAAGTCTCATAGTTTAGAAATGCCAGGGGGGGAACCAAGTTATAAACCACTTTGGAGGCCGATTACTCGAAAATGGTTGGCTTTGTAAAAAAAGTCATGTATAAAACCTTGCCTTTATTTTAAAAGACCTATTCAACGATACCCCACATGATGGGGGATGTGGGAAAAAAATAAAATATATAATAGGATGAGTAGGTACTTCGGAAAAGAACTCAACGAGACTAATAGGTAAAATTATGCGACAGCGCCCCTACAATTGACATTCGGTAATATGTAGTTGTCAATTGTTCCTGCTTGGGCTACTGTCCTTTTTTATATATTGTAATACATAACATAGATATTATAAAAAAAAATTGTCTATTCAAACCAAACAATCTCTTCTGCTAAGTAGTAAGAATTCAAAGAGCTTGTGTCACAGATATCTGAAATGGTTTATTTTACATTTTTTTTGTATATTTAAAAAAAAATTCTTACCTGTACAACGTGTTGAACGCTTTGTTACAATTCGCTATCGTGCATATGAACGGTTTGGCTTTGGTGTGCGCTCGGACGTGTATTTTCAGGCTGTACGACGTCAGAAATGCCTTGTTGCAGCTCTGCATGGGACATACGAACCTGTATTCGCCTGAAATCACAAAATAAACATACCAATTAGCATTTCATATAAAATTAAAATCATTTTTTAACCAAAAATACTCTTAGTACTCTTTAGAAGAATATTCATAAAATATACTAAGGGCCAGTTTCACAATCTTCTGATAAGTGTTTGCATGTTTTGTCTCTGTCTATATAAAGTAAGCAGCGACAAAACTTCCGAATAAACTATCCGACGCTTATTAGACCAAAAATAGGTCGTCATAGTCCAGCTAAATGTGCCCTGTGGCTTGTAGATCATCCAGCGAATTACAAAGGCTGCGAGGTGTACAATGAAATATTAGCCAGGAAATCTAATAAGTAGACCTCTAAAATATACTAGCATTAATTTCCCACGGCTTCGTCAGCGTGAAATTATGTTTTAAACTTTCATCTGCTTTTTTATCCACCTAGGGGCTGAATTTTAGAAAACACTGAAATACATAACTCGTTATTTTTCCCGTATTGAATTCATACGAAATGTCATGCAAATATGTCCAAGGAATTAAAAGTTTTTATACAAACTTTTATTACCTATTTTACCCTCTTGGAGGTTGAGTTTTGAAAAATCCTTCCTTAGTGGATGCCTACGTCATATAAGAAATACGTGTACAAAATTTAAAATTTCTAGCCCTGTGCGTCGATACGTCAGTCAATCAGCTTTGGCTTTTATATAATATATAGATAGATTAGGGTGTCCTTTAAAAACCAAGTTCGATATTATTTAACGCATACCCTCTTTTAAAAGCTCGTATTGACTCAATATAGCCTAGAAAAAAATTGAGAAAGAGAAAAAGAGAAGGTGAATTTATATCCCAGTTTTACGACATAGAAGCAGGAGTGCCACAAGGGTCGTTACTTGGACCCTACCCCTACATCATCTTTACATCTGACTTACCTCAAACATCAAATGTCACAACCGCTACGTTCGCTGACGATACTGCCCTTCTGGCTTCCGACAAAAGCCCAGTTGAAGCTTCATGACCACTACAGGCAAGCCTACAAGAAGTAGAAAAGAGGCTAAAAATAGTAAAGTAGAGAATAGCCGCAAACATCAACAAATCGGTTCATGTAACTTTCACTCTCCAAAAAGAAGACTGCACCTGTCCTCCTAAATGGCACACCACTCCCACATAAAGATTCTGTAAGTATCTGGGAATGCACCTGGATCGGATGACCTGGAAAAATCATGTTAAATCAAAGAACGGCGAAATCAACATTAAGATCAGAGGACTCAATTGGCTGATGTGCAGAAACTCCAAACTGTCTATCGAGAATAAGATACTCGTATACAAAACGATGATAAAGCCAATTTAGTCATACGGCATTCTACTGTGGGGCACTGCTATACACTGTGGGGTCAGTAACCATCCATTATAGAAAGAGGGCAAAACATCATACTCAGGCAGATATCTAATGCACCGTGGTTCCTCAAAACATCATCATCAGCTGCATAGAATTCTCAATATGCCAACAGTAAAAAAGGAATTATTTATATATTACTGCCTACGGTGACAAATAGAAATTTAGACTCCAAAATCAACTAGCGGGGCAACTATCAATACCAGAAGTAAATCGTCGACTCAAAAAGAGACGAGACATATTTGACAGGACAGCAGTAGACTGACTACACAATAAAGGGATGTATTCCAATGGGAGTAGCACCTAGTACACAAATAAACTAGCAGCCCATCTGCTTATCACTTATAAGCTGATTGCACGATTTAATAAGAAGAAAAAAAAGTTAAATAAATAAAGTTAAAAGTTAAATTTTGAAACAGGCCATTAACATAATAATCTTAATACTGAAACGCTAATCAAAATTAAGAACCCTCCTAATCAAAAGCTGCCTCTGTTAGCCGAAATTATTTAATTATCGTTTCAGTATTCAGCCGTTAATATATTAATATTAGGTATATTAATCATATTATATAATATCACTACATAGTATAAAACAAAGTCGCTTCTTGCTGTCTGTCCCTATGTATGCTTAGATCTTTAAAACTAGGCAACGGATTTGGATGCGGAATATTAATAGATAGAGTGATTCCAGAGGAAAGTTTATATATATCAATAATAAAGCATAATATAGTAAAGAAACACTGATAATTTAAGAGGTTTCTAATATGATGTCGTAAATATACCTCTCAGGGATAACCCACAATAACCATTTTTTATCCTTTATGAGAAATAATAGCTTATTTACGAAGCTATTTTAGGCAATACAACATTAATCCTTATCCAATTAAGTACATAAAGTACATTGTGCATTCAATATAGATCAATATGGCTCTTTACAGCATGTAATTTAGATAAATATTTTCGATTATTTTACAGCTTTAAAATGCAAGGACATAGCGCGCCACCGGCCGGGGGGTCAGTGGCGCGTCCCTATATTAATAGCGCATTGTTTTGAAGGTCGCGCTTCGACCTATAGCACTTTATGATTAGAAGCGATCGCACGCGTTTAAACCCAATTTCACGCGGGCGAAGCCGCGGGGTAAAGCTAGTCATAAATTAATAAGACAATAAATGTTATTCCTTTTTTGTTGCAGAGTAGAATTTTTTTGTTACAAGCTATAGGACTTGGTAAATTGATCATAAGTTCTTAATTATTACATGATTAAGAAAATTTATGGGATTGTGGATCAAAATTAAATCCCTAAAAAGGGTAGGGCAAAGTTGTCCTGCTAGAAGTAATTGCATAATTTTGAAAATTTATATTATTTTATACTTCATCATTTTTGACGACCTCTGTGGCCAAGTGGTTCGTCGCGTTGGTGCTCAAGTCGCATGTTCGAATCCCGCCGAAGGAACAAAAAGTTTTTCTGTGCTCCTGGGTCATGGATGCGTATTAAATATGTGTATAATAAATTAAAAATGTTAAATACCTGTAACACACGGGTATTGATACTTAGCAAGGGTCATATTGACGTGGTGTGAAGCGCCCATAGATATTATTATGCAATTTTTTAACTTAGTGAAAAATATGGTGACACAAGAATGTCATAATCAGCTGTAAAAATATTGTGCGTATACTGTTTATTAAATTCAAATTATAAAAGTGTACATTGTACATAATATATCTTGGGGTAATACATAAAAGCATTGTCATGTAAAATGATATGATAAAAATGTTAAATTTTCTATCTTACAAGTCATATAATAATTTAAACTAATAATATTTTATACTTGATAGGTGTATATATATATACCGGATTTTAAAATTTACCTATTTTATATAATTACGTATTAATATATTTACCAAGTTTTCTACTAATCAACTATTTATTATCTATTATTTATTTATTATTATTTTTGAAAACTTTACATAAATGAAATATATTAGAGTCCTACAAAACTGTCCCACAGTTTTACTACTTTTACCATAAGTAATAAATTTAAAAATCCATATCATAATTCCAAATAATAACAATAAATTGCATAACAGTATATAATAGATAGATGAATAAAACATGATCTGTGCAAATATTTTGATGATAAGAAATCAAAATTAATTAATGGTACCTTATAAGATAATTGGGTGCTTAAATTATTTATTTTTTTGTGATAAATATAAAGATTATATATAACTTTTATAACAAAGCTATTTTTTATTTTTGACAATCATTCAGAAGTTTTTCATACATTGTCTGTTATTGCAATAGAAAAATGAAGAAGGTTTTACAGTACCTTTATGAGTTTTCATGTGGGTTCTCAGATTGCCAATCGTGCTGTAGGTCCTTTCACATCCCTCATATTCACATTTATACCGAGGACTATTATCGTCCACTTTCTTCTTGATTTTGTCCAAATGAGCTTTCGGCAACTCCACAGATATCTTTGGCACATCTTGACTAAATTCACTAGTGTTGCTGTAAAATTATTCCCGTTATAAGAACAGTGTTTGTCTTTCACGTTTTCTTAGAAAGAGAAACAATTTTATCATTTTATCACAAAATGAAATTCTAAACTGTCACCGCATTATTTAAAATTTGAGTGTTTTAAAAATACTTAATAAGGTATTAAACACTTGATCTTTTTTTTTTTTTACTTTAGAAGTCAATTTAAATTATTTTATTAAGTCAAACACGCTTTAATTACACACCTAAATATAAACATTTTAACTGTTTCAATATTAAGTTTAATTGAAGAGGTCTGTATGTATATGAGTTACACAGTGAAATGATCACTTTAAGTTCAGAATGTATCTCATTACTCATATCAGCAATATCAAAAAAATCATAGAAAACTATATTAAAACAGGAACACAAAATGATGTGTTTTGAGTTTATCAGAACACCATAATCACATTAATGCAATGTTATTGTATTATATGATATGAGTCCATAAGAGATAAAGATATCAGTTACCTTTTAATCATTACCGAATATTGTTGTCATATGTGAACAGAATATTAGGATATTCAAACTCCAACATGATGGTAATGTACTAAAATAGAATGCCCAAAAATGAAACAGTGAGATAAGGACCACGAATAAGAAACTCATAAGTGGGAGCGAGATAAAATCACATAGACATGTTACTGATTTCGTTCATCACAAAATATAAATATTTTTATTAATGCATGTCCAGAGGATAAACAAGCGATCATAATATATTTTATCAGTAAATGAATTACAGTAACTTTTAAAAACTTACTGTAAAATTGCAACTTCAGTATTATTCGAAGATGGATTAGTTTCTGATGGCACTAAGGGCCCTGTTTTATTCTCGTCTACATTTTTAGACCTTTCGACGTCCCTACATGTTTCTTCAGATGATTTGAGGGTTATTTCTACGCTTATCTTTGAACTTATATTTTCTTCAATAAAACTGTAGAGGTTATTTTTATCACGTCTTGTTATTGAGCTGTCATAACACCGCGCCTCCATATTGTTCCCGCGCATTAGAGCTTACACTTTACAGTTCACTACTCACAAGTTACAGCTCACTAGTGATGTGTATTAAACGCGAATGAACTTATTTTTAGCTGTGAACAATATCGACTAAATATCAATCACATAAACTTGTATTACACTGAACTTAGACCTATGACATTTTTGCGACAGAGGGATGATGCCTAGTGTAGAGTATCACATTTTTATAAATTAAATTTTAAAATTGTTGATTAAAGATACATCAATCTAAAAAAAATAGGTAGAAAAGAAATAGGTACATTTTATAATGACAAATGTATGGCGGGTGCAACTCGTGACGTCACAGGCCGATATATCGCTCGCATATTGTACATTTAATTTGTTTGTATCTTTGTTATTTTATAAGATATACGAAAATGGGTTATGTAGATAGGTAGATTGTTTATTCACAATATGTTGTCTAACGTCGAATAGACGAAAATGTTTTTTTAGACTAAATGCCTATTTTAATAAATAAAAAACAACTAACAGATCAGTAACGGGTTACTCTTATATAAACTCTGAGGTAAAATAAGTCTGAACGTACTGTACACATTGTACAGTTTATTCTTGATCTCCCTTCAAGTGCCCCTTAAAATATAAATAAAAATACCTATTGTTTATTTAATGAATACATAATTATTATTTCCATAGTCCTTATGTATTAAAACAAAAGAAGATAATACTTTTAAACCCTCTTGATCTAAAGAATACACCCTTTCAGATAGGTATATTTTGTTACAAACTTGAAAAGAAAAATGGTTGTTTATTAAGTTGGTTACGGAGGATAATTTTACGTGATAACGTCATCACAAGCCGAACGCTTAGGCCGATCGTGCCTCTCTACACCTTATTCCGCGCTCTCGCTCTCTCGGCTCATGTGGAACGTGACAATCAGGCGGAACGTGATAATTTTTTGTGCGTACAGCCAGCGTTCATTGATTTATAAGCCTCAAAAATCCTCTAGACTACTCTAGAGTCTAGGGGAAGGATTTTTAATGTTTATTTTAGAGGTTTATATTTTCTTGTTTTTAATTAAATTATGCTATTGATCGATATAAAATCGACGAAGCGATTTGAAAAGGCAACCTGTAGAAAATAAACATATGGAAGTATTTTTCAATGTACAAAAACAGAATAATAGTTATTACAGAACATTAATTTCTTAATAATTGTTTTCAGTTTATTTAAGCTTAGGAAGAGTATGCTTGAGAGTTGTAACACTGCACAAAACTTGGGATGCACTGTAAATAGAACTCTGCACTAATAAGATAGAGATGAAAATCAAACACACGAGTTTCTTACTGTCATAATGGTCTCATGGAGTATAGAGATACTCTATAATCCATGATTTCCAGGAGTAAAATTACGTAGTAACTAATTCTTAATCTGTGAGTAAAACGTCAAACAGTGTCTGAAAAGTTGCATTTTATTGTATTATTTATCATGTTTTTGCTCATGAATTGTAATAAAAATTATAAATTTTAACTGTTAGTGTAAAACGAAAAGTGTCGTTTTAACGATTTGTAATTGCAGTAGTATTGATATAAGTCACGTATGTATTTATATAAACTTTAAAATTTACCCGTTAAAGAAGAGACCGACTGGGAAATCATATCTGCTGTTCATAACAATGATTCCTAATGAAATATATAGTGAAGATTTAATGGGCACGGTGATTCGTTATGGCCTGTACATTGGTGCAGCTTTCCAAATGCTTTGCATTGCAGTTTGTGTCACTCTTAGTGACGAAACAAGCGAATCCCATCCATACGAAAAGGTAGGCTTTTAAAGTGCATAAATGAATGTTAAAAAAGTTATCAGTAGTTACTGATTTTTAATATTTTTTTTTTATAAAGCAGTAGACAGTATTTGTCAATGGTCAATATATTACATAATAATATTTAAACACATCATTATGTTACATTTCAGGCTTACTCGGATAGTGATGATTGCAGCTCTGAGCAGTCGTCTCCCGGCCATCGTGCCTCTGGCTTACGAGCCAGACGCCATGATAAGAAGAAACGCCGTTAGAAGCTAGTTAGAATGTGAACGGCAAAACACAGAATGAAGTAGTAAAATGGTGAAATTACATTATTAATTCGTTCTTTTAAGCATTTACAGCATATCTATTGTAATATTACACATTATTTTCAATGTTTAATATTTAAGGTACAGCTTGGTAACAGCAGGAACTAAAACATTTTTGACTGTATCATCTTTTATCCTAACTAGATTGCTTGGGATGACATATTTAATAAAAATATATAATATTATAATTATATTATGTATTTATTTATATAAATACAATATATACCAGTCCAATCTATCAAATAAAATATGATACAATCGATAATATTTTAGTTCCTGTTGATGATGATGGCAATCATTTTATACTCTTTTTGCCAAGCTGTAATTATTATTGAGTTGGTAGTATAGGATGTTTTTAAAGTTTACTTAATAATTAATATGGATTTCTATGAGTTTACTGGAAAAGTTCACCTAATTCTTGAGTTATTATATCACTCAACAGATGTTGAGTTGAGACTAATCTGATGTCTATGTGTATTTGTTTACAGTGAGAATAAATATATTTATTGCATGTTAATGCAGTTTTAGGTTGCTATATACATAGTTAATGATGGTTTTTTTGTGTGCTATGGTGTTTAAACATAAACCAACTCTAGAGATGTATATAAATAACCTAACGAAGAGTCTGTCAGGACATGTCTAAGAAGGGTTCCGTAATCATCAATGTAATAGATTATACATTGTCAAAACACACAAAAAATGTGTTTAAAGTTTTAAACACATATTGCAATCTGGATGTTTTGATAATTCACAATGGCTTGTTATTGTCAAGATTTGTTCAAAGTAATTTCCCTAAGTAATATTTTGCATGATCTATCAATTGATATTGAATTGATCAACTTGAAAAGGGGGAGATCAAATTGAAAATCACTTAGGAGACAGACTGAGTAAAATGATTAGGGTTATTTTAGTACTACAGAACCCTAAAAATAATTATAATGTTTTTTTTTACAAGATGCTTAAATTCTTAATAAAGTTATAAAAATACGAAACAATTGTCTCAGAACTTTTTGAAGTTTAAAAATATGTATGAAAGCTTAGGATAATAATATGCTAATATTTTAAATCGTGGACAACTTATTTTTTAAATTGTTTATAAAGTTGGATTTATAATTTTGTTTTGTTAATGTAATATTGTATCAATATTATGTTTTAATTTTTTATGATTTTAAATAGATTGATTTTAACATTTTATAGTATAATAATATGTTCTATGTAGTGTTTTAAGTATATTCTTGATTCATCATATTATTATTATAAAAATAATAATTTCAAAATGCTACTTTTATGTGCTGATGTCACTTATAAGTAAATGATAAGTTTGAATACTCATAAAAATATTTTCTAGAATAAAATATACTGAATCCTATTTTAAGTTATTATTTAAATCTATGTATTTGTCTCCACTTTAGCTTTGGATGTGTAATAAGCATATTATATTATTGTAGTTTTAAAAATCATAATCATGTACTAAGTAATTCCAGTCAGGACTGATCTTTTTATACTTATGTTTTACTGAATTTGTAAAGCATCTTAAATCTTTGCGTAGACACTTCTAGGCGTAGCTTCCAAAAATTCCATGTCTAATAATCTATGAACAGCTGCCCTACTAGGAACTTCAACTGACAAGTGGGAATGGGCTTCATTTTGACGTTTGAACTTTTTAAAACACAATTTAAAAAGTTATAAAATTTTATTTTCACTAGACAAAAAGATACTGTTTAATCAAATACTCAATTGTAAAATTAAATAATGAATTAAATTATCTCTTACTCCAATCCCTTTTTTATTGTTTAATTTATTTAAAATAACTTTGTTAAATTAATTCCAGAAAATTTGGGCATATATTTTATTGTATTTACAGATGTTTAGCCTTTAGGCAGAAAAATAAGAAAATATATTTAGTAATGAAACTAATCTTCACCGTTGGGGCCATTGACCTCACACTATCAGCTGATTCACTTCACAGTTGATTTTAAAACATAAGCTTTAGTAAAAAAAAACCGGCCATGTGCGAGTTGCACTCGCGCACGTAGGGTTCCGTACCATTAGACCAGTATTTTACATGTTTACTTAGTAGTTCGTTATTTTTGTACCAAGTTTTGCAAGTAAGCGCATTTTTCAGGTTGGGCCTCTATAACTTCTAAACTACCAAATTAGTTACATAAGCCCATATGGTTTTCCTATAAAGTTCATTACATGGACTACCATCGTGAATTTTGTCAGATTTTTCGAGCCAGCCGTTTAGCTTTCAGAGGGGCGCCCTATTTTTACAAAATAATGCGTTTTAAGGTTGAATATCTCGTAAACGGATACCTAAATTAAAAATCGTCTTAACAACCTCTCAATGTTCTCACTTTACGTGTAGGTAAAGGTAACCCAAAAAAAATATTTTTCGTGATTTTATTTTAGTACTTTGTCGACCTGGTACACATATCCATTGAAATTTTGATGTTTCTAGCACTAAAGGACATGACGAAACCATAAGTGTTCCGAGACGTACCTACGGAACCCTAAAAAAGGGGTTTTGATCAATAAAAAAAATCATAAATATTTATCTGACCTTAGTACCTATATTGTTCCACGACGAAAGAAAAAACATAATATATAGGTTAAAAGTGCGCTGTTTCCAGGGATAATACATAGCTAGATCTACTTTGCTCTCTCCCTGCATACTAAAGATCATGGTTATACTTGCAGCCGTTTCCGAGAAACCGATTATATATACAATCCACCTATATAATGGGAGAGCCACGCTTCGGCATATTTAAATGGGCCGACTCGACTGGGTAAATACCACGGCCTCATAGAAAACACATGTGATTCCTCTGGTGTTGCAAGTGTCCATGGGCGGCGGCTTACCATCAGGCGATCCGTCTGCTCGTTTCCTGGTTCATTTCATTAAAAAAAGATAGTAAGTTTAAAGTAGGTATTTAAGATTATTACTTCCGTCTCGTGATTAGTTTTCGTCTTAAAATAATTATTTAATTTCGTAAAATTTGTTTGCCTTCCAGTGGCGTGGGGCTCCTATAACTCCATTCCTATCGGCTTCATACCACTTACCCACCTTTTGAAGACCCTCACCCAAATCCCTACCTATTATACAGGCTAGGGCTTCCCTATGAAGGTGAAGCAGCCTTCGCCACTGTTGCCTTTACCAAAATATTAGACGCTAGTTAACGATCGAAAATTTTAAAATCAATATGTCATCTCCATGGAATATGAAGACGATTTTGCTGTAGCAGTACTATGTTACTATGTTTATTACTATTAGGTCATTACATATTATGAAATTGGCGTTTTGTAAAGGAGGAACATAAAGTAGATTTTTTAAAACATAATATTAGGTCCTTACATATGAAATTGGCGTTTTGTCGTACTGGCCACTTTGATCTCAAATATATCTTCTTTGGTTAGGAATTCCAATTTCAAATTTATAATGTACTCTTGCCTTTGTGTTTCGAAAACCGTAATTCATTTGTTTTTTCCTCTTTTGGTCCTTTTAGGCCTTTGCATCACTCTGTTTACAAAATGGAAAACTTGAAATATCGTATTATTTTCGAGTACGGTTCGAAGGATTAATGATGTGTATGGCGGCGGTGTCGCAAAAGAAAACATAGTGCGTTTTTGGTTCCAACGTTTTCGTTCTGAAAATTTCGACATGCAGAACAAGCCCCGTGGACGGCTGGAGACCAAAGTTGATAATGAAGAATTGAAGGCTATTGTGGAAGCGGATCCATCGCAAACCACGTCCGAGTTAGCTGCAGGCTGCGGTGTTAGTGATAAAACTGTTTTAATCCACTTGAAGCAAATTGAGAAGGTGAAAAAGCTTGAAAGGTGGGAACCTCATGAATTGAGTGGAGCAAACCGACAAACGCGCGTCGACTGCTGCATTACTCAACAGGCACAATAATGAAGGGATTTTAAATCGAATCATTACCTGTGATGAAAAGTGAATCCTGTACGATAATCGGAAACGCTCATCGCAATGGCTGAACCCTGGCGAACCAGCCAAAGCCTGCCCCAAGCGAAAATTGACTCAAAAAAAGTTACTTGTGAGCGTTTGGTGGACTAGTGCCGATGTCGTTCACTACATCTGGCCAGACGATTACGGCAGATGTCTAATGCCAGAGACTGCAAATCATGATGGAAAAGCTAGCTGCTAAAGAACCGAGGTTGGTCATTCGCTCTAGGCCACTGCTGCTTCATGACAACGCTAGACCACTCTCTGCACAACAGACGGCTACCAATTAGAGGAGCTTCAATTGGAATGTCTAAGACATCCACCGTACTCCCCGGACCATGCTCTAACAGATTACCATTTTTTTTCGAAATTGGATAACTTCTTCCAAGTGAAAAAATTCACTCTGATGGAGTAGTCCAAAGCACCTTCAAAGATTTTATTGATTCCTGTCCGAATGGTTTTTTTAGTAAAGGATCAATGAACTACCTATGAGATGTCAAAAGTGCATAGATAGCAACAGTGGCGTGCACAGGATTATGACACTGGGTATGCGGTGAAGTACACGGTCACAAAAACTTTTTCGTTTATAGATTTTTAGCATAGCGACGCTCAAGCGACGGATCTCTAAGTCGAAACCATGCCAACAGAGCAAGTCTTAGATGTACTACTATTCATGTACATCTTCTACGGCAACGCAGACAAACAGCGATCGATCGTCGCGTGGAAGAAATTCTAATAAGTAAAATAATAAGCATATTTTAAAATATTGTAACTACTCACCAGTCAGTCAGCTTTAATTTTCACATATTCAAGGTTCCGGTTACTTGAGATTACTATATCCCGATGTAAATTACTAAATAATATGCAAGGAAAACAATACAATTTAATCGTGTGTACACAACCACACAGCTAGTTATACGTTTCATAACTTTTAACATGAAATTTTCGAGTTACATTATTTTTTTGCTGGTTTAATTGTTGTAACTCGGGTACACACCTACCTTTAGACAGAATTTGAATCTTTTCACTGAATGACAATTGTGAGAACTTGTTATTTTTAATTTTTAATAAACACACATTTTCAACACAAGCCTCATAGTCAAATAACATTAAAAAAAATCGACTAACTCACTAGTAAAAGCAAATCACTACAATTATTATAGAAACTCAGTAATAAACTGTTAAATGTACACACTTTCAAATGATAATATGAAAAATCTTTTAAGAAAACTATAAATAAACTGGAGCGATTAAATTGTAAACAATGCTTATCACATGAAATATGCAATATGGCCCCCGCGAAACACAAAACGTTTCTTCTATTTAAACAAATAATGCATACGTCGATTTATTAGATTCGCGGCTTATAATTTTTACTCGGATTATAGGCAACGAATAATTTCCGACAAGCTAGTTCGGCGGTTTTCGGAAGCGATCGGATAGCCGAACCATGTCTGGTCAGTTTCATACATTGGAAAATGAAGTACATGCTCAGTACGTAAAGATGTCGCTACGAGTAAGCTTGTGAACCATGGAAAATTAAATCACATTAAAAGCACAATTAAACCGCCATGTAACTTGTTTTGTTTTACGTCAGTGATTTATTTAGTTTTATTCTTCAAAATTTTCAATGATTCTGAATAAAATATGAATTTATAACAATATTTTATTCATACAACGCCCTCTTTTTTAAAAATTGAATTGATAAAGTACATCGGCACTACGGGACTCTTCAAATTAAATATCGTCAATTTACGATAGATGGCGGCCTAGTTAAAACGACGACGCAACGCGCAGGCGGCGCTATGGGCGCTTATTTAACAATTTATCTTTATAGCACAGAGATAATAATATACTACGTTAGTACGTAGATAATAATATACTTAGTTATGTTTGGTTATGTTCGTTCTCTGAAAATAGTGTCATTTATAATTTCCACGTAAAGTGCCATTAGCTAGTAAGTTTTCTTAGTAAATAACATTATACTGACAATCATAGAACTCGTAGTACCAAGCTCGCGCCACGGGCGCCCGAAGCCGAAGGCCATCGCCTGCGGCATGACCGCATGAGTTACTCGCTTTAAAATCATGTCGATATTCATGGGCGTGTGCGTTTGCGAAGTATGAAAATTACACATACATGCGATGATTTGTCCTGCAGCACGCACCGGCATGAGTTGCTATTTATAAAATATTAGGCGTTTTAAAGTTATTATATTTTTTAAATTAATTTATTTACTATTAATTAATTATTAAAGTCATCTAAAATGTACGAACGTTTTATTAAAATATCTGTGAATGACAAGTAAAGCACTGCATTTCTGCCTATATGAAGCGCACGCCCCTGGTCATAGCAATGGTATATACTTTGATTAAATAAATATATTAGCCAAAACGTCAATTTCATATCTAAGGACCTAATCTAATAACGGTAGTATAATATGTACTACGTTTTACTAAACGTAGTATATAACTCTTGGAATCAATCCAATATTATTTTGCCATTATAAATGTCATTTTAAATATTAATATATACCTAGTACCTACATATTAACATAAATTTAGATAAGTAGACCTAATAACTTATATTATTCCCGTGGTGGCTGGTGCTTCCCTTTCCGGTTCTGACATTTTTGTTCATTACAATTTGGTTGTCTTCCTTTGTCAGCTTTGCTTGGGGAGGGAAACAGGAACATTCTTCTGATTTATCCGCCCCGTATATTCTTCTTCATAGGTTTTTCATACATAACCGTGTCATTTCCATAGAAAAACAAAGATTGGCGATGGCCATTAGCAACATGGTTTTACTGTAGGTTTATATTCTGAATTCTTTACATTGAAATCAACAATAATCCTTTCATAAGCAAAAAGGGGTTTAAGCGAATATTATTGTCGTGCTTAAGTGACGTATGCTTAAAAGCGAAACTGTAAGCGAATGTATAATGAACATCAATCGCGCTAACGACTTAAGCGTCGTTAAATATCTATTCACCAACATTCATATCGTACATCGACGTACCATCTAGGGACCTCTGATTCCAGACTAACGGTGAACGGGTACACGAGGGCAGGGATGGTGAACAATTCAGAAGCTGTCGACAAGTTAAGGACCCTCGCTCACTAGATCATTATTACACTAAAGACTTATTGCATGAGCGATATCAAACTGGTGACAAAACCGAAGGATGCCACTAGGTGCGCGGATCACGGTTCGTATCATCGTGGTTTTTATTATGCGAATCACGAATGCGATATCCCTGTAAATGTTATCTCCACGTCCCTAACTTTGTAGGTACGGACATGCGCACAAAATTTGTAAGTTCGCCTCAGCAACGCTCAAGTTAGTTTACATCCAGCTATTGCCGAGTCGCTACGCCTGTTCTCGCGCAAACTTTTACGATGTAATAATGTGTGAAAATAAATAAAATTTCTAGATATCCGTAATGGAACAAAATGGAAAAAAGTTGAATGTGTTAAGTGAAAAAAATAAGTGGAATGGAAGTGAAGTTTTGGACATTTTTGCTTGTTCATGTGCATTTGGCGTTGTGTGTGGGTCGAGCCGCGGGAAAAAGTATGTATTTTCTTATCACATAGTGTGGTAACTTGAAAATGATTTTATAGTTTCTAAGCGCGGTTTCGTATTTTCGAAGCAGCATATCTGGATACGTACTTACCTAAACGAAAGAAGACGCCATGAACACAACACGAAAGATGTTTTCATTTCGTTAACTTATTTTAAACTTACTTTATTGTTTAAATTAAAGTTCTTTTTAAGCCAAACTTTATCTTATATATTTTTAATAATTGAACCACAAGAAAGAAGTAGTACAGTTTTACGTGAATTGTGCGAACGGAGGAGTATGATATTTAGCACAGTTAAAGTTTGTATGGAGGAAGGTGTGCAGATAGCTAATATTTTTTCAATAATGCTCAGAAATATATGAAATTATTAAAAATAACAACAACACACACTACCTCAGATTATTAACACACATGCGTTTGATAGATCATACAATCATGATACAATCTTGTTACGCGTTGACGTTTGCCAATCTGTCACTACATTTAATTTTTTTTAGGCAAAACAACGGTTATTAAGTTCAAACTTTAAAATGATGTTATGAATTGTTATTGGCGAATTTCGACAATGCCCTGTTGTCGAAACCGTTGTAACAAGAATTTTCTTAAATCCACTAAAACCTCTAGTTTTATTGGTATATAAGAAAATTCTTGTTACAACGGTTAGTTTTATTTACCATTTTGTAATTTTAATATAATTGGGTATAACAACAGTTAGGGTCCAGTTGAAACTGTTTAACAATTAACATAAATATTTTTTTATGTATGAATAATATCTTAGGTTTGATATTTTCAAATATTACATTCCATTTAGTATCGGACTAATAGGTGAATGTATACTTCCTGGACGCTTAGCATAACCACCAAAAAATTTTTCAATTTCTCATAGTCGATTCTTCCGTAGAATAAAACCCTTTCAATGGTGGTCATGCTAAGCGTGTTGATAACTAAAAAGAAGGTAATTAAAACCTATATTATAGGTACACGACATCGGCGCGGTGACACACCAAAAGAAATTAAAGAAGATAAACCTCTAGACTTTCTAACTGTACCCAAAACTGAGCCCAAAGATTACTTTCTACCACCAGTTTTTACTAACGAGGAAATTGACGAAGACGATGACGACGAAGACGAACAAACGTATTTAGATTACGATTATGATAGTAAAGAAACTAATTATAAAGATTCGCCAGATGTCACTTCAGTAGACGGGGAGAACCAGAGTATACCAGTAGACGACAAGATACCACTACATACGGCAAAAGATAATTTGCCCGTGTTCCTGTTGGAACCAGAAAATACTTATGTGGTCAAAAATAAACCGGCGACATTGAAATGTAGAGCAGCAAATGCATTAGAAGTAAGTAAATAGTATGTATTAATTAATAAAGATATAATTAAAAAAACCGTAAACCGTCATTACATTATAATATAATCTAGTAAATTATTCTGTTTAATACCCTGATTCGTAAATATATTAAACCGAAATTATTTTGTATTATTACCTAATCATTTCCTTCGCAAATTGTGAACTTAAATTCTACCATAAAAATGCTGCAATTGTTTTTGTGTATAAATATTCTAATATCCTTAGTGGTAAAACGTGGAGTAACTTTAAGACTTACCGCCGTGTCGGACAACGGCGTAGTAATTTTTTTGCGTGGCACCGAAAGGGTTAAAAAAGGTTTCCACTTTAAAATACCAATAAGAAAACATATTTGTAGGTATACTTCAAATGCAACGGTATCAAGACACAAGCCCTCAACTTCGAGTTCGTTGACCCCCAAACTGGAGTCAGGATCATTGAGGGAGAACAGTCAGTGAGCAAGGACCAGGTGGAGGAGTACTTCGGCATCGACAAGTACCAGTGCTCGTGCTTCGCCTGGACCAGCCGAGGGCAGATACGAAGCCAGACGGCCACTATAGAGATTGCTTGTAAGTGTGGACATTGACGTATCATATATCTACTACTATTAATTTATAAGAAAGTTTGTAAAGATAGATGTTTTGTAGATAAATTAAACCTATTACTGCCGTTAAAATCTTTTAACCTCGAGACGATACACACTGATTATCGTGTAATGTGTGCTAAGATTTTTACCGTTAACGGTAACGGTAAAAATCTGAGCTTGAAAAGATGAATCTTAGCACGGATTGAGTGGTCACGCAGCGATAGCCCTAACGTCCGCATAGAAGCTTCGCTTTAATACCCGCCACAGAAGTTTAAATTGGCTACTTCAAGTTTTGTTTCATTCAAGCTACATGTAAAATGTACGAGTATTTTTTCCTGATGCCCGCTACTGAACAACGATAAAACTGCACAGTTCGGGCACAGTAAACGTATAATACAGTACTACATCTTCATACTAGACCGCCCGAATCGGCGCACGCACACATATTAGATATGCCTACCGTGACCTGTGCAGTTTTATCGTTGTGTTCTGTAGCGGGCATTAGTCAGGGGCGAGTACATAACAAAAAATATATATTTTTTAGTATACGTACATACCTAATGGTAGACAAATAACGCTCTTACTGTGTGGCATAGACATAAAGAAGCACTTCACACTGGCGCCGCAGTCGCAGCTGGCGAAGCAGTACACTCCAGTCACTTTCCGCTGCGAGGCCCCCGCCGCGGCCCCTTTTGCCCAGCTCTATTGGCTGAAAAATGGGGCCCCCGTGGTGCAGGATGATAATGTTCAAGTGTCGAAAGAGGGCAGTCTTGTCATCAAACAGGCGTCTCTGATGGTAACAAACACTGTTCTATAAAAAACAAAATGTATTTTACGTGCCTTTTGATTGAAAGCAAAATGTTTATACTGATATCATATTATATATTTATATACTGAATACGGAAACATACATTTTTGAATCAAGTTAGCTCTTTAAAAATTTGTATGAAAAAATTGTAAGCTGTTGTATTATTAGCGCCCGTCACACAATGCACGCGCCGTTCCAACCCGCGCTCTAAGACGAACAGTAAAAGCGCAGGGCTAAACAGTCCAATCTGGAATGTCGATGAATGTAGATGCATTTTCCACAGTTTTAACCGTGAGCTATGACGTAATTTGATGTATTATCTATGAGGCTGGCAGTCCAAACCGTGGACGAATTTGATGTTGAAATTAGTACAACAGTTCTATCCGCAGTCCAAACAGCACAGATTCCTCCGCGGTTAGGAACACAGTCCGAACTATACGTGGGTACGCTTTTGTATGTCACTCCCTATAAACTTAAATTTGCAATAACTAAGAAATACGAGAAAACTTTCAGTTTTAAGGCGTATATAGTTTTTTACTCGCTGAATCTAAATATATTTAGAATCAGCGAGTAAAAAACTATAATTGGGAACATGCATATTTTTTTATTGCCTTCTCGAAAAGTACTTACATAATAAGCTTAGAAATATTGTATTTGCAATGGCCAACAATCGTTGACGAAATACAGTCATCGCAAAAGTGAGATCGTTGGAGAGCATTAAAATCGCTCCATACAAAAAATGATGCACGAGTGACGTCACAGCAGTTGAAAATGTATGAAGATAAATAGTTATGAAATTGATTTTACTAACCTCAATACTGCGCTTATGCATAATAACAGCGTTTTACCCTGAAATAAAACGCTTATTAACTACTTACCTAATTCAAAGCCAAATAATGAGAGTGGCTACACTATTTTTCGTATGTGTGGCGGAAACGATACCTAAACGACTTCAACATCCTCCTACGTCAGCTGGTTTTTGTCCCCCTATTGGCTACCGTTTAGTTCTAAGTTTCTCCACCAGGTGGCAGAGTTGAGCTCTTTAGAGCGCAACTAATTTGAACCATTGCGTTAAAATTCCAGGCAGAATTTGAAGTTGGCTTTGAATTAGGTAAGTAGTTAATAAGCGTTTTTATTTCAGGGTAAAACGCTGTTATTAACTTACTGTACCGTAATTCAAAGCCAAATAATGAGAGCTGTCTGATATCGCCTGGTGGAAAAGAAATGTTAAGACTTACTACTACTACTATGTTATGTATGTTCAAACTATTTGAAACCAATAAGGACCTGGCATACATAGGCTTGTACAATATCAATTATTTATTTAATTTATGACATTAACTTATGGTATTCTGGTTTCTATTCGATAATAGAGAACTAAATAAAATAGGACATGAAAAGAAATATGTGCAATCAAAAACATACCATTTATTTCCAAGTAAGACGTATGGCATGATAATACATTATGATAAATTAAAATAGATTATACACAACGCTTGTATAAAACCAGCAATGTAAGATTAATTATTACTCACCGAAAATTAAAACATAAACACAATAAAATATATACTATATGATATTATGTATATAAAAATAGAATAATCATGGATGTTATACAATCCTAAACTAAAAAAATATTTAAACTGTTGGCTATAATAAGGAATTTCATAATATTCAGTTCTACAATAAACATAAAAGACAGAAAAGAAAATTATTTAAAATAAACATGTGCAAATTAAGCAAACAAGTATTCAATTTGTTATGGGAGAAAACATAGCAGATACCACATTTGTTTGGTTTTGTTTTGACTTAATTTCACCACAATAATACTTCCTAAAAGTTTCGTGTGACCGCCAATTGCCTCTAGCTAGTATTTCGTCTAAAGGACAGTTTATTACCCAGTTTTTTTGATGCCACTGCGGGTCTAACACTGCCAGCACTTGCCTTGATTCCAGCCTCTTGTAGCGGCCGTCGCTCCCATCCATCGATCACAGCACGTAACGCTGGCTTTGGATCGCCGCAAGCTGTGATGAATAAACTGTTGCTGTTGCACTTCGTCCTTTTCGCTGATAATCTTATGACTTGTCTTACCCACTAAACTGGATCGATATTTTTATCTGAAGTAACACAGTGATAATTATCAATTGATAGTAGCGTTAAGTCGTGGACAAGACGTCCAGAACAAAGTAGCAAAAGAGTTGCGGCTCTCTTAGAACACTGGTATAAATTATCATGATTCGTATCATTATCAAGGAGCCATGCGCTCAAGTCATCCACCTCCCAGATGGGAGGTTTTGTGATCTGTTTTGGTTGTTTATTAGAAATAGATAAAAGAATTTTCTTACAAGTATATGAGATCTGAGTCTTTCAGATAGGTCAGGGTTGCAAAGTATGGATATAGCTGATTTATATACTAAAATTCTATTATAAGATAATTTATGTTTTTGAAATAAGTCTGACAAAAATCTAGCCAATTGTGAACCAGTAGGATTGCTAGCCGTTTTTAAATTATTGATTTTACACCATTCTAACCATTTTTTCCATGCATTTTCATAAGTTTTAAGAGAAGAAGGCCGCCAACCCGATTTTAATAGACCCTTTTGATCATATGTCCAATCTTTTAATGTTGATGTCCACCCCCACATCTCCAGACTTGTAGGGTCATTTCGGTGACTTTCGGAGAGGCCTGGCCGGTCGCTGTGTCAACCAGTACTCGATGGAGACGATGAATTGTGAAGGGTGGAGACAGGGCTCGTCGTTTGATGTCGGGCCTCCAGAACACTTTTTCCCAAAGAGGAGCCACGATTAAGTAGATTCCTTGGGCCGAGTTCAAGTGGGTCAGAATTCTGGGGATGAGAAAAGGGGGTGGGAACACCCACGCCAGATGAAAACTCCATTGTTGGCTGAAAGCATCGTGGAACACTGCGTGTTCGTCGTTTATATCGAGGCTCACGTAAAAGGGCACGACGTGAGCTGAACTTGATGCCATCAAATCGATTTCGGGGGTTTCCCATTTGTTGAAAATGATTTGAGTTATCTCTGATAATAAGTGCCATTCCGGAGCTGCTTGGTAGCGAGAAAGATGATCTGCTTCGCAGTTCATTTTGCCTGGTAGATGGTGGACTATGAGATTTATATTCAAGGAGTCGAGAAGGGCGAAGACCTTGCGAACGAGATACATAAGAACGGGGGACTTTGAGCCTCCTTCTTTTTTCAAATAGGAAACAACAATTCTGTTGTCGGTCTGAAGCATAATTGAAGAGTTGGCTAGGTAATGACATTGATCTTTTAAAGCATAAAGCACTGCCAGCATCTCCTTCTAGTTGGAATGCAAGATCAGCTCGTGTGGTGTCCAGGGACCGTAAGACCGAGCATTGCAATTCTTTATCCACCATTTTAGGTCGCGAAGTACTACGTTTGGGAATGCGTCGCGACGACAGGAACGGATTTTTATAAGAAAATTGCAAAATCGACGCAGTTCTTGGAAGTTCAAACGGCCTCGAGGGACCACAAAGTTGGCAAAATTTACTAGTCCAACAAGGCTCTGGATTTCTTGTAGATGTGCAGTTTTTCTCTGCAGTATAGGTCGAGTTTTTCGATAATAGATCCAGTCTTCTTTAGAGGAAGCCATTTGAGGCTAACCCATGGATCCCAACAGATTCTGAGAAATTCCAGTCCCCTTTGAGGACTTAGAATAGATTTTTTTTTTTGAAGTTGATATGCCAACCTAAGTTTTTCAGTAAGTTGATTGTATACTGGATTTGACTCTAAAGTACAGTTAGATAATCGTTCAAATAAGAAATAATCCTTATGCCTTTGTCTCGCAAGGTCTGCGCGACCCAATTGTTTAGCATTGCGAATACATGCGGCGCTGTCGATAGACCAAAAGGAAAGCAGGCCATTTGATATAAATTTTGATTGTACACCATCCTTAGGAACCTTCTGTGAGAAGCCGCAATGGGAACATGAAAATACGCATTCGATAAATCTATCTTCGCTAAGTAATCATATAATACCTAGCAGAGTTCCCAATTTCTTACAACCATATGGTTGTTTAATAATCGGAGATTGAATATTGGTCTTAAGCTGCCGTCGCTTTTGGATGTCAAAAACATTGGTAAGATAAAACTCGGGGAACTTGGCACTTTTTCCAAAGCACCGGTCTTTATTAAGGTATCTCCAGCAACTGACATCTGAGACGAGTTCGAGTGTGAAATTTTTGGCAACTTGAGGACGGTACCCACAGCGGTGGTTTTTGCTTAAAAGGGATTCTGTATCCCTGAATGATTTTTATTACAGTTTTTGGAGCATGAAGATTTTCTCAAACATGAACTAAATTCGCCAAGCGACAGGCAACTCGATCGTCCGAGTCAAAACCTACGTTTTGATTGAAATTTTTGTTGTGTGGTCTTAGACTGACCTTTAATATTGTCAAAATTAGACCTCTGGCGAGATCTGTTTGTGTCCGACCTTGACTTGTCCTGGTTCTGCGCGAACAGTTTGTTTTGTGTATATCTTTGCAGTGGGTAGTAAGAATATTTAATATAGAAATTAGGAAAATTAGGTCCCAAAGGTGGTGCTTGAATCGGTTGATAAGGATATACATTTTGTGCAAAAGTAGGTGTATACCTGTTAAATGAATCCCTATGTTGTGGGAAACGGCCACCCTGCGCGGGTGTTTTATAATTTGTACTTGAGCTAGGACCACCTTGCGCGGGTGTTTTATTATTTGTTCTTGAGCTAGCCTGCGCGGCGTTTCTTTGCTTTGAAGGCCGTACCAGCCAAAATATTTTACTACTACCCCCCGCTTTTTCAATAGCTGACGAAAACAGTTCCTTGTAAATAAGTTATGACTAGTAGGAGGTATTTTACGTAAGGTTGCTCGTAAAAACTTATATGTTACAGATCTTAAAATCCCACAAGCGAGTTGGAACATATCACTAGAAATTTTATTGTACGTACTCTGCACAAAAACTTCATTAATTTTGTCTTTAATAGATGACACAGTTAAATCACTAGTAGGAGGTATTTTACGTAAGGTTGCTCGTAAAAACTTATATTTTACAGATCTTAAAATCCCACAAGCAAGTTGGAACATATCACTAGAAATTTTATTGTACGTACCTTCCACAAAAACTTCATTAATTTTGTCTTTAATAGATGACACAGTTAAATCACTAGAATTCTCAGAAAACCAACCTAAAAGCGTTTCAAAACCTGCCTGCGCGGCATCTTTTTGTTTTAATATAGCTTGCGTAATAGCTGCATAACTGCGTTCGCGATACCCATACTTAGATATTTATCAAAAGGTTTTATTTCATCATTACATTCGAGTTCTACGAATCCGGGGGTAGAACAATATAATTTTTGAACATCTGAATAACGTACGTAACCCAACTCGGGGGCATCGAAATGTTGAGCCGATTTTAGTAAATCTAAATGATCTTGAGATGACCTTGGTAACGAGGGCGACGATATTTTAATATAGTATCCATTAATACTATATTAAAATATCGTATTAATGGAAAAATTTACACAGCTGTCAACCGGTTTAAAGCCCGCGGATAAGTCATTTTCATTTTCGGAAAACAATTCACCGCTAACATTTAAACTCAAGTTATTATCACCATTATTATGTAAGGGCACTTGAAGCGGTTGCACAATGGGGCAGTTATGATACGGTTGAAAAGTTGATTGAGCCAAAACAATTTGAATATTACTGACCTGTTCCGTGAGCTTACTTAACTCATTATTAGATGTCTTACGACGTTTACGCTGACCTCTGAGCCTCGAAGTCTCAGCCTTCCTTTTGTTTCGGCCCCTTACAGCAGGAGGATCGGATTCGGAACTTGAGGAAGAGCTTGAACTACTATTATTTTGATCCGAACCCATTATGTTTACTACAGTTAGAAGTCGCACGGTAAACCATAAACTATTAAAATATTATGTGCAATATTAAAAACTAGCTTATAAATTTGAAGATATAAAATTACACGTAAAATAATATTCTTCCGCACAACACGAAAAATAAACCGCCAATGGTTCAAATTAGTTGCGCTCTAAAGAGCTCAACTCTGCCACCTGGTGGAGAAACTTAGAACTAAACGGTAGCCAATAGGGGGACAAAAACCAGCTGACGTAGGAGGATGTTGAAGTCGTTTAGGTATCGTTTCCGCCACACATACGAAAAATAGTGTTGCCACTCTCATTATTTGGCTTTGAATTACGGTACAGTAAGTTAATAACATTGTTATTAAAAAAATGTCACAAATAACATAAGGATTTGAACAGTTATTTTAGTTTTTCATTCATAGCAAAAAAACGTCATTTAGTCTTGTAACTTTTTAACTTAGCAACTGATTACTGTACTTTTTACATTTTTCGGTTCATGTTTATGTTGTATTTTGGAAAATATAAGAATTTTGCTGATTTAAAAAAAAAAGCATGTTCCCTATTCTAGTACAGGATCGTGGGAGTTTCCTATTCTAGCACGGTTTCGTTTTACGTGGGAGAGTCAAGCTTCGGCATGAATGGGCCGGCTCGACCGAGTAAATACCACAGCCTCACAGAAAACCGGTGTGAAATAATCGCCGAGTGAGTGTTGTTTGTTGTTTGAACTTGTTTCCTGATTTATTTCATAAAAAAAAGATAAATGTAAAAGGCAATTCTTATATAGACTCTTGTAATGGGCCTTAAGAGTAGGAAGCTTGTGCAGTCCAAATTGATTGTTATAACACAACTAATACGCCGTTGTAAATTTTACAAAAAAAAATAAAAACATAGTTTTAAGATATTTAGGGCCTGTTTCACAATCTATTGATAAGTATCAGATAGATTATTGGCATGTTTTGTCCCTGTCGCTCGATATAAAGTAAGCAGCGACAAAACTTCCCAAAAGCCATCCGACACTTATTAAAATATTGTGAAACAGGCCCTTAAGGTAGGTACCGCAAAAGTTAACTCGAAGCTATCTGCAGGATATGGCGAACTACACGTGCGTCGCGGAGAATTTGGCCGGCAAACGTATGTCCGAACCTGCGCTGCTTACGGTTTTCGGTTAGTGGATTTTTAAAGTATAATAATTAAAAAAAAGTGTTAATAAAAGTTGAATTACGAATACGTTTTATTCAATTATAACTAAGAATAAAGGCCAAGAATAACAATATTATATTAAGGTAAGGTAAAGTACGTAGCGTCGTAGCAGTTTCGTAGCACTTTAAAATATTTGCTACGCGTTGGCTCTACGACATGAAATATACATAACATTATTTACCAATTATTTCTAATCGAATCTGTGTTCAGGCCATATTATAATGGCGTGAAAAATGACAATGTAACGCGTCGCCACATCATAATTTAGATGTTTCATATCTCCCACGCATGTACGGCTCATGGGTTTTCATTATTTGTACAGTGAACGGTGGCTGGACAGCCTGGTCCACATGGGGCGACTGTTTCTGCCCCGGCCAGCCTCACACGGAGGAGAGGGGCCGCCGCCGAATACGCTCCTGCACGGCCCCACGTCCACTTAACGGGGGACAATCCTGCGTCGGGCCGAACGTGCAGAAAACTCAGGACTGTTTGGAGTGTGATTTAGGTAAGCTTTATTTTTAGATTAAAATTTGGGCGTAGATATATTGTGATATATAATTTTATTTAGAGGGGGCAACCGTTAGATACGCTCCTGCACGACCCTTCGCCACCTAAATGGGGACAAACCTGTGTGGTAACCAATGTGCAGATTTAAGACTCAGGTATATTTGAAGTATGACTTATGTACGTTTTTGGACCTTGAATACGGTCTTGGAGCAGTGATATTCCTTATTATTCAAAAGCAACAGTCAATCATATCATTAAAAGGTGGCATATAATTGCACAGAATAAGTTTTAATGTCTGTTTACAATTGGTGTCTCGCATTAGACTCAGTTCACACCGCGAAGATACGTGGCGCTACATTTTTATGATAGTTATTCTTAAATATTGTTTTTCATAGAAATTGAACTTTATTCACTACGAAAAAAGATACAGGTTTCATATGACATCAGTCATACACTGCACATGCGCTGTGCAGCGCGGTGCGACCTAACATTTGAACTCGTACAACGAATCGTGTATCTTCTTATTTAATGAATAGAGATCAATTTTGATTACCTATCTTATAAATGCAGCGCCATGGCACGTATCGCTTCGTTTCGGTGTGAATCGTCCCTTATGCTACATAAATAAACATAAATATGCATAGCTATACTAATTGCGATCGCTTGGGATTGTATGATCATTACAGAAAATACACGTTGTTGCATGACAAACACGAGAATTATACTTTCAGACGTGTATGTGGACAGTTTGAATGAGCTGGCGGATGAGTCATCTGAAGTTATAATGGGTAAGTTAATCAAATAATATCTATGAACGCTTCACACCACGCCAATCTGGCCCCGTGGTAAGTTCTCGAAGAACTTGTGTTACGGGGACAACGGTAATATATTTGAAACTTTTATACTATACTTGTACGTATGATTTTTATTATATAATACACGTGTTTAATACACATCCATTACCTAGGAACACGGAAAAACTTTTTTTTCCTTCGGCGGGATTCGAACCCGCGACCTCCGGCTTGAGCACCAACACGCTCAACCACTGAGCCACAAAGGAGAAGGTCAAATACCTAGTACTTTTGGAACGAAGTTCCTTATCGCGCGTTGCGAAAGGGGGCTAGACGGAAAAAATTAAGACGAAAAGTTCTAACGACACTTTTTGCTATAGTTGTAAGCCGTGCGGCGTGCGCGTGTTTCTATGTCTGTCTGTCTCTCTCTCTCTCTCAATTATTACTAAAATTGAGCCTACTGATTAAGTTTATATTACATTATATTTGTTAATAATAAAAAAAATGTTATTATAACTTAAAAAAAAAAATATTACAATTCCTTCACTAATTAATATAAACTTCGTTCCATCCGGGTGTCCCTTGACACCTCTCAAGTTTTTTTATTTTAATATAATTTTGGATTACATTAATTTTTTAAACGGGCAATTGGCCCACCACACTTACCCACCACTGCAACTCCTGTGTAGCCAGGATCGACAGTGGTAACCAACCGCAAAAACCCTTTGATATGATCTCAGGGGTGCCCGGGGGACATGCTAAATCTGTCTTGGAACCCGCATCGAAATTAATCAGAAGATTGTAGGAGGAGTAGGAAGTAGGATTACATTAATGATGACTTTTTAAACACACGGAACATACTAGAAAACCCATTTACTAATATTATAAACGCGAAAGATTGTAATATCTTTCACGACTACTGAACGGATTTTGATGAAATTTGGTATGGTAGGAGACTTGACTGTGGAATAATACGTAGGCTATTTATATCGCACAAACTGTACGGTTCCTGCGGGATATCTTTTAGAGCGTACGAAGTCGCGGACAACATAAATGGCTAACATATTGTCTATCAAAATTGGCATTCTATGTAGGTACCCATAAGTCGGATTGCGTTCAAAACTGCGGAGGGATTTGTACGGTTTGGATAGCGGATCGAACTGACGTGCTAATTACGACTGAAAAGTCGTCACGGTTTGGACTACCGGCGTCTTATATAATAAGTAAAAACAGTCATAGCGCGCAGTCCAAACTGTGGAAAATGAGCTGTCATCGACATGCTTCAAAGAAAATGTAGTAAAAAGGCATAGAAAGCGACATGTCACTAAGCGATGACTTATGCGATGAGCGATGACATACATTTTTGATTTCGTACTTCCCCGTCGAATATACTGAATGCACCTTGACTAAAGGCCCAGATCGGACTGTCGTCCCCGCACATTTTCACGTTCAGTTTGGAACGCGGGTTGGAAAGGTGCGTGCTTTTCGCCGCGGTCAGAACTGTACGTGTAATGGGCGCTAATGTAACTGTAGTTTCTGTACAACTTTTCAACATTGTGTTAAAACTTTTCCTTTGCTTTCATAAGGCTTACTTTTCAGTCTATTTACAGAACCAGCTTACGTACTAGTTAATTTGAAAACACTGCATACGACTTAGCTGAATACTTATTCAAATAGCACGAAGCTTTTGAATGTAAAGTCAGTCAAATATAATAAAAATTAAACACAATAGTCCCTTGTTCAAAATAGCCTAATTATAATTGTTCTTTGTTACGTGTCCCTGTTAGCGTGGTGTGCTAGCGTTTATTCATTTCTCCCCTTCGTTTAATTCTATTGTTTTTGTGAGCCGCTTTTTTGATTTTGTGTGGCAAACTAAAAAAAAAAGAATCACAAAAAAATTATCTGACCGGGATTCAAACCCACCACATTCCGAATTTCCGAAAAAAATATACATAGGGACGCAATCAAACTGACGTAAGAGAGTCGAAATTATTAATATGCTGTTGACTACGAAAAATAATATATATATTGCCTAAAAATGCGCAGTTTATAAGGGATAAGATCTAGCTATATCGATTTTTATCCCCTAAAACTCCCTGCATACTCAATTTCAGGGTAATACTTGCAGCCGTTGCCCTGATACCGATTATATAATATATATACAGGATTGTCTCGTTTAAAGTATAAGATTGAAATACTAAAATATTAATTATTTTAGTATATTTTTATAATTAAATATAAGTATAATATAAAACGTATTAATATCTTTCTATTATTATCTAAGTATACTTATATTATAAAGAAGGAAGATTTCTTTGTTTGTTTGCAATAAATAGACTCCGAAAAATTTAACGTTCTACCATATAATTCCTCCATGGTTCTACGTAAATTTAAATTGTAAGTGTAATTGTAAACTTCTTTGTGTGTGTATGTAATTGAACTCCGTCTTAACGGCTAGACCAATTTTGTAGACATATTTTTTTGTGTGTGTTCAAGTAAATTCGAGAATGGTTTAAATTTGCAACTGGTAGGTGGCGCTGATGTCAGTACGTCAACAAATTTAATTCTAACGCTTTGCCGGGACAGCTAGTTAAATATATTTGCGTTGACAGTTACCCGTAGCACAAGTTCTTCGATTATTAGTACACAGTATTATTATTAATAAAGCAATACAAAGACCCGTTAGTGTCGTATTTATGGTGGAATTTAATATTCTTGTTCAGACGAAGATTAAATTGGATTTTTTTACTGTCTGACTTTAATTTTGTTGCACACAGGTCGCTGGTCCCAATGGTCGGATTGGTCGCGCTGCGACTCCGACTGTCTACAGACCAGACGGAGACGGTGCCTGTCCAGCGCCGCCTGCCTGGGCAAAGACTACCAGGTAGCGCAGTGTCCTCTATGTGTGCGGACGTCCAAAACGGAGCATTTGCATCATGGTATGTCATATCAGTATTTGAGACTGGGGCTATATGATCCGGCAGTGGCGTGGGGTTCCTCTAACTCCATTCCTATCGACTTCACTTACCACTTAACTTTTGAAGACCCTCATCCAAATGAGGAAGGAAGGAGAACCAGCCTTCGCCACTGTGATCCGGAAAGCGGCGGGCCCGGGAAAATTCAGAGCACTGAAAATATAACTCTGCGCTAATATAATAGAGCTGATAATCGAAGTGTCGAGTGTCGACATAACATATGACATTGACATTTGACTCGATACTTGTGTGATCCATTTTTAGCTCTATTGTCTATTTTCAGTACTCTGAATGTTCCCGGCCTTACGGATTCCGGACAATGTAGTCCCGGTCTTAGGCTTTGTGTCACTTACGGCCGAATATTAAAACACTGCTACTTTTTCTTCTTGTTCTTCTTTTTATAGATGGCTCCGTACTGAGTCGCCAATGTTAGATTGAGTGACGAAAACGAGGTCTTATGAAAAACATAATTTTTAATAATAATAAAATCTATGAACGCTTCCACATCATGTCAATCTGGTGCCGTGCTGAAAAAAACCGTGCTAAGTTCTCGAAGAACTTGTTTCCGACCAGACTACGGAAATATATTTAACAATTTTATACTATGCATACATTTAAGATTTTTTCTATATTATACATATAATATTAAATACACATCTATGACCCAGGAACATAGAAAACATTTTTGCTCCTTTGGCGGGATTCGAACCCGCGACCTCCTGCTTGAGCACTGACGCGCTCAACCACTGAGCCTCAGATGTCGTCACTACTTTATATTCGAGACTTCGTAAGTTGTTGTCTTTACACAAGACTATGGTTAGTGGTAAAAGCTCGGCTAGGTACAATGTAGATAAATTCATACATACTTACGTACCTACTTCAAAATATTTAATATTATTTTAACGTTATAAGTTAAGTTTAGTTTAGTTTAGTTTAGTTTAGTTAGGGATTCTACATTACCGCAAAGTTAAATCCCGAATCAATGTGTTTGTTTTAGTTAGTAGCTAAAATTGTTTATGTTAAAAACAATTAGTAGTCACTTTTATTATTGTCTTAATCCTTAAATTTGGAAAAGTAAATTATATCTTGTTATTAATTTACGCGTCGGTCGTGCGTATGAAATCCACATAAAAACATACAAAACTTGAAAAATAAGTATTACTCACAACCTTGTGTGATGTAAAAATCCGATGGATTACAGGAAAGCTATACAAAATCTCTTTGTTAACGGTTACTCGACTTCGAAGTTCAAATGGTTGTAATTGATAAGGGAGAAACAGGGCCTGCTAGGGGAATAGGACCCCTATTGTAATACGTGTTCCCTAAGGACTCTGTTGATTGTTGAATGGTTGATAGATTTTATGTGCGAGCGTCAGTTCACACCGAAACGCGTGAGACGATACGCGACATAGCGCTGCGTAATAAAACGATTTAAATTTGAACTTTATTCAAAACATCATAACACTTATTCACACGCGAGATTTTTAATGTCAAACTCCACCGCTCAGCATAGCGCGGCGCCGCTCTTGCAATGAAATGTGTATCTTCTTGTGTACCTACTGAATAAAGTTCAAATTTGAATCGCCACCTTTAAAAATGCAGCCTCGCTTCTCGTATCGTCTCGTTTCGGTGTGACCTGTCCCTTAATGTAAAGTGTTGATAGTTACATTGATTTTAGTGAACGCTCAAAACAATAGTTGTAAAAAAAAAGAGTATGACAAAAATGTCTCATTAAATTGAGGAAATATCAATATGTTAGTCGTTTTTTATAAAAAAAGACAAATCTGGAAGACACTGTAGGCGATACACGACGCAAACGTTATTTAACATCGGTTATCTGTAAGATCGTGATATCTCTCGGAGTCGTGCTATTCATGGCAATGCATAGTAGGTACGGGTAAAAATAAGACCATGAAGAACTAGGCTTTATTTCCAGGTTCCTCCTACTGGCCGCTACTCATAGCTCTGTCGGTGGCTTTCCTCATATTCCTAGTGGTGGTCATACTCAGCGTCAAGTATATGAAGATGAAGATCGCAGAAACCTCGGCTTACTCCAAACCCATGCCTGGTAAGCATTCAGATTAGCATTAAATCTTTTTAAGATCAAATTGATTAGGGGTCGTCCATAAATTACGTCAGAAGTGAGTACACACCCCTGAGACGTGAGATTTTCGACAAAATTTCTATTGAGTATAAATGAGACAGAATTTGTTTTATTACTTTTAAGACTAGTATTTAAGATAACTCACATCGTAATCTAAAATCACATTAATAAAATTATTATATAAATGGTTTTTCCTTTTTGAAAATGATAACAAGTATGTGTGACGTGCACAATTGGATTTTACAAACTTTTTAATTTAACCTAATTTTCACACATTTTGAGACTTCTTTGCCAGATTACGTTTTAAAAAAATTACGTGATATTTTGGTGAATTCTGCATCTAACATTACGCGATATCGGACATCGTTATCGCGTGATGTGAAAACGCAGGTTTTCAATCAGACGGCCTTTTGGACAGTTATATGTTTCACATTGAAAAATACATCTGTCTTTGTCTTTACATGCCATATCGGGGCGATATCGGATATCCTTATAGCGTAATGTGAAAACGTTTTTAACTTCGTTGAAAGGGACCGTAAAATACACAAGTTTTGGACTATTTAGGTTCAAACTACTTCGGCGGCGTGATAAAGCGGACCCTGACCAACCAGCCTGACGTCATCCACGAGGAGTTCCACATCGACCCTCGCCGCCAGGAGCACTTCTATGAGGTGCCGCAGCTCGCTAACAGGTATGGAGTTTGAGGGTCGCCGACAGACCCGGTTACGTTCTTATTAGGTATTGTGGCAATAAGTTCCAAAAACAGCAGGTCCACTTTGTGAATACAGAAGTACCATTTTTAAACCTTATTGATATACTTACTAGTAACTTCTATGGCAGTATGATCAAAAAATAGCAGGTCCACCTAATGAATGATTGTACTGATGACCATTTACTTCGGACCTTATTCCTGTACTTACTACTAAGGCAATAAGATGCAAAATAGTCCATAGGGTCTGTTTGCAACCATATATAAGCTGTTGTATGTTGCAAATAAGGCAAATAGGTATATATGGACTATTGCAGTTCTAGAGACCTGCAAATTGTTGAATATTGCATTCTCAACTATGTATATTTAAAAAAATACTGAGAAAACATTTATTATACTGTGGAATGGTTGGAACCTACCAGTGGCGAAGGCTGGTTCTCCTTTATAGGTAAGACTGGCGTGGCGATCTGGCGACGGCGAAGGATGACGATCTTTGAAAGGTAAGTGGTAAGTGAAGCCGATAGGAATGGAGTTATAGGACTCCCACGCCACTGGTACCTATTACTTTTTGTTTCCAAACAAAAAAAAGTATTTCATTTAAACATTGTTGTATAATCGCCACAAAAGGATTTCTTTGTGGATTTCTTTTGAATTTCATTTATTTATAACTATTATTTTGATATTAATTAATATAAAATGTAATAAACAAAATGTGAAATTGGTAATAATCTCACACTGAAATCTGTGGAATATAAAAGCCATTATGTAAATCGAAATCTGCGTTATCAAACATACGAGTAGTCATATACATGATATGCGGGCGGGCGTATTATACAGAATGTGTACATACACGGTGTTTTTTCAGTCACTGTCCAAACTTTCAGGAGTGATTATACTCTTGAATATAAGCAACTTTTACTATGGTATCAATTTCCTACTTGAAAAAAAATGTGCTGTTGCCTTTAAAAGGGCTACGGCATAGACATCAGTTTGTAAGTAGGAAACAGCAGTTTTTTTTTTCCAAGTGTATTGACTCCAGAAAGTTTGTATACTGACTGTAAAAATACCCTGTATCGAGCCGGCATAACTAACCTTTTCAAGATTGCGTACCAATTTTTCAAATTTAGCAATGGTTTTGCTACGGGTCTTACATCTACAAAAGTCCACAATTCGTCCACAATACGTCCACAAAATCCCAAAAATCAATGTTTTTCAAAACTTACGCATTACCAAATATTATCATAAACGCTCGGCCGCCAGCCGAATATCGGGCGTACCGTTACAAACACTGAGTCGGTTAGGTATTGTTTGTCCGCGAATATCGGAATGTTTTCGTAGATCGTGTTTGTAAACAATCGTGATTAGATGATTCAAGGTTTAAATTAGCTCAGGGGCCGCATGGCAAAGGCCCGCGGGCCGCACGCAGGTTGGTCATGCCCGATGTACAGTATGATATGCGGGCTTGTGTAATTTTGTACAGTCATCTCTTTGTTTCCGACACTACCAATTTGCTGCGCGTAATTATTTCGTATACCTTTGTGAATATAAAATATTATGGTGTACGAAAATATTTCGTATCACGATATCACAGCTATTTTATTCTCTTGTGATATTTATCCACAGTCGCGAGAAAACCATTTCTTTACCTTTGTCTGTACAAAATACAACCTACTTACATAGTTAAACTTTAGTTGTGAAGATACTTTATGGACTTGTGGACCATGTGGTTTCGCTCGTTTTTATTTTATTATTCGCTGCATGAACGCTATAATCACTTTTGGTAGACTTTGTTTAGTGTGAACCTCCTACTATAATAAATCTGAAACTTTGCGAGGATGGATTAATAGATGGATGGATTTTTTTAACCCTTTTCGGAAAAACTGCTAAACGTATTTTGATGAAATTTGGTATGGTTGTAGTTTAAACTCTGAATTAAATTAATGAAGACATAAGCTATTTTTCATCCCGAGAAAGTACAGTGTTCCCGTGGGATACTGTAAATACGTGGGCGGAGCCGCAGGCAAAAGCTAGTATTTTGATACCTATTTAATTTGAAAACAATATAAATTACTGGCATTTATTATATATACCCGCGTAAATATTGTATCCCACGGGAATACTGTACTTTGTTGTTGGGATAAAATGTCGCTTATGTTTTAATCCAGAGCCTTAACTACTAGCATACCAAATTTCATCTAAATTCGTCCGTAGTTTTTGTGTGAAAGAGTTACAAACGCATCCATATTCATCCTCACAAACATTCACATTTATATTACTAAAGTAGGATTCACTAAAAATAAAATAGATTTTTCGTGCCTACCTCAACAGTCAATCTGTCCACAGCTACGTGTCGCCGGTGGACCACGAGGTAAGGGGCGGGCAGTTGGCGTGTCGCGACACCGCGGGGTCGGAGCACTCCGACTCCAGCTGCTTTCTGAGTTGTGAGTTGATGCACCCCACCCAGCACCATGTTGACTCGATACAACATAGATACTTTCCTCTTCAATCTTCTCGTAGAGATTCTCTAAACTTAGGGTCAGCTCAAATCGCGACGATACGCGGAGCTGCATTTCAACATTGCAGTATATTAATTACACAAAATATACACGTTTTTACTTTCCTCTTCAATCTTATCATAGTAATTTGTCTCTAAACTTAGGGTCAGTTCAAAGCGTGACGCTACACGATGCTGCATTTTTAAGATAGTTATTCAAAATTGCACTTTATTCATTATACAAAAAGATACACGACTTTACCATACTGTTCCTGTCTGTCAAATATTTGATGTTCGTTCTATCGGTATTCGGTGTAGTTTTTGGTGTTGAAATCGTAGGTAGGTTAAGGTAAGTAGGTAGGGAGTTAGTAAGTAGGTGTAGGTGTAGATATTTATTTATTCCAGTTCATAGTTGAGACAGAATAACGTGTGTAGGGCCAGCTAGTAAATAATAATGTTTATAAAAATCTGATTTTTATTTATTATTATAATTTGAAAAGAGCAAAGTTATTAATGGTTATTATCGAGAGTTTGAATTGAATTTGTAATTGAATTTTTTTGTAATTGAATTCAGAAACTCCATATCAATTTTGTATTGAGTCACAGCTTTGTATTATATGATATAAATTACATTGAAGCATTCAACTATAACGCCAATTTTAATAATGTATTTATAGTTCAATAATTTATATTCATATTATTTTTAACTGCCTTTTAATTTCAAACTAGTTTTTTCATCCAAATTGGATTTCTTAGGGTTAAATCATACTCAAACGAATAGACACGCTACGCGGCGCAGCATTTTTAAGATAGCTATTCAAAATTATACTTTATCAATTACACGAGAATTTTCATTGTAAAAGTTCGAATGTCAAGTTGCACCACTTGCACCGCTCTGCACAGCGCATACGTGCTGTGTATGCTTGATGTCATATAAAACGTGTATCTTTTTGTGCAGTGAATAAAGTTCAATTTTGAATAGCTATCTTAAAAATGCAGCGCCGCCTATCGTCGCGGTGTGAATTGACCCTTAGACATCTTACAACGTTGGTGTGTTTCACAAAACTATATAGGGGTGCGGTCACACTACGACACCATACACTGTACACGTGTATACACCGGGCGTTTGTTTATGAACTCCAATTGCAAAATGTATTGTGACACAATAATTATTGTCCCATCAGTACAGTACAGTACAGTAGTAGACACTAGACAGTACAGAAATTAATGTCAGACATGTCGGGATTTCAGTCGTAGTCTGAACGTACCAAAACATTGGCACAGTAAAACCACGTTGCGAATGGCCATCGGCAATATATTAGAGGTAGGTTACTGTAGGCAAAACGACGATTGCTGAAATACATTGAGGTCGTGGTCATGTGCACCCTCTATGTACTTTGACTCGACACTTTGCAAGCGCTTCAAGCTTTTCATGTTTTGATGCCTAAGGGTCAGTTCACACCGTGACGATACGCAACGTGACGCGGCGCTGCATTTTTTAAAGATAGCTATTAAATATGGAATTTCAGTCACTACACAAAAAGATATACGTTTTATTGCAAGAGCGGCACCTTCGACATTGGCTTCGATAGACTTAACATTCGAACTCTTGCAATGAAACGTGTATCTTTTTGTGTAGTGAATAAAGTTCAATGCAGCGCTGCGTCGTGTTCGTAGCAGTGTCAGCTGACCCTAAGGTCTGCGGTTTTCTTTAAAAAACAATTTTTTTTAGCGGGTACGTCGTACGGCAACGATAGTATAGAAATGTCGCCATCTTTGAAAAACAACGCGTCGCTTGATTCTAAATTGAACAATCCATATTTGGAGACCGCGACATCCAAGATAGTGAGTGGAGACGGAGATTGGTTGAGACTGGAGAAGTGTGGTGTGGGCTTGTTCGTCCCTGATGGAGTAGTGGAGAAAGGGGAAGAATTGTTCTCCATGGAGGTCTGCGAGGAGGAATGGAACAAGCCGATTTTGCAAGAAGGTCAGTAGTTCCAATTACAGTAAAAAAAATCAAAATCGGACTACTCTGTGAAAAGTTGTGCGTGGTCATACATAAAAAAATATACGCGTATGACATGAGAACCTTCTACGGTTTTTTCGTCGGTTAAAAATGGCGCAATTTTCTTTATGCCTTTTTATGAGATGAGACCGGAAAACGAGCATACGGATCACTTGATGGAAAGCGTGGCTCTATCAGAGTGCATTGCTGGTTTTTTAAACCTCCACTCATTTTTGGGCCTCTGGTACCTATAAGAAAAGCCTTTAATGGATCCCAAACCCCCTTCGAAATAGCTCAAAATGTTACATGACTTACAATCATTAAAGCATTTAAAATAATTAAAAGTCTTAGCTATTTTCATAATAGACAGAAATGTTTGAACGAGATAATATTATAAAATTCCAGACTTATATTCGCCCACCGGCCCAGATATTACCCGAATAAACTGACCTTTTAACCCAAATCTTGGTTCTGAAATATTCAATTCAAACGCTCTACTTACTAAAATATTTGCTCACAAATAGCGCCTTCCTTTAAGTTCGTTTCGTTCTTAATTTATCGGAAACATCAATTTTATAAAGAGTTAATTTATCCAGATAGCCAACAATAATGTATCATCATTCATCAGGGAATCTAATTCATAAATGTACACAATACACTCTGCATTCATAGTTTATTTGTTAAACATGCAGTCATGCAGCAATTGACAATGACGTATCAGAGGAAATATATAATACAATAGTCTAAAAACATTTCAACCATACCAAGAATTAAACTGAGATTTCTTGCCCTCAGGTGAAACGCAACTGAGTCCTGTGATTCGCTGTGGTCCGAAGAACTTCCATTTTCCGAAAGGGATTATATTGACCTTTCCTCACTGTGCGGCCGTCAAAAACTCCAGCTGGACCCTGTCCATTCTCCAGAAACCAGAGGAACTCAATACGAGAGAGTGGAGAAAAGTGCTGACCCTCGGACAAGAGACGCCCGGAACGCCAATCTTCACGCAAGTAGATCCCACCAATGTGTACATTGTTTGTGAATTTCTCAGTGACTTTGTCCTCGTGGGCAGAAGCTTCGATGGCATGGACGGTAAACTCTTAAAAGTAGCCCTCTTTCTCAACAAACGGGTGGACGGCTACTACAACTTGCATGTACGAGTGTTTAACGACACCCCCTACGCGTTCCACCATTGCTTTGAGACTGAAAGGCGCTCCAACGGATTCCTACTCTGCGATCCTAAAGCTATGTACTTTCAAGAGAACTGCTCCGATTTGTGCATCAACGTGAGAGATGTGGGAGCGGGATGGAAAATACAATCGGAAGGAAGCTATCGCGAGCTGTCCTTCTCTCACGTATGGAATATGAACATACGTTCCCTACAATGCGTGTTTCTGCTCCAGCAGCTGGAAGCTATTAACAGTCTAGATTTGAGTATGACGATCCATCAGAAACAAAATCAATCCAACCCCGTGAACTTCAATTTGAAAACGAAAGATTTCAACTCGCATTTCAACTGTAATAAACGGTTCAGCTATTCGAGCGTGGAAATGGGTTACAGCATTAATATCTTCGAAAATCCGTTTAATTACTCCTCCCTGACGAAAAAAGAGGGGCGGTACGACTACGTGTATCGACGGGACTCGCATAGGAGTTATAGGATGGACAATACCTATTATAGAAGTAACGTTTTGACGAAATCGGACAGGGTGATCCTTTGCAAGCTATTGGATGGGCAGTCGTCGAAAGGCAACGATTGGAGGATGCTAGCTGAGAAGTTAAAGTTGTCGTCGTTTTACTATTATTTCTCGAACACGTGTTCTCCGACTGAAAATATTTTGAATCTGTGGATATGTAGGAACAACGATGTTAATATGTTGGTCGGTTTATCGCGGATTTTTCGGGAAATGTCCAGGATTGACTGCGCCACCGTGGTCGAGAGGCGTTGTTTTTCAAACTAGATTTACACTTTAATGCATACTTTATTTAGTGGGATTATACCAAATTGTGATACACTTTATGTAAGCGATGTTTGCAAATATTTGTTTACATTATTATTGTGACACTTCAAATTTCTAGTCTTTATAACTTATTATTTGAAAAGCAACGAAATAGAAGCGAAAACATAAATATTTATTTGTTAAAAGTAAGTTAGCGCCCTTGTGTAGTTTATCTACAATCGCATTTATTATTCAGAACACATGCACTTTTCTCAATTTTTTTAAATAAATAGAAAAATGAGGGGACTAAAAGTGAATACTATTGTAATTTAATATCGTAACAAGGTAGTGATATTTTGATACAATTTTTGCACTTTGGCCGCATGAATTAGGTTCGTTCGTCAAATCGGCTTGGTCAGTTCGATTGGATCAAGTAGAACTGCAGGGCAATCGCGCTAAGTTGTTTCTGTGGAATCGTAAACGAACCGGGAAACGTTATTCGACTTTTTTAATGATTCGGTATCTCGTAACGTTTTGACTGATAGTTGGAACGCAGCCGCACCGCAGCCAAAGCGCAAGCGCTGTCAAAACAAAAAGTTGATACGATGCTACTTTTTCTTGCACGTTTCTGAAACATTTCTTCTTTTGGTGTGTTAAATTGTTCAGAATGTATGTTTAATATATGTGGTAAAAATGACTTGTAAAATAAAATAAAAATAAAAGTGAAATTGAGTTACGATTGGAAGGATAGTGCGATACTAAAATTTGTTCAGCCGCACCGGAATCGAACCGAAACTGAATTATAACCAAAGCAGAGTTCAGTCTGAATTTAAACGATAAATAATAGCGCGATTGGCCTGCTGACCGTTTAAGACTCTTTAGTCTGCTTACGTCAATATAAAAACTGATCCGATCGATTTGTTCAAATCGATTGAACGATTGAATGTATGGTGTTTTTTTTTACTTTAATGTTTAATTTAAGTAACTTTTAGTAATTTAATGTTATAATAAATGTAATACAGTGCACAGTCTTTATTTATTGTATGACGATAGAACTTTAAGGGCCTGCTTCACAATCTACTGATAAGTTATAATCACTTATTACTTGTGCAGATAGGTTATTCGATTGTTTTGTCTCTGACGCAGTGTTCGCTCGTGCCAGCAGCGACAAAACTACCAAATAAGCTATCTGCCTGCCACTTATGAGAAGATTGTGAAACAGGCCCTAAGACTTAATTAGGTGACTGTTTTAACACAGTGTATTTATTTTACTAGGCTTAGTTTTTTTTTGAATAAATATATGTATTATATTAAAAAAAACAGACACAGAAAAACTTGGTGTAAAGTTATTTTGAAAATGAGGCCTAATAAAGATGTTGAATATAATATTACCACAATTTAAGTAAGCACACAACTTACTGTAGAGTCTAGTCATTATATTAACTGATTGTCCGTTTCATTTTGTTGGAAAACTAGTCATTTGAAAAAGTCATTATTGTAAAATTAATAAGGACACGCTTACATTAGAATAATTTTTTCTTGTCTTTTTATTTCATCGTCACTTCATTTATGATACCCAAGTCAGTGTTTTGTAATTAACTAAGGCTATATGTCTAATTTAACGATTAAACAGACATTTCACTGAAAGTTTCTTTTGTGAGCGTGAATATTATTTAGTCCGGGGATTGTTTTGAATAGTATGTATTTGTATAATAAATGGATGGAGTATAATAATAATTGTTTAATAAAAAAGCGTTTTAGTAGTGATTTTAAATTTTTGGAATAAATATTTAAAAAATAATTGGTTTGGATTTTTCCTTTTTTATTTAATTAGGGCAAGTTTTACAATGTTCTGATAAAAGTAAATTAGCCTATCGCTCGTATCGTCTCTGTTATTTCACATCAAATTGGAAAGAGACAAAACTTTTAAATAAGATTTTTAAAAGTTTTGTCTCTTTCTTATTCGGCACAAACAGATGATTAACGACATAATGTCTCTCGGAAATGATAAACTGATGAAACAGAAGGGCAGAGAAAGGACTGATGAATAATTTGTAAAGCAAGAAACATATCCCGGCACACTTCATCGACCTAAATACTGTTATTAATTATTAACACCAAGACGGACGAAGTACGAACGATAGCCTTGGGGTCAATTCACACCGAAATCATACGATTCGCGACGCTACATGGCACTGCATTTTTAAATGCAGTGCCATGTTGAACTGAAATTGAACACGTTCCATTGTAAGACTTCGAATGTCAGGTTGCACCGCGCTGCACAGCGCATGTGCAGTATATGACTGATGTCATATGAAACGTGCATCTTTTTGTATAGTGAATAAAGTTCAATTTTCAAGAGCTATGTGTCGCGGTGTGAACTGACCCTTGTTTCACAATCTACGGATAAGTGTCAGTTTTGTCTCTGGGGCTCAATATAAAGTAAGTAGCGAAAGCTTACGAATTAGCTATCTAGACATTAATTACCTACAATAATATGAAAAGGGCCCTTACTCTCTAGCAGCTTCGCAATAGGCAAGCGTGGTAGACACTAATCTGAGCGCTAGTAGTAGAGACGCTAGTTGTCGGTGATGATGATGATACTGCTCCACTCCACAATGATTTCAAAAGTAAGGATCCATCCTTACTTTTGAAATCATGTAAAATGTAGTCCACTATGACGTACATTTGACTGAAAAATTCTTGGTACAAGGAAAAGTTACGCCATCTTGATTTCAGAAGATTTTGTCAATTAAATACAGATTGTACTGCGAAAAGCCAAAATGATAAATGTCAAACCTCAACTGCTCCAAACAACCTCAAAAATTTAAGTGTGGACACTTGCCTCAACATGCCTCGTCTATAGTATACAAGTCTGGGGCAGAATCCGTACGTCGTACGCATACGATTAGAAAAACCAGCAAAATCACAACCAAAGTACAAAAACCTATTGAATTTAGTGTTCCTTCCATCTATATTCTTCCTCCAAGTTTCTATGAGATTTTGACAATACAAAATGAGCAATGCCCAAAAAGACGACGATAATAATGAACAATTAATTTCCCTAAACAAAGGCTAAGTTTTTCATCTGAAAGTTTAATTGGCACAAATTAAATAAGTTCTCAAGTCAAACTGAACCCTGGAACTGATATTTCCTGCAGATCAAAGGTCTAAAGATCTACGAAGTCGTGAAACGCACTGGCCTGTATAATGAGGAGAATGAAATAGGATGAAATTCTTTTGTGGCTTTGAAGATATTCTCCCCGCGAATATTCAATTTCAATTTGGCCCGATACAGATATAAGTTGCTATTCGACATTCGTTATATTTGTTATGGAAACGATTGAATATGATTTGGGTTTTTTTTTCGTTTAATTTTCACAGATGTTTTATTCTAAGGACTAAAAATATATTTTTAAATTTTATTATGCCGCACTTACAATTATTTTATACACCAACCGATTTGCATAAAAAGGGGCTGGTAATGATGATGAATTATAGTTAGGAACACCGATCAATTTTCTTTGAACAAGAAACGCAGCAAACTGACAACACTCTTTTTAACCGACTTCCAAAAAAAAGGAGGCGGTAATGCATTCCGCTGTATATATATTTATATATTTTTAGGGTATAAAATCAAACGATCGCTATGAAATAACTTTTCAAGCTTTGACATAATATTACCTATCCTTTGAATAAAACAGAAAACTCATTCGAAATACAACATCCAAAGGGTTTTCCCCGAGTGACAGTTTAGTGAGGCGTCTTGGCCCTTCAGAGCCTGCAGTGAGGGCTGCACCTAATTGGAGGGCGCTTACGTTGCGGGCCCTTAACCTATGCGGTCACTTGAGCCTAATGTCTGTCACTGCGTTCTTTCTGCATATCTTTAGATATGCGAGGAAAATGCAAATATTCTTAGGTATTTAGAATAGAGAATAAACAACTGGCTTATGACCGCGGCTCGATAATAATATGCATGTAAACGTTAAAGAAAATCTTCTTATATATAAAAATGGATTGCAATTCCAATGTCTCGCTAATACTCGAGAACGGCTGGACCGATTTGGCTTAATTTGATCTTGAAATAATTGTGCATCTTCAGGGAAGATTTAAACGTTGAGAAATATAAGAGTTTAACTGTGGGAGAGCCACGCTTCGGCACGAATGGGTCGGCTTGACCGGAAAAATACCACGACCTCACAGAAAACCGGCTTAACCGAAAATAACGCTTGCGTTGTGTTTCGCCGAGTGAGTGAGGTTACTGGAGGCCCAAGGGGGGATTGAGAATTTTAAAGACCAGGAACGCAAGTCGCAACACCAGAGGAGTTACAAGTATAACTCCTCTGGTTTTGCGAGTGTTCATGGGTGGCGGTATTCGCTTACCATCAGGCGATCCGTCTGCTCGTTAGCTGGTTCATTTCATAAAAAAAAACTAAAAAAAACTGAATTATATAAATGCGTTGCGCAACTGAAAAGAGAGATGACAAAATTAATTACATTTTTAGTTTATACTGATTACTGTTTTTTAGTTACTGCACTACGTACACTGCAAAAGTAAGCAGGTACTACACTTTTAAAATAGCATTCTTTTTCAAAAACATACATATATGTTAGAGATTTCAAATTAAAAAAAATATCGCAAATTTTATGAACTTTCTGAAACAAATTCGATAAACTTAAAAAAAAAAAGGGTTTTTATTTAATATCTCTAACTTTAATAGTTATGAAAAAATATATAAAGTGTTGTACTTTCTTTTGCAGTATATTATGTTATTCAGATTAGAAAATAATGCGGTCTGACGGTCATATCTACAGAAATAATAATATGACCTAGACAAAAATTGGTAGGTATGTGCTTTGAAGCGATGATGTAGAAACACAGCTTAATTGAATAACAGTAGATATCTTTACAAACCAGCTGGCACCCGCAACTACGTTTGCGTAGGAGTAACGGAAACGGAACCCTAAGAAAAAGGAGCCTAAGTTACTACTTAGGCTCCAGTGGAAGTGAAAAAATCGGTCCACCCGATTCAGAGATTAGCCGGAACAAACAGACAGGCAGACCGACAGAGATAGGCGGACATTCAAAAATTTTTAAATTTGTTTTTTATTGTATTGTAAGTACCGTTTAAACTTTCATACGCATTTAGTGACAAGCTGCTAATTTAAAATTACACTTCACTTTTATTTATTTGTATGTATATGAATCAAATGTAATGAAAACTGTGCCGATGTTCACCATATTGCGTCACGAATGTACCTACGTGATGTGAAACAAGTAAGTACTTGTGACTGTACCGTTTCGCATACATTTGGCACAAAAGGATAACTAATAGCGCTTTTAACGCTCACTGTACCGCTGAGCTGAGTAGATCGGTACGGAACTTTCGCGGTGTCCTACTTTCGAACCTTATTCCCATTGTAATATGGTCGAAATAAGGTAAATTGATATGTCCTTGATTGTACATTTGTAGCGCTATGATATACGATGTAGAACTGTTGATAAATGTCACCAGCCGGAACCCCGCGTCTTCGTGGACGTTGACTGATATTCTGTATGATATGCCTTGGATTTCTGAATGGAGTTTGATAGTAATTTCATCATCATAACCGACTACTAACTCTACTATCTATAAAAGAAATCTTCTGCTTCTTCAAATCTTGTATTATGATAAAAAACCGTCCAAGTGCGAGTCGGACTCTAACCAATCCAATAACCTTTATTTCCATAAAGGTTATTAAATAACACTCATAGAGTTGTCCTCCATGATGCCTCCCACCGGTTCGGAAACTAGCCCGGTGAGAAGAACCCGCGCGGTGTAAGAAACTCGTAAAACGGTCGATGGAGCAGACAAGTGTTAAGATGGAAACCACGCTTAGGCAAACGTAGTGTAGGAAATCCTGCGGCATGATGGACCGACGATTTGAAGAAGGTGGCTGGCATCAGATGGACGAGGCCCCAGATCGGAATGGTTGGCGCTCATTGGGGGAGGCCTACGTTTAGCAGTGCACGACGATAGGCTGATGATGATGATGATGACGTTAGAAACATCAACTTTCCAAACGGCATCGACCCTATACTCTTGCTTCAACAATTATTAATCGCCGATGCTCGTTAGCCGTTACCTCAATCCATAGCATGGAACTAGCTTTACTAGAGCAGCATCTAAGAAACTCCCTAATATTTAAATAATTATAGCAATCTTCATGCAAATTCAACCCTTAACTTGGAGTTCTCCAGTCGATTTAATCTCGAAACTTCTTCGACTCGGGAGTGGCGAATTGAAGGGTGAATAAATTTAAAAACCTCTTAACAGAATACTTAGTGGGTGGCGAAAAGTTTATGTTTACTGCGGAACCATATTTCGGCGTCTAATCTAAGTGAGTGGTTGGAAATTCGGGGTTCCGTGAGTTTTTTAATATTCAACAGCGTATGTTGTAAGTTAAAGATTTAGTAATTTTTTTTAACGACTTCTTACATTTCTATATTGTAGAGGGTACCAGCATCAAATCTCCTAGTGCCATAGAATCTCTTTCTGTAAACTAAAAATCTGATGATAACAATATTTTTGGACCCCGCTCAAAACAGCCATCGATTAATATAAAATTTGATATGAAATATATAATTTAATATAAACAGTACGATTTATGAATTTATCGCTGTCATTTTATATCGAAAATAAAATAGGCTATTAACTACGCGATTAAGTATTGATCTCATGCCAAGGGCTCCGATGTCCAATTTCCCAACATAAAGTTCACCCATTCTGAGTATCACCTAACGCTTAATAAATAATAATACATTTATCATAATAGTATAAAAGTATTAGGTTAAAACACAATTAATCAATAATTATATAAATAATATTACGTCTTTCTACTTGGTCCAAATAATTCCAACCCCCTTAGGCTTAGGCTCCACTGAGTAGGTACTTCACGTAATTAAAACTACTTTTAGCGTACTTTAAAGTAATTGAAAAGTGCTAAAACCTAGCAATAATATTTAGTGCTCTAAAATGATATTCCCAATACACAATTCCCAGAATACGTAAATTTGAGTGCTGAAATTCCCAGCACAATTTTAGTCGATAGATTAGAACCCCCGCGGTAACATTTCTTCGCGCTTGACTTATTCGATTTCGAACAAATTCCGAACAAAGTTTATTTATGTTTTATCTCAATTAAGAGGATCTTTCTCAACTTCTTTCCCCAACATTTATTATAGGTGCATTAATAAATAATGACCATCAAACTAGACGATAAGAAAGGATTTATTTGTACCTTAATATGTCAATAAAATTAGAAGCAACGAAAACTTCAACCACTAACAATAACCGTCATTTCAGTTCTTAATGCGTAATATTCGTAGAATATTAACTATATAAATAGTTTTTAGAAGTTGTACCACTTGCCCACACTTGTGCACGATAACACATATTTAATGGTTAATATTCTACCAATATTACACATTAAGAACACAAATTTATGAAGTTTTACAAATACCACAACAAGGGGAGTTCAATGGCTGACGTTGTGGAATTCGTATTTATTCATAAATTTGTGTTATTTCGGTTCTTAATGTGTAATATTGGTAGAATATTAACCATTAAATATTCGTTAATGTGCACAAGTGTGGGCAAGTGGTACAACTTCTAAAAACGTGCTATTTTGTGTTTCCCGCCAAAACTCCCTAGGAACTTTCAGTAAAGCTTCTACCACTTTACTGAATCGACTGACATGACTCATGGACTGTACTGACTATATATTTGGACTTTGACTAGACTTTAGACTTGACGATATAGGAATACGGTGTTGAAAATTGAAACGAAAGTTCTATTTCCCGCCTTTTTAACTTGACATTGGCAAATGGTTATAAGCCGATGCCATATATAAATTAAAAAAAAACCGGAAAATGATACCAAAGGTGACGTTTTTAACAAATAGTTATTGGTAGATAAGTTATTGAAACCGACCGTAAACCGATATTGTTCGCAGATTGGTTTGGTAACGTATACACCCGCTATAGTATTTTCAAAAATGTATCCCTACATCATATTGTATTCATTATGAAAACAATATGATAAATGGAACACTAAAGAAATATCAGTGCTTACTAGGCCGCTGTCAAATAACACATTTAGGAAATGCGCCCTTAAAGTGTATTGCTATTCACCACTTATAGGCTACTTAAATCCAGGATCGATATCTTATATTATGAGTCCTATATAGTGTCATTATACTTACTAGCCTGAACGGCTGTAACACGGATCCGCACTCAGCTGTCGTGTCAGTCTGATTGACACCCACCAGGGATGCACTGTCTCCGATGTTTTTAGGTAAGATGATTTTAGGATTTCTTTTATATGGAATAAGATCGGCAAACGAGCAGTCGGATCGCTTTGTGGTAAGTGATCTCGGTCTCCAACCAGGAAAAAGCAGAGTTGTAAGTGCTTTGCTGGTCTTGTAAGCCCCCACTCTTACGGGGCATCGTCGGTTCTCTTACTGAATCGCCGAAACGCAAAGCAATGGTTATTATTTCATATCGGTTTTCCGTGACGCCGCAATATCTCTACGGTTCTCAGACCCTTCCGAGCTCTTACACGTAAAAAAATAATTATCACTATCATTGCGTCTTCTACTTGTAAACTCTTTCCCCCTTATTAATGAAAATATTCACACCACGGACACGCAAATCCATGTTGTTACTTTGTCTATTACGTTGGAAACACACTTGACAGACAAAAACAGCAATATGGATTGGTGTATCTATAGTGTAAATATTTTTAAAATTATGGGGTCTAAAATATATGCGCCTAATACTAATAAAATGTATCAATAGGTATATCTGACGTAATATATGCTATTCTATTATTCACTTTATGGACCCTCGCCACTGCATCTATACATAAAACTTTTACGATTGTCTTTTCTATAAGATATACAACGAATACGTTAGGGCGATTATACACGGTGTTCACGCGCCAGTGCATACAAAACAATGGGTGACGTCTGACGGAAAACGTCGTGTGTGCTACCCCTAATGGGGGATGCGTCTTTCCGTCATTTCGCACATTGATTCTGAAACCTTTTGTGACGTGTAGGCATGTAAAGGGCTATAATATAATATTTCATTCTTCTTATTACTTTCTTTGTATTTTTGACCTAAAGGTCGATTGTGCTAATTAAATCCTTACGTTAAAATAGCAAAATGGTATTCTCTTAAACCAACGTGAAAGTCTGACTAATCGAACCAGCCAAGTGCGAGTCGGACTCGCGCACGAAAGGATCCGTACAAATCGCCTAAAAAATCACAATATTAATTTTTGGTGTTATGATGGCAACAGAAATACACCTGTGAAAATTTCAACTGTCTGGCTATCACGGTTCTTGAGATACAGCCTGGCGACAGACGGACGGACAGATCGCACGAGACAGACATCGAAGTCCTAGTAATGGGGTCCCGGTTTTAGCCTTTGGGACGGAACCTTAAAAAACGGAAGCGCTCCCCTCAAAAACATTTATAAAATGTTATTTGGCAATAAAAACATTTCCTGTGATAGCGAAACTCGGTTGTTTTCTAGCTATTTCTTCCACTACATAAAATAATGAGCGATGAATAATTATGTTATTCAAGTGTTACAATGTATATAGATGTTATAGAGTTTATTAGATCCTGCTTTAAGTCATGAGCATATGGCGTTTTTTTGGATATCATTTGCTATATTTAGTTCGTTCAAATAATTTATTTTATTTAACAGGAAAACAAAACGGTAATTAAGAGACAATAGAAAAATCTACATTGCTAAAAAGATACACAATTACATTGTTGTCGCATATAGGTTAGACTTAAACAAGTCGTGAAATTAAGATCAATTTGTTTTTAAGCTATTGCATAGCTTTTATCGCGGGCTTTGAGCGCGGCGACCGAATCAAGAAATTCCGTAACGAAAATAAACCTAACACCCTCCACTCCGACCGGCACAGCGGTGCGGCGTTGAAAGCCGTGCATCGTCTAACGTCGTTTCAGTTCGGCAGACTTCGGCACGGTGTTTGTGTGCGTGCGACTAGACGTATGCGTGTAGACTACCTGCTAACTGCTCATAACTGATTCTATCTCTTTTAGACAGAATGCTAGGTGAGACAGCGTGCTCTTTGGCCGCGTCCACGAGTGAGTTCGGGCCCGCGACTAGTTGAACCTTAACGTGTATGTATATGGTACGACTGTACGAAGCTCGCACGGATCGAGACGAGCTGCTCCGAAATCGGACGAATACGTAAGCAGCTGTTTGTGAGAAAGTATAAAAAATGCTATGCAATAGCTTTACCGCGGCAGTCCCCGAGTGCCACACGTATTTTTTTTCAGATCATTCTAACCTCGTGGTGGACTTCAGTCTAATTCTCCTGATATTATAAATAGTAATTCCCGTGTTACTACGTCAATCAGGTCCCGTGCTAAGTATCCGAAGAACTTGTGTTACAGGTACCAAACAACGGGAAGTAGGTATATTTATTACTTTTATATTATACACATATTCAATACACATCCATAACCCAGGAACACAGAAAACTTTTTGTTCCCTACCGGGATTCGAACCCGCGACCTCCGACTTGAGCACCGACGCGCTAACCACTGGACCACAGAGGTTGTTAATGTTGAAAAGATACTAGTCATTAAAGCCTCAGAAGAATTTGGTCGGTGCCATGATCATGATGAATGATGTGTATGCACTTGTGAGTTGTGAAGAGGTTACTTTTACGTTACCTACTCATCAAAATATTCTTAAAAATACACCACTGAAATCATTAATTAAGCGTCAATTCACACCGAAACTAAATGATATGCGACGAGGCACTGCATTTTTAAAATTGTGATTCAAAGTTGAACTTTATTTAGTACCTAAGAAGATACAAGTTACATTGCAAGAGCGACGCCGCGCTATGCAGAGTAGTCTGTTTGTTGTCTGTTTGACATTCGAAGTCTTGCAATTAAACGTGAATCTTCTTGCGTAGTGAATAAAGTTCTATTTTAAATTGTATATATAGGTCGCCGACAAACCGTCATACTACTTGTTGACCTAATTACTGAGATAATGACAAGGTTCAAAAGTGGTACACCGTCTTATCAGCCACTATAATAACCCCCTTACGAAAGTAAATATTTTCACAATGGATAAGCTATACAATGTTTTGCCCTTGTGTGATACGTTGGAATAGTTGCTTGTCAGACAAGGCCAAAACATTGTATAGCATATCTATTGTGTAAATATTTTCAGGGGGTTACTCTATAAGACAGAATCTACAAGGTACATAGAAGGTTATCTAGAAGCACTACCAACACATATTCCTACATCGTATGAAACTCAACACGAACAATGATCCGAGCCGCAGAAGCCAGGCAGGGCCGAGGGCTTCCCTTCTAAGGGCACAACCCTTCCTTCACTAGCTTGTAATGCAATATGATTATTGGTCTAATAGGTCTTGAGGCTTGCCCGTAAGTTTCTTTGTTACCCGTTCTTGTAATTATCAGGTACGACACGACGTATAGACTTATGGCCCGTTTCAATAACCTATCTACCAATAACTATTTGTTAGAAACGTCAAATTTGTATCGCAAAACCCGTGAAATGATTGAATGACGACGTTTTTAACAAATAGTTATAGATAGGTAATTGAGCCGGACCGTTATAGAGTGAAAATATGTCTATCGGTAACATGATAACATATTGTATATTGGCATAATCTGCGTGTTCACTCTTAAATGTGCTGAGCGGTTTCTTAAAAACGCACATTTCGCACTTGGTCGGTACCAAGTGCGAGTCGGACTCACGTACGAAGGGTTCCGCAGAACATTGCAAAAAAATGGCGTTTGTTGTATGGGATATTAATATTAATTTTATTCGGTTTTTAGTATACGTTGTTATATCGGCAACAGTAATACATAATATGTGAACATTTCAACTGTCTAGCTTGACAGCTAGACAGTTGAATTTTTCAGTCGGTTAAGGTGATACGTCACATGAAGATTGCACACTTGTGGCCAATTGTAGTAACCATTTGTTGAATACAAAGTTTTAACACTTTACAATATTTGCGTTCATAGTTATTGGTAGCGCCATCTGGAAGCGTCGAACCTCACTATGAATGGCATCTCATAATATCGATAAAGCAGTATTCCACCAATAAATTTTATTCTTATTTATTTTTATGCCGCTTTCTCGCTTCCCGCTTCACCGCTCCCGCGCTATACGGAAGATACGCGAGACAGAACATGACATTACTGCAAGAAGTGAGCGTCCAGTGTGCAATGGCGGACAGCGTGTGTATTATTTAGACTTTTTCGTTATTAATTACCGCCCACGAAAGTGAGATATATTCCTATAGAAGTGCCACACGTATTTTTATATTTAATTATATTTTTGTTCTCACTAAAGTTACACAAAAAATTTGGTGTAAACAGTTTCTTATAAATTGTGTCCTCTCGCCCGACCGAGCGCTAGGGGAGACCGGCGGAACTCGGACAGTTTAATGCGAGTTTTGATGTTTTATGCTAATATCCCGAAAGTTCCCCAGCCACTGAATACGTCGTTAACAACCTCTAAACTGAGTCTATCGAACTATTCAATAACTGTACGTAATGTTGTTGGAACAGAATATGCATTTTTTAAAGTTTCATCCAGGGCGAGAAATTCGCTACAGATAGCTGATATTTTGCTCTGCGTACCTACCTCTATTGGGAAATGGATGTGAGCATGTGTGTTTATATTTTTACAAAATATCAAAAATGTGATGTTATCAATAGGACTAGCAAGTCTAAAATGGGCACATTAAGTGAATCGTATTATGAACATCATCCATTGAAATTGAATAGATGACGGGTTCATAATACGATTCACTTAATGTGGCCATTTTAGACCTGCAGATGGCCTATTGGCCAGGCGCAGGGGCAGCCAGAAAACATATGAACATTTATGGCTGCATGTGCCGCATGCAACGTCATACCTATGTTCTATCGAACAGCAGCTGCCACAGCCTGGCTGCCTAAAGCGCCGGACTTAGTGATGGCCAGTACCGTCTAAATAATGTCCTCCTTAACCCGGTATGAAAACAAGTATGCTCCACTAGCCCCAAGGAAGATATTACGAAGAAAAAGGTTACGTGACAATAATAATAATATAAAAATATATATGCACTCTTCACACCACGTTAATCTGGCCCCGTGCGAAGTATCCGAAGAACTTGTGTTATTGATAACGGGAAGTAAAATATATAATAATCTTATACTATATATATATATTTAAGATTTTTATAAAATGATACACATATTTAATACACATCCATGACCCCGGAACACAGAAATTTTTTTGTTCCCTCGGCGGGTTTCGAACCCGGGACTCCGGCTTGAGCGCCAAAGACCTAACCACGAGCCACATGCGTCGTCGTAATAAATAAGGCATTTATTTCAAAACTATGAATGGATGCCGGATGGGATATTTGAAAGAAAAAATCTTCATACATAAATAAACAGGAAATCCGTAGCAGAACTAAAGTTACCGACATAGCCCAGCGCATTAGCAAGTTAAAGTGGCAATGGACTGGACATATAGCCCGTAGAACCGATGCTCGCTGGGGCCGAAAGTTTCTCGAGTGGAGACCACGAACAGGACGTCGAAGCGTAGGACGACCTCCCACCAGGTGGACAGACGACCTGAGAAAAGTCGCAGGGTGTCGGTGGACACAGGCCGCGAGTGACAGGTCGCACTGGAAGTCTATGGGGGAGGCCAGAGGCCTATGTCGAGCTGTGGACGTCACCAGGCTGAAACGATAACGATAACAATAAAAAATTCCGCCATCTTGATTTTAGAAGATTTTGTCAATCAAATGCGGACTGATTATACCGCGACACCAAATGTTAACATTTCAAGATGACAAATGTCAAACCTCAACTCCAAACAACCCCAGAAGCGGGGCAGTTTAACTGTGGACACTTTTTGCCTCGACATGCCTCGTCTATAATATATATAGGTCTATGAATTAAGGTGTATGAAAATGTAAATTAGTTTGTACTGACTGCTTAACAACTTTTACCAGATACGAATCCAATTAGATATAACTCTATGATTGTGATGTCTGTCATGAAGCCCAAATTATTTCATACGTTGATATTCATGAAACGCATTTCAAACTGCCACGTGACTGAGGTTTTACAAATATTAATTATAGTGTTTTTTTAATATGAACAATGAACATGGAATTTTAAACAATGCTCAAAAGTCAGTTAATCATTCATATTTTCAGAACAAAAGCTTAGATAATATTGCGGCATAGTAGAAAAATCTAAATGTTAGGGTCAATTCACACCGAAACGAAACGCGACATGCCGCTGCTATTTAAGATAGCTATTTAAAATTGAACTTTATTCATTTAACACAACAAGATACACGTTTTCCTGTAAGAGTTCGAATGTCATGATGCACCGCCCATGATGTCATATGAAACGTGCATCTTGTTGTGTAGTGAAAAGTTCAATTTTGAATAGCTATCATTAAAATGCAGCGCCGCGTAGCGTAGCGTATCCTCGCGGTGTGTACCTACTGACCCTTAGTAGGTAAATAACATGGCGGATAGAGACATTATTCGTCAAAGTTTTATGTTTTCTTTTAATATATTCCGGGTAGTTGGGGGGTTCACATCAAACGCATAAAAATTTACTTCCATCGGAAATTCTCGTCCCCATGCATAGTAAAGCTGCTTCCTCGTTCCGCTGTTTTATATTTCAATAGACAGGGACAAGCAAAATCAACTATACTTATAGTTCAGCGTAAGTTCATGCCGAGGAGCGATGCGATACAAATTTCTACTTTATTCACTGGGTACACAGGTAGATACGATTAATAATTGCAAGAGTTCGAATTTCGAGCTGCGTATCGCGGCGCCGCTCTTGCAATAAAACGTGTATCTTCTTAAGTAGTGAAAAAAGTTCAATTTGAATTGCTATCATAGCAAATGTAGCGCTGCGTCGAGTCGCGTCTCGGTATAAGCTGACCCTTACGTAGCAACGTATTTTTGGATTAGTGATGTACTATACGGAAATCGTTCATTGTCCCGGGCTGAGACGAAGCCAACTTGTAGATTCGTTCAGTGATTTCCGAATTAAACCATAACAGAAGAGATAACATTAATTCGTCTTTATTATATTAGCTAACTTGACTAGGGTGTAACCATGTTATTCTGTCTTACATTTATTGATTGAAGACTGATTTGTAAACAGTTCTTTACAAACTGATCTCTTAGATTTGCTTCATGCGAAGCGACTCAACAGTCGACGCGTCATGATTTTCACCTATAGCTTAATTTTCCATTAATAAAGTACAAATATGTATTATAGAAATATGGTGACAAACGTAGACGCGCCAACGTGCGTTGACGCGCGACGTCGCGCTCTATCATATTTCAAAAACACAAATTTGTACCTTAATAATGGAAAAAGATTGATGAATATTATGCTATAGGTGAAAATCATGACGCGTCGAGGCGCTTCGACTCTGCGCCAGTGTGAGTGGAGCTTTTCAGTTTTGTGCTCTTATAATTTTTCATAACCACCATCCACAATAATAAATGGATAAACGGAATTTATTTATCATGAATATTAAAACCATTAGGACCGTTATGAGGAAACCGTGTAGAATATGCAATAAATTGAACATTAGACATTTAACTAGCGCGCGCTTATTATTTTTTAATTCTAGTAATCTGAATGCTGCACCATAAATCCAAGATGGCGCCGCGCTGTCGTCCCGCGATTCCCGAGTCCCGGCTTCCCGCAATGCATACCGGGAATCACAGGGGAAGTGTGCCCGAAATTTATTCCGATTCCCGGCTAAAAGCGTGGGCGGGCTTTGAAATTAATTCGCGATAAAATGTTTACGAGAAAACGTTTTATAAGTTGTGAGTTGTAACATAGTTGTAAAATGCTGTTTGCAAAGTGAATGTACAGTTTTATAGTCTTGTTAGTTTAATGAAAGGTTCGTTGCCGCTTTGTAATGAGCGTTAGTAATACATGTTAATACTTTTAATTAGGAATCTAATCAGCCGTCGTAAATCGCCTGACAAAGTTCTGAACTATCGTAATCATTTCGTTCAAATCATCTGTTCTTATTTATTACTAAACTAGCATTTACCCGCGGCTTCGCCCGCGTGAAATTGGTTTTTAAAGGCTAACTTTATAATAAATAATTGAATATTAGAAACCGCCGAAAACTCATTATTTTTTCGTACTCAATTCAAACGCATGCAAATATGTCCAAGCAATAAAAAGATTCATACAAACTTTTATCCCCTATTTCACCACATTGGGGGTTGAATTTTGAAAAATCCTTCCTTAGTGGACGCCTTCGTCATATGAGGAATACGTGTGCAAAATTTCAAATTTCTATACTCAAGGGCTTGGCCTGTGCGTTGATACATCAGTCAATCAGCTTTTCCTTTTGTATATATATAAAAAAATAAAGATCTGTATAAAAGAAAAACATAAAACTTCCTATAACAGAGAATGTTTATCATCGGCATGTTGACATGGCGTTACATTACAAGTTTTTTGTCTCGTCCGTCTCGTCGTGCCGGTAGACGGGCGAGACGAGACAGTGGCGTAGTCCATTAACTTGTCACTGGAGATTGATAACAAGGTCCTGACACATCACTATGGCGACGTGATCTCTGACTCCCGTGTACAAGGTATAATCATCAGCAGTTTTATGCTAAACCATTTTGCAAGAATGTAGGTACTATCAGGGAATCTAATTCATGAGCAGGTTGACCGTTGTCAACAATTTGTTCATACTTAGTATGTTATTAACATGATATCAAACTGACATGTCTTTGACAATTGTGTCATGACTTTCGTAACAGCATGCCGTCATTATAATATTAGGTCATTACATATGAAATTGGCGTTTTGTAAAGGAGGAACATAAAGTCTATTTTTTTAAACAAATATATTTATTTAATCAAAGTAACCATTGCTATCTATGCACTTTTGTCATCTCATAGGTAGTTCATTGATTCCTTTACTACAAAAAACCATTCGGACAGGAATCAGTAAAATCTTTGAAGGCGCTTTGGACTGCCCCATCGGAGTTGAATTTATTCCCTTGCAAGAAGTTATCCAAATTTCGAAAAAAAATGGTAATCTGTTGGAGCAAGATCCTGGGAGTACGGTGGATGTCTTAGACATTCCAATTGAAGCTCCTCTAATTTGGTAGCCGTCTGTTGTGCAGTGTGTGGTCTAGCGTTGTCCTGAAGCAGCAGTGGCCTAGAGCGAATGACCAACCTCGGTTGTTTAGCAGCTAGCTTTTCCATCATGATTTGCAGTTGCTGGCAATAAACATCTGCCGTAATGGTCTGGTCAGAATTAAGAAAGCTGTAGTGAACGACACCGGCACTAGTCCAACAAACGCTGTGAGCGTCTTTTTTTGAGTAAATTTTCGCTTGAGGCAGGCTTTGGCTGGTTCGCCAGGGTTCAGCCATTGCGATGAGCGTTTCCGCTTATTGTACAGGATCCACTTTTCATCATAGGTTTAAAATCCCTTAATTATTGTACCGGTTGAGTAATGTAACGGAGCAGTCGACGCGCGTTTGTCGGTTTGCTGCACTCAATTCATGAGGTACTCACCTTTCAAGCTTTTTCACCTTCCCAGTTTGCTTCAAGTGGATCAAAACAGTTTTATCACTAACACTGCAGCCTGCAGCTAACTCGGACGTGGTTTGCGATGGATCCGCTTCCACAATAGCCTTCAATTCTTCATTATCAACTTTGGTCTCCGGCCGTCCACGGGGCTTGTTCTGCAGGTCGAAATTTCCAGAACGAAAACGTTGGAACCAAAAGCGCACTGTGTTTTCTTTTGCGACACCGCTGCCATATACATCATTAATCCTTCGAGCCGTTTCTATAGCACTGGTGCCACGGTGGAACTCGTACTCGAAAATAATACGATATTTCAAGTTTTCAATTTTGTAAACAGAGTGACGCAAAGAAAAAACCAAAATAGGAAAAAAACAAAAGAAAACGGTTTTCGAAATACAAATGCATGAGTAAATAGCGGTATAAAATTGAAATTGGAATTCCTAAGCAAAGAAGATATATTTGAGATCAAAGTGGCCAGTACGACAAAACGGAAATTTCATATGTAAGTACCTAATATAATACCTACTAGCAAAGGTAATTGTCAAATTGTCATAATACTAATACACATACACTACGTACCTCATTTTTTGACGACCACTGTAGCTCAGTGGTTAGCGCTTTGGCGCTCCAGCCGGAGGTCGAGGGTTCGAATCCTGCCTTGAAACAAAAAAAAATAAAATTTCTGGGTAACGGAATGTGTATTAAATATGTGTTCATATAATAAAAATCTTAAATATAAAATGCTAATAATAATAGTATATAATAATATATAATTGTATTAAATAATATTATGTTTCAGTTGTCTGGTACACGTAACACAAGTTCTTCGAGAACTTAGCACGGGACCAGATTGACGTGGTGTGAAGCGTCCATAAATATTTGCCAGTCTGGATTATCACAAAAGCTTAGTAGTCAAAAATTTTATGTGGCTAGAAAAATGCCATAAATCCAGGAACATGTATCGTTCATTTCACTGGCTTTTTGGGATAAATTTGCCAGCTACGAGAATAAAATCACGGCGATATCCAGTCTATAACATTATAGGCACTAAAGTAGGTATACAAGATGGCGGCACACTTGAATGCATACAATCAACAAGGGAGACGCGAACTTTGCGAATCCGCCTTTGTCGAGCAAGTCCTATTGCTGTATTCATGTTTAAAATCCATACTTCTGTCACGGTTTTCCTTTATTCGAACACTGAATCTATTCTTATAAATTTTTTTAGGGTTCCGTACTCAAATGGTAAAAAACGGGACCGTATTACTGAGACTTCGCTGTTTGTCTGTCCGTATGTCTGTCACCAGACTGTAACTCCTCGACCGTGATAGCTAAACAGTTGAAATTTTCTCATATTATGATGTATTTCCGTTGCCGCCATGACAAGAAATACTAAACACAGAGTAAAATAAATATTATTTATACAACAAACGTGATTTTTTGCCGTTTCCTACGGAGCCCTTCGTGCGCGAGTCCAAAGCGCACTTGGCCGGGTTTTATCAGTGATATTGAGAAGAGATATTCATTCTTCATAGAAATGATCATTCTAATGAGCACTGTGATGTTGTGATGATGATGGTGATGTTTCTATCGGTTTTGTACAGAATTATCGGCGATAAGTAAGTAATGGCTACATCCAACGTGTTAAATTGTGACAATCGACGGCATTTTCCATTTTAGCACCAGTATTTAACGACCTCTGTGACTCAGTGGTTAGCGTGTGTGCGCTCAAGGTCGCGGGTTCGAATCCCGCCGAGGGAACAGAAAGTTTTCTGTGTTCCTGGGACATGGATGTGTATAATATAATAAAATCTTTATATATGTGCAGTATAAAAGTATTGAATATCCTTCCCGTTGTCTTCTCTTCTGTCTGTTCTTCGGATACTTAGCACGGGGCCAGATTGACGTGGTGTGAAGCGTCCATATATATTTAAAAAGAAAGTATTTTAAACTGTGTATTAATAATAAAAACGTAGCATTGTCTACGACACCACGAACACACGCCGCGGGCCACGAGCACTGAGCAGCAAATGAGATATACTTGCCTACCAGTATTAATAGATGCATGACATACATGACATACATTCTCCTTTTATACTTTTTATACCCAAATATGTGTCTGATACTGCCAATACTGGCTAATTAGGGCCTAGAAGATATTATGATCATAAACTATATTTCTTAGTATCTAAAAAAGTGGTAAGTCACATAAAATTCGGTGAGCATTTTAATCAATTATTTCAAAACTAAGGATGGGCTACAGTCCTAGCCTGTATGATAGGTAGGGATTTGGAGGAGGGTCTTCAAAAGGTAAGTGGTAAGTGAAGCCGATAGGAATGGAATTATAGAAACCACTACGCCACTGATGGGCTATGACGCACATTTGACAGAAAAAATCTTGATTTCAGAAGATTTTGTCAAATATATGCGAACCGAATAAACTGAAGAATAAACTGCCGAAGGCAATTACGCTAATTATAATTATATATTAATTAATTGATTATAATTACTGCGGACACCATGTACACGTATACAGGGTGTCCCGTAAATCAACGTCAAGCCGTAAACCCGTGATAGGCCAAGTTACAATAGTTATCAGAAAAATTAAAAAAAAATCCAAGTAATATGTCTCAAAAAATACAAAGCTTTTAAAAAAAATCGAAAAATCGACATCTTGTGGTGGTTTTTTAGTTCCCGGCACTACAAATTTCTACTTTTTTTGTATTTTTTTTTGTATGTAATCCTAAATCAAACGACTCCGACTTGAAAGGAAATGAGGGTTTTTGCCCAATATATATATATATATATATATATATATATATATATATATATATATATATATATATATATATATATATATATATATATATATATATATATATATATATATATATATGTATATATATGTATATATATATTTAACTTATTTTCATTAATTTTTATTTTATTTATACATGTTCTGTATATTATTTTTTATAAAAAAAAGGCTAAGAAACATTGGCTTTGCATATTTTTCTGTTTTTATACTAGTAATTATAACTTGTATCTGCATGAGGTACCCATGAAGTCATTGCATGAGCCATTCCCTGCACTGTACGCCATCAGCTTTTCACTGAACATCTGCTGCATCACTCTGACGTTGGCAACTCCTATTACAGGGAAGGCTATGCCAAAAGAAGAAGAAGAAATGGTACCAGACCGCCCTATCCACCTTTCTGGATATTCATTATCTAAATAATCTCGCACTGAACGGGCATAGTGCGCCGGGCAGCCGTCTTGGAACCCCATGTCTCTGTAAATGTGCAGAGGTACGTCTTCCAATAAATGATTTCTTAAAAAGTCCATATAAATGTCGCCATTCAAGGTCTCTGATGTTTATTTTGAATCGATACTGGGATCTATCCTGTCTCATCAAATGTGGATTATGTACATGCCACTCGTGTAAGTTGTGTAGATTCATGTACCCATCTTTTTTAAAAGTGGACTCATCGGACCATAAAATTTTGTCTATGAATCGTGGATCTTCCCGGTGTCTTTGTAACATCGTTTCACAAAACATAACTCTAGTCCCGGGGTAGTAAAGTTTGTACTCGCTTGACGTGGTATGGGAGGAGCTCATGACTTTTCATGATTCGATGGGCTACACTTTTGGGCACTCCTGTGCTTTCTTCGATTTGTCGTACTGAAGTACTTAGATCTTCTGCGACTGCTTGTAGTACGATGTCATCGTAAGGCAAGCGACTTCTTCCTTCACTGTGTACTTGGCTTGGGAATCGTCCCTCTGAGAGTGAACGGTGCACATTCACAAAAACTCGATGATCGGGATGACGAGCAGCGTTTGGGTATCTTTGGCGGTAAAGCCTAGCTGCAGCACTAGCATTGCATCGGCATTCACCATAAATTATATCAACGATGGTCCAGGAGAAAGCAAAGGTCGTTGGAAGAGAAACTAAACAGTCCAAATCCAAATCACAAGCAATCGAGTCCAATAAACAAAGCAAAAAGTGGTATGTACGAAATCAAGACGAACGAATACGGTGTGCGCAGTAAACGAAGTAGAGTAACGTACTGATCTTTTGTATTTTGTGTGCTGTACGTCGGGAACATGGACAATAGCGACATTGTCTCGCTCACACTAGTAGCATTGTGTCTACCCGTCTCGCTTACTTGTGGCGTCAATATCTGTCTCTCTTACACTCATTAAATGTTTTTCTCCGTCTCATCGAAATCAGAATATCACTTAGAAGAAAGTCCTGGGTACACTTGAATCATTTTAAGTAAGTAAGAAAAAATTGTCGAAAACTGACTTCCTTTACAAAAATCAATATTGTCCAAAATTTAAGAAACAATCTAGCAAGTGTCATACCATTTTGGAATCCTTATTAACTGCGTCAATTTTTAAAATTACCTGCCAAACAATCGTAGTACATTTTTTTTCCAGTACAGTCAGTTAAAGTCGAGCAAACTATTAAATTCGAATCATTGTTTTGTGCAAAAAGCCTCATTTCCTTTCAAGTCGGAGTCGTTTTATTTAAATCTTAGGCACCAGTTTACTAAAGCATTATTCAGGATTACATAGAAAAAAAAAATTACAAAAAAAGTAGAAATTTTACCAGGGAATATTTCCCGACAGCCTTAAATTAGCCAAAGTCACACCAATCTATAAGTCCGGATGCAAGAATGACCCCAGCAACTACCGTCCCATATCAGTTCTCCCAGTTACGTCAAAAGTTTTTGAAAAAATTTTATATAACCGTCTTGAGAATTTCTTAAATAAACGTAATTTCTTTTATATTAAACAATACGGTTTTAGAGCAAAGTCAAACACATTATCAGCAACCATAGATCTAATTACAAAAATAAAAACCAATATTGATAATAAACAAATTGCGCTAGGGATTTTTATAGATCTAAAGAAAGCTTTTGACACAATTAGCCACACAAAACTGTTAAAAAAGTTGAGAGACATTGGTATAGACGGAGTTGCACACGATATACTTAAATCATATCTATCTAATCGTCGACAGGCTGCAAGAATCGGAGAAAGCACAAGTAAAACTAGTATTATTACCTACGGAATACCACAAGGCTCAATTATTGGCCCACTATTATTCCTAATATATATTAATAATATACAGGACTTACAACTAAAGGGCGACGTAAACTTATACGCAGATGATACATCGATATTTTACTTTGGCCACCAAGTTAATGCAGTGATAGCGCAGGCCCAGTGTGACTTGGATAGGTTAAATGAGTGGTTTCTTAATAATTTACTTACTATTAACGTTTCTAAAACAAATTATATTATTTTCGTACCTAAAAACAAAAAGTTAGCTAACTACCTACCTACCTACCTACCTCCCTTAATTATAAATAATAAAACAATTAAGAGAGTAAATCAAGAAAAATATTTAGGCCTAATTATAGACAGTCACCTAACATGGAAACCGCATATTCAAAAACTCAAAACTAAAATCAGTTCCTTATCTGGAATGCTAAGAGGGGTTGTACACTGTATACCGAGCCGACTGCGTTATACAATTTATAACACATTAATAAAACCGCATATAGATTACTTAATAGAAGTGTGGGGTACAGCAGCCTCAAGCAATCTGTCATCTCTACAAACAGCACAAAATATACTAATAAAAAAAACTATTCAATTGCGACTTCTTAACATCAACGCAAAAAATTTATAAAGAAACAAAAATAATGACCATTATACAAACATACAAATATAAAAATTGCATACTTATACGTAAAATTCTATCGGGTGACATACATACACAAATTAAATTTACAAATAAAAGCAGTATACATAAGATCGGACTAAGGAGCAAAAATGACATATTTCTACCCAAATCACGTACAAATTATGGAAAGAGGTGCATAATGCACGAAGGTGCTAAAATCTACAATCAGTTACCCAAAGACATAAAAGAAACAAAAAATATGTCATCTTTTAAAAATAAAATGAAACATCACATTATAACTAACTCGCACATTAAAACACTTTAATAAATATAGAAAATCCTATTACATTTAGGTAATTAAGGCTAGCGTCGCACTCTGTAATTCCGCCAGTGTACATCGAGTAGAATACTTATGACTCATGAGCGACTTAGTCGCTTACCATCAGGTGGGCTATTTGCTCGTTTATCTACTATTTCATAAAAAAATGCAATAGTCTAAACGTCTTTTGTAATAAAATGTAATATTGAAAATATTTAATATATAAGTAATAATTTTAAGAATATAAAATATAAAGATTAAGAAAATACCAACCATACATACCATACACTAATAAATACAAATAATAAATATTAACTTGTTAGAATAACTCATCATTTTAATCTACAATATAGGTACTAAATATCTAACAAAGTACACAATTATAAAACTTTATTGTCATTGTACATACTTTAAGTTAAAATTTAATGTCGCTTCCAGGTACGCTCGATCTATGTCTTACCGATAAGCGCAACTAGTTTGAACCCAATGCTTTGCAATTATTTTTCAATTTACCCTCAAAATAAAATGTACATCTATTGCCAAGAAAAAAATAATTAGTATTGAAGAGTGATATTTATTTTGAGCTATTGTGAATTTAATTGTTTTAAAAATACTAAATAATAACTGTTGTGTGCCGCCGCGCCGCTGTCAAATAAGTTTTAAAAATGTATTGTCCCTCAATGTAAGTGAATTGTATTCTTTTTTGAGGAAGTAAATGATCTTAAACCGCAAATTTGTAGTGCCAGGAACTAAAAAACCACCACAAGATGTCGATTTTTCGATTTTTTTTAAAAGCTTTGTATTTTTTGAGACACATTACTTGGATTTTTTTAAAAATTTTTTGATAACTATTGTAACTTGGCCGTGGATTTACGGGACACCCTGTATAACGTCTTCACTTAAATGGCCCCACTTTTGATGTTTTTGGGGCCATTTTGACATTTGAAGTATGGTGAAATCAATATGTCTGACATTTAAGGTATGGTGAAAATCAAGATGGCGTAACTTTTTCTTGTATAAAGGTTTGTTCTGTCAAATATACGTCAGCTTCGAAATCTTTTTTTTTTTTTCATTTTTTAAGTTTTGAAATCTTTGCCTCACCGTGCCTCGTCTATAATATAGGTGTATGATTTTTACGTTAAGTAAATAATAGGAATAATTTTTCATCTAAATTGACACTACCTTTTATTGCGGAGCCTGTCTCATGTCTCAAATGGTTTTGTATTTTCAGGGTTCCGTAATACTCTAGGAACCATCATAGTTTCGCTCTGTCCGTCTGTCAGTCTGTCTGTCTGTCCACCCTTCTAGCTTCTGTAATTATGAATATAAATGGATGAAATTTTTAATATTTATATAATGTGTATAGATCTCGGTTTTGGCATCATAAATAATCAAAATGTCACTTATAAGTCGTCGTCGTCGTCGTCGTCGTCGTCGTCGTCCCCCCCCCCCCCCCCCCGACATTTCAAAACTAGAGGAGATAGGAACTTGTAAGTTTCCATGCTGATAGATTTTGAGCGAAATCGGATAATAATTTTTGAAGTAATTCTAAGAAAACCTAATGCGCGTTGATAGTTAACAAGAACACTTCTTAGACATGTCTTGACTCCCGACATGCTCTTGGTTAGGCTATTTTATATTAGAATAGCAGTTATACTAGACTGACACCAGGTTCACTGTACCGCAAGTAGTCTTATAGTCTAATGCTACTAACATTACACCAGAGTTTATGAAAAAAGTTTTATAAGAGCTGTGTCTAACCTACGTCATGCATTATTTAACCGACTTCCAAAAAAAGGAGGCGGTTATACGTTCGGCTATACATATATATTTTCATTTTGTATATGCAACGATTATTTATATATGCTTACGGTGCGGCACCTACACCTAAGCACTTAAAATGACAAATGTTTAACATTTATTTTTGAACACCCCGAACTCTTCTGGTATAATGTTCCTTTGATTTAACATTTGAATGAGTCGCACATCTTGTATCATTGTTATACGTTCCCGAAAATTCTAATTTTCCCGCCTCTTGGATATCAATTTGCACGTGTAATTGACACAGAAATACCCGGAGAATTGACTGACAATTTCTCGTGAATGTAAATGTTAAATTTTGCGTGTATTTAATATGTATTTAGATAGGAGTGAGATAGATGCGTTGTGTAAGGTATTTTACAAGTGTAATATAGTAGATATGTGTTGTCATCTTATTTCGTACGTGTTAATTTACACCGAAACGAAACATTACGCGACGAGGCGCTGCATTTTTGAGATAGCTATTCAAAATTGAACTTTATTAATTGCACAAGATGATATACGTTTCGTTGTAAGAGGTCGAATGCCAAGTTGCATTGCGCTACGCAGCGCATGTGCAGTGTATGACTGATGTAATAAACGTATATTATCTTTTTGTGTGATGAATAAAGCTCAATTTTGGACAGCTATCTTAAAAATGCAGCGCCGCGTAGCGTCACGTATCGTCGCGGTGTGAACCGACCCTTATTATGAAAAAAATAATTGACATTAGACTTTAAAAGCTGGCTACTAATTCAAAATTACTAAGATTTCGATATTACAGGATACGTGAACATAAGAAAGATAATTTTAACTTTGTAAATAAAACTAAAATATTATTCAAACAAAGAATTTTAAATAACTCATTTTATACACAACTGTTTTACATTTTGAAAATTATCTTCGGGTAGTTATCACATTTAAGAGATGATTTTTATTTAAGAAACCATAATTTTTTCATTTGAACATTAAAGTTCATTAGAGTGCACAAAGTTCATTTTTATTATTGAAAGATGTTCACGAGCTCACAAACATCTTTAAAAAGTTATCAGGGGCGTAACTGCAAGTTTATTTTCAAGTGCGATTTTATACTTTACTGCTACTCTGAAACTTTTTACTATCACTTAAATTCGTCTAAATATTTTCATAGCAAGCCTGTGGACAAGCATTTTTATCCGTCGTAAAGTTAAGAAATAAAAGTGTACATCATCATTCCGAGAGTTAGCTATTTGTAATCCGAAACATAAGAATTAAAGATCCAAAAAAAAAATATGTAGATATGACTTAGAATTTGTTGTTTAATGTTGTTGAATGTGTAGTTTCCAAATAAGTAAGAGACTCTCATTATTTTTTTTTCCACTTGGTGAATAAAATTGTCTGTTAAAGTTTAACTTATACCTATTATTTTATAAACAGTAAACATAATATATCATATCATAAGATTCTTAGTCGTATTTTCTTTAAATTTTAATTGATATATTTTTTTAAATCACAAATAGCCAGTTCTTAGAATGATGATATACACATTAATTTCTAAAATTGTTCTTGTCTCTTTAGAGGGGTGTTATAAGTTTGACGAGTCTGTGTGTGTGTGTGTGTGTGTGGCATCGTAGCGGCCAAACGGATGAACCTATATCAACATCAGCTCGCTTGAAATTTCGGGGATTACTCCAAAATTTAAATTTTGTTGTATAACATTATAATCCTATAGCCATAATTTTCTTTATTTAGTTTTTATATAATATCCAATCATTTGGCTAAGTAAAAATCTTACAATATATTAATCACAACCCCCCTGGAGCAATACGTGAGAGCTACAAATTGAGGCAATCCCACCTTCCTGATGCGCACAGTGAGATCGAATGTTTGTTGCAGAATACAGCCGTTTTGTTTGACTTTATTGGCGCAGTTCGACTTTCGTAAACTAACGGAAACGGAACCCTATTTTTTTTAACCTAGTACCCTATGTTTTAACTTATAACACCAGCTGTTAAGTGTCACCAGCAGTGAAAGTCCCGTGAAAATCAGTCCTGCCGCTTAACAAATTAGCCGGAATAGATAGACAGACAGACGGAGAGACAAAAATTTTAAAAATTGATTTTTAATTGTATGCACCTTATTTACTTTCATATGCATTAAATGAAAAGCCGTTTATTTGAATTTACGAACAGACACTTCAATTTTATATTTTAATTTGTATTTGTATAGATTTTCAAGGCGTGAGTGCATTTTTCAATTCTTCATCGAGTGAAATTTGTATGGGCACTTTCATAATTTTGACAGATTATCATACAATTCTCTTTCAATAACATAACGTTTGACGCAGCTGTCAAATGTTCCTGCCAGCCCCACAGTATACTGCCAGAAATCCGTATAATTTTAGGTTAATGAGAGTTCCAACTAAGATTTTTTTTCGCCTGTTATTAGAAGAACAATATACAACTTCTACGAAAATGATTTCTATACCACACTTGCCCACTGCTTACTCGGCCCGCTGCGTCCCGGCAAAGTGAGCGATAGACGATAGTTCATAATTATGAAAATGTAAGAAGCGCATTTTCACGCTGCGGCACGACATATAATGTGCGCGTACCTTTAATGTTCAGTTTGACTGGACTGACGCAGTGTGACTATCTTTATAATAAATGTAAAAGGAGAGGTCCCCACTGACTGACTGACATTTAGACGCTCGCACAGCCGTAACCGGTAACTAACAAGGGATTTTCGAAAATTCTACTTTAAGACAATAGGGTTGAAAGTTTGTATGGAGAATCTTAGATTTTCATAAAATTTCATATCCGAAATTGTAAATACAAATTATTGAGTACGAATTTTACAGTTTTCGGAAAATAAAAAATGTGAATTTCACCACATAGTTTTAGAAAGTGTACAGGACTGTATAATTTCACAGGGGTTCAACCGCCGGCTCAGATTAGACTCGAAGATAGCAAGGTTACACCGATTTGGGCAGAGCCGGGGCGATAATAAAACACTTATTTGAGGAGAACGATTTTCACTTTTTTCGCTTTGCTTACCTGGCTCATGGCAATGCCGTATAGAGAGCCCCGCCCGTACGCCTCTTTTGGGCCGATTCGCTATCTCACTTTTACCTCTCTATACGGCTATTTTCCATAATTTTCCCTATTTTTCATGAGCCAGGTGAAGCAAAACGCGTTGTGAAAAATTCTTTATTGTAAAAACCATATACATAAACCCTTATATGCTAGAGACCTTATTCTATAAAAAAGATATGTGCAATTTACAGCTTACCATATAAGAAATGTTCTACATTTTTACCATTATTTTCTTAATAACTATTTAACCCTTTATTATATATTCTTAATCGTTACGCTACACGTTAGGTATTATGTTTATTTACATAAATCAAAAGAAGCTACGTTAAAATTAGCTTTAGTTAAAAATATATAAGCAAAATAACTTGCACTTGATAAAACACCATATAACACGATTTTTACACACTGATGCCATATAAATCTATACATATAGTCACTGAGTATTCACTATTATAGTTTTATGTACTGTTTTTAATTACACGTTTATCGTTCACATTTAAATTCACTCATGTTTTACGTTACGAGGCCGCTGTCCTTAACATCCTCCCCCCGGCGCAGTAGCCAGGGTCTACGCAGCCTCTTCAGGTGACTGCGGGCTCGCCGATCCCGCCGTGGACTGCTCCGGTGACTGCGAGCCGTCCGTGCTCGCTGTAGGCTGCTCCGGCGGCGACTGCGGGCCGCTCGCGCCTGCCGCAGACTGCTCCGGCGACTGCGAGCCGTTCGGACTCGCTGTAGGCTGGTGCGGCGGCGACTGCAGGCCGCTCGCGCCCGCCGCAGACTGCTCCGGCGACTGCGAGCCGTCCGTGCTCGCTTTAGGCTGCTCCGATGCTCGTTCCGCGCCCGGCGCCGTCCCCGGCGTTGTCCGCTCCGCTCCCGGCTCCGTCTGCTCCGCCAGCGGTCGCAACTGCGACTGCGGCGCCTCCTCCAGCACCGCCAGCTTCGACGTCGGCCTCGGAACACGCCACTGCGCGTGCGAACGTCCGCACAGCGCACTTGTCCGTCCTGGCTGGGGTAGACTCGGTGCACGACCCCCCGCGGCCACGTATTACGCGGTAGCGTCGGGTCGACCACGACAACCAGGTCCCCAGGTACAAGGGCTCGGTTGCTCTGCGGGGCCCCGTAGCGTGGTGTGAGCGTGGGAAGGTATTCCTTCACCCAGCGCCTCCAGAACTCGTCGGCAAGGGCTTGCGCGACCTTCCATGCTTTTTTGTCCGCCGGCACACACGGTCCGACGTACGGCAGTCCGAGGAGGAAATGATTCGGTGTAATCGCCTCCGGGTCGTTGGGGTCCACCGATACGTGAAAGAGCGGTCGAGCGTTCACTGAGTACTCCGCCTCGGCCATCAGTGTCTGGAGTACCTCTTCCCTGGGCGACTTCTCGTTCAGTGTAGCTAGCAGGGCGGTTTTCACTGACCTCACCATCCTTTCCCAGGCACCTCCTTGACTCGGCGCCCCGGGCGGTGTAAACTTCCACTGCATCCGATGAGTGAGGCCCAGCTGAGCCATAGCCGACGCCCACTCGGCGTACGCCTGCCGCAGCTCGACGTCCGCGCCTCTAAAATTCGTCCCATTGTCGCTGTACATGACTGCTGGCCATCCTCGCCGCGCAGCCATTCTTCTCATTGCCATCAGTGCAGAGTCCGTCGACAGCGAAGCCACCAGCTCCAGGTGGACCGCCCGCGTCGTCAGACATGTGAAGAGAGCTCCCCACCTCTTCTCGTGACGTCGGCCGATGGTGACCGTCATCGGGCCGAAACAGTCGAGACCACAGTACGAAAATGGTCTCTGGAACGCCCCCAGGCGCTCGGCTGGCAGGTCTCCAGTTGGCGGGATCCTCGGGTGTGCCCGTCGTAACCGACAGAACGCACATTGGTTCATGATAGTACGCACCGTCGGTCGCAGCTTCAATATCCAGAATTTCTGCCTGAGGTCGTTCACGACTCTGTCGCGGCTCCCGTGTCCCGCTCTGGCGTGCTCCCTTGCCACCAGTAACCTTGTGAAGTGATGTCTTCCATCCAGGATGATAGGGTTTTTCATTTCGGCCGGCACCTGAGCTGCTTTGATCCTTCCGTCTAGTACGAGCAGCCCGTCCTTGTACACCGGGTTGAGCCGGTACAAGGAGCTCCATCTAGGCACCGTCTTGCCACTTGCCATATTCTCAATTTCTTGTGCGAAGCTGTCTCGTTGTGATTTTTGATACCACAACCTCTCGGCCCTCTCCAGGTGTCGTACGTCGAGGTGGGCTCGATGATCTCGGCACTTCTCGACGAACAGCAAGACCATCGCCGTGCATCTTACGAGGCGCTCGTAGTTTGAAAAGCGCGTCACATCTGGTAGACAGCTCAGCTCGCTCGCCTCCGTGGTGTGGAAGGCGACGTATTCTTCTTGATTTTCAATTCTAGCGGGACTCTCCGCGGGCCACTCGTTCATAGGCCTGCGCAGGAAGTCCGGCCCCTGGAACCAAAGGTCCTCGTCGCTCTTCGGAACGTAGCCCGTTCTGGTGGCTAAGTCGGCGACGTTGCTCTTCATGCTCAGCCATCTCCACTGGTGAACAGACGTCAGCTCGGCGATCTCCCCTAGCCGATGTGCGAAGTACGGTGTGTATTTGCGGCTGCCGTTCTGTATCCAACACGGAACAACTTGTGCGTCGATCCAGTAGAAAACCGTGTCCATTTTCCACCTGTGTTCTGCTGCGACGGCGTTTCCCAGTCTCGCTCCGACCAGGGCAGCCTGTAGCTCCATCCTTGGTATTGTCTGTGCCTTCAGCGGCGCCACCTTGGCCTTGGCGGCGGCCAACACGACTCGTACTTCCCCATTTTCTTGTTCCAATCTCCAATAGACGGCTGCGGCGTATGCGTCCTTACTCGCGTCGCAGAATACGTGCAGCTGTCGGCCTCTCGTCGGACTCCCCCCGTTGTAACTCCGGGGTAGCTCGAGCTGACTGATGTACTCCATGTTGGTCAGCCAACGGGCGAAGTCTTGGGCTGACTCAGCGGGTAGCGACTCGTCCCAGTCCAGCTTCTGACGCCACAAGCCTTGTAGGATGACTTTGGCGGTGATCGTGTAGCAGCTCAGCAGTCCCAGCGGGTCGTAGATGCTCATCACCGTGCTAAAGGCCTCTCTCTTCGTCGGTGCGCGCTGTAGCTCGCGAACCTCCTTATGGACTCTGGATAGCGACGTGTTGAATTTTAGTTTGTCGCCTCGGGAGTCCCACAGTATGCCCAAGGTCTTCTGCTCGTCTTTGGTGACACGCTGTGTAGTGTTCTCGGCCAGGCGGTCTTCAGGCAGTCCCTCTAGCACCCTCCGGTCGTTGCTCGTCCAGCCTCGTAAGTGAAAGCCACCTTTCCTATGTATTTGGTCCACTTCTTCCACGGTCTGCATGGCCTTCTGGTGGTCTGGATAGCTGTCTACGTAGTCATCCATGTAGTGGGCTTCGGTGATAGCGCGATGAGCTTCGGGATGCGATTCGGCAAACTCTTCCGCGTTCCGATTCCGGGCTGAGTGTGCCAGGAACGGTGAACACGATGCTCCGAAGATCATTACCACCATCTTGTATGTGGACGGCGGTTCGCCTTCGTCTTCTCTCCACAGGAACAGCTGGGCCGGTTGGTCTTCTTTTCTGACCTTGACACGAAGAAACATCTCCTCTATATCGGCCTTCACAGCGACGGCTTCCTCTCTGAACCGGAACAGTATCTTCGGCAGTGAGGTCAGAAGGTCAGGCCCTTCTAACAAGTGATCGTTGAGGCTCACGCCGTTTGTTCTCGCTGCTGCGTCGAAAACCAGTCGCAACTTGCCCGGCTTGTTTGGATTTCTAACCGGGAAGTGCGGCAGGTACGAGGGGAGGTCCAAAAGTTCGCGGAATGGAGGGGATGGAGTGGGGATGGGGTAGCTCGCTTAGTGTCATACTAATTGAGCACTCATAATTAGTATATATATAAAATCTCAACCCTATAGCGCCATTCGGATCGTCCTGTCTCTCGTGTGTGCTAGTGCGTTCCTGCTCACTCCGCGTTTTCGTGCCGTCCCGTTCTATCCGCGTCGTAGTGACTCGCTCACTCCGCGGTAGTGCCGTCTCGCTCGGAATCGTGTCGAGTGACTCGCTCACTCCACGCTCGTGTCGACCCGCCCCTAAGTGCAGTGCCGTTATACCCCATTCGCGATCGTCAATCTACTCGTTATTCGTAAGAATAGCGAGCGGATTGCCGCCTTGCTGAGGGGTTGCACTGCCTTTGACCTTCCGTTGGAAACTTGTTTCCAACGTCGGGTCACGGGGAGACAGCCTCTCCTTATCACCGTGCAAGTACGTACACTTATAGTGACTACTTAGACACTAAATACGTGTTGTGTGTTTAGTGTTACCCGTGTTGTGTGTGAAAACCCTTTGTGCTGTGAGTACTTTATTATTATTTGTTCTCGTTTACATGTACATTTATGTCCCGTGTTGTTGTGTGAACAGTGCGTGACTTTGTGACATGTCCATGTCTTAGTACATTGGTACATTATTGTACGTCTACCATGGCCGACCGTGGTTCGCGGCCACAAAGCCGCGACCGCCCCAGCCACTCCCGCGCCAGCTCTGGTGCGTCGCGCAGCTCCGCCTCATCGAGGTCCAGCTCGCGCACGTCAGAGCGCGCATACCTGTCCGCCGCCGAACCCAGCTTGAGCGGCAAGGATACCGCTCGCCCCGGGCCGTCTTCGGCATTCTCGCGGGGGTGTACTGACACCCCCCCGCCCCAATGCCTTCCGACGGCGACCCGCCGCGAGTCCGGGCCCCCGACCCGCCCAGCCGATAAGGGTCCGGCCTCTCCGCCGCGCCCCTTGCGCCGCACTGCGGAGGTGAGCGCCCCGCGTCCTCCGCCTGCACCACCTGCAGCGAGCCCACAGCCCGCCCTCTCCGCCTCGCCGGCCTCCCCGCCGGAAGAAGACCGCAGAGGGGTAAGTGCTCCTGCGCCGAAGGCCTCGGTACCGGCCCCTTCGCCGAGCACCATGCCCCCGCCCCCTGCCCCCCCCGTGCAGGTAACTAAAAGACCGAGACAGGAGGTGCCATCTGACGTCTCGCCTCCTGCCAAACGCGCTGACCGTCCGACTTCGTACGCCGCAGCAACTTCTGCAGCCCCAACCGGATCCCCATCGGCCCCAACCTCGAGGGCCACATCGCCGATGGATACAGCCACGGCGACCTCCGCGTCACTTGCACGGAACGTGTCTTCGCCGCCGCCGCCCCCCGCCCCCCACTGCCCACCACTCATCGTGGAGAAGCTGGAGGACTGGGTAAGGCATTTTAGTATCCTCGCGGAGCTCCTCGGCCACCCGCCCAACGCGAGGCCGCTGGGCCTAGGGGTCAAATTTACCCCCAAAGGTGAACAGGAGTACCGCTGTGTGCAGAAGTACCTGGACGAACTCAGCAAGACAGAGCAAGTCAGCTGGTTCTCGTACGCACTCCCGCAGGAACGTGGACTCAAGGTAGGCATCCAGGGCCTACCCGTCAATACTCCCACAGATGCAATTGCCGCCGCACTCACCAAGAAGGGGTACGAAGTGGAGCACGTATCCCGAATCCTGGCCCGGAAGGATCGCCCCGGATGTGCGTATTTCGTGCTGCTGAAGCGCACCCCGAACCTGACTCCAGGAATCTACCAATTGACCGAACTCCTTAACATGCCAGGTATTAGGGTAGAAGCCTGGCGTGGCAAGGACGGCCCAGCCCAATGCCACCGCTGCCAACAGTTCCGCCATTCCAGCAAGAACTGCCACCGTAGGCCGGCGTGCGTCAGGTGTGGCGAGGAACACTTCGCAGCTGACTGCCCCCGCCCAATCACCGAACCGCCCACCTGCTTTAACTGCAAGGGGGCCCACCCGGCCAACAGTAAGCTCTGCCCGGTCTTTAAACGGGAGTCCCGGAATCGCCGAGCGGGCCCTATTGCCCGCACCAATCGCGCTTCCCACCGTGTAAGCCACGATCCTCCCATCACGGAGAAAGAGGTCCCCCCCCCACCGCCTTCGGCCACATCCCTCATGGCCGAGGCAAACGACCCCACCCCCCGCCCCTCGTCATCCACAGTCCCCACCCCCTCTGTGCGGAAGAGGACCAGGAAAAAGACGAAGAAGAAGAAGGGCCCCAAGTCCGGAGCCACCTCAGCGGCAGCAACGGACTCCGAATACGAGCCCCTTGCACTCCCGCTCCCAATCGCCGATGCCGTTCTGTCGGCCCCCCCCTTGCCACAACGTACCCCACGCCCCCCGCGCACCTCCCGTGCATCACGAAAAGTTCCGACGGCCACTAAAACTACTGAAGTGGCTGAGGTTAACACCAAACCAGCTGACCCAGCAGCAGCCGCCGCCACCCTGCCAGCAATCGCCCCGCCACCCGCTCAACGTCGTTCCAGGAGAGAGGCCCCCGAGGCCCCTGAATCCACCGCTGAGCTGATCTACGCTCTCTTCTCCCTGGCCATGGATATCTTCTCTAAAATCCAGGCCGGGGATGATATTTTTAAAACCCTCTTGTCGGCCCTCCCTGAAGGGGCCTCCCTCGCCGCGAAACTTATAGCTAAATGGCTTCCCACGCCCCACACGCATTAAAAATTGTTCATTGGAACGTCCGAGGGGTCCGCGGGAAAGTAGCCTCGTTCCGTCTCCTCCTCCGGGAGTATGAGATCGACATTGCTCTTCTTAGCGAAACCCTTCTCTCCCCCCCAGACCGCTTTCATGTCCCTGGGTATGTCATTTACAGGCAGGATTACCTTGGAGGAGATAGAGTGTGCAGAGGCCTCGCTGTCTTGGTCGGCAGGAGGCTCCTCCACCAACTCCTCCCAACCCCCGCGGTGTCATCCCTTTATGCGCTGGGCATCGAAGTGGCACTCGGCACCCACCGCACTCGCATATATGCGTGCTATAAGCCCCCGGGATCACATTTAGATATCTCCGACATCCACAGGCTCATATCAGATGAGCCGACTGTGATTGCCGGAGATCTAAATTGTAAACACCCCGAGTGGGGCTCTCGCACGCAAAATGCGGACGGCAGACGTCTGCTCGCCGACTCTGTGCAGGCTGGGTATACGGTGGTGGGTACTTACACCCCCACCCACTATCCGGAGAATCCCTCGCACTCACCAGACGTCTTAGACGTCGCCATCACTTATCGCGTCGCAGGCGACCTCCACCAGGAGGTACTGGACATGGCACACGGATCAGACCACCTTCCGGTCCTGGCCATAGTCCGAGCTTCTCCGGCAAGTGTGCCACCTCTTCCCCCTCACCCAGTCCGTGACTGGGATGCCTTCGCCTTGCAGCTGCACGAAAACACACCAAATTTCCCGGTGAATTCTGCAGAAACCGTCGAATCTATGACGGTGCAGCTCACCGGGGCGATTGCAGCTGCAATGGATGCGGCTACCCAGCCGCCCACCCGTCGCCAATACAAGCGGCCCCCCCTTCCTCGCCACCTAACGGTCTTGATCGCCGAAAAGAAGCGCCTGCGACGGCGATGGCAGCTCTCCCGATGCCCAGCAATAAAGACGCAGCTCAACCGCCTCACCGCAGAGGTAAGATCTCACTTGGAGCTCCTCAATGCGGAAAACTGGACCCGACGCATCCAGGAGGCGGGAGAGGACTGGCCCTCCCTACACCGCTTTTGCCGCAGCCTTACCAGAGCCACTGCCCCCGTTTACCCGCTGCTCCACCCCGACGGGAACTTAAGGTACCGTGCAGAGGATAGAGCAGAGATTCATGCCGAACACCTCGAGCGCCAGTTTTCTCCACTGCCAACGACCGCAGCGGACCACGCCGGGTTGGTCTCCGAGGAGGTAAAGGTGTTTCTACTTTCTCCCTCCTCCCCTCCTTCCTTCTCCTTCTCTCCGAGGGAGGTTCAGAAAACCCTATCGCGCCTCAAACCCAAAAAGGCCCCCGGAGCAGATGGCATTCCCAACTCTGCCCTTCGACACCTACCTTTTAGGACGGTGGCCGCCCTGACCCGTCTGTACAACGGAATCGTCAGGACCGGCCACTTCCCTACTACCTGGAAGTTGGGGATAATTATAACTATCCCCAAACATCATAAAAACTTGAGAAGGGCAGAGGGCTACCGCCCCATAACCCTCCTTTCAACCCTTTCCAAAACTTTTGAACTCCTTCTTCTCAAGCATCTTGCCCCCCACCTCCCTCCTCGCAAGGACCAATTCGGCTTTAGGTCGGAATTGAGCACCACTCTTCAGCTGGTAAGAGTCATCCACCACCTGTCCGCTGCGGCCAACAAGAAAGAATCTTCGGTCGCAGTCTTCCTCGATATGGAAAAGGCGTTCGACTGTGTTTGGCATGAAGGTCTGCTCTTCAAGCTCATCCGAGCCAACGTCCCATCCCCTCTGGTAAGGCTTTTAGCGTCATTCCTCTCTGGACGCACCTTCCAGGTGCGGATCGACGGTGTCCTCTCCGGAGAGCGCCCCATCACCGCCGGTGTCCCGCAAGGCAGCGTGCTCTCTCCGGGGTTGTACAACTTTTATGCCAGTGACATCCCTAAAGATCCTGGCACCACCGCAGCGTTATACGCCGATGACACGGCGTTTATAACCAGCTCGCTGACACCCGACCACGCCGCCCTGAAGCTTCAGAGGACGCTGGACCTTCTCCCTGACTGGCTGAGCAACTGGCGACTGTCTGTGAATGCAGGTAAGTCCCAGGCGCTCGCCGTCACCACGAGAACAGGGTTTCCAGCGCCCCTGAAGATCGGAGACGCCGAGATACCATGGGGGAGAACGGCGAAATATCTAGGTGTCATCATAGATCGCCGTCTCTCCATGGTCGCCCAGCGCCAGCACGCAGTGTCGATGGCCAAATCGGCCACTGCACAATTGCACCCCGCCTTCTCTTCTCCTCAGATCCCCCTCAACATGCGGACGGCCTTATATAAAACCTATATCAGGTCCCGCCTCACCTACGCAGCACCTGCGTGGCACCATCTGCTCTCTGCACCCCAGAAGAGGTCGCTGCAGAGAGCCCAGAACCGGGTGCTGCGCTACGTCGCGGGCGCCCCTTGGTACGTCCGCAACTCCACCATTGAGAGGGATCTCAGGATGGAGAGCGTGGAGGCCTTTGTGGCCCGGCTCGCCACAAACCTGTTCGCGCGAGCGGATGCCTCGCGCCTGGTCGAGCTGACCGACCTGGCGCCCTGGCACGCCCGCCCGCCCGACCGCCATATACTGCCGAGGGACGCTGTCCCCCCGGCTGACTCAACGGAGCCCCGCCACCCCCGAAGAGGAGGAGCCCCGGCGCTCTGATGCGCCACCCCACCCTCGAAGAGGAGGAGCTTAGGCGCAAGGATGCGCCGCCACGCCCCCGAAGAGGAGGAGTTTCGGTGCAACGACGTGCGCCCCACCGAGGCGCTTGTCACAGCGCTCCATTCACCGCTGGATCGCTGTCCCCCCTTCTCCCCCTGCACCGGTAGAAAATAAAACCTGCCGGTGCTGCCTTCAAAATTCACCTGGGGCCTGTTGGAGTGGCAGCCCTCTTGCCACCCCGTCGCCCCCTTGGTGCACCTTCCCCCCCGACATCACAAGTCGGGGATCGGAAGCTACCTTCCCCTTTTCCCCCAGGTCGCTTGGTTCCGCGGTCCGGTAAACACGGCGCGTGAGGGAGTGGACCCATACACGTTTCCCGACCCCCGGGTCGGGACCCCCACGCGCCGTTTCTGAGCCGACCGCCGGTCTTGGTCGGGCCTGGATTGGCACACGTCATTCCCTTGGAATTTGCGGTGCCCCCCCACGGGTTTCCCCCGCGTTCTGCCGCGGGGGGTCTTCCCCTAAAAATCGACGCTGTGCGCCCAGTATTCGTGCTGGGCGCGTCATCCCACCCCAATTAGAGGGGCTTGCCCCTGGCATTGGTTCCCCGCCCAAAGGCCCTTTTCAGGGGCCCGGCGCGCGAGGAGAAGTCTCCCTTTATAGCGCCATTCGTTTACGAGTACTCGCCTGCTAAACAAGTCAATCCGGAAGCAAACTGCAACTATGGAGAAAATTGAACATCGCGCTGTGATAAAATTCCTTACCAAGCAAGGAAAAAACGTTCAAACCATTTTAAATGAAATGGAAGCCGTTTATGGAGATCAGTGCCCTGGTAAAACAATGGTTTATAAGTGGCATGGACTTTTCAAACATGGTCGAGATTCAATTGAAGACGACCCTCGCTCTGGGCGGCCAGTTGAGGCCACCACATCAGACATCGTCGAAAAAGTCGAAAAACTTGTACTGGAAGACACACGTTTAAAGAAAATCAATTATCTGCATTTGTTGGAGTATCAGACACAACCATTTTGCGGATCCTGCACGACCACTTGGGCATGACAAAAGTCAGTGCAAGATGGGTGCCGAGAATGCTCACGCCGCTTAAAAAACAGCAGCGCATCGACGCGTCTAAGCACTTTTTGGAGGTGTGTGGAGACAACCCTGTGCAGATTTTGGAGCGGATTGATACTGGAGATGAAACATGGGTTCATCACTTTGAACCTGAATCAAAACAGGAGTCCATGCAATGGCACAAAAAGGGTACACCACCTCCCAAGAAATTCAAAGTGTCAGAATCGGCTGGAAAGTTGATGGCCACTGTTTTTTGGGATTGTGAGGGAATATTACTGATTGATTATAAAGAAAAAGGTACCACTATAACCGGAGAATACTACGCCACAATATTGGAAAAGTTAAAGGAGGCAATTAAAGAAAAACGTCGTGGAAAATTGGCCAAGGGTGTGTTGCTTTTGCAAGACAACGCGCCGGTTCACAAGAGCCGAGTTGCCATGGCTGCTCTTCACACGCATGGATTCGAACCACTTGTTCACCTACCCTACAGTCCAGACCTGGCCCCTAGCGATTTTTATTTGTGTCCAAATTTAAAAAAAGAGCTAAGGGGAAGGAAATTTTCCGACGATAACGAAGTGAAGGAGGCAATTTCGGCGCATTTTGAGGCCAAAGACAAAAAATATTTTTTCGATGGTTTAGAAAAATTAATCCATAGATCAAATAAATGTATTACACTTAAGGGTGATTATATTGAAAAGGAAAAATAAATTTATTGTTATATTTTATTAACAACCCTTTCATTCCGCGAACTTTTGGACCTCCCCTCGTACCATGTGATGTCACTTCCGGCGTCTGTCCCGTCGCATTTTTCCGCATATCCCTTGCTTATGAGATTCTTCATCTGCCCATGATACTGCGCCTCGTCCAGGGGGTTCTTCTTGAGCTTGTGTTCCAAGTTCTTGAGCCTCTTTAGCGCATTGTTGTAGCTAAGAGGTAGCTTGACGCCGTTCGTGCGCCACAGAAGTTCCACTTCAATTCGACCGTCTTCCGTTCGTTTGGCCGTTCTGCCAAAGAGGTCGATGGCTCGCTGCTCCTCCTCGCTCAGCTTAGCCTTGGACGGTATTCCTAGTGCGTCTATTTCGAAGTGTTTGTTCACCATTTCCTCCAGTCGTTCGCCTCGGGTCTCGATCGTAGACACGTGCAAGATGTTCTCGTGTTCTTCCTGCTTTATGAGGCGTCTGGGGATGCTTCCATGGATTACCCAGCCGAGCTTCGTCTTCGAGGTTGCAGGCTGGTTTCTCTTGCCGGTCCTCAGCTCCCTGGATACAATGAGCTGCCAGTTGTCCGTGCCGATGAGAAGTTGGGGTTTCTTGTCTTCATAGCATATCTCTTCGTTCTTGAGATCGTGCAGGTGAGCAAGTCGAAACAGTGATTCCGGGACGGACTGAGTAAGTAGGTTCAATCCGGCCACGTTTCTCGCAGTGACGTCATATCTGGTACCGTCGTGACCCCGTACGCCAAGTTGTACGAGTCGGCTTTTTTCTTCCCTTCTCTCGGCATTGATCCCATGCATTCTCAACACCTTCGGTGGGCGGTCTGCGCCGATAGCCTTCGCGACGTCTTCATCCAGTAGTGTCACTGTCGAGCCCTCGTCGAACAGCGCGAAGATATCCGCTTCGCCCCGTGGACCGACAACTTGAATTCTTCTCATCTTAAGTTTTACCGCGCGGTCGGAGGTGACCGATGCGGTAATCACGGCGTCCTCTGTCTGCGGGGCGCCGTCGGACCTGTCTTCGTGCAGCAGCGCATGATGAGGCAAGTTGCAGCCCTTCACGCCGCACGGCTTCGCCCTGCAGTTGTATCTTCTGTGCCTGCTTCGTATGCATCGGAAACACAGCCCTTCCTTTTTGACTCTTTTGCATGCTCAGTTTCTTGAAAGCAGCACAGCGAAATAGAGCATGATCTTCGGCACATATCGGGCACTTCGTTGACACTTCACGTATTCTCTTTGGCTGGCTGCGACTCGGCGAATCCCTGCCCTCGTCTGCTATCGCGAAGACTGGCCTTCTCGTTCGGGCTTCGTTCTTGTTAGGAGGTGGACGCGGTGTTTCTTTCTTCGGTGCCTTGCTAAACCCGTAGCGCAGCGCCCTGTCCGCTTCTCTCATTAAGAATTCAGAGAGAAGGACGACATCGGGCTCGTTCCTGAAGCGCGACGTCTCTTCTGCGTAGTCGTACCACTTGCTCTTCTCGTATGGGCTGAGCTTCTCCAGGATGTCTCTCGTGAGCAACGGGTTAAAGAGGTACCCGTGCCTCAGCTTCCTCAGGATGGCTACCATGTTCTGAATCTTCACTGCAAATTGGTTGAGTTCTGCCGCCGAACCTCCGAGCCTCGGTATCTTCTTCAGGTCTTCCATCATGCGATCGACCATAACCTCGGGTCGACCGAAGCATTGTTCCAAGGTCTTCATGATTTGTTCAGGCGGCGTCGCGACGCTCAGCAGGGGTGCCACGGCTTCTCTTGCTTCTCCCCGTAGGCAGCTTCTCAGGCGAGCTAAGTTCTCGATCGGCTTGAGCTTTTAGAACGCAGTGGTGTCTTCCATGGCTGCTTTGAATGGCAACCATTCAGTGGGAGCGCCCGAGAATATGGGCAACTCCGTAGTGTGGCGCGACTGGCGTTGGTTCAGCAGTTTATCCAATGTTTCGGCAAGTTGTTCCACTCCATTAGCCCTAGACGTGGGCGGTGTGGGTGAGCGTGGGCGGCGTTGCTGCGGCCACTCGAACCTCGTCTTCTGTGCTCCCTTCGGTGGCATGTCTTCTGGCTTCGGCGTCTCTCTTTCTTCCATTGATGTCGACTCTTGTCTAGCCTCTTCGGGTTCGGGACCCTGTTCGCTTAGCCAGGCTCGGACACGTTGCTCCACCTGTTCTGATGGCTCGTCGTCGTCGGGGCTGCTACCATCTTCTGCAGCGGCGACGTCAGCGGCGAGCTTCTTCTTTATGAGTTCTACTTCGATCTGCAGTTCCTTCTTACGAAGAGCGGCGAGTTTCTCCTCCGCCTCGTAATGCATACGCGCGACGACACTTGCTGTCGATCGACGCGATCTAATTGAAATAGCCTTCTTTCTGGCTAGGGTTTGTACTTCCGAGGATGCAGGCGCCTTGCTGGTACCTGGTCTCGGTTTGAAAATAGTTTGAAGCAGATCCGCTCTTCCCTCGGTCGGCGGCGGCTGGCTCGTAGCGGCAGCGGACGGCGATCGTGGCGGATCCGGAAATCTACGTGGTTGCTGGTTCTCCTCGGCCCCACTCTGACTTCTGGTCATAACCATATTCAAATGTTAATCTTCAAATGTTAATCTCAAATGTTAATCTTCAATGTTAATCTTCAATGTTAATCTTCAATGTTAATCTTCAATGTTAATCTTCAATGTTAATCTTCAATGTTAATCTTCAATGTTAATCTTCAATGTTAAATGTTAATCTTCCTTTTCAAGAATCTTCGGGAGGTTTTTCCGATGAAAAATCTGCGAATCCTTGCTTCCGTTCGCAGCGGTGTATCCTTGTATCCTCGAGTCCGATCTTCTGAGTCCAATCTAATCTCTGGCGTTGATTCCCTTTTCTATGTTCAGAACAGCTGACGAAAATTTTCTAAGTCCAGTCTTCAGTAAAAATTTCTATCTTGATTCTTCGGAAATTTTTCTATGTCCACAACAGCTGTTCAAATTTTTCTATGTGCCGTCTTCGTTATTTTCAACTTGATATGGACTTCGAATTTTTCTTCGATCTTGAAATCCGGCTCGAAGGACCACCCACTACTGTACAGGACTGTATAATTTCACAGGGGTTCAACCGCCGGCTCAGATTAGACTCGAAGATAGCAAGGTTACACCGATTTGGGTAGAGCCGGGGCGGTAATAAAACACTTATTTAGGAGAACGATTTTCACTTTTTTCGCTTTGCTTACCTGGCTCATGGCAATGCCGTATAGAGAGCCCCGCCCGTACGCCTCTTTTGGGCCGAATCGCTATCTCACTTTTACCTCTCTATACGGCTATTTTCCATAATTTTCCCTATTTTTCATGAGCCAGGTGAAGCAAAACGCGTTGTGAAAAATTCTTTATTGTAAAAACCATATACATAAATATTATATAATAGAGACCTTATTCTATAAAAAAGATATGTGCAATTTACAGCTTACCATATAAGAAATGTTCTACATTTTTACCATTATTTTCTTAATAACTATTTAACCCTTTATTATATATTCTTAATCGTTACGCTACACGTTAGGTATTATGTTTATTTTCATAAATCAAAAGAAGCTACGTTAAAATTAGCTTTAGTTAAAAATATATAAGCAAAATAACCTGCACTTGATAAAACACTATATAACTGGCTTTTTACACACTGATGCCATATAAATCTATACATATAGTCACTGAGTATTCACTATTATAGTTTTATGTACTGTTTTTAATTACACGTTTATCGTTCACATTTAAATTCACTCATGTTTTACGTTACGAGGCCGCTGTCCTTAACAGAAAGCTAATAAAAAAATCATTCAAATCCACAAACCATTTAAGACACCGAATAAACATTAGTCGTTTATAAACCTAAATATAAGTAAAGCTATGCACAAAGGTCTCGATCAGTCATATTTAGCGACCATGATCTCATCCATCAGGCTGTCGCATCAGCTATTACTCAATTAAGAAGCCATGATGAATGAGACCCTGGGGACTTAGTTGTTCAAAGTACCAGTAAATCCATGTGACTGTTACTGCAACAAGGGAATGTGTTTTTTTAATGTTATGTAAGCAACGCCTCAATACATTATAATATAATATGTATTTTTATTCTAGAGGCCTATGGCATACTAGACATGCCTATAATAATATAACGATGTAGTCTCCGTCCAGCATGCAAGTCCAGCGGCGATATTTATTTCCATCATTAGTGTTAATCATTTTTAATGTTTGCCTACTAGTCCGCTTCATATGTCAATATTAACTGGCTGCTGGACTTGCAGCCTGGACCGTGAGTACGGGTGCATTCATGTCAAACATTTTAGACATCAAAAATTAATTATTATATAATATTATACAATTTTATGATGTTATGGATATTAAATTTCGAACCCAGATACGAATATGAGTAATATAATACTATACCGAATACGCATATTTAATTATTTCGGATTGTCCGCTAATTTCAAAGCGATAAGAATAATCGATTTTTAAAGAATTTTAATAATAAAATACAACATTTAGACTCCACAACTCTACAAAATTTAGACTCGAATAAAAATTCGAAATTATCCATAACGTATCCGACCGTAAATGGCTCATTATGATGCATAGGTTGCATTATTATTGCTCTATAGGCCTTTGGAAAGTTTGGAACGAAGTGAAATCACAGATTATAGTTAGAGGACCAGCTACATAGTTAGCTATCGATTTGATTGCATTGTTACAAGCATACGGTGCGTCCACGATTGTGAGGAAAAATTGTGGGCCGTTGAAAGGGATGTCAAAGTTTTCAAATTTGGATTGATTTAGATCATTCTATGAAAGCTGTTTCTCTGTACGTAAGTATATTATATTTTCTACCGCGTAGTGAAGTGACGTTTAAATATCAAAACTGTACAGTATTTTTATTTTTGGAACGAAGTTCCTTATCGCGCGTTGCGAAAGGGGGCTAGACGGAGAAAATTAAGACTGTAACGACACTTTTTGCTATAGTTGTAAGCCGTGCGGCGCGCGCGTGTTTCTCTGTCTGCCTCTCTCTCTCTATCTCTCTCAATTATTACTAAAATTGAGCCTACTGATTAAGTTTATATTACATTATGTTTGTTAATAATAAACAAAATATTATTATAACTTAAAAAAAATGAAATTTTATTACAATTCCTTCACTTTCATTAATCTAAAGGAACTTCGTTCCATCCGGGTATCCCTTGACATCTCTCAAGTTTTTTTATTTTTATTTTATTTTTAATTTTATGGCCAGCATGTGATTTTTGTAGATACCTACTCCAAACTGAGAAATCGTTTTCTAAAGCTGGTAGTATCCACATCAAATGTTCAGCACTCAAGCAAGCCTTCACACTCAGGTTTATTACAATCGATAAAATAATTCCATCTAACAATAAAATTCCACGTCTCTTTACTACAGATAGTAAAAAGTTAATAATGTTCCAGGTATCAAATAGAAAAGGAGTATTGCGTGCCTGCTATGTATAAGTGAAAACTTGTTATTGGTTTTTTTATTTATTAGTTAAATTATTATCGTTATCACTTATAAGCTGTAAGTTTTCCAAATAAAATAAAACAATAATAAATAATCAAATCAATTGCCCCCATTATTTATAACGTTAATGATCCACAAACCGCTAACGAGAAGCAAGTGTTTACCTGTGATTAACGAACTCCTAGTTGTTAGCTCAGCGCGGCGGTCCAAACAACTTTAATTGTTACAACTTTCTTTATTATAACTTATATTGTGTTCTGTGGTATTAATTGAATAAGTTGGGAGAATATTCTTTATACCTGGTTGACCAAAATATTACTATCATACTTCCTACTAATATTAAAAACAAAATGTTTAAAGTTCAGCTTGCCAAATGTTACGCAGACACAAACCAATATACTATTAAATAATGAGAAAATGAAATTAGTAGACACCACTGTATTTCTAGGTATAACATTAGATAGTAAGTTACAGTGGGGACCACATATTGCTAAATTGGTAGATAAGCTGAGTTCTGCAGCATACGCTGTTAAAAAAATTAGAAAAATTACCGACATAGAGACCGCGCGATTAGTTTACTTTAGCTATTTTCATAGCATAATGTCGTACGGCATCCTCTTGTGGGGAAACGCTGCGGACATTAATACAATATTTGTGCTGCAGAAACGTGCTATACGTTCTATTTATAAGATGTCGACTTTTGAATCTCTAAGGGAAAAGTTTAAAGAAATAAAAGTTCTGACCGTCGCATCTCAATACATTTTGGAAAATGTGTTATATGTAAAAAAGAATCTAAACAACTTCAAAAAGAAATGTGATAATCATTGTGTAAACACTAGAAATAAGAACAAGTTAGATATGCCAGTGTTCAGACTAAGCAAAGTTATTAAATCCTTTAAAGGCCAATGTATACGCTTATACAATATAATCCCAGAAAAGGTTCAAAACTTTCCCATTAATAAGTTTAAAAAAGTAGTTAAAGAACGTTTGTGTGCCAAAGCGTATTATAAAATTAATGACTTCATTCAAGACGGCACACCTTGGGAATAAGGTGGCTCCTTATCTTACCTTATCTTATCTTATTATTTGTTACATAGACATAAGTAAACATTGTAATAATTTTGATTTTAAAAGAATAATTTTCCATCTTTTTGGTAAAAGATGGCCCCAGACGAGTTTCTTGCCGGCTCTTCTCGCTGGGTTAGTTCTCGAACCGGTGGTAGGCATCACGTAGTATCGACGTTCAAAAAGAGTATTTAAAAATACCAATTTTGAATAAAAAAAATTTGATTTGATTTGATTTGATTTGAATAAATTTTGATGGAATTTGGTATGGTAGTAGTTTAGGGTCTGAATTAAAACAAAGGCTACTTTTTATCCCGGTAAAGTACAGTATTCCCGCGAGATACATGTAAATTTACATTAATGTGAAAATTAGTGATGATGGATGGATGAATGTTTGTTACCATTTCACACAAAAAGTATTGAACGGATTTGAATGAAATATGATTTGGTAGTAGTTTTAGCTCTAGAATAACACATAGGTCACTTTTTATCCCGAAAAAGTACATTGTTCCCATGGGAACTGTTTTACTATATTTACTCGGGCGGAGCTGCGATCAAAAGCTAGTCAAACTCTTTTTTTAGTTTTTTGAAGTTTATTTGCAGTTGACAATATAGATATTGGATGGGATGTGTAAGATTAATGAATTTATCAATAGCGCTAAAACGACTCTAATAAAGGCTCCCACAGACGAGAGGCCGATCGTTTCAATTAGAACTGACCTCGCACCGCCAAAAAATTTTTGCGGTTAGGTTTGTTTTTCTTAATATCGTGAGATGTAAAAATATAACTTATATTTCATTTTAAACCATCTAAATACGTTTTGTGAACATTATTTATATTAAACTGGTATTAAGGAATATATTAAGGATTATCTTATAATTTGAATTGATAGTTAAAAAAATCTGAAAATATTTAAATAGTTTTGTAACTATTATTAGTTAGCCTTAGATGTTTTACAAAGTTTTACTACTAAATTTGTAGATTACTACTGCACTTTGTAAACACAAAATCCCTAAACAACTTTTAGGGACTCCTAAGTTTATAGTTATCGGTACTCTTTTAGTAGTTTTTAGTAGAAAACGACGCGAGTTTAGTAGTTTTGCAAAAAACAGAGTTGGCAACACTGGAACGTATAGCTTCAGTCCATACGGCCGACTGATGCGATCTCGAAATTGCACACAGACGATACGATTTTGCATCCGTTCAGGCCGAACTGAAGGAAAACCGGACCGTGTACGGGAAGTCCCATTACATATAATTATTCATTTGAAGATGTACTATCAGGGAATCAAATTCATAAGCAGGTAAAGTGTTCTCATAATTTATATTTTGCACTAGCTTTTGCCCGCAGATTCGCCCGCGTGGGAGAGTGTTCGTGGCAAAATAGCACTGAGTAAAATATATATCCCCTAGATATAATCTCCTACATAAGGATTCATATTGTATCCGTCTAAATAGCTTTTCGTCTAAATACCACATTATATTTTGTAATTTTTAAACTTAGAATGGGTATTGTAATGTAAGCGTGCGGATTATGTTTTAAACTTTATTTTCTAGGTTTTCGTCATTTTTTTCTAATTTTCTAATAATTTATAATTATTAGTAAATTAGACAGTAATACGCCAAAATCAAAATTTTCTAATAATTATAAAGTAATATGCCAAAATCTTAGTACAAGTCGCTTTATTCAATGTTCACTGTTCAGTGTTGCCAACAAAAAAAGGAATGTATTACACTTTTTTATATATTTTACAAGTACAACAGAGACAATGTTTTTTTTTACATCTTGGACACCAGGAAAATTAATATACGAAGGTATATCGTTATTATAAACACGTTAAAATTATGTTAAAATAAAATTTAGTTAACAAGTTAAAATGATGTTTAAATGTTACCCTATTACAAAATCAAAACATATTTTTCAAAACACATTGCAAAAATAAAACATTTAATACACCTCAAGTTTTACTTTAAACAAAAATTAAACCATACAAATTGCAATACATATCAGGTTTTTTTGCTTTAATCTTCCTATATTACTATTATCATTCTGTAGCAACACATCAAATTATGAAACATACCACACACATTAACAATTTTACATCTACTTTTAACAATTTTATTTTTAATGTTACTATCACCTGTAAGGACAAAAATGTCACATAATAAGACTTAATAAGACTAATAATAAGACTTGTGAATACCTTAAAATAACACAAGTTATTATGTAAATATTTTAGCAATCTTAACTGTTTCATTAGTTACCAAACCAATGTGACAGATAATTGGAAAAGGTCAATGTTATATTATAAATTTATTTGGCATTTTAACAACTCTGCCAGATCTGGTTACCCTAACTGTATTCTGTCTGTTGCTCGACCCCGTGTTTGCTATCGCTTTTGCTGACATCTTGTCTCCCTTCCACCTCAGAAGAAGAAAGTTCCAACTGGTAAAATCGTTGAAAGGGTCGTACTTCAATTCTAGCTACCGTTTTAACCTTGGCCGTCCTGTCCACACCATCCCTTCCTTGATAAATCTGGACAACCAGACCAAGTGGCCATTTTACTCTCCTTTCTTCAGTCTCTACCAATACTATATCTCCTACCTTAATACTGCTACACTTTTCTTTCCTCGCTGTACAAGCTCTTTCAAGTACTCGGAGTTAAATCGTGTACGGAGTTCTTCCCGTAGTTTTTGCTGGCATCTTGTCTCCCTTCCACCTCAGAAGAAGAAAGTTCCAACTGATACAATCCTGGCATGGTCGCCACTTTATAAACATGCGGATTATGTTTTAAACTTTTCTAGGTTTTCATCAATTTTTCTAATTTTCTAATAATTTATAATCATTAGAAAATTAGACAGTAATACGCCAAAATCTTAATATAAGTCGCTTTATTCAATGTTCACTGTTCAGTGTTGCGAACAAAAAAAGGAATGTAATACACTTTTTTTGTATGTAATAAAGTACAAGAGAGACAATGTTCATTTTTTTACAGTAACCTCCTTAAAAGATAGAAATAATATTGTAATATGCGGTCGCGAGTCTTTTTGAATCGAAGAAAATCCTCAAAATTTATATGGACAATTGGACACGTATAGTGATTTCGACTTTTTCTGAAGATACCCAAGCTACCAAAAACTACCATATGCTACCAAAAAGTAAGATTTTGCACCAAGGTATACTCTGGATCAAAAAGTACTGAATAGAACCCTTATATTAGGTCCTTACATATGAAATTGGCGTTTTGTCGTACTTCTATCAATCTTCTTTGGTTAGGAATTCCAATTTCAAATTTATACCGCTATTTACTCACGCATTTGTGTTTCGAAAACCGTAATTCATTTGTTTTTCCTCTTTTGGTTTTTTCTTTGCATCACTCTGTTTACAAAATGGAAAACTTGAAATATCGTATTATTTTCGAGTACGAGTTCCACCGTGGCACCAGTGCTGCAGAAACGGCTCGAAGGATTAATGATGTGTATGGCGGCGGTGTCGCAAAAGAAAACGCAGTGCGTTTTTGGTTCCAACGTTTTCGTTGGAACGAAAGGACGGCCGGAGACCAAAGTTAATAATGAAGAATTGAAGGCTATTGTGGAAGCGGACCCATCGCAAACCACGTCCGAGTTAGCTGCAGGCTGCGGTGTTAGTGATAAAACTGTTTTAATTGAATGAACTGCCTATGAGATAGCAAAAGTGCAGAAGATAGCAAATACTTTGATTAAATAAATATATTATATTTAAAAAAATCGACTTTATGTTCCTCCTTTATAAAACGCCAATTTCATATGTAATTACCTAATAGATACAGAATACTAATAGATTTGAGGATTTCGGTGTTGTTTAAAGAACTGCAAGTACTCTCTGCCGTTTGTGGACCCATTTGGAAAATTATTTTGTTTTTGAAAAGGGTATAATTCGAAATTGGTCCTTTAGTCAATAAAGTGGAGAGCTGATGATGGTATCCATGAGTAATCGAGGAAACTACAAATTTATAGGGACATCTATATTTATAGGATTTGACTTTTGTTAAGTAAATAAAGCATAATATGCTACCAAAAAGTAAAATTTTGTGCTAAGGGTATCTCCTCAGAAACTCCTCCTCCAAGAACTCCTCAGTCTTTAAATATACTCGTTTGGAAATTTCGGCGTTGTTTTAAGAACTGCAAGCATATGCCATTATGTAACTTACAGTAATCATCATCATCTTATACACAATACCTAATGGAAGCTAGGCGCGAATTTTCATTCGAACGCCTCTTTTAAGAGCTTTCTTAAAATGTGTCATCAAAATATAATAAATGTGACTAAAATGAAAGAAATATTATTTGTAGAGAAAAAATTAAACCGACTTCCCAAGTAAAAATGCACAAAAAAGTATGAAATAAATCTTATTTTAAAAATAATACCCCTTTTAAATTCGACTAGAATTTTAACTATTTATCTACTCAATCTTCATAGTTTTGAAGTTGGTAGGTACCTTAAATGTGAGTTTTATAAAATCTTGTTTTATCAAGATATTGTTTGGGCTGGTACCGACTTCAAAATAATGAAGATTGAGTTGAGAAATAGTTAAAATTATAGAGATATATATATATAGATATAGAGTGTCTTATGTCTTGACCAGTTTGCGAGTAACGAGCTCTACCAAACGCATACTACCTAAATCACATCTCCGATCACGAAACCGGTCAAACTCTAACTTTTAAAGGTAATAAAATCTGCAATCCGACTTATTGGTACTGGGTTAGAGATTAGTTTAGTTTATTATTAGTTAGAGATTTTAGTATGTCCAATATCAATAAATTTCTGAATTTGTACAAATCTGAATTGTAAAATGTTTCTTTGTACACTTCCTTTTCTGAGGTGTACTACTTTAGAATAATATTTTCAAGAGTTTCATAGTTTATTGTCCTTATTTTTTAATTTGAATGTTCCCATTTTAAAAGTTAAAATAAATAATAAAACAAGCTGGAATATGCTCGTGGTTTACCAAAGGATTGAAGAATTATTGTATTAAAATAAGAGTACTTTATCTAAAACATAGACAAATGGGAACCGATAAAAAGAAAAATGATAAGAACTACAAGAACTACTCTAAAATACTTAAACAATGCATAATTAAATCTAAACAGTTACAAAATAAAAACAAATAGATAAAAAGAAAGACAAATGTAAAGCCGTATGGCAAATAATAAATGAAAACATTAATGAGATACATTTTTGAGCAAATATAGATAAAATAATAGATGACAATAAATTATATACAAATCCCACATCATTATTCATTAATTCAATAATTATTTTATTAATATGACTAACACAACTGACTTTAAATTTAATATTAATGACATATCAAATACAATGCCTTTAAATGACTATGTAGTCATTTGATATGTATCAGAATAATTATTTTTAAGACCAACAGATCCTTTAGAAATATATAAAATTATAAATAGCTTAAACAACACTAAAGGACAGGAATATATGACAGTGCAAAAATAATAAAAATTGCATCAAAATTATTATCCAAGCAAAATAGGAGTTGGTGACACAACGACTTGCAGATTCTGCGGGGAGGAGGACGAGACACCTTCACCTTCTCCTCGACTGTCCAGCACTTCAACAGAACAGAAAAAGGTACCTTGGACAGCACGAATACTCCATCACAGAGGAAATTCATAGCACCAACCCCAACCACATCGTTCAGTTTATGAGCAGCATAGGCCTGGGGCAGGTACTATAGCGCGAAGGAGTCACAATAGATCCACTTGGGTCGCAGTGACGTCAGGGCTCGATTTTGACCTGCCTTGACAGTATTAAAAAATAATATATATATAAAACAGATAGATAGGAGATTATAATGACAGCTTGCTGTCACAATATAATTGTCAATTTGTCAGATTCATAAATTCATTCATCAAAACATGTCAGATTGATATAATATTAATAAAATAACTCGAATATATTATGATACAGCAATCAATCTGCATAAGAAGTAGATTCCCTGATAATACTTAATAGATACTTATATTACAACGCCTAGTTCAAATTCAAAGCAAGCTTATCTAGTATATTATTTATTGTAATATTATTTGTATTATGTATAAGTCACACCGAGTTAAAATTTTAAACGTAGCGACTGTTTGTTCTGAGGTTTTTTTATCGGTAGTTAAGATACTTAGAGCCTGTTTCACAATCTACTGATAAGTGTCAGACAGCTTATTGGCATGTTTTGTCTCTGTCGCTCGATATAAAGTAAGCAGCGAAAAAATTTCCGAATATATTTCCTTAGATATTAGCTAATGTAGCGAAACTACAGAATATATATAGATAGATATATAGAGAAACTCGAATATAATTTTCGCAACAGGGCCACGCAAAACAGTTGCCTTATCGCGCGTAGATCTCGGCGCGTGACCAGCCCCCGATCCCGCGGCCAGATAACCCAAGATATAATTGAAACATCCCGAGAAGGAGATCCTTTTAACTTATTACACGATTTTATACAAATTTGTGGTTATTTACCATCTTCCTAAAAGGAGAACAACATAATATTATTCGTTATTCAAATAGACATGTAGAATATTTAAAAAAGTTGTCAAATTGGTGTATCGGGTTCGAATCTCGCTCAGACGAATATTTTTGTGATTCTCTTTATTTCTTTTTCTTTAACATTTTTTATTTCTTTTAATTATTTATCGTTCTACTAAAACTACGCACAAAGCCCGGTCTCCCAGGAACTAAAAAGATGAACTAGCGACAAAATCACATCAGAAACCGAGCATTAGTTAAAGTGGGCAGTTTCTACAGTTAGACAAAAGTGAATTATCCGAATTTCCAAGTCCAAAGAATACACGATCAAAGGTTTTACAGGTGAAGAACAAAAGGAGCCTTCAATTATTATCGATAGTTAAGTGAAACTAATTGAGCGAAAACCCGCCGCAGGGCTTTCACTTTGATGTTGGAAGACAAAGAACGTGTATTGTAATGTGCGTTTATTTGGACTTCAAATTGCCTATTCAATTTGTTTGTTATTTAGTGAATTGCAAATTTGGACAATCGATCAAGCTGCGACTCGGCCAGGCATAAGATCAAAATCGCTTAACAGCGCCGATGAAACGTGCGCACGCAATACCTGTAAATACAGACCTTAACCTCTTCTGCAGTCGATGCAGTCACTTAGAGTCCTAGAGCAAAGGAACTGGTTAAACAGATACGTCGCCGATATTGTACCTAAAGAAATGAACAGTAGTCGCATAATGATTATACAGGACCAGTAGTAACATCTGACATATTACCTACACACAACACAACACTGCTATTTTCACCATCGCACAGGAAGTATGTTACACAATTATTCCGTCCCATTCCACGAAATAATTTTACACAAATGACATATAGCGACAGGAAAGTTTTTACACAAAATAAAAAATTGCATTGTGTCAAATCCCTCCTCAACTTGTAACACACGACTCCCAACTGTGTTCACTTTTCATATTTTATCCTAGCTGGTCCCTGTAGGTTTTCATTTATGAAATACATAATGTATTCATATGACTCGGCATATTTATGTAATACTAGCTGTACTCAACAGACGTTGTTCTATTGTTGAACTGAAATAAATTAAAAACAGCCTACCTACTACCGACACCTACATTGTTCACCCCCTACCTACACCTACTATATAAACCTGCACCCCATACCTACAACCTACAACTACACCTACACATACTACCTACACCTACTACCTACCCTTTTTTTTTTTTGTTTTCGGAGGGGGAAATGCATTACGCATACCACCCGGGCGCAGGGGGCACCCGAGTGGTGAGTGGGACTCCCGTATAGGCTAATGAGACCCACGGTTTTTTTTTTTGATCTCGCAGGGGAAAGGTCAGTACGCCATTCCCGGGTTAGGGAACCCGGGGGTATGTGGGACCCCCGGCGCGACTCGCCGGTTTACCCACTAAAACTGAACCTGCGGATTGCCATCAGCCGCTATATGGGGAGTGTCCCGGATCTGTCTAGCACAGGACACCCCCCGCCACCGGCCGGTCTACCGCAATAGGGACCGGACTTCCACCACAATTAGGGGCCGCTCCGACAACCTGAAGCGTTCCCCTCGGCGCCGGGACTAGCTAAGCCGGGGAGGTTCCCATCCTCTCCCGGAGTCCCGTTAGACGGAAGATTGGAGGTTCGCAAAGCGACGCCTCCGCACTCCCGTCCTACGCCGGCGGAGCGGAACAGAGGATTGATCGATCTCGCTGTCCCGCTCTGCGGTCTCTTTCTGCGAAATGACGGCTTCGCAGAAAGAGACCGCCGCACCTACTACCTACCCTAACCTAACCTAACCTACACCTTCTATATAAACCTGCACCTCATACCTACAACCTACAACTACACCTACACATACTACCTACACCTACTACCTACCCCTACAAAAAATGACAAAAAATAACAAAACATTTTTTTCGATGTCGGCCATCCTTATCACTTGGGGGTATAAAAACAATATTATTGTGGGAAGAGGTAGTGGCAAGCCCCAAAAGGAGATCTCCGACCGACCGAGATGGTATGCTCGGTCAGGCCGAAGCCCACTTTTTAAACCGTGTTATATCTTTTTACAATCTCAATTGATTAGTCTATTTATTTGTATGTTGGTCAGTCAAGTCCCCATACATTTTTTTATGATATGTGCGATCAAACACAAAGAAAAAATGATTTGAAAGAAAAAAATAATTGGTTGCATTTGTAAAATAAAACTAGACAACAGCACAAAAATGACATGATACATTTGATAATACAACTATTCAAGTTTAATAAATAAAAACCTGATTCATGTTTTTGCGACTGTGACAACAAAATTAGTAAGCAAGGTGTCATTTTTATACTTAGCTTTTACAAAAAATACCGAAAACTAAAAAACCATGATACGTTTACTAAACATGAATTGTTTTTTTCTGATTCGTTATGGTATTCTCCAGCTGCACTTGAAGGATTATCCATTAATTACGCCACACCTGTATATACCGCAGATCTTAGAAAACTTCGATAGCGCGATTCAGGATTATGGTGCTAATTGGTGCGCCACATCACTCTCCGCCGAAGACTAGAGGTCGAAATCTTCGATGCGCCTTACCCTTAGTAGTAATAGACTTTTTTAGATTAATCCTTCTGGCCGCACGGGCCACCTTGTGTATGGCCTTGATATGGCGAGCGAATAATTTCTCTTCGATATTTTTGTGCGCTGTATTTCAGGAGGTATCTGGCGTCGCCAGGCTAGTATGCAGTAATAATTAGATGTAATGGAAAGGTAGAAGGAGAGGATACGCTTACCGAACCAGCTTCTGTGCGGGGCATCTGCGGCTGGAGTCTTCGTCTATTTCTTCTGCTCACAACACTTTAGTCCTTCCAAAATTCTAATCGCGTTCCTATAGGAATATCTCACTTTCGTGGGTGGGAATTAGTAGCGGAAAAGTCTAAATAACCCACGGCTGTCGGCCATTGCACACTCACTCTCGAGCGCACTCGCAATGTCCTCCTTCGCGTATCTTCGTATTTATTCGGTTTACGTCGAAGAGGAGAGGGGGGGGGGGTGGAATACTGCTTTATCAATATTATGAGATGCCATTCATAGTGGCGTTCGACGCTCCTAGATGGCCTACCTTCAAAGGCAGAACAGAACGGCTGTAAAAATGAGGTAAGTCTAATAATATTTTTTTCGCTGAAAATGTTTCAAGCTATTTGGGCAACATTCCAAGCAGACTGTCACAGCTTATTACTAGCTATATATCGTAACTTAGACACACTGTATCTAAAACAGTTTCAAGGGTGTCCTTTGAAACATCTCTGTGACCATATCAGGGTTGCTTATCAACTACTGCTATCACATGTTTTCCTGTAGACAAATGCCTAATAGTGCCAGCCCTGCAGGCAGAACAAGGGTTAGGCGTGAGACCGCAATTAGTAGTGAAACGACGCGTGGCAACCCTAAAGTTGGCCATAATGGCCGTGGCCTGTGATCAACAAATTACTGGCCGCAAATAATTAGAACAGCCTGCCGCCTACAATGTGACGAATGCATGCTTATTATTTAAATTAATTATGCGGTTATTTAATTATTATGTTTGTGTAAAATTAAATTTTATTGAATTATTATTATTATTTAAATTAATTGGGCGGTTATTTCATTATTGTGTTAATAAAATTGTTTTTCTTTTTAATTACTCCGAAATAAATTTTCAGTTACAAGATAAAGAAAGACATGACTCGTAATCGAGAATTCTTACAACACTTTAACAAGTCAAAGAGTTATTCAAAATTAATAAACACGAAGAATACCTAATTATTACTGGCAGTTACTAAAATACTACGTCATTACATTTAAATCGACATTCTTAATTTATCTAGTCTTCATTTATAAGAAAAATTAACAGTTATAATTTCGTTCTGTACGTCCGTATATCCGTCTTTCTGTCTGTCATTCTGGCTATCCTTGTTTTTCGTTTTGGCGTTCGTATTTTGAAACGCAAGCAAGGTTAGCGATTGTATCTGTGGATTTTCATATAATACGTTGGAACGGCAGTGCAACATATCACGGGTAAGGCGCGGTGGGGTGGCCGAGGTACCAAAGAAATGGCGCCACCGAATAGAACGAACAACGTAATTAATGATTACAATGTGCGACTAAGTTTTAGATGTGGTAAGTATATAACGTTTTGTGAAATCAATTACGAATGTCCGTAACGTATGCAACAGTATCCTAGCTTTTCCCACGTCTAAGGAGGCCAACATATTATATAAGTTAGGCATTAAGTTGAGATTATAACTATTAGTTTTAAATGTATGTTCCTGTGAAATGAAAAGAAAAATCCTTTGACGTGCTCGCAAGGCGAACTAAATCCTCCTTAGTAAATGAAGAATCGAAAAATACTAAAACTTTGGGAAATGATTTACTGTCTAGCAGACAGAGTCTTTAGTCAGAAAAATTGAAAGCAATAAATTCTAGTATGTATGAATCTACAGCGCTGAAAAGGTAATTGACACACAAATGTTTTTAATACGCTACTCATATTTAATTTCATACATTGAAGGAGTATTTCCTTCAGTGATTGGCTGAGGAAAACGTATTCTAGCAATATCATAAATTAGAAACTTAAGATTGATGAATAATGTTGATTTAAAAATGTGTATTTTTGTTTTTTTTAATTTCTACTGATGAAAACACCTCGCAGTAACTTTGGATGTGTCGACACAAACACACTAAACACATAATATGTAGTAATGAAATGGAACGTTTCTGTAAATACATGACATCATAAAAAGTTATTTATGTCAAAACGTCACACCGCCATTTTACTACTACGGACTATACGCACAGATTACAAATAGTAGTAGTATGACGTCACAGCTCAGATAATCTATCAACCAACATGGCGAATAGTGTTTTCGGCGGTTTAAAAAAAGTGTATTTTTAAAATATTTTTTTTGTAGGTTTTTAGGTTTCAAAATAATGTTTTTTTTTGTGCAATAAAACAATTATGAAGCGTTTAGGACATAAATGAAAACAAGGTCAAGTAGCCTATTGATTGAAATTAATATTATTAAAACTATTTTGAAGTCAGCTGACGACACAACTGGTCAGTGTCGTAAAGAGTGAAATGTTTATTTTATATGAATTTTATGACTAACTAGCATCTATAAATAAGCTGGAAATTTGGTGCCCAAAGTTTATTTAAATAATTTTGCAAAACATCATAATATGTATATAAAAAATCTTATAAAATTGGTAAAACAGTGTACAAACTCTAGACGATAGGACGGTTAACATATAAAAGGTAAACTAGGAAAAGTCTAAATAATATTTTGATAGTAGGATCTTTACTTACTGGAATTACAATTACATTTTTACTGCGTGGTGGAAAACGGTGTTGCCTGTTTAATTTTTCACCTATCTTTTTCAAAATAAAAAGTAGCCTTAGGCATTTTCATCACAATTGTAAAATATCCCGACTATTTTATTCTGTATTTTATCACCTCATCCACAGCACGTACGGCGTACCACTGGGCCCGTTATTTATTATCTTGTTGCGGGAACGCCTTACTGCGCTAACGTATCGCTATCGACGTGGTCTTTTGTACCCCCTGACGCTGCCAAGGGGTCTACCGGACCTATATCAAGATAATAGTTTTACTAGCTTTTGCCCACGGCTCCGCCGCGTCAATACAGTGTACCAAGGAAACACTGTACTTTTTCGGAATAGAAAGTAGTGTATGTGTTTATCTCGAGCTTTAACTACTACTATACCAAATTTCATCAAAATCCGTTCAGTAGTTTGCTCCACAACCGCACTTTAAACAAGCGCAAAATTAGGAAATTTTACTAAAACATAATATAAAGAATTTAGTAAATTATGAAATTCAAGTAAATATTTTAAACATTTTAAAATACATACACAAAATTTTGAATTTTGATCAATTGTATCTTTAAATAAGAACTAACTTGAGGAAAAAAATTACGTTTCTGTATTCAGTGACCCCAAATAAAATATTATATTACCTACTTACTATGTGAGGCGAAAATTTCTCACCCCCTTTTAACAAAAATTATGCAAACGGAGGTGTACGAAATTTGGCACAGTTAAAGTTTATGTGGAGGAAGATGTGCCGAAAGCTAATAGTTTTAATATAATGCATAGAAATACACACAATTAAAACAAAGTTACACACACTATTTCAGATTAGTAACTCACACTACCAAGCGTTTGTATAAATAACAATAGACCGTGTTGGTTTGACAATTTGTATAATTAGTGAAAATTTACATATTTTTATTGCGTATGTCAAAGTTGGTCAAATTTTGACCACTAGGCGACCTTTACGTACTATAAAGGCGCACAAAAATATTTTCTTATAGAACAGAGTAACAGCGCAAATATTTTACAGCAAAGTAATAAATCTTACCAACAATGTCTAGCCCGAGATGTGAGTGGCACCAACATTGTGTGTACAATAAAGGACATTATTTACCAACATTTTCCCTACAAATGTCCCAACATAAAGGGCCTATAGGCAGTGTTGCCAACTTAGTAGTTTTAGAACTTAATTTAGTCGTTTTTTCCCTCGTTAGTATGATTTACCGATACATAAGTGCCGATACATAAATCTGGCGACAATGATGTTATTTATAATTACCGCCCTATTTCTATTTTATCCGTGTTTGCTAAAGTATTTGAGGCATTGTTTTGTTCCCATTTTCAAAGTCATTTGCAGTTATACATCTCTAGTAGTCAACACGGTTTCGTTTCTGGTAGGTCAGTAATTACAAACTTGGTTACATTTACTGAATTTATAAATAATGCCGTGGATTCTGGTAAACAGTGTGATGTTATATACACGGACTTTTCAAAAGCGTTCGATAAAATATCTCATAATAAATTGCTTAGCAAGTTATCTGCATATGGAATTACAGACTCACTTTTAAATTTAGTTAGATCGTACTTAAGAAACCGCCCGTTTTTTGTCGTAGTTAATGGATATCAATCCTGCTATAATTATGCAACATCCGGCGTTCCCCAAGGATCTCATCTAGGACCCACCTTGTTTAATTTTTTTATTAATGATATCGCAGAATGTTTTCACTCATCAGAAGTCTATATGTACGCCGACGAACTAAAATTTTGTAAAATAATTACGTGCTCAAATGATTGTATTATTTTACAAAATGACCTTAACAGACTTAACAACTGGTGTAATAATAATTTAATATTCCTAAATATACAAAAATGTTGTTCCGTTAACTATACTAGAAAATATAAAGTAGAAAACCAAATAATAGAGAACGTTGACAAAATCAAGGACCTGGGCATAATTTTTGATAGAAAATTGACATTTATCTTGCATATGGAATATGTAATTGCAAAGGCGTCAAAGTTAGTAGGCTTTGTGATAAGGACATGTAAGGATTTTCATAATCCTAAAGTAAAAGTTTTGCTTTATTATTCCTTAGTACGGAGTGTTCTTGAATACGGAATACAAATTTGGCAGCCTCACTATGCTACACACACACTCCGATTAGTGCGAGTCCAAAAGAGGTTTCTTTGGCACTTAGCTTTTTCTCTTGGCAAAAATAAGGAGCTTGATTCGTATAGCAGTAGATTAAAATACTTTTCACAATTTACTCGCTCTGGATTTGATCCGTTAATTCTTCGGGCAAAAATAATAGATGCAACTTTCTTATATAAAGTATTAAGACATAAAATATCGTGCTCCCAATTACTGCAATGTATAGAGTATCGCGTTCCAGTTCGTCTCCCGCGGGCTCCTATAACACCTCTTTACTGCCAGCCAAAGAGAACAAATCTTGGCATGAATTCTCCTCTGACTCGAATGTCAAGATAAATTAATGAATGCTGTAATGTCTTGGACTTGCACTTCGATTCTCCGACGTCTTTTTTCCATCATTTAAGAGATCATCTTAAGTCTTGCTAAAATTTGAAATCGTTCTCAAAAATCAATGTCATTCTTTCAATATTAATTATTTTGTAATTACAATTAGATTTCTTTTTTGTCACTATTAATTATTTTGTAATTGCAATTAGGTTTCTTTTTTTATTTATTTTATCAATGATTTTATTGTTTTTTTTTTGGTATTTTAATTATTATTTTTTTAATTTTAAAAAAGGTTTGTATCAATTTTAGTAATATAGGTTTTTTTTCGAATTGTAATACATGATTCTTGTTTATTTTAATGTTAATTCTTTGTAATGTGTTTTAATTAATTATGCAGGTTGTGTTTGTCTTTAAGAAATTGATATACGTTTAATTGTTATTTTAATTGTATTTTTTAAATGTTTTACGTGTAATCAATTGTTGACAAACCTAATAAAAATAAATAAATTTACTTGTTAGTAGTTTTTTAAGAGTTTTTTTAACAGTAATCCTTTGCAAAATGGCCAATGCTTGGCACAAAAAACAATGAAATATATATATTGTACTGACATCTTATCATGATAACACATTATAGCAGAGCCTATGTAAATAGGTAAGTAATATGTGCAATACTTTTTTTTTTGTTTTTAACGGTAAAATTATCATATTTATAACATAATAAAACCGAAAATGTGTTTTTTTTTGTGTTTGTAGGGATTTCCAAGCTTAGTAGCTTTTATGGTATCTTACGCATCTCTTTCAGTAGGAAACAATGGGAGTTTAGTGGTTTCTCGAAAACACAGTTGGCAACACTGCCTATAGGACCTATACCGGATATATAAGGGACCGACACCTTGCTAGCATCAATCACAGGGCTGATAAGTTTCAATACACGTTTGTGCCCTTGTACTGAGCTGATTGAATAGGATTTTCTTCAAGATAATATTATGCGACCTATATGTAAATATGTAAGTGTATTTTCATGAGTTACGACTCTATAAAAGAATATCGTAAGATAGAACTTATGATTGAAAGAAAATATAATATTTGTTTTCAGTCAGTCCTCTTTAATGATATTGTAATCAAAAAGACAAAGGTCAAAAGTATAAGTATACAGGTAAACTTCTAATGCTAGTGATTAAATTGAAACAGTATAAAATCATATCACTTTGATTTTTGTCCTAAAACTTCTGTGTTTCCTGGTATTTATTTTTCCCCGACCTTACGGGTTCCGGACAATATAGTCAGCCTTAAAGGAATTGCAATGGTGGGAATGTGTGATGGGCCAATGCCCGTTTAAAAAAATATCCAAAATAAAACATTTTGTTAACTAATCAGTTTGGATTAATCGTTCATTTTGTCAATACAGATAAATCCTCTTTATTTTTCCTCGCGAATCTCTGTCGAACACCCCTGTTGTACACGACTACGCTCTTATTTTCAAATGGAAATAACAGGCAATAACGAATTGTGAATAAAAATCCTCTAGATGAAACAGTTTTCCAGGGAAATAATTTTCACGGACAGCGCGGACAGCGCTTTCGTATTAGAAATATAAAAATCAAACGAAATTGAAAACAAAATAAACGTAAAAAGAATAAGGGAGCACGCTCGACGGCACACGACGGTGGCGTCACCAGATTTTTGTGTAGCCACTGTCAAACAGGCGACGACATGAATGAGGGTGTGTGATATTTATTCTGCCGCTAGGGGCAGGTCCAACGCACACAAAGCGTCATCTGGTGGCGTAAAACTTACTTAGGCCTTTTCATGCAATATTGGACGATTTATACAGTACTCTCCGAGCGAAGTAACCAGTCTTGAAACACTGTATATATATATATTGTGTAAATAAATCCTGTATTTAATGCCTGTTGGCGTAAGTGGTATCAAAAACGGTCAATAAGAATTTTCGATTCTTTTTCTGTCACCAGGCGACGCTTGGTAGCCCGACGGTCCTTGTCGTGTCGAAAAGCTTTTTGACACGACAAGGGTTTTTAAATTCATGGAATTTAAAAACCCTCATAGTGGCGCTCCCTTGGTGTCGTTCATATTAGGTATATAGAAAATAGCAATACTTACATATACGGAATTCACATGCATAATAAGGATGAACGTTATTTATGATTGTCAAATAAAGTTTATTCGAAATTGGTAAGCATTATGATTTAAACAGTGGCAAAAAGTTATTTAAACTCCAAGTTAAATATTAAATCATCAAAGCTGTTGTTTACCGCCACAATGAGCTCTGAGCGGTGAAATTTCATTTTTCATTTAGTGACGACGCTCTAAGTGCAAATGACGGTTTAAAGAGATTTGCTCAGATTTCACAATGAAGCGAAGGCGGAGGATCTTCGTAGGAAAATAAGGAGGTTTCTTATTTCCAAGGAATTTAGAAATTCCAGCAATACAATTTTTAAAGTTGAAAATGATGGTCCGATTTCCTTGAACAGGGTAGATGACTACATGTAAATGTTTCTAGTCTATTACAAGGGCGGGCGTAAAAAAGTATAATAACCTTTTAAGGGAAAACAACATTTTTAGAATTAAAAGTTTTTTTTTTAAATAATAAATCAGCATACAAATAAGTAATTAAATAGCAATTAAATATTAAAAATCTGTAGAGTTTGTGAGTTCTGGGGAGTTGTGGAGTGTCACACAACATTGTAGCGGCATAAAGTTACCGTCAGAATTATTATGAAATTAATTTGACAAAACAAAACCCAGTCGTTTCATGCCTTCCTTTTTTCAAGCCAACTTTCATAAAAAAGTTATCTGTTCGCTAAAAAATACTCCTTCATAAAAATATAACTCGACATCTGCAGCGGAAGGGTTAATTGTTGGAAAAATATCTCTCAGTTGCTCGCATAAAACAAAGAATAATACGCTGGGATGTTTCTGCACCAACATTGTAGATTCTCATCAGCCACGCACAGCGCAGGGTTATTTTTGCTTGTGTCACGTCAACATGCTCATGCTTTGTATGCGCAAATGAAAATACGGGTTAAAATCTGACGTCATTTTACAAATATATTACAAGCAAGCTAATAATTGTAAACGTAACACTGAAGGTAGCCTTCCGACCGCGATTTATATGGAGTACTAAGCAGACCGCGACCTAGAGAAGCTAGGATTCGCTGGTTTGCTGGTTGCGGGCGCGGGTCGTGATCTTGCTTCCCGGTCGGATAAAGCGTAAGGTAACTTCTTACAATCGGCGAACGTGGCGCCTAATTAGCTGATATTTACTACGCTAGTAGCTTCCAAGTGCTTAGCTGACAAATAAAAGCCGTAAAAGTTTGATAAAATTGTTCCCAAATATAATTTACAGTAAAGATAATAATATCTACTTCAGCATCGGAGTAGAACACACCTTTATAACCATAAAGGCGAACGGAATGGTCAGCGTTTTACATTGGGGACGTTATGTGCAGTTTCTGAGATACGGGGTTAGTATCATCCAACATCGTAAACCCTTTCGTGTGCGAAGGTTTACGGGTTGCATGACTCAGCAGGCGGAGTCCAATGGACCGCAACGAGATAGTCGCAGGTATCCTGGCACGGGATTACTGAGGGTTAAGGAGTATGGAATTACGTTTAGTTATTGCTGATAAGCTACTAATTAATAATAATTTAAATTGCTACGGTAACGGTCCGTTAAAAGTTACAGGTAAAAGTTGAAAAAAATTATGAAGCTTCATTTTAGTGGGTGCAGATGTAGCTGTATATGCAATGCAAATACAAAGACAGTTTAATTTAATTTTTTTCTGTCAATAGGTATAAACTAGCTGTCCCCACACTCGGTGCTCTTTTTAACTATTAACTGGAATAATTAAATAACTACACCTACACTTACATCTGCATCTGCCAACCGACCACGGCTGGCCGATATTTTTGGAATTTTTAACCTTTTTCCCATAATTTTTCCAATATTTCTCACCGCTTAAATCTTCCCCGAGCTAACACATTTATTTCAAGACCAAAATTATTCAGATCGATTGAGCCGTTCTCGAGTTTTATCGACACATTGAAACTGCAATCCATTTTTATATAAAACATTTTTATCAAGCGTTATTCTTTGAGTCGTAAAATGAAAGTTAAGTTGTGGTTAGTTTTTCATATTTTTGGCAAAGATGAGATTTTGTTATGATGAAAATTGTAGGAAAATGCTAGTAATTAATCACATGACTAGGCAATATCGCTACAAACACGGTCATACACCATTATAACGAGCAAAAACTTCTCCTGAAGCGACCCAAACACCCCGTAATTACTCCGTCAATCTGTACCCGAATCTGCGCTATCATTATGCATTTCGTGATACCACCGACATAGTTTGACAATCGAACGAATTGTTGAATGACAAACGCAAAGTTGCATATTTATACGCAAACGCATTATTTATAATAATAACTCTCCATACCGATTTCAGTGACGTTGGTCGGTTTCATTGAAACCGGACCAGCTAGGAGTTATTTTATAGTGCCCAAGAGCATTATCTCTTCGTTTATTCTCGTAACCCAGTGGGACGGATGACCGACACGACTGGCGAGAGATCAGGCGCAGGACCTACTTTTTACGACGTCATGTAACTTTCTTGTCCGACAATCAGGTGTTTGCTAGCATTGTGCTATCCAGACTTGACAACGACATTTTTATTGTTCCAATGCGGAGGTGGAATCTGCGACCTCCGGAGTCGAGAGACAAGCTCATAGCCATTGGACCACGACGGCGAATTTAAAGTCCTAGTAATAGGTGGCAATAGGCATGTTTGAAACGTGTTTGAAACGCTCGATATAATTAACTAAGTTTCGATAAATTATTGACATTCCATATTTGACACAAATCGCAATTAAAGGATACATATCCTGACAAGATGTGAAAAGGGATTTTTTTTATAATACACTTTCTCCAAAAACTTGTTCAACAGATGTAACTACAAATTGGGTCGATCAAGGACCATACACAGTCATTTTGTTCGCGGTTCCTTTGAAGTTTACTTCAATCAATCAATCAAGGAGTTTTGCTAGCCTATGAAATACTTGATAGACCGTACACGATATATGTTGTACTTATGGGATACTAGCTTTTCCCGCGACTCCGCCCGCGTTAATATAGTATCCCACGAGAATACTGTACTTTTTCGGGGTCAAAAGTAGCCTATGTTTTAATCCGGAGCCTAAACTACTCCCATACCAAATTTTATCCGTAATCCGTCCAGGAGTTTAACGTGAAAAAGTAACAAACATCCATCCATCCTTACAACCTTCCACATTTATAATAGTAGTAGGATCTGTCATTAATTATAACATGGTTTTAATAATACCCACATAAACCAATATAATTGAAACAAAAATTAATAACGCACTAGCAGTAAATGAATACGAGTTCTGTTCCAAACAAATAATGAAAAATTACACGCGGATTGCGGACAAAAACTCCAATTCCAATAAATGAAACACCCGATTAATATTCGTACGGGGATTTATCAAACGTTATCAATACTACATACATGGTATTTCGGAATTGAATCGTATTCAATTTGGCCAGACCGTCTTATCTGGTCTGGCATCGCCAATTACAGAGGGTCCAGAACACGTCCAGACTCCAGATACGGAATGTTCCACGTCAGATTTACTTGCAGCAATTGACACAAGCAATTGCCAATTAAAAAAGAATTTTGTTGTAGTTATAGTAGATATCTAATGGAAAATTGCTTCAGTTCAGCAAACTAATGTAAATGTAAGTTAAATAAATAATATTAATAATTCGTCCGATATTAAAACAACATAATTCCTTTTTTTATGAAATATACACTCACAACACCAAACTTGCGTTCCTGGCCCTTAAAATCTCCAAGGCGAAACACAACGGTATTTCACTCCGGTTTTCTGTGAGGTCGGCTCGTGGGCTGGCTATATCGGATAAATACCACGATTTATCCGATCTAGCCAGCCCACTATCCGAAGCACGGTTCTCCCGCGTTCAATGCTATAAGACTATCTGCAACTTGATTATCATGATCATCATCATCATCAAACTCGTCACCGCTACTAGATTATAGCTTTCTCCGCAATTTAGACATCTATACAAATAAATAAAATTGTAGTGTCTGTTTGTGAAAGCGCTTAATTTTTATTACGGTTAATCTCGAACTTTCTCTAAACGGCTGGACCGATTTTAACGTTAGTTTCACTGGCAAAAAGCTAATGTTATAAGGAGTAGCTTAGGATACATTAGTCTTTGGGTTCCGTTTCAAAAACAGGGTTGCGTTTCCGTTACTTCTAAGCAAATAAAGTTGTGGTCACCAGTTAGTATAATATATTATAATATGAGGCTGTCCACTAAGCTACCTACTGCGGTTTGGCAGACATCACGGCATGGTAAAGATTAATCATTTAAACTAACATGAAACTCATTCTAAGGGCGTTTGTACACTATACGGAATTTTACCGTCCGGCAATCCGATTATTTGCTTATAACGCTCTATTCATTTAATAAAAAGAGTGTTATAAATAGAAAGTCGGATGCTGGACAGATTCAGTGTAGTGCACAAACACCCTGAGGCTAGGATATTACATCATCAGAAATCTTTTTTGAAGTTACGCTGGGACTATATTGTCCCAAATCCGGAAGGTCGGGGAAAATTCAGAGCATTGAAAATAGAACTCTGCTCTAATATAATAGAGCTGAGAATCGAACACACAAGTGTCGAGTCAAATGTCATGAATTGCTTGTTGCTCGGAATTTTCCCAGGGCCGCCGCATTCCGGATCATATAGTCCCAGCCTTATAAACGCTCATTCGGAACAAAGACGATGTTTATCACAAGCGATCGTATCTGCCCAAAAATCCAAAAACTCTCAGATAAACAAAGGGCAAAAAATCCTCAAATAAACAAGGCTAATGATGCTAAGCACCAGAAGAATTAGCGAAGCCCTAATAATTGCTCCCTCAACTATCCCTACAGGGCTCACTGTAATTGTGTCACTTTGACCCTCCCTCGTAAAACTAATCTGCGAGGGGAGTGTGAATTGCAATTTTATACAAATGGTACAAGTTTTTTTTTGTTTTTGTCAAAAGCAAAAAGAAATATTTTTACCCGTCTACGGCGAAGCCAAAAGGAAGGTTAATGATTTAGGCAGTCTATGTATATATGTATAATATATGTTCTACCGTAGCGCCCAAGCTACTTTTATTAATATTAATAATTTTTTTTCTCCCCCTAACGTAATCAGGGCTGTTTGTTTTGTTTCTATTTTTTGTTCTTTAATTTTTTAATTCTTTTTTCCTTATATTATTTTACAATCAAATATATACTAACATCGATTTAATGCATGTTGCATTGTTTTACAAAATTACAATTGTAACACTATTTTTAAAAATCAATTTTACAAGAATGAATGATGATGTCATTTCTGCACGTCATGTACATGTAATTGACATGTACATATAAAGTCAAAAACATAACAGCATTTATTTAAAAATCGATACTTTTCCATTAACAAACCAATAAAATACAATAAAATAAGCGCCTAAGCTACTGGTCCGATTACAATGAATGAGGTATCAAAAGATTCTTAATAATAGTCCGGTTAACATAGGCTATATAATTTACGTAGTCGGGTTATAATATTTATAAAAAAATTAGTTATTGTTTAAAAACGGTCTCTTAATTTTATTCTGTGTCTCGTAGTAGTGTTAGCGCAACCTACATAGCTGTTTATTATATTTTAAAAGGTTTCGCTGATTGGTTGTACCTAGATTGGAGACCTCGTTAAGGCTTATGTTTACATAGTGTAACTAATGCGAAATGGCTCTTGAATTTATTAATATACTAGTTGGTGCCCGCATCTTCGTTTGCGTAGAAACAGAAACCCTATTTTTTTTCAACGGAACTCTTAGATACAAGTAGCTTAAGTTACTCCTTATAACATCAGCTATCTGCCAGTGAAATTCCGGAAAAATCAGACCAGCCGTTTCAGAGATTAGCTGAAATAAACAGACAGACTGTAATTACCGTATAATATAATTTCATATACATTTAGTGAAAAAAATTTAATTTAAAGTTGTAAACAGCCATTTACATTTTTATTTATATATGTATATAAATAAAAAATTAAGTGTCAATTTTGAAAAACTGACTTAATTTTTGTATTAACATTGAAACTTACTAATATGTAACTAATTGAATTTGTATTCTCTATATTAAATAATAATAATTACTTGCTGACATATTCACACACCATTGTTATACGAGGGCGGCACTGAAAATTTCGGGAATAAGTGACACAACATTTCTATTTAAAAATGTATTTATTGCTTTTCGAAGTATTCTCCGCGAAATTTGACACATTTTTCCATACGATGGAACCAATCATTGAAGCAACCATTCCATTCGGAAGTTGGGGTCTCCAAAATGGCCGCTTTGTAGGCGTCCACAGCTTCTTCAGGTGATGAAAATCTCTGACCACGCAATTTTTTCTTTATTTTAGGGAAAGTATAGAAATCATTAGGGCTTAGGTCGGGGCTGTACGGCGGATGGTCTAATAATTCTATGATTTCTTACTCTAAAAACTCTTTTGTTCTGTGCGCGGTGTGAGAACTCGCATTATCGTGATGGAGGATGATGCGGCGGTTGCAGTTCTCTTTACGGAGTTCAGAAACGACCTGTGGCAAACAAATGTTAGCATACCATTCTGCATTAACTGTTATTTGTCCCTCAAGAGGAATAGTCGCAACATGGCCGGTTTTGGAGACAAACGTGGCCACCATTTTTTTTGCAACACTCCGTGAACGAACAATTTTTTTGGCTTTAACTCATTTTCGAACACCCAAACTCGTGACTGGTTTTTTGTTTCGGGTTCGTACGCGTATATCCAGGATTCGTTACCTGATACGATGTTGTATACAGCATTTGAGGATCCTGCGTGGAATCTTTCGAGAGTTCTGACGCACCAAGTAACACGAGCCGCTTTTTGCTCTTCACAGAGCAAATGCGGTATCCATCGGTAAAACAACTTTTTTACACCTAATTGTTCATGCAAGATTATTTATATTTGACCCATGCCAATGTCTAAAGTTGCCTGAATTTCGCGGTATGTCACATGTCGATCTTCCTCAATCAGCTTACGCACAGCATCAACGTTTTCTTGGGTGACTGCAGTTTTTGGACGACCTTGACGGGGATCATCACTGAGCTTGACACGTCCACGTTGAAATTCAGCAAACCAGCGATAAATTGTGGTTTTGGATGGGGCTTCATCACCAAATGCAGAAATCATCCGGTCAACACACTGTTTTCGTGTTAAACCACTTCGAAAGTCATAATAAATCATCGCTCTAGAATTTTCTCGAGTCAATTTCATTTTCTCAACACTAAACAAGTTTGACAAGACCTTGTGACAAGACCGAGAATCTTTTTTTAAATAAATAAACGGTATTCGATTTTTAAAACCAAGGAGTTTTAAATTAAAAAGATTTTAATATGACATGAACAGTGGAAATATTCCATTCCCGATACTTTTAGTGCAGCCCTCGTAGTAGGACGTGTAGGAACAGAGCCTCTAGTCAAGATGCATTCGATAATTTCGACGGCGAAGTCCGAAAACAAAATGTATGGGATTTGACATAACATAGCAAGCGACGTGTCACATAACGATGACTTATGTCAAATCCCATACATTTTTGATTTCGAAGTTCGCCGTTGAAATTATCGAATGCATCTTGACTAAAGGCCCTGATCTAGCTATTTTATATTATATCAACTACATTCTGTAAAATTATTAATTTGATTTGATGCAAAGATAGGCACCATAATATATTATTATAGAAGCATAGATAAATATTTTGTGAAAAAAAAATACCCTTCGTCTCCCTAATCTTTTATGACCTCTGAGTGCAGTCGAATTTTCTCAGAATAGTGTGACGCCAATACCCATCTTAATACCTTATGTTAAGGACTAATCTAAAATGTATATATAGCATAATAATGTGTAAGAGTTCTAACTTGTCATCATTAACATTGTCCAGATCTTGGCAAGACATGACTCATCGCTTCGGTCCCGTTATATTATCCAAGTAATGAAAACTAAAACAAATCCTTAAAATATGTAAAAGGGCAATATTTTTAACTGCCAATATCGCATTCCGTATGCAAAAATGCCGATTTCGATAACAAAACTCATGTATTAATTACATTAACACAAAATCTTTAGGAATAGAATGATAGTACTTAATAGGAATATAACGTCATGTGACATCAATTTCAGATAATTTGGGCATATTATAAATTACTTCATATTTAAAGACGATTAGGAGATTTTTTTTTCAGTTGAAAAAAGCCAATAAGTATATATAATCTGAGGCCTTCTGAGGCCATGGACCTCACACTACCAGCTGGATTCAAACTGATTTTCAAACATAAGCCTCGAGTAAAAAAGGGGGGTTGTAACCTCACAACTGAGGTTAACCAGCTGATAGTGTGAGGTCAATGGCCGCAGTGGCGAAGGTTTGTTTCATTTTTTTTCCGCCTAAATGTTTTTATATAAGCATTAAATCATGTGCCGAAAACTTCTATAACTGATTTTACATAACGTGATGCATTATTTACACGTTTATTGTAAACAGGTTGTATTGTAAACAGGTTGTATTATAAACAGGTTGTATTGTAAACAGGTTGTATTGTCAACAGGTTGTATTGTCATTAATATCAATCTTGATCGATTTCAATTCGCTGAGTAATCACAATCATTTATAGTAATCAATAGAATTCTGTCGTCAATAAAAACGTTACAGCTTTATTACGATGGGGCGCTTAAAATATTTGATTGCTTCAAACATTTCCATGAATTTATGTTTCTCGTCTTACGAGATTGTACTTTAGAATTGTTGATTATAAAATATTGTTAGGCTTATAATGTAGTGCGGGTAAATGATTTTTAATGAATATTTTCCATAATCTTATAATATTATGTTTAATATATTGTGTTACGTTAATGTAATATTACAATGCTTTTGTAAATTAATTCATCGTAGTAAATTACGTTACACGTTAAAAGGTAGGAGGGTATCACACAAATGTGACATTGTATGACAATTGGAGAGGGGGTCTAAATATATGTGACATGTGAAATACGAAAAAATACAGGTTCCTATTCATTATTTTTAAATATCTTCATAATATTATATATAAAATTAAAAACTTTGTGACGTCACATCAAAGAGAGGATTTGTGATGTGTGTGATGATGTGATGAAATCTGTGACAAGGGCTGAGCTTACCCACATTTTTTAATTAACCCTTTAGGTTTAATTAAAAAAATCGTGTGACGTAATTTATGCATGGCCTCTTATATAATTGTTTTGAAAGTACCTACTTTTAAGGAGATGTAAAATTAAATAACAAGCTAATGATCATTATACTAAGATACACAAATGTATGGTAAATAAAAAAAACATAAGAGTTGCCACAAAAAGAGATATTTAAGTCCAGTCGTAACCACATTGCATGATAATATCACATGATGCATTTTGAATCCCTAATCTCCCTCTAAAATAATTATCTTGTTCTTGTAGTCTCGATTTCGGGATTTCACGCTGGGATGGACCCCAAGACCCCACGGACCCAGGGAACAAAAAACCCACAAATGATTTGCAATTATGCAGTCTCAATAGAGTTATTACTGAGGGGTAGCCGCTACAATTGAATTTTAACGACCTCTATAATACCCCATACACACGGACATAAAGAATAGCGAACTAAAAGAATTTAAAATGAACAATGCATTAAAACAGTGTAGAGTTATAATTAATAAAAGAAAAATAAAACATATTAAGTTTATTTTAAACTTAAGTTCATATTTTTGCTTGAAGAGCTTACGACCCAAGGCGACACGGACGACTTTATTTGTAAACTAGATGCCACGACTTCGTGCGCGCTAAAGAAAATCTCGCAGGAACCGTACATTTTGTCCCAGTAAAAGTAGCCTATTTCCTTCCCCGTAATCTAATTTTTATCTGTGCCAAATTTTATCAAAATCGGTATAGTAGTTTCGGAGCCTATTCAATACAAATAAACAAGCAAATCTTTCGTCTTTACAATATTATTAGTATAGATACAAATTCAATTTACTCATTAATGAAAGCTCTTAACTTATATTATAATTCTAATCAATTTCTTCAAGACATTTTTTTTTAATTAAACGTTACATTTTAAAGTTAACTGCCTACAAATCGAGCACACCTAACAATTTGCTTGATAACCGCTTCGTCTGTGTGTCTCAAACAAGATTTGGACACAGATGGCTAGCCAGATTCCAGCATGATGAAAATCCTATTACCACGCCACGCCCGCCAAATGTGAAAACAGTCTAGCAGTTGCTCTTACATTCATCATTCATACTCATTCTTTCAATAACGTAGAATTTTTTCCACTATTAAATTTGACGACATCTGTGGCTCAGTAGTTAGCGTGTTGGAGCTCAAGCCGGATGTCGCGGGTTCAGATCCCGTCCGGGAACAAAAAGTTTTCTGTGTTCCCGGGTTGTGGATGTGTATTAAAATAGTATGTGTATTATTTATTAAACATCTTAAATATAAGTATAGTATAAAAAGTATTAGATTATATTATATTTACGTTGTCTGGTACACGTAACACAAGTTCTTCGAGAACTTACCACGGGACCAGATTGACGTGGTGTGAAAGCGGCCATAGAATATAAATTAAAATCAAACACACCCTGCTAACTAGTTTATTCTCAAACAATTAAATTCCATTATGCTTTTTGTATTGTACTTATAAGTAGGTTTTTTTTATATTGTATTGTACAAAACAAAAAAGCCAGCAATTAGAGCCCCCTTATATTCGGGTAACAATCAGCATGCGCGACTCGTGTGATCTGTTACGCGTTTGTACGTGGGAGAGTCATGCTTCGGCAAGAATGGACAGGCTCGGTTGGATAAACGCAACAGCCTGCCAGAAAACAGGCGTAAAACACTTACCGGTGGCCCAAGCGGGGTTGGGGATTTTAAAGACCGGGAATATGATTGTAACGCCTCTGGTATTGCGGATATCAATGGCCAGTAATGGCTTACCATCAGGTGGTCGTCTGCTCGTTTTCTAAAATTTCATAAAAAAACCTGCAATTAGCACCCCCCTATTATTCGGGTAACAATTAGAAGGCACGCGACTCGTGTGATCTGTGACGCGAGCGATGACGTCACACGTGCCGGGGGGAGTGTCAAGGATATTTTCTATCTGGCTGTAGAGAAGAAAATATAAAATTACTATGTGACTATAATCACCAATTTGTAATTAGGGTGTTTGATATTTTTTCTGCCGCTAGGCTTACTCTTTCTGTCACCAGGCGTCATATGTATATATATATGAAGCAAACATTTCAAGTACAGTTTTACGAGAATTTTGTGAACGGAGGAGTATAACATTTGGCACAATTAAAGTTTATGTGGACAGTGGAGGGAGGTGTACTGAAAGCTAATATAAGCCTTTAAGCTTTTTTTAAAAAATAATGCTTAGAAATACATAAAATGAGTTAAAATAACAACACACACTACCTTCGATTATTAACACGTTCATTGCGGTATCAGGTCTAATAGATCCGATCATGAATTTGCCGCCGGAGCGGCATAGAAAATACTGTTTCTAACGCTGGTGCGGAACCAACATCTTAGGTTTGCTTAGGAGTAGAAAAGGGACAGTTACTGTTATAAAAATAGTCTCGTTATATAATGTAACTTTTTACAATAAAAACGTATCGGGTCGATTGGTTCTGATACCGACAGGAAAGGTTTTTTCATCTAGTGCGGATAACAGGTCCTTTCGACCTTATACCCGATGACCTGATAGCCGCACTAGATTTAAGGACAGTTTATCTAGTGCAGAGCTTAAGTGCAGTTGCAACACGATAGATACGACTACCAATGCGATTTTATTAATAATTGTTTGATATGCTCGTAATAATATTAAAGTACATTATTTTTTATTAATTGTGGTTACATAATATTATTTTCGCCATCATGAAGCAGTCTAGGAGGATGCTTTTGATGTCAACTGGGAATGATGAAGTAATTGAAAAGTAAAAAGTTTTTTTCTGAGGGTAGGCGACAAAAAAGACACGCAATTTTTAATCGCTCTGATATTTATTTCGAATACTTACAATTATCAGTTATTATTTTTAATGTGTTACTAAATAAAAAGTTACCTGTGCTCCCCCTAAATGTTCTCACAATAAATTTTTGCATTAATTTCATCACTATCACATCTTTCACTAACTATCTTCAAGAACTCTTGAACACTTTAAACCTTTAATACAAGATGGAGTCAATTAAACAGACAATTGCGGATATGACAGTAATGTTTAATTCAAGAATGGCTGACTTCCAGAGGGACCTTGAAAATTCTTCTCCACACTCAGTAAGCCCTACAAATAAGTTGGCATCTGACTTCAATATGTTCAAGGAATTCGTACTTCAGGCGCTTAGCTTACAATCCCAGCTAGAGTTGTTGACAGATTCACTGGATCAAATGGAGACAATGCGCAGAAAGAAGATGCTGCTCATCCATGGTATTCCTGAAGACAAGGAGAATCCGCAGCAAAAAATTTTAAATCTGTTTGTCAATCAACTTGAAGTTCCAAGTATAGACGTCTCTTCAATTAGCTTCTGTTACAGGCTGGGTCGTCCCAAGGAGGATAAGAGTAGACCCATATTGGTAAAATTCAAAGAATTGAGCCATCGTAGTAAAATATGGGAATCAAAAACCAAACTTAAGCAGACTGGTATTACGCTGACGGAATATCTTACAAAGAAAAGGCACAACTTGTTCATGGCAGCTAGGCAACATTGTGGTTTGACCAAGTCATGGACACGGGATGGCAACATTTTTGTAATAAGTCCTGACGGCTCACGGCATTGTATTCATAACAAAGCTGAGCTTGATACAATTCCAGGTATGATCACTAATACAGCAGTGGTATCTAGTCAAGTTATCCCATCTGGACCCACGCCGAAGATTAAAAGTCCACCTGCAACAAGGACAAGGAAAAATGTTAAAGGAAAATAAGTTAGTACCTTAATACATTACCTACTTCTTTTCTTCTTCTCTGCTTATTTGTCATTAATTATTTCCTGTATATCTTCTACTCTATTATATCAAAATTTCTAACTATAAATTTTTCTGCAAGTATACTTCATATAAATAACTGTCAATTTCAACAAAATAAAACTTGTAATAATTTTAAGTGTGCCATAACTTAAAATAATAGATTTAAAAAATGTTATCCTTCAGTAATGAAATATATTTGCTACCATTCTGATTATTATTATGGTGTGTAGTTGATGTGTATCTATTACTTTGTAAAAACATTGCTTCACTTTATGCTGCATACTTCTTCAATTTTGTATTCCAACTATGTATTTCAGGTGGAAGAAATTCTCTATTTTGACTCTGATTTTTATGATTTCCTTGTGAATTTAAGGTACATTATTAAAATGGGCTACTTATCACTTATTGGAATGGATGCAAAATGTAGTGTTGATTTTGCATGGAGGAACAAAAAGTTGATTTTGACACTTGACAGTTGTGAGTTGTCAGATAATTTTTTAAATTTAAATTGACAAAAGACTTGCTGCTGACAAGTACTGTCATCGCCTCATAAGACGTTTTAATGACGTACCTTTGGATGCTTCTTGTTCGATTTTCATTTTTCTTTTTGCATGTGGGTTAAACTGTTATTTAGACTTTTATTTCTAATTGTTATAGTGTCTCTTTTCTTGAAAAGATTAAATTATTGTAGTTTAATTATCATTAAAGCAATGTATTGTATTGTGGTATTTAATGTAAACAGCTTCATTATCTGCCTTATTATTCGGGTGGGCTCTGGTAGCAACTTTATACCTAGTAGCTTTTTTTTTTTCTCTTTTATTTATTATTATTACAATATATTTTATTATTAATTATTTTTGTATTGTTATTTATTTACATATTTATATTATTATTGTTAATATAGTAACTATATATTATTTTTATTATTGATAACATTATGGAGTTAAATTTGAGTATGGAAAGTATTGATTTTAAATCATGTTCTTCATCGAACTGTTCCTTTCACAGTACAGAATCTTTAGTACCCCTTAATGAATCTTTGGCTATAGAGTTTCAAGATATGTCCAAAAATTTTAATGTGGTCCATATTAATGCACAGAGCATTCCAGCCCATTTCTCCGATATGTTGGCGCTATTCGAGCCGAAACTAAATATCCATGCTATACTCATATCCGAGTCATGGCTTAAACCGTGTCTCCTTTCCCAATGTTATGCACTGCCCGGTTACCAGCTGATCCGTAATGACAGAACTGGTCGAACTGGCGGTGGTGTCGCAATTTACCTACGCTCGGATATTCCCTTCTCTCACATTAGCTCATCCACTCAGCCTCCTCCAGTAAATGCTCCAGAACATCCATTTATTGATATTACACTGTTTCACACAAAAGTTTTGGTAGGGGTGCTGTACTGTCCTTCTTCTCATATAAATTATTTTACAGCCTTTGAAAGTTTGTTGGAAGAACTCTCGCCAGCATATAAACATATGATTATTATGGGAGATTTAAACACGTGCCTACTTAAAAAGGATTATAGGTCCAATAAATTAGTATCTATTGTCAATTCGTGTAACATGCAATTATTGCCTCTAAATGCAACTCATTGTGCTCCCAACTGTACACCTTCTCTTTTAGATATTATGATTGTCGCATCCTCTACATCTATTGCAAAACATGGGCAATACAATGCTGACATGTTCTCGTACCATGACCTAATTTTTGCATCATGTAAGATTAAAACGCCTAAACCGAAGCATAAGACGCGTATGGTTCGTAGCTTTGTCGGAATCGAGTTGGAAAAGTTGTGCGCTGATGCACGCATTTTGGATTGGTCTCCGGTAACAGATGCTAATAACATTGATGCTAAAATTGAAACTTTCACATCTATCATTACCAAACTATATGACGACCATGCACCTCTCAAGCCTGTCAGAATAAAACATTTACCTGCACCATGGTTGACAGATGAAATTAAAGCTCTTATAATTAAGAAACATCGTGCTAAGGCAACTTACAGACGACAAAAAACTAACGAAAGTCATGAAAAGTACATAAAAATTCGTAATCGCTGCAACACTATGTGCAGAGATGAACAGAGGCGTTACATTCATTCATCTGTAGAAAGCGGTGGGACAGCTAAAACATGGAAATTTTTAAAGTCTCTGGGTATAGGTAATCGTGGTGGGCAGGTCCCAACCAATAATATTAAGCTTGATGATCTTAATAAATTTTTCTCATCGCCATCAACGTCATTGAGTACGACTGACAAAACTAATACGCTACAACATCTCTCTTTTCATCCTCCTGAAAGACACTCTCCTTTTTGTTTTCGTCCAGTCAGTATCAGTGAGGTTAAGAAAAGTGTAATGTCAATTTCATCTAATGCGGTTGGTAGTGATGAACTTAGTCGTAACATGATTGTTCCAATAATTGATATTATATGTCCCGTCTTAACAGATATCCTTAATTTTTCTTTGTCCACAGGTACTTTTTCAGAATTCTGGAAAAGAGCTAAAATTATCCCTTTACCCAAAAAGCCTAAACCACAATTTTGTAAGGATTATCGACCAATTTCTATCCTACCATTTTTATCTAAGGTATTAGAGCGCCTCATCCATCAGCAGACTGTTAACTTTTTAAATAGGTTAAATTACTTCAACCCCTTTCAGTCTGGTTTCCGTCCCGGCCACAGTACAACTACTGCATTAATAAAGGTGACTGACGATATACGCAGTGCCATGGACAATGGGAAATTAACGATTTTAACACTTTTGGACTTTACAAATGCTTTTAACACAGTTGACCATGATATTCTCTTGCAACTCATGAACTCTCTAAATTTTTCACCTACCGTGATTGCATGGTTCCGTGGTTATTTATGTAATCGTCTTCAACGTGTTGCGGTGGAAGAAGTCGTATCTGAGTGGTCAACAGTCACGGCTGGTGTCCCTCAAGGCGGTGTCCTATCGCCTTTACTGTTTAGCATTTTCATTAATACCATCGCCAAAAACATCTTCTCCTGCTCTCACATGTATGCTGATGACTTGCAGATTTATCTCCACGCATCACTTAATGACTTACCGTCGGCTATTGCACGAACTAATGAAGATCTGAAAAGTATATGTGCTTGGAGTAAATCTCATGGATTAGTCATAAATCCTATGAAAACCCAAGCGATTATCATCGGCAGTCCAAGGTTGTTGACAAGGGTTCGATTACAGGATCTTTGCCCAGTAATGGTCGAAGGAAACATTATCCCATTCTCACAATCCGTTAAAAATCTTGGAATTCATCTTGACTCAACACTGTCTTGGACTAAGCACATTGGTGAAATCGGTAGGAGAGTTTTTGGTGCGTGGAGTACTCTGAGGCGCTTGCAGCATTTTCTGCCGATTCCGACCAAAATTCTGCTTGCTGAATCGCTTATCCTTCCTATATTAGATTACGCTGACACATGTTTCACAAATATTTCAGAAGAGCAGCTTAATAAACTTGAGCGTCTCCAAAACCTTTGTATTAGATTTATTTTCGGTTTACGAAAATATGATCACATATCCGAATTTCGTACCAAACTCAAGTGGCTGCCAATCAGACTTCGGCGGAATGCTCATATACTGTCCCACCTGTATGGTATACTGTATGACCCCAAGTCGCCACCTTACTTAAAAGAAAGATTTAAATTTTTGGACGATAGTGTAAAATCTTTTCGAAATTCTAATATATCATTAAAACCCCCTACGAGAAATACAAAATTTTTTGACTCTTCATTCACAGCTCGTGCAGTCAGTCTGTGGAACAGATTACCAATTTCATTAAGACGCGCTCAATCTTTGCACGTATTTAAAAATGGAGTTAAGGAATATTTTTTGTCACAATTAACATGGTGATCTTTAATATAAGTTCATAATTTGTATGCATTATTTCTACTTTTAATAATAGTATTTATTTATTTATTCTATAGTACGATATGTAAGTATTTGTGTATGTATTAACGAATATTATAAAGTAGTGTACCTAAATAGTATATGTCATATAAAAGTATTATGAAATCTTAAATTACAATATGTATTAAAATAATTTTCTCTTTACGTGTCTATAAAGCCACCTACCAGTATATTACATGTAAGCATGTCATGATTATAAAGGTTGTCTGGCAGAAATCGCTTGTAGCGATAAGACCGCCTTTTGTGCTTATTTAAGTTTAGTTTTTCTATGTTCTGTATGTCCTATTTGTTTTTGGTGCAATAAAGAGTTTTTCATTCATTCATTCATTCAAGTGAAATAATTGTTAATTTTTAATAATTATTCTAATATAAAGAGTATGTAATCAGTTAAGTTTAAATTATATTATTTTATCGTTGTTTTATTTGTACATTTCTAAAATTTTATCTATAATTCATCCGTTCTACGCGGAAATAAGGTCGAAAAGATCTGTTATTCTTTTTTACATGATCCGATCCGATTTGAAAACGACAAAAGAGTTATGTTGACAAGTTTATTGAAAATATGTCAGTACATTAAAAAAGACTTAAGTTTACCAGCAAGTAAATTGCATATAAGCTTATGCATGTTGAACAGATATATTCGACCCTAAAACGCAGCATGGACTAGTTTACAAACAGGTCTAGGATGCCTGATACAGGTCCATCTGAAAGTTAACGAAATAGGCTGACGCAATGAAGGTGTTAACACACACTACCGTGCGTTTGATACAATTTTGCTACACATTGACGTTTGTCAATATAACATTTTCTATCTAAGAGACAAAATGACCCTTATAAAGTCGAGCTTAAAAATTATACTAAATAATATGGGTGAATTTCGACCACAGGGCGACTTCCAGTTGGATAGAAATCGTTAACAATATACAAAATAACGAAAACATAAAAAAACATGATATTAAAATTGTAATTATTAAATACTAAGACCAGTATCATGCAGTTTATAGTGAGGATCGAGAAAAGTTTTTCTCAAAGATGCATAACATTGCAACAAAAATGTTTTTTTAAATGATTACATTAATAACGCACGAGATAATATTCGAAAACTGACATGGCTGAGGGCTAAACCCTTTATTAATTACCTGTTCTCACAGCCCTCAAAGACTTAACTTTAAGGGCTTTAAGGGAATATTAAAGGAATCTCTTAAAATGTAGGATTGCTTAGGGCGTATATCTGATAGAAGTGGAACCAAAGTGCACACACAGTACGCTTAGACAGATCTAGAATAAGCAGATATGTTTATGTCACCGTAAAATTGTAAATACCGTTATATTGTAATATAACGAGCGAGATTATAAAATGTCGACAGATTGTGAAATAAACATTCTGCTTACAATTTTACTCATTATTTTTCGTAATAATATAATATAACGAACTGAAACTCGTCGAATCATAAAATATGCCCCGCGCCGCCATATTTGTTTGCTTATTCATTTGTTATCGAATGTTGTTCCTAGTATAAAATTAATATTACATAGGTTAAATCACGTAAGAGAAATATATTACAATTAGGCTATATTCGGTGACTAACTCTAGTTGAGTATGGCTGCTCTAAACCCATCAAAGACATTATATATACGTTGTAGCAGAACTCAGGAGAGATTCAGAGAATATTGTTTTATATCTACTCCAGGAGCAACTGCTAATAGTCGGAAGACTACCTGGTGAAAACTGAATGTAGGTTCTTTCTTCGTTAGGGTTCCGTACACAAGGTGTAAAGACGGGACCTTTTAATGAGACTTCGCTGTCGGTCCGTCTGTCTGTCACCTGGCTGTACCTCCTTGACTGTGATAACTAGACAGTAATTTTCACATATTATTGTGATGTATTTCTGTTGCCGGTAGAACAACAAATACTAAAAACAGAATGAAATAAATATTTAAAGGGCTCACACACAACAAACGTGATTTTTTTGCCGCTTTGTACGAAACCCTTCGTATGCGAGTCCGACTCGCACTTGGCCGGTTGTTTGGTATCTATCTGGCTATAAGAATCTTACATAACACACACAATCCTTGCTCATCCTAGGATTGTCTGCTTTATGCTCTTAATCATTTAATTTCAACAGATATATACATAATCTGAAAAAGACAATTAAATTTGGTAGTGCCACTTTATAAAACGCAATAATTTAAAGTAAGTAGTTAATATCAAATTATGTGTTCCCTTTGAACATTTGTCGGCAGCATATTTTCCCCGCCAATGATTTAGAAAATTAACTTCGTATGTAACATGATTTTCTGATGCAATTATTATTATTGATAAAGTGTATACATTTGTTTAACTAATATTGATTTTAAAATTTAAAATAAGTCCGTTAGAGAACTCCTCCAAAACAATTTTATGAAATTTTGCGGGTGTATTAATATGAGAACTGGTTAAAAAATAATTTTTATACCCCTATGTGATAGGGGTGACCAACCGCAAAAAAAACATAGGTGTAGGTGTAAATAATAATAAATAACTCCCCACACCGGTTTCGGCCACGGTGGCCGGTTTCATTGAAACCTCGCCAGTTACGCAGGAGTATATTTATAGTACCCAAGTGTATGCGCAATACACAAGAGCACTATTTCTTCATTTACTCTCATAACCCAGTCGGTTATCCGGGACGGATAACCGACACAACTGGCGGGAGATCAGGCGCAGGTCCGACTTTTTACATGCCCATCCGACGCATGGATGATCTTTCTTGTCAGACAATCAGGTGATCAGCCTGCATTGTCCTAACCAAACTTGGAAACAACTTTTTTTTTTGTTCTTCCAATGCGGGAGTCGAACCCACGACCTCCGAGAGCCGAGCTCTAATCACCAGACCACGGAGGCTGTTGTAGTGGAGGTGTAGATGGGGTAGGCTGTAGGTGTAGTCGTCAGTAGTTATTTATTCCAGTTCATAGTTAAGACTTAGTTTATAGCTGTAATTCTTCAGTAGGTACTCGTACTACGTGTTTGTCACATCCAACACCTAATCGGCTGGACCGATTTATATGAAATTTTGTTGTGTATATTTCAATGGCGAAGTTGGCCGGATCAGCTAATAAATAAAAATTATTAGCAAATCATGTTGAAACCACATGAGAAAAAAAAACATAATATTTATCATCCATAGACAAAACCAGGCGTAAATTTAATTAAAGATTTTTTTATTTGTTTAAATACTAACTTAATATTATATTACGGTTAGTGATTTCGGCGTACCTTCTACCAACCAAATTATGGTTTTGAGTTTCAATGAAACCACCTGCGGCTGTGTATCTACACTGCAACAGAAATGGAACCACTGGATTACTAAGAGCTAGTAAGATAGTTTCCAGTAATTGTGTAATATGCACCACTAGCTTGCCCGCTGCTCCGCCCGCGTAATTATAGTATCCTACGAGAATACTGTTCTTTTTCGGGATAAAAAGAAGCCTATTTCATTACAGAGCCTAAGCTACTATCATACCAAATATCATCGAAATCTGTTCAGTAGTTTTAGCATGAAAGAGAAACAAACATTCATCCATCCATCCGGATAAACTTTCACATTTATAATAGTAGTAGGATAGTCGGGCCACACTAGGTGGAAATTCCGTCAATTCACTTATTATCTTAAAAAAATATTCTGTCATTCAGAGTTTTCACCACTTCACCGTGGAGGTTATAGAAAAGAAGAACGATAGCTACGTGCTTAAGCATAAGCCAGCCTGTCCCTGAAAATTTGTAGAATGTATAATTCATTTTTCAGGCACCAGCCGCGCTGCCCGTCGATAAGTTTTTTTTTTTTTGAGGGGAAAATCATAAGATCATCCTAAAAACTCTCTTCCTGGTAAGAGCTAGGGGTATGTGGGGATTTCTACCCACAAAAAACCCCTCGGTGGTCCACTTCAACGCAATTGGAGAACTCTGGGATCTCATGTGAACTACGCCAGTGCCGGTAAGTAGTATCTGCGAAGTTAGCTGTTTATGAGTACAAGTAGATGAAGTTAGTTGATTTTTTGGGACACTATATGTTCCCCTTTTCTCTAACTTCCATGGTTGTCATCTTAACTAGAAGCTAGAGTCCCTTTGATGAAAGAAGTGCCCCAGACGCGGCGCTGTGATCGCGCGACTAATTATGTTGTCAGTATTATTTATAGGTATTTCAGTATCAGAATACCTTGATTCTGCTGTTCTGCTTCACAAAAGTCCTTTACCTTGAGTATCATTTCTCGGGCAGCACTTTGCTTATATTGTAATAACAATTTAACAAATTAAGTTCCACTAATGGCCACGGGACTTCATTCGTGAAAAGCACTCTACAACAACATCCGTAATCACGACGAAGGCAACAATGACGTTTTCTGTTAGTGTTGCAACATTATAACACTAATTTGCAAACAAAACGCTTCAGTAATTAGCGCTGGTGCTCAGATTTGCATTGAGATAATGGATTTGCATGCGTCCGCCATTATTTAGATGCACCCATTTGATGGCTGATTAGCAAAAAGTTACAATTGCATGGGGCATAGTAATGGCATTGTACTATGACGATAAATCTCACAAAGCACACAAATTTCACAAACACACGAGCCACTTAATATTATCTTCACCTATATTAATATGTGAAGAGAAAATCTTTAGTACAGTTTTACGAGAATTGTGGGAAAAGGAGGATTATTTGGTTAAAGTTTAGGTGTAAGAAGGTGTACTGAAAGCTAATATTAATGTTTAAATAAAGCTTAGAAATACATCAAATTAATAAAAATAACAACGACTTACAACACACACTACCTCAGATTATTAATATACACTTGAAACACAATAGACGCTTGAAAAAGCACTACCTCGAAATTCAATCCATATAAATACCGTTATTATATATACATATAGTATTTATCTATTATAGGTATAATATAATATTATTTTATCGTATCAACTATGTGATTTATATTTGTTAAGTATGTATATTTGGATAGTATAAACACCACATTATATTCTTTATTTTAGTAAGGATATAATAATATGTAAGTAGTGTATTTGTAATTGTGCACGTCCTATCTGCTGTCTTTTATCCCATCTCTGTCCGTAGGGCTGCTGTAAGAAATTTATTTTTAGAAATAAGCAGTACCTTTGTGTCGTCTTTCTTTGTTAAATTGTAATGTTAAACATTTTTCCATGTGTGCGAAAAATAATAAAATAAAATAATACACTACCGTGTGATTGATAGATACTTTGGATAATATGTCATCGTAAAATTGTAAATATCGTAATATTATAATATTACTGGCGAGTTTGTAAACTATCGGAAGATTATGAAACCGAACATACTGCTATTAACGCATTACTTAAGGCATTATTTTTCGTTAGATTTTAATATATCGAGAAGAATGCGTCTCATTGTAAAATGGCAAGTGAAGGAACGCACCTTGTGTGCTGATTAGAATTAATTTAATTCAAATGTGTTTTACCCGTCTTGAACATTATTTGCTGTCTGAGCCACCACAGTATACAACGTAATTTATTTTAACAAAGAGAACAAACCATGGTCACCCTACACTCGCCAGTGCGAGTGCTATCTGTAACGCCATGAGTTACAAACGGAACGCAATGTTTGTATGTACTTAACTGTTGCGTATTTTTTATAGTCCTTACTACGAGTAGGTAAATGGGTATGTGCTACTATAAACAGTACCACATACCTACACACATAATATGTAGCACTGAACATTGTTGGGACACGGGCAGTTACAAATATTGACGGGCAAAAGTTTTTTCGATTATAGAACTATTTGGCTATCTAAGTATATTTATCGATTCAACATTCTTGCGAATAAATGACTTATTTATTTTATTTATTTATGACATTCATTTGTTAACAAAACCACTGCTTACTACTAAACCTTAAAACGGCTTATTCAGTGTTCAAGCCCTGGATTTATACCTTGGATTTCTTATTATATTACAGATTATATTCCTGGATTTAGGTATTTTGGGTTCAAAAACAAGTACAGGGGTAGAAAATCTAGGAGTGGAACATAGAATAAGCCAGTACCTACAATAGGGTATAAATTAGCTTTTTTGCCCATGTATGTAGCAACAGCCTAACACTAAGGGTCAGTTCACACCGCGGCGATATCACACATGCATACATTATTAGAGGCGATTTTCGCTTCATCGCGGCAGGCGATCGCTTTTTTCATTTCATACGTTGCATTTCATACGGTAGTAGTATATGAGTCTGGATTAACCCATAGGCTACTTTTAATCGCAGCCAAATGTACGGTTTCCGTGGGATTTTTTTGCACGTACGAAATCGCAGACAAGATTTAGTAATTTCTGATGTTTGTAATTAAAACAAAGCAAATAAAATATTAGCGTAGATATCATATCGTAGATGCCAAACCATTATTTTAGTGTGGTGATAAACAACGCGCAATACGAACACGCTGGAGTATTCCAAAATGGGAATTTCCCAGTAAAATTTGGATTATTTTCGATTTAATAAATCAATGTCGAACCTCGAACAGTCTGACATAGTTTAGCATTAGTTTAGTGCACGTGAACCCTAACAAATGTAACTCGAGTGCATTGCGGCTCACAAACTGTTCTGTTTGTTCTTTGTATTATACTAGCGACCCGCCCCAGCTTCGCACGGGTGATATGTATCGAACTATACTATCGAACAAGTTGCCAAAACAGCGGAAAGCGCCGTTGAATTTTTCAACGTGAAAATTGTGAATACGTAGTTCTGCCACGTCTGCAGCCGTTGCGGTCACTTCCGTTGTGTTGAAATATTAAAAATGTGTAGAAGTGGTCGAGCAGGAACTTCGTCGATATTGTACGTTTCGGAGTGAAGGTTGGAACGACGCGACGTGTGCTTTACGTGTACGGTTCTTCGAACTTTACGTGTGGAGGACGCTTTTGTATTTAATCAATCAAAGAAGATATTGGACGTGTTCATCGTCAAATTAAAGGAGGTAATAAGTTGTAACATAATTAATAAGTGGCATCAGACATGTGCTCAATATTCTATACATATACACAGTACAGAAATATATTTTTTGTGAAATCCAGAATCCGGAAATAGAAAATGAGGAGCCAGTATTATAATTACAGTCTAATGACAAAAAAAAGTGAATCATGGACGAATGGATTCGTCCCGCTATTCTATGAAAGGTATTTCAGAGTATTTATTGCAGAATTACAACAAACATTACAACAACATTAGGATCATCCTTGAAAGAATTGTGAAATATTTCACGAAGTTTATCACTATGACACGTCATCCATAAGTCGCCTCCTAAGGCTGGGACTATATTGTCCGGAATCGGTAAGTCAGGGGAAATTTCAGAGCACTGAAAATAGAACTCTACGCTAATACAATAGAGCTGAAAATTGCTGAAAAGTGTCATTCAACACTTCGATTTACAACTATATAAAATTAATGCAGAGTTCTATTTTCAGTGCTCTGAATTTTCCCTGGCCTGCCGGATTCCGGATCATATAGTCCTAGCTTAAGGGGATTGAATGGGAGGATTCCAACGTCAGAACACCAATCCTCGTAATACATTTTATCAGTTATGATAACAAAATCAATTGTACCATAAAAGTAGGTAAGTACTAAAAAAATAATAACTACTCCAAAACTTAAAATGCTACAAAAAAAAGAAATCTCCCAGGTCATCCCCACCAGGCAGAGTACCTAGAAAGCTCAAAGAGTTTCCTCGCTGGATTGCGATACTTATTCTCTGGGCCAGGTAGGTGCCGGCTCTGGGGTCTCGGGTGGCCTCAATGAGTTTTTTGGAGATTTCTCCGAAAAGTTTGTGCGCACCCAGACCCCATGTACCTAAGGTTTCAACCCCAAACAGTTCAAATATGAGATCCACACTAAGGTTCTCATATTTGCGCCGCTTGAGGTTTTCCGCCTGATTGGCGGCCGCACCTGCAGAACTCGAGGTGCCCTGGACATGGGACGGAGCAAGTGTATCGACGCAAGTAGCGTCCCATACAAGAGCCCGTCCCACTCTCCAAGGGACCAGGGTCATACCGTCTGGTCTCTTGCCATCGTCGCGCGCCAAACCAGAGGGTTCCAGCACAGCTGGCACTCCGGCGGTGACAAGAGCCCGACGGATGAGATCGTTCAGACAGTGATGTCGGGAGATGCGGCCGGCGCTTCGTTAACAGGACAGCCCGTGGTGTCCGAGGCTGTCCACATTTGCACCACAAACACAGCGATGGGGGACGACGTGGGGGGTGCCAAGACGCAGGGAAGTAGCTAACCGGAAAGCTGTTCGATCCAGCAATGTGCCCGTATTGGGTGACGGTAATGCTTGTAGCCAAAGGCCCGACTCCCACTTCTCCGCAGCTAAGAGGCGAGCCTGCTCCACAGGACTGGAGGACGTATTAAGAAGATTATTCCGTACCAGTCTGCAGAGTGGCTCGTCCCAGAGCCTTTGGGAAAAAGTATTGTCAGGCAATTCGCTACAAGCACTAGTTACGCTCCAGGCATCCTTGGCCTCGTCCAGAAAGGTAACTGTATTGGAGTAGGATGGGTGATGTAGTATTTTGGAGATAAGACTATGGTTCGCGTGGACTGAGGACAAGAAGGCCGGAAGCGATATGTCAGAGGGCTTTCGAACACCCAGGCCACCGAACCTAACTGGAAGCGTTGCCTGAGTCCATGCGCGGTCATCGAAATTTGTATTCAAAATAGTGGAGAGCGTTTGTCTTATGGTATCATCCAACTGTTTGAGAAGTTGAGGGAACTTCCACAGTTGACAACACCGTAAGACATATGTCAATTTAGGTACGAAAATTCAAAAACGGATTAGGGTAAAGGCCATGTGACAGTTAATTTGGAGGAGGCGGTCTAAAGTTTCATTAAAATTTTGTAATTTGTTATCTAAGAAGTCCGGGAGAGATTCGTCTAAAATAGGTGAGCCCAAAAGGAAGAGCGAATCCTTGTCAATGACAGACAGTTGTGGAGCTATTTCTTTAAAGCTGGATATAATCGCGTTTCTATCCCCACAACTGTCTGGCACAAAAAGTTCGCACTTACCTAGGTTCAGCTGCAGACCTATTTTTTGGAACTCGCGGATCAGAGTGCGGAAGTCTGATAGTACAGTGGGTGCATCGCTTCCAAGGGTCCCATCATCCAAATACCAAACATTAAATTTTGAATCTAGAAGCTCGATGACCGGGTGTATAGCAAGGCTGAAGATTGCTGGACCTAGAGGGTCGCCCTGTTGGCAGCCCACTTCGGATGAGATGAGGTGGTCTTTGTAAATGAGTTTGGTGGGGTCGTTGTAACACTGGAGCATAAATGGTAAAATGGCAGGTGCTTTAGATTTAATTTGGGCCAACAAGGCGCCTCGGTCAACTGAGTTGAAAGCGTTTTTGATATCGACCTTCAGAAACACATCATCGCCTTGATTGTGGATAGCTGTCCTGAAAGAGTGAACGGCGGCCTCACAACCTCCTTTGCAGGCAAAACCGAGCTGTTTTGGCTGGAAGTATGACGCGAGGGAAGTTACCGATTTGCAAGCTAGTTTGGCTGTAAGGCGCCGGTATGTGGAGCCGACAGCAATCGGACGAATGCCACCATCTCTCTTCCTCAAGGCGCAGAGGTTAGCTCCATACAGAATGTCTACGATATCTGATGCGACCCCTCCACGTAGCATTAGGTTGCACAGATTCGTAAGTTCATGCAGGAGCTTCTCGCCGGCCTCCCCGCAGCAACAGCTTGTGAGGTCCTTCAGATGCTGAGGGGTGGGACCGTCGAGGCCGCCAGCTGAACCCGGAAGAAAGGACATGATGGCTCCGCGTACTTTGTCTGTCGACGTTTGTAGTGGTGGTAATGCGTCATCGGAAACTGTGAAAGGATTGGATTGTGATGGATGTTTGTTTTCCAGGGCGATGAGGGTTTCTGGGCAGTCGGGGGCGACCGTGTCATTGGAAAACAGGAGCCGCGCTGCACCCTTAATGTCTCCCTCACTTATTTTATTTTCCACAGTTTTCACGATGTTATGTTTGACCGTGGAATGTGAAGAAAAATTTGGGTTGAGGTTAATGTCCGAAACACAATTCTTTTTGATTCTTGAAGTGAGGGAGGCATTGTTGAGCGGATCTCTAGTGATATGCAGAAAACGGTAGGGAAAGGTGAGTAGATTTTCCCAGGCTTGCCTCGAGTTCTCCAGCACTGTGTGGCGTATCGTCTCGGCAAGCTTCTGGGCTACAGTCACTCTGGCACCCCTAGGGATCCGTCTTAGAACTGGTATAAAACGTTTAAATTTGGATATTTCTTGCCAGAAATTTGTTTCATAAATTGGGTTCGGAAGTGAATTGGTTATTGGGGGAATGAGTGTTAGAAGCTGTTTGTGGCATTTGCCTACGTGGATGTTCAAACCCCGCTGGCTTTTAAAATATCGGGAACAGTGGGAGCATTGCAACAGATTTCCAAAGGACACGGTCGAAATATTAGAGGTCCCTGCATCCTGGCTGCTTGACATAGGTTGGTAAAGATAAACTATAAAAGATAACTTATATAATAGAATAAACTATAGACAAAAAATTAAAAAACTGCGTAACTAATATTAAAAAAAACCTTGAACTATATTATGGTCATTTTCTGGGGGAATGGTGGCTTGAGCGTGGGACAGTTGGCTCACTTTTCGCAAAAAAATTAGCATACGGCTTCTCGGAGTTGCCTCGTTTCTTCCTCTGTTGCGGGCCTTGTTCCTTCCTCCGTCGCGGGCCTTGTCAGTTGTATGGGAGAATTGCTTGGGATATCTACTCACAGTTTGGCCCACTTGGGGCGCTATAAATTATATTTGGTTCTACTGCAAATACTTAAACATGTATATTTATTTACTTTCGGCGTCACGTAAATTGGTTTTATCGATTTATTTTCAATATTTTGTTCAATTTATTTTAGGGTGACATGACAACGTCAACTTTTTTCATGTGACAGTTGACAATCATCTCGTACATACATCTCGTAATTAATTTACACAATCATTTTGATTTTATTGAATTATGAATGAATCATCTTGATATAATAAACTGTTGTTTTTGTGTTTGGACCAATAAATACGGGTTCGATGTTGGTTTGACGTTTATGAGAATACCATTTTGCAGTTTTGTCATCGGGACTGGATCATAACTGTATTATTGTTGAATATAATTAGCAGAATCGAACTCCAGATTTTCCATATTTACTCTCGTAAGTATTAAACGGAGTTCAAAGTATGAAGAAACAAGGGTCCAAAGTCCATGGAATACCTTTAGCCCAAGCGTTTGCTATTGCATGTATGAGTGTAAACCGTAAATGTTTGAGTTGCTGCGCTACGCTGCGGTCAGCGCCCAGTTCTGTTGTGTTGGCACAACGTGCTCCCGTTCCAGAATGTTCGATTTGTTAATTAGCTCGCTATTCCCTTGATTACGTCGCTTTGAGTGAACTTTTGATGAAATCTTACTACAATTATAAACTAGCTTTTGCCCACGACTCCAACTGCGTAAATACAGTATACCACGGGAATACTGTACTTTTGGGGATAAAAAGTAGATTAAGTTTTAATCCAGAGCCTATACTTTGTAGTTTACGCTCTGGATTAAAACATACTTCCCAAACCAAATTTTATCGAAACCCGTTCAGTAGTTTTTGCGTAAAACTATAATAAACATCCATCCATCCATACATACATCCATCCTCACAAACTTTCACATTTATAATAGTAGTAGGATGTGAAATTTTGTGAGTATGGATGGATGGATGGACAGATGGATCGATGTTTGTTACTCTTTCACGCAAAAAGTACTGAATGGATTTTGATAAAAATTTGTTATGGTAGTAGTTTAGGCTCAGGATTAAAACATAGGCTACATTAATTTATCCCGAAACGTAGTGTTCCCGTGGGTATCCCACGGGAACATTACGTTTCACACCCGTGGCTCCGCCCGCATAAATACAGTATCTGTATTAATACGAGCGGAGCCACGGGCCAAAGCTAGTTAGTACATAAACGTATCTATTTTTATTAAATAACTATAATTTTATATAAAAACTATATCTGGGTTATGTACATTTTGTAGCCTATGTCACTCGGACTATTATTACGAATCTATTGACACCTCATTCATTTTAATTGGAAGAGTAGTTTAGGCGCTACGGTGGAACAAACATACATAAATACATACGTATATACATAAGACTGCCATAATCATTACCCTTCCTTTTGGCTTCTCCGTAGTCGGGTTAAAAAGCTTTACAACAAATCAGTGTGAAATAATGCTTATGTTGTGTTTCGTTGGCTGATTGCGGGTACCGAAGATCCAAGGGTTTTAAAGATAGGACACGCACTTGTGAATCCACTGGTGTTACGGGTGTCCATAGGCAGCGATAATAACTTACTGTCATGTGATTTGGCTGCTCGTTTTCCGGTGTATTCTATAAATAATTACAGCCATGAGTAAATGATACCTTTGTGGTAAAATCCTGATTAAAATCCCCTTCTGTTTCATCAAATATCCAAAAACAATTCCAAGACAAAACAGACGAATTGTTTTGTCTCTGAAAGCTCAAACTTGTCTGAAAAGCAAAATGTCGGCCCATTATCAGCTACTTTGCTTTCGCTTGTTAACCTTCTCGCCTTCTAGCCGGGACAAATTAAAAATCCTTAAAATTCCTTAAGCACAACGAATTTGAATGAAGCTCGAAATTGTTGTGCTTAAAACATGATTATTTTTGAAAGTTCTTAATATTTCCGTTTGAATAATGAAAAGCTCATAATATTTACTGAGGTACAAGGGACTTAGGGTTGATCATCAAAATTGTCTGATGGGAAATTAATAAACGACGGTATAGGCGTTTCAGACCTATTTCTCTCATGTTACTTTCGATGTATAATTTTGCGTGAATGTATTTACGACTACGTCCCATAAGTATTTTAATAATGTAAGTGCATACATCCAACATAAAAATACCCCATGCCAAATATAATTACGATCTTAAGGAAAAAAGGTAAGGAATTAAAGTCTAAGAATGCAAGATGTCGGGGGTTCCCCGTTTTTTATTACTTACGCCGTAAACGGACATCAAAGCTAATCCAATAAAGCACATCCCTATCCGGATAACTTCGCCTTAATCAACAGATCCCATCTACTGAGACGGTCTTTCTATCTTACGTTCACAAAATTTTCAAGATTTATAATTCCCTATACTGATTTAAGCTCTTGTAACTTTTGTCCACATCTATGCGTGAATAATACAATTTTGTAATCACAACTAGGGAGACTCATTATATAGTAGACTTTAAGAGCTCCGTGGCCTAGTAGGTAGACCATTTTATTCGCACTTGAGAGAGTGCAGGTTCGGTTCCCAGGTTGTGGCGTGTACCAATGAGACTTTTTCAGATCTCAAGTACATTATAAGGACGCTCCAACGGTGAAGGAAAACATCGTGAGGAAACCCGCACATGGTTGGCCCCAGACGTATTGACCAGTCATTCCTCTGGACTAGGCTGACTGTGTTTTGAGAATACCGTATGTGCTTGGGCAACCATACGACATTTAAAAACCGTCTGTCGCACTACAGTATTTCAAGAGTGGTTACTTCGCTCGGAGAATACTATATAAATCTGGATGATTTATACAGTATTCTCCGAGCGAGGTAACCACTCTTGAAATAATGTAGTGCGACAGACGGTTTTTAAATGTCGCATGGTTGTATTGGAATAACGGATGCAAAGGCCTAAGTTTGGGACGAAAATATAAAATCTATTTAATGAACGTTAAAGAATAACGACAAGGAAACTTGCATGTTATTAAAGACTTATCTACCTTGACACGTGAAATGTACAATAGTAAGCTAGTGTTGTAGAGAGCCTAAGCGTCAGTTCACAACGAAATGAGACGATACACGACGCTGCTTACCCGACAATGACGAAGCCAAAAGTAAGGGTAATGATTTTAGTAGGTATGTTTTGCGATTTTAATAAACGAGGCGTCAATAAATTTGTAATAATATCCCGGGTAACATAGGGTATATAATTTACGTAGTCGGGCTATAGTTCATTATAAAAATTGCAGTTATTACTGAATGAAGTTCAAATTTGAATCACTGTTTTAAAAAAAATGCAGCGCCGCGTCGCGTATCGTCTTATTTTGGTGCGAGCTGTCCCTAAGCCCTAACCCTCACACTCAGAGAGGGAGATGATGATGATGCTTTACGAATTTTATAAAGTACAATTACGTTCCTAATGTCTTTAAGGAATCATCGTTTTCATACATACATGCAAGTCATACACAAGCGTGATGATATAAATGATATGTCAATACAGCTATAAGAATAAATTATATGTCGCGCTCGGATATAGAGATATTCTCCCAGACGGCACTGTCGCCAGTCTGGCTGTGCAGAGATTTATTTTATAATCAAGATCTTATCTACCGTTCTATTGATCAAGGATTAATGATATCCAGAGTGGAAATAATGATTTTTAGTCAATGATAGATTACTTTCAACCGGTTATATAGTTTTGTCAACATAACATGTCAGAGCAGACAGAAGGCAAATATCTTCTCGTAGCTAAAAATTTAAAATTAATTATTATAGCATTTTTATGTTTTTTTAAGATTGATTTATACAACATAACATACAAAATATTTTAAAACCAATAAATAAACGTGTGACTAAAGTATTTAAAAAAACTTACGACGATCGAAAACTCATTGTCATGCAAATAAGGAGAAACAAAACATTTATCATAATATTAGTTTAATTAAGTTTGAGCGTCTTTTCAGTGACTAGAATACAACGGTAGCATGTGCCAATGCAATTTAAAGAAAAACAAGACGTGTACAAATTAACACGTAGCAGGAATGTACTTAAAAGTAGAAGGAATGAATTTAAAATTCAAAAATACTCCCATCGTGCCTACAGAACATCACTTAAAAAATAATAGAAAATTTAAAATTTGTTCACCTACCGCACTCGTGTATTGAGCCGTATTTAAGAAAGTTAAGTTGTTATGTAAGAAGTATAAGATTTGAGAAGCTTCCGGCAGGTGGCGTTATATCAAAAATCGTGACGTGACGTGACGCGACCTTGAAATTTCACTCTTAACGCCGCTAAGTTTGACTTTAAAACATCGTTAGGAAACCTTATTGATATTGTCGCCATTGTGAAGCTATCTTGGAAGATACTTCACTTGTCACTGCCGAGTGCCGACCCACAGTGATTACCCTAATACCATCTAATACCTACTAATCCATGTGGATCAAATCCTAAAAAAGCCAATGGTTTTGTTAGAGGTACCTACCATATGATACAGGTAGATGCCATCTTTATATATTTATAAATCTTCTGTACATGTGTTTGTAATTGAACTCCTTCCCAACGGTTCGACCGACTTTGATGAAATCATTTGTGTGTGTTCGAGAATGGCTTAGATTTACAATTCAGACCGAATTGTAAATTGGATGATCTTTTATTACTTAATTTTTTATAAGTTATAATGTTTACGCCCAACGTAATTTTTGTACATTAAAATACGAGCAATTTCATTTTTCATTTCAACGTTGCGGGGTATTAATTTTGCCTGGATTATGCGAAATAATATTAATATATTCCGAAATTGCACATGGCGTCACAACGCCTTTGAATACTGATTACATTATTACTGAAAATAAAGGAGGAAAATGGACATTCTGATAGTGCAAAGAAATATACACCCTTACTGTTATTTATTAGTGATAAGAAATAAATGATAGATAATATTCACATTGACACATTGTAAATAGGTTGCCTAGTTAAATTGCGCCCTAAGCTTATGCATAAGTCCTTAGGTTATATGCCTGGTCGAGCGGCAAACATACTTAGCTAAGCTTATTAATGCGTATAGCCCTTGAGAACAAAATAAACAATGTCGGCCTACGCCACTCGCAACCACAGGGACTAACCACAAAGACGAAATAAGAGGATTTCACCTGGCATTGTGCGCACAAACAGACCGAGCTCACCGCAACCCCGAATAACTACAACGGCTATACCGTTAGTCCGACACATTTGCTGATTGTAACAGTGACGTGATGTAAAGTCTAGTAAATAGTGATATTATTTCTGCTGTTAGAAAGTGCTGATAGGAGTGTAGACATCTCCGCTGATAGAGTAATGCCAAAAGTGTAAAATGTATTGATGATGTACTTGGTGATATTATTATTTATCTACCGATGGATGGAGAAAAGTGTACCGAATGCTGCAGAAAAAATGAAAAAAAAAAAGAAAAAAAATTTTAGTAGTTACTTAATATTTTATAAAATTATCTACCCCAGACCCAAAAAAGTGTTCAGATGTCGTTATTGTGCTAACCGTTAAAAAGTTAAACAAAAACATCAACTTTCGAGTAAAAAATTGCATGTGTAAATACAAAGCGAAAATGTTCCAAACAAAGCGACGGTCAACTTTGTCAATACCTAGATTTACCGAAGCCTTTGTTTCAACTTTTTGCTGGCTCTGTTTCAACGTTCTTTTTATGCCGCAAGAATGCCGCAAACTAAATTCTATGTGCAATGGACATTATTTTTGTATATATGTTTTCCTGTACAAAATGTTTATTTAAAACGGACGTAAGATGTGTATGTGATATTATTTTTAAGATTCTTATATTAATATAAAAGTAATATATTAATATCCTTCATCGCAATAATGATTGCAATATACCTATAGTCTATTATACTCTATTCGCGTTGAGAAAATTGTAAATGTCAATAATTAATTAATCACGCGTAGGATAATGTGAACACGGCTCATGCGCCATTGGTCAAATTTTTTTGTCAATTTTTTTTTCTTTTTTTTTTTACATTTTATTGACTTCATAACCTTATAGACTATAGATATATATTTAGGGATTATATAGGGATTTGAGCCCGCCAAAGGAACAAAAAGTTTTTCCGTGTTCCTGAATCATGGATGTGTATTAAATATGTGTATAATATAATAAAATCTTAAATATATGTATAGTATAAAAGTATTAAATACACTTCCCGTTTTCTTGTACCTGTAACACAAGTTCTTCGGATACTTAGCACGGGGCCAGATTGACGTGGTGTGAAGCGTCCATAGATATTAATATTGTTATCATTATTATCATTATATCAATGTAGGTAAATAGTTTAATTTTTAAATTAAATTATTTGACTTTTACAGCAGCGAAGGGATTTATTTATACTGGTCGCTCGATCTTTAATTAGTGCGATGAACAACGAAATGTCAGCCGATCGCAGTCAGACAGAGGACAAATAAAAACAAAGGCTTAACGCGGACAAATGAAAGAACGGCGCAAAAAACAAGGGCTGGACCCTAATTGATTTAATTTGTTCACGGCCAAAACAGCCGGAGGTGACGAGATGTTGGAGTAAGGATGTATTATAATGTAACATGATAATTAATATTTGAGCACTTTGAGTAAATTATGACGCTGGGTATTTATATTTATAATCGGAATTGTATATTTATAATCGGAATCTCGGAAAGGGCTGCAATTTCCGTGAAATTTAGTATGCAAGTAGTTTGGGTGACAAAAATCGATCTAGCTAGGTCCTAACCCTGGGAAACTGCGCATTTTTACGTAAAATAATATGATTTTTGCTTCATCGCGTAATAAGATATGAGTGGTTTCGATTTATAATGTCATATCCGGTTAGCTGATTGGTTAGCGATGGATTTTTTGCGATGTTGGCAAATTTGTATCATGGTTGAATCCCGGATAGATAGACATTTAGGTGATTCTTTTGCTCCTTCCCATCTGGCCACCTTCTCATCTTGCTACCCTTATTAAATTTTGATTTATTTTATTTTTGTTTTATATTTATTTATTTATTTTTTATTCTTTTATCGTTCTACTAAAACTTCCAGGAAAGCTCGGTCTCCCGGTACTGATAATATTGTCTACGTCAGATGGCGCGGAAAAAACGATTTTATGTGTAAAAAAATTTGGAATGCTAGAATATGTTTATATTTAGTGCTTAGTTTTGCGCAATGAAAACAATAATCTGACAAGAAGATTTTGACGACCTCTGTTGCTCAGTGGATACCGCGTTGGCGCACAAGTCAGAGGTCGCAGGTTCGAATCCCGCCGAGGGAACAAAAAGTTTTCTGTGGTCCAGGTTCATAAAAATGTGTATAATGTAATAAAAATCTTATATAAATAATAAATATATAATATAATATATTTGTCTGGCACCCAAGTTCTTCTGATACTTAGTAAGGGGTCAGATTGACATGGTGTGAAGCGTCCATAGATATTATTATTTTGGTTAAAGTTGGTAGATTGTTATTCAAACTGGCCTTTAATTAAAAAAATACAATTGGCTGCTTTAGCCTCCTTGTAGTTTATTTATTAGTAATAGATTTCTCGATTTCGGAAAACAGCTGCTATCACATAACAAGACTCACTTTATTTTCTTATTCCAAACTGACAAAAGCGCAAGTTTTTTAAATATTTGTGAAATTCCTTTGTCCTTGGAACGCGCCCTTACATGCCGCCACAGTGGCGTTTGTTTTAGGCGCTCGTTCAATTTGTTTTCATTAATGCGTTTAACGTCTGTCGTGTGACGTTACGGCAGGAGATTAAAACTACAGCTCCTAGATCGATAGCTTCAGAGGGCTATTAATACGAAGGATCACATTCCATGTACATAAAGAGATTTAGTACAAAATAGGCAACGAACGAAAATAATATTTAAGAACTAGCCTTTTCCCGCGTAAATATAGTATTCCATGGGAACACTGTTCTTTTTCAGGAAAAAGTACCCTATGTATTAATCCATAGGTTAAACTACTACCATATCAAATTTCATCGAAATCCGTTAAGTAGTTTTTGCGTGAAAGAGTAACAGACATCCATCCATCCTTACAAACTTTCACATTTATAATATCAGTATTATATTATTGTTTGCAGCCTACCTAAATGAAACCTACATCATTAATATGTCTATCGCAACATTTATTGTTAACATGTAATATAATACTTAAACTGACTGAAGATTTTCCTATTCAAATACTCGAAGCCGTTTTCATCTAACATTGACATTATAAATAAGGATCTGTACGTGAAAGAGACGTAGATGAAAGGCTCTTAAGCAATGATATCGAAACTAAGGAGGAGTCCCTTGGAACATTTTACTAAACCTTTTTCATACAATTACCTAAACTAATTTCATACAATTTTCTAAACAGATATAATTTTGTCCACACAAGCTGTTCCTCGAGTACCGCGAACCATTGATGATAAGTCCCGAGTGCCCGGTGCCGAGTGCATCGGGGCACTTACGTTTAAGACATTGTGCCGGTAGACATGGTCTGTTCTAGCGACTGTAATAATATATAAGTCAAAGCTCTTATGCAATTGTTCACCCCAGGGAGAGGCTGTATTGAAGATCGTTTCATATCTCTTTTACTGAAGAATATTGAGATTTCAGTATTTTGATTAAACGTAATGTATATACTGTAGATATTATGGATGCGATATTTTGCTGGGATTAAAAAATAAGTCTATGTGTATATATTTATGGCAAATAACATATTGTACTCGCACATCAAATCCTTTCAAGGGTTATCCCATAAAAGCGTAATACAAAACCTTCACAAACAAAACCTTCATAGGTGTAATTTAGTTACTATCCATATACCATATAATACAAAAAATATTATCTAACTCTCTTTAAAAAGCTCCATTTGTGTGATTCTAAGTAATGAAATAGATGTTACTTGTAAAAGTTGCTCAGTAATAATAAAATAAAATAACCATCGAATATATTATTCCATTCGTTTAAAACATTAAAACGGAATTATAAAGAAACTTTTTAAAATATATGTGAGCGACAAAAAATGGCGGAAAATCAGGAAAAGCAGTGAATTTATCGTCCACGTCTGAAACAAACAAGCAGACATATATGTCAGTCTGGATATACCATTTTATATGTCCACAGTGCACACCTGTGCTCGCTTACCCTTCAAAAGTTAAGCTTATGACACTTGTGTGTTTTATGTTCGCTACGTTTTTTGTTTTTGTTCTCTACTTTATTGAAATAATAATAAGGGTCAGTTCACACTGCAAAGATACGCGTCGCGAGAATTTTAAAGACAGAAATTCAAAATTGAACTTTACTGACTACACGAAAGATACACGTTTCATATGTTTCATATGAAATCAGTCATACATTGGACATGCGCTGTGCAGTGCGGTGCAATTTGACATTCGAACTCTTACAAAGAAATATGAATCTCCTTATGTAATTAATAAAGTTCAATTTTGAATAGCTATGTTAAAATTGCAGCGCAGCATTTCATTTCAGTGTAAATTGACCCTAAGGGCCTTCACATTTATCACAACCACGTGTGGTAATGTGTGAACCGCAACGCAACCACATTGCAACCACAACGCAACCACATCGCAACCACCAGAGTATTTATACGGTTTATTCATAATATGACAACCTCTGTGGCTCAGTGGTTAGCGCATTGGCGCTCAAGCCGGAGGTCGCGGGTTCGAATCCCGCCAGGGAACAAAAAGTTTTCTGTGTTCCTGGCTGGACATGTATTAAATATGTGTATAATATAAAAGTATTAAATATAATTCCGTTGTCTGGTACCTGTAATACAAGCTCTTCGGATATACCACATATACCACGGGACCAGACTGACGTGGTGTGAAGCGTCCATAGAAAAAAAAAACATCAACATTTTGTCGGTGCCACATCGCAACGACAGCAGCTACAGATTCACCACATTTTCTCTCATTGGTGTGGTGTGGTGTGTGGGCCTTCCCATCCTTTATACATCATTCTCTCCTACAGCACCATACATTGTCGGGACAAAAGTAGGTTTTAATCCACCCCACCTATGCAAAAGTAACAGTCACACATATAATATGAAGCTTAATATGATGTTAAAGTAATAAGAAACAGTTAAATCGATATTTAGTTTAGTTTACCTGTATATTATGGAAACTAATAAGTTTCAAAATTTCTTACAAATATTTCCCAACTACCCGACGATGTGATGGCGCTCGCACACGCTTGGCAAGCAACTAAATATATAATTACAATAATATATTTTATCGGAAATATATTATGTTACTGGCTTTTGGCCGCGTAAATACAGTATGCCACGGGAACACTTTCGGCATAAAATGTAGCATATGTTTTACCATACCAAATTTCATCAAAATACGTTCAGCAGTTTTTGCGTGAAAGAGTAACAAACATCCATGCATCCAAGCATTCTCACAAACTTTCACATTTATAATAGACTAGCTTTTGCCCGCGGCTCCGCCCGCGTAAATACAGTTTCCCACGGGAACACCGAACTTTTGCAGGATAAAATGCAGCCTATGTTTTAATACAAAGCCTTAACTACTACCATACAAAATTTCATCAAAATCCGTTCAGTAGTTTTTGTGTGAAAGAGTAACAAACATCAATCCATCCATACATTCCCACAAACTTTCACATTTATAATAGAAGTAGGATAATCATTATATTATTTCCAAGTCACGTCCAGTGCACCTAAACCACAGTTCAGTGTTGAGGCAGTAGTCGATGTATCCAGGTAAACAATACGCTCAACTCCGCAACCCTCCGTGTGTGCCGGCCCCATACCTATACATCGCGGGAAGATGACCGCTACTCGTTGGATTAACTAAACCATAAAATTGTGGTCAGATTTGGTGGAGCTTAAAGATCCTTTGAAATTTCTTACTTACACACTTTTTGGTCTCTAGTCATTTTAATATGTGGTGTAAAATGGGTTTACTCATCATAGGATATCTATTCATCACAAAAGTAAATGTAACATGTGACCCTAATTTTTGACCAGATTATCCTATATAAAATAATTGAAGACACATAACCGCGCGGCCGATACTGAGCCGCGGTCGCGTGACCTTCAAAGTCGGTGCGACTTTATTTTTCTATTAATTACGAAAACATTTTTGTAATATTGTGGCCTAATATTGGGTAAAATATCTCATTCTGATAAAAATACATTCTGTATAGTATCTTTATAGCTTCAAGTTTCAACGCATATTTGCTACGAGCGTAGATGGCGTAGCACGTCTCTACTACGCGGGCTACGGCGTAGGTGTCGTAGTGATAGCGTTAGCTACGAGCATAGCTACGTATCTACTATCAGGGAATCTAATTCATAAGCTGGTTGACCTTGTCATAATTTGTGCGTATTATCATAACATAATGATATCAAATTGACATGTCATCGACAATTGTATTGTGACTGCATGCCGTCATTATAATACAAATAAATATACCTGCTTATGAATTAGGTTCCCTGACAATTGAAAATAATTATTTTATTTGTATGTACTGTAACGACAAACTGATATTTGCTATAAGCCATTCAACTAACGACACAAAAAAGGTAAAATATTTATTATAACGAAGTACTTTTATAAAGTTAAATTCTTATAAGGCCTAACTGTTTCACTCAAAGAGCTCAAAGATCTTGTATAAAACTGAACATTCAAAGACTACAACTCACAATTTAGATTTATTTTATTCCTTTCTATAGTCTTTGTTATATTATTCCAATAAAGCATTTTCAACACAATGGTAATTAAAAATAAATATTGGCATTGGCTCCGACATTTTTCACTATCTTTTTACAATACCACAAAGGGCCTTCGTATTTATGTCTAATATTTAAAACGTCCTCTCTTATTCACTGACATTGATCATATTAAGCCTTACGCTACTAGTAATAGGATATGTTTTCCTTTAAGTATATAAAGAAAATGACGATTAGTCAATATACGTATGATAGGAATTAGTGTGTCACCTCGCTCCACTCAGGAGTTTTACTATGTTATTAAGTAGCTGATCTATTTTATAATTCTGAATAGGGATAAACTGTTATTTGCCTTTCTTAAGCGGCTCCTGTTCTATATTTAGCAGTGTCTTTTTGACGACATTTTATGTTGTTACAAGTAAGTCCTATGTTATTACTTCAAATTGGCATACAGTTAAACTATTAATTTTAAACGTAGTATGATTGATGACATAACTGTATATTGTGTTATACGACCACTTGACAGGCTAAAATTTTCCCATAAGGTCGTTCCCAGAAAAAACAGCATAGGCGTAGGAACGACGGCTAAGGCACAAGCTGTGCCGGGGCCAAAATAAAGTGGTGTTAATTTCAATATTTTAACAAAATATTGTTTTAACATACAGCAAATTATTACATAGTGTCATAACAAAGAGAGTTATTACAATATATTGGTTCTAATTACCCTCTTTTATTGAGGAGGGTTATTATCGTTAATTTTCTATGGATTTTCTTTATTCCTTCTACTGTATTGTTCCATAATTGGGGACAATCATTTTAATTACTTCCTAGACTTTAATAAATAATACGAACAGTTCTTCTCAAACATTTATTAGAAAATACATTTTTTTTGAAATCAAGAAAGTTGTTTAACTATTCAAAACATAATAAAGCATACTAACTGTAGAGGGCTACGACCTCTTGATTTGTATGTCCTCTTGTGTCTCAGGGGTGATGATAATAATACAGCAACAATTCTTATATTCTCCTTTATTGGTGCTTAACACTGACTACGTATTACATATGAGGTATATGCCTAACAGAATAACATGCATCTACACTATTTATAGCCTTTAGGCCAACTGAAATAAACTAACTAAATAGGCTTTACTTCATGACATCTATCAATGTCAAAAATGATATTGACACTTACTTTTGTCAATATGCAACACTAACATCCGACTAATTAAACGATAATTAAATTAAGTGACACTCAAGTCACATGCTGTCCTTGTCATTTCAGATAGTAGAGACAGCGACAGCCTGTGAATGGCCCTTCCATTCCCTCTTAATTTTGATAAGCGTTTCAGTATGAAAATTAAGAAATCCATTATTTAAGTATATATATTTTTTGCTCCTAGTTCCTTTTTTACAACCTAATTTCCAAAGAAATTGTGAAAAGGGAATAATATTTTTTTCCGCTTTTATAACTACGTAAGCATCATTACGAAAATTTACCTATCTCATTTTATGAACTCTACTATATAACCTACCTGCAATAGAAAACACTTTAAATGTGAATTATTTTAAAGAAGTATCGTAGAAGAGTTTAAATACTAGTTTATAGTTACGAAAATGAAAAAATCTTCCACTTTCGCAAAATACATTGTTGTGAAAACGGATAAAAAATTAATTCCGTTTTCACAACTTGTTAGAAAATAAAATTTGGAAACAGAACAAGTTCTTAGTTCTTGAACTGGCGCTTATTGCTAATTCCCTACTCCTATATGGCACGATTATAAAAAAAACGAAATAATAAACTATTTAAGTTTGGGAATCACTGGTTTACTAATGTGTCCTAAAAGTATATTGTTGGGTTGTAAAATTGTATTACACTCTCATTTGTAGTTATTAATAATTAAACGTAAACTTTCGTATTGTGATATTAAATAATAATTATTAAATTATAAAATGGTTTAATATATAAATTTTGAAAGGGTGGAGGAAACATTAAAAAATTAAATAAAATGCTATTCAATTGTATAAAATATTAGGAAATACAATTAAATTGTCATTATTGAATATAATATTGGGAAAAAATTATATAGGTAACAAAATTTTTAAATATTTTAATCGCATTTTGTCCACAATATTTATGCATTTTCAAAACTAAGCAATCGTCATTTGTTTTCACAATGATGACGATCAGTTTCGAATACATTTTGTCAACAATTTTTATTACAGCAACACTACGAAAAGCTGCGATGCCATTGGTCAAAAATCTCGAAGATTGATAATAATGACATTTCAAAATATTTCCGTGATTTTCCGCAACATGCTGTAAGGGTCGGTTCACACCACGACGCGACGCACACACAAGTCGCGACGCACGGCTGCATTTAAAATTGAACTTTATTCACTACACAAAAAGACGTTTCATATGACATCAGTCGTACACTGTACAGACATTCGAACTCTGTCAATAAAAAGTATTTTCTTGTATAATGAATAAAGTTCAATTTTGAGTAGCTATCTTTAAAAAAATTCACTATGTAACATATCGTTTCGCTTCGGTATGAATTGAACCTAAGTTATCGATACAATGCGTCATATAAATTTCTCCGCTCTATACATAAAAATTATTTACCTCGCGCCTGGTCCGCGGTGATGTATCACAGGACAAAAGCGGTCGGCACCGGGGTGTGAGTAATGTTAGGGGAATATATTACGTGGAGAATGTTCGGCGAAATTGATGGAACACCGATTTTCTTAAACGTTGTTTACCATGTTTTATCTCAAATCGGAAACCACTAGAAATCTGTATGTCGTCGAGTTATAAACGGCCCTAATACTTTGTTGAATTTTTATTAGTTTAAAAATTATACAATAGTAAAAACGCATTTGTTTTAAATCAGCAAAATTCTTATATTTTCAGCATAAAAGTAGATCGAAAAATGCAAGAAGAATGCAAGTAAGAGTACAATCAGTTCCTAAATAAAAGAGTTGTCATGTAACTTAAGAAGACTAAAAAAAACTAAACTAAACTAAAAAAAAAATTTTTGCTATGATTGAAAAACGAAAAATTACTTTTCAAATCCATATTATGTTAAATGTGACATTTTGACGTGATAACGTCTTATAAAGCGATAAACGTCGGCTGCATGTACGAAAAATCGTCACGTTCCGCCTGAGCTGAGCGTGCAAGCGAGAGCGCGGAGCAAGCGATAGAGAGGCACGATCGGCCTAAGCGTTCGGCTTGTGATGACGTTATCACGTAAAATTATCGTCCGTAAACCGACTTTACAGACAATCATTTTTTTTGTTATAACAATGATATACATAAACGCAGTATTGAAGTTCGTAAAATCAATTTTGTATTTATCTTCTTACATTTTCAATTGCTGTGACGTAACTCGTGCATAATTTTATTGTATAGAGCGTCTTTCATAAGCTCCAAAGATCTCACTTTTGTGATATCTGTATTTCAAGGCATCTGGCTAATTATGTATGTACCCTTCGAAAAATCAATAAAAAAAACTATGCCTGTTCCTCATTATAGTTTGTTGATTATATTGTGCAAATATCTTTAGCGTTGGTAAATAATAAACATTGTATAAGTATGTAATGTATCTTAAAATATCATAAAAATTAAGAAGTAATTCATTGAGCGTTCCCACTATTATTTGTTTCACTTGTAATATAGAATATATTACAAGTGAAACAAATAATAGATACAATAATACAATTTTATTAGAACCCACCAAACCCAATTCTCAGTAAATGACGTAGAATAATCAAATACAAGTCACAAGTCTCAAGTGAGCGTGTAGCGTGTCTGGCTAAGCGTGACGGCGTGAAATATGACGTGTTACCGCCGCGCAGCCAGCGGGACAGGGGCTCCCAGATAGTTTCACGCTGCGATTTACTAGATGTGAGTTATCTAGCGATATTGGAGTGGAACACGAATACATGTATACATATTGTTATTTGTTATTTGATTTATATAAATCAAATATATATAAGGCTAAGACTTTATTTCTCACAAAAATAGTCCTAATACTATTATAAATGTGGAAGTTTGTGAGGATGGATGAATGGATCGATGTATGGATGTTTGCTACTCTTTAAGTAGTAGTTTAAGCTCTGGATTAAAACAAACGATGCTTAATGGACAAACATTTAAATAGTTACGTTAGTATAAACAGTCAACATTTTATTTTTCATATAAGACACTACACTTTGCATTTACAGTTCATACTCGTAGCATCGTAATCTAAATTATAAAGTTACTTATGACTTAAAAAAATTCAAACCTAATCTAACCGGTACATTATTAAAATATTTATTTTATTCATTTATGTGGTTATGTGGTATTCAGTAGATAAAATTTTAGTTTCTTTTCGAATAAAGGCAGTAATTTTATTGCTGTTATACATTTTAGCACCTTCAAACCTAGTATTTTTAATCTCATAATTGGAGCGTGGTGTATGTAAACTTATATTGTTTGCATTTCTGAACTGGCTTAACTGGGTGTGAATTTGTGGTTTTTTGGTAAAAATAATTTGTGAGTGTATATCTTTAGTTAGTATTTTTCTAATTAGTAGGCAGTATGGAATTTATAAATTTCTCTCATAGTAATGACCGTGTGGTTTGGTACTTTTGTAGACAGTTTTAATTAGCGTTAAGTAGTCATAAGTAAAAAGTGTTTTGATAATTTTAGTATGTTTTTTTAGAAGATTTTGATATTCTCTGTGGTGGTAAAATCCCCATACATCAATTAAGTAGGTTAGGTTGGATTTAATGAGGGAGTTGTACAAAGAGAATGTTATAATGCAGACGTATGTAGTAGCACAGAGTAAAAATATATCCTAGCTTTCTTTATTCTCTGGTAGTAGTAGTAAGTAGTAATTATCACATTTGTAATATTAGCTTGTAACACTAGATTTCTAATCAACATGTAAAATATGGTGTCCCGTAAAAAACTTTTTTGTATTAACTTAACAAAATACCCCGCAAAAGTTGTAGAATTTAATGTAGATTAAGAAATTAATAATAGAAATTCAATTAAACTATATCTTCAGGGCGCCTACTTTGCCTGCTACTGCTACATTGCTACCTTTAATAATAAGATTTGAATTTACATTTCCTTGATGCCATTAGTCCTATAAACAACGTACAAGCAGATTGAATTTCATAGCATTTACCGAAACTCTGCTGAAGACGAAATCGAAACCCGCAGCAAAGTATAAATTACAAACATGGTGAAATGAACCGAAATTAAGGAAATCAGACGTATTTTTTTTTAAATGACATTCATGTACTCGTGGTTTTGCCTTTTGTGTACGTTTCATTTTCGAATATCTGAACCTCAATTCTCGTATTCAAAGTAGACTTTCATTTTCCTTTGATTGTATTATAAGTGAAGCGACTTGTTATCGTAAACTGATTTTGTGACGTTTGGACCAATCAGGAGGCGTTAGACGTTTACGAGAATACCGGTTTGGCAGTTTTAGCGTATCGGGACTTGATTGTAATTGCATTATTGCAGGTTTTATTTAGCAGAATTGACCCTCAGGTGTCAAATGAGACATCGTTTTGTTTCCCATAACGATGGGGAATTTTAAACATTATCGAGTGCGTACAATATTTCGAAAGATTCTTCATAAATACGAAATAAATTTATAAAAAATCATAATAATAATTAATTATTGAAATTTACTCCTATAAAACCTGTCCTTAAATGACTTCTTTGCACTTTAACAATTTACCGTACGTGTTTTTACAATAAATATGCTTATGTTGTCTTAATATTATAAACCTTCTTTTTTTTCCTTACGAGAAGTTTTACCCCATTTCTCTACTCGGAATCAGGTGCTTATAAAGTTTCACCCAAATATCAGGGAAGGTATTCCGGGCGGGCAGTATTTGCTGGATTACAGCCTCGGTCCTGCTCAAATATTGACATTTCTGTTTTAATGCCGACGTCAAACAATCCACGATTAAGGCGCACTCCCGTTAAGGACAGTGGCGTCCTGCCCATTTTACGGCCATTTTTAAGGTTTGTTATCACTATTACGTTAGGTGATATCGTATTGGTGATACCAATGATACAGCAACACTTATATTGAGTATTCTTTATTTACGTGTTATACGATACATATCAGAGAGATGCTTATGAGAGACACGTATACACTAAACATAGCCTTTATATAACTAAAATAAACTAAGTCAGGCATCAAATTCATTGTCATTTTTAAATTTGACATTATACATTTTTTATTAGTACATTAATATGCAATAGTTATATCCTACTCGTAGTTGACCATCGTGTGAGAAGAGCAAGGACTATCCACGCGAATGCACGCCTACGTAAGCTTAGGTCTTCTAAAATAGGTCGCCAAGGAATAAAATGTTATTCATAAAACAGTAAAGCTCGACGCCTGAGTGGGTACGTTTAGATCGGAAATACGTAACGGATTGAATTCATTTTTGTAATAGACGCAGTGATTCAAAATCAGAGTATATAATTATTATGTGTAATGCGGTTTGACCCGCATTATACATAATGTTGAGTCGCTATGTGCGATAAGTTAAGTCCCAATTTCACCAACGCCAATTTATCTAAATATCATGCCACCTCTTTTAATAATACAAAGAACGAGAGATACATCATGATACATTATAACCACCGATTAACTTTAACAGACATTAGTGAAATTGGCACAAAATATAATAAATGAGAATTTTTGAGCGTCCAATCCATTGTCACGAACTAGCTGGCCGCACTTGGCACGCCACTAATAAGAGGGCGCATTTCGCAGGGCGGCAGTTCTGCGATCGTTTACATATCTATTAATATAAACTGCCAGAACAAAGAGAAGGTTTTGCTTGTATTTTACATTCTAAACGCTGTGTGGAAAAGGTGTGCACGATTGAATAATATATCTATGAACGCGTCACACCACGTCAACCTGGCGGCCAGCCCGTGCTAAGTACTCGAAGAACTTGTGTTACGAGCACCAGACAACGGGAATTATTTTTAATACAAAAGTATATTGTATAAAAATACAATACAATATGTGTTTGAGATTTTTATTATATTATACACTTAATCAATACTCATCCATGACCCAGGAATACAGAAAACTTTTTTGTTCTTTCGGCGGAATTCGACCTTCGCATTGAGCTCCAACGCGCTAACCACTAGGCTACAGAAGTCGTCGTAGCCTTCCTAATACTCAGTTTACTACTAAAGTGCGGTCGCGGAGCACCTCAGTTTATAAAACAATAGGCAGACGTTACACTTGAGAAGCACTGTCGTTAAATATGTTTTTCATACGATATACGTCGCTCAAAAGATCTTTGCCGAGTGCGGTCAGACTGCTTTTCTTTGTTATTATTTAAATCAATAGTTTTAACAGAAAGTAGTTTATACGATTTACAGCTTGAAGTTTAAAATTAATGTTTATTGTTATATATATATATAATTATATATAGCTTGTGTTCCTAAACTATACCAGTATTACTGGCCATTACGATCTGTCGTCATCGGTAGCTGTTATAATATGATCGAGTTCTAAAAGGCTACATGTATACTGGCCGCTCTCCGGTACAATTGCCGCAACACAGATCAAAGAAAAAGGAACGATAAACAGCTACATAGTTAGCTTTCGATTTGATTGCTCTACTGTGTATTTCCACGATTGTGTGGAAAAAATTATGGGCCGTTAAAGGCCGTTAAAAATGTTTCATCGATTTGGATCGTTCTATGGAAGCTGTTTCTGTGTATATTTTCTACTCTGTGGCCGCAGCCCGCATGCCAGTACAATATGGCGACCAGGCGTGACGTCAAATATTACTGGCACAGTTTAGGAACACAAGCATTGATAAGGCCAGAATAACACACGTAAAGGAAATAAATCCAAGCAAAATATCCTAGTCAATATATATTCAAATTTATGTATTTCCCTCCAAAAAAACTAGGGAAACGGAAATTCTCCGGAAAATTGGCGGCACGCAGGCATAACTCGATAGTGTTCGCTTTATATTTATTCATGCAGATCGGTACTCTCCCTGGAGGCATTATGCAAATGTCGCCCTTCGGCTGAACACAATTAGAAGTGATTATTCTGTGATACTCGCAACTCAATTTTCAAATTTTTTTACGGCGTCTTTGAAATGCTGAAACATTGTAATAACATCTATATTTTAAAATAGCTGACTCCCTTGTTCTTGTCAGTTTCTATTTTCTTTTCAGAAGGCTTTTTTGTTTTTCAATAGCATTCAATAGCATCTGCCGAAGCCTCCAGTAGTTCTTAACAAGAAACGGTTGCCTATTTACTTAAGTATTTCAATGTCAGACTTTTCGTTAAAGAATGGCAGTCAGAGTTTAGTACTAGTAAAGTACGGTCGTGGAGCACGTAGAATTTCGTACATTGACTTTTCGCTACTTGTCTCTTTCACTCGCGCACGAACATATTTTGACATTTGCTTTCCGCAGTTTAATCCTTTGAAAAGGTTTAAAATGTAATCCCCATTTATTTGACACAATCTTCGGAAATCAAGATATAATTTACACTTGTACATGAAGATTTATTCAAATGTACGTCATATCCCATCCTTAATTTAGAAATCATTGCTCGTACATTACAAAATTGAACTTTTTACTTTGATTATTTTCATCTTTTGTGTCAGTTTAGGTACCTACGTATTGTCGACGGCGCCCTACATCGTGATTATAGCCTTTGACGGAGCCCCTTCGAGCGAAGCGTGGCAACTTTAAATATCTCGATGTAATGAAAAAAAGGAAATAATTTTAAACATCCTCCACCATCTGGCGCCAACGGCCAGTAATTTGTGAGTATAATTTTCTACGGAGAAAAAAGGATTTTCCTAAATTGTCTTAACTGGTTTGACCTTGCTTTGTGATTAAACTGCACGTAAAACGGTGTCAATTTTTCTATTCTTGTGTATTTTTATTCCCGGACTGAGATTTCAGACCCGCCAGACTCCCCTTATATTCTTAGTGATAAAATGTATGTCATATTGTAGTATTGGTGTGTACAATGAACGTATGCATACCCGCGACTTTATGGCGCAGGACAACTTTTTGAGGACTACGAGTCTGGCGGGCAAATTGCAGTAGGTGTTTAGCTATTTTAAAAACTATACAATTGGCACACCACACTTACCACCCCTGCAACTCCTATATAGCGAGGATCGACAGTGACAATCAACCACGAAAACCCTTGCACACGATCTCAGAGGTGCCACCGAAGAAATGCTAAATCTGTCTTGGGACCCGCAACGAAATATAAAAATTATACAGACAGTGCATTCTACACCCAAAGTCCGATTCACTTGATTAAAGCATTACAAAGCACCCACCAGACGCTATAAAAACTTTCACCCCGTAACTTTTTCCGTGATTTCCTAATAGAACGAACCCTTTATGGCTTAACAGAGTTTCGTCAGGTTTAAGGCGCTGTAAATACACCGTGCCCTTAATAAGCCCACCATAAAGACACAAATGTTCGCGTGACAGTTGCGCGTGCCTTTCCCGATATTTTTGTCTTTGTATTACACTGTTAGGGTCAGTTCACACCGCGACGATACGCAATGCTACGCGGTGCAACATTTTAAAGATATCAATTCAAAATTGAACTTTAGTCACTACACAAAAAGATACACATTTCATATGACATTCACTGCGCTGTGCAGCGCGGTGCAACATGACATTCGATTTCTTATAATGAAACGTATATCTCCTTGTGTAATTAATAAAGTTCAATTTTGAATAGCTATCTTAAAAATGCCGCGCCATTTCGTGTATCGTTTCATTTAGATGCGAATTTAATTTGCGAATAGATTTTGCAGCCATTTTTGCCCCGCGGAGGATTTGCGGCACAAAATCATGAATGGATGTTTGTTACTCTTTCACGCAAAAACGAATGAACGGAATTTGATGAAATTTGGTATGGTAGTAGTTTTAGCTTTGGATTAACAAATGATCTACTTTTTATCCCAAAAAGTACCTATAGTGTTCTCGTGGGATACTGTATTTACGCGGACGGGGCCACGGGCAAAAGCTAGACCTTTATAACTGCGAGGAATTAATTTAAAGAACAAAGAAGTGGGAAAAATTATTAATTCCCGGTTTCTGAAGATTTTACATAAACTCTAAATAAAATAAACTAAAAATGGAGGATAAAAATATTTTGTTTTCCTATAATTCCTATAATGTCACTTACCGAATTATAGCAAAATAAAATTTATAATACCTATATAATATATTATTAAAAGGAAAATTTTAAATTTTAATAACTCCTATTATTATTGTTATTGTCACATAAATTATGTAAGGTCAAGTATTTTTATATTCCAAGCGTCGCCTAACCGCTATGGTTTAATTATTTATTACGTTTATTTATTTAATAAAAATTAATTATTACGAATCACCTATTACGAGCGATCTCAAGTTTCGCGCATAGTCTACGCTCGACGTACCTAGTGCCGCGCGCGGCGAGCTCGGTATGCGGCGCGGGGGTGGGCGACCAAGTGCGGCGACCGGGCAGACCGATTATAATATAATTATATAAAATTATTATATTATACCGAACGATATATAACACGTGAGGGCAGACGACGTTTTCGGTATAAATTCTTTTGTTGCAATCTGCGACTACGAGTACACCTGTTTTTCTCACTTAGCGGTCCCTCGACGCGACGACGCTTGGAAAATTAAAAAATATTTGAACTTACATAATATATGTGACAATAATAATTATAATTAGGTTTAAAATATTATTTGTTAGTTTTTAGAGTGTATTTTTTTGTGTCGAGGGGTTTCTATAATTTTTTAGTTTACTTTTATTTTGTCCTTTTTAAAGTAGGTATCAATATTAGGAATTTATAATGATTAGTTAGTTGAGTTAGTAAGTTAGTTAGGTACTATGTGTCATATTAGTTTTAATTTACTAGATTAAGTTTTAACTACCTACTCTAAGGTTAGGTATAATTTTAAGCTGGGCCGTAACAGTGCATAAGCTGCAAGGGACCATTGTGGATAAAGCTGTCGTATATTTAGGGAAAAGAACATTCGCGAAAGGTCAAGCGTGCGTGGTACGTTAAGTCGCGTAAAGAGTCTAGTGCAGGGTGTAGCTATTATTGAACTGGACCAGAGAAAGCTTTTCAATAATCCACATTGTCATCAGGTTTAGCAGAATTGATAAGACTTAGGGCAGATTTTTCAATCGTCAGATAACTTTTATCTGAGGATTAAATATGTGACTTTGACTTTTCATACAATAGCTGTCAAAGTCACATATTTATTCCTCAGATAAAAGTTATCTGACGATTGAAAAATCTGCCGTACGAAGTAATAATACACAAACTTAAGGCTTAATTCCCACTGCGGCAGAGTCGAAGCGACGCGACGCATCATTTCGCACATTGGAAGTGGTGTAGACGCGCTTCGAAGCGCGTTTTCTTACTTTCGTCATACGAATTTGAACGTTACTCAATAGAAATAGAGTTGAATATACTAAAGAGTGTAAGCAATTGACGCGTCGCGTCGTTTCGACTCTGCCGCTGTGGGTATTGAGCCTAATTGATCCCGTTTAATTACCCACCTTCGAAATCTAAACCTTACCCTAACATGTCATATTTAAAGTCATGGTTACTTTACCATGTTCTTTCAATATCATTGAAGTAACACGGTACCAAATTTCGAATCGATAGGACATAATATGGAAGGTTGTCAGAGCTCTCATCAAATATTAAAGAACTGATGATCTTCAAACGGCTGATCCGGTCATGGTTACCTCACCATGCTCTTTAAATGTTGTTGAAGTAACACGGTACAAAATTTCGAATCGATCGGACATAAGGAAGTTAGTCAGATCCCCCCATCAACTAGAAAAGAGCTGATGATCTTCAAACGGCTGAACAGATCTTCATGAAACATGGCTAAGAACACTCGGAATAAAATTATCTGTGACACAAAACAAACTAAACGAAAATCAGTTCATCCGTTTGGGAGCTACGATACACAGGCAGACACCTTAAACTTATAACATCCCTCTTTTTGCGTCGGGGGTTAAGAGGATTTTTACTAATAAAAATATTTTTTCTGTGTTTGTGACACCGATCAGTAGTAACTAGTAATGTCAAATACGAGTTACTGACCTCATTGGTCAGTTAAGTTAAGCTTATATATCGCTCTTTTTTGTTCAGTGACAACTGACAAGTTATCGAACCAATAGCGCTAATGAATAAAAATACCGACAAATTAACCTCAGAAGCCGGAATTAGTAGTTTTAATTGTGACTTTGCCATTTTAAATATTTTTAGGTTAAAGGTTTGACCAACGAAGTGGGCAAAAAGAATAATTGTAATTTGAGTATAAAACGATTTCTTTTAAGCAATTTATAATAAAATTGCAGCATAATTTAAGAATCTTCCATTAATTAAAGCTATTCATGTGAAAAAACAAAGATATTTCTGGTATAAGAGTGAATTTATACGTTTCCCGGCAGACCACTGTGGATTAAGTGGGCCGCCCTTCCGACCGCGGTCCCTCGCCCGCTTCCGGCCTTTGCAGCCCAGAACAAAGAATACCTGTGGTATAAAACATTTCTTCCTACTTCTGCGAATGTATCTTAACCAATGTTATAAATATGAACGTGGGACTGTTCGTTTGTTTGTTATGTTGTCAAATGTCTTTAAAATTTATAATTATTTTTCAAGCTAAACGTCTTTACCAAAGCAGTAAATCGTGTGCCAAAAGCTTCTATAATTGATTTTGTGTGATTGCTATTACGTTAAAAGATTTTATTTTCCTATTTCTAAAATAATCCCTTCAATCCGCGAGTAAAAGTCAAATGACAGGTGGTTTAAAGATTGAAATATTTTTGTTACTACTATTACGATAATATAAGGTTATTTTCACACTTAAGAGTTTACATGACGTAACAAACATAGCTTAGCAATAAATAATACCAGTTTCACACTAGCATTACCATTATAGCTTGGCATTAAATAATACCAGCCACCATTACATCTGTTCACATGGTGTAGACAGGCTGTGTTACGTCTAGACATGTAAACAATCCTGTGGCGTGCAGTATTTGCCAGCCATTGTGCAGGACTAATGTAAAAACGGCTTAAATGGAATCTGTCTAGGCTCAAAAGACTCCATTCTGCGCTGCGGTGGAAAGCATGTGTTGGATACAGTCTTGTGTTGCTATTTATTTTTATCACTATTGATCCAACAATAAACTTTATACATTTCAAATTATATTATGTACTATTACCTAAAAATTTAAATCAATTTCCAAACTAAAAATGCACAAAAAAGTATGAAATAAATCTTATTTTCTAAATAATTCCCCTATTAGTAGAGAAATCCCCTAGTAGACTAAAGAAATAGTTAAAATTCTAGCTGAATTTAAAAGGACAATTATTTAGAAAATAAGATTTATTTCATCCTTTTTTTAGGCATTTTTACTTTTAAGAATTCGGTTTAATTTTTTCTTTAAAATAATTATTTTTCCCTTTTTAGTCATATTTTTATTAATAACACATTTTAAGAAAGTTTAAAGGAAGCGTTCGAATGTATAATTGAATACGCCCCAAACTTCTAGGTATTGTATATAAGATAATGATGATGATTACTGTAAGTTACATAATGGCATATGCTTGCAGTTCTTAAAACAACGCCGAAATTTCCAAACGAGTATATTTAAAGACTGAGGAGTTCTGTTCAGTGCTTTTGGATCCAGGGTACAACCCTTGGCACAAAATTTTACTTTTTGGGAGCATATTCTTGATTTACTTCACAAAAGTCAAATCCCTATAGATGTCCCTATACATTTTGAGTTTCTTCGATTCCTCATGGATATCATCATCATCAGGTCTCCACTTAAGTGACTAAAGGACCAATTTCGAATTACACCCTTTACAACAAAAAAGGATTTCCCAAATGGGTCCACAAGCGGCAGAGTAATATTCAAGGATATGTATCGATGTAAAAGACTATGAAAAGTACCTGTTATGAACATAATGTGATGATATATGGTGTGATGATGGTGGTGGCGATGATGATGATTACTGTAATTGACATAGTGGCATATACTTGCAGTTCTTTAAATAACGCCGAAATCCCCGAACATGTATCTATAAGGACTCAAGAGTTCTGTTCGGTACTTTTTGATCCAGGATATACCTTGGTGCAAAATCCTACTTTTTAGTAGTATATGCTGGGTATCTTCAGAAAAAGTCAAAATCACTATATGTGTCCATATAAATTTAGAGGAGTTCCTTCGATCCCATCATCAGGTCACCACCTTGGTATCAAAAAGACCAAATTGAGATTATAGCATTTACAGCAAAGAAAGAATTTTGAAAATCGGTTCACAGACGGCGGGGTAGTCGTTGAACATACAAAAAAAATATACAGTTGAACGTATAACTGCCTCCTTTTTCAGGGTTTCGTAATACATAAGGAACCCTTATAGTTTTGCTCTGGCCATTCGTCTGTCTGTCTGTCTGTCCGCGCTTCTAGCTTCTGTAATGATGAATATAAATGGATGAAATTTGGTATTAATCTTATACTTATTATAGATACTTAGCATCATAAAATAATAATTTTATATTTTAGGGGTGGCTCCCCATACATGTGAAGTGGGGATGAAATATATTATTTCATCCTACCCCATCGTGTGGGGTATCGCTAAATAGATATTTTAAAATTAAAAAAAAATTAAAAAAAAGGCAATTTTTTTTTACAAAGTCAACATTCACGAGTAATCGGCCTCCAAAGAGGTTTATAAGTTGTCCCCCCCCCCTGGCATTTCTAAACTATAAGACTTAGAATCTTGACATTTTTTCCATGCTGATAGATCATGTTAAAAAATCTTTAGGAAAATTATTTTGAACGAAATCAGACAGTAAGTTTTGAAGTAATTTGAAAAAAACCTTTTACGCGGTTATAGTTACGGAACCCTCCTTAGACATGTCCCGACATGCTCTTGGTGAGGTTATTGGAAGTCGGTTAATACAATAGACTATGATTTTCTATAAAAATTGTTTGTTTCAGTTTTTAAACTTTGAGATAAACTTAAAATTGAAAAATTTATTGTGTGATTTTTATGGATATAATAATAATATTAGGTACGCTCGACGATGAAAAATCAATGAAATTCATAATTTGATGTTTCATATTACAATTCAGTTAATGCGGCCATTTTGGTAGTACTGGTCAATGTCACGCGTGTAAACATATTTCTAAATTTTCAGGAATTATTTGAGACTGTGTAGCTTACTCCTGTAAAATACAGAAGCCTGGAGGAATATGAAAAGGCACATGCAATTTTCTACCAAAGCGTATCGTTCCATAAGTTTTTAAATGAGCCTTTTACTTGAGTTTTTGTGTTGCTCCACGCCACGCGCCGTTCGGGAGCTATATAGTTCCCTGGCTAAATCAATTAGAAAAATGAAAGCTATGGAGTCGACCTACATTTCTTTATTTATTTCCTTTATTTAATTGTTTTATCAGACAAGTTTGATAGTTTTATCTATTTTCATAACATTTTGCGTTCAATAGATATTTATAAGTGTCAGTGAATGACCTGTATTTATATAATTTACTTTGTAAAAAAAAACAAATTAAAAGACATGTATTGTAATCTTTCTTATAATTAAAAATTCTATGATAATAGTTTTATCATAATATAAACTGAAATAAAAATTACTCACCCGCGCCATACATTTCTGTTCTCCGCAGTTCCTGCAGGTGGTAGGGTTTCCCGAAGGAACCATACCCGCAGGTAATTTCGCCTCATATTTCTCGCGAACGGAGAAATCAAATACTTTCATCGCGTTCTTTTCTACAGTTTCTGTTTGCATTCTGTTATTTTGCCATTTCCAATCTTCCTATTTCGTAGTTTTTACTCTTTTTTAAGTTTCTATCCTACTATTATTATAAATGTAAAAGCTTGTCAGGATGGATGGATGGATGTTTGTTTCTCTTCCATGCAAAATCTACTTAACGAATTTTGATGAAATTTGGTATGGCAGTAGTTTAAGATCTAGATTAATACATATGCTACTTTTTGTCCCAAAAAAACTACAGAGTTCCCGTTGGATACTGTATTTACGCGGGCAGAGCCGCGGGCAAAAGCTAGTATTAAATATTTTTGTATTTAATCCAATACACCTGAAAACCTACGAAAGCCTCATGTACATATTTTTAATATCCAAAGTACAAAGTACATGAAAAGCGCAGTAATTTCAGTCCCCACTAGGGCTTCCGTCTTTCCTTGCAATCTATGAATACCATCATCAGACGAGACGATTATCATATTTCAAGTGCACAACCAGCCTAGCGAACCTGCTAAGTTTTCTAAATTAGACCTTATTGCCTACGTTATAAAGACTATCGTGAGAGATTGAGGGTTCTTAAGGCCATGGTGTCGACATGTTAGGGAGAGAGCCTTAAGTCACCCCTGTCAATCCGCCCCTGGTTTGTGTGGTCTCATACGAAATATTTGCGGTATGTATTAACAGCTATCGCTTTCTATTGTTTTCCACAGAATACAGAAAATATACAAAATGGTACAACATAAAGAAAAAAATAACACAAATGAATGTCAGGATCTTGAATAAAAAACAAAACAGCGCTATATTCTTGCTTGCTAAATGACTTATGGCCCGTTTCAATAACCTATCTAATATTTGTTAAAAACGTCAAACTTACAGCAAAAAACCGTCAAATTATTGAATGGCGAGGTTTTTAACAAATAGTTATAGATAGGTTATTGAAACGGGCCGTTATAAGTATGATATAAATCTTCTTATTTGATTAGTCTTTTAAATTGGACCATATTATAAAAGGATAGTTGGTCAGAACATCATCAAAATTAGTTTGGTGGATTTTTATTTTATGTCACCGTAAATATGTAAATACAGTAATATTATAATATAACTAGTGAGATTGTGAAATGTCTAAAGATTATGACCCGGAACATATTAACGTATAAAACAACAATTTTGTAAACATATAAAAATGTAAACATATTAACGGAGTCATATTAACGTACATTTTAATATATTATTTTACGTTATATTATAATCTATCGAAAAGAATCGCTCAAATTGCGAAATGGCATGCGGCGGAACGCACCTTGCGAGCTGATTGAGAACGGCATATGCTCCGCGCCACTATATTTGTTTGTTAATTCGTTTGTTATTGACCGTGACATAATATTATATATAACAATAATGGGCTTAACACTGTGTCAAGAATCGTCTGCTTTTTCATGTTTTTTGGTACTATTTCTTGAATAACTATAATCTTCTATGTATAAAATTCTCGTGTCATAGTGTTCGGGGACACACTCCTACGAAACGGCTTGACCGATTCTTATGAGTTTTTTTTTACATATTCAGTAGGTCTGAGAATCAGTCGTAATCTATTTTTTCAACCTCTAACCCCCAAATTTTTTAATTAATAAAAATTTTTTTGACCAATTTTTTTTATTTCTATTATTACTTAATAACACAGAACAATGTCTGTCGGGATCAGGTAGTATCTTATTTTATAAAAACTATAACCCGACTGCGTAAATCGTACAGCCTATGATACTCGGGTTATTATTACGAGTCTATGACACCTCTTCATTAGAATCAGATCAGTCGCTTAGGTACTACGGTGGTAGAACGAACACCCATACATAGACTGCCAAAATCGTTGCCCTTCCTTTTGGCTTCGCTGTAGGTAAAAACAGAAAGCAAATTTTGACGCTTGTTTTGATGCAGTTACAATTTTTCCCGGCGACGACACATCGTAAAGGATTGCGTTACAAAGGCGAAGCTTTCCCGAACAATTACCATAAAAGCCCATGAGTGCTTGCTCCTTCAAACGTTCACCCATTTCACCATTTACCTCCATTCTGTTATGGGAATGTCACATTTGTTTCATATTTCCTCAACCATGTGAGGAAATACACGCTCTGTTTTAAAATGTATGTTTTTCATTGTCTCGAATGTGTGTCGAACGTAAGTTTCTCAATTATGTTATGTCGTATCATTATCAAGTATCGTCAGTTCACAGCGAGATGCGACGCGACGCTGAATTTTTAAGATAGCGATTCAGAATTCAACTTTATTCACTACACAAAAAAGATACACGTTTAAATGTAGTTGTTCGAATTTCGCGCTGCAACGAGCTGCGTACGAGGGCGGCACTGAAAATTTCGGGAATCAAGGAAGTGACACAACATTACTATTTAAAAATGTATTTATTGCTTTTCGAAGTATTCTCCGCGAAATTTGACACATTTTTCCATACGATGGAACCAATCATTGAAGCAACCATTCCATTCGGAAGTTGGGTTCTCCAAAATGGCCGTTTTGTAGGCGTCCACAGCTTCTTCAGGTGATGAAAATCTCTGACCACGCAATTTATTCTTTATTTAGGGAAAGTATAGAAATCATTAGGGCTTAGGTCGCGGCTGTACGGCGGATGGTCTAATAATTATATGATTTCTTGCTGTAAAAACTCTTTTGTTCTGTGCGCGGTGTGAGAACTCGAATTGTCGTGATGGAGGATGATGCGGCGGTTGCAGTTCTCTTTACGGAGTTCAGAAACGACCTGTGGCAAACAAATGTTAGCATACCATTCTGCATTAACCGTTCTTTGTCCCTCAAGAGGAATAGTCGCAACATGGCCGGTTTTGGAGACAAACGTGGCCACCATTTTTTTTGCAACACTCCGTGAACGAACAATTTTTGTTGGCTTTAACACATTTTCGAACACCAAAACTCGTGACTGGTTTTTTGTTTCGGGTTCGTACGCGTATATTCAGGATTTTTGTTTCGGGTTCGTACGCGTATATTCAGGATTCTTCACCTGATACGATGTTGTATACAGCATTTGAGGATCCTGCGTGGAATCTTTCGAGAGTTCTGACGCACCAAGTAAAGCGAGCCGCTTTTTGCTCTTCACAGAGCAAATGCGTTATCCATCGGGAAAACAACTTTTTTACACCTAATTGTTCATGCAAGATTATTTGTATTTGACTCATGCCAATGTCTAAAGTTGCCTGAATTTCGCGGTATGTCACATGTCGATCTTCCTCAATCAGCTTACGCACAGCATAAACGTTTTCTTGGGTGACTGCAGTTTTTGGACGACCTTGACGGGGATCATCACTGAGCTTGACACGTCTACGTTGAAATTCAGCAAACCAGCGATAAATTGTGGTTTTGGATGGGGCTTCATCACCAAATGCAGAAATCATCCGGTCAACATGTTACGAGGGAAATTAAAATAAAAAGAGATTTCCCGTGACAATATATATATATATTAAAAAAGAAATAGGGGTCGTGGGCAGAAGGCCGTACGGTCTGGTCTAGCCTCTTGGTGTCTGAAGGGTATCGTAGGGGGTCTAAACCACGTGGGAACTTAGCTGAGGAAGGTCAAGGTCTTGAGTCCAGGGGTCTGGCACGTGGCAAGAGAAACGGGACGGGGGCTCCAACCTCTGGAAGCGTCTCCCAGTCACCGCTGCGTCTGTTCGTCGTAGATAGTTCGTCCGATTTCAAAAGCAAGTTTCAGTCCGGAACATCTAGCGGCGCTCTGAACTCCAGACGTAGGAAAAAAGTTGGATATAAGCCCTTTTAATCGGTGCCTTGAACCCGTAACGAAGTCGGCGGTGCTTGTGCCCGTAACGGAGTTCCCTGGAAATATTCATACCAGCGTGTGAAGATTGTGGACCACAGCAGCCATGGTTCTAGCCCCTAACGATCCAAACCATGGGCTGTGTGTCCATCAAAAAATAAGGGATAAGCAAAAAAAGATAAAAAAATAAAATGATATTAAGGACAATTAATTTGATACAAACATCCTGATCATTTGGGAAAAAGGGCGTTGTCCTGTCGCGACAACCCTTTTATACCTCTACTGACATTTGTTTTTTTTTTAACCGACAATTAGCGGTAATGCGTAATACAAATGCCACAATAAAGAAATATTAGAGATGAAGCTCTAGTTAGAAGCATTTGCCAATAGATGGCGTTGTATAGCACAAATTAGCTATTATTAATATCGACAACTGCTAATAGATGACGCTATACGCATCGTTATTAGTTATAACGATACGTTAAAAAAATGTACCTATGCTACAAACACACCGTTTTTGTGTTAAACCACTTCGAAAGTCATAATAAATTATCGCTCTAGAATTTTCTCGAGTCAATTCCATTTTCTCAACGACTAAACAAGTTTGACAAGACCTTGTGACAAGACCGAGAATCTTTTTTTCAATGAATAAACGGTATTCGATTTTTAAAACCAAGGAGTTTTAAATTTAAAAGATTTTAATATGACAGGAACAGTGGAAATATTCCATTCCCGATACTTTTAGTGCAGCCCTTGTAGCACGACGCCGCTCTTGCAATGAAACGTGTCTTGAAATCTTGAGTAGTGAATCACTAGTTTCGGTGTGAGCTGACCCTTAGTCTAATATTGTTCAATATGGTGTTCAATATGGCTTTTAAGTAGGTAATAGAGCAAGTTCTAAACTATCAATAACATAGAGTATTTACAATATTCAAAACCTATTTTTAGTTCAAATTGTTATATATCGCTATATTCAAAGCAACAATTGAAATATTGCAAAAACTTTAAGGGTTAACATCAATAAGTTAACCCTTAAAGTTTCTTCGTCAGGGAGCACATTGCATACAAAAGCAGTTCATATCCATTAGTTGTAATATTTTAGACCCCTTAGGGGGTGCTGGGGACCCCTAACCTCGGGTGCACTCGATTAGTCTTCGGAATGCGCTAAAAGCTTAAAACTCAATCCCTGCATCAAGGATTCAAGTGACGCCATCGACAATCCTACACACCTGTCGGCTGACGTGGTACAGGTTAAGAAATTAGCGATTTTAATCCTACTACTATTATGAATGTAAAAGTTTGTGAGGATGAATGGATGGATTTATAGATAGATAGATGTTTCCTACTCTTTCACGCAAAAACTACTGAACTGATTTCGATGAAATTCGGTATGGTAGTAGTTTATGCTCTGCGTAAAACGTAGGATACTTTTTATACTGAAAAAGTACAGTGCAACTAGCTAGTTCATTATAAAAAAATCCTTTGATCTGATGATAATACTTATGATTGGATATAATTTATGGACGTATTTAATTTTTAGGGTAGTTTTAATATTTCATTTTTAGGGTTCCGTCGTACTACACGGTGCCATTATAGTTTCGCTCAGTCCGTCCTTCTGTTCGTCTGTCTGTCCGTCCGTCTGTCATTCGATAAAATTTAGTTCACTTATAGATTGCGTATAGACTTTACTTTTGGCAGCATAAAATAAAATAAAAAAATATTTTAAGGATGACTCCCCATACATGTGAAATGGGGATGATTTTTTTTTTATTCTACCCCATTTTATGGTGTATTTTCGAATAGGTTTTTAAATAAAGGCGAGGCGAATTTATACACGTATTTTTATAATGTGAATCATTTTCGAGTAATCGGCCTCCTAAGAAGTTAATCTATGTCATTTTCAATCCACAAGAGGTAAAAACTTGTAACTTTCCATGCTGATAGATTGCCTAACACTCTTAGGAAAATTATTTTTCACAAAATTGGACAATAACTTTTGAAGTAATTTGAAAAAAAAAAAAACTATTGCGCGTTGAAGTAATTTTGTAGCTTATGACTTGCACCACACGCCGCCCTTTGTTTGCTACGCGAGTGACAGGTGCGCGCGCGCTTTACATCCGAACGAGCGCTAGCCGTCCGCCCTCCGCCCTCAGTCAGCCCTCAGCCAGTTTGCTTTTAGCCTTTCCACCACCACGAGAGCCCTTTGACAACTATTGTGTGTGTTCCGACTGTTATTTATTTAGAGTGCGTTCTGCGGCGAAAGAGAAAGGGAGCGTTTACGCAATTCTCTGAAACGTATCATGCAGCAGGCCTATATATGCTTTTAAGCTTGTATCTCTTATAAAACCTGAATATTTATATTACTTTAATATAAGTTCTCATTTGGCGCTTTTTTGCTATTTTAGTTTTTTTTTATAACGGGCAATTAACAAATACCTATGAACTACTCCAAAATACATTCAATCACTACCCCTAATTGTGTGTAAACTTGTTTCAGTGTGTTTCACTTTAGATATTACAACAATAATGTAACAATAAAATTATAATTATGTATACAGTTTTTAACTTGTAACCATGAGATATTTTAATTTGAAATATCCTTGGTTCTGAAAAAGGTATCTTCTACAGTATTTATTTCACTTAGGTTATAATTTTCAAGCTTGCAGAAGAAATTGCGAATTCATTCAAAAACTTCTAAAATTGGGTTGTAAATAAAGAACTTTTACCACTATTACTGGCTCACGTAGATTAAGAAAGTATAATAAACTCTAATTCTTTGTGAAAGGGTTCAAATTTGAATGGTGATCTAACATTGTAACGATTAGAATGCATGCTAGGTACTGCACAAGTGATTCATGTATGCAGTGAACATAAAAGGTAACGGTTCTGTGTTGTCCTGTTTTTATATAAACAAAGTTGGAAGAAGACGTGCAGCTAGCTTTAAATTGCATTGAAAGTGTCTAAATATTGAAATATACTTCATAATAAATGTTAAAAACGCTTTAATCAGGATAGAACAAAGAAAGACCAAATAAGAGTGAATTTAACTAAACAGTAAACACTTCCTAGAGCAAGTAAAATGTAAATAATCAAAAGTTATTACCCGACTACGTAAATTATATAGCAAGGGTATTGCCATTATTACGAATCTATTGACACCTCAGACCAGTAGTTCCGGCGCTACGGTGGAACATACATACATAGACTATCAAAATCATTACCCTTCCTATTGGCTTCGGCGTAATCGGGTAAAAAGTAATCGAATATCAAATTTCAGGTCTTATTCAATGTTTAACAGTGTTTAAAGAATTCAACATAATGTAAAGGTCCATAAAAATTCAAAAATGCTGCTTCACTTTAAAAGAGAGAAGTGAATTTTCACATTTATATCCTTGCGGCATATTTACCGTCTCTAAATTCCTTTTCTCCTTTCTTGTTCCATTCTTTATGCACGGACCTGCTTATTTCTGTCTAGTAAGACATTTTCATGACATTTTCATCACATTTCATCATTTCACATCACACAAGACACATTTACACTATACTATTATGATGAATAAGAAAGATATGATTGTTTGTTAATTGTTTGCATTGAATAAGGATGGGGATGGATCCCCCTTTTTAGTAATAAAATATGTTTTAAAATCAGCTGTGAGGCGCATCAGCTGATAATGTGATGTCAATGGCCTCCGCGACGAAGGTTTGTTTCATTCCTAGATTTTTTAAACTTTAAATTTTTTTCTGGCTAAAAGTCTGTAACTGATATTTGTTATATTGTTCGTTCTTGTTGTTCGTTATCGTTATATTGTATCGTCAGCCACATTTTTGGGTCCATTATTTATCCTGTGACGAAATGTCAGGGAGTGTCGTTGCGTTTGAAACGACAATGAGAATGAATAGATTTCCGAACATGGTGGAGCCATCTGCCCGCGACAGACTATGTGAAACACCATAAGTGCAAATACCACCCACGCAAAATTCTACTCTGATTTGCAGCTATAAAGTTGAGAATCGGTCGTGGGGTGGATTATACTGTCTTAGACGTTACCTATAAGTATTGAATCGTAGTAATGCGTCATTAGGTAAGTCGTATGGCATTCTGCTCCCCTCCGAGATTCGATTGATATTTCCTTCCGCCCTTCCCCTCCAGATGTCTGTTTGTCTACTTATTTTACGTCATTTCCTAAGATACCCGTACTTTCTTTTTGAGTGAGTTGTTTAAGTGTAAATTTGTTTGACTGCTCGCTGATGTTGTCTATAAGTTGCTTCATAAACCTCTATTGAATTGAAAAGTTGATGCGGTTATTGAATAACAATGGTTCAGTCCTCCGAGCCGGATATATTCTGTTTTTTTTTTTTTTACATAAATAATTTGAAAATTCTGAACTTGCAGAGAATTTACTCCCATACATTAAGAATTCACTATATTTTTTAAATTTCTTATAACATTATACAAAGCTACACCATCTGAAACGAATGGCTTTAACACTCTAACGTTGAAATAGCTGAAAATTGTGTTTATTTTCAAAATAATTGGTAAGTGAGTAAAAAGATTTTACAAAAAATACCAAGTATCTTCTTCTTAGTCTTATCCTAATTAACTTATTTGATTTCAAAGCATATTTATATAGCTACAATACTTGCTTGTTGACTGATTTTTTTAATGCATGAAATGTGAATAGTTTTAAATATGAGTAAGTTCTCAGAAGACACAGTGAATTAATAATCAATATCTTAGAAGATACATCGATATGTTTACATAATTTTCCAAGTCTCGTGATAAGGCTTCATAGAAAAAACCGCTGAAATAGCGGAACCTATGACGTTACGTGTTTCTAAAGTCGTTTATAGATCAGGAAATAATTCGGTTGCAGGAAAATAATTGCTAATATCTCCTAAATTTTTGCGTTTTTTATATGATGTAAGTAAATTGATGATGTAGTTTTTTTTACTAATAAAGCAAAAACTTTTTTTGTAATATTTAGATGCATCTCATTACAAAACTATACTTAAAACTTTATATTTTTTACATTTATCATGTAAAAAATACCTCAATATTTCTAAATAATATATAAATTATAAATTAAACTAAATATTTTACACGTATTGACGACACCCCTATTGACGACATCTGTGGCTCAGTGGTTAGTGCATTGGCGCTCAAGCCGGAGATCGCGGGTTCGAATCCCGCCAGGGAACAAAAAAGTTTTCTGTGTTCCTGAGTCATAGATTTGTATTAAATATGTGTAAGAAAATAAAATTTTTAAATATAAGTATGGTATGAAAAGTATTATTAGTACAGTATAGTATATTTCCGTTGTTTGGTACCCGTAAGACAAATTCTTCGAGAACTTACCACGGGACTAGAATAGACGTGGTGTGAAAGCGTGCATAGATATTATAATATAGATGTAAACACCAAGTACACGTTAAATGCGAAACGAATGTTTACTTCAATACTTTTTGTACACATTGAGCTGGTAATAAATAACTTCACAACAATACTATGTGAATCGCCCCACTATGCTTGATCTATCAATCTACTCTCCGCCCTTACCGTGTAGCGTCGGGATTGATTTATTAATCACAGGTACTTACAGGGCTGGCTGATTGATTCTATAGAATATGTGTCATTAGGGCAGGTGTATGTAGGGTTTCAGTCGAAAAGGCATAGGCAGAATTTCATAGTATAAAAACTATGAAATTCTGCCAATGAAGTTAGTTTCTCTTTTATTATATTTTGCCAAATAGGTACTAACCATGGTGCTTCTACACTGCACTTACAAAGTTGCCCACTTTTGTGCGACTTCGTCCGCGTGGACCCGTGGACATGGTACTCCCATGTGGAATCTTAACGGATGTCTACGACATAAGAACTATCTGCTTGCTTTCAGCGCAATTCGTCCAGTGGTTGATATCACACCATACATACTTTGGACCCCTATTTTACTCCTTTAGAGAGGAAAAGATTCAAAAAAATTTAAAGTACAATAATTTAAAGTACAATATATGTTCAATCATTTGTATTTATATTAGTCCGGATATTTAATTTCATAGAAATCGTTGAAGATTTTAAATTTTTACCATACGAACTTTCAACGCTTATATACCCTCAGGGAGTAAATTCTAATAAACCCTGAAACACGTATCTAATGAAATGTATTTAAGAGTATGATGTCAATTTTCATTGTAATCGGTGCATATTTAAATATTTTCTATACAGACTTTCAACCTCTATTTCACCCCTATAAGGGTGGAATTTTTAAAATCCCTTCTTAGTGCGCGTCTACATTGTAAATTAAAACTACTGTCCAAATTTCACGTTTCTACCGTTAGCGGTTTCGGCTGTGCGAGCGTCTATACGCCAGTCAGTCAGTGAGGACATATCATTTTTTAAATAGATAGATAATAATAGATATTAACGTGTGTTTTTGTGCGTGTTTCAATTGTCAAAAAATGATAAACATTCTGTAACATTATCTACGAGTATTGACTATGTTATGTTATCTTAAAATGTAATTAAACGTTTGATTACTTATATTACTGATCTGTGGGATCTCCAAATATTGCGATACGCAAGTTAATTAAAGGTGTGATAAACATTTTTAAATCTTTGAAAGCCCTAAAACACTATTTCACAGTACAAACAAGGCTTACAATGAGGCATGTAAGCCTCCTCGCAGTAACAACCACAGCACTTCAGACTGGTTTTCACAGGCGCTTTACCTGAGGACGTTCGTCGGAAAACAACTGACAGAGTCTGTGAAACTTTTATCTTTCCAAAAGTTGACTTATCTTTGTTTCTGTAAATCTTTAACTCGTAGAAAGTTTTCCATCGACTTATCTTAGATTTCATCAATAGAATATCCAGTTTTATTGAAGTAAAACAATAAACGCCGTACGTCGCCATCAAGAAGATTATTTAATGAGAAATTCGTTAAAAGATAATTTGAGTCATTAAGTTATTATAGTAATTGTAGTAAGTATAGTGCAGTAGCAAGTGGGTAGAGAAATATTAATTTTGGTGATAAAAGTAAAATAATCATCAGTAATAATACATCAGTAATAAATGTAAAAAATAATACATCAGTAATAAATGTTGAAAATAGTTGAAACAAAATCATTCAGGATACAACTGTGACCATAACTTTTCAATTTCTCGGATGATCAAGGTGATATCTAGATATTTTCTTTCTTTTTTAACAGTACATGCCTTTGTAAGGGCCCTAGGGCAGAGTATTAGCCTTACAGCCGCCCATCTAAGCTGCTTATGAGAAAAATCGATTGCGTTTTGTCGTATTCGTTAGGGTGACCATCAGTTTTATTATGTGTAATTATTGTATGTCGTTAATAACAATTGTATTTTATTAAAAAGAAACAATTTTACTCCTTTCAATTATAAAACAGTCTACAATTGTTCGTAAAGATATGTCTTTATAAACAATTGTAGACCGTTTTATAATTTGACTGAAAGTAATGAGTTTTAATTATTTTATTTTTAATATAATTTTTATTTTAACAAATTTTGCAAACGTTATGCTTTTATTTATTTATAAACAGTGATATAATATTAATCAGGTAAAGGATATGAAAAGATTTTACGACTTATATTAAGATTTATCCTGCGAAAAAAAAATTCTAAGCTTAAGCTCAAGCATGAAAAAGTATTCAGAGACATGGATTCTCTAACGAATGTGCACAACAACTTTCATACAATATTAAGTATTATACCTCTTTGATACAACGTGGTTACCCCACTCGCTTCCTGCCTAACCCTACTGCGTCGACAGAATTAATTTCCTGTCCTATAACTCTCGTATATTGCAGGTTCGACGACAGTCGCGAGTGCCCCGATTTATGGGGCTTGTCCGCCGCAGCTCCAACGTAGATCCGCCACTGCAACATAGTGGCCACTAATACGTGTCTTAAGATTATCTACAGAGAGGCGAAATTGCACTATCGTGTTTGGTGCTAAGCACCCTCAATATTTTCTATTACATTTTTATTAAAAGTGACAAAAGCGACAAGCAATAATGTGTACTTCAACCACCAAAATTTAGCTCCTTATTCAAATAAATATACATCTATACATATATACAAAATGCATACATATATACGGTACTTACAATAAAATTCAATTTTTAAATTTTTAGCCAGTCCGTCTGTCTATTTGTTCCAGCTAATCTCTGAAATGGCTGGACCGATCACGGGGCAGATAGCTGGTGGTATAAGGAGTAATTTAGGTTACTTTTATCTTAGGTTTAAATAAATAGAGTTCCGTTTCCGTCAGTTCCACGCAAACGATGTTCGATCTAGTGGCTAATAAATATTACTATGATTAATCAACAGCATGTCATATAATACGGGCATATTTCACAATCGACGGACACTTGTTGATTTTGATTTGCGATTGATGATTAACTACACACTAGATGCTTGTGATTTGTGAAATAAGATTCCAGTTAACTTTTACATAACTTTGACATAGTTATGGTGAATGGTTTACGGATCGCTTTACAGTACAACGTAGTGTCTTACGGGAGTCGGCCTTTTTCATACATCTGTCATTCCCGTAGTAATACCGAGGGACGTTACTGTGTCTGCTACGGCGTAGCATTTTTGTGTAATCGTGATTCGTAGGACGTAGTTTATGTAGCACCGCTACATACACTACGTCCTACGAATTACGACCTATGTAACTTTTACAATATTTACATATTCATACAAGTGACCTTGAACGTGGAAGAGCCATGCTTCGGCACGAATGGGCTGGCTGAACCGGATAATGCCACGGCCAAAGAAGTAGAAAACCAGTAAAATGACGATTGCGTTGTGTTTGGCCGCGTGATTGAGGTTACCGGAGGCCCGGCCCAACCTGCTGCTCATTTCCTGGTATATTTCATATAAAAAAACCTATTTTACCTTAGAATATACTAAGTATTATGAATAAGGGCAAACTATAAACTAATGCGTAGGACAGTTGATACAACTTGTTAGTTTTACGACAGATTCCGACTCAAACGCGCCTGTCGCCCTTTGTAGTCAGATAATTAATTTCCATACTAATGAGCAGTCGAGTTATATTATATATTAAGTTATCACGCTCAAATAAATCAACGCCTGTACATTAATGTTGAATGTGAATGACAGGTATTTCTATAAATTATACTCGGAGTTTTTATCTCAGAGTAACGGAGATATATTATATATGACTGGGACTATAAATAAGATCCGGAATCCGGCGGGCCCGAGAAAATTCAGAGCACTGAAAATAGAACTCTCCGCTAACATAATGGAGTTGAAAATCGATGTGTCGACCGTCGAGCTGTCATATACGACAATGACATTTCGCTCGACACTTGTGTATTCGATAATAATAATATTTAGTATTGTACTGTAACCAGATGTACTTTTTGTGTTAACTAGCAATATTAAAATGTCAATATTAAATATTGTAAGTACTAAGCAATGCACCTAATAATAAATAATTCATTAATGTATTTGTGCATAAGGAATTGACGTCAAAAAGTGTTTAAAAAAACTTTTAGAACTTAAATTTTTTTTCCAAAAAAAGAAATAAAGTACAAAAAGAGACCACAATGCCCATCATCCTTTTAGAATTTTGCTTCGCTGCACTGCGACTCTGCAGTCTGCACTAGTATGAATTGACCTTTAGGAAAAACTCATTCTGTACCTACTATAAGTTCTAACTTACAAAGAAGAAAAGAGGTGAAGAGCATAGAAACCTATGGAATATAAGTAATATGGAAAGCCTAACAAACCACATAAGAAAAGTTCTTAGGAATTTAAGAGTTACGTGACATTTTCGTTTACGTGACATGTACGTTAATGTAACAACGTAACATATACCTGTCAAGTTGTCACAGGGCACAGGTGCAGATGCACAGAGACACTTACGGTAATCTACGCGGGGACAAACAACATCTCCAGAACACCATAGACTTAAGAAAGTCTATGGTGTTCGTATTGCTAAAAGGTGGCCCCGTTCGAGTTTTACGCCATTTTTACGTTCTTCTCGCCGGGCTTAGGTTATCATGTAGGCAGTAGGACGATTCTATAAGAGTTATTATATCAAAATTGTATTAACGATGATAGCTGTGTTCCTATGGAGAGTCTAGAAAATACCGGTTATATAATCAGGTCTGGTAGAAATGTAAGACGTCCTAAATTGTATATACATGAAAAATTTGATTAGATAAGTAGCATTTTGTTCTTAGTTATGTACTTATAATATTAATTTACGTTTTCTTGAAAAGGGAGGTGTTGCATAATACAGAAGTAATAAAAAGTAGAAATATCAATGTCTTTGTGACAGACGTCACAAGCACAGCCTATCAACTCAAATAAACTATCTAAGTTTATTTTAGTTATCCAAAAGACTCAAATATAAAAGGCAAAAGGCTATATATAGTGTAGACGTATCTGTGTTGAGCATCTCTCATACGTAATACGTACCTGTGTTTAGCATCTCTCTCATATGTAATACGTATGGATGTCTTGGAATTTTTACATTTCTTATCCAAATTATAAAAGTGTCATCTAGCTATTATGGTGGGAACGTGCGGCATGTAACACCTAATGCCCGGTGTACATTTGGCGATTTTCGCCGTGCGACGCGCGAATCGCTTGACTAATCGCCTTGTCATTTTTGTTGACAAAATTGCCTTGCGACCTAGCCGAATTGTCATTTACACGTCGATTTTCACCGTGCGGCGAAATTACGCACCATAATTTCTGAAGTAAAGCAGAGCTGTCGCATTCACTCGCGCGTCAAATCGTGCACGTGCGAGTGAGACAAAATATACAGACTGGATTTTGTAAATACGAAAAGTAGCCATCAGGGTGTGGAGGTGACCACGAGCGGTGACTGGTGGCGTAGACTGTGCGAGACGCGAGTGAAAGAAGCGATTGCGAATACAAAATGTTAACAGAATGTTAAACTAAGCGCACCAATGAAGTGGCGCGAGCGCGAACATTCTTGACTTAATTTAACAAAAATAAAAGTATGGAATGCAATCTGCGTGAAATTGATTTATCAAGTACAGGATATTATAAAATATGGTTTTTTATTTTTATTTCAGAGTTCGTACATTACACAGGTGACAGTCCATAGTCGTCAGTAACATAATCTTAAGTTGTTTGTAACTATATGTTTGTAATTATTACAATATCAATTGTTGTTAAAGATTTAAAAATACTCTTCATAGATGACGATGCAACTTATAATTATATTAAGTATGTACCTATTTATTTACAAATGGAATTTATAACTTAAATTATTTCAGTTTAATGCAAAATTATAAGTTGTCATTTTTAACTACTTAAATAAAATTTCCATGTTTAAAAGCTACTTTAGTGTGAAGAGTGAAAATAGTGGTGGCACGGCGCACGAGTGCATTATCGGTATCGCGAGCAGTGAGCACTCTGCGCAGGCGCACACCAAAGAACCGGTCCCGCACTATATCGCGAGAGTCATATCGATAAATAATGTCGATATGTCCAACTGACATTATAAATATAAAATTTTTGTAAATGTGTAATTGTGTTAATACACTACAATAAGTAGGTCAGTAGCCTACACCACCCCCCTCCAGAGACCGTCAAAGGCGGTAAAAGTCTGGAAATTTAACCCGACGTCCAGAACGAGTAACATATTTTTTCCGGACATCTGGTAAATGCTCAGCAAATAAATGTCCGTGTCTTCAAGTTTGTAGGTCTGTTAAGTAGGTCCCGACAAACCCTTGAGCTAACGATAGCCCTGGGAGCCAAGTACACGTGAGGTACCCAATTTATAACCCTATTTATTTATAAAACAACTTTTGATGTATCCATTTACTTAAAAATGAACTAAACGTTCGAAACTGAAATGTCTTTGTGCAATCATTGTAATATATCTTTACGTCTAATCTTTATCTTGTCAGTAGCCTACACCACCCCCCTCCAGAGACCGTCAAAGGCGGTAAAAATCTGGAAATTTAACCTGACGTCCAGAACGAGTAACATATTTTTTCCGGACATCTGGTAAATGCTCAGCAAATAAATGTCCGTGTCTTCAAGTTTGTAGGTCTGTTAAGTAGGTCCCGACAAACCCTTGAGCTAACGATAGCCCTGGGAGCCAAGTACACGTGAGGTACCCAATTTATAACCCTATTTATTTATAAAACAACTTTTGATGTATCCATTTACTTAAAAATGAACTAAACGTTCGAAACTGAAATGTCTTTGTGCAATCATTGTAATATATCTTTGTGTTATATTTTACAAATATATCTTTACATTACACTGTATTGATGGTTGGTAAGTTAGTTTTGTGGGGCTTGACTGTATTGGCTTGAACACTATGCCCCAATTTCACCAACGTATTGAAACGGCGATTAATGCTGAGCTTCGCTTTAAGATATGTTACGTTCTGTTACTGTTACGTTTGAATGAGAGAGAGAGAGAGAGAGAGATAAAATCCGAGTTTAGCGATAAGCGCGTTTAAAGAAATTTGCTGAAATCAGGGCTAAGCGTCGCTGAGGCCTGTTGTTAAGGTCTAGAGGTAAAAATACATTTTTTTTTTTTAGAAAAACAAATGGTGAATAGGTTTTGTCCGCGCAGAAAGCAATTGTGCTTATCTGGCGGGAACTAATATTATTGTTAATAAATAGCAGTTTATCCACAACGTTTGCGTGAAACAGAAACAAAACGTGGGAGATCCATGCTTCGGCACGAATGGCCCGGCGCGACATGATAAATACCACGGCCTCCCAGAAAACGAGCGTTTAAGGGCGGTGGTAACCGCTTACCATCAGGCGATCTTCGTTTAGTTAGTCTGACACGATTATTCGTAAGTGCCATCATCTGTAGACTGCATCCGCATCATATTAAGTATATCATTCCCCTTGAGAGAAGACCTAAAGGACACCTGTTTGTGTCTTGTGCACTATTAAAACTCTTCAAACTTGCCATTAGGCCGAAAAGGATTAAAAAGCCAGGTGCGAGTCGGGAATAGCGCACGGTCACGTCATGAACTTGTATTATTATCGAGCAGAAAGCAGCGAAAAAACTATAGCCACGTTTCACGAAATACTACCTGATGATAAACAGACGGACAGACGGAAGGAAAGCGGAGTATAAGTAATAGGATCCCGTTTTTAATCTTTGGGTACGGAATCCTAGAAAGAAATAAAGCTGGCTTTTACTCAACTTCTCATAAATCATCACTCGTCGATTTAAAATAAATGATATTAAACACCTGCAAAGCCACCATAAGAGAATATCACGATAAAACTCAATTAGCCTTCAGGAGAAAATTGAAAAAGTTAGTAAGTTTAATCGCGGCGGCGCGCTCAAGTTACACTCATATATTGTGAAATTTACATAATAATATTTATTTCGGCTTTAATATGGTTCCGTTAACCGTAGTACTTAAGAAACCCTTTATAGTTTCGCTCTGTCTGTCCGTCTGTCCATCTATCCATCTGTCCGTCTTCCCGTATTTAAGTATTTTTGTCTGACCGTCTTTAAGCTGGGACTAAATCAACTATGCTAGCGACTAAAAAATATGCTCCGGAAGCCGGAAGGCCGTAGAAAATTCTTAGCATTGAAAATAGAAATTTGTGCTAAAACAATCGAGTTGAAAATCAAGAGAGACGCGGCATATCGATTATAAAAATGTCCTTACTTTGAGTAACCCCTTTAAGGTGGTTAGGACAATGCAGGCTGATCACCTGATTGTCTGACAAGAAAGATGATGCATCGGACGGGCATGTAAAAAGTCGGACCCTTGTCTGATCTCTCGCCAGTCGTGTCGGTCATTCCCCCCACTAGGTTGCGTGAGAAAAGGGTTGCGCGTTTTGTCTACACAAGAATAGACATACTGACAGATCATATTATGGACAGAATGACAGCTTTCCTTTATCAATCTGTAATTTTATATATTCTTCCATAGAAACAAACCATTTCTGTGGTGGTTATGCTAAGGGTGCGTCTCGTTTCAATTAAACCGATCACCGTCACCGAAATCGGCCCGAGGAGGTATCTATTTGTTGTATACTAGGTGTTCCGATACACGTTGTTCTGTCTTAACTATGAACTGGAATAAATAAATAACCAAACGGATAAACTGATCGCAGCTATAAATATTTGATAGTCAAGTGATAAATTGAACACAGTGAACCTCTGAATAAGGAAACTAATGGAACTGCCACAATAACATATAGATACTTCATTATGTATATGGTATAAAAAACGAAATGATAAAAATAGTGACTTCTTTGTCTAACGTATGCAATAAAAACAAAACAACAGTAACTTATCAATACAGCTAACATTGGCAATATTTTTCGTGACGTCACGAGTGTGCCGTGTCCGCCATATTGTGACGCTGTGTACTTACGTACTAGACCTTTAATAATCTGTGACTTACGTTTTGAACTGTCACTTCGCCTGTTGAAAAAAATATTTTTTGGAGATATTTTGAAGATTGTGCTTATGTATATTGAAAAACCTATATTTTACGATGCCTAATAAGTGCAGCATAATAAATTGGTTGTAAATTGGTGCAACATCAAGCCGAAATCGGCTAAATGTAACATTTCACCGGTAAGTTATTTTATCTCTGTTTTGTTATTTTTAGTATTGTAATTTTGTAGATATTGTATTTTAGTATTGTATTTTCGTAGAAAACGTAATAAAATCATTAAAAGAAGTATATTATGTGTAGATTTCATTCAACTTTTTTTTTTATCTAAAATACTCTTAATCTTCTCTCTAATCTTCTTATCTTACTTATCCAAAATTTTCATTTTGGATAAGTTTTAATTGTCTTTGTTTTGACTGTAGTGATGTTCTTGTAATATCGGACGACTATAATAGTATCGATATTTTTTGTTGAACTGCGCGGTATTTCATAAGTATTTTTATTTTTGTTTTCAGGCTGCCACAAAATAAATACAAAAAAGTATTTGGTACCACCGGGAAGGAAAATTTACAATTGATTTAAAACATATTTACATATTATGTTCTTTACATTTTGATGAAAATTCATTTAACAGAACACTGGATGTCATAAGATTAAAAGATGATGCAGTATCATCTCTGTGTATACAGGTGAGAATAATTTAACATTACTATTCTTTTCTCTAACCTTTAAATCGACAGAAATTAATTCTGTTCACATTGCAGTGATTATTATTTATGAAATTTATCTGTTTTTAGCAACCTTCAACCCTACACCAATCGTCTCTTACAGCTAGAGATGATAATGGAGCCAACCAACAGAATGTAGAATTGGTATGTAAGCCCGGTACATAATATAATTTTACCAACGTAGGTTAGGACAGGCAGAATATAAATGTCGAAATGTAAAATGTTTTAATCATTATTATTTATGAACAATATGTATGCTTTCAGCAACCTTTAACACTAAAAGAATCTGCTCCTGCAACAACAGATGGTGATGCAGCCAGCGGTCAGAACATTGAACTAGTAAGTAATTACAGTGCACATCTAAGTTCTTACTGCTTGTGAAATTGTTATTGATACAACCAGATTTTTTAACTTTCGGTCAGTTCATTTTTGTAGTAAGCATTAATGATAATTTTTAACAACAGCATGTTATTAAAAATTATCATTAATGCTTACTATATTTAAATGTTCAATTTCGTAACTAAAATCTTAAATATAAGTATAAAATAATAGTCTATTTCAATATGGAATATTTACTATATAGCTTTTATTTATATAAGACTTTTACAATAAAGCTATAACAGCATTTTCTTTTCAGGATCAAGCTCTAAAGTTGAAACAATTGCATATACAATTGGATCTTTGTAAAAAAACTGAGAAAATTCTTAAAATTTATTTCAATAAACCAAATTTTAAAAAATATTATTTGTATATTTTTTCTTTTGTCGTCAATAATTATGGTGAACATGGTTTTGAGACCGATTCAAGCGATCATGATGCAAGCAATAAATATTTATTGATGAAAAGTGTAATTGAAACATATATAGATAAAAGATTTTATTATTTTGGGAAAAAATGTGCCGAAAAATATCATTTCGAAATTATTTCAACAAAATTGTCCTTTTCAGAAATGAATAATGTAAATAAAAAAACATTATAATATACGAATATTCTTTTTTTAGTAGTACCGAAACTTTGATGATTATAAAATATCGAGATTGGTGATGATTATTCATCACCAATCTCGATATTTTTGAATACTAGCTGCGGCTGCACCCGCATAAATATAGTATGGGGTATCCCACGGGAATACTATACTTTTTCTGGATAAAAAGTGGCATATGTATTAATCCAGGGCCTAAACTACTACCATACCAAATTTCATCAAAATCCGTTCTGTATTTTTTGCGTGAAAGAGTAACAAACATCCATCCATCCATCCTCACAAACTTACACATTTATAATTCTATATATTATACTTCTATATATCTATATATTATATAAATATAATAGGATTGTTCTACGTGTCTGCGTCTTCGCCTCGGGCGAAGTCGTGAGCAACCTATGTCATATGGCGTTGGATAATTATTTACCATTTTACATGACATGTCGGAAGTTGGTGTCTTATATTTTACAAATTACGAGGGTATTATTACAGACGAAAGCTAGTGTAAATAGTAAAACTCAAGTTTAAATTGTATTATGGTAATGTCACAGAGTACTTTTAGACTAAGTGGACATAAGTTTATGTAAAATATAAAGATAAGTTTCATCGATAATTTTTTCGACAGATTGGTGAAAACACTCGCAGTAGGTATCAACACTAAGCCGCCATGTTTAGCCGCGTAGGACAGGTATGCACGATTTTTTCGTAGGTATGGCAGTTCCATTAGTTTCCTTATTCAGAGCAGTGAACAGATAGGATCATGTAGAGCGTCGCGTCACTTTGACAGCTCGGAATAGGAAGCGTCGCAGTAGTTTTGCCGCCATAAAATTTAAAAACGCACTATGTCTCCCGCAGTTTTTTTTTCCAAGATTATATTGTTATAATGTAAATAAAACCTATGCATGTTATACATACTAATTTTTTTTCATATATTCCATTCCTACACTCGTGAAAAAAATATTAATAAGAACGTAAATATTTCGTTCGATTTTCCGAAGTAATTTATAGTAGAATTATGGAAAATACTTAGTATACGCATAAAAAAACTTAATATTATTTACATACATGTTAAAATTATGTGGTACAAACAAAACACGTACAAATTAGAAATAAATTTATATGGGCCTACCCGCCATGCCGACTGTCGGCAAGTGACGTTTTTAAAATTTTCTCCACAGTTCTTCCAATATCTCTCACCGCTTAAACCTTGCCTGAACTTCTCCAAATATTTCAAGACTAAAATCAGCCCAAATCGATCCAGTCGTTCACGAGTTTTAGCGAAACATTTTAATTGCAATCCATTTTTATATGTAAGAAAGAAGAAGATAAGACTAGTAAAGTATACAGTTTACATCTTGGATCGATAAAATAATACAGTCGTGTTATATTAAACCAATTTACTCAATAATGGTGGATTCAGCAAATAATTATGTCTAGAGGCGATCGCGATCAGTCAATTTATGAAATTATACATGTTCAAATGATAAGTTTTTTTTTAATCTACTTGAAATTTACCGATAAACCTTAGTAACTTGGCACGTTAAATGCAAACAGTCTAGTTTTACAAATTGTTTTCTATGCAAATACAATAGAAAGCATACTTAGATTACACTAACTTTTTCCCGCGGCTCCGCCTGCGTTAGTGGGTGAATTTCGCAAAATCCCTTCTTAGTGGACCTATACTTACGTCACAAAAGTAAGCCACGGTCCAAATATTACGTTTCTAGCCTTTGCCTCGGCGTTGATTAATCAGTCAGGACATGTTACTTTAATTAATAGATAGTAGTAGGATACTACTAGGTACTTAACGTGTACAATAACGTCAAAGTTCCTGCTCGACCAGTTTCTAAACATTTTCCTTTGCACTACGACGCCTCAAAATATTGAAACACAAAGGAAGTGATCGCAACGACTGCAGACATGGTTGAACTACGTATTTTCACGTGCGTATGTGTGCGTGTGCATGATTCAACGGCGCTCCGAATTTCATCTTATGCTTGGTCGAGCGGCAACTTGTTTGATAGTATACTGAAACCTAGAACACTAATCCATATACTTTCTATTGTGTTTACAAAAAATATCGTAAACACAAACCCAGACCATTTGTAAAACTCTTATAAATATCGCTTGTTTGCGACAACGTAGTCATAACTCAAAAAACCGAAATTTTTAGTTAATAATACAGATAAAATCTGCGAAAAGAGTAGAATTTGCTTCAAAAACGACATTTCTCGCGAACGTTCATGGAAGAGCGAGACATAAGTTGTGACGATATATCGCTATCTCGCTCGTTTTGGTCCTTTGCTACGACATCGTCACTACTCAGTTGCGCCGCGGCAGTGTCAGTGGGTGGTTGTGCGTGTTTTCGTCAAGACCGAAATATTTCGAATTGAAACGTTGTTGATGATAAAGGTAAGTTGAATTTTCATTCTTACTTTTTTCTTGTAATGTCTTATTGCAAAATGTGACGATGTTGCTTAAAAAATGTCGAAGTTAAGCTATGTAAATATTTCGAGTTATTACTATATCGTAGAAAAAAGCTGATCTTATTGAAGTCAAACTTTGAATAAAGACGATATTGATGTTAAGCTAAGTGTCAAACTTTGATTGCCTAAAATTTTATTTTTGCTTATGCCATTTTAAAAGTAAACAGTGGCAATAATTATTTACTTTATTTTTCAACAAGTTGTTTTAGAACGTTATTTATGATAAAAATCAACTAACTAATTTGTTATATTTTCAGGTCATGTAATGATGGAGTCCAGGGGTAGGAAGATGCTAGCCTTATTAGAACGGAATAAAAATGATACTGTGGGCACCAGCGAGGAACAATGTACTTCGGCTGATAGCAGTACGTATTAGTAGTACTGACTGTGTAAGCTAGGAACTTACACATACGACTTTGAGCTGAGGGAAGTAGGTATATAGGTTAATGTGAGGGCTGGAGAAATCTGGGACTGACCTTATTGTTGAGCTGGTGGTTCTGTATCTGGGCGGAGGTTTCTTCTCACTACACTACACAGCTGTTGAGCGGATTATCGATAGATTTATCGCGGTTCGCCTGCGAATTTGGTATTATATTAACGAGCACAAATAAATATGCGCACACGCGTTCGCGTTCACTAGGTTTCGGGATGAGCTGAAAATGCATCCGGCGCGGAAGGGTATCTAAATGCAAGTGTTCGTCACTCTCTGACAGCGCCCCTTTCGGTCGGCCATACATCACGTAGTGATGTCCTTTGTGTTTATTCTAAACGTCGCGCTAGTGTTGGCGCGAACATCCTGGGGGGCCCGCACAGGCGGCGAGCTGAGCCCCATCCTGAGCAGAATCCAGTGGGAGCCGGGCAATCTTGCCGACAGGCCTCCGCAGCTGGCCTTGAGTCGTGTCCAAGTCCACAACTCTGATGACTCCATCCTTCCCAGGTAGCAGACGTGAGATTCTTCCCATCTTCCATTGTAGAGGAGGCAAATTGTCCTCCTTGAGCAGAACCAGTTCTCCAATTTTGGGTGGAGAGGAAGAGGAAAGCCATTTGGAGCGGATTTGAAGGGTATGGAGGTAGGACTTGGTCCAAAGGTTCCAAAAGCGCCGAGAGAGTGATTGAATGAGCTGAAAGCGTTTGAGCGGAGATATTACTCTTTCATCTAGAGTCAGCTCGGGGAGAGCTGTGAGCGGACGGCCAATGAGAAAGTGGCCAGCTGTAAGGGGCTGATAGTCCGTGGGATCGGACGAAAGTGGACTGATGGGCCGAGAGTTTAACACAGCTTCGATTCTAGTGAGCAGAGTTAAGAATTCCTCGAAAGTGAGGTGTTGCTCACCGATAACACGGTATAGAAGTTGCTTTGTGGATTTAACATTAATCTCATGGATACCTCCCATCCATGGGGCTTTAGGCGGATTGAGTAACCAAGTTATATTTTGAGTTGAGAGTTTATGAGAAATGGCGTCGTTATTGTCATTGAGAAATTGTTGTACCTCTAGTAGATGATTCCTAGCTCCTACATAATTTGTGCCACAATCCGAACGTATCAATACCGGAAGTCCGCGACGTGAGCAGAACCTTTGTAATGTTGCAATAAACGCTTCGGCAGTGAGCGATGAGACTGGTTCTAAGTGAACCGCCTTTGTAGTGAGGCAAACAAATATGCAAAAATATACCTTAATTAACTTAGCATTACGTAATTGACTTGATTTGAGCAGAAACGGTCCGGCGAAATCTGTTGATACGTGACTAAATACGGGCTGAGGTATGACTCTATCAGCTGGCAGATCAGCCATGATAGGTACTTCGGGCTGAGCGCGGCAACGGAAACATCTTATGCATTTAAACGTTCTGTGCCTTATAATGCGGCGGGCAGATAATATCCAAAATTGCTGACGTAAAATAGCATGTAGCGTGTCCGTGCCAGGGTGGCAGTGTATGCGATGATAGTGATCTATTATGAGGTCTACGAGCGGACTAGAACTAGGCAAAATGAATGGGCGTTGAGCATCGTATGTGAGTTCGGAACGAGTGAGTCTACCTCCTACTCTGAGGAGACCGTCCTGCGTAAAAGGCGACAGACGTTGTAGTCGTACTGTGCAGATTCTATCGGTTTGCAGGCGGTGAATATCTTCTGCGAATGCATTTTGCTGTACAGAGCGGATCCAGAAAAGTAATGCTTCTCTACGTTCACTTACAGTTAGAGGGCCTAGTTGTCGCGAGTTTGAATTTAGTTTACAGTTACGAATGAATCGCCTCATGTAGGCAGTGACACCAGTTAGTTTTTCTAAAGAGCTGAAGCGAGTGAGCAGATCACTATCGACACCGGGTATCGAGAAATTGCATGGTACGTATTTTGGTTTGAGCCCTGGCAAGTCTTGTCGAGTATGAGCTGAAGGCATCTTGGGCCAGGTATCCTCTGGCAATTTGAACCAAGGAGGAGACCACCATAAATCATGAGCGGAGAGAGCTTGAGCTGATAATCCTCTGCTTGCACAGTCAGCAGGATTTAATTTGGAAGGTACATGACGCCACTTAAGTGTGAGTGAATTTGAGTTAATTTTTGTTACTCTATTTGATTCAAATGTTTGTAAACGATGGGGCGGAGTTTTTATCCATGCAAATATCATGAGTAGAATGAGCAGAATGTGTAGAGTGAGCCGACTGAGTATAATGAGTATGAGTAACATGAGCAGAGCCAACTTGAGCTACAGGTGAATCGCATGAGTGCTCAACGAGTCCTATGAGTGCAAAATCAAAAATCGTGCCGAAGGCTATGGGCTTCCCCGGGCCCAAAGCAATATCCATAGGTCTTTAAAACGCGCATTTGTTACTCCGATTTGTTAGATTTTGAGTCACCTTTGTGTAATGCCAATGCGATCTCTCTGAGCCGACTAATAGATTTTATAGTTTGCCTAAATATGGCCGCTTGCGATTTTGTAGGCATGTTTAAAAATATATGCGTGTAACTAAGTTAAATATTTAAAAGTAATGAGCGGAAAATACGCGCGCAATTAATTAAAACGCAGAAAATAGATTTTAATAATGTGCCGACAATGTATACAATTTTATCATAAAATGTGTACGAGTTAATTAACAAATGAGCTGACCGATCGCCTGATGCTAATATAGTATTAGTGTATGTTTGATGAGCGGAGATTAATGCGTTAGAAGTCGTCTGTAATATTATATTAATGTCCTGAAGTTTGAATATAAACAAATCTTAGCGGGCGCGTTAGTAACAAAATAACGTAATGAAAACAATGCAAGTAGGTATGAGCAGTTTCAATCTCAATAGTGTGCCGACTTATTCAAAACAGCTGTAACGTAACACCTATAATATATTTGTATAAACACAGAACGTCGATAAGAATTCTTATTTAAAACAGCTGTAACGTAACACCTAATAATATTTTTGTATAGACACAGAACGTAGATAAGATATGAATTCAATGTGAAGGTCACTATTTATTCTATGAAGAATACCTAATTGAGAATGAATGTAACAGCTGTTGTTCGCACGGGCGCCGTGTAGGTACCTATTACCTACAGAATTCACACAAATCAAGTTTTCTGTATCGAAGCGAGCCGACGATATTAGTATGGGCACTTGAGATGTTATGCAACCCGTAACTATTAAAATAATGCTAAGTTAATTAATATTGTGTTTTAAAAATTGAGAATATGAAGATATAAACGTTATATATAGATAAAATACTTAGTAATGCAACGACGATTTACAATTCTGTTATGAGCCGAACGTAATTCACAATACGCACTAGTTATTACTTATTTTATATGCGAGTCAAACATTAAAATATTTTGTAAGTAATTAAGAGCTGAGAAAATTATATGAGATATTATTGGCACAAATTATATATTAGGTACGTTAGGGAAGTTCTGGAATGTTCGAGTTCTTTGTTCGACAATAAGCCGACAACCTACCCACTATTTTTTTTTATTTTTTTTTTTGGGTTTTTCCTATGAATTTATGGGCCGAAATATGCACAAAATAATTTAAATAATTAACATATAGGTTAATATCAAAGTACAGAATAGGGGTTTAATGTTAAATGTGCCGAATTGATAATGGGAATGGACTGTAACTTGGTTTTAAAATGGCGGGGCGGCCTGGCCAGAATTAATTGGACAAAATATAAATAATCGAGCTGATTTTATGTGCAGAATTGGGCGGAGTGGAACTGTAGGTGCTGGTTCTAATGAGGCCCAACGCCGGTAATAGGGGGAAGGGCTTCACGAAGGCTCGATGGACCAAGAAATGTGTAAGCTAGGAACTTACACATCCGACTTTGAACTGAGGGAAGTAGGTATATAGGTTAATGTGAGGGCTGGAGAAATCTGGGACTGACCTTATTGTTGAGCTGGTGGTTCTGTATCTGGGCGGAGGTTTCTTCTCACTACACTACACAGCTGTTGAGCGGATTATCGATAGATTTATCGCGGTTCGCCGGCGAATTTGGTATTATATTAACGAGCACAAATAAATATGCGCACACGCGTTCGCGTTCACTAGGTTTCGGGATGAGCTGAAAATGCATCCGGCGCGGAAGGGTATCTAAATGCAAGTGTTCGTCACTCTCTGACAGCGCCCGTTTCGGTCGGCCATACATCACGTAGTGATGTCCTTTGTGTTTATTCTAAACGTCGCGCTAGTGTTGGCGCGAACACTGACCTACCTACCTTTTGTGTAAGATGCTTAATATTGTTGTTTTAATTTTATGTCTTATCTTTCAGGTTCGAAAGGAGTTACCCAGACACCCAAAGAAAACAGCGAAGAAACAGATGTAACAAGACCTTCATTGAATGAAACCGGTATAATATCAGTGCCATTATTGTTGCTTGCTAACCTTGTTTGCTGATTTAACTTAATTTATAATTTTATTATTGCAGGCTATGGTAATTCTACTCAAACTCATGTCAGTAGCAGTTCTAGCGAGTTGCTAGATCAACTGATTCTTCAGACTCATCATCATCAGCTGATTCGGAATCCTTTTGTGAAGGTAAGCTTTATTTACCTATTACCTACCTGTTGAATAACTAAATGTAATGTAACTTAGGTAAATGCCAATTTTTTTTTCAGATAGCGACGACTCTGTTAAGGATCCAATGTATATACCGCCCGAAAACCCAAGTCAAAACAACCACGATGAGTTACCTGCCGACGAAGAAAACGAAATGTTGTCTGTCTTTGATAGCTCTATACAAAATTTGCCCTCGACCTCGGCTCCAAATACGACTAATACTTCTGCAAGGCCGTCTACTTCCAGAGAAGGGAGAATCCCAACGAGCCCTGCTGTGAGTCCTGAAAAAAAGAGAGGAAGAAAACGCAAGCGTGATGAAGCACAATGGAAGAAAAATATTGCCAAAAGATTACGAAACACAGGAAAAGCTTATCAGACTACAAAAAAGAAGATCAGAGAGGAGAGAAAAATTAAAGAACCTTGTGGAGAAAAATGTAGACTGAAATGTGGGTCTAAATTCACGGAAGAAGAACGAAAAACATTGTTTGAAAACTTTTGGGCATTGGGTGACAATAAAAAACAATGGGAATATATTTCAAGGAGCATGACTGTTATTACTCCAAAATACCGATACGTCCGTGAAGGTGGAACGAGAAAACCTCGACAAAAAAATAGTGCATTCCATCTGAAATTACCCAACAAAACAATAAGGGTGTGCAAAATGTTCTTCAAAAACACCCTATGCATCAATGACCGTCCAATTCGAACTGTTTTGGAGAAACAAGATAAAGTTACCAATTGTTTGTTAGCTGAGGATAAGCGCGGCAAACATGACAACCACGCACACGTCGATGAAGCCATAAAAAAAGGAATAAGGGAGCACATAGAATCTATTCCCAAGATAGAATCCCATTACACTCGTGCTAATACTAGCAAAGTTTATATAGATGGCAGCAAAAGCATCGCAGACATACACAAAGATTATGTTGAAAGCAAACAAAAGCAAAATCTTCCTTTTGGCAATTATATTCTGTTTTACAGAATATTTACACAGGAATATAATATCTCTTTTTTCACGCCGAAAAAAGATTTGTGTGATGTCTGTACCGCGTTTGAAAACTCGGACGATAAAGAAAATAAAAAAGAAGAACATGACAAACACTTGAAAGAAAAACAACTATGCCGATTAGAAAAAGCCAGAGATAAAGAAGATAGTGATGCTGTAGTGGCTGTATACGACCTCCAAGCCGTGTTTCAATGTCCAAAAGGAGATATTTCAGTCTTCCACTATAAGTGCAAGTTAAATGTGCTGAATTTCACAATCAATGACCTAAAAAATAACGCCGTAGAGTGCTACGTGTGGAACGAGTCGAATGCAAATAGAGGCGTCAACGATTTAGGAACTTGCGTCTACAATTACCTCGAACAGATTTCATTGAACAGTGCAAATAAAAACGTTAAAGTTATATTTTATTCTGATAATTGCACTGGTCAGCAGAAAAACAAAGCAATGGTTGCAATGTATTTATGCGCAGTGCAAAAGTTTCCAGCCATTGAATCAATCACGCATAAATTCCTCATTAAGGGTCACACTCAGAACGAGGGTGACGCAGCGCACTCTCTTATAGAGAGACAAGTAAAACGAACACTCAAAGGTGGGCCTATGTACTGCCCAGAATCCTTCATCGGTGCAATCAAGTCAGCAAGAAAGAATCCCACGCCATTTCATGTAAACGAGATGTGCACGGAAGATTTCTATGACTGGAAAGATGCGTGCACGCAGATGGGTGTTAACATCACAAAAGATGAAGATGGGAACCAACTCAAAATTGCAGATACAAAAATTTTAAGAATTGAAAAGGACAAACCCAGAACAATGTTCTTCAAGACATCTTATGGTGATGCAGAGTTCAAAAAAGCTGAAGTTATAAGAAAGAAGAGAATTTTGGGTGTGGAAGTTAAGAAAGCTTATGAGCAGAAACCCGGTATATCCGAAAGAAAGAAGGCTGATTTGTTAGATTTACTAAATAAAAACCTGATTCCGAGATTCTACGCTCCATTTTATAATTCTCTTTAAGTATTCTACAAGATATCTACATTTACCTATTTTTTCTAGAAAGTTTATAAAGATATGATATTAAAACAAAAGGCTGTATTTCTAAAGTTGATCTCGTTTCTAGTTCCTAAACTAAAATTAAGACTATGTGCCTTAACAATACTGACTGTAGATTAAGTTGTTGATTGGTTTTAATTTAGATTGTTTTTGTGATGAGCGTAAGTATTGAATAATGACTGTAGTAGTTTTATGTTTTATTGTTGTTCAAGTTTTGTTTCAGTAACAAGAAACAAGATCAACTTGCTTATTTAGGTACAGGACCTAAGTAAGCAAGTTTATTTCGTTTCTAGTTAACTAAGTAAATAAGTTGATCTCGTTTCTAGTTCCTAAATTAAACTTAAGACTATGTGCCATATCAATACTAACTGTGTACTAAGATTGTGCATCACATAAGTTTTGCGTCTTTTGATTTGTTTTATTTTAGAATTTTTTTTTGTAATGAGAAAAAGCAGTTGTCTATTTTGGTTTCCATATTTTATTTTATTTTAATAAAAGTTTTGTTTCAGTAATGACTTTTCTTGTTTTATTTATTCAAACTATGAAAAAAATTGCTCATACAACGACATAAGTCAGAATAGTACCAAAATATTATATTAAATTCTAACAGCAAAAACGTCATAAGTGATTCCTCGTCACATTTACTTGTCAATAAGTTATTATAGGTATATAGTAGCTAAAAAAACTTAGATAATAACATTTATTTACGAATCAGGCAACATTTCTTGCAAACTAATGTTCTTCAATAGCTGATAGTTACCAAGTTACGTACATCTGAAACTTTTAAATGGATTTTCTGCAAATTCGTCTTTTTTTAGTAATGACTACCTTGTCGCAAACAAGCGATATCTTGGCTTGGTGATTTACACATTAAAAAGTGACATCTAGTAGCATGAAACGGAACTTACACGGAAGAGACACTTGGAACTGAGTGCCTGAATTATCTAGCGTTATTAAATCACCCTGAAAAACATAGATGGCGTTGTTATTTGTTTCTAAAAGTTTTTTGACTTAATAATATGATGTGCAGGATCTGAAAATTACGGACAGAGGGGAAAATATGATTTATTTTTATTTTTACATCGCACAAAATTTATTTAAAGTTTTCGTAAGTTGAAATATTTAAATAAATATTAGCTGTTTAATTTCCATAGACAGAGTAATATTATAACGAAACCTACAAGCAGTTGCATCAAACAATCGACTGCCGACTTCCCAATGCTTGCCAAACACAAATCAATCATCACACAAACGATATTTATGTCGACATTTTGAGTTGTTTTTCACGAGATTCAAATGCCAAGTAGATTCTTGGACACGCATCATGATAGAGTGATGCTGTGTCTTTGTAGCAGCTGAGTTTGTTTGTTTCTATCTCATACTTTAAACGAGACAATCTTGTATATTATTTATATAATCGGTTTCTCGAAAACGGCTACAAGATTTACCAAGGAATTATCATTATTATGCAGGGAGTTTTGGGGGAAAAAATCGATATATCTAGGTTAAGGGATAAGTCCCTGCGCATTTTTAGCAGTGTGTTTTTTCTTTCGACGTGCAACAGTAGGTATATCAATAATTTCTTCTTCTTCTTCTTTCTAATGGCCTCCTTTGAGGAATAGCCAGTGTCAGTGTCAGGCGAGATAAAAAAAAAATACTTTGTTGCCAGGGACGATAACTTTGCGCAAAAGTAGGGATCAATCATTTCGATTGCTTAATGTCAGTCCGATTGGCAGACTGGTATGCTAATATACAATTTCTGCTTTGTTGAAAATTCGAAATGTAGTGGGTTCGTATCGCGGTCAGGTAAGTATTTTTGTGATACTTTTTTTTTTTTTTAATTTATCAGTAGGTACTCCGAGCAAAGCTCGGTTAACCGGGAACTGTTGATATAAATTGAAAAAAAATATAATAGACATGTCTCGTGGGAGTCACGTGTTTTTATAAAAATCAGAGGAAAATCAAATGTGAAATATCGTTGATTGTCGCCAAGTAAAGCCCGAAAATGGCGATTGTATAGTGTGTGTCACACTTACACAGACACACACTGGGTCTATGTAGGTGTGTCTGCTGGCATCGTTACTCCCAAACAGATAAGCCGATTTTGATTTAGTTTTCTTTTGTTTGAAAGCTGATTTATTCATTATCATCAGCTCGCTCACTGCTTGACGATTCGGGATTAACTTATTAATTTTTAATTCTGCAGAAGAGTCCGCCGCCGAAATGTTATCGCGGGAATTCCTCTGCGTGTTTGGACGATAACATTCGACGTCTAACGTCGGTATTATTACTTAATGTCATAGTAAAACGTATCCACGTATCGTAAAAATCTGTGACGTAGCGGCAATTAATTTTATTTATCGGATGACGTCCAACGCCCGCAAGTATCGGAACAAGGTGTCATGACATCGACGTAAGTCGTAACCGTTTTAATCGTTGGGGGATCGTTCACGAATTCGCATTAACCTACTGCTACTATATTATAAATGTAAAAGTTTGTGGGGACAGATGGATGTATGGACGGATGGATGGATGTTTGTTACTCTTTCACGCAAAAACTAGGGAACGTATTTCGATGAAATTTGGTACATATAGTAGTAGTTTAGGCTCTGGATTAACATGTGATAGTTTTTATCCCGAAAAAGTACAGTATTCCCGTGGGGTCTCGGAAACTATATTTACGCGGGCGGAGCCGCGGGAAAAATATAGTAATACTATAAATCTTTCTTGTTTAAAGCACTGAACAAACTGAAAAGCTATGTCTTTTTATTGGATATAATATAATAATATAATAATTATCTTATAGACTTAAGAGCCTTTAGATTTGAGAATCCACACACATTAATTACAGCAGCGTAGTCCACGCATAAGAAGCACCATAGACTATAGTCCACGCACATAGGATAATGATCACAATTATAGGTATTATGTAAGTATATACTTAGTCTGGCCATAAATACTGTTACATTTAAAAATAAACAAAATATTACATTTGAATTTGGAATCTGCCATTTTTAAATGATTGTTCATTGGGTTTTCTCATTTTCGCGCCAATACAATACATTGTACAATATTTTGCGATATTAAAATGGAGTGGGGTGATAAAGAGAACCGAATCGCTGTGATTGCATTACACAAAGTAGGTATGGAGCCAAATGTAATTTTTAAAACTCTCCAATCTCCATACGCTTGGTATTAGTAAGATGTTTGTGTACCGGACTTTTAATAGGTACAATGAGACCTCCTCTGTTTGTGACACAAAAGATTTAGCCGTCCACGTAGTGTTCGTACGAAAAAAGTGGGCAAAGCAGTAAGGGAAAGAATTCAAAAGATTTTATGCACAAGATTTTATCTCGGGGGATGAAGATAGCACCTAGAACCACGTCGCGTATTTTAAAAGATGACTTAGGACTTGCAGCCTATAAGAGACGTATAAGTATATAGGGTGGTAAAGTCGAAACAACTACTGAAGCGGTACGCAAAGGGAGGTCACAGAAAATTTTTGTTTACGGATGAGAATTTTTTTACAATGAGCAACATTTTAACAAACAAAATGACCGTTTTTATGCTCACAGCTCTAAGGAAGCTTGCCAATTAGTCGACAGAGTGCAACGTGGGCACTATCCGACTTCAGTGATGGTTTGGTGGGGAAATAGCTATGAAGGAGTGACTGAGCCATACTTTTGTGAAAAAGGTATCAAAACATCGCCACAAGTGTATCAAGATACCATTCTTGAGAAGGTAGTGAAGCCCCTTAACAAAACCATGTTCAATAACCAAGAATGGTCCTTCCAGCAAGACTCGGCGCCGGATCATAAACCTTGGTCTACGCAGTCTTGGTTGGAAACGAACGTTTCGAACTTCATCAGAGCTGAAGACTGGCCGTCGTCTAGTCCCGATCTTAATCCGCTGAATTATGATTTATGGTCAGTTTTAGAGACTTGCTCTAAACGCCATGATAATTTGGAGTCCCTAAAATAATCCGTACGATTGGCGTCGAAGAATTTTCCCATGGAAGGAGTGCGTGCTTCTATTGATAGCTGGCCTCAACGTTTAAAGGACTGTATTGCAGCCAATGGAGACCACTTCGAAGAAGCTTTTTATATTTTAAATTGTTTTATATTTATGTATTAAACTAACACACTGTGAAAGTAATAAATGTTATTTGCAATAGAATTTTTTTTTTCTTTGTTTCTGTTCCTCCTCCTGCTCCTCAACTAAAATGCTAAAATGTCCTTCAACCTTTTTAGGGTAGGATTCCAAATTAAATCAAACTGTTCGTGAAAATTAAAACATGCATGTATGCTGAGGAATTCGCAAAAAAGCCTCCTTAGATGAAATCATCCCAGCTTCAAAAGTGGAAGTTAGAGGGAAAAACTTCAAGAATTATGGTAGATAAAACATGAAGATATTTTTACCTAGCAGAATAACGAACTTGATAATAATCAACGAACTATCTATTATAGACTGCCTATCGCCCATTATATTGTAATGAAATATGTCTTTAAAGAATTCAACGTCAAACCTAGCCACGTAATTCGTAAATAAATCTCAATAATAGCAGCTAGTAAAGTTACTCATGATGTAAATAATAATGTGTTTAGCGCGTGTTAACGCGTTTAGGTGCCCTGAAATATCTCAGGCGTCAGGCATCATTGATGGGAAGAATGCGTCACCTGTGTCCATTGTGGGTGCCCGGTACCGGGTACAGGTGTGAGGATAGAAAAAAGCTATTTTACCTAAAAGTAAGCCAAACGTTCGTAATTTTCTAACAATAGGGCTGCAATTTGCAAAGCAAATAAATCCTTATTAAATCTTACTATGAAAATATTACGCTAAAAAAATTTAAAACCTACTCCCAAAGTAAAAATGCACAAAAAAGTATGAAATAAAACTAATTTTCTAAATAATTCCCCATTCAAATTCGGCTAAAATGTTAACTTTCTCTACTTAATTTTGAATTCGGTAGCCCAAATTTGTCCGAATAAATTTTATCTTAATTTAAAAGGAGAATTATTTAGAAAATAAGTTTTATTTCATACTTTTTTGTGCATTTTACTTTTTTGTTTAAAATAATGTTTTTTCTGTTTTTAGTTAAATTTATTATCTATATTATTATGAACAAATTTTAAGAAAGTTATAAATAAAACAAAAGCCTCCGCTATTCTCACTCACTCGGCAAAACAAACTCAAGCGTTATTTCATGGCAGTTTTCTGAGAGGCCGTGGTATTTCCCCAAATAAGGATCACCGATCTGCGGACCTACTAAACAATTAACATGATGACATTGATTAGATACTATTGTGTAAGCTAGGAACTTACACATACGACTTTGAGCTGAGGGAAGTAGGTATATAGGTTAATGTGAGGGCTGGAGAAATCTGGGACTGACCTTATTGTTGAGCTGGTGGTTCTGTATCTGGGCGGAGGTTTCTTCTCACTACACTACACAGCTGTTGAGCGGATTATCGATAGATTTATCGCGGTTCGCCGGCGAATTTGGTATTATATTAACGAGCACAAATAAATATGCGCACACGCGTTCGCGTTCACTAGGTTTCGGGATGAGCTGAAAATGCATCCGGCGCGGAAGGGGGTCTAAATGCAAGTGTTCGTCACTCTCTGACAGCGCCCCTTTCGGTCGGCCATACATCACGTAGTGATGTCCTTTGTGTTTATTCTAAACGTCGCGCTAGTGTTGGCGCGAACAACTATAATAATGAATACCTAATTATTAATATCTATTGTTATACTCGGCTGCAAAAATATAGCAGTAAGCATTAAATATACTATCGTGATGATGATGTACACAAATATAATTTTAGCAATAGCAAAATTTCAAAGACATTGATATCGGTGCATAAAACTCTGATGAGTAGTTAGTACCATGTTAGTAGTAGTTAGTAGTATGTCATCATAATAGTATGTTGGTGTTTCGTTTGAAGATGGTGGTGATGATGATGATTACTGTAAGTTGTATGATGTCATATGCCTGCAGCTCTTTAACGAACGCCGGAATCCCCAACTTATAGATAATAAGGACTCAGGAGTTATGTCCAGTACTTTTGGATCTAGGGTATTATACCTTAGTGCAAAATATTACTTTTTGGTAGCATATGTTTAGACTTAGTCAGAGAAAGACAAAGTCACCATTTGTGTCGATATAAATTTCGAAGAGTTCCCTCGATTCCTTATGAATCCCATCATCAGGTCACCACTTTGATATCAAAAAGGACCAATATGAAATTATACTCTATACATCAAAAAAATAATTTTGAAAATCGGTCCACAGACGGCGGAGTAATCGTTGAACATACAAAAAAAAATCTACCACCGAACGTATAACCACCTCCTTTTTTTGGAAGTCGGTTAATAAAATAGGTGTCTACTTGCAATTTTATAAAAATTCAATACAAACTGACTTTCTTAAGGTTAGGGTCAATTCACACCGAAGCGAAACGATACATGGCGCTGCATTTTTTTTAAGATAACTATTCAAAATTGAACTTTATTCTTTACACAACATTATTTAGATATAATCTTCTTCTTGTTTACGTTTCATTGTATGATTTCGAATGTCAGGTTGCACAGCGCATCTGCAGTGTATGACTGATGTCAAAAGAAACGTGTATATTTTTGTGAAGTGAAAAAAGTTCAATTTTGAACAACTATCTTAAAAATGCAGTGCCGCATAGCGTCCTATAAAGTTATTTTCAATTTCAGTAACAATGTAGCGTAATTGAAATCAATAATAAAAACTTTCGTAAACCGATTCGATAGAAACAATATAATATTCTGCTAATCAAGTTCTTCTTCTCTATCGCCCAAAACAATGCGCAATATCCGAAAACAGTGGATACACGCTAATTTTAAAATTGAACATCAGAATAACACCTGTTTTTCAGCAATAGCGTCTATTTTAGCACTACGTGCGTTCATGCCAATTTTTTCAATGGCATGTTGTAGGTGCTCCCCGTTGTGTCATGTAAAACTTCTTTCACACTACATCGAATGAATGTAAAACCAATGAATGAATGAATTTATCTCACTTTTACTTTAATATATAGTTATATTTCAAAGGCAAGCTGCGTCAACCCATACACGGTCCGGTTTTCCTTCAGTTCGGCCTGAACGGATGGAAAATCGTATCGTCTGTGTGCAATTTCGAGATCGCATCAGTCGGCCGTATGGACTGAAGCGATTCGTTCCAGTGTTGCCAACTCTATTTTTGCGAAACTACTAAACTCGCGTCGTTTTCTACTATAAGTACTAAAAGAGTACTGTTAACTATAAAAAAGCTACTAAACTTAGGAATCCCTTAAAGTTTTTTTAGGGATTTTGTGTTTACAAACATACATAAATTTTCAGTTTTAATATTTAACCGTTAAATTAAAAAAATATAGTAAGAAATATTACATACATAGAAATTAAGCGACTTACGGATGCGTGCTACTATGTGTGCTATTATGATAAGGTGTCATAATACACATAGAAGCAGGCCATTTTGCATATTATGATTACTGTCTAGCTATTTTCTACAAAACCACTAATAACAACTAAATTCCTACTAAGGAGAGAATAAAATACAAAATTTTGTATTAAAACTTTGTAAAACAACTAAGTTGTGCCGTTATTGGGTGTCAATGCATCAGAAAAGAATTAAAAAAGCTTCGGACATAACATTTCGTATGTAAGTATGAAATGTTATGTCCGAACAATTTGACTTGTATTAAGCCAAATATTTAAAACATTTTAAAATGAAATCATATTATGTCGCCATCTTGCTGCCCTATTGTGAATTGTGAAAGTGTTACTAGTAAAAATTAATTTATTTAAATATTTTCATGGCTAATTACTAATAGTTGCAACTAAGTCAAAGTTTTATAATATTTTCTGATTTTTTTAACTATCAATTTAAAGTATTGCCAGTATTAAGATATTCCTTAATACCAGTTTAATATAAATAAAGTTCACAAATTGTGTTTAGATGGTTTAAAATGAAATATAAGTTATATTTTTACATCTTACGATATTAAGAAAAACAAATACAATAATTCCAATTTTAAGAGTACACACTCCACAATTTTAAAGTTTTGTTTGTGTGCGTGTCGGTATGTAATGCTTACGCCTACATATATCAGTTGCTTGCTTCACTTTGTACGATGCGTTTGTTTGAAGACTATCTAGGCGTTATTAATCTAAGGGCCGAACTGACGTCAGTTCTAACTGAAACGATCGGCCTCACGTCTGTGGAGGCCTTAAACAACACAAAAATATACGAGCTCATACGATTAGCTACAGTTTCTTTTTATCTGTATGCAATCACTTACAAAGATCTGACGAGTCAGCCGATAGTTTTTGAACATTACAAGCACATTTTACCTAATTATTTATTTTAAACATTTTTTTTTCTCTATTATAATTGTATGATTATAATAACTAAGACTTACTCAATTGCTCACCGTACACCTAGTAGAATGTAGTGGAAATGTAAAATACTAACTATACTATATTCCTATTTCCCAGTAAACAAATGATTAGATTGATTGATTGATCACTCAATGAACACGCTCCCTTATATATTCAATTACCTGAATCATGTGATGAAGTGGGAGGACTGCGCTAAACGGTCGGAACAGGATTGATGTGCGTGATGTCACTACACAGTACTCTCACTAATTATCCTAACCGAACGTGCTGATCTAGTCACCACTATATTTAAACAAATATATTTAGTCCCCGGGAATATAGATACAGATAGTACTTAGATTAGGATATTTCGTAATCATCTGCATTCTTTTTGAGTTATTTTTAGAATGATTATTTTATTTTCATGAACCATTAGCTTCCCATTACTGGTTCGACGCCTCTGATGGCTTAGAGCAAGGCTCTCGACACTGTAGGTCGTGGGTTCGATCCCCTCCTTGGAACAAAAGATATGTTGTTTTCAAGTCTGATTACGACAATGCAGGCTAATCACCTGATAGTCTGACAAGGAAGATGATCCATGCGTCGGATGGGCATGTATAAAGTCGGTCCTGCGCCTGATCTCTCGCCAGTCCTGTCGGTCATCCATCCCACTGGGTTACGATGGCAAAAGAAAGAGAGAGTTCTCTTGTATATTGCGCATACACTTGGGCACTACATAATCCTGCGTAGCCGGACTGCTTTCAACGAAACCAGCCACCGCTACCTAAATGGGTGTAGGAGCTATTATTAACACTGGTAGCACACACCAATAATGTCCCTCCCTACATTAGGTTGGCAGATTTTAAGAGCCTTCGAAAATTGCTAGTTGTTCAGTTTTCTTCATAATATTGTAGTGTTTGTCATTCCTTTGTACAGTCTAGAATTATTTTACCTCGGAGTTTATATAAGAGTGATCCTTATGTCGTCGGCATAAGGGTCCTATCAGATCGTTTCCTGGTCATATGTTTCTCATTAGATAATAAATGATAACTTGGGCGTAATCCAGCTGAGAATTACTTTTGGGTAGGCACTCATTCGTTTGCTGTTGCTTCACGTGTTGGCAATATTAAGCAGATTGCAGCAACCGATGCAAATGTAGATTTTCTTTTATTTTTTTTTGTTTACAAAATTTTTATTTTTTTTATTCACTCAAAACAATCACAAACTTTTCAAAGAAATGCACTATCTTGTTGAATGAAACAATTATAGACTTGTGTAGTCTACAAGTTTCTTTTTTAAATATAGGTAGGTAAATTTATGCCCAAAATAATAAGTACCTTCGTTTAGAACGTTCCCAAGAATTTTGACAGAAATAAACATTTTGAACATTGCACTGTTTAAACAAAGACCACAATCTAATTTCAGAAATATTAATAGTCACTTAATATAATTTCTCGTGTTTATATAAGTACATTGTAACGTTTTTAATGACATCGTAATTTATTTAAAAACAAAATGGCGTCTGGCACGCGCGCGTCTGAGTCACACCTCCTTAAATTCGTTGGATTGTCAGCTGAATTTGCCAAATTCAAAAATAGAATCCGCCGGGGTGAAGTGAGTCCTTTCACCTTGACCTGGCGGGAAATCACGGGAAATCATTGAAGTTTGGGCGTTTTGCGTTTGACAGTTATAATTGGCAAGTTACAGCGTTTGACAGTTAAGAAACGGTCTATTACTTAACCTTTAGACACCTATGGTGACAGGCACTTGGCGATGTATGTAGGGAGTCTTGTAACCCATAAACACGTATATTAGGAACGTGGCCGGTGGCATGTCGAAGCTGAGTGTCCGCACATTGAATGCCCCATTGGGGTACTCTAGTTTCACATTTGACAACATAGTCAGCATTGCACTGTAAGAGACGGCAAAATTGTGACAAACGAGTAAAAAAGAAAGACGAGATATAATATTACAGGTAAAACTAGTAACAGATAAGACTACATATTAATTGTTGTAATTATGGAACAAAAGGTATTTCATAACAATTGATAATGTCTGCTATGGCGACCATTACAGGCCTACTACGAGTATAACGCGTAGGTCGATCGTTTACATCGTAGTTTGATCGACGTTTAACGTTGGTGCAAGTTCCTTGTATGAATATTTTTTTTTGATAAATGTGTACAATTTATAATAATTTTTGTTTTTATAATAATTATAATTTATAATAATTCATTCTCGTGTAATTGAATCTATGTCGTTACAGTCGTTACCAATTCATTGACATTTGACACAGAATTAAAAAAATATACGAGTAGTGGCCCTGATATCGGCTAGCCGCTATGAAATTGGCCTTGCAGTTAATATTAATTCATTTGCAATGAATAGGTACCCGACTGCGTTTTAAGACTTGGATTTGAAACGCTGGTCCATCTCGGCGAAAAGAAAATTGAAAAAAAAAAGTTGTTTCATTTGGAAATAAAATAATTTCATTTTCAATTTATAATAATATTATATTTATTTTGACGCCTTAGTCGCGCATTTTTTTCTTCTTTTCATAGAGGTACAAAGTTTAACAGTTCAGTATATACACACCTTTATGTTCGAAATAGCCACTTCTATTTTTTGAAAGCAACATTTTATCGATGTAATAATTTTCGCTCGCCGTTATTTTTGACCTTTGAATCATTTCCGCCTTTGAAGAAAATAGCCGGTCACACAAATCTTTATCATTGATACATAACAAAATTTATGATACGGTATAAAAAATAAAAATAAAAATAAAAATAAAAAAAGGTCTGGTCAGGTCGGTCTTTAAAATAAATGTATTATTACCTAAAGATATATTATTAAACACTGAAGTCGGTTCAAGGTTTTAGTAGAAATATTATAACTAGAACGCAGAATTAAATTCGAACTCAGTGGTTTTTAAGGTTCCGTACCCAAAGGGTAAAAATGGGATCCCATTACTAACTGAGACTATCTCCAAGGTATCTAAATAACAGTGATTGCTTTTTTTTCGCACTAGTAGCGTTTTATTAACAGAGTTTTATTTTGCAATTTGGTATGGCAATAATTAAGGCTCTTAATTAACACATAGGCAATTTCTTCCCCGAAAAGGACAATGTTCCCGTGGCATGCCCTGCCATGTGGTATGGCATGGCGTGAATATACGCGAGCAGAGCCGCGGGCAAGAGCCAGTTATGAATATTACTACGCACGCACGCACTAAACAACTCGCGGGAACCTTACATTTTGCCACGATAATATAAACCACTGTTTAGTCTCTATACATAAGCTTCTTTTTATCGTTTTTATCATCCCAATCATACCAAATGTTTCATTTACATATCCATGAAATTTTAGTGTATCCCATCTCTGTCCACTATCTCGTTTTTTATTTGTCATTGCATTGTCCGTTCCATCCTCTTAACACCCTTCAGTCGACCGTATCGGTCGTGAGTACAATATGCTCGTATTTTCCGACCAATTTACCTGTTCACCTATTTGATTGCGGCGCAATTCACTGCAGACTGTCTTATAATAATATATTGAAATCACTTCTGTAACCTTTCAATATGTTAAAGCGTAAACAAACTAATTAATAATTGATAATTATAAACAAATATTTTAAGGTAGAAATTGTTATTTGTTATATTATACAGGCACGGTAGTAAAGTTGTGGTAAACAGACATTTCAAATCGAGTAGCTTTGTAACTCAAGAGTTTGGGAATTGAACCATGTGTTCTTTGTAAAGTGGGGGTTAATTCACACGGCGCCGGCGGAGCGGCCAGCAGCATAACTGTCATATAATTTTAAACTTTTTATTCATTAATATAAAACATAGTTTCGCTTGAGACAACCACCGCTGCTTACGGCCGCTGATGCCGTTTTTATTTTCTAAAGCGTTAATATTATGTAACGAAGATAAAGTTTAAAACTATTTGACAGAGATGCCGCTGGCCTCTCCTCTGCCGTTTCGGTGTGAAATGACCAATAATGTCTTTATATAGATCTAGTTTACACATGGACCAACAAATTTACCGTAAAAAAGGCCAAGGGATATGTGTCACATTTAAGTTATTGGAATAATTTTCCTAAATGTCACATTTATATCAATTTACAAAATAACCATTTTTTAATATTCTTGAAGAAATTGTTACTCCAAATTACGGATAGGTACTTCTGCAAACATGCACTATATTTAGACGGGATGCCCATTGTGCACGTCACAAAGATCCTGGATAGGAAATTATAGTCTACTCCCGTTGAGAAGTCTGTAAATCATAAGCCGTGTTCATATTAACCTATGCCAGGCGGGCGTATATCAGGCGTTACTTTGGGGAAATCCATAACAAAAACACGGTAAAGAGGGAACAGTAGGACATCTAAGGCCGTCTGGCGAGCTATTTGCCGATCCTCGCGTTGGCGCAAGGGTTATCAGTAGCTACTAGTAGTTAAATATTTTATTGCCGTGTCATGGAACAGCTCTTGGTTTTTATGTCTACTTATAACACAATAAAATGTTTTACCAATTCATAAATGAAGTACGAACAAAAGGCTTTTGAAATTTTTTAGATTATAAAATTGTAGGTATTTATTAAAAAAAACTAAAAACTTCATATTTAAAAAATACCCTCGTTTCTGCATATTTGAAAAGCTTTGTGGTTAGCGGATGAATATAAGCAAATTCTCATCCTTATGTAAACGTATTCATTTAGTAAAAAGCTTCTATATATACACCACCATATTATTTGCTTCTGCTCGAAGTCATAATAAAAATAAGTGTTAAAATCATAGACATAATATATATTATAGACGAGACATTTCGAGGCAAAAACTGTTCCCACTTTTGGGGTTGATTGAGGCAATTTTGACATTTGAGGTATGGTGAAATCGAGAAGGCTGGCATTTGAGGTATGATGAAATCAAAATGTCATAAGTTTTTCTTATATTAAGATTTCTTCTGTCAAATTTACGTCATAGTATGGACCTTAGTTTTGTTATCATTGGCTAAAATGATGCAGGCGAACGCGAGCCGTCGTACTTCAATATCACAAATGCTGTAAATTGTCAATTTGAGGCGTAAAAGCTCCATCTAGTGGCCCATTAGATAGATTTATTTTTTATTCAGGTAAAAAGTTATTATCTTTTTCTATAGTTCAGCAGTTTAGTACTAGTTTTATGAAAAGAAAATGTTACTTGGGGTGTGAAATAGATCCCTCTATACTATTTATATTTATACCAAGAAAAATAATTTTTATATTTTAGGTTTTTGTAACGTGAAAGCGACATCTATCATTTATCTGTTAGCATATTGCTAATATCACAATACATACGCGATCGGTCACGGCACAGTCCGCACTTTTACATATAGTTATAAAACAATGTACGCCTGCGTGCGGATAGGCGCGGCGCCCGGCGCGCACGCATGTATTCAAACCGATCGCGGCACGTTTGTATGAAGATGTTCTGCTGTTCCTATACTGTGGCAAAACTAAAGCACCTCCCAACTAGGAGATGCTTTACGCATGCATATGCGTGCACTCACACATTTGCTTGCAGGTTCCGGGTATATTAATTAAATTATATTCCATTTTGTCATACCTACGCATGATGCTCTGACTTCTTAACGCTAGTAGACTAAAATTTCTTATCCCGGATCTGTATGACGTGTACAATGGGCATGCCGTCTAAGCATAGTGCATGTTTGCAGTGTGATTCACTGCACTGTTATAGCATGCCGAAGTTCAGAGCGCTCCTTCAGTCTATATCGGAAATGACATCATGTCTTTGTGATTGCATGGATGTGTAACGCGCCCTCGATTGCAGAAATAGGCTGCAATACTGTATTTACCTGTATTTTTTATTACATATATGAAAAAGTGCTCTGATTAAGATGGTTTACAAAACGAATAGTATAATAAAAATCAATATTTTCAGAGAAATTGTGGATTGTTTGCAGTGGGCAGAAAAGTCGTACAAGCAGGTGATATTACACGCCTGTAAGCTGTTATGAAATGTATGATCATATGCACAACATTTCCGATATCTCCGAAGTTTCCGCGCTTATGTTCATACTTGCCGTAGTAAATCTTTTTGTATTTGATGTATGTAATGTATTATGTAGGTTTTTTATACCAATATGCTACAAAATATAACAACTTTTGTGACTTAGAAATGCATCTAATTACAAACTACACATAAAATCTTAATTATTTCTACTTCCATCACGTTTTAATACCTAATCATTTCCTTATGTTTACAAAAAAACAAAATATTTACATGAAGGCAAATATCCAATTGACTCAAGTTAACAAAACGCCAGGCCAAGGTAAAGGCTTACCTTAGAATTTGTAGTTTGTTAACTTGAGTGACTTTTTCCCCCCCCTTTTCAATAACCTAAATAAAATATCTATCTATAACTATTTGTTAAAAACGTCGCCATTCAATCATTTGACGGTTTTATGCGATACAAGTTTGACGTTTCTAACAAATAGCTATTGGTAGATTGGTTATTGAAACGAGCCATTACCTGGCAAGCCAGTGGTCGCGAGTTCTAATCTCGTCCATAACAAATACTACCTAGTCCTATGTTCAAAATATTTACTATCAAAATCTGTCTGGTGTAAATTATGATACCCGTTGCATCATTTGTGGCATTCACGGAAGCGAAACTTGCATTACCATCAAAGACTGAATATCGGTCAAAGCAGAGACATAGAGAATAAACTGAGGGTCAATTCGGCTAAACAAAACCTGCAATGATAAATGATACGCTAAAACTGCCAAACCGGTATTCTTGTAAACGTTAAACCGGCGTCAAACGCGTTCCGATTGGTCGAAACTTCATAAAATCAGTTTATGATAATACGATCGAAGTAAAATCGAAGAAAAGGAAAGTTGTGTCACGGGCTGAGCCTTTAGGTCGGCTTACACTGAAACGAGACGATTTTACGCGACGCCGCGCTGCATTTTAAAACAGTTATCAAAATTGTACTTTATTTTGTACACATTGCAAGAGCAGCGCCTCGCTATGCAGCGCGGTCCAGTTTGACATTCGAAATTTTGCAGTTAAACGTGTATCTTCTTGTGTATTGAATAAAGATCAATTTTTCGCTATCTTAAAAAAATGCAGTGCCGCGTCACGTATTGTCTCTTGTCGGTGTGAACTATTTCTAAGATTTACCTACAGCAAGTCCAACGTAATATGATTACATCCACAAGGGCTATTGCTATATAAGTTCTTCCGCAATAAACATCAGCAAATAGCCAGTGTCCTTTACAAATATTACCTCATTACATTTTCTCGACTCTCCGTGTTTTTTGTGGCAAGTTGTAATGTTTAATTCATGCAAAAGAAGTAAACATTTTTTGATTAATTTTCAGTCCATATATTCTATGCTATGTCTGTACCTGCAGATTGCATGTATGCGAAGGAATTCAACACACGTTGACATTTGCCGACTTTGCGAGCTGATAATTTATCTTTGTCTAGCTCGTTTGAAGTTTCGAAATTGTTAAGCAACTTACCTATGCAATAAAAGAATGCTGCAGTATACTCAGTAAAATAATGCTGCAATATGTATCAATTTATACTAGACTAATAATTATATCCATGGGTTCCTCCACACGGCGCCCCCCTGTGGAGGAACCCACGGAAGTAGAGTATATCAGCAGTCGATGTTGCCTGTGGTCTAAATTCAACCTTAATTCTTATTATTACCCGACTGGGCTATGTTTCTCGCGCGTATCTTGTATGTATGTATGTTTGTAAATTCCTTTATTCCCACGTATCTTCCAAGCTGGATGGATTTAGACAGTTAAGATATCGTTAGATTTGTCTCAAAAACACAAGTGTCCTTAGATAGCTAGTTCAAAGAAAAAATACAAAATGGCGCCAAATTGTAAGTAGTTCGATTTTTTTTTAACCAAACCTATCGAGTACTCTACTAGATAGGTTTGGTTAAAAAAAATCGAAATTCAAAATAAAGGAAGTTAAAAGGAGATTTCAAAAATAAACATAATTGTCAATATATTTAAATTTAATCAGGAATAATTACAACCATTTTAATTAAATCATTCGATTATTTTAATTGTACTCAATGCATTCAAATAGTCGTATTTTTGCTTTAAATCGAGTGCCTAAGTGTTGGATAAACTAAAAAACCTAAAATAAAATAAATAATAAAAATAAACCCGACTGCAAAAAATACTGATATTATTTTTGTTATTATTATTATAACCTGTGGAGGAACCCACAGGTTTTTGCTTCGTATTAATATAATAATAATAACAAAAATAATATCATACTAAATACATGCTCTCACACTCTGGACATTTCACAAGTAGACATTTCACCTAGAAACATTGTAAAGCATTGTTGTAATAATAAATCGCAAACATTAATTCAAAATGCAAAAAAATGTAATATACTCCTCATGTCCATCTGATAAATGTTGCAATAGAACAAATATGAAAAGAAAATAATATTAATAGTCAGTGGGAAAATTAGCACATTTCTGGCGGCTTAAGGTCCCCACAGACGAGAGGCCGATCGTTTCAGTTAGAACTGACATCAGTTCGGCCTGAACGGATTCGAGCACATACACGGAAAAAATCGCATCCGACCCAACTGACGTCAGTTCGGCCTGAACGGATTCAAGCACACACACGGCAAAATCGCGTCAGTTCGTTCTGGTTTGCCGCGAGATACGGTCGTGTTTAATAATTTAGATGTGTAATAATTAAACACTGCGAAAACTCACTACGCTTGTACACGGTACACGGCCGCGGCTCTGGCGACAACTGAAGCGATTTGTCCACACATGGTCCGTTCAGTCCATTCGTTCAGTCCAGAATTAATGTTGCCAACTTAGTTATTTTACAAAGTTTTACTACTAAATTAAGTATTTTATTCCCTCCTTAGTAGGAATTTAGTTGGTAGAAGTGTTTTAGTAGGAAAGAACCAGACATATGCAAAATAGTGTAGGCTAGGCACAAAGAAAATAATTACACCTTATCATAATAATACATTCGTCCGTAATTTGCTTAATACAACCCGTTTAATTACTATATAGGTAATATTTTCTAGTATATTTTAGATATGTTAATGATTGTACTGTAGGTTCTTGGTGGAAATTCATGTTTCACAGTAATAACACACAGGACTTCTTGCACTATTTCCACTTTAATAAGTACTTTTCATTAATTTTAATATATTACACGACCGGTTTCGAAAAAGTCATCATCAGGTGTAGGTAGATTTTTTTTTTTTTTAATTTTGTGAACATTGTGCAAAGGGTTACCAGCGTCATGTAATTTTTAAAATTTTGTGTAACGTAATTTAAATTTTTATACCAACTTATTCTATTTTCTACTTGTATATCACAAATTAATATTAGTATAATATTATAACACATTCGATTGATAAATTAATAAGTTATTGATTTGTAATGTCATAGAATTATGTTATTACTGTGAAACATGAATTTCCACCAAGAACCTCCAGTACAATCATTAACATATCTAAAATATACTAGAAAATATTACCTATATAGTAATCTCTAAATCAATAATAAAAACCCGTTTAGGGTTGTTTTAAGCAAATTACGGACGAATGTATTATTATGATAAGGTGTATTTATTTTCTTTGTACCTAACCTACACTATTTTGCATATGTCTCTTTCCTACTAAAACATTACTACCAACTAAATTCCTACTAAGGAGGGAATAAAATACTTAATTTAGTAGTAAAACTTTGTAAAAAAATTAAGTTAGCAACATTAATTCTGGACTGAACGAATGGACTGAACGGACCATGTGTGGACAAATCGCTTCAGTTGTCGCCAGAGCCGCGGCCGTGTACCGTGTACAAGCGTAGTGAGTTTTCGTAGTGTTTAATTATTACACATCTAAATTATTAAACACGACCGTATCTCGCGGCAAACCAGAACGAACTGATGCGATTTTGCCGTGTGTGTGCTTGAATCCGTTCAGGCCGAACTGACGTCAGTTCTAACTGAAACGATCGGTCTGTGGAGACCTTAAGCCGCCAGAAATGTGCTAATTTTCCCACTGACTATTAATATTATTCTATTTAAGTGGAAATAGTGCAAGAAGTCCTGTGTGTTATTAGTATATTTTAGTTTAACGGTAAAATTTATAGTAAAATTCAATATAATATTTTTTTAATATAACACAACCTAAAATGCCGTGGTTTTTTGGTTGCTTTACGGATTCCTTAGTTTAGTAGCTTTTTTATAGTTCTCGTATTCTTTTAGTAGTTTTAGTAGAAATTGACACGAGTTTAGTAGTTTTGCAAAAACAGAGCTGGCAACACTGGAACGAATCTCTTCAGTCCATCCGACCGACTGATGCGATCTCGAAATTGCACTCAGACGATACGATTTTGCATCCGTTCAGGCTGAACTGAAGGAAAACCGGACCGTAAATGGACCCTTTTACAATTTTGACACGTTAATTTATCTTGCAAATGTTATGCAGATTTCAGCATAATTATTTCATAATATTAAAATTTGTGAATTCCATGAATTAAATGTTCTATTTTTGTATTGTCGTCTGTCTTCGGATTTCTTGTTTAAAAGAATTAAACCCAAAACTACGGAAACTCACGTCGCGTTAGCAACAACACACTTAAAACCTTAGGCCATTTTTTCATCCGTTATTGAATGATTTATAAAATATTCCCGAATTCCTTTGAATACCGAAAAAGTACAGTATTCCCATGGGATAATACTATATTTACGCGGGTGGAGTAGCGGGAAAAAGATAGTTTAAAATATTTTTATTTGTGTTCTAAAATTTGTTTTATAAATAATAAGGTCACGATTATATTATTCAAGAACTCATAAAACAACGAGTTGATGGTGCTAATAAATCTTTCCAAATGAACATCAAAATGAATCTAGTACAATGTTTTGCGAATATAATACAGAGTGTGTCTATGATTCGCAAAATATTGTGAATTTGTATAAAAAGTTATGTAATAGCTCACATATAGATATAGAACGATATGAGCGGTGCTGACTGCTGAAGAAAAAATTTATGCAGAATTATTTACTTTTACAAATATGTCAATTGATTACAATTTAAACCATTAAAATTAAATTTGTTTTGATTTTGACAAAAAACTAGGCTTGATACTATTATTAGATATTTGGGTCAATTCACAACGAAACGATACTAAATTTAACTATTATTAATTACCCAAGTAGATACACACCTTTCATTGTAAGAGTTCGAATGTTAAGTGGCACCGCGCTGCACAGCGCATGTGCAGTGAATGACTGGATGTCTTATTACGAAACTTGTACCTTTTGTGTGGTGAGTAAAGTTCAATTTTGGATAGCTATCTTATAAATGCAGCGCTGCGTATCGTCTCGTCTCGGTGTGAACTGACTCTTCAATATGGCAACAGTTATAATACTCGGCACTTACTAAAAAGTTAGGATAGTGATAAACGATTTTACTTTTGCCGATAACATCTCATTTTTAGGCGACTTCCAAAAAGGAGGAGGTTTTATATTCAACCCTTGGACGAATTCCTTTTTGTTTTAACAAATCTTGTAGATACGAAATGCATTCATAACTTTGTTTCTATAATTATATTTTTTTTTATTTAATTTAATTATGTACTATAATAAATAAATTTATATTTATTATATTATTATTAAAATATAAAATTATATATTAATTAATATTTAATACATAAATTTAATACTAATTTCAAGAACTAGTTTTCAGCTTTGATATTCGCGTTGATAGAAGGTACCATTAAAATATTAATAGCTCATGAAGGCAAAATACAAATTTTCTTTTTTGATTATTCGGCTAAACATAGTTAGTAGAATGTATAAACTGTCTATGAATGCGTACTTTCATAATTCTCATAAAATTAGATTCAGTTTTTGATTTTTATAAACGCAGTATAGTATTACTAGATACGGCACGGAAACAAACCGACCAAAAGATGTATTTTTGTTACAAAGAGATTTAGGATCCAGTTTGTTTTTATATTTTAATTTTTTTGTTCAATATTTCACTCTGAATTCTAAAACCACTGACATAACATTTTAATTATTTATTCTGAAAAAAGTCGATATCTAATCTAACACTTTAGTACATTAAACGAGCAAATATTTCTATATAATAGATAATCGGAATCTCGGAAATACCTGCAAATATTTCCATGAAATTTAGTATTCAGAGAGTTTTGGGATAAAAAATCGATCTAGCTAAGTATCATCCCTAGAAAACTATGAATTTTTAAGTTAAATATGTTTTTTCTTTCGTAGCGTAATAACATATTTATATTTCTAAATGTGAAATCCAGTTGGCGGCTCCAGGCACCGGACTTTTATGTTGTTGGCAAGTTGGTGTCTCGGGTTCGAATCCCGGTCAGATGAATAGTTTTGTGATTGTTTTAATTTCCTTTTCTTTTATTATATTTTAACAATGTTCAATTATTTTATCGTTCTACTAAAACACCTAGCAGAGCTCGGTCTCCGATGTACTGAATCAATTAAATAAAGACAGACAGTCGATATACTTATGCATCAAAATTTGTTTATGATTTAGAAATCCTGACAAAATGTACGCTTGTTGCTTCCTACACTAAGGCGAAAGCTTTTATAAATTAAAAATAAACATCGAAAATTAATCCAATTAATCAATTTCCTGTTTTATTTAGCATAGCTGTAACGTAACACATTTTATAACCGGATTCATCTTTTCAACTAAGCGGTTGTACAGTGTATGTTTAATAATATCATCAAAATCTTCTGTTTCTGGAAAACGGGGGCGCCGCGCCGTAGTTTTATGGTTACGAAGAATTTATCTAGTTCTTAGCACAACGTGTAAATTGTAGCACATTGTTTTCCGGGATAGAATTTCATAAAAAACCGTTCAGTAGTTTTTGCGTTAAAGAGTCACAAACATCCATTCACCCTCGAAAACTTTCGTTTTTATAATATGTAGTAGTAAGAATATCCTCTATATCGCACCTGACGGATCATCTAGAATTATATATCCTTGGTCCTTGTTTACCTCCAGGCACCTGCAGCGGCGCCAGCTCAATGTAGAGCGTGATACACGAAGAATAAACGATGCTATTTGTTTATAAACATTACAACTCGTCTGTTCGTTTCTCGTAAACAAATTATGTCAGCTTACGCAAAGATTTGAAAACTAAAGATAGGCTCTGACGTACATTTGACAGAACAAATCTTCATACGAGAAAAAGTTACACCATCTTGGTTTTCATCATACCTCAAATGTCAGTCATGTTGATTTCACCATACTTCAAATGTCAAAATGGCCCCAAAATCTTCAAAAGTGGGGCCATTTAAGTGGAGACAGTTTTTGCATCAACATGCCCCGTCTATAATATATACGTCTATGAGTTTACGACGTTTTCAAATCAATTTAAATTTTAATAAGCTTTATTTCATGTAAAAAATTAGTAATTACAATATTTTGAGCATTTACATTAAACATACATAAGGGATTGACAACATGGTATTTGCCTGTATTTTAAGCCGACTTCCAAAAAAGGAGGCGGATATAGTACATTCGGCTCTACACCGGGTGCTTTTTCAGTCAGTATCCAAACTTTCAGGAATGAATATACTCTTCAATTTAAGCAACTTTTATTATGGGATGGTTAAATTCCTACTTGAAAAAAAAATCTGCTGTTTCCCACAAAAGATAGCATTTTGTATGAAACAGCAGATATTTTTTTCAAGTAGGAAAGCTTATCCCATAGTAAAAGTTGCTTATGTTCAAGAGTATATTCACTCCTGAAAGTTTGGATATTGAATGAAAAAGCACCCGGTATAGAGCCGAATGTATAACCGCCTCCTTTTTTGGAAGTAGGTGTCTTGTGGAAACGCCCCATACAAAAGTCGTACTGGTATATGACGTCACACGCTTATAAGTTGAAACAAAATGTATGGTAATATGCACAAAATTTCTGATATATCCGCAGTTTGCGTGTTTATGTTCATACTTACAATTGTATCTAAATATTTTTGTATTTGATTTGTTTTTTTTCTGTAATGTTGTAAAAAATTCCCCAACATTTTTGTAACTTTGAAATGGTCCTAATTACAAAACTACACATAAAATCTTAATTCTTTTTACTTTTATCAAGTTGTTGAAAAACAAAATTTTTGCATGTAGGCATTTGAAATTAAATAAAAGTACAGGTAAATTGGGTATTTACCCAATTTACCTGCCTCAGACATCTGAGTTTTCAGTTGTAGTTGGTCAGAGATCCAGGGGCAGCCAAGACTTCTTCTTTCTACAACTAAGAGCTGTTTTGCCTCAATTTTAGAAGCTTTCAAATTAAACTGTTCTTTTGTGAAAATTAAAGTAGTATTTAATAAAATATATCAGTCCACTATTTTTCGGGCCTACATTTTTATACTCTTTTGATGTTTTGTCTACTCTCAAATATTTATTTCGTTGTCGGTGATTAAATAAATGTGATTGTATTGCGGGCAACATTTATGCTTGCTGTGAGATAAAATTGAATTTTATATTGTTTGATGACAAAAATATATACCTACGATCAAATTAAAAACTAACTCTATTTTTGTATTCCAAAATAGCTTCGGGGGAAACCGATTGTAACGACGCTCATAAAACTGATAAATTGTGGCCCTAATAGCCGATAGTCTTTATAAACGATAGTAAAATGTTCATATGGGGTCATGATGCACTTCAACAATTCGTCGTAATACCCGGTTCGTCGTTATGAATAATGTCGTTATTAAATGTTTTCACTGCACTTTCAGCACTAAATATTACGAACAGCCTCCGTGGTTCAGTGGTTTGGAGCTTGGCTCTCGACTTGGAGGTCGTGGGTTCGATTTCCCACTTTGGAACGACAAAAAATTTTGTTTCCAAGTTTGGTTAGGATAGGCTGATCAGCCTGCATAGGCTGATCACCTGATTTGACAAGAAAGATGATCCATGCGTCGGATGGGCATCTAAAAAGTCGGTCCTGTGCCTGATCTCTCGCCAGTCGTGTCGGTCATCCGTCCCACTGGGTTTCAAGCTCAATGGAAGAGAGAATGCTCTTGTGTACTGCGCACACACTTGGGCACTATAAAGTCACTCCTGCTTAAGTACCCTAAAACCCTGCTTAAAACTCTACACTACTACCAAAAAATAAAAACACGTTAGATTATAATATATTTCATGCCCCATGTCTCTGATATGAAATATATATTAACTAGCTTTTTCTCACGGCTCCACCCGCGTAAATATATATAATATATATCCTACGGGCATACTGTTCTTCTTCTGGATAAAATGTAGCCTATGTTTCAATCCAGAGCCTAAACTATTACGATACCAAATTTCATCAAAATCCTTTCAGTAGTTTGAGCGTGAAAGAGAAACAAACATACATCCATCCATACATCCATACCCTCACAAACTTTCACATTTATAATAGTAGTAGTATCTGACGATTTGGGGGACTATCTGTGCGGTAGGGGTCAAAAACTCATTAAATCTTTCACTTTCTGCTTTTTACACTTAATATTTATCATCACGTAATTACAGGTATATTATATACATATTACCTACATATTTCAGTCTCCGCTACCCTCATTACACCGACAAACATAAATAAATACCTAATGGTTACATAATTCCAATAAAAAGTTCCACATTCCGGTGCGGCGGCGCTGGGCGACCCAATTCAGCGCAGGTATGCGCGCGCGTCGCATTCCAACCTGCCTCATATCAGGCGACAGTTATTTTCATCGCCTTCACTTTTTTTACTCACACATTAATACTCACTTAAGAATGTTACAGAACATATTTTTTATAAAAAACATTTCAAGCGTGTTTACCAATACACATTCTTTGCTAGAAATAACTGAAGGATTTGAAGTTTTCTCTAACATTAATCGTCGGGGATTTCTCGCAAGACTTTTAATTTGATGGTGATTAAGTGTGAAAAAAATTGCCAATATTAATATTTATAATGTACTTCCATTCCTCTGGCTCATTCTGGATAGTTGCCAGTGCTGAGCTTTCACATTGACAAGGTATAAGAGGCTGCTAACCTTCGGTCGACCATACTAAAATCCAAATATAAAATGAGATACCCTTTGAAATGGGATTTTCAAATTTTTGAAAAGATACCCTTTAAAATGATGTATTTCAGGGTCTGGGCTGTCTCCCATACGAACACAGCATCGTGCTAAAGAAGGATGCTATTCCCTGCGTTGATCCCCCTAGAAAGGTACCCTTCGCGTTGGTTGAACCGTTAAAGAAAGAGCTTCAACTCATGGAAAACATTGGAGTCATACGGAAAGTGAACAAACCTACTCTCTGGGTGAGTAGTTTAGTGATAGCCATGAAAAAAATGGTGGATTGAGAATTTGCGTAGATCCTAGAAATTTAAATAAAAATTTATTGAGATGTCATTATCCAATTAAAAATATAGATGAAGTCAGGTCTAAATTGTCCAAAGCCTCTTATTTTTCACATTTAGATGCGTTTTCTGGGTTTTATAACATAAAATTAACTAAAGAAAGTAGTGATCTATGTACATTTCAAACTCCCTTTGGCAGATACAAATTTTTAAGATTACCTTTTGGAATAAACACGGCTACAGAAATTTTCTATAAAACCATGATAGATCTTTTCGGAGACATTGAAGGTATAATATTTTGGTGTGATGACATTTTAATATACGGTGAAACAATTGAAATACACAATAAAAGGTTAGGTTAGGTTAGGAAAAGGAAAGGGCTAGACAAGTTAATTTAAAATTAAATAAAGCCAAGTGCAAGTTTCTTCTAGAAGATATAGCATATTGGGCTATATTTTTAGGAAAGAAGGTGTAAAAATTGATTCAGAGAAAGTTAAAGCCATAAAAGATATGCCCATACCTAAAAATATTAAAGATTTGCAGAGATTTCTAGGCATGATTAATTTTTTAGCACCGTTTATAGAAAATCTAGCAGAGAAAACTAATACCTTAATAAATTTATTAAAAAAGATATATTATGGCTATGGGATGAAAATTGTCAAAAGTGCTTTGATTTGTTAAAAGAAGTCGTATCTAAAGCACCTGTGTTAACTAATTATAATTGCAACTTTCCTGTGATTTTGTCGTTAGATTTATCAAAGAATGCACTGGGAGCGGTCTTGATGCAAAACAAACGACCCATTGCATATAGTTCAAGAACACTAACGTCCTGTCAACAAAACTATGCTCAGATTGAAAAGGAATTGTTTACCATACAGTTTGGATGTAATAAATTTCACCAATATATTTATGGCAGTAAAACAACTGTTCATACTGATCACAAACCTTTAATTTACCTTTTTAAAAAACCTCTTCATGAAGTACCTGCTAGACTACAAAGAATGATGTTATCGTTGCAGGGTTACGATTAGTGGTTTATGTTCCTGGTAAATATATGTACATAGCAGATACTTTGTCAAGAGCCTCACTTAGTGATACATATATACCTCAGTATGAACAAGACTTACAGTATCATGTTAATTCAATCTTTTCTAATCTCTCAGTGAGTAAGCCATATTTCAAATATATATTATTAGAAAGTAAAAATGATGAATCTTTAAACCTGCTCAAGTCTTATATTCAGAATGGTTGGCCAAAGAGCAAAACCAAAGTAAACTGTCTAGTGAAACCATATTGGAACATTCAAAATGAAATACATATTATAATGAACGACTTAATATTTAAAGGTTATAGGCTTATTGTTCCAAAATCCTTGCAAAGACAGATTTTAGATAAAATACACTGTGGTCATTTAGGTATTAATAAAACACTCAACATCGCTAGAGAAACAGTTTATTGGCCAAATATAAACGCGGACATTAAAAAATTAATGGATCAATGTTCGGTGTGTGCCAAGTTCAGGCTAAACACACCCAATGAACCGGTTGAAAAGCCATGAGATATCTCATCTTCCGTGGGAGAAGGTAGGTATAGATTTATTATATTTTGATGGAGAAAATTTCCTTGTTTGCATAGATTACTATTCCAAGTACATAGAGCAAGCTTCTTTGCATAAGAATTACACTGTCGATAATGTTGTTAAAAACCTGAAATCCTTCTTTGCTCGACATGGAATACCAAAAGCATTGGTGTCTGACAATGGTCCACCATTTAAGTCCTGCAAATTGAAGTCTTTTCTTGTTGATGTGGGATGTGGAACACATTACTACCAGTCCTGATTGGTCCAGGTCTAATGGCCAGGCTGAAAGCGGAGTTAAAATTGTCAAAAACATGTTAACAAAATGCAAGGAAGGTGGCTCGGATATACATTTGGCGCTATTACACTACCGCAACGCTGCTAAGGGAGATTTTCCCAGTCCGGCCGCATTATTAATGTCTAGAAACTTGCGAGTAAATTTACCAATTCTAAATAGAAAACTTAAACCTTCTTCTTCTTCTTCTTTAAAAATGGCCTCCCTTGAGGAATAGCCAGTGTCAGTGTAGATGAGATACAAAAAAAACTTTGTGGCCAATGACGATGACTTTGCGCAAAAGTGGAGCTTTGTGAAAGAACAAGAGAAAAAATAGTTAAAATCTAGTAATAAAATGAATTTACAACATAATAAATCTCCTTATTACCTGGAACAATAAGACAAATACAAAATTTTAGTTTATTAGTAAAGACACACACTACAATTTAATGTTATTATTGTTAATAAAATTACACAGAACATCAACAAAGGGGATATGAACTAGGGATTGGAAGTTAGAAGGGCGAGGGACATTAGGGGGAAGTGAATCATATAGTGAGGAGAGACGATTTGGACAACTGAAAAAAATATGTTCAAGAGTGCCTTCATCTAGTCCACATTCACATAGAGACGAATCTCTAACCCTAATTTTGTGAAGGAAGACTGGAGTACAACAGTGACCCAAACGCAGGCGGCAGACCGTAGAGGTGACAATTTTTTTAGCTTTCCTATATTTGAAGAACCAAGGTTTCACCAACACCTGACTCTGAAGGGAATAGTAGAATTTAATAATAATAAATAATAATAAATAATAAATAATTTATTTCCTTTTTTCACAATTTTGTTACATAATATACAAAAGAGATGAGATCCACCTAGTAAGTGTCTTGAGACACTTGTGTCAGGTGAACTCGCCCTTCCATAACTATTATAGTGTAAAATACATTTCAGGAAAGAAAGAGATAGACATTAGATTTACAAGTTATAACAATATTAATTTTATGTGTGTGTGTGTGTGTGTGTGTGTGTGTGTGTGTGTATGTGTGTGTATGTGCGTTTGTGTGTGAGTGAAAGTAATTGTGTAAAAAGAGAGAATTAAAAGAGAAAAAAATTAGATTACCAGGTATTTGAGAAGTGCTTCAGTTTCTTTATACGTTTTAGTAAGTAGCCATGTCTGTACCATTTTTTTACAGGTTTGATAAGAGACCAAATAGATATCAAGAATTTTATTTACTTTATTGTATATGTGGACCGAGATTGATTTATACTGTCTTTGAGCGAAGGTTGTGTTTGTCTTAATCGTAGCTGCAACTTTTCCTTTTTTTCGCCGTGTAGTATTGGTTGTGGATTCAAGAGGTAAGTATTTGTGACATCTAAGAACTAGAGATAGCACGTAGAGTTTTCTCACAGACAAAAGTTTGCACAAGGAGTAGAGTTCTTCAGTAGGGAAACGATACGGCTTACGATACATTATTTTCAGCAAGCAACGTTGGCTTCTTTCAATGTTTATGAATTTATCGTCACTAGCACCGCCCCAAGCCGTAATACAGTATCCAATTATTGACTGCCCTAAAGAAAGATAAATTTGATTTAATAATTGTCTGTTTGTGACGTGTCGTAGTTTTTTAAATATACAATTAAGTTTCAGAATACGACTACAGGTGTACTCAATATGAGAATTCCATCGTAGAGCCTGATCCAGCATAACTCCAAGATATTTTACAAACTTGACTCTCGTTACTCTACTGCAAGTACAGTAATTATTTAAATAGTCAGTTTGTCCGCAATGATGAATGGCTAGGGATAAGTTAAAATTTGGTTGGGATCTTTTGGTTATGCTAAAGCATATGTAATTTGTTTTTGAAATGTTTAGAGTGAGAAGATTGAGACGCAACCAATCAGCTACCCTGGACAGACCAACACTAGCTGCTTCAAATGTAGATTCCCACGAAGCAGCGGTAAAGACTAGTGCTGTGTCGTCCGCATATGAAACAATACGCCCATTCCTCAAATTCATGTTGGTTAGGGAATTAATATAAATGAGGAAGAGGGTAGGCCCTAAAACGCTGCCCTGCGGTACACCATACGTAATACCAGCTGCATTACTAACATGGTTGTCTATTTTTACCATCTGTACGCGGTCCTGTAAGTAGTTAGTCAGTAATTTAAGACTAGTACCTCGTATGCCGATAGCCTCTAGTTTTTTAACGAGGATAGGTACCGAAACAGTATCAAATGCTTTTTTTAAGTCAAGGAATACTGTAAGGCATTTTAAATTGTTATCTAATTGTTCAGAGATAAATGAAGTTAAAGACAATACAGCATCCTCTGTAGATTTGTTACGTCTAAAGCCAAACTGCGAACTAGAGATAATGTTAAATTCGTCAAGGTAATTAAGTATACGTTTATTTATTAGTTTTTCAATTACCTTAGATATGCTGGGCAGAACCGAAATAGGCCTATAATTCTCGACGTCATCTCCTTTCCCGTTCTTATACACTGGAGTTATGAGAGCTTTTTTAAGAGGACGAGGGAAGACACCTTCTTTAAAGCATAGATTTGCGAGATGGCTGATAATAGGAGAAAGAGTGGGTAAACATTCTTTTAATAATTTAGTTGTAATGTTGTCCCAGCCCGGTACGCTGTCGGATTTTAAGCTTAGTATCGTTTGTCTAACTTCATCAGGGTCAGTATCGAGCAGCACAAATGAAGAAGAGTGGGAGCAAGAGAGTGGTATGTAATTATGGGTTACGTCTATCTTTTCTGCTAATTTTCTTCCTATACTTGCAAAATATTCGTTAACGTAGTCTACTGATTCGTTAGCCGAGTGTTTTATATTTAGTAGGTCTATATTGGGGGTTTTGTTAGAGTTTAGATTAGTTACGTCTTTTATTATGTTCCAAAGTTTCTTAGTTTTTAAATTATCATTAATTTTGTTTTTATCATATTTATTTTTCAGTTTCTTAATTAATTTGTTGCAAAAATTACGATATCTTAAAAAAGTTATTTTTAATATTTCATTAGTAGGATCTTGTTTTAATTTTAATTGCATTTTGTTGCTAGTTTTTATACAGCGAAGGATCCCTGAGGTTATCCAAGGCTTGATATTGCGTAGTTTTCTAGGTTTATTCTTAATTACGGTGCCTTCATCAATACATTCATTGAGTAACAGAATTAGTCGATCAGTAAGGATATTTGGGTCATTCAGAGTAAGTAATTGTTCGATATTTTTAGTACGTAAGATATTAGTTACTAATTCGTAATCAATTTTTTTAGTTAGATTAAGAGTTTTGTTACTGTCTTTTTTGTTAGATAAGCCGAGAAATATTGTGTAGTGATCCGTGATAGACGTTTCTAATATCGCGATTTTAGCTGGTGGATATTGAGGAGCCATCTTGAGCATGACATGGTCCAGGCAGTTTGCTTGCCTCGTTGGAATACAATGACCAGGAAGTATGCCATGAGATGAAAGCATATTCAAGTAGTCAGTTCTGTTGTGACTATCATTAGAGGTTTCATTTGGCCCTGGGATGAGGTTGATATTTAGGTCTCCGGTTATTATTGTGTTACGATTCGTTCTTATGGTGTCTAGATACTGATTAAGCGAATTAGTAAAAGTGCTAGCATTAGAATTTGAAGGAGATCTGTAAACGCATAATATAGTATAATCAAAAAGACATATTTCTATGCAGGTAGCTTGTGATACTTTGATCTCTTTTAATTTGAATTGTAAATTGTTTTTAATATAAACAGCAACACCATCACTTTTATTACTATTATATTTAGTTGAAATATAAATATAGTTGGGAAGAGACGGGATTGGCTTATCAGCATTCAGCCAGCACTCGGTAAGTATCAATATATCAACATCAATCCCTAACAAAGTGAGAGAAACTTGGTTGTCATCAAAGTTGCGATAGATGCTCCTAATATTTTGAACTATTATAGAGATACTATTATCATTTATAATATTTGATAAATCTTGTAAGTTGCAGTCAATTATTTGGGCGAACTCAGCACGGTCAATTTCATTTATGGTTTTGAGTGTATTGTCCATATTTTGAAATTATGATAATATAAAAAATGTGGCATGACGTGTTACAATTTCTGTATAAAATAATAATGTTTAATTTTATAATGAATTTCCTGGTTTCTAATAAAGTATTAATATTGATATCATCATATATATTTACTAATGTTATTTTATATGGATTTAGTGTAAGTGGAGTGTGCGTTACTATACATAGTGTGATGCATGTTTTAGTATTAGATTTATACAATACACAATTAAGGACAATATAAAACTTTAAATTATTACATGCAGACTTAAATAGTCATTTTTCATTTAGCAAATGTTGCACTTGTGCTTCATTAGTTATTAATATAATTTTGGAGTGATCTTCCTTTCTGACATAGACTTTTCCGTATGCAGTCCAGCAAAATTTATATGAGCGTGTCTTAACCTAGTCTCGAGCCAAGAAGTAGAGCCTAGAAGCTTTTGGTGTGAGCTGTTCTGATACAAAAATCGGTTTATCTATTTCAGTGTTGCAGCCTAAATGTTTAGCGCTGAGTTTGTTTTTATTTTTAATATTAAATGTCTTTGCCATTTTTAAAACTTGCGTTTTTAATAGAGTTGAGGAAGTTTCTACTATTATGGGGGAGTTGGGTTTGTCATCTCGTTTAGTGGCAACTCTATAAATATCCTTTATGTCCGACTTGTTAGCATCACATCCAATAGTCTTAGATAGGTGTAGAAACATACCGACGAGATCATCCTTATTTTCTCCAGTCCTTTTTGGAACATTTTTCAGCTCAATATTCATCTTGCGGCTATTCCTTTGCATATCCTCAATTTTGTCCTCAAGAACGGTAATGTATTTTTTATCCTCCTTGATTTGTTGTTCCAGTTGAAATATCTTATCTTGAAATTCTTTATTTTGTGTTGTTAGGAATGCAACTGAATTTTCAATATTTTGATTTGTTTTTTGAATATCCTTTAAGGTAGTTTCAAATCTTTGGAAATCCTGATTCTGTGACGATAATAAGGATGCAAACATGCTTTTCATCTCTTCTCTCAAACCAGAAACCTCGGCGCTGAAGTCTAGTTCCATTCTCTTATTACGCCTAGTAGTCACATATACATTTGGCGGAGTCACCAGCGGCGCCATCTGCATCGAAACATCTAGCTCCGTATCTGAGAGTGACTTGTTTAAGCCTTCCATTGTACCAGGGTAATATAAACGGACAGGAACAGCTTGTGACGTCCTTGATACGTCACCCAAGATGGCAGTTTTAAGGGTGGCCAATCGCAAGCAGGGGGTGGTTCCGGGTTGTTGTGGGAGGAGTCTTCTTGAAGATGGCTGCTTGCGCAAGCGCCGGTATTGGCAGTGTTAGTAGTGACGTCAGCCAAGATGGTGGAGCAATGGCTGCTTGCGCAGTACCAGAGTCTCAGGTGTACGAGAGTTATAGAGTAAAGTAAACTCACGTTGCGCGTTGTGATAGCACCTTCTACTTTCTGCTGTCCTATTATTTCACTTGTATTTATTTTGATTTTTGATTTAAAAATTAATTTAAAATAAAACTAGCGTGGATTCAATACGTCTATGTCTTTCGACGATCCGGGGGGAAGAATTTACTCTTCAAATTTCCCGATACATCCCAACTTGCATTCCAGTCGGAAATTAAATGCTCTATAGCCAATGGTATTAGGTCACTACAGTAACGTTTAAATTGGTCAAGGCCACCTGAGTGAGTGGCCTGTTTTGCGTAGAGATCTGCGCTCTCATTACCTGAGATACCACTGTGGCCTGGTACCCAAACTAGTTCGACCTGAATGTTCTGGGAAAGGCATTTTAGAAGCAGATGTCTAATTTTTGAGATATAAGGAAATTTAAATTTAGCACGAAAGGGGTTAGCAAGTATAGCCTGAAGACAACTACGAGAATCAGAAAAAATAACTGAATTGTTCAGACGATGGGACTCAATAAATGATAAAGCCTCGAGCACAGCAATTGCTTCCCCGGTAAAAACAGACGACTGAGAAGGTAATTTAGAGTTTAACACCACATTTACCTTAGGTATCAAACTGCTAGACCAACAAAGCCTTGCTGACTTAATTTTGAGGCGTCTGTATAAATATGATACCAGTTCTTATACTTGGTATTAACTATTTCCAAAAATTGTTGTTTAGCTTGGGAACCTTTTATAATGCCGGAATCAAGGGAAATACATGGAACCTTAACTAGAGCCTCATATGGAATTTCAAATATAGGGAGCATTTTACTTTGATACACTGGACAGGGCATGTTAGTAAATTTAAGGAAACTTAAAAAAACAGGGTGGGTTTTATGGGACCAGTAGGATGAAGAATGGACTAATTGGGAAAGAATATGTAATTTTGGAATGAGAGGATGATCTGAGAGTTGCAAGGCTTTAAAAAGAAATCTGTCAGAGAGAAGCTGACGTCGAAAATGTAAAGGCGGTTCTGCACACTCTATCTGGAGGGCATTGTTAGCGGTGGACTTCATAGCGCCTATTACTAAACGGAGACACTTGGATTGGATTTTGTCCAATTCTTGAAGTGCAGATTTATGACAGGGCTCAAGAATGAAGGACCCATAATCCAAGTGGCTTCGAATTAAAGCATTATATATAAGTTTTTGTGTGTAGGGGTGTGAGCCCCACCAGACTCCAGAAAGGCATCGAATTATGTTTATGTTCTTCTCACATTTTTTAAAGATATGACTAATGTGTTGAACACCTGTCATCTTTGAATCAAGATAAACACCCAGAAACTTAACTGAATCTGTGATCGGGAAATTTTGATTATCAAGGGATATTTGAATGTCAGGTACAGCCCTACGTCTAGAAAAAACCACTGTTTTACTCTTTTCTATCGAAATGCTCAATCCGTGATTATTCATCCACTCATTAAGATAGTAAAGAGCAGAATTAAGGCGAGCAGAGGCATTAGATACCTCTCTGGAAGATACATATAGGGTTATGTCGTCCGCATATTGAATAATGTTGCAAAAGGAGGTAACGGATACGTTCAATTTATGTGTATATATGCTGTAAAGGAGTGGGCTAAGGACATTGCCTTGAGGCAGGCCTTTCCACACTTGTCGGTAAATGGGATCTGAATTATTATGGGAAACAAGGATGGTACGACATGAAATGGAGTTACAGATGTAATTGACTATCTTCTCAGGTATACTCAGCTCTTGCATAATCTGCCTGAGTATTGGAAGTAGTACATTGTCATATGCGGACGACACATCAAGAAACACCCCCACTAGAGCCTCTTGTTTCGAGAAGGCAATTCGAATATCGGAGACTAATGTGCACATACTATCCATGGTACTAAAACCCTTACGAAACCCAAACTGACCTGTCGAAAGGATACCTCTACTTTCCAGAAACCACTCAAGCCTGTTTTTAATAAGATGCTCAAGTATCTTCGATAAGGTGGAAGAGAGTGCAATGGGACGGTAGCTGGACGGGTTGCTTTCAGGTTTACTAGGCTTTATGATAGGGAGGATGATCTGACACTTCCACTCCTCGGGAGGATGTCCAGAATGAAAAATACAATTTAGAAAATCGAGTTTGACTTTTTGGGTGCTAATGTTACATTTAACAATAAAGGAGTACGGAATACCGTCAACCCCGGGAGATGAATCTGTCTCTCGAATCAAGAACTAGTCTAAACTCCTCCAAAGTAAAGGAAGCCTCAAATTCGTTATTAGGAGTAGCAGATGATGGAAGATTAGGGCACTCTTCAAGAGAAGGTACCCAAGGGGGAGCAATTTTTTGGGAAAAATCATAGATCCAAGGAGAAGGGTCATTTGATAGAGGATTTGAATTAGAAGAAAAAGAGCCACGAAATCTTTTCAGGCTATTCCACACCATAGACAGCAAAGTTAAAGGGTGCCAAGCCCTCACAGAACCTATGCCACCCTAAGCGCTTCTTGTGAGGAAGCATCCTTTTGGTTTCTGCTACTATCCTCTTACAGTTGTTATAATTTTCGAGAGTCATATCAGCGGAGAATGTCCCCTCTGCCTCCTTGCGTTTTTTGCATGCCAGAGTACACTCTGCATCCCACCAAGGAGGAGAGGAGACACGATCCGCATAATATGAGCATCGATTAGGTATGGTAGCAGATGCACTATCAAGAAGCGCTTGTGTTAAAAGGGGGTATAGTACAAAAACATTATGGGTATCTACAGGTGCTAAAGAAACAATTTTTTCCTCAGCCAGCGATGCGAATTGTGGCCAATTGGCTTCTGATATTTTAAATTTAAATCTAGGGGGGTTTCTAATTATAGTGGGAATAGAGGAAAACTGTAGTGTTAAAATGATAGGAAAGTGGTCACTACCATATGAATTTTGAAGAATGGACCAGGAAGTTCGGGAAGAAAGGGAGGGAGAGCAAATGGATAAATCTACAACAGATTTAGGATTCTGGGGTGGAGTCACTCTTCGAGTCGGATTCCCATTGTTTAAAATAACTAGATTTAAATCATCTACGAAATCAAGGAAGATATTAGACAGTGAATCAGAATGATGAGAACCCCAAGAGGTGTGTTGTAGGTTAAAGTCACCCAGAAGGATCATTGGAGGAGGTATGAGGTTGATAATAGAAAAAAATTGAGAAAGGACAACAGAGTTAGGATCAGGTAAGTATATAGACAGAAAAGAAATGTTAAAAATTCGGACAGCCACAATATTAAAATCACTGTGTGGAGGAAGAGGAATAAAACTAAAAGTGACAGAAGTAGAGACTAAAATAGCTGCACCAGCTCTACCATCACTTCTGTCATCCCGAAGACAGGAGAAGCCAGAGACTCTATATTGAGACCCTGGCCTCAACCAAGACTCCTGAATGGCAAAAATGAGGGGATTAAATTTACTAACAAAATATAAAATATCATGAGTTTTGTTTCTAACGCTACGACAGTTCCACTGAACTATGGTCTTCTGATCCATTATTATTGAAAGTTGAGTTTGTTATGTTTATCAGCTGAGTTAAGTTATTACGGAGAGTGTTAGATATACCCATCCCAGAGTCGCTGAAACGGGATATTAGATTAAGTAAAAGAGAGGAAAGAAGTTCAGGAAAACTATCATTAATGGACAAGGAATTGGTATTTGAAAAAGCAACACCATTAGGTGTTTCCAAAATACGGTCTTGGACAATGGTTTGATGGGCAAGACGGTTGTAACCAGGTTGGGGTGTAGGGATTGTATGACGAGGGGTGAGAACAGTTTTTCTGTAGGAGACAGTACGAGGAGGAGAAGGAGTGAATTGGCGGGAACGTGAGAAAGTGGCTGTAGGAGTGGCTACAACGTCAGTGAAAGCTCTGCGCACACTAGGGAACCTAGCGGAAGCTTCTGCATATGAAATATTTTGTTCCGACATAACAGCCTTAATTTCCTTCTGTCTAATAAATTCAGGGCAACTAGAGTTGTTAGCCATATGAGATCCAGAGCAAAAGAGACAAGTAGCCACCTGAGTATTACAATTGTCACCCTCATGTGGTTGTGAACACTTGTAACACCTAGGTTCCGACCTACAGATTGTCTTGACGTGTTTGGACACGTCAGTCAGTGCAATATATCATCCAGTGCAACCGGTGCTGTAGGTTTGGACCTACAGCACCGGTTGCACTGGATGATAGGAAGTTTATACAACTCTACGGGAAGAGATGTATAAAAAAGGTAAGTATGAGGAGGTAGTTTTTGACCATTAAAAGTCACAACGACTGTTTGGGTGGGTATCCATGTTACATTTCCATTATCTTCTGTTGACTTACGGCACATACGACGTGCCTTTATAACTTCACCATATCCAATAGGCACTACGCAATGAAGAGCAAACTCCTCCATTCCAATATCTAAAGCGACATTTCTCACTATTCCCATCCGCGACACATTATATGACGGGATGGAAGCGGCGAAACCTGCATTAACAAGTATTTAAGAATCCAGAAAGGTGTTAGCGTCATCTGCATTCTTAAATTCAACAGATACTCGGTTCCTGCCTATACGCTTTACGCCACCGAGGGAAACTGAAGTAAAGTTATTTTTAAAGAGAAAACGGCCAAATTCCATAGGACGGATTATAATATTATTAGAGTCTGCTTTGGACACATGTACAACAAATGGTGAGGAATCAGTAACGGAATATATACGCTTATTCAAAAATTCCGGTTTTGCGTAGGATAATTGGTCATTTTGTGAGGAAACCGAGTTATTGCCATTTTGCGTAGGATAAATGTGTCTGGGACGCTTATTTGGGATATTCTCCATATCCACATCTGGAACGGCACTTAGGCCGTTCGGCGGGGTAACACAAACATAACCTCTTCGCGTTCCGCCGGGATCCGGCGGATCATTATCCATTATAAAACTAAACTACGCTACTTACGTAAATCAAAACAAACACAAGCAACACAGTAACACAGTAGGTAAACAAACAAGGAGATGAAACCACTAACGAGTACGAAAATCCATAAAAAAAACTACAAAAACAGCCAAACACTTGTTGCAAGCACTCAACCGAATCGCAAAGTCCCAACTTAAACCTAAACTCGTAAAATTTTCGACGTTTGAAAAATGTCATAGACAAAGCAGAGACAAAATGTCTTTTTATTTTGACAGGAATGCGAAGTATACATCTTATGAGTTTCAGCCTGGAGTGACATTTACTTCAAAAAAAAAATCCTAAATCCTTTTGGTCTCCGGGAATAATTAAAGAAAATTAGGATGTGGTAGATCTTATTATGTTGTGGATCCAAATGATGTTGTGTATAGGAGGAATAGGGGACACATTAGACCTAGAAAAAAGAATTTAAAAGAAACAAATCCTCCACCTTCTTTTTATGGCAACGGCAGCACTGACAATATGCCTCCCATGCAGGAGAGTATAGATCCCATGAGTTCGGCACAACTCGGAAACGGTCCTGTTCAAAATTGCATTATCGATGATAACTGTGTTCCTATGGAGAGTCTAGAAAATACCGATTACGTAACCAGGTCTGCTAGAAGTGTGAGACGTCCTAAATTGTACATACATGAGAAATTTGAGTAGATAAGTAATGTATTGTTATTAGTTATGTACTTATAATATTAGTTTGCTTTTTTCTCGAAAAGGGAGATGTTGCATATTGACAAAAGTAAGTGTCAATGTCATTTTTGTCATTGACAGATGTCATGAAGCAAAGCCTATTTAGTTTTATTTTATATAAGTAAAAGGCTATTCTCAGTGTAGACTGTAGTATTTATGTTAGACATATCTCATTTGTAATACGTATCTGTGATAAGCACCAATAAAGGAGAATATAAGAATTGCTGCTGTATTATTATCATCACCACTCAAGCGTAAGAAGGACTTACATATCAAGAGGTCGTAGCTCGCTACAGCTGATAGTGCGGCACTATGCATGATAAAAATATTCGGGAATGCCTTGCAGTATATTATATAGCACTGTATTCTCGAGGAATGCCGAGTCATACACTCTGATATTTTATTTCCAGTTTGACAATTTACAGCCGTCGTAACCATCCGTCACACTCTCGCATCCGCAAATGTTCATAAAGGATTTATCAGTCAGAATTACATGCTCAATTTTTTTAATACAAAAAATACATTTGCTTTCGTTATTTCCCATTAAAGTAGGCAAAGAATACTGATTACAGGTGCGTTCCTGATGGACTTCTTTTTAACCCACGACAAAAACAGAGGGGTGTTGTAAGTTTCATGATGACATGATCGAGAGTGTTCTTAGCTATAATTGATCATCATCAGCTCTCTCACTGCTTGACATTTGGTTCATCCACATTCATAAACATATTCAGATAATACTAATATTTTTACACTAGTTGGTTCCAGGTGCTCCCAACGTGAAACCTTCTTTATTATGGGTGATGCGCAACTGGTTTTTTTTTAATTCATTATTTTTGCGATTTTTAACATTGACGATTTAATCACAGGATGTTGCCTGCGACTTCGTGCGCACAAAAAGAAATCTCTCCAATACCGTAAATTTTGTCGCGATAAAAAGTAAAGCCTATGTCCTTTCCCGTGGTCTACTCTATGTCTGTGCAAAATTTCATAAAAATCGGTCCAGTGGTATCGGAGCCTATTCAATTTTAATTTCGGTATCCAAATTAATGGACAAAAAATTCTCGAAAATTCCTTGCTAGGTAACTTTTAAAATTTCTATTATCTAATATATCGCACTTGTGCTATTCATAATATCATTTTGATTTTGTTATTCACCAGAAACAAAACTATACAGAACTTTGATTTATCTAGCACGCACTAATTGTGAAGGCCACGCTCGTAAATCGTGTGAAACGCTTCTAATGGAGGTCAGCTCCAGACCACATCGGCTGGAGACACACAAGGTCACATAGGCACGTGCCAGTCATACTGTGATGTTTATACAAAAACTTGATTTTTCGCGCGACTTCGACCGCGTGGACCCCCGTGGGGTATTTATTTCGAAAAACCTTTTTAAACTGATTTCTACGTCATAACTCATAATAACTAGGTAGGTTAGGTTAGGTTAGGTTAGGTTAGGTTAGGTTAGGTTATCTATCAATATACTATTCAACTTGTGGCGGACCAATTAGCGCCACAATCCTGTTTCGCGCTATCGAAGTTTTCTAAGATCGGCGGTACATACAGGGTGTCCCGTAAATCGACGTCAAGTCGTCAACCCGTGATAGTCCAAGTTACTATAGTTATCAGAAATTTTTTAAAAAAAAATCCAAGTAATGTGTCTCAAAAAATACAAAGCTTTTAAAAAAATCGAAAAATCGACATCTTGTGGTGGTTTTTTAGTTCCCGGCACTACAAATTTCTACTTATTTTGTACTTTTTTTTTATATGTAATCCTGAACAATGCTTTAGTAAACTGGTGCCTAAAATTTAAATCAAACGACTCCGACTTGAAAGGAAATAAGGCTTTTTTTTTTGAAATAAGGCAAAACAATGATTCGAATTTAATAGTTTGCTCGACTTTAACTGACTGTACTGAAAAAAAAATGTACTACGCTTGTTTGGCAGGTAATTTTTAAACTTGGCGCAGTTAATAAGGATTCCAAAATGGTATGACACTTGCTAGATTGTTTCTTAAATTTTGGACAATATTGATTTTTGTAAAGGAAGTCAGTTTTCGACAATTTTTTCTTACTTACTTAAAAGGATTCAAGTGTACCCAGGACTTTCTTCTAAGTGATATTCTGATTTGGATGATACGGAGAGAAACATTTAACGAGTGTAAGAGAGACAAAATCCAAGAAGTAAAAGAATATCACGGGCTACGGGGGCCATAGTGTCTCAAGTAATGACTTTTAACTTTAGGAAAGGTGTTTTTTAGGAAGCTTTTAATTGAAACAAATTTTTGGAGTATAAAATATTTTATTACGTCATTATAACAAATATTCAAACTGCCTCCCACCAGCATAAATGCAAGCTCGAAATCTTTTTAAAAAAGACCGCTTTATCAGACGGGCAAATCTGCCGTTATTAACTAATTCAGCTGCTTGCGTTAATTGTCGTCGTAGTTAAACTTTTTCAATTGGCTTTGTATACACTTTTTCTAACACAGCTCCCCAGTAAAAAAAATCTAGCGGATTTAAATCAGGTGAACGGGCTGGCCACGAAATGGTACCAGTCCGCCCTATCCACCTTTCTGGATATTCATTATCTAAATAATCTCGCACTGAACGGGCATAGTGCAACGGGCAGCCGTCTTACTGGAACCACATGTCTCTGTAAATGTGCAGAGGTACGTCTTCCAATAAATTTGGTAAATGATTTCTTAAAAAGTCCAAATAAATGTCGCCATTCAAGGTCTCTGGCAGTTCAAAAGGTCCGATGATTCTCCCGTTTAGAATCCCGGTCCACATGTTTATTTTGAATCGATACTGGGATCCATCCTGTCTCATCAAATGTGGATTATCTACATGCCACTCGTGTAAGTTGTGTAGATTCATGTACCCATCTTTTTTAAAAGTGGACTCATCGGACCATAAAATTTTGTCTATGAATCGTGGATCTTCCCGGTGTCTCTGTAACCTCGTTTCACAAAACGTAACTCTTGGGAGATAGTCCCGGGGTAGTAAAGTTTGTACTCGCGTGACGTGGTATGGGTGGAGCTCATGACTTTTCATGATTCGATGGGCTACACTTTTGGGCACTCCTGTGCTTTCTTCGATTTGTCGTACTGAAGTACTTGGATCTTCTGCGACTGCTTGTAGTACGATGTCATCGTAAGGCAAGCGACTTCTTCCTTCACTGTGTACTTGGCTTGGGAAACGTCCCTCTGAGAGTGAACGGTGCATATTCACAAAAACTCGATGATCGGGATGACGAGCAGCGTTTGGGTATCTTTGGCGGTAAAGCCTAGCTGCAGCACTAGCATTGCATCGGCATTCACCATAAATGAGATGCATGTTGGCATATTCCTGTGCGGCGTACACCGACATGGTGGTACTACACAATCACACGATCAACGATAGTCCAGTGGAAAGCAAAGGTCGTTGAAAGAGAAACTAAACTTTACAATGAAATGTATTTAAAAGTATGAATCTCAATTTTCGTCGAAATCGGTGCAAATTTAAAGATTTTCTATACAAACATTCAACCCGAACTTCACCCCGTGAGGAGTGAAATTTTCCAAATTCCTTCTTAGTGCGCGTTTAGATTGTAAATTAAAACTACTGTCCAAATTACACGTTTCTACCATTAGCGGTTACGGTTGTGCGAGCGTCTATACGTCAGTGAGTCAGTCAGTGGGGACATCTCCTTTTTAACCGATTTCCAAAAAAGGATACATTCGGCTGAATATATAATATGTTCAACGATTAGTCCGCCTTCTGTGGACCGATTTTCAAATTTTTTTTTATCTAAAAGGTATAATCCCAAATTGGCCCTTTTGACATCAAAGTGGTGACCTGATGATGGGATCCATGAGGGATCGAGGAAACTCCTCAAAATGTATATGGACACTTTTGGTGATTCAAATTTTTCTGAAGAAATAAAGCATTTGCTACCAAAAAGTAAGATTTTGCACCAAGGTATTCCCTGGGTCCAAAAGTACTGAACAGAACTCCTGACGCCTTATATGTAGATACATTTGGGGATTTCGGCGTTGTTTAAAGAACTGCCAGCATATGCCACTATGTCAATTACAGTAATCATCATCATCACCACCATCATCACACCATACATCATCACATTATGATGATATAATAGGTACTTCTCATAGTATTTTACACCGACATGGATGTCTTTGACATTACTTTGCCGTTTTCGAAATTTGTCCCTTAGTCACCAAAGTGGTGACCTGATGATGGATTCCGATGATAATACGAGGGAACTCTTCGAAATTTATATGGAAACATATAGTGATTTCTACTTTTTCTGAACTAGTCCAAGCATATGCTACCAAAAAGTAAGCTTTTGTATCAAGGTATGCCCTAAATCCAAAAGTACTCAACAGAACTCCTGAGTCCTTTTAGATACATGTTTGAGGATTCCGGCGTTGTTAAAGAACTGCAAGCATATGCCATCATGCCACTTACAGTAATCATCATCATCACCACCACCACTATCTTCACATGAAACAACATATTATTAGGATGACATAGGTACTCACTACTCATCAGTTTTGTGCACCGATATCAATGTCTTTGAAATTTAGCTATTGCCAAAATTATATTCGTGATCATCATCATTATTATAAAATAATATTTAATGCTTACTGCTACATTTTTTCCACCGACTACTACAGTATATCTATATTACGTATAGATCTATACGTGAAGCGAAAATTTCAAGTACATTTTTAGGAGAATTGTGCTTACGGACGGAGTGAAATTTGGCACAATTAAAGTTTATTATTTTATGGAAGGCGTGCGAAAAACTTTTTTTTTTAATAATGCTTAGAAATACATGAAATTCTTGAAAATATCAGCAAAACACACAACCATGGATTTGGTTCAAACACACACACACAGTTTGGAGATATCGTGTTTGAAATTTGCAGCGTTGTACCCTTATGAAGTTCAATCGATGTTGTTGTCCCATCGAGAAAGTTACTAGTTGAAACCAAATCGATTTCCGAATCACCGTCAAACAAAAATTAGTATTAGCACTGTCAAAACTATACAGGGTCTGTCGTAAATAATGGATAATCCGTAAACTGGAGTTGGTCCGGATGTGAATCTGTAAGAAAATCGTATTTTCTTGCCAGGGTTTCTAACCATATGAAAATGGCGTAGCATTTTATACTTTTTTATAAATTTCGCTACTTTTGTCGTTCATTCCGTTGCCATTTCATCAAATTTAGGTATTTCTGTGTGATTTTTTTAGTATTATACTCCTGAAGACGTGTATTATTTAATTTTAATACAATTTTAGGTGTTTTTAACGTAAACAATTTTCAAAATCATCTTTTTATGCTATTTTCTAAACTATTTTTTTCTTAATGTCAACTTTGATCATTTACTGTAAAAAAAAAAGTATGTCGCTATAGCTGCCCATTTTCTTAATAAATTGTCTAGTATGTGTAGTTTCTAAAAAGGTATAACAATGTGTACTTTACTAGCAATATTAAGTTACAGGAGCGAGATCAATATCAAGGTCAGAATTCAAAATTTTTAAGTATTGTTATAAAAGGTTATAAAACTTCGTCATAATGATCTTATTCTACCAAAATTCTTTACACAAACGTTATTGGACCACTAATAAGGATTTTCAGAAGAACAACAGGTTGTTTTTAGTAAAAAAAATATCATAACTCCATGGTAATAATGTAATAAAAGTGTTGCGGATATGTATTTGGATTTTCTAATAAATACTTTACCTGGATTACTGCAAGACGTTCCACAGGAGATAAGAAACGAGATGTGGCTTCAAAATGATGGGTGTCCAGCACATTACGCTGCTCGTGTAAGGGAACATTTAAATAATACATATCCAGATAGATGGATAGGGCGATTGGGTCCAATTTTATGGCTTCCACGTTCGCCAGACCTTAACCCGTTGGACTTTTTTTACTGGGGCTGCATAAGGAAGTAGTGTACAAGGAAGCAATAAGTTCTGTGGAAGAGTTGCGTACGCGCATTCAAGTAGCAGCAAGTAAAATCGCAGAAGCCGGCTATGCGCGTCGGATTAAAAGATCTTTTATTAGGCGATGTAGAGCTTGTATTGCTGCCGGCGGAGGGCATTTCGAGCATTTAGTTTAAGTTATTGATAAAATAAATATTTTTTTTTTACTAAAAACATCCTGTTTTTCTTCTAAAAATCCTTATTAGTGGCCCAATAACGTTTGTGTAAAGAATTTTGGTAGAATAATATCATTATGACGAAGTTTTATAACCTTTTATAACAATCCTTAAAAATTTGGAATTCTGACCTTGATATTGATCTCGTTCCTGTAACCTAATATTGCTAGTAAAGTACACATTGTAATACCTTTTTAGAAACTACACATACTAGAAAATTTATTAAGAAAATGGGCAGCTATAGCGACATACTTTTTTTTTTACAGTAAATGATCAAAGTTGACATTAAGAAAAAAATAGTTTAGAAAAAAGCATAAAAAGATGATTTTGAAAATTGTTTACGTTAAAAACACCTAAAATTGTATTAAAATTAAATAATACACGTCTTCAGGAGTATAATACTAAAAAAATCACACAGAAATACCTAAATTTGATGAAATGGCAACGGAATGAACGAAAAAAGTAGCGAAATTTATAAAAAAGTATAAAATGCTCCGCCATTTTCATATGGTTAGAAACCCTGGCAAGGAAATAAGATTTTCTTACAGTTTCACATCCGGACCAACTGCAGTTTACGGGTTATCCATTATTTACGACAGACCCTGTATAGATTTATGGTCGATTCATTATTGTCAATCCCTAAGAGTTTTGACTTTTGGCTTCATCATGAAAAACATGAGTGAAATTTATTTTTCGTAATTTTAATGGAACTGGACAGAAATTCTTTTAATTATTTCAACAATTATAGTTTATAATTATTATCGGTACCTCAGTTAGCGTGAGCGTGAGAATTTAATAGGTTGTGTAAGCTACCTATTTAATTTAATGATTTAATTTCATTACACATTGACGTTTGTAAAACTGTCAGAACATAAATTTTTTTTCTATCTAAGAGACAGCATAATAAATAAGAAGGTATTTGTTTTAATATGAAAAATAATATAGCTGTCTCTTACATTATCACGCGTGATAAGCGACATCGTAACGCATAATGTGAAAACGCTCTAATACGTGAATAAAAAATCACGTTTTCACGGTTTTGGACCTATTTGTTAATATCTTTTCACTATTTACCAGGTTTATTCACCAGGAAAAGATTTACCAGGCTACTTAGCCAAGTATGCTGAAGCCTAGGGCGGCAAATTTAAGGGGGCGGCAAATGTGTCCTTAACTTTTTTTGTCTTACATAAATACAAAAAACATTATTATTGGCACACAAAAATAATTATCGAAAATTTTACAAAAACAAAAATATATTTTAGTACTGTAGGTATATATTATACTGTAGGTATAATATTTTGTATACTTTACACTTTAACGTCTGAATAGAAAAAAAAAACGCTCTGTAAACTATACTTTTGCGGTAATGTACGATGCAAAATTTTCTAAAAGCGTTTCAATATTATAAAATACAATTAAAATTCAATATTTTTTAGATGAGAGCGGCGGGCGGCGGCGAATTATTTTGGTATTGAGAAGATATGTAACTGCAGATTTTGACAGTGTGTTACTGTGTGTCATTTGTTTTTGTCCATAGGGATTTATCCAATAGAAACCTGCAAAATTAGAGACATTTATGCTCGCTCGCTCCGCTCGCTCGCTTTCAACGTACAGAACATAATAATGTTATTTCTAATATTATTTAGTAGTCAATGGTCTAAATTATTCCAAAGAATAAACCCTTTCAGATAGATATTTGTCACAAATTAAATCAGTACAATTGAAAAAATAAAAATGTTACCCTGCTAAATTAGATACTTTTTTAACGTACAAAACATAATATAATATTATCCTTATAAGTGATATATTTTGCGCTGTCACACATTCAAATAGTTATTTGGTACAAATTTCAAACAGAACATTTGTAAAAAACTACAATTATAATCTTGACTATTATAAAAAGAGTAATTTTGAGAAGGGAGTTTGGGGGGGGGGGGGGGGCAAAAACTGAATAGCCTATGGGCAAATGTGTAAATCTGGCACTGTAAATATCATCGACAAATTTTACACATTTTTATTGCGTATATAAGAGGCAAAAGAACCTTAAAAATTTAAACTAAAATATTTAAATATTATAATAATGGTCGAATTTCGACCACAAGGCGATCTCAACTAATATTTATTATTTAATAATATTGTGACTGTTTATTAGGTCCACAGATCGGTAATTTTTATTTGGAAACGGCCTCTCAGAAAACTGGCATAAAATAATGCTCGAGTTTGTTTTGCCGAGAAAGTGAGAATAGCCGAGGCTTTTTTGTATTTATATATTTCTTAAAATGCGTAAATAATAATATAATTAAAACGAGAAAAAATATTATTTTTAAACAAAAAATTAAAACCTACTTCCAACCATTTCTACTCAATCTTCATAATTTTGAAATCGGTACCAGCCTTCTTGGACGTGAGTTCTATTTTATAAATATTATTTTATCACGATGTTCTTCGGGCTGGCACCGACATCAAAATTATGACAATCGAGTAGAGAAATAGTTTAAAAATTTGCCGAATTTAAAAGGGGACTTTTTTAGAAAATAAGTTTCATTTCATATTTTTTTGTGCATTTTCACTTTGGAAGACGGTTTTAATTTTTTGTTTAATATATAATTAAAATCATTACCCTTATTAGTCGAGTAATAATTGCCCTCGGCTTCACCCACGATAATACAGTAAATATCTCATGGTAACGATGTAATTTTTCGGGATAATAAGTAATCTACTTATATATTAATCCAGAGCATAAACTACTACCAAACCAACGGACAGGTGCATTTTATATGTACATGCACATATTGCCTAAGATTAGATACGCAAATACGAAAAAATTGATGAAACGTTGTGATTCATCATGACATTATTGCCAATAATTACTAACTGGCTGAACATTCTAGTATTAGCTAATGAACGGATTTGAACGTTTTATTTTTGTGTTCTATTTTCTGAAACACTTATTTGTTACATTTTATGTGTACGTGTGGACAGAGGGACCGACCTGAATTTCCCCAAAATAAGTATAGCAAAATTTAATAGAAGTCTAAAAAAAATTGGTGAACAAATCTGGGAATATGTAAAAAGATAGTTTAGGAACTACAGCCATCAGAGTGTGGTCCCTCACTTCACACACCGCTATTATCCAGATCTCGAAAAGTATGTGGAAAATTATGTTTTTTTTTACTACAAAATTTTAGTAGAACTTTTGTAAAAGTTTTTACAAATTTATCAAATACATAGTATCAGAAATAAAATATCTATAACCACCGAAGTGTGGTCCCTCAGTTCACACACCGCTATTATCCAGATCTCGAAAAGTATGTGGAAAATTATATTTTTTTCACTACAAAATTTTAGTAGAACTTTTGTAAAAGTTCTTACAAATTTATCAAATACATCAGAAATAAAATATCTATAACCACCGAAGTGTGGTCCCTCAGTTCACACACCGCTATTTTCCAGATCTCGAAAAGTATGTGGAAAATTATGTTTTTTTCACTACAAAATTTTAGTAGAACTTTTGTAAAAGTTTTTACAAATTTATCAAATACATAGCATCAAAAATAAAATATCTATAACCACCGAAGTGTGGTCCCTCAGTTCACACACCGCTATTTTCCAGATCTCGAAAAGTATGTGGAAAATTATGTTTTTTTTTTCACTACAAAATTTTAGTAGAACTTTAGTAAAAGTTTTTACAAATTTATCAAATACGGGCTCACTCTAAGGGCTGTAGTTCTTAAACTATATTTGTACAAATTCCCAGATTTGTTCTACAATTTTTTTTATACTTCTACTAAAATTTGGTATACTTATTTTGGGGAAATTCAGGTAGGTCCCTCAGTCCACACGTACATCATTTTATTCCGATTACACTAAAATCTTGAGAATAAAATATAATTTAGAATCATATCTACTTTATTTTAGATAAGTTATAATGTAGCTAGCTCAATATTTAACAACCTCTGGAGCTCATTGATTCAGCGCGATGGTGCTCAGCAGGAGGTCGCGGTTTCGAATCCCGCCGCTAAAAACTTTTCAATATTCCTCCGTCATGGATGTGTATAATATAATGAAAATCTTAAATATATGTATTATGTATAGTATAAAAGAACTAATACTTCCCGTTGTCTGGTCCCCGTAACACAAGTTCTTCGAATATTTAGAAAGAGGTGAAATTGACGTGGTGTGAAGCTTCCATAGATATTATTTTTATTTAAATATACGGCGTCGGCTTAAAACTATTTGCCAGTGTCAAGTTAAAAAGGCGGGAAATAGAATTTTTGTTTCAATTTTCAACACCGTATTCATAAATCGTCAAGTCTAAAGTCTAGTCAAAGTCCAAATATAAAGTCAGTGCAGTCCATGAGTCATGTCAGTCGAACCAGTAAAATGGTAGAAGCTTTACTGAAAGTTCCTAGGAAGTTTTGGCGGGAAAAACAAAATAGCACGTTTTTAGAAGTTGTACCACTTGCCCACACTTTTGCACGTCAACGAATATTTAATGGTTAATATTCTACTTTACCAATATGTGTAATATTGGTAAAGTAGAATATTAAGAACCGAAATAACACAAATTTTTGATGAAATACAAAAACCACAACGTCACCCATTGAATTCCCCGGCAAAACTCTTTCATAGATATTGTTATTATGTATTTTCTAAAAAGATCATTTACCCACGGTAACCAAAGATAAAATTCGGATAGATGCAAGCGTAATTCCATCTGGATTTCAACGCCATATGTCACATTTCTATAGGAGGTGGGGTAAATACTGCGATATTTTAACTCATTTCAACGAATACGTCTATTTATATAAACTAGAGACCATTTCTTTGTATCCAGACGTTAAAGTGGAAAGTATAGGTACTGTATAGTACTAATTTTTTTTTTGTATTATTTTCGGATTTAATTTTTGAATGCAAATAATAATGTTTTTATATTTCTGTAAGAAAAAAAAATGCTTAGACCATATTTGCCGCCCCACTAAAATTTCCCGCCTGCGCCTTCTGATAATTCCGCCTGGATATTTAATACTATTTACAGATAATAGATGAAAAGTTAAAAACAAATTATTGACAGGCTGCTGGATTTGCAGACTGGACCTTGAGGATGGCCCTTAAAATAGGTCCAAAACCGTGAAAACGTGATTTTTGCTTCACGTAAGTACGTGAAGCAAAAATCACGTTAGAGCGTTTTCACATTATGCGATACGATGTCGCTTAACGTACGCGATAATGTGAGAGACAGCTATATTTTATATTTCATATTCAAATATTTAACTTGTTATTCGTGATTTTGCCTCTTAGACAGAAAAAAGGATCAAAAAAATTGTGACAGATTGACAAACGTCAACGTGTAATAAAATTAAATCAAACGGTGCCTAGTGTGAGCTAACTCAGGTAGCGATAATAATTAAAAACTATAATTAATGTAATAATTAAAATAATATCAGTCCAGTTCCATTAAAATTGCGAAAAATAAAATTTCACTCATGTTTTTCACGATGGAACCGAACGTCAAAACTCATAGGGATTGAAAATAATGAATCGACCCCATAAATATATGTAGTTTTGACAATTCAAAAACTAGTTATTGTTTTTTGTGATTTGAGAATCAATTTGGTTTCAACTAATAACTTTCTCGATAGGAAAACAATATCGATTAAACCCCATAAGGGTACAACACTAAAAATTTCAAACACAACGTGTCCAAACTGTCTTTAGGTTATAAGTACATTAAGTGTGCGTATCTGTGAACCAAATCCATGGTAGTGTATGTTGCTGATATTTTCATTTTTATGTGTTTCTAAGCATTCATTTAAAGAAAATTAAGCTTGTGCCAAATTTCACTCTCATCCGTACGCAAAATTCTCGTAAAACCGTACTTTACATTTTTGCTTCACGTATTAATATATAGATAATGTATAACAATTTATTTATTTTATCTACTTCTCCATGGATCTGATTTAAAATAATTTTGTAATTGTTTTTTTTTAGGTATGGATGTTTGTTAGTCTTTCACGCAATAGCTACTGAGCGGATTTTGATGAAATTTGGTATGGTAATAGTTTAGACTCTCTATTAACACAAAAGCTACTTTTTATCGCAGCAAAACGTGCGGTTCCCGCGGGATTTCTTATTGCGCGTACGAAGTCGCGGGAGAACATCTAGTTATTTCATAAATAATTTACAATCGATAGTTTTGTTTGATAACCATTAAGTTAATGTAATGTTGCTTTTACCTAGCGATTCTTCATTTATCCATAATCCATTTGCTTACATTGTTCGTGTATACTACTTCACTGAGCAACACGTAAATACTATCGCCGTTTAAATAATGAAAACCACTACAGACATCGATTTGGATACCATGTTTAAACCTTTGATAATACTCGAGCGGTGCCTCGGAATATTTAGGTACAGTTTCGTAAACGGGAACCTCACATATTTGAGCAGAAAAAAGAAAAATTTCATTTGCACTGCAATGATCCTTCTGTGTGTTATTCTCTTTGGTCATATAGCATATACAGCGAAACTAGTGGAAACCATCAGTGAGCCCGCAGTCAAAGTGTCTGTCATTATTTACGAGATCGCAAACATCGTTATTTTCTCTCAATTCATTTGGAGTACATTTGATATCACTGTAAATGGACAATTTCTTCGAATAATGACGAACATAGCGGCCATTGACGACGCCTTGAGCCCTGCGATTTCAAAACGTTCTTATAAGCAATATCGACTTAAATTATTGTCCGCATTAATCGTATTTTGCAGTGCAATAATTTTTTTAAACATCGCCGGCTGTTTTATACATTACTTTCCAACTAGTCAAAGAATATTAAATTATCCAGTAAATTTCCAACGCTACCTTCAAATACTTTCGTTCGTAGTGTACATCGATGTATTGAATTTCAGACTGGAAGTATTAAACGATATGCTGGAGAAAGAAGTTTTTCAACATAGAAGCTTACATAGTAGACCTGTTTCACGTGTATCTCATTCAAGTAGGGAGTGTCAAAATATACAATCACTATGTCGCACGTATGAAATTCTTCGTGACACGTGTGGTCAAATCAACAAAGCATTCAACAGCCATCTCCTGCTGGCCGTTTCGATCACATTTCTGTTCATCATACTGACTATATGTTATTGTATCCACTACATTTGCAACTCAGAAGAACCCCAATCTTCTGCCACTTTGAGTTTGTACATCATACTCGAAGCGACTTCCGTGAGTGTTATATGTTATGTAAGTGATAGCTTGTATGACAAAACAAATGTCACAAGAGTTCATATCAACAACATGATTGTTGATTACAATTTACCGAAAACGTTGAGAACTCAGGCCGAATTGTTCCTTGATGTGGTGGATGTATGGCCACTACGAGTTACAGTGTCCCATATGTTTGTATTGAACAAAGAGTTCCTACTTAGGTTACTCGGAATATGTACAACCTATCTGGTTCTTATTATTCAGATCTTTCACTTGATGTGAAAAGTAATTAAGCTGAATTGGATATATCCATAAGCACCCGTTCCCACGAGCGGTTTTTTCTGACGACATTGACTTACGACAATACTTGCGACGATACGCGACGCTATACGGTGCTGCATTTGTAAGATAGCTATTAAAAATTGAACTTTTAATTAGCTATCTTACAAATGCAACACAAAAATATACACGTTTCATATGACATCAGTCATACACCGCACACGGTCTGTGCAGCGCGGTGCAACCTGACATTCGAACTCTTACAATGAAACGTGTATCTTCTTGTGTAAAGCATAAAGTTCAATTTTGAATAGCTATCTTAAAAATCCAGCGCTATGTCGCGTATCGTTTTGTTTCGGTGTGAATTGGCCCTTAGTAGAAACAATAGAGCATGAGGGCAATTTGACGCTTGTGTGTTCGATTCAGCTGTATTGTATTAGCGCAGAGTTATATTTACAGTGCTGTACAGAAAAAACCGTTCGAGTGTAAATAGGCTTACTATATAGTACTAATCAACAAATAAGTAGGAATCCTTCGGACTGGCGCGCAACAACCCTGTAGAACATAATATGACGTTGAACGTTGTATGGGAGCCATCAGCCCACGCACTGAGCAGGCTGTTCATTTGTCTTCTGGATACCACAGCCAGGCTGCCGCAACCTGGCTGCCGCAACCTGGCTGCCGCATGCTGGTGCGCCCTCGGCCTACTACTGTTATTAAAAATGTAAAAGTTAGTTCTATCTGTGAAAACTTTTAATTGGCCTTCTTGTGATTATAAGTTGAAACTATGTTATGTGTAATATAAGCTAAGTTTCCCTAAATAAAAAATAGTTTGTGAGGATTTGTGACCCTTTCACGCAAAAACTACTGAACAGATTTTGACGTAATTTTTGGTATGGTAGTAGTTTAGGTTATGGATTTGCCTCGATTAAAAGCTGTTGAAACGTAGAGTTTTTTTTTACATATCTGCAGAGTAGCTGCCGTATATTTTTCTTAGATATGCCTCAGATAAAATACTACAAATTATAAAATGCGAACTAGCGGCATTCCGAAAAGCGGAAAAGCTACATAAAAATTTCAAAAATAAATTAATTTAAAGCACATTTTGAAAATTAAATGGATAAGACAGAAAAAAATCGTCAATTTTTATAAAAAAACTATTATGTCCAAAATATAATTAAATAATTATTTTGGAAAATGGGTTTCATTGAAGAAAATGTTGAAAATGATGAAAACTACAACCCCTTAAAGGATCAAAACCGACTAAACCTATAACCCTGTTTATGAGTAATTAATTATTAATTCAAAATATGGTAATTCACAGTTACTCGAGGAGCGGTCGACCCCTACCGAGTATTTTAAATAAATGTTTATCTAGCAAGTAGGTATTCCCAAATAGTGTATACAGATCTTACACACAGACACTCAACGTAACGGATATAATTCAAATTTTGCCTAGATAACAGAAACCGTCCACAAGACCGTAAAGTTGGTGCTCATCCAAATGCCTTCATCAAGGTGAATATTATATTTATCTCATTACTTCGAACGAGGTAATTCTCAGCAAATTCATTTGCAATATATTTAAGAAGAAAAATGGGTATTAACTTCAGTTAAATTGTTTATACTCCGTTCCAATTCAATGTAATCCAAATGTAAACAAATCTCACCTAAGAGTCAGTTCACACTGAGATACTCCGAGACACGGCGCTGCATTATTAATATAACGATTCAAAATTGAATTTTATCACAATACAAGAAGATACACGTTTGATTGCAAGAATTTCGAATTTCGAGCTGCACCGAACTGCGTAGCGCGGCGGCGCGGGAGCTGACCCTGTAGTGCCACAGAGTAGAAAATATAATATACACGTACAGAGAAACAGCTTGTATAGAACGATCCTATCGATCCAAATTTGAAAATTTTGACGTTCCCTTCAACGGACCACAATTTTTCCACACAATCGTGGACACACCGTATGCTTGTAGTAGTGCAATGAAAGCGAAAGCTGTTTATCTGTTCCTCTTTCTTTAATCTGTTCTAGTGCTTCCAATTTAAATTTCACCTTTTCACCGCGCAATAAAGGAATATTATATTAAGGTCCGCCGATTCACACCGAAATGGCAGCGGAGCGGCCAGCAGCATATCTGTCATATAATTTTAAACTTTATCTTCATTAAAAAAATGGTCGCTAGCGACCGTCGCATCAGCGGCCGTGAGCAGCGGTAGTTGTCTCAAGCGAATCTGAGTTTATAAATTCCTATAGGAATGAAGATAAAGTTTAAAATTAATTCCTGCAGGCCGCTCCGCTGCCATTTCGGTGTGAATTCCCCCCTTATTCGGTCGAATTTCATTTTTTGTATACATTCTATATAAAACTAGGGCCTATAGTCAAGATGCATTCGATAATTTCGACGGCGAAGTTAGAAAACGGTCGGTTCGGTCTAATGCTACGAAACGCTACGACGGCACCGCGCCTCGCGCTAAAAAATATTATATTTTTAATAGTCATTCGGTTCATAAAATTTTGTCATTTGTATGTATGTGTATGTATGTATATTATATTGCGATCTGTGTATATATTTAATTATATTTATATAATTAGTATCTTAATTTATTTTTAGGTATTGTATAGGTGTTTTAGTTTAAGTCTGAATGTTAATGTTTAGTTATATTATGTTGTGTCTTTGTGTACATTGCCCTCTCTACTCTACTTGCATCCACAATTATAGGTTTGCTGGAAGAGATCTCTTGAAGAGATAAGTACGCCAATGTATTTTTATAACTTTCAAATGTGTATTTGTTAATGTCATTGATGAATAAAATAAAAAAAATATATAAATAAATGTTTGCCTAAACGACATAATGTATATTGCAAGAAGACTAGCTATAGCAATAGAAAATTTTAGGGCATCCTAGGTATATCAAATAGTCCTAATCTACTACTAATAAAAATTAAGACTCCGACAAGCGAACAACAAAATAACAATGATTTATCAAAAGGTATCATTGGCAGGAATAAACAAAAGAAATATTGAACTTGATGTCGTAATTGAAAAAAGATATCATTCGAAAATAGATCTTATTATGATAGGTGTAAGAGTGCGAATTCTGACATTGACGTATCTATTGGAAACAAAAATGTGGCGAAACTCTCGTCAGAGAATTGACGTGGAAACGTCGCAATCTTTGTTGGCAGATGACCAAACACAATATTTTCTGACCGCAAGCTCCGTCAGGTGAACATTCCATTATTCTGTCGTAAACGAAAGATCTGCGCGTACTTGTTGCAATCATTTCATAAATTGTCATCAAATAACGAGTCCATGTTGGCATCAGAACGGAATTTTAGCGCCAAATATAACTTTGGGTAGCAAACTTAAAGATAGGTATATCAAGTTTTTTAGTATTTAATTTTGTATTTACCTAACGAATTCATCGTCTAACGACCGCTGTACTTCTTGTCTAAAGAATATTATAATAAAATATTAAAATACTAAAGTACCGTGATGTAATGGTTACCTTCGCGAACTTGCAAGTCCTTATTTTAACTTAAGAGTCTAGAAGAAGCCTACTTTATATCACAAACTCAAAAATATCGACATTTTAATGTTTTTAGTGGTCGAAATTGGCCCATAATAATTAGACTTTTTTTGAACATTATAAGGGTGTGCTTAAGACCGCACGGCAGAAGTGAATACTCATTGGCAATCGTAATCAATTTACGTGTAAATAAAGTAAATACTCGTAATATTAGAACCGCTGACCCGATCGAGCCTTTCACCTCAGAGCGTGACGGATCAGCTTCACTTACAGCCTTCGAAAAAATATGTGTGCGGTGCGGTATTGAAAGATATAAAAATTACAATGCTATATAATCTTGTCTATTGAATGATTGTGAAAGATAGATTGACAAACGTCAACGTATGACAAAATTATATCAAACGCATGGTGTGAGTTGTTAAACTGAGGTAGTGCGTGTAACATTACTTTTATTTAATGTATTTTTAATCATTAGTACTGTTTATTCCTCCTATGTATATAACTTTATCCATGCCTAATTTCATACTTCTCCAGTTTGCATGATTTTCGTGAAACGGGGTACTAAATTTTTGCTTCGCGTATTAATATATTATGATGATTACTTTTTGCAAATGAAGCAGCTTAAGCGATGTTACCGTTCTAAGGGATGTCCTTACATCTGGTTATTTTGGACTGTTCCCCTTCCTCATTACCTCGGGCCTCATCTCAATGCCAAAGGCCAACAACCTTCCTGAATGAAGTTTTTCCACGTTTCGTGCGATCACGTTTAGCGATCATATTGTGATGTAAAACAAACGGTGTTATAAATACTGCGAAAACACGCCTCCTACACGTTTAGCGATGTTTTGCAATACGTGACGCTATTTCTATAGGAATCCTTGTTTGTCTATCAGTCTCGTGTTCGATTTTGCCGGAAGGCTGTTGTTATAAGAAATTTAAATTTGCAGCCACCAAACATCCTTTAAAAATGTTATTATTATTAATTGATCTTTGGAATGTGCCCATCGCTCGCTTCTAAGAGTCTTGTCAACACAATTTTGTCAAGGTGATTTTTCGTAGGATTGGACTGAGTACCCTTATGTTCTTACTGATAAAATATACACCATATTTCAAGTAGTATTAGTGTGTACAACGAACATAATAATATTCATGCCCGCTAGTTTGTGCCGTGGGCCAATTTTTAGGTACAATGCGCAAAAGTTGCGGATTCGAACTCACTTCACTTACATTCTGATAAAGTTTTCTCTCTCTTATCTGTCTCTCTAAATCTTATTTTTTGATTTTAGAATAACGCAAGGAACAAAACTTATGAAAGTCATTATTCAACGTGTGAAAACTCTTAGACAGCATCTAAAATTTACTTAATATGTTAACACCGCTGCTCATTTCATGGCCAGCCATTTCAAAGTTTCGAGCCTTCCCGAAACAAAATATTCAAAAAACAATGGCTCGCTCGCCATTGTTTACATAGTGTCTATATTTTTATTGTAGAGTTTGCAGATTACGTTATATTGTTCTATAAAATTGGATATATATACCGTATAATACACTGTCGGACATATAAACTGCATCATAGTGCAAGATAGCTTTCAATTAAATATAATTAGCGAAAGTGATTCAAGTCGGTTTTGCATCGACCTGATCAGTGTTTTTAAAAGATGTTGCGGAGTATTGTCACATTCTTGTGACAATGCAACTCTGAGCTTCGCAACCGTTGTTAGGACTGGATTTCTTGTAAATACATCTCTTTTTAGGTTGTCCCATACGTGTTCTATCGGATTGAGGTCCGCGCTACGTGCTGGCCAATCCATGGAACGAATCTCAACCTGAGTAAAGTATTGCTCAACTTGTCTCGCTGCGTGCGGACGAGCATTATCCTGCATCAGATTGAAGTTTTCGCCTATGAATCCGCTAAAAGGTACCACATGAGGGTCCAATATCTCCGTTATATAGCGATGTGATGTTAAACCACGGTTACCACAGCCATGTGTGTCTGCGACAATAAACACAAGTTCAGTTCGAGCATCCATCGATATGCCGCCCCACACCATACAAGACCCACCTCCGAAAGGAACCCTCTCCTCAATGCAGTTTTGAACTCTCGCTCGCTCTCCTCGTCTACGGTAGACTAGTCTGCGACCATCAGCACAGTACAAACAAGTCCTACACTCATCAGTGAATAATACGGAATCCCATTGCTCTCCAGTCCAATTTAAGTGTTCACGAGCAAATCTTAGTCGAGCTTGCCTGTGAGCTGCAGACATTTTTATTTTGGTCCACCAGTACCCAGTTGGGTGGGTCTGAAAGGTGTAATATCACGCTCTTTTAGGTGGAGCTCATTTTTAATGCTTATAGACGTTAAATACCAATTTCGCAAGGAAGTTGTCACAATAAACCTGTCGTCACGAGACGTTGTCACCCGAGTTCTGCCGGTTCCGTGTCTTCTTTTGAATTAACCTGTCTCCATAAACCTTCTGTAAACTCGGGAAACCGTAGACTGGTTTACATTCAAATCTGCAGCAATTGTTCGTTCGTCTAGGCCTTGCTGCACTAGAGCAACAAATTGTGCGGCTTTTTCAGACGATATGTCCATATTCGTGAGAGAAAAACGTGTTTAAAATGAAAACACACTAGCAATTAAACAATTAGTAACGATAATTCAACATGTAACACAACAAAAAATATAACCATCAATTACAATTTACATTAACGTAACAACGAGTTAATCTTTAGTAAATTGACAAGATTTCTTCTATAGAATATTTTCTTTCTTTTGTGACAGTTCCATATTTAAATTTGATTTTGTTTTTGTGTTTATAAACCAGTCTTTATTTTCCAATACCAATAAAAAGTTTGCATATTTCGTAATAAAATTTGATTGAATGTGTTCTTGCACTATGATGCAGTTTATGTGTCTGCCAGTGTATTTAAAAAAATGTCTGGCCCGCTCCGATCTGCTGATGATTTTAGTATACATTTTTACAATGTGCGAAAACTCTTGAATAGTAACATAATCTAAAATGTACCTGAGTGAACTCCACTGGTGATTTTATGACCAGTTTTATTCAAAGTGACGAGTTCACAGATACAAAAATTTTACTAAAAAATGTTAGCTCGCTCCCTTCGCTCGCTCTAAATGCGAGCAATTTTCTCTCTTGTGAATTTTTACCCTGGGGTTGGGTAACCTGTAAAATTTTTGATATTGGGCCCCCCTAAGAGTCGCTACGCCACTGTCGATATGATACATATATTTTATCAGCAAGACTATAAGGCGGGCCTGGGATCTCAATATTCTGCTTACGCGATAGCCGATAGGTAGGTATTGTATTATATATAATTATTAATAAGCATTTACAGTTATTCTATGTTGTACCTTGTCATAAAGTAAGAATGCACATGGAGTTCCATGATAAAACAAATTATGGACACTGTAGAAATAAAAGCGTAAGAATTATTAAAATTTTATTTTGGTCCCATTGTACTTAACAATAACTTAATAATACCTAATTAAATGATCACAATAATAATAACATTTTATAATACATAGTTTATGTATTAAGAATATCTAGATAGCCTAAATCTATCTAGATACTTTTACATTCATCACAATATTATCATCCTTACCAATTAGACAATATTTTTTAAAACAATAAAGAATTATATTCAGAGAATTTATTAAAAAGAGATTTGTTTTGAAGTATTTATGTTTCGTAGTAGCCTAATGATAAAAAATAATTGGATGTGAACAAAATAAAACATAAATGAAAACTAGGTAGTGAATTTCTCAGATAAAATTTAAAAAAAATGGTTGTCTGTTAAGTCAGTTCACGGACGATAATTTTACGCGATGACGTCATCACAAGCCGAATGCTTACGCCGATCGTGCCTCTCTATCGCTTGTTAAGCGCTCTCGCTTGCACGCTCAGCTCAGGCGGAACGTGACAATTTTTCGTGCATGCAGTCGGCGTTCATCGATTTATAAGACGTTATCACGTCAAAAATATGATGAGTTTGAAGCATTTACCAGTCTCAGTCTTATTTACATAGGTTAATTTTAAGATTGTTTAAGCCTACAGTTTCCATTACATTAAAGTAATAATTAACTTTAGATAATACTATAAGTAAAATAGAAATTAATAACCTATTGAAAAATGACAAACACGTACCTTGTAAAAATTTAGGTTTTTTTTTCTAATCAAAACATAATATTAACTAAAATTGTCATATACTAGACTATTTTTAAATAATTAAAAATTTTAGAGTACCTTATCATTTCGTTCATCTTAAACATTCGACATTTCGTTTTAGATTTCATTCGAATTATTTGCAACGAGTTATGGTGGATCTTTGAAGTATTACACTGTCCTCAACATTACACAAACATCGTTTTTTTTATATTTCCTTTACATTAACCCTTCAAAAGGGCAAATGATGCTTAGAAATTCTTGGCACCACTACTAGGTACTCCCATCCGCTGTGCTATTTTTCAGGAGTATTTTGCTGTCGAATTCAAGCGACAATGATCAGCTTTTACTATTATTACATTTATCAATATAACTATCTACCATTTTTGGAAATTAGCTTTGCCTACCATCGTAATGTTTTCTCCAGCGTGTTTTCAGAGTGCTAAGGATTTTCTTTAAATGGTTTTACGAATCTGGCTGATGTTCTAATAAATAATTCATTCAATTCATGTCCGTTCTATCGGTCCGTACCGTTGTCTGAACAACATCATACCCCTATAGTCTGGCTCGTACACATCTGGTATTTCCTTGTCTATCGCCTCACAGTAGACCATCTTCACAGAAGACTCGCCGAATAGCCTCTCCTCGTACTTGATCAGCTGCTTGAAGAAACCCGTGTTTGGTCGGATTTGGGGTCTGTAACAATAGTCTAAAGTTAGCACCTTTATTTAATTAAAGGAAGAAATAATTTAGCAATTCTAAAAACATTTAAAAAATTCAGTAACCCCCAAATTGCCAAGCAGTGAGCGAGCTGATGATGATGAATTATAGCTAAGAATCATCTCAATCACAGCAGCTTTCAAACAAAAAACCACATCTAAATCGGATCTTTATTTTATGATCTATGATGCCACGGATATACACACAGACAGAGAGACACGTCAAACTTATAAGACGACTATTTTTGCATCGGGGGTTAAAAGTCAGTTGATAATAATTTATGCCAACCACTATCCAAAATTAGCTCGCATGGTAGATAAATTCGATCTCAATCTTTCTCACATTGGGGATCGATGTCCATATGGTAATGACAAAAAAGTCGTTATTATTCTACTATTACCAAGGTCAGCAATTAAGCTTACTGATGCTTGTGAACCAGAAGCTGATAATACATAAAACAACTTGGAATCATACCGTCTCTTTTTCAGATGATGATAAGCCTCAGCCAGAGTCATCTTATGCCATTTGACCAGATACGCCAAGCAGAGTGTAACAGATCGAGAAACACCGGCTACACAATGCACCAGTACATTCTCGTCTCTACTTGCGACCTACCAAGAAATGAGCTATTAATGACGATACTAATAATACCCTCATGGATGGAATTATTCTATTATAGACATCTAACAATATCGGATATTTATTATAGGAACTAAAAAAAGCAATTAATTTGAGTTAATTTAAAGAATACGTAAATGGTATTTGATTAACTAAAGACGACATAACACTTAATAACATTTTCTATGCTTAATAGCATCAGTTCATGGGCTAAATTTTATGTTTATTACGACACATGGACAGAAGTATGATCTCATTGCTGCCTCAATAGCCGCTCTTAATAGAAACAGTCATGTTGCCAGTCATAATTGTGTAAAGTACATAAATTGGAAGGTCAAAGTGGAATATTTATGAAATGGTTACAAAAACTTCGATTTCTCTCAAAGAGCACTCTGTGATTATGTCATATTTTATCTGAATCCGATTCCCATGACCGGTATAACAACAACGGCTAGTGTTATGAACTTGACGTAAAATACCATTGTTCTGTTTAATTACTATCTTTCATCTGGAAAATACTAGTGCTTACCTCATTTATTAAGTCTGCAACGCAATCCATGTATGGTAACATGTCTGAGTTGGGTGTGTCCAGTAATGGAACAAAGTGTATCGGCACGTAGTCTTCTGGAGGTGTAGGCAGTTCTGGTGCTGCGTTGATCACCAGACCTGGATGTAGTGCCTTCACAGCCCCAGGTAACGAGTGGGCTCCACAAACGTAGACATTGTCAATCACGCGAGATACTCCAAGGGGACAGCCTCTGTTAAAATAAAATATTGCTTTAGGCTGAGTTTTGAAATTTTTTTTATATTGAATGATACATAATCATGCCTTGTTCATTGAGTTTACAGTGTTTAAATTTAACATAAATTATAAAACTTTAGCGTTGGTAAACAGAGAACGTATTGAAAATAGAAGGCTATTACTGGAGGTATGCGCGTGGCCCGAAAAAACGTCAACAATTCGACGCGTTCTACGTAAACAGTAGCATGCTGCGCATACCAGAGGCTTGTGTCATGTTGGACATCTGCCAAGCGTCTGACCTAGCACGCGAACTTGCCGAGTAGATAGTTTGATAATGTCATAATTAATTCGTAATGTTCATTAGAGATAAGTGACTTGGGATTATAAATGAATGGATCATCGCAGGACGCAAGATAGATTCCTTAATCGGAGAAATCAAATTGAGTCTTAGGACCAAGAGGATTGCTTTAGAGTTTCCATCAACATTAATCCTTTTAAGGTTTTGCCCTCCTGTAAATCGCTCATGTAACTGAACTGCAAAGGAAATTGTGAGCACAACGAAGAGTCTGACAAAACAGAGCCTTTCTTTTTCAGACAGGACCTTAGTAAATTTCTTTCTTTTTTTCTTTTTAAAGTTAATGCTTTAAGCCCATTAACAATTGGAAAAAGTAGGTCGAAAATAGATATAGAAACACAAAAGATATAGGGTAATAATTTTATTAAAGGATATTTTTTTTCTTCTCGATGTGTTACATTAAAACCAAACTATTATAAAATATAACCAAAGTATTTTATTTCTATTGTTTTGGTAAAAAAAAACACCTGTAGAAATATTATATTTAAAAACTACTGACTAAAAAGTATTTTTGAAACTTACTATTCTGAGAAAGGTAATATTTTAACCAACAACAATGTTCATTACAATTTTATTAAGTTTCATTGAGAATATCATTGACTTTTGCCAATGAGAATATTTTAATTACCGTAAGTAAAATGTTTCGACTGCAAATTCTTATACATTTCGATTTACGTTTTTTTAGTAATATATGAATTTTTCCACCAATCAACCATTCAACCACTTTTAAAAGTAATAATTAAACATACCACAAAATACGTGAAAATTCACACTATTTTGTGATACCTTAAAAGTATCATGAATACATTAGGTTTGTTGTCATGTTTTACAACTCCACACCCTACCTATTAAGTTCCTCTTTAGTCAGTTTCCTGACTTCTTCATGTACTGTAGGTTCGTTCTCATTTCCCACACTCGCCACTTTGTCCACTGCTGTGAGGACCTTCATCACTCCAGTCACTTCACCTATTCGTAATCGTATCGTTATCGAGACGTGCGCGTGCGTCGCGTCTTCAGCGCGTACTGAATGCGAGTGTTTGGTCACCTGTAGTTCTGTAATATCCGGCATTCCACAGTTATTTCTGTACATCTGTGACTCGCGCTTTGTTTACAGCATCATTTAGCCTTTTGGCTTACTGCGCATTTTTTGGTATTCGATCACTTTACTCGGATCAAAGTAAATAAAAATATTAGATTCGACCAAATGAATGTGTCATTGTATTTTTATTGCGCGGTAAACCTTGTTTTAATATAAATACATGACGGTAAATAAGTGACAATTATATTATAGCCTACTATTGTCTTCTTGTTTACGTTTAGATTAATTTGGAGGTGTCTATTTTCAAATACAGGAAGAATAGATTTAGAATATTCAATAGTCATATTATATTAATAAAAAATTAAGTTATACTCACCGGATTTTTACCTAAAGGTTTTCCCGCTCAGACTCTTTTTTTAGGCACTAGCCGTTAATAGCCTATCTATTTTAAATCCGAATTAAAAACATTGTATGTCAAAAGTCAAAACATGCATATCACAGAGTACATTATATATTGATGCATATTGCTTAAAGCATGATCCAAATCAAACGAGTCGAAAAGAGGACCCAAATAAAACACTTTGTGAAAAAATATACTTTTATAGCATTTATAAAAAGGATATAACTAGGAAGCCAAAGAACTGTCATGGCTTATTTGTATGTGAAAATACACTATGGACCATACAAAACAGTACACTCATTCTCCCATAGCACCGACAAAATTGAAGGCTTAAAAGGTGAATCCGATAATTTCTATCGTAAATTCTTGAAAGGAATAAAATAATTATGCTATTCTAGACACTTAAATACATATAATGTCCGGTCATTTGAATTTTTTGCTCGTTTTCCACTTACCACACAATATGGTTTTGGTGACACGCCCATTTGATATAAGTAATTACTCCCCAAGGGAGAAAACTTCAGCATCTGCACGCTTAGCAGAACCACCGTAGAAATGGTTTCTTTCTACGGAAGAATAGACAAAATGACAGATTGTCAAAGGTGTCATTTTGTCCATATTAACTGTCAGTAGGCATGTCTACTCTTGTGTAGACAAGACACATTAAAATGGTGGGCATGCTAAGCGTGTTGGCTGGAATTTAGGAACTCCTGTTTTAATTGATGGTTTTGTGTGTGTGGTTTGTGTTTGATGGGTTCGTAATCCACGATAGAATTTTCTTTACAGGTGAACTTCTAAAGCTAGGCTTCCGCGTGAGTCTTATTCCAGTTGAATATATAAACTACTGTATGTTAGAAATGTGTGGACATCAGGTAAGAAGACTGCATCATTTTAAATATATGCACTTAAAAGCCACATTAAATTAAATATTAGCTATTATACAGGCTATCTTCCAACAAAATTAGATATTTAGAGGCATGATCATTATTCGATTCTCGTTCAAAAAAAATTATAACATGTGACCTTAAATTTTGACCAGATTATCCAATATAAAATACATAACGACGTTGACTTATAGCGCGCGGATGATACTTCGTGGCGGTCGCGTTACCTTCAAAATCGGCGAGTTGGCTTATTCAGAAGCTTACACCCGGTTTCTGAAAGGCTAATCAAATAGTTGATGAACTAACAGGTTGTTGAGTTAGCAGGCTTGTTAAATTGCTTTTCTGAAGCGCTGATTAGTGAAAAATTTACTAATCATTGATTCAGTCGTTTGATTTTATCAACGTGTTAGTTAACAAAACTAATATCAAACCCATGGTCAAACCACATGTCAAACGCTGTTTTCAGTTTCTGGAAAGCCATTTAAGGCGTAAATGTGTCATGTCAAGTGTGACAAGTGTGACATGACATATTTACGCCTTAAATGGCTTTCCAGAAACTGAAAACAGCGTTTGACATGTGGTTTGACCATGGGTTTGATATTAGTTTTGTTAACTAACACGTTGATAAAATCAAACGACTGATCAAGCTTTTAGCAACTCAATTTACTCTAGACTCTTGTCTAGGTTATAGGTTAGCAGCGACTAACCCCCGGTTTGTGAAAGGCTAATCAACGCAAAAATTAACTAATCAGCGGTCAATTCCTTGTCAAGTGTAAATTGAGTTGCTAAAAGCTTGATCAGTCGTTTGATTTGATCAACGTATTAGTTAACAAAACTAATGTCAAACCCATGGTCAAACCACATGTCAAACGCTGTTTCCAGTTTCTGGAAAGCCATTTAAGGCGTAAATGTGTCATGTCAAGTGATCAATGAATAGTAGATTTTTCGGTAATCGGCGTTTCAGAAACGGAAATTGATTTAACAAGCCTGTTAACTCAACAACGTGTTAGTTCATCAACTAAACACACCGGCATATTTAGCGGAACACAAAAAAAAGGTCCATAATTAAAAAAATATGGTTTTATTTTAAAATCTACTTACTACACTTCTTTTGTTATTTAAAGTTTCATTTGTTTTACTTAAAATGAGATCACATTAAGAACATATTTTGCGAGTAAAGGCTATTTGTGAAAAATTGAACATTTTTGAACTTTTCATGTAACCGGGAAAAGTGAAAATTAATATTAAAATAACAGTTAATTAAATTAGAAAAATAGTGATTAATATCGCGTATTTCCTCCACGTGCTCTTATTAAAGTTTCTATCCGTCTAGGCATACTGAGAATGGTGTTATCGATGGTCTCCTGGGATAGTCTCCACCATTCCTCAACTACGGCGATTCGCAGTTCACCCACGTTGGCAGGAGCTGGAATTCTGGACTTAACTTTTCTTTTCAGCAAGTTCCAAACGTGCTCTATTGGGTTCATATCCGGTGATCTCGCCGGCCACTCCATAACAGTGATATTCATATCATTAAGATAAGCTTGAGTTACCCGAGCGGTATGCGGCCGAGCATTATCCTGCATAAAAACAAAATCGTCACCGATATATGGGGCAAACGGTACGACATTTTCTTCCAAAACTTCTCTGATATAGCGGTCTGCAGTCAGACTCCCTCTGTCAATCACTACCAAGTCTGTGCGAGCTCCCAAATAAATGCTCGCCCAAACCATTATTGATCCACCACCGTATGCAACTGTAGTTTCAAAATTTTTCTGAATGTATCGTTCTCCTTTGCGCCTGTATATTCTTTGCCTGCCGTCAATTTGATTTAAGAGAATTCTGCACTCATCACTAAACTATACCTTACTCCATTGGTCCGCGTTCCAAAGTCGATGTTCCTGAGCAAAAGTTAACCTGTTTCTACGACGATTTACCTCGAGCCTTGGAGCTTTGGCGGGTACAAATGAACCCAAACCAGCTTCTTCGAACCTTCTTCGTACCATACGCTCACTTACGGTTACACCCCGCACTGCTTCTAACTCATGTCGGGCTTGGACGGCCGTCAAACGGTATTTTTTTACCCTTTCGTACACGAAGCCGAATGAAACGATCATACCTACTCGAAGTGCGTCTTTTTCTGCCTTGTCCTGCTCTTCTCACATAAGTACCGGTCTTCCTGAACCGTTGGATACTGCGATGGATCGTTGAAACTGGGCGACGAAGATCTCTGGATATCACTCTGTAGGTTTGACCATTTCTTCGCATTTCGAGTGCCCTGGCAATCTCCGTTGGGGCTAAGTCAGGCATAATTCAGTCCTCAACTCCAAAAAGATACGCGATTAAAAAAAAACTAACAAAAAACAGTATTTCAATGAAATTTTAAATCAAACTCAGAAGGAAGAAATACTCGAAGTTCGCTCCAGATAAGGTGTATTTGAATAAAATTAAAACAATTGCATAAAATGTGATGTTCAGTTGTTTTCTTAATTTGAAAATATTTCTTTTTAAATTAAATGACGTATAAACCAGCCAGCAACCTTATATGAAACTGATATCAAACCTTTATTTTATGTTCCGCTAAATATGCCGGTGTGTGTATTTGATTAGCCTTTCAAAAACCGGGTGTAATGACATTGACATTTGACTCGACACTTGTGTGTTCGATTTTCAGCTCTATTGTATTAGCAGAGAGTTCCGGTATCCGGATCATATAGTCCCGAATAACACAATTTTTCCCAATTTATTTTGTGCATTTTCTCTTATCCCGGTATACGGAACTACGGAACTATCCAATAATAGCGAAATCCCGGGACAAGCTTCAGACTTAACTAGCTAGTGCCCTCAACTTCGTTTATTTAAACTTAGGCCTTTTCATCCGTTATTGGATGATTTATACAGTATTCTCCGAGCGAAGTAACCACCCTTGAAATACTGTAGTGCCTGGGACAATTGGTATTTAAATGTCGCCTTGCCCCTCACGATGTTTTCCTTCACCGTTGGAGCGTCCGTATAATGTACTTGAGATCTGAAAAAGCCTCATTGGTACACGCCACAACCTGGGAATTTAACCGAGAGAGTGCACTCTCGAGTGCGAATCGAACGGTCTTCCCATTAGGCCACGGAGCTCTTAATTTTTTACGAAATACGAAAACCTATTTTTTAATGAAACCTCAAGATAAAAATAGCCTAAGTTACTCCTTAATCCTTATAACATCAGCTATCTGCCAGTGAAAGTTTGGTCAAAATCGGTCCAGTCGTTTTAGAGATTAGCCGGAAAAACAGACTAACGACAGACGGACAGACAGACAACAAAATTTATTTGATTTTTTGGTGTATGTACTAGGTATATATAATATTATACTATCATTCAGCCTCCGTGGTCTAGTGGTTAGAGCTTGGCTCTCGACTCGGAGGTCGATGATTCGATTCCCGCATTGGAACAACAAAAAAATATTGTTTCCAAGTTTGGTTAGGACAATGCGGGCTGATCACCTGATTGTCTGACAAGATCCATGCGTCGGATGGGCATGTAAAAAGGTCGGACCTGCACCTGATCTCTCGCCAGTCGTGTCGGTTATACGTCCCACTGGGTTATGAGAGTAAAGGAAGAGAGAGTGCTCTTGTGTACTGCGCACACACTTGGGCTCTATAAAATTACTCCTGTGTAACTGGCCTGGTTTCAATGAAACAGGCCACCGTCACCGAAATCGATGCGGGGAGTTATTTTTCTTATTTATATGTACTATCATATAATATGCATTTAGAGCAAAGTTGGTAATTGGAAATTACAACAGCCACTTATATTTCATTTATTCGTAATAGATTATATTAGTATAAAATAGTTTAGTTTTATATCCGGAGTTAATTTTTTATTTCAAATGCCTAAATAACTGTTTGACAATGGAAAACAGTTACGTTTACTAACGTTTCATAGCCCGCGCTCCGCTGAACAAAGAACTTGAAAGAAATCAAAATCCAAGAGGCAAACATTTGTTTGCCTCTTGCCTGCACACGTCAACGATAAAACTGCACAGTTCGGTCACAGTAGACATAATATACAGTACTACATCTTCATACTAGACCGCCCGAATCGGTTCGCTTGCCCGAATCGCACATATTAGATATGTCTACTGTGACCGAACTGTGCAGTTTATCGTTGTGGTCTGTAGCGGGCATAAAATTTCATTTTTCTAGCACTAACTGTTTGGACGATGAACCGAAGACTGTCGATCGGACGGACGGTCGGACATGACGAAACCATTTATGGTTTCCGAGACCTGAACTACGGAACCCTAAAAAGAAGAGTTAAACTTCAAGGAAAACAACAGTATCTAACTTAATGTTTCATTTCAACAGATTTTTCGGTGCGACAGCAAAGATTTTCAATTAAAAAAAACCCAGGAAGACTCACTTTGCCAGCAAGCAGTGCGGGCTGTACAGGACGCGTCATCTAAGTTCCTTCGAGCTGACACTCACTTCTGGCTCTGGTCTCTCATCGATCACCAGATTTTCACCCGAAATGAGTACAGTCCAAAACCCGTTTGGCCTGTTACAGTAGATTTTGGCGGGAAATTTGATCTCTATGGACCTAAATGCCCCTGCGGCTGCGTCAAACTTTAAAGGTTTAAATGATTATTGTTTTCAATATAGTGTTCTATTGCAAATTAGTTCTGTGTTAATTTCTTGTAGAATATTTACAACAGTGCTAGCACTACAGAGTATCTAAAGTAAATACTTATAACGATAAGTAAAATATTACAGAAAATTAGGACACATGCTTTACTAATCACTGCTTATGTAAACACTTTTAGGAAAAATAAAAAAAAATTAAGTAAAAAAATATAATATGTTTGTCTAGTAATGAAACGATTCATCGCCCCTGAGGCTATTGACCTCACTATCAGCTGATTAACCACACAGCTGATTTCAAACCCCCTTTTTACTAAAACCTTATTATAAAATCAGCTGTGAGGTAAATTAGCTGATAGTCTGAGGTCAATGACCAAAGTGGCGAAGGTTTGTTATGTGTGTGTTCTGTACTAGATATAATTTTTTTTTTCGTATTTTAATTTTTTTTCTGCCTAAACGTCTTTACATAAACCATGTACCCAAATTTTCTGTAATTTATTTTACATAACATTTTATTACCTAGGTACCACCTACTGTAGCCCAAGAACGAACAATTTGGTAAAAAGAAAAAATTGCGACTGCGCCTGTGCAATTTTCATTCGATAACGATACGCATACTTTTTCGTAAATTTACAAAGTCTGAATAATTAAGATTTATTAAAGTTCGGCTAGGCTCAAACCGGCGACCGATAACCGTAATCGGTTGTGGCCGCGCAAACCAGCGATACATTTTTATGAGTGGCTGTTACCAGCCGGCAGCCACACATGAAGCTGGTCGAGAAACGGAACGGAAATTATTTATAAATTACTACAATATTCTATAGGTAATAGAGCTTTAAGCCTCTTAAGCATTTATTAATTTTACAATATCGGCTCCCGAACGTACTTTTAGTTTCGATACTAACGCAGAGGACTTCTGGGTGTGTGAAATAATGAATTTCTTTTAATGGAAAAACCTACAAATGACTTTACACTTTCCGAGAATATACTCGAGTTAAAAAAAAATATATATAAATGTTTTTTAAATGTGCTCGTTTGTTTCCAAACTACCAAATAGAAAATGGAGAAAATAATATTTTCAACTAAGTAACATGCTCGCTTCATACAAGTTGAATTTTATGATATTTTAAAAACTAAAAGTTATTGTAAATATATTTTATAAAATATAAGAATCATAGTTAGTTCTAACCATATAAAACATATTTGAAAAATTTTTTTAGAACTAGTATCGTCGATAATTTAGTTCTTCGGATGGCCTCAAAGTAGCACTAGTAATTTTAATATTAATCAAAAACTTTTTTATAAGCAATAAAATTCTCTTATTTTCTGCTAACAAAATCGCGAAAATAATTTTATATGTTATAAATTGCATTGAATACAGAATGTTTTTTTCAGTCAGTGTCCATACTTTCAAGAGTAAAATATATACTCTTGAATATAAGCAATAGTAAAAGTTGCATAAATTCAAGAGTATATTCACTCCTGTAAGTTTGGACACGACTTGCAAGTGCTTTCTATATGGTGTTTTTTAAGTCAAAGTATGGACACTGCGAAAAAAAAAGAAACCGATACTTGCGAACTAAAATTTAATTAATCTGAAGTCCGAACGAAATTATTTTTATATGTGCAAATCAATATTTCGACTATTTATTATAAATAAATAAAAGAAAAAGTTAAATAACATAGTTAAATTAAAATTAAATCTTTAAAAATAACACGTAGCATAATTTTAACGAAAATCCTCATTTTTTTCAAAACTTAAAAGATGAGTAGCGCCCCGAAGATATAGTTTAATTTCTATTATTATTTTCTTAATCAACATTAAAATTTACAACTTTTGCGGGGTATTGTGTTACGGTAATACAAAAAAAGTTTCTACGGGACACCCTAGTGTACAATGTACATACCTATATCTATATAAATTACAGCTTTTCACATAATGCATTTGAAAGTATATACGGTACTTACAATAAAAAATCTGTCGGTCTGTTTGACAGGACCGATTTGTACGGGTCTTGAAGCAGACAGCTGAGGAATAAGGTATAACAGACTACTTTATCTTAGGGTTATAAAAAATATGGTTCCGTTTCCGTTAGTTCTACGCAAACGAAGTTGCGGGCAACAGTTAGTAATAATATAATATAATTGTTTACGAAGTCCATTACGGTTTTGGTAAACTAAAATCAAGGTCACTCGTCACCTTCTTTCCCTTTAAATAATTATAGGTACTATGGTCCGGTCGAGAGATGGTTGGGAGGCAATGAGTACCTTTTGCGAGGCCTGCGTAATCTCGCAGAAGGAGACCGCAGAACGGGAGAGAGAGGTGGACGTAGCCGCAGATCCCGTTCGCAGGAGGCGAGGAGGGCGCAGGCGCGCTAACCATGAGCGCCAGCTCCCGCCCTAAACGGACTCGGGTGACGGATTGGGGAATCCGTCGCCCAATGCACGAGTCCCATCCGGTGCCTCGGACTGCTCTCCCGGAGAAAAAGCAGCTGTCGTCGAAAGGCTGCTGCGAAGGTTCTGCTGATAAAAGCAGATGCCGCTTACTGGGCCGCTGCTGTTATCGCTTAGGCGGGTCCGGCGGCCTAGCAACAAGCAGAAGAGGAGGAACCTTGGGGTTTTAGTGCGGTAACCCCGGGTGCGTACATCACCTCGCGCCCGGGAGAGTCCCACATATCCCACACATGGCATATGTCCCCAATCCCCCGGGGATCCACAAAGGATTTCCCCTTTAGGAAAGTAACATAAAAAAGCTGCTCAGCCAGTCGCTCCTAGTCTGTAAAATTACGTTTATTTACAAATAGATATGTTACATTTATTTGCAAAAATATTAAGAACATACCAAATATTTGTATAATTAACAATGAGTAAATATATAATATTACTAGATGTTGCCCGCCACTTCGTACGCGCAAGTTAATCTCGCGGAAACCATACATTTTTTCGCGACAATAAGTAGTATATTTCCTTCCCCGTAGTCTACTCTATATTTGTGCCAAATTTCATCAAAATGGGTCCAGTAGTTTCGGAGCCTATTCATAGCAAACAAACATACAAACAAACTTTTCCGCTTTATAATATTAGTACAGATAATGTAATCTAGTAATGCACCGTTATCTACGCGCGACTGTTAGGTATGTGCAAAATTTTCCTTATTTACATTACATCATGTTGATTAGCGATTTTGTGCACGCGTAACATTCTCAAGCCTTTTATTTATACTGTGTTCCGATTTTAATCTCTAAACTTAAAAATTTATATATGAATTATGTTCGAACTTCTATCACAGGACGATAATTAATCTTTTGGTTACCTCTAATTAATTTAGATTTTATTTGTGTTATTTAGATAAATATCTATGTTGTCAATATAATATTGTGTATTTATTAAACAACCATTACTGACTCATTGAATGATTTATCAACGAACAGCTCAAACCACTAACACTACATTGCGCTTAAATTTGTTGATCATAAGTTATATTTGCATTATTATTACAGTCGATATTGATAACGGCAACGGGTAGACGAATAAATTACCACTGAAAATTTAGTTGTATATTAATTTGTATCTTATTCTTTAAACGAGCTAATCGTGTATATTATATACTAGCTTTAGCACGCGACTTCGTCCGCGTGTATCCCCATTGCACCCCCGTAGGGTATTTCGAAGATCTTTTAACGGATTTCTACGTCATAATAATTATCTGCGTGCCAAAATTCAACGCAATCTGACCGGCTGTTGATATTTCACTATTCAAAGCTTGGACCCCATTTCACCCTTTTAAGGAACGAATTAAAAAAAACTATAAAATACATACTTAATATTTTTGATTATATACGTATATTAAATAACATGCAAATCGGAGCAGATTTTAATTATTTTTCATACAAACTTTCAACCCTTATTTTACACCCTCAGAGGGTGAATTCTAATAAACCCCGAAAAACATATTTAATTAAATGTATTTAAGAGCATGAATCTCAATTTTCATCGAAATCGTTGCAGATTTAAAGATTTTTCATACAAACTTTCAACCCCTATTTCACCCCTTTGAAGGTGAAATTTTTCAAAATTCCTTCTTTGTGCGCATGTACATTGTAAAATAAAACTACTGTCCAAATTTCATGTTTCTACTATTAGCGGTTACGGCTGAGCTGAGGATAAATTACCTCACCAAGCCGCAAAGCCAGCCTATCTCCACAGGAGCTAGCCTATCTATACTGTTGACTAAAATCAAATGCGGCTTGGTAATATCCTTCGAAAATGTTGAGCAGAATGGGTTTTCATGTCCGAATGAAGGTTTTCAAATTCGTGACATCCGACAGCTTTTTGACACGATAAGGACCGTCGTGCTACCGAGCGCCGCCTGGTGACAGAAAAAGAATCGAAAATTCTTATTGACCGTTTTTGATACCGCTTCGCCACCAGATGACGCATTGTGTGAGTTGGGTCTGCCCCCTAACGGCAGAAAAAATATCAAAAACCCTCATTGTAATAGCTATTAAATTTCTTAAGTAAAATACTTCTTCATGCGGTGGGCGTTCGCCTGCAACTGATCGATTTACACGGTCTATTTTAGACGCATGCGGCCAGTCGCCATGCGGCTAAAGTCGGGTGCTATCCAACATTGGGGCTTGCGGCTTTAGTCACTTGTGACCTAGACCAAATTCCTAGAAATATTATAGATATAAATAGAATAAAAGCCATTTAGGCTTATGAAGGATTTGGGTACACGAGTGACTACAGCAGCACGACTATTGCCGCACGACGAAAATCGACCGTCTAAATATCAATTCGGCTAGGTTGCAAGGCAATTTTGCCTGATAAATGGTGAGGCGATTTGTGAAGCGCCTAGCTGCACGGCGAAAATCGACCCTGTGTAAATCCCACATCTATACTAATATTATAAAGAGGAAAGATTTGTATTTTTGAATTTTTGTATGTTTGTTCCCGAATCACGCCAAAACTACAGGACCGATTAAAAAAAAAATCACCATTAGAATGCTACATTATTCCCATTACATATCTTACTACTATTATAAATGTGAATGTTTGTGAAGATGGATGGATGTATAGATGGATGTATGGATGGATGGATATTTGTTACTCTTTCACGCAAAAACTACTGAATGGATCTTGATGAAATTTGGTATGGTAGTAGTTTAGGCTAAAAAAAAGGATTAAAAAGATTAAAAGGCTACTTTTATCTCGAAAAAGTACAGTATTCCCGTGAGATACTATATTTACACGGGCGGATCCGCGGGAAAAAGCTAGTATAGCCTCCTATATTTATTACTAGAAAAAAAAGGGATACCTGTTAAAACTTCAATAATATGACTAAATGTGTAGTTTTTCTTCCATGAACATCTTATAGCAGCGCATACATTGCGTGAACTATTGATGTTAGAACCAAATAATGTTAGATAATACATTAATGAAAATACTACATCCACAAAAAAGTCCGCGACAGCCAATAGCCAACTACTGTAGTTAAGGTAGGAAACTAGCTTACTCAAGAGGAGTATAGCTTTACGCTAATTTATAATCAATCTTATCTACTCGCATTTTAGCTATCTGAGATCAAGATTTCAATAGCTACTCGTACATTACAACGATCCGAGGATTAACTTCTCGTCGACTTACGTCAATTTTTGTTTGAGAATCTAAGATTGAAGTAAATCAAATATTTTAGATACGTTATTAATTTCGGGCGTCGGAAATTGAATACTCTTTGTTACATCGAAATAGGATATGTAGTTTGGAAGTTATTACGAGTTGAAATATAAAATCTGTAGTCAGACGTGCCTAATGTTGAATCGGCCGACCTCCGATTCTCGAACCCGTGTCTCAGAGATTAGTTAGTAATTAGTAGTAAGTTGTAGGAGTAGAGGTAAGTTAAAGGTGTAATTAGTAGGTAGTATGTGTAGACTGTAGATTGTAGGTGTGGGTTGTAGGTGTAGGTTGTATGTGTAGACTGTAGATTGTAGGTGTGGGTTGTAGGTGTAGGTTGTATGTGTAGACTGTAGATTGTAGGTGTGGGTTGTAGGTGTAGGTTGTATGTGTAGACTGTAGATTGTAGGTGTGGGTTGTAAGTGTAGGTAGTAGGTGTAGATGTTTGTATATGTTGGTATAGAAATTGTATAATGTAGATTGTAGGTAGTTAGTTATATTTATTTATTCCAGTTCATACTTCATGGTTCAGACAGGACAGCGTCTGTCGGGTCATTAGATAACATAAAGCTATTAAAATGCAAAAACAGTCACTGCAAACTAAATAAAGATAAGACGTACATAACAAAAAAAAACAAATATGAAAGTTTTATTAATTGATATAAAATTACATAGGCATCAGGCTTGATAAACAATCATCGGCATGTCGCGAAATTCAGACTTTACACGGAGAGCGAATAAGAAAGTTGTGTTATAGAGTTATCTACCAAAAAAACAGAGAACAGGTAAATATTACTTGAATTTTTGAATAACAAGTAACCCCCGACACAAAAACTATAAAATGTAAATAAATGAATTTCTATTTCAGCCCTTCAATATTTTTAAAGGATCTTTTTAAATGTGTGCGTCGCCGAGTCGGGGGACCGCGGTGTGAAGAAGTTTTTTATTTAGCTACGTATAGCTAATAGAGAATATGCAGGTACCAGTTTTGATTATTTTATATACCTAGATTAAAAAATTGTAGCAATTTATAAATAGTTATTGCGATAATATTTATTCTCTATTCGTTACAGCTAAGAGCTGTAACTATCTTCACACCGCGGTTCCACGCCTCGGCGACGCACATTTTAAAAAGATCCTTTGTGTGTTGTGTATTCCTTAAAATTTTTAATTTTGTTTTAATAAAAATTAAATTAATTTAAAAACTATGAAATATCATAGTTTTTAAATTAATTTAGAATTCCATTTCAAATTCTGATTTTGCTACCATTGACTAAATAACCATAAGTGGAAGGTTCGATGGACTATAGATACGACACTTATAAAATTTGCATACATTTTTAATGTAATAAGCGAAGTTCTAGGATCGTGCTGCATCCTCAGGTGCAGACTATCACCATATATATCATATTCATTGGAGCCTTTTCAATGAGCCCAAACACGATTCCTCTGCTGTAAGTATGTAAAGAGTTGGGTACCCTACAGATTCCAGGTGTAGGCAATATTGTTACAAAATAAGAAGATTAAGTAGAGAAGCAGTTAAGTTAGAGCAGAATTTAAAAAGGGAACTATTTCGACATTAAGAATTATTTCATACTTTTTAGTGATTATTAAAAATGTTATTGCTAGTCCAATAATTTTAGGCATTTAAAACCCCAATCTGCGGAAAAATTCCTAGTGAGCTGAATTTTTGTGTACACCTTTATTACGGCGTTGTAATGAAGATGTGAAAAATCGACATTGGTATCGTGCCGGCTAAAAAAGTTATAAATGTCAAACGATCACGAAAATCAGTTTTTCACACATATCTCGCGACCTCGCTCGCAGGTCAATAGAGGTAGTTATAAAAATTGTTACTCGTAAAATTATCTACATAAAATGCCCCTTGAATTTTTCTGTAAAATTAACCGTTTTCGAAATAGAGCGCTGAGAAAGCGACTAGAATGCACTAACATAGGGTATTGTATACCGTACACCAAGGCGTAAACTCCTATTGCTTTTTTATTCGTGTTTGTGTCTTAAAAACTTCTATCTGGGCATTTTGTGGTTCTACTTGGGCATTTTGTGAAAAAAATATACTTATACTAACAGTTTCCCACGGCTCCACCCGCGAAAATATACTATCGAGTATCCCGCGGGAATACTGTACTTTTCCGGGATAAAAAAGTAGCCTGTTTTAAACCAGAGCCTAAACTCCCATACCAAATTTAATCAAAATCCGTTCGAAGATTTTGCGTGTGAAGGGCGTTCGCGAGCTCTCGTACTATTTCAGCCGCTTGGGGCTCGGAGAAGTACTGGTGCTATGTGGTGCTGGTGCGTATACAGGATACGGGCGAGCAACTGGCCCCCGTTGATCTGCAACAAGGATAGCATTTTAATAAATGAATGATAGGATATATGGGATGAGACTTGAGAGGAACATTGATATAATATGATAGAAGGGGCAAGAACAGAATATTATTGTATTTTTTTCTAGGGCCAGAACATATTTTTATTTGGCTCGTTCATTGTGGACCCGGATTATCTAATCTTAAGGTTACCGCAAGCCCAAGGGAGGGTTGGAGATTTTAAGAACCAGGAACGCAGGGTTGCAACACAAGTGTAACTCCTCTGGTCCATGGGCGGCGCTGGCGATCCGTCTGCTCATTTTTGACCTAAAAACAATTACATAACAAAAAATCGGTTGTCTGTAAAGTCGGTTTACTGACGATAGTTGAACGTGACAACGTCATAAGAAAATACTACTGGATCGCTCACTCAAGTAGGAGAGAGACAGATTCCGCGCTCTCGCTTGCACTTCAAACCTTAAATGGAACGCCTCAGAGCGAGGTAACGCCGCATGAGTCATGTTTTTTCGTGCGTGCAGCCGGCTCCATCGAATTATAAGACGTTATCACGTCAAAAAATCTAAGTAAATGATGCAACTCATAACTTTAACATAACAATAATTATATTGCCATAAATTATGTGACGTCAGAACTTTGATGACTCGCGATGATTCATTAATTTTAATTGAGAAGATGGCTGGGTGCTGCCATCTAGTTGGGATCCAATAATAAACAAAATAACATTTAATTTAAAAACACCGCGGCATCAATATACTGTATGTTTTGCGTAGATCGGAACACAAATAATAATTGAAGAATCTTCGGGTAGTTTGAACAACTTCAACAAATAGGACAATTGCCACCTCAGTCCTCCCGTGACCACGGCTGCTGGAAAGTAGCCTAAACGTCGGGAAAAAGATAAGTGCACCGCGACACAATCCGTAAATGTTTTAAACTTTATAACTTTTTTAGGCCGGCACGATATCAATGTCGATTTTTCACATCTTCATTACAACGGTGTATACAAAAATTCAGCTCACTAGGAAGTTTTCGCAGATAAAACCCAAAATCATTGGACTATGCTTTTACTTTGGACATCTGTTTACATATATTTTAAAATATTTATGTATCGTTTTTTAAAAGCGATCTTAAATTTAGGTTGTAACAAGACAACATTTCACCTTACAGGCGGATTGATACAGAAAATCAGAAATGTGATCAATAACTAACGAGAAATCAAAATCGAAGGAAATTTGGAACAAAAATATTATATTCTCAAATAATATCTAGGTGCTGAAATCTAAAAATCCCAATATGTCTACTGAAAATATAAAAAACAGGAAGAGCAATACTTATATGCAATGGATGCTGGCTCTATTGGGTATGTAAGTAGTAGGGATTCGTGCGTTCTGGCTCACGGATCTCGGACTCAACCCCTCCCATGTACGCTCTCCATCGGTAGTCCGAGCTGGTTCGCTGGCTTAAAAAAAAGTTTTATTTAAAAATGGGGGTTTTCGGCCATGCCCGATCGATCTATGCGGTCCGTTTTTGCGTATTTGCACTCGCTGGAGTTTTAGCTTTTACGCCAGAAAAGCACCAATAACCATAATTAGGCTAATGAGCTAATGCTAATGATCTCCTCGATATCTCACTGTCCTCTAAGGACCATACGTTTATTAATCTTCTATACATCTATACAAATAAATAAAATTTAAGTGTCTGTTTGTAATTTTATATTAACAGCTTTTCACTAAATGCATATGAAAGTTTAAACGGTACTTACAATAAAAAATCCATTTTTAAAAATTTTGTATGTCCGTCTGTCTGTCTGTCTGTCGGTCTGTCTGTCTGTTTGTTCCGGCTTATCTCTAAAACTGCTAGACCGATTTTCACGGGACTTTCACTGGCAGATAGCTGACGATATAAGGAGTAACTTAGACTTTTTATTCTTAGGGTTCCGTTTCCGTTCTTTCTACGCCAACGAAGTTGCAGCCACCAACTAGTTTGCTAATGACATTTTGATGTGCGTCGTCACAAACAACAAAATTCCTTTGTCATGTTTTCAACAATAGAAGCGCGAGTTTCATAAAACTTTGGTCCAATTTCAAAGAAATCCTTTATTTCGAAGTAATCTTTTAGTAACATTTTTAATCCCTCATAAAACAAGATTTGAACATCATATTCAAAAATATATCATTTTTAAGTGTATCGCCACCAAATTCATTTTGAAATTTGTGATTAAATTTATATAGTAAGTACATTAAACAGTACTCTCCACACACTGAAGTCTAATCGTTTTGTAGCCTAATATTATTAAAACGCCATTTCCTTACATTTCTATTCAAAAACTTTTTATGCATCCCCGTAGCGTAAGCGACCATACGTATCAAAATATTCACCGACGCCATGACTGTCTATGTGGATGGGTACCCAGTGAGAACCTGGTTTTGAGTCCGGTTCCCGCGTACCTTATAAGCAACTTGGACCCGGACTCAAAACCAGGTTCTCACTGGGTACCCATCCACATAGACTGTCACGGCATCGGTGAATATTTTGATACGTATGGTCGCTTACGCTACGGGGATGCATAAAAAGTTTTTGAATAGAAATGCAAGGAAATGGCGTTTTAATAATAGTGGGCTACAAAACGATTGGACTTCAGTGTGTGGAGAGTACTGTTTAATGTACTTACTATATAAGTTTAACAGCAAGCCATTGCCAGAGTTTCGAAATGAATTTGGTAGCGATACACTTAAGAATGATATATTTTTGAATATGATGTTCAAATCTTGTTTTATGAGGGATTAAAAATGTTACTAAAAGATTACTTCGAAATAAAGGATTTCTTTGAAATTGGACCAAATTTTTATTTTACATCACTTATTGAAAACATGAAAAGGGAATGTTGTTGTTTGTGACGAGACACATAGAAAAATCATTAGCAAACTAGCTGGTGGCTGAAACTTCGTTTGCGTAGAAGTAACGGAAAAGGAACCCTATATTTTAAACGGAACCCCAAGAAAAAGGAGTCTAAGTTACTCCTAATAACGTCAGCTATCTGCCAGTGAAAGTCCCGTGAAAATCGGTCTAGCCGTTTCAGAGATTAGCCGTAATAAACAGATAGACAAACCGACAGACAAACAGACAGAAGAACATACAAAATTAAAAAAAAAATTGTAAGTACCGTTTAAACTTTCATATGCATTTAGTGAAAGGCTGTTAATATAAAATTAAAAACAGACACTTCAATTTTATTTATTTGTATAAATTAAAAAACGTATGGTCATTAGGGGACAATGAGACACCGAGGAGATCATTAGCATTAGCTCCATTAGCTTAAGTATGGATATTTGGGTATTGGAGCTTTTCTGGCGCACAAGCTAAAATGCCAACGAGTGCAAATACGCAAAAAAGGACCACCAAATTTTTTTTTTAGCCGGCGAATCCCCTCGGGCCACCGATGGAGAGCGAAAATAGGAGGGTTTGAGATTTCAGATCCGTGAGCCAGAACGCACGAATCCCTACTACTTATGTATGAAAATCAAAATTACATTTCAACTCTCTATTTTATTATTGATGTTATAAGTATACCATATTTTTTTATAAAACTATTTTTTGTTTTTGAACACAATTAATATGACTATTGACTATATTGTCCGGAATCCGGAAGGCCAAAGAAAATTCAGAGCACTGAAAATAGAACTCTGCTAATACAATAGAGCTGAAAATCGAACAAACAAGTGTCGAGTCAAATGTGAATGTCATTTGACTCGACACTTGTGTCTTGTGTGATCAATTGTTTTTAAGTTATACGTGTGCATTTCCGATTTTCTAAACTTTCAATCAAGCCAGCTTTTGCCCTTTACTGCCCTCGCGCAGGTGGCCTTACCACACCTGCGTTATTCTCTGACAGATATACACGCGTGGAGCAAAAGAGAGAATCTAGCATCATTGAAAGTTCACAAAATGTTTAAATTGGATCTGGAATAGAGTATAAAACTCCCCGTGTTTTAGCAAACGGCGGGTCTTTGTCCTATGGTTTTGAATTGGGCTGGATGTCTCCTACTGCCAGACTACTACAGTCGGATAACTCTCCTACTGGCAACAGCGTGTCGAATACAGACATAGCCTGGATAGCCAGCATCATGTATCTGTCGGCGATAGTCGGCGTGGTGGTGTATAGACGCATCACTGATGGGTACGGACGAAAAGCGGGCCTGCTGTCACTGGCTCTACCACAGTTGGTAAGCGCTCTAAAAACTAAAGGCTGCACTCAGAGACATTTAATGCTTACTTAAGGCACGGAGTAGAAAATATATTGTATACTATCGTACAGAGAAACAGCTTTCATAGAACGAACCAAATCGATCCAAATTTTAAAATTTAGACGTCCCCTTCAACAGCCCGCAATTTTTCCACACAATCGTGGACACTCCGTATGCGTGTAGTAGTGCAACAAATCGGAAGCTAACTATGTAGCTGTTTATCTGTTCCTCTTTCTTCAATAAGTGCTTATGGAGTCGCTTAGTAGAGATTTTGACAGAAAATGTATGGACTTTATGTCAAAGTCTAATTATTATTTCTACAATAATTGTAGAAATAATATTGGGCACGTCCTAACTGGTATATTTCATCCCATTTTTCTCCGTAGGGCTGCTGGAAGAAATTTCTAATTAGAAATAAGCAGTCCTTTGTGTCATCTTTCTTTGTTAATTGTATTATCATAATTTTCTGTGTGTACAATAAATTGTTAAATAAATAAATAAATAAGTCTGTACTAAGCAGCTCCTTAATCATGAAATGTCTCTGAGTGCGGCCGTGAAGTAGAAGATTATATTAGTATTACTATTTTTCTGTGATATAAAACCGGCAGAAGAGCGGACGTGTCGCCTGATGAACAAAAAGCTGCCAAGTGCGAGTCGTACTCGCGCAACTAGCGTTCTGTACAAAACGGCAAAAAAATCGCGTTTGTTGTATGGGACCCCCATTTAAATATTTATTTTATTTTTAGTATTTGTTGTTACAGCGGCAAAAGAAATACAACTCCTGTGAATATTACAATACTCTAGCTATCACGGCCCATGAGACACACGGATTATGACAGACAGAAGGACGGACGGACGGACTGACAGACAGCGAAGTCTCAGTAATAGGGTCCCGTTTTTACCCTTTAGGTACAGAACTCTAAAAAATGAAGTACTATTTTACATATTAAACTATTCTTATGGCGTTATAGGTATGTAGATTTTTAACTGTTATAACTCGTCACAAGTTCTTAAATTAACGATTTTCATCTTATCTAACAAAATAATTTAAGCACTTTTTGCCTCAACGTACCTGTGGTCGACAAAAAAATAAAAAATGGATCTAATAAAAATTACACTTATCAAAATAATCCACCTCGGGTGAACATTAGAGGGAAGAATACGCAATCGGGAAAATATAAAAAATATGAACATGTACCTAACATCACAGCAGGGCAATCGCGCTATTGTTTACCGTTTGAAATCAGGTTCAATTCTGCTTTGGTTACTGAATCACAATTCAGCTTTGGTTCGGTTCCGATGCGTCTGATCAGATTTCAGTATCGGCTCTCCTTTCAAACGTAACTCAACATCAGACGAAACTCGAACGAAACTTTCTATAGACATTAGGGATGCGAATCTAATATTTGTGTAAATATGTATATGATTTTAGCATTAATTTTGCTTGCACACGTGCAACTAGCACGTAAACGTGCTAGTTGCTTTGTGGTCTATGGGTGTTTGTCAATGACTTAACCGAGGTCAACATAATTAAAAGAAGAAGAAGTCAGTTGACATACTTCGTAGTTCGTTATTTATAGTTTATGAAAAGTGCCTTGGACGTTGGGTGCCACTTTTTTGATTAGGGCTCTTGTTAATGCCTTTGAATGGTACCGGTACCTTCATCACTCTGACGTTGGCAACTCCTATTACAGGGAAGGCTATGTCAAAAGAAGAAGAAAACGGTACCTTTAAAATGAACATACAATCGGATAACGTAAAGGCATTTCTTTTTATGCGATCACTTAAATTTTCGCGTCTGGATACAGCTCGAGCAATTGTTGTATCGAAGTTAGAAATATAATATATGTATATCGGTACATTAATATTTACCTTATTTTCTCAACAAAACAAGAAACGTTTTAGAAACGTGTGAGAAAAAGTAGCATCGTATCAACTTTTTATTTTGACAGCATTTGCGCTTGGGTTGCGGTGCGGCTGCGATTCCAACTATCTGTCGAAACGTTAGCGCGATACTGAATCATTGATAAAGTCGAGTAACGTTCACGGTTCGATTGCAGTTCAACTGAAAAAATTTAACGCGATTACCCTGCAGTTACGGTGCAGTTCGGAAGCGGAAGGATCTATGCGGTTTGGACTGCTGTCAAAACTGTCCTACTAATAACGATTATAAATGCGCATAGGGTTTGGACTGCGGGCGGGTCTGATGTAAATACATCGTTTGGAATGTCGATGCTCCAAACCGACATGTTTTATTTTATGTTCACACGTGATGCGCGGATAAAACTGTGGAAAATACGCGCCCATCTACATGCTCGTTTCAGAGCGAGGGTTGGAACGGCGCGTGCTGCTTCCCGTGGTCCGAACTTTACGTGTGAATGGCACTAATGTTAGTTTTGTTGCCGGCGGTATTTAAGCCATTTGAACTTTTTAGCTGCTTGTTGAGATTTTTTTATTAAATTATAACATATTATATTATTTTCAGATATCATGGATACTGAAAATTATTTACCCCACCACCATAACCCTATTAATCTCGAGAGTGTTCGGCGGCATAGCGGCCAGCGGCGTATTTATGGTTGTTCCCATATACGTGAAGGAAATAAGCGATGACAGTATTCGGGGTGCCTTGGCGATAATATTGCCCATCACTCAGTACATAGGAGTTATTGTGCTGTACGTGCTGGGCGCTTATTTGGACTACTATCATGTTGTATATTGCGTGATGGGAGTCCCCGTCCTGGTGACCCTGCTGACGCTACGCGCGCCAGAGTCACCTGACTACCTTGTGAAGGAAGGACGGATCGATGTACGTATTACAATTTAACTAGCATCTGCGCACGACCTCTTTGAGCGATTTTCGAAGACCTGTGTGTCGCAGTGGTTAGCGCGTTGCCGCTTAAGCCGGAGGTCACGGTTCTAATCGCTCGGGAATAAAAAGTTTTCTGTGCACCTGATTCGTGGATTGATATGTATGAATGTATGAAATATGCGCATAATAAAAAAAAATATCTTAAATATATTAAATCAAATCGAATCAAATCGAATCGAATCGAATCGAATCGAATCGAATCAAATAAAATTAATTTTAAATAAATTAAATTAAATTAGATTAGATTAAATTAAATTAAATCAAATTAGATTAAATTAAATTAAACTAATTTGAACTAAACTAAACTAAATTAAATAACGTTTATTTCGGGCGGCATAGGCCCATGTATAAATACCTTACAGACTTACATACATATTATTATTATTATATACTTAAACTAAACTTTATCACGTTTTGTCGTTCCGGAGACTCCCTCGAAACCTCCGGAAGACCACACCCGTCGGCCAGAACTCCTCCACCTCGAAAGTCGATAAAAGATGCGTCGGCACTCTCACCACAAAGGAACTGAAGTTGACTTTATGGCGAGACTCCAGAAGTTCGACCCTCAAGGTGATGGACGTCTTCTTGCGGATGTAGTCCACGACGTCCTCAACCTCCATGGACCAGTGCAGGCGGGATACGTATAACGGCGTCGCAAGTACCTCGCACCGCGGGTGCCGCGGGTGGGCGGCGGGCGCCCTCTTCTTTCTTCTTTCCACTAGTATGAAGCCCTCCTCATCGCACCTCCTGCTCTCGTCCTTACCAGGTCGAGGAGGCTCAGCCTTGCGGCTCTCCACATCTCCACAGCCATGTGGCTCGGTTTCTTCCCCTTTGTCTTTGCCCGCAGGGGAGGTGCGGGGAGACCGGTGACAATTGCAATTTTTTTCTGCTGAGTCGCTTGTTGACTCGGCGTCTGCATGATCCGGAGGGGAAGGCAGGCGGGGGCGGTGGCGGTCGCCGACTCGTCGGATTCCCCTGATACGCAAAATGATGTGTCAGCTCGCGCGCCGCCACGACGTGTGCTGACAAAGGCGGTTGAATGATCGGGTGACCTACTTACTGAATTATTACATTTTAACTGTAGTAATTCACTACGTAAGTCACGGATGGTAGATTCCGATGCATCCAATCTATCTCTCATCTCGTCCAGCCCTACCTTCATACTGTTAAAGTTCTTCAGCAGGCTGGAGACGTCGACGTGGTCCATCGTTACCACCGGAAGCTTGTGGACAACTTTCGCCACAAAGGCCGGCACGTCGTCTCGATCCGTCTGCTTCAGCAGGGAGATGATGTCCTGCACGCTACCTGTAATACAAGTTCTTCTGATATTTAGCACGTGACCATAATATTATTACTATATTATTACTTGTACTCCCGTGTGGGATAGATTTTGAAAAATCCTTTTAAATAACGGAGGTCTATCTATATGCGTGCCAAAATTCAAAGCAATACGTCCAGTGGTTAATATTTCACTATACAAACTTTGAACCCGCATTTCACTCTTTCGTCCCCTATGAATACTAAAAAAATGTATTCCATGATTTGTATTTATTAGCTCAGATATGAAATTTCATGGAAATCGGGGCAGATTTTAAATAATTTGCATTCAAACTTTCAACCCTTATTTTAAACCCTCGGAATATAAATTCTAAAAAATCCTGAAACGTTGAAACCATATCGGCCAAGTCTTGGTGTGAACTGACGCCAATGAGTTAAAATTAAGTAGATATGATAATAGTGCACTTTATTTATAATAAACTTATTTCAGGAAGCTCTAGAATGTGTCGCATTTCTCAGAGGCTTGGACAAGACTGACAGTAGAGTGAGAAACGCAGTGGACAACATGCAGAAGACAGATTCAATCAATAAAAAGCTTCCTGAAATATCAACATTTGAATTAAGTTCGTATATTTTTTGGTATTTATCTCTATTTAAATAAGGACTATATTATTATGGATCTATAATCATCTCATCATCAAATCATCAATCATCTCAGAGATTGCAATCCCGCACTGTTTACAATCCCGCTGGACAGTTGCGGCTGTGTTTTATTTACAGCTGTTAACGGTGTTTAAAACCTTTGAACTTCGCCCTAAAAACCAATAACGACGTTCTTCCTGAACATTGCTAGATGCTTACTTGGATTATAGATGACGTTATTCTACTGTACTTTTTTTCGATAAAGCATGCTAAAAAAGACCTCAGTGGCTCAGTGGTTAGTGCGTTACCGCTCAAGCCGGAGATCGTGGGTTTCGAATCCCGTCAGGGAACATAGTTTTCTGTGTTCCCGGGTCATGGATGTATATTAAATATGTGTATTATATATTATTATCCTTCTCTATTGACCTTTTTCTTATCTGACTACGGCTAAGCCAAAAGTGAGGGTAATGATTTTGGCAGTATGAATGTTTGTTCTACCGTAGCGCCTAAACTACTGATTCGATTTTAATAAATGAAGTGTCAAACGATGCGTAATAATATCCCGGGTAACATAAGCTATATAATTTAAGTAGTCGGGTAATAGTTTTTAACTGTTAATTATTTCAGTGAAAGATAAAAAATGGCGTAAATGGATGTTCATCATCGGCATCATGTTCACACTGCGCGGCTGGAACGGGTCTCTGTCCATACAGACATACGCCTTATCAATACTGTTATCCACTGGAGTGACTTATCACATCAGTCCGGAGGTCCTGACATTTAGCTTTCCCTGCGTCATGATAGTGACCGCTCTGCTTCTCACTGTGTTTGTTGACCGGTTTGAGAGAAAGGTAAGGAAGCTTTTACGGCCGAATACTGAGCCCTTAGCCTAGATACCTTCACTTATTAAGGTAACGAAGCTGAAGTTAGATATCAAAAATGCACGGTTTAATGCTCTGTATAGCGCACTATGTCAACTAACGAACGTTATGTCAATCCCATATATTAGGTCATTACATATGAAATTAGCGTTTTATAAAGGAGGAACATAAAGTTGATTTTTTTTAAACATAATATAAGGTGGGTGGACCATGGAAGGCCACGCTCCTTTGTAGGCCAACTATTAAAAAGTCGTAGTAATTGACACGTAAGGACATATTCCATCTATTACATACTAAGATACATCAAACTCAAGGCCACAACGGCGGCAAGTCGCTAGCGCCGCTATTCTGGCAGTGCGATCCCACGTTACGTAAGCTTTGGTGGTCGACGTTACAATTATTATTCGCGCGCACAGCATATAAATATATAATTTTCTATATTAAATATAAAAAATTATATATAAATATATTATATATAAATGTTCTCATATTTTTTACTGTTAAGCCCTTATTAATTTAATCAAAGTATAATATACCATTGGTTTCTATGTAATTTTGCCATCTCATAGGTAGTTCATTGATTCCTTTACTAAAAAACCATTCGGACAGGAATCAATCAAATCTTTGAAGGCGCTTTGGACGGCCCCATCGGAGTTGATTTTTTCCCCTTGCAAGAAGTTATCCAAATTTCGAAGAAAATGGTTATCTATTGGAGAAAGGTCCGGGGAGTACGGTGGATGTCTTAGACATTCCAATCGAAGCTCCTCCTAATTTGGTAGCCGTATGTTGTGCAGTGTGTAGTCTAGCGTTGTCCTGAAGCAGCAGTGGCCAAGCGCGAATGACCAACCTCGGTTGTTTAGCACCTAGCTTTTCCATCATGATTTGCAGTTGCTGGCAATACACATCTGCCGTAATCGTCTGGCCAGATTTAATAAAGCTGTAGTGAACCGTGACACCGGCACTAGTCCACCAAACGCTCACAAGTAACTTTTTTTGAGTCAATTTTCGCTTGGGGCAGGCTTTGGCTGGTTCGCCAGGGTTCAGCCATTGCGATGAGCGTTTCCGATTATCGTACAGGATCCACTTTTCATCACAGGTAATGATTCGTTTTAAAATCCCTTCCTTATTGTGCCGGTTGAGTAATGTAACGCAGCAGCCGACGCGCGTTTGTCGGTTAGCTGCACTTAATTCATGAGACCCCACCTTTCAAGCTTTTCACCTACCCAATTTGCTTCAAGTGGATTAAAAACATTTTTATCACTAGCACCGCAGCCTGCAGCTACCTCGGACGTGGTTGGTCGTTGCGATGGATCCGCTTCCACAATAGCCTTCAATTCTTCATTATCAACTTTGGTCTCCGGTCGTCCATGGGGCTTGTTCTGCAGGTCGAAATTTCCAGAACGAAAACGTTGGAACCAAAAACGCAGTGTGTTTTCTTTTGCGACACCGCCGCTATACACATCATTAATACTTCGAGCCGTTTCTGCAGCACTGGTGTCACGGTGGAACTCGAACTCGAAAATAATAAGATATTTCAAATTTTCCATTTTGTAAAAGAGTGACGCAAAGAAAAAACCAAAAGAGGAAAAAACAAATGATTTACGGTTTTCGAAGCACAAATGCATGAGTAAATAGCGGTATATATTTGAAATTGGAATTCCTAACCAAAGAAGATATATTTGAGATCAAAGTGGCCAGTACGACAAAACGCCAATTTCATATGTAAGGACCTAATATTTTCAATTTCAAAGATCGTCATTGTAATTAACTCCTCTAATTTGGTACGTAATTTACGATGGCATGTTGGCTAAGCCCTCTGATAAGCTACTTAAAATAAACATCTTGACAAAAACTATTTGTCAACTATTCAATGTTAGACAACAATACGAGTATTATAATAAACAATCTAAAACCTTAATAAATAACGAAGATACGAACAATTTAAATTTACAATAAGAAAGAGAGCGATATATCGGTATGTGACGTGACGACGTGCTACCGCCATATGGACATTAGTCATTATACAATGTATGGCGGTAGCAGATTGTGACGTCACAAATCGTTTTGCGAGAAAGAGATGTGCAACATTTTTCTTTTAGATTTATCTATATCTATTCAACAATTTTAAATTGTAAGAATGTGATATTCGACACAAGGCTGTGGCCTATATCCCTATTATGGAATTTGAATCACAGACCGTCACTGTCTTCGCTTCGCAAAATGACAAGACCAGCATGTGTCCACTTTATTTGAGTAGCGTTTTAGTGTTTGTAAGTCGTCGCTAAATTATCCTTATATTTTTTTAGTGGTTAAGTTTAGTACAATAACATTGCTATTTATAGGGGAGCCTGTTGTACCTCGGACATATTTTCAGTTTACCGTTATTTATTACAATTTGACTTTCTCGACATAATACATAAGCCATCTTTAGGTATATATTTTGGAATCTCGGTTATTTGGGTATACTTCACCAAAATATGAGAACTATAATATACACATTACATATTGTCTTTAAGACGTTTAAAATGGTCCTACAAGTGGCCAAGTTACAACATACCTGATACTCGATGTAAGTACCTTGGCCAGAACGCTGTACCTACCCTGGAAAACAGCAAAAATTCCGGCTTGACAAAACTATTAATTTGTAATGTTTTGACGATGTCTAAGTTTACGTATGTCATTATTTTCCAGAATATTTTGTTCCTTATTATCAACGCTTTTGAATGGTGTATTTTTTATTAAAAATCGTTTCGTTTCCTGGCTAAGGAAATTGATTGTTCAAAAACCTAATGCAATTATAATTTTAGCAAAATCGGGCTCGCGACTCCATTCAGGATTTTTCGCTATTCCTTATAGTTTCGGGTTTTGCAAACCTGTATAACATGGTCGGTGGAGACGTAGCGAACACCCAGTACACATTAGAATTCAAAAGCTTAGGAATACCTAGAAAAAGCCGACTGGCCAAGGTACAACTGGTTATTCTGATTCCGTTACCTTAAAGTATCCACGCGAAGGTGTAACATGATACATATTTTTATATGTTTTACACATATTTTTTGTTTCAGCGTCTACTATGTATGGCTCATCTGATAACTACTGTCTCCATGCTGGCGCTGGCCGCGGCGACGCTGTTACAGGACCACGGTACAGATATACCCAGCTGGCTGCCGGTAGTCGCCATCATGATCGCGTCGGCCATGTTCTCGGGCGGAGTGTCGCCTCTGCCATACGTTTTGGTCACTGAGATGTTTCATTTTGAGGTAAGATAAGTCGTTTCGACCTTCCCCCTCAGCCTTCCATTCTACTTCCTCTTCTTTTTCTAGATGGCTCCAAAGTGTCAGAATAATAGGCATGTTGCCTAAAAAAAATTTATCGTCTATTCGATGTTAGACAACATATTAATAAGCCCATCGTATATCTTAAAAAATAACGAAGATACAAATTATTTAAATTTACAATATGAAAGAGAGCGATATATCGGCCTGTGATGTCACGAGTTGCACCCGCCATACATTTGTCATTACAAAATGTATGGCGGTAGCAACTTGTGACGTAACAAATCGTTTTGCGAGAAAGAGATGGGCAATATTTATTATTTGCTTATAATTTTTAATCGCGTCAATCTAAATACCTATTTCATTTAGATTTATGTATCTATAATCAACAATTTTAAAATTGAATTTATAAAATTATAATATTACACACTAGGCTCGTAGGAATTTTTCCCTACGAGCCTTCACTACAGCTGTTTGACATGACAGACCCGACATAAATACGACGCGACGAAAAAGGATCGAAAATTCTTATTGAGAGTTTTCGATTCTACTTCTGCCACCAGATAACGCCTTGTGTGAGTCGGGTCTGTCCCTAGCGACAGAAAATATATCAAAAACCCTCATTGACGGAAACTCGCCAAACCATTTCCTTGAGCCAATGATATTTTTTGGCAACTCGAAGTCAAATCAGCACATTCGTAATATGGAATGGACTATTGCTATTCTACATATTTAGGTCGATTGCTATTCAAATTCTTTATTAAACACACATAATAATATACAATAGAATAAACATGTCATGTAGGTACATCACGTCAATATAATTGCTTGTAAAATATGTATGGTTAGGATATTATGGCATACGCCGCCCGAAATAAAGATTTAAATTATATTATAGGTAATATTAGTATAATATACTTTATATCGGTAAATAGCAACAGAACTAAAGTAAGGCCAACCAGACGTGATAAAGAATGTAAACAAATCAGGGGTTCAAAACATTTTTATTCGAATAAATTATTATAAAGTTCGAATTTTAATCGCCTTTGTCTGTACTAGACAAAGATGATTCGTCGGAAGAGTCCGAGTCAGCTGTGTTTATGATAAAACTATCTATTGTATTATCAATCATGTTGTCAATATTGCTATAAAAATTGTCCTCGACTTTTATTACATGATCCACACAATTTCGCCATTTATCAGCAGATACACGTTGGATCCCCTCTTGTAGCAGTTTTTTCACATCTTCAAATTTAAATGTAGTATTATTGCGAGCTACGTGTCCCTTTATGTCAGCCCATACGAGTTGCAATCCAAACAGGAATGAACTTGTTCACAATTGTTTGGCGGACCAAATTTTTACAACTGCGGCACTGGCCGCTTTCCTGTACCACGAAACACGCTACGACAGCTGTCGTCGACCAACTGACGTCATTATTGCATACGAGTGATAAGGACAGATATAATATTAACTCACTTTCATAATGCAACTCAGTAGCGGTCCGTTTATTTACGTTTTTTATCTCGTCTCGTTGGCCTTACTTTAGGAATTTTTACATTTCCCCTACTTAATATTTTGACATCCGCGCCAACACAACACTTATTAGGTACATCCATCCATCGTGCTGTCATTATCCAATTACAAGTAGCTCTGCAAGGCTACTTCTAAATTACATAATATATTATTGTACTCTTGTTATGTAGTTTTAGTCATAACATTGTTATATATGCCTTTTTTATATTTTTAAAAGAACAATTTTCCATGTTTTTGATAAAAGATGCCCCGCGCGAGTTTCTTACGCCGGTTCTTCTCGCCGGGCTAGTTCCCGAACCGGTGGTAGGCATCATGTAGATTGACGTTCAGAAAGTGTATAAAAATACCTATTTTGAATAAACAATTTTGACTTTGACTTTCACTTTGACATACATAGAAACTTTGAGGTAAAAATAAAACTGAAGTCTGAACACACTATAGCTAATATTTTTTTTAGATTCGTGCAAAGGTGATTGGAATAATATCGCTGTACGGTTGGTTCTCCATATTCGTCGTGACCTTCCTACACCCAATACTGATAAACCAAATCGGCAGCTCCGGTACATACATCATGTACGGAGCGTTGAATTTGTTTGCTGCTATTTTCGTCATTATATTCCTGCCGAAAACAAGAGGAAAGACTGAGGAAGAAATACAAAAAGTGATGGCCACAAATTAAATTTTAAGTACGAAATAGGTATGCCGCCTCAAGGGGCAGCTTTCGCCGTGCTGCTACCAAGTATTGCATTAATATGCCACTAGGAAGAAAATAACACGTATAAGTCATCGTAAATGAGAGTTTTTTAAGTGCTTCATTTACCCCACTAAGGGATACCATTTTAAATAACTTTTCATCAGTTAAAAAATGTTTTAAGGCCGTCCATATCAATGCGCAGAGCATTCCGGCTCATTATCCTGATATGCTAACTCCCTTCGATCAAGTTAATGTTGACGTCATCTTAGTGTCGGAGACGTGGCTGAAACCCTGCCTACCATCAACTTGTTACGGTCTACCAGGCTATAAATTAATTCGCAATGATCGCATTGGAAGGGGCGGTGGCGGTGTTGCGATCTATTTGTGTTCTGACATTCCTTTCACTGTTATCAGTTCGTCAGCACAGCCTCCGCCATCCGATGCACTGGAGTACTTGCTCATTGTGATTGAAGTAGCTTTTGGTTGTAAAATACTTCTGGGCGTGTTCTACTGTCCATCATTGCACCATAACTACTTTTCAACCTTTGAGCATTTACTTGAAACATACAAGCCTAATCACACTAATTTAATTATAATGGGCGACTTCAATACTTGTATGGTCAAAGATGATGGTAGATCAAAAACTCTTAAGTCTATTTTGAACTCCTATAACATGAGTTTACTGCCACTTAACCCAACACACTGTTTTCCTGGTTGCTGTCCTTCCTTGCTGGATCTCATCATCGTATCATCGCCAAATTCTGTAACCAAACACGGCCAGAGTTCAGCAGAAATGTTCTCTTACCACGACCTTATATATGTTGCCTTTAATGTTCGCATACCTAAACCTAAATCCATGGCTGTCAGATAATATTAAATCTCTCATTAATGCCAAGCATGCAGCCAAAGCCAAATACAAAAAATATAATACAAATGAGTATCGCGATAAATATATTAAATTAAGAAACCGCTGCAATACTATGTGTCGTGATGCTCAACGGCGTCATATTCATTCAGCGGTCGAGAATGGCGATCCAGCGAAAACATGGAAGTTTCTAAAATCTCTCGGTATTGGCAAAAATTCCAATCTAAATGACTCCTTCAATACTGACACTAACTTACTAAATAAATACTTTACATGTACTTACTTACAAAGTTAGACAATGCCAATTTCAAACTCCGAGCCTTTCTCTTTCGCTTCATTCACTGAGTGTGAGGTTAAAAGACACGTCATTACGATAGCCTCGAATTCCGTTGGTGATGATAGCATCAGTCGCAGAATCTGGCATGGACAATAAGAAGCTCACCATCCTAACTCTACTTGACTTCAGCAACGCATTTAATTCTATTGACCATGACATCCTTATTAGTCTGTTGGCGTCTTTTAACCTCTGACCTTGTGTGATTCAATTACTTCACAGTTACCTTGTGGGTCGTCGGCAGAGAGTTAAAATTTTAGAATCTTTTTCTGACTGGACCAATACTACTGCCGGCCTTCCTCAAGGCGGTGTTTTATCCCCATTACTCTTTGCCTTGTTTATAAATTTCATTACTCTATTTATTTCTGCTTCTTTTCATTTATATGCAGAGGATTTGAAAATTTATACTCAGTCAACTCTGGATGCATTGCCTGCGGCGGTGGGTGTTATGAACAGGGACTTATCGGCTATATGTGACTGGAGCAAGGAACATGGACTTCTCATTATCCCCGTTAAGTCTCAGTTAATAATACTTGGCAGTCCGGGGCTGGTCTCCAGAATTTACTGGAATACTTTACCGTCGGTGTCCATCAATGGTATAACAATACCATATAGTAAGGTTGTAAAGAATCTTGGTGTGTACTTTGATGAGCATCTATCTTGGTCTCAGCAGCTGAAAGAGATTAGCAGAACGGTTTACTCAACGTGGCACTCCCTTAAACGACTTGTATGTTCTGCCGATTCCTACTAAGGTAGCCTTAGCTGAATCGTTGTTTCTCTCCCTTCTTGATTACGCGGATGTTTGCTTCATTAACATGACTGAAGACCAACTCAATAAACTTGAGCGACTCCAGAATCTGTATCTGAGGTTCATCTTTGGCTTGCGCAAATTTGACCGCATATCTGAGTTCCGTAACAAGATCAAGTGGTTACCAATTCGCTTACGCCATAATGCTCGCGTACTTTCCTTCCTTTACTCCATCCTAACAGCCCTCAATATCTAAAGGAAACCTACAGCTTTCGTTGCTCCGACAGGCAAGAGCTGCGGTCCTCTACAAATCAGCTTCTTCTTGATATCCCCATCCACCACACTAAGTATTCCCACTCCTCATACCTTGTACAATCCGTCCTACTCTCTGTCTGGAACTCTCTCGCTACCCGAATAAGCCAAAACATTGAATACTTTTAAATCCTCCCTAAAAGAGTACTACATCAGACTGTGTCAGATGTAACGATATGCATATAGTGTTATATATATTATTATTATAACGTAAATTGTTTTTATTACTTATATTATTATTTAAGTTATTGTGTATGTATGTATTTATTTATTTTACTTTATGTTTATAGTATCAAGATAAATACTTTTAGCGCAATATCCCTCTCCAGCAATTTGTTCCCTTCTTTCAAAGGTTATCTGGAAGAATTTGCTATTTAGTAATAAGGCCGCCTTTGTGTACTATCGTAGTGTTTTTAGTATTTTCTATATTTGTTTGTATGTGTAACTACTGATTGCAGTGGCGTGCACAGGATTATGACACTGGGCATGCGGCGAAGTACTCGGTCACAAAAACTTTTTCGTTTATAGATTTTTAGCATAGCTACAGCCAAGCGACGGATCTCTAAGTCGAAACCATGCCAACAGAGCAAGTCTTAGATGTACTTCTATTCATGTACATCTTCTACGGCAACGCAGACAAAACAGCGATCGATCGTCGCGGCGGAAGAAATTCTAATAAGTAAAATAATAAGCATATTTTAAAATATTATAAATACTCACCAGTCAGTCAGCTTCAATTTTCACATATTCAAGGTTCCGGTTACTTGAGATTACTATATCCCGATGTAAATTACTAAATAATATGCAAGGAAAACAATATAATTTAATCGTGTGTACACAACCACACAGCCAGTTATACGTTTCATAACTTTTAACATGAAATTTTCGAGTTACATTATTTTTTTGCTGTTTTAATTGTTGTAACTCGGGTACACACCTACCTTTAGACAGAATTTGAATCTTTTCCCTGAATGACAATTGTGAGAACTTGTTATTTTTAATTTTTAATAAACACACATTTTCAAAACCTCACAGTCAAATAACATTTAAAAAAAATCGACTAACTCACTAGTAAAAGCAAATCACTCCAATTATTATAGAAAATCAGTAATAAACTGTTAAATGTACACACTTTCAAATGTTAAAATGAAAAATCTTTTAAGAAAACTATAAATAAACTGGAGCGATTAAATAGTAAACAATGCTTATCACATGAAATATTCAATATGGCCCCCGCGAAACACAAAACGTTTCTTCTATTTAAACAAATAATACCTTACTAAACAAAAATGCATATTGTGTGTACATGATTCATTAGATTCGCGTCGTATTGTTTTAACTCGGATTATAGGCAACGAATAATTTCCAACAAGCCAGTTCGGCGGTTTTCGGAAGGGATCGGATAGCCGAACCGAAGCTCTCGGCTCGGCTCTCGGTTCGGCCATCTCCCGCCGCATGACTTACGCTGTTTATTTATGTCGATATTCATGGGTGTGTGCGGTTGCGAAGTATGAAAATTACACACACATGCGATGATTTTTCCTGCAGAACTTAACGGCATTAGTTTTTAAAATATTAGGCGTTTTTAAGTTACTATATTTTTTAATTAATTTATTTACTATTAATTAAAGTCATCTAAAACGTACGAACGTTTTATTAAAATATCTGTGAATGACAAGTAAAGCACTGCATTTCTGCCTATATAGAGCGCACGCCCCTGACTGATTGTGCACAATAAAGTATATTTTCATTTCATTATTTTCATTTTCACTAATTTATCATTCAAACTGCATTTCTTTGGCTTATCACATACTTATCTAATTTATTTCCACGACAATTTTATATACCTAATTCTAAAACTGCGAGTTATTTTAAACACGAAATCAATTTTTAATAACCAAAACAGTTTGTTTACATTCACAAATAAATAAACAAACAAATATGGCGGCGCGGGGCATATGCCGCTCACGGTTCAACCAATCAGCGCGCGAGTTGCGTTGTGTTTTACAATTTCACGAGTTTCATACCGTTATATTATAATAAAGCAGAACGTTTATTTCTCAATCTATCGACATTTTATAATCTCGCTAGTTATATTACAATCTAACGGTATTTACAATTTTACGGTAACACATACATGACTGTAATTACAGTCAAGATAACTTCAAAATTTTCTTAAAAGTGTAAGGGAAATTTATTCGAAATTTATGTGTGAAATAATGTATACCTGCTGTATAAGTGTACTGTAAATATTATAAATAAAAGGTTTTTTTTAATTTAAATAATTTTATTTAACAAAGATACATTTATTGAATAAACTTAAGATGGTATGCACATTGTCCTATGAGGGGTTTTATAGTATGTTATATATCTCATATTTTTTAAATTCATCATGGTTTTTACACTGCACATATACAAGTTTATCCCTTCACCTTGGCTACCCTTTGCGAACCATCAAACCTCAGTATTATAATCCATTTCAAATTAGTCTAGAATAATTTGTAAGCAATTCCCGCTTTTACGACAAGTCTTCTTCTTCTTTTATTTTTGACAACTTGAAGTCAGATCAGCACTTTCGTAAAATGGAATGGACTATTGCTATTCTAGATACCTATTTAGATCGATTGCTATTTATTAGTATAGTATAGTTACAAATACCAGTAAATAGCAACAGAACTGTAAATTTTTACATTTCGCCTACATATTTTGACCTCTGTCTTTATAGACCTGCCTTTTATATTTTATTCTAATATTTCAATTAATTCATAGGCAAGTGTGATCTTATATTTGTGATAAGCATAAGTCAGGGACCTGTCTATTCAATATTTGTATTGAAATTCAATCAAGTTATCTTTTTAAAATAATACTTGAAAAATTCTTCAAGTTTGCAATAAATAAATTATGTAAGCGATCACAAAAAGAGATCTTGTAGTCTAGAAGCGTGATGCCAGCGTCTTTCAGCCCACTTGCACAATCACTGTAGACGGGCCGCGACGCGACACAAGCTTCTCTCGCGCGCATCTCGGGCCAATACGAACGTCGAACAAATCTGTAGCGGACCATTCAGCGAACCTATTCTCGAGTTTGTCTAGATGCAATTGTGCTAGGGGCACGGTAAGGGTCAGCTCCCACCGAGACGCGACGCGACGCGGCGATGCATTTTTAAGATAGCGATTCAAAATTGAACTTTATTCAGCACGATGCAACTCGAAATTCGAACTCTTGCAATGAATCGTGTATCTTCTTGTATAGTGAATAAAGTTCAATTTTGAATCGCAATTTTAAATGCGGCGCCGCGTGGCGTCCCGTCTTGGTGTGAACTGACGCTTACAGTATCATTGCAACTACGTTATTGATTTACTGACATAAAAATAGCTTTTATATTTAGATAATAGTGGAATAGCGAGACGAACTCTCCGTCAATTCTGTACAAGTTGACAAAGCTGTAATACAAATATGTTCCCAGTTTAAAATCTAGCATCGTTAAGATTTGGTAAGTTGTCTGATTATTCATTATTACTGATTTAATATTAAAAAGTAATTAATTGAGAACACTTTGTGTGCATATTTTTGACATTATGAAGATGGGAGCTGATAATATTGCGACTTTAAAAACTTGCACAGACATATGTAGCCAAAAATTTATGTCACACATCAAGACCGGCAAAAGTAAACAACCCAGGCTGGGCAAAAATAATGCTGTCAAGCTCACAGATAAAGGAGGATGGGATGGGCGACTTCTATCCATCCTCCTTTATCCTTTATAAGCGTTGGTCTACCTACTCAATACGAACAATTTAAATGTCCTTGGAAAGAGTGTTTTTATCTAACTACAGCAAAGCCAAACGGAAGGTCCTTGGCAGTCTATGTATTTATGTACGTACAAAATCATACAAATACGTACATACAAATCATGTTTGTTTGTTTGTTCCAATGTGGCGCCTAAACTGCTAATCCGGTTTTAAAGAATGAGTTGTGAAAAGATTCATAATAATAACCCGGGTAACATTGGCTATATAATTTGCGTAGTGGGTTTATAGTTTTTAGCTTCTTACTTTGGATACATGATGTATGTAAGTTATGGAGTTTTTGTGTATACGACAAAAAGAAAAAATACAGATATGAATTGGCCCAATGCATTACTAACATTGCATACGCAATGTCAGTTTACACAACATTTAAAAATTGAAGTTTCCGATAGTGTTACCTGAGGTGAATCGTTGGATAGGTACTATTAAGCTGACTAAAAGTTACTATGGCGCCAAGACGCAAATCTTCGCGTGTTAAGAGGTTTTCAGCATTAAAACATACCGATTATTCCCATACATTTCTTTGAAATATGAAGCCACTTATTAAAATTCTACTCTATCCTTAAGCATTAAATTACTATCCATATTTTGTGCCTTATTAGCAACAATATCAAAAAGATGTGTGTATTTTTATCAAAATTTTTTTGGTTATTAATTATTACTTATATTACTTTACTAATTTGGTTGGCCTGGCCTGACTTTTTCTGGTCGCGCCAGCCCCTTTATACCGAAGCCTGGTTATTCCACGATGAAAAACAACTTTTTCGCGGCCCCAAATCCAAATTATGTAAAGTATGCTCAAATAAAAAGAGCCTTGCTAATGACACATTTTTCAATTATGTCATTAGAAATTTGCTCGTGTGTATTGAGTAGATAGACTAGATCGCCCATACTTCTTTATTCAATTTTTTTCTTATTTGTTTCGGGTCTCTAACCTTTTTGCACCTTATTAACCTAACAAATTTACAATCGAATATCGAATACACATAAATAATTTTAAAATAACAACATGTATCTAAATACCGAATTACAGTAAAAACAAATACTTCAAAATAATGTGTTTATACCAACATGCCCTAAACTGATTCAAGGTAAAATATATAATCACTTTACATGCACATGTTTAAATAAAATAAAAAGTACAACAAATAATCATCCCTATAGTTGAAAAAGTAAAAGGAATAATCTTGATAATTCTTTTTATAGTACAAGTCTTAGTAATCTGCTGTTTTAGCTGCATTTATACTATAGTTATTCAGTGGACCATATTAGTTTTGACAGATTGAATTATTCCATTTCATGCCACATACAATATCAACAAACTACCTGCTCGATCAGTTTCTAAACATTCTTCATTGCACTGGGACGCCTCATAAAATTTAATACCGCAAAGACTGCAGACGTGGATAAAGTCCGTTATTTACACGTGATTTTGTGATGCAACAAATATTACACTTTTTGTGATAAACGAACAATGCGATTTTCATCTTATACCTGGTCGAGTGGCAACTTGTTCGATAGTACATACCGCGGACGGAAAAAACTTATTACGTCATATTATTATGATTAAGATTAAAAATTATTCGAATAATAAAAAGAAACGACAATATCATTCCAGTTATTTTTAATCCCATTAAAATCACAACTAAATAAATTTTCAATCAAGTTTTTCTCTGCGAAATGAAATGTTTCATTTTTGTTCGAAAATCGATTTGATTTCAACTAATAGCTTTCTTGATGCAACATAAATATCAATTAAACTTCAAATACAATGTGTCAATTTATCATCGTCCACCGAATACACTATATTTTAGTAATTTATTTTTTGTAAATATTTTAGGTAAAACTCAGATAGAGTAGTAGTATAACTATAGAGTATACAAATCAAATTTAAAAAATTTATTGCTCGATATAGACAAGTTCTTTTATAAAATTGTAACAAGAACAATATTTATTTTGCAATTGAGAGATTTTATGGCTTCTACCTAAACTGTGTTACTAACATATATGCCAGCCTTAAATATTTATTTCGTTAATTCCATGATATTTTTATTGTTTCTTATAATATGATGCTAATAGTTAATTTTCTTTGTTTTAAAATACGTAAATTATATTATGTCATGTCATTTATGGGTTTAGTTTTTAATCTATTGAGTAGTTTTGCTAATTTATAAAAGCAAAAAGCATAGCAACATCTACACAGAATTTAGTAACATTTTTGCATAGTTATGATTACCTTAGTGTTTCATGTTCTGTACAGTCTAATGATATCTTACCTGAAAACTTTCTATAGCTAGGGCAGTGTCAGTATACAGATACTTTGGCGTACACTTCGTTCACAAATGTCATATAGTTTTAACTTTTAACACTCTCACTATATATCACCAACTCATTTCACTTGGTTCTTGATGTGTTGCAAGAACTCGTAGTAGGAGAAGGCTGACTCCACTCTGTCGTCCACCAGCCGTTCAGTGAATGTGAATTTTGATGGTGAGTTATCCCTGCAAACCAAGTCATATAGTATTACCGGCTGAATACTGAAAGGCTAATCAAAATTATGACTCCTCCTATTCACGAGCTGTTGCTGTTTTTGCTACCCGAAATGACAAGGACAGCATGTGACTTTAGAGTCACATAATTTAACTATCATTCTAATATTGGGCCGTAAATGTCCTATCCAGTGTGCGAGTTTTTGTCACTACTCGCTGTTGTATTTAACTTCATAACGCCAAGTAGGGACAAAAATTCGCACACAGCCACTGGTAGCACTTCAGGCAGTCATTGTTAGAATACAAATAAATTATAACAACACTCTATCATATTCATCAGCAGAATTAGATTCCCTGATAGTATAAACAATAAGTGCATTATATACACAGTAATAATAAGTGTCAGTAAAAGAAATAATGAAGAACAAAGACCTAGGTAGTAGGTATGCATATTAAAAGAAAGACATTTAACATGTGCATCCTTTCATGTATGACATATGGCTGTGAAACGCGGGCCCTAACAGACAACCACAGACAAAAACTGGTTAAAACACAAAGAGCACTGGAAAGGAGCATGCTGGGAATTAGGGTTAGTGGCAAAATCAGAAACTCCGAAATAAGAAGAAAAACTAAAATTACAGATATAATAACACGCAAAGAACACCTAAGCCTAGGGTTGGACTGGACACATGCTTCGCTCAAAAACAAATAAATGGAGCAAACAAGTTACTTTATGGTACCCAAGAGAAACCAGAAGAAAGGGGCAGCCAAAATTAAGATGTGATGACATACGTCTAATTCTTAGTCATTGTACAGAGTAGCCGAAGACAGAGATCTCAGTGGAAACAGATGGAAGAGGACTATGCCAGAAGGCACACCGGAATACGTGATAATATATTATAACAAACAACATCCAAAAACAAATTCGGAAAAGAAGGGCTAAAATAATAAGTGATAACCCACCTCAAGACAACAATATTGGCCGGATACGGTCTGTCCTCGTTCAATTTCTCAATAAACGCATGTAACAACTCATTGCCGTCGCTCTCTATAACGGGCAAATCTCTCGCGTCGTCTTGTATCTGGCTGTAAGCCGCCACGCCGAACGTGTCAGATAACCACGCAGGCGACACGCCGTGGCAGATGTATATCATCATCGTCTCGCCGTCGTCCAGCAGGTACGCGCCATTCGAGTTTATTCTGAAATCACAAGTACACAAATTAGAAAATCGGTATACAACCACACGATATCACGATAAAAATGACAATGATTACTTCGACACAAAAAGTCGGGTTCACTAGAATCCCACAATTGAATCACAAGAAACCGGCGTGTCTAAACAAAAAGATTAAATGCAACCAAAATAATGTATCGTTGTATTTCTTTATTGCACGGCAAATTAGAGACATTTAAATTGGAAGCATTAGCTTCCAATTGAAATGTCTCTGGAATTAAACTTATCGAATGATTTTTTTTTCATTGATATATTGAATTTATTTGTTTACATTGAAATAATAGCGCTCTAATTTAAGAGCGCTATTATTTATTTGTTTACATTTGGATCCGAACAGAGTATAGTCACAGATCAAAGAAAGAGGAACAGATACACAGGCTACATAGTAAACTTTCGATTAATAGTAGAAAAATTCAGTTAAGATTGTGTCCCGTCAAAGGGACGTCTAAATTTTCAAATTTCGTGTTTGAGTTTTTATGTCATGTCAGTCCTTTGTGAGATTGAGAATTGTGTTCTACTAATAAGTGTTGGTTGTCATGACGACAAATGAGATTATTTTAAATAGTATAGGGATATCCTACAAACAAATAGCTAAATAAATGACATTATTGTCTTGGCCAAAGTATAGAAAATTATATGAAAGATTGGGCGCTATAGTAACATGCAGAGGACACAGCGAGCAGCAGCACGCCGCACACATCGCGGTGCACTGTGTGGGACACTGTACCTCTCCGCGGTGAGGTGCATGCGCGGCGGGTCGACGTCACGCGGCTCGGCGTCTGTGACACACTGCGCCAGCGTGTGCAGCGCGTACAGGTCGGGATACACCGCGCGCAGCAGCTGACACAGCGGCGCCGACTTCATCAGGCACATGTCGCCGACGCGCTCATCTAGTCTTGTCGAAGTCCCCGTACGGAACGCTTTCTGGAATTTTGAACATTAGTTAATACAATGGAAATGAGGAATCCCAGCTTTTCTAATAAAAGCTTTTTACGTCCCTATGTCTACGTCAATAAAATCTCATGAATATGTAGCTTACCCGCTTGAGCAGCGCCAGTATATACAGCGGCAGCAGGCGCAGAGTTACGGGCGCCTGGAGCGACGGACTCAACGCGCCGGCAGGCAGGTTCTGCGCCAGGCGGTGTGCGCACAGTACGTCGACCGCGACGTTGGTGAGCGCCTCGCGTGCTTCTGACATTGATGCGCTCGCGCAACGGTCCACCGCTGTAAATGAGAATAATAATTATCTCGACTCAAAACAAACTACCCGCTTTAACTAACCCTACCCAAACTAAACGGATGTTTGCCCGTCATTTGTTGAGGTAAAAGTGTACATTTAAGACTTATTAGAGCCATGTGCCGTTTGTTTAACAATCTCTATCACACCAGCGACGCAATAGTTGGCGTCATCATTGACGATTGACTCCATAGACTATAAAGACAAAAATGTTTGTTTACGTAGTAGTTAATATTGACACCTACCCATTTTAGCGAGCAGTCCGATGATGGCCTGTTGGTCTGCGGCGTGCAACACGTCGGGCAGAGTGTTGGCGATCGGCAGCGCAAGCGTGTGCACACGTATCCGTCTCTCGCCTGCAAATGTACATAACGTTATTAATATACACGGCCATTCAAACGCTCATTTACTAAGCATAACCTAGAACCACAATCGCAATAGGCTTAAAAAATGCCGCCATTTGATAGCAGCATATGGAGCCAGGAAGTTTAGACCGTAGGATTCTGGGACACACAAATGGACCACTAGTCATAATATGAACCAACGGCGATGGGTCTCAAAAACTCCATTCCATCGGCTTCCCTTTTAGATTACAGACGGCCCCCGGCCAAAAATGCCCAACCTATGGGATTATACACAATACATTGTCTTGCACATTGCAATACAAATTTCGACAGGCGACAGCTAATTCGCGATGTAGCTGTCAAAATAACTGTCGTAATTGTGCTCACCTCTGCTGCTGGTATATAGCAGGGCGGCCTGGAAGCACACCTGCTGCAGGTCAGCTAACGACTCCTCTATAGTCAGCTGCATGCCGAAGCCGGCGTCAGGCGAGACGTTAGGCAGCGATAGCAGGTCGGTGGAGCGCACGAAGAAGTTGCCGTGGAACGTGTGGATCGATATGCCTCTGTAATAATGGCATATTATATAACAATAATATCTTAGATCATAGAGAACTCAACAGTGGCGTTGGTTTCCCGTAAATCCATTCGTATCGGCTTTACTTACCTTTTGAAGAACCTCATTCAAATCCCTACCTATTATACAGGCAAGTGCTTCTCGATGAAGGAAAACCAGTCTTCGCCACTGGTAGTCAAAAAGTATATTTATAGACTTTAGACCATTAAAATCTTGTTGTAAACGAAAACATTAATTTCGACCAAATTGTATTTCTTTATTGCACGATAAATAAGTGACATGTACATTGGTAGCATTGGATCTGAACGGGTAATAACAAAATAATTTTCGCTCATTTAACATTAAAAAAGATTTTAGTGTCGATCTTTCGAAGAGATCTTTACGATTCACGCGCCGCCGATCTCGTCTTAGATTATACCCAAAAATCCTCATTACCTGGTGCACCGCACGCGCATGACCGCCTCGAAGCCGATCTTGCGCGTGAGGTAGCGCGTCAGCATGCGCCGCAGCTGCGCCGCCTGCCAGGCGCGCGCGCCGCGGAACAGCGGGATGTGGTGCACACTGCCGCCGCTGAACTTCGACATGCCACCTGCAAACATAAACGTTTTTATTAATAATAATAATTACATTTATTATTATTTTTAAAATATTTACACCATGCATACGCTAATCCAAGTTGCTGTCTTTGTCTGTCAAGTGGCATTTTCAACCTATCAGACAAAGACAGCCATGCTTGATTAGCTAATCCGTGGTGTAAATATTGTTATTAATAAGGGGGAAAATTATGTGGATATACAAGGTTATAGGTTAATCAATTTTGATCCATTAAGGAGTTGTAGTTCCCATTATTTTCAATATTTTCTACAATGAAATCCAATATTTACGAGATTTTAAACTTTTTTAATTATTATTATATCTAACAATATCCCGCGAAGAATTACCCACAACTGCAGGTTGTGTGAGTGCATGCATAAGCATACGTCAAACACCTCCCTGTTTATGTGTACCCTCAGAAATAAGATCGTGCAAACAACACCTTCACACAAGCAACAATGTCAGCAAGATTGTGCAAACACCACCACCACACAAGCAACAATGTCAGGTATAAGGTGCAAGCATAGGGTCAAATTGTTCCACAACAAAAACTATGAATAGTTTTTAATACAGTGTATAAATAATTTTTTTATCACACGTTATAAACGTATATTGTGTGCTGTTTAGTATGAGGATCAGTCATGTTTTTTGTGGGGTATGCAGACTTATGGCGACAAAAAAATCAGTAAATATATTTAAATCGGACCAAAAATGACAAAGATACAGCAATTATAGTGCATTAGTTCCAAAACCGCGCCCGAGAATAAAGCGAGTCGCTGTGACGTCATCTGTCGTCGTCACCTCCCCTCTAAACACAACTAAAATATTTAACGTTAACAAAAACAATGCACGTGAGGCACAAACGTCAAGAATCGGAGAATAATACCTATGAAGTATGAGTACAATCAAGCCGTTGTCGCACGGATCGCGACAGATGACGTCATCGTAACCAATTCAGTGGAAGCGCGTTACAAACTAGCCGTTCAGAAAAACTTGAATAAATCCACCATTTATTGACGAATTTTAATAATTAAAAAAAATATAATGCTCAGTAAGTTATACACATATGATGTACTCGGTAAAAAATAGATTTGCTGCTAAGTGATTGATCCTCATTGCAACAGGCAATGTACGTACTGAGCGTGGCGAGGTCGCAGTAGTGCGCGCTCAGCAGGAACAGGTCTATGGCGACCTGCACGCCGCTGCTGTCCAGTGCCAGCCGCTTGTAGAAGTCCGTAGCTGGGTTGAGATGAGCCACTTCCTTGCCGGAGCGCGCGTTGGGGTCCTCCCTGAAGGGATTAAATCAAATTTTTAAAAACAATAATTCCATGCACTAATGGTCAATTCACACCGAAACGAAACGATACGCGACATGGCGCCGCATTGTTAAGATATCTATTCAAAATTAAACTTTATTCATTACACAAGATACATGTTTCATTGAAAGAAATGTCATGTTGCACCGCGATGCGCAGCGCATGTAACGTTTATTTTTGTGCAGTGAATAAAGTTCAATTTTTAATAGCTATCTCAAATATACTGCGCCGCCTAGCGTCGAGTATCGTCGCGGTGTGAACTGAACCTTACAGTGAAAGCAACTTACTAATGTCTTTCGGGAATCGTCGTTCATACATCATCTGTCATTTCATTAAAACGTGATTTTTGCTGATGGACATTAATAACGTGGTTGTAATTGATAAATAAATACAAAAATACATAATGGTGAGGTAACATTATGCGATTACGGCGTGTCGCAGGTGCCGATATGATGAATGCGAGAGCGCCCAGTTAAATAAAATTGCTATCAACATTTTGTGTCGTATTTTTTTAAATACTGATAACAAAATTTACAAAATGTTTAAAAATATATTATAGTTATTTAGAAACCTTAACATACCTAGATTGTAATGCACCCGGCCCAATGTTAGGCAGAGATGTTTGGAAAACTGTAATTCGACCTCCGGTTGGCGTCTGAAAATAATAAATAAGAAAATTACACACGTAATACGTAACTATACTGTAATACGTAACTATACTGTAATACGTAACTATAGTTTATACGCGTTAGGAAGTCAGTATATGTCAGAAAATCACGCGTGTCAAAATGGCTTACTATGCTCGGATCTGTATGTGAACAGGGCTTATTCGTCATTGGTCGATTTTGATTTTTTTTTAACATTTCAGTGTCTTCTACGCGAATAGGCTATATCCTATAAATGTAATAGTTTGTGAGGATGGTTGGATGGATGTTTGTTATTCTTTCACGCAAAAACTACTGAACGCATTTCAATGAAATTTGGTATGGTGGTAGTTTAGGCTCTGGATTAAAACATAGTATATTTCCGTGGGATATCTTATACTATAATTACGCGGGCTGAGCAGCGGGAAAAGGCTAGTAATTAAATAACTAAAAAGCGCTTCACTGACTCGCTGAAACACAACGTTACGTTATTTCTTGCTGTTCTTTAACCCCCGATGCAAAAAGAGGGGTTATCATTTTGTTTTGGCGGTGGCATCATAGCTCTAAAAGGATAGGCCCAGTTTTGATACGGTTTTTTTAAATGATTAAAAGCTGACGTGATCAAGGTTCATAGCTAGATCATATCATCTCTCATCTCATCAACTCGCTAATACTGCTTGACAATGTTGGGATTTCCTTAAAAAATCACTCTGTATTTCTGTGAGGCTATAATATCCCCCGCCTCGAGCCGGCCCACTCGTAGCGAGGCATGTGCACACTCACCATAAGCTTGTGGGCGGCCTGCAGCGCGGCACCGAGCGCGGACGCGGGCGCGCCGGGGTGCGCGAACCGCTTGGGCAGAATCGTGAGCAGCTCGGTAACCATCTCGCGGTTCTCGCCCAGGTTCACTAGCAGCGACTCGGGCGATGGCAGGAAAATATCTGGAAATTCAAATTCAAAAAGTTTTATTTCATAATAATAACACTACGGCCAAAAATCTAGTTTCGACTCCCAGTTTCGGTTTCGGTCAAAGAGAGGCCACGCCGAAACTCGAGTATTTGTAAATTATCGTGCTTCGCTCGCCAAACTTATAGTCGTATTCGATACTGTGATTCGCATTAACGTGCTATTAATGTGAAAGTGTATATTAAATGCTTAAACCACTGAATAGATTTGAATGGATTTTGGCGCAGAGATTGTTTATGTGGTTGATTATGGTGATGATGATGGCGATTAAGCTGAAGATGTATTACCGTCAATGTCCAGCACGGTCATCTCCTGCGGCCTGGTGTGGCTGTCGCTCATGAGGTAGTAGTGTATGTGCGCGTCGTAGCATATGAAGCCGATCTGCATGCGCGCGTCCCCGGGCATTTGGTCCAGATTCTCCTTGATGGTGTCGCAGGCTATCTGTAATTTAAAATAACATTCACTATAACATTGTTGTGTGTAGGTGGTTCTTAACTTCTTACAGTGTTGAAAAATTATGTACTTGAAAAATCTTTTTCTGTAAGTAAAACTTAAGATGCTATACATCGTAAAAATAGGCTTCTTTAAAAAAAATTGAGTCGAATGGATACATTTTGGTGCAGCAAAAAAATATATTATGTTAATCTTGATCATATTTGTAAGGGGACATACGTTTTCAAAACACGTCTTCTGTAAATTTTCTCGATAAAAAAATCACAAAATAACCATTAAAATATGTAGAAATTCTTGGAGTTGTAACTGTATCATTTGTGAACAAAAAAGAGAAAATTAATTACAGTTTCGTAATACATAATAAAAGGAAGGGAATTGTCGTTTTTATTTTTCGATTGGAATAAGATATTTGTTAGGATTAATTTATTTCAATGATAAATAATTCGGACGAGTCGAATGAAACATCGCGAAATGACGACCTGTCGTTCCTTCTCTTTCATATCTATAGAATCCGACAGTACCGGCATAGGCCTCTTGTTATGGAGACGTATGTCATGTTATTCCGCTTTTTGCTGCTCAAAAATAATTCCAATTTATTATAATAATCCTTACTAATATTATAAATGTGAAAGCTTGGATGTTTGTTACGCTTTCACGCAAAAACTACTGAACGGATTTCGATGAAATTCGGTATGGTAGTAGTTTAGACTCTGGATTAAAACATAGGCTACTTTTTATCCCGAAAAAGTAGTGTTCCCGAGGGATACTATACTTACGCGGGCGGAGCCGCGAGCAACAGCTAGTCAATAATAATACTATGGACGCTTCACACCACGTCAATCTCGCCCCGTGCTAAGTATCCGAAGAACTTGTGTTACAGGTACCAGAAAACGGGAAGTATATTTAATACTTTTATACTATACATACATTTAAGATTTTTATTATATTATACACATATTTAATACATAACCATGACCCAGGAACACAGAAAAACTTTTTGTTCCTTCGGCGGGATTCGAACCCGCGACCCCCCCAACGCGCTGAATCACTGAGCCGTAGAGGTCGTCAATTATTATTGAAAGTCCGTTAAAAGTTATTTTACCTCGGACTTGACCTATATGCCGACGACATAAGGATCTTAGTTTGTCATGTTTTTTCTTTCGTCGTGTAATACTAATAAGGTATAAGTAATATCGCCATCTTAGGTCAGATACCCGATAGTGCAGCTACGAAGGTAATTGGCTTTTTGCGTTGTTGACCAATTGGTATCGGGTTCTAATCCCGGTCCGACGAATTTTTTTTATTCTTTTTCTAATGCTTCTTCTCTTAGGTATAGTATATTGTTGAAAGCGGTGTACCCTGATATACCTAATTATTTATTTTATAATTCGTTTCTTTAAATTGTTGTAAATCTTAGTGTACATTATAAAAAAAAGGTAAAGAAAAAATATGAATTAGTTGTATTCGATGAAAGTACAAAAACCCTCTTTTAATATAAGTACCTTAGAGACCGAGCTTTGCTCGGAGTTTTAGTACAACGATAAAATAATTTAAAAAAAAGAAAAAAAAAAAGCCGTGGGACACCGGATAGGACGAAGTTCCTTATTATAAAAATATTAATTTTAAGTTCTATTCGAGGTATAAAGAAAATAATAAAGACTATATATAAAAATCTTACGTTACGGACGTTTTTTCCCGGCTAGGGTACCCCTCCGCATCGCCCCATAAGGAACTTCATTCCAAAAATATTTAAAAGAAATAATAAGAATCACAAAAATATTTATCTTACCGGTATTCGAACCCACCACATTCCGAATTTCAAAACAAGGCAAAAACCAAACGTTAGTACGCATACCAAGCTGCCAATCAGGCTGACGTAAGTAAGTCGAAATTATTGATATATTGTTGCACGACGAAAGAAAAGAAACATAACATTTATATATATATATATATATATATATATATATATATATATATATATATATATATATATATATATATATATATATATATATATTTGTTTAATTATATCAATTATTATAATCAATTCTAATCCTAATAAATAAGTCCTTCACCACAAGTATTAGGAACATGTATTCAGTAAATTACGTTTATAATTCATGCTTTGTATTAATCGATTTATTTTTATTAAATAATACAATATTTACAATAAATATGATGTAGCCGAAGAGACTATTCATCGGTTTAAACCAGTAATATCAGGAAATAAAACTAGGTATTTGAAATTGTATTTTTTTTTGTTTGTGTTAGATAACTGAAGTTTCATGTGGAAAGCCATAGGATATCAAATTTTATTGTGTATATAATTATGTATTGTATAAAATCAGGAGACAAAATTTAGCTTTGTGCTACGCGAAAGAAGTTGCGGGCAAAAGCAAGTTTAGATTTTGTAACCGCTGAAAAATGCGAAATATAAAATGTTGAAATGTCGTCTTAGAATGAAACAGGTGTAACATGAAACAAACACACATTCAGTGTGTGTAATGCGTATGTTGTAGTGCGTATATTCCGCAGTACTTCGACCGCATATTATAATATTATTTTTGCATTTTATTATTTAAACCATACACGAAAAAGGTACAAGTTGTATTTATGTCGTAAATATTAGTGCAGATTATAAAAAATGGGTAACAAAAAAATACGGAGAGCAATAAAGCAAAAATATGAAAATATGTAGTGATTAATTTATTTATATACTACAACTAATTAGATTATTACCTATTTATTTAAAAAAAAAGAAAGAAGAAATATATTAATTTGTAATGAGATTTGAACCTAGACGCTACGCTTTGCCCCTGGCGGACAAAAAACCGCTAGGCTATGGAAGCACATTACGAAATTGTCAAAATTTTGTACATTATGGACACATCACTTTGACGTAATTCGGTGATACAGTGTGAAGAATCGAAGTGAAAAGAAGCTAGTGAGTACCTGCAAGTATCCCGAGTCCCGGGCCACCTGGGACACGTCCAGCAGAAACAGATACACCGCGGGCTGCGGAGGCCTCAGCATGTACTCGCTGGGCGCTATAAACTCGATGGTGGCCGACTTGATCTCGGGCCGACGCGACGGATCGCCGTACGACTTGCTCACCGGGTCGTATTGGAACTCCTCGGGCACTGAATGGATTAAAAAAAAATACTGATATAATAGAAAACTGTGATGTTGCCCGCGACTTCCTGCGCGAAATAAAAATATCCCAGGGGAATCGTGCATCGGTCGACCCTTCGTCTACTCTACGTGTGCCAAATTTAATCAAAATCGGTCCAAGAGATTCGAAGCCCTTTAAATTCAAACAAACCTTTCTTTATTAGATTAGTATCGACAAATAACTATGTGTAACCTAGCTATTTACCGCGGGTCCGCCCGCGTAAATATACTATCAGGTATCCCGCGGGAACACTGTACTTTCCGGGATAAAAAGTAGTCTGTTTTAATCCCGAGCCTATACTACTACCATACCAAATTTCATAAAAATCCGTTCAGTAGTTTATGCGTGAAAGAGTAAAAAAACATCCATCCGTCCATCCTCACAAACTTTCACATTTATAATATTAGTAGGATTAATTTGGCTAAATTATTTTGGCTGACACATACGGCAGAATACTTACAAGCTTATTAAAGTTAAGAGCTACTTATATCAATGTATTTTACAGTCATATGCATGCTGTCTTCGTCGTTCTATCAAGTCATCTTGAAACGTACTTTCTAAGAAACATTTGATTGGGCTTTAGTGAGATTTTTGAGGAATTTAGAATTCCGTCAACAAATCAAATGAGGATGAAATTTTCGGAGTACCCTAATTCTTACTGTCTTTACAATGTTTTCCTTATTAATTTGACATTTACGAGGCCAATTGAATAAGGAAAACATTCAACATCACGTATATAGAATTATAGATAACTCACAGTCGTTGACCCTGTAGCAGAGATTGCATTTCCACCGCTTGGCGTCCACAAAGTAAACAAACGGATTGATGTAGGTGCGACACGCGCGGCACCGCACTATCGTCGTGCATTGTATCACTGGCAGGTGCTGAAAAAGAAAAAAATCAATAGGCTGTTGGGAAAAAAATCTTTAGAACAGCTGGTAGGTGAATAAAAATTAACAATCAAAGAACACATTGAAACAGTTGTTGAAATGTTCTGTAATAAATTTCAAAATATTCTTCAAATTCAAATTCTTAACTATATATATATTATTTTAAATAGTTAAGTATCAGAGTCTATTTAAAATCTTTCCTGAGACATATTTTAACATTGAGACATTCTCATATGTAATGAATTTATCCGTCGCGTCGGCCCGAGATCAAGTCGGCCACCATCGAGTTTATAGCGCCCAGCGAGTACATGCTGAGGCCTCCGCAGCCCGCGGTGTATCTGTTTCTGCTGGACGTGTCCCAGGTGGCCCGGGACTCGGGATACTTGCAGGTACTCACTAGCTTCTTTTCACTTCGATTCTTCACACTGTATCACCGAATTACGTCAAAGTGATGTGTCCATAATGTACAAAATTTCGACAATTTCGTAATGTGCTTCCATAGCCTAGCGGTTTTTTGTCGTCCTTATCTGTCTGAGACTAATAAGTATTCAAAACAAAGAGACAACTAGAAGCATATTTGATAAGGGCTCTAAATATTATAGTTGTAAAGCTGAACAAAGTGAAAAAAAAACACTAGAAGATATCACAAAATTGATGCTACAACTACAAAATCTGATGATAATTTTGTAATTTCAATTATCCTGCCACTATTATAAATGTGAAAGTTTGTGAGTATGGACGGATGGATATTTGTTACTCTTTCACGCAAAAACTACAGACCAGATTTAGATGAAATTTGGTATGGTAGCGGTTTAAGCTCTGGATTAACACATAGGTTAATTTTCATCCCGAAAAGTAGCGTTCCCGTGGGATACTGTATTTACGAAGGCGAAGCCGCGGGCGCGTAGTTTTTGCGTGAAAGAGTAACAAAAATCCACACATTCATACACACAAACATTCGCGTTTATAATATTAGTAAGTACCAGTAAGAATAGTTGTATTAATATAACAATGACAATAAGTATTTAGTAACAGAACATAATCAATTTAATGATAAATGTTCAAATAAAATCTGTTACAACTACAACATTAGATTTTCTTACTCAACTTTATACTCTACACAATGACGTTAAAGTTTATTATTGTGATGGTGATCAAGAATTTTAAGTTTCTATTGTAGTATATCTCGCCATGTGTAATCCAATTACAGTCAGACTCGTAAAGATATCAAGATAATGCAACATTCCTGCGAAGTGCTACTACCAATATATTATTATAATTCTTGTATGCTTGTGTCAATGTTATATTAATATTCTATAATGAGTTTACACTGTATAACAAAGAAACTTAAAATTACGAATAACAGCTAAACTTAAGAAACAGTATATCAAAATTCAATATTTTCAAAGGTACACCGATTTGTATGCAAATTTTCGCAAGTCTCGTGAAAACGCTCCATACGCCTCGCCGCCACGTCACGCCTAGGTAAAAGTCTATGAAGTATAAGGGCCGCAGGAACATATTTGTATCTCTATTATTTATAGTTCATACAGATATTTTACTATATTTGTATGAACTTAAATGCACAAGTATTCGAAATACCATAATCAATGTTTTTGACTTTTGTAACTATATGATGTAAGTAAACTAATTATGTAGGTTATGTTTACTAATATAGCAAAAAGAAAAACTTTTTTGTACATTTTAGATGTATCTAATTTATAAACTACACATAAAATATATATATAATACACACATAAAATATATATTTACCAAGTATGCCTTATTTAATGCCTAAATATTTCTGAGTATCTATATTAATGAAAATAAATATTTTAGATGTAGTCATCTCCCCTATTTTGTTATTAAAAATATTATGTTAATTCATCATTCTGTTAATATTATAATATATTAAATAGGTAAGATTGAACTTTGAACCTTTAGTAACCTTTTATATAATATTTTCCAAAAATTATTCATACTCACATTTAGGTCCTTGAAGGGGTGTATCAGAATACCTAGTGGTAACCTAGACTTCTGTAACAAGTTGTTTGTCTCCGGTATACGATTGACAGTGCATCTGAATATTCTGTAAAAAAAACAATACATATTTTATGTAAACACTTGGTTAGATACAACTTCAATATTTAACAAGACCGGTGGAAGGTTTTGGGTTGTTGATACACAAGTTACAATAACTTGTCTTCCACATTGAAGTAGTTATCTGAATAGCAAGATTTAATTTTTTACACATTTTTATCAACAATATAATTCTTTAAAAATTCAATTAATTAATACTCATTTCTTTAATAAGTTCTAAATGTCAGACATCAATTTGTAATAACGAAATTTAATGCAGTATTCAATTGACTACACTCTACAGTCTACACACTACTACTAAGTATATGATTAATGCTATATGATTACATTCAGCATTCACAGATGTTATACCAGGCATAAGAAAATTTCGAAAAATGAAAAAAAAAAGTTATTTTTAATTTTGCATTAAAAATGGGGATGTTATGGGGCTATGTAACATATTCAAAACTTTTGAATATCCAAAACTAACCATAACCAAATATCATTTAAAAGTTTTGAATAATCTTATATATAAAAAATGGATTACAGTTTCAATGTCTCGCTGAAACTTGAGAACAGCTGGACCAATTTGGCTAATTTTGAGCTTGAAATAATTGTTCAGGAAAGGTTTAAACGATGAGCAAGTTCAGTTCGTAGTTAACGCAGAACCATGTGTGTCGGGACAACTAAGTAGTTTTGAATAAATGTGGTCTTAATTTTATATTTTACTTTTGATATTCCTTTAAAATAATTTATTTTTATCCAAAATCAGAAAATCATCCAGAATAATTACATAGCCTTAACCCATATAATATTTTTCTCATATTCGTATTCATATCCAGATCCAAAATTTCATATCCTTAACATCCCTAATTCAAGGCCAATATGAGTAATCAATATAAAAATTGTAATTATGAAAATACAAGTTCTGTTGTGCTAAATTTAATTTTAACCTTGTACAAGAAATTAATATTTTTAAAAACTTTATTTTCTACTAAAATATAAATGGTAATTAATACGTGAAGCGAAAATTTCAAGTACATTTTTACGAGAATTGTGCGTAGGAACGGAGTGAAATTTGGCACAATTAATGTTTATGCTGGGGAAGGCGTGGTAAAGCTTAAATTTCTTTAAAATAATGCTTAGAAATACATTAAATTAATGAAAATATTAGCAACACACTACCATGGATTTGGTTCACACATATTCGTTTTTGTCAATTCATATGAGTTTTGACGTTCGGTTTCATTGTGAAAAACATGAGTAAATTTTATTTTTCGTAATTATAATAGAACTGGACTGATATTCTTTTAATTATTACATTAATTGTAGTTTAAAATTATTATTATTGTTACCTCAGTTAGCTCACACTACCTACCATGCGTTTGATATAATTTTTTTATTTTTTTAACATTTATTTTTTTGTACTTTTTTCTATCTAAGAGGCAAAATATTAAATAAGGAGGTAGGTATATGTTTCAATATAAAAAATAATATAGCTGGCTCTCACATTATCGAAAAGCGATATTGTAATGCATAATGTGAAAATGCTTTAATACATTAAGTAATTGGGGGATTTAATATCCTATGGGTGGCAAATGTCTGGCAGAAATCCGACACTGTTAATGTCATAGACAATTTTTAGAAAACAGAACCCTAAAAAATTTTACTAAAAAAATTAAATATTAATTATGGTCGAATTCGACCACAGAGTGATCTCTAGTAAATGATAATACTATATTGATCCAAATTATATAAGGAAGATAAATTTAAATTATATGATGATATGATACAGCTACGGTCTTCATTTATCTTTAATAAATAGAAGTGTATTATTAATCCTAGACTGGGTTTTCGCATTTAAAAATATGCAATAATGTGTGTATGTGTTTTTCTGCAATTACAGTTGAATATTTTTTATAAGTTTTTCAACTCTGATTATTAAACAATACATAAGAATACTTACTCAGGGCTACAGTTAGATGCCTCTGCAAATTGGTGTCCAAGTTTAATTTCAGGTGGATCTTCAGGGTACTCTGGCAAGACATGCTTACACTGCATCAGGTCCACTATCTGGTGACCCCACAGCTGGTCAAAGCCTTGCTTTGTCACACTCAACTGATTCATTTGCTGCGTCACACCGCTAACACCATAAGTATTAGGTTGCGGAAACTGTTTCGCTATGTTTTGTTGCATCTGCACTTGCTGCTGTGGTGTTAAATTACTTGGCGGCATAGGAGGATACCTATTTTGAAAGCTTGATCTTGGTGGACCATTTGTTGCACCGGGCCCACAGTGCATTGGTTGGGGTACAGGAGGCATATTTAGTCCACTCACAAAAGGCATACTCGGTGGCTGACTACTGGCATTTGGAGGTCCTTGTTGGTAACTAGGACCTGCAGGTTGACTCATAGGACCATTTTGATGGTTCACTCCTAACATTGGCAGTAAGGAAGAAGGCCCACTGGGTAAGCTTCTAGGTGGAGCCATTTGTGGTGGAGGCATCATTGGACCATTCAAATTTATTCGTGGTGGACCTACAAGGGAAATCCCAGGCCCTTGTGGTCCACTGGTCATGGTACTCGTTGGAGGAACCACTGAGGGGCTATTCCTGGAACCGGAAAGAGGTGGCCCACTAATTATCGGACTGTTCCTAGATCCTGACATAGAGGGACCACTGAATGGAACATTGGGCTGGCTGACTGAAGGCACTGAAGTGGGTGGTCGTTGACCTCCCATCATGGGTGTCATTCCTGGTGGGTATGGGTTTGAACCAAATGGTTGTTGACTAACTGGAATGGGAGTAAATGATGTTGATGATGGGGGGTATTGAGATGGTGGTCTTTGTGAAGGTGCTTGCCCCAAAGGACCATTGACCAAGGGTTGATTAAACTGACTAGAAGAAACAAGAGGTGGGGCATTATTGTTTATTTGACCCTGTTGTATGTTGGGAGGATAATATAAAGGGGAAGGGATTATGTTCGATGCAGCTTGATTGTTTACACTCAGAGCAATTTTCTGGATGTTCTGCATTGGAACTTGGTTGGGATTAGCTACAGGTTTAATTGGTCTCATAGGGGAGGATTGCAAGCTCGAGGGCGGCGGCATTATCCCTGGGCTGTTGAATGCGGGTGAACTATTTGCACTCTGTGTGTAATGGTTCGTTGGAGTATTACGTATGGCCTCGGGTATAGCACTGTTTGAATTTCCATCTTGTTTCACGGTTCCCGGTAGATTGTTGGCTGGAATTGGATTATATTGTTGGAACATTCCCGGGTTGTGTGGTTGCTGGCCAGGGGCACTGTTGTAGGGGTTTGGTGCTTGCGACATGATTTGTCATTCTGGAACAGGATTTTGCTGATAATATGTACGAACTGGTCGTTTAAACTAAGTACAATAATAAAGCAGAACTATGTTTGTATTTAAATATCAAGATGATATCGTCAAAAACGATTAATTAATGCTAATTCACAAAAAATGACTGATGGGTGTAGCGACTAATAAACTTACCGATTACAGGCTATAATGTTAGCATTAATAGTTTTCAGTTTTCACACACTTATATGTTATTATACCATTCTCACATGTTACACACAAAGTAAAATTTACTACGAAATATAAATCTGTTAGGTTTAGTTCGACCCCGACTTACGTGGCTGAGCGATATAAAGCGCCCTCTGCTGTTAAAATATGTTAGATTGATTTTTGACTTTGAAGTTGTCAAAAACGTTCCGTTTCGTCAAAGTTTTTATATATATTTAAATATGGCGTTGGCTTATCTTAAAACCATTTGTCAGTGTCAAGTAAAAAAAGCGGGAAATAGAACTGTCGTTTCAATTTTCAACACTGTATTCCTATATCGTCAAGTCTAAAGTCTAGTCAAGGTCCAAATAAATAGTCAGTACAGTCCATCAGTCATGTCAGCCGATTCAGTAAAGTGGTAGAAGCTTTACTGAAAGTTCCTAGGGAGTTTTGGCGGATCACCAAATAGCACGTTTTTAGAAGTTGTATCACTTCCCTACACTTGTGCACGTTAACGAATATTTAATGGTTAATATTCTACCAATATTACACGTTAAGAACCGAAAAAACACAAAATTATGTGGAACTACAAAATCCTACAACGTCACCCATGAACTCCCCGGCAAAACTCCTTTCATCAAAGTTGTGATGAGTCAAAATATCCAAATTTTAACATTATATAAAGATGATTTATATCAATGATTATTATTATTATTAATTTATATTGTCGTACGAAATATAATTTATTAAAGTAGAGTTACAAAATAATAAAGATTATTTTAAAAGTTATATAATGTTTACCAAAATATTGTAAGGGGTACCTTAGACGGTCCTAAGAAATACACTTAGCGCCTATGTTTGCGGAGCTCGTACGCCGTATTGAACTTACAAAACATTGATATGACATGAATTGTAGGGAATTATCTCTTGTTTAATATTGTGGTAGATGATTTTATCTTATAATGAATCGGAAAAAAGATACCACCAAAAAACTTCAAGATGCATTTTTTGGCAAAAAATGAAATTCGAAAAGAGCACATCAAAATCTATGATAAATTTATTTATTTATTTATTTATTTATTTATTTATTTATTTATTTATTTATTTATTTATTTATTTATTTATTTATTTATTTATTTATTTATTTATTTATTTATTTATTTACAACTTACAACTTCTATCATTACAGGTTTAAACCTAATACAATAGAGTGTTACTAGTAGGTACTTAAATCTATCTTACTTGCTACACAATAGGTGACCTTAGTGAACTCGTTCAATGAGCACGTAAATAAATCGACGGTGTTTGCGACCGTGTTCAGCGTCCGCAGCGCCCGCGTGAGCGGGGCCATCCGCAGCAGGTTGGTGCGCGCGCGCGACACCTCCAGCAGCGGCGGTCGGCGCCGCCGCTCCGCGTACCCGTCCGGCACACACAGCCTGGCCGCTTGTAACACAGCTGGATTGTGCGTTACACCGCGCAAAACTTTCACTACATATGTGGCCAGGGCCACTTCCCTCCTAACTTCTAATTTATAGTAGCCGACCATACCCAGAACAAATAGCGTTGGATACAGCAACGGATAACCTGGGTACACGCCGTACCTTTTGAGATGTATGAAGCGCACAAATTTGTTCTGGATACGTTCTAGCATATTTATGTATTTGTCCTCGTGTGGGGACCAAATCACGGCATTGCTTTCTAAGTGGCTTTTCACGAGAGCTTCGTAGAGTGCTTTCAAAGCTGCGATATTATCAAACTGATGAGCTTGTCGTAGCAGAAACCCTAAATTGCGATAAGCCTTTTTACATACGTCAACTATGTGTTTTCTGAAGTTTAAATCGGGTGTGAAGTTAACTCCTAGATCCTTAATCTCAGTGACGCGTTTCAGTGGTGTTCCCTCTATGTGGTATTGATGATGACGAGGAGAGCGAGCGCGGCTAAATGACATTACGCAGCACTTAGCCGTATTGAAGTACAGCTTATTGTCACTAGACCACTTCACAATTCTGTCTATGTCCTGCTGCAGTTTGTGATGATCAGCGTCCTCTATTATTTCCATTTTAATTTTTAGGTCATCGGCAAATAATAAGGCTATCGCTTTTTTGATAACTTCCGGTAGATCATTCAAAGTCAAAATAAATAGAAGAGGACCTAAATTTCTGCCCTGACTCACGCCAGATCTCGTGAAATATGTTTCAGAAAAGCATCCGCCACAGTCCACGTACTGACATCTATCCCGCAGATAGCTTGCAAAGAAAGCCAGGGTATGCGGGGCACAACCTGCCTCAGCTAACTTCGACAGAAGAATATCATTGTCGACTGTGTCGCCTTTCTGAAATCAAAGTATGCTACATCTACCTGATTGCCAGCGTCGACAGCTGGTACAAGATGGGTCATCAAATCCAGCAAGTTTCCTGTCGTTCCTCGCTCAGGACGAAAACCATGCTGAGCGTCATTCAACTGGCTACATACCTGAGTATACATGTCACGATGAATGGCGGACTCAAAAACCTTGGCTGGAGTACAAAGGACCGCCACTGGTCTATAATCACTGGGTTCCGTGCCACCCCCGCCCTTTGGTACCGGTACAACACGTGAAAGTTTCCACCGCTCGGGAAACTGCGCGGTTTCTATACACGTGTTGAACAAGTGTGTCAAAGGCTCTACTAACACTCTACTGCAGTCCTTGAAAACATACACTGGTATACCATCCGGACCATCCGAACGCTTGGGCGGCAGGCGAGTAATTTGCACACGTGCGCCCGGCGCCGACGACGCCGCTGCGCTCGCCACCGCCACGCTCAGCGCCGGCGGCTCCGGATTGTACACAGAGTAAAAGTATCGAGCGAACTCATTCGCGGCTTCTAGCTCAGTCAATTGTCGACCATTTCGCATTAACCTTTTTGTGCCTGAACTGTTTTTCCTGGATCTCACGTAGCTCCAAAAGGCTCGCGGATCCGTCGCCAGATGACTTTGCATCCTATCGCAATATCGGTTATGAGCTTGAGCCGTCTCGATTTTCACCCTCGCCCTACATTGAGAGAAGGCCGAGTAGTCTGCCGGCAGTCTACTCTGCTTGTACTTTTTGTGTAATTCGTACTTACGTTTTACCTCTCTAATAATATCGGCAGTGTACCAAGCGGGATAATTCCTAGAGCCTAAGTAACTATTTTTCTGAGGAACGCAAACGTCAATAGCTTCATAAATTCTATCATAAAAAAAGTTTAATGCAACATTAGGATCACTTATATTATACATTTCGGACCAATCTATTTCATTTAATAAACTATATAAGCGATAAAAGTCCGCTTTATTAAAGTAGTTACTTACATTTATATTGCACGAATACAAGTTAAAATCGCCTATTATAACTAAATTTTTACCATATTTAATACATATTTTTTCTAACACACTAAACATTAGCATATACTCGCTCTCATCAGCCTGAGGCGGAATATAAACTGCACAGCAAGTAAATAAAAATCTATTTTGCGTATGAACTGTGGCACAAATCACTTCAAAGCTGTGAGCGTCAACATCGACATCGGTCATCACCTGGCGTAGCTCGTAGCGCGGTTCAGCAACTAAAAGTACGCCACCGTGCTTCCGCCCGTCCGCCCTATCACATCTTAGGATGTGGTATCCCGGAAGTGAGAACTCAGCATTTTCTATCGTACTATTTAACCCTGTTTCTGTCATCACAAATAAATCTGCTACTGACGACTCTAATAACGCCAGGAACTGCGTAGTCTTTGTACGCAGTCCTCTGACATTTTGATATAAAATGTTAAAATGTTTATTCGGCTTTCATTATTTTTTTCTTATTAATTATTTCATTCTATATCAAAACTCCCACAAAACCTTTCAGGTAATCCCCCTTTTTCTCGACCAAATGACAGGCGGGGCTATTATGAACTAAGTATATCTTTCGTTGGTCATGGTCATCTTTTTGGCATTACAACTTTTTTAAAACACAATTTAAAAAATTTAAATGTCAAAAAAGATTGTCAAGCCAACGGGCATGTCCAAGAAGCTTATTGGGCATGTCCAACTAAATAGTCCGCTATTCTGTCCTTCAGAGAACGAATGAAACGCCCTATATACCAATCAAATCGTGTGACATAGAACGTAGTGCATTTTGACATAAGCCATGAAATGAGAACTGTCAAACGAATCAGGGACCTAAATAATTATTGTGCTCCATTTTTAACCGACTTCCAAAAAAGGAGGCGGTTATTATATATATACTTCATATTACTAGGTAATTAATAATCTGTGCTTCATAGAAAGGTACTTACTCCGTGAGCAACTTCGATCGCAAATATTCTTGTCTCTTGATTTATTCGTTCTTTTCAGTCGTATTAAATAATATTGTGGCCTGTGAGTTTACAAAACAATTCAATCATGAAATCTCATAGGTCCGAACATTGAAAAGAATCCAATAATATCAAAACTTACTTTTTTTCTATACAAATCTAAATTGATTATACATAATTATAAATGCGAAAATGTTTAACGTATTTTAGGTTATGTTATTGTTTGGCATGGTTTATAATTTTGAAGTAAAGTGACAATATTGCGTATCAATATTACACATGATAAGTAGCCTTTTTCGAAAATTATGTAAATTGTTATAAATATGAAATTAAACTCTGGAACTAAATTTGACAGCTCCACCCATCTTGTCGTTTGTGAAGGGCGCGTCGTGGGAGTGTTGATTGTGATTTTAATTATATTCTTGCTTTAAATCAGAGTGATTATGGAGCGTAAAATAGTGAAAAGTGCGGTCAGGATTTGATTTTGAAGGTGAAAGATTTCTGTGAGATGGAGAAGAAGAATACAGGCGTTTAGATACCTTTGGATAGTGTTTAAGTCGTTGCCATGACAGGTAAATTTGAGAGAGGCTAGAGGTTTAGTATTTGCCTTTTATTGGGTAAAATATTATTATCAGTGATGAATTCCAGCAACGCGATTCTGAAGCCTAGTCAATATTTTTATTATTTCAGGTGTTTCTGTTAAAACTGTATACCTACTTTTAACTTTGACTTTGACTTGACTTTGACTTATGGTTTTATGTGATATCCGTCAGAAAATCCAATTCTTCTATGTTGTGAAGAAAGAGTTGCCTACGTGCCATACGTACGTATATGGAAAGAATGAGAAAAAATAGATTCGTGGACAAGTGACCTGTGGTAATCTTGGATGAAGCCTACATTCATCCCACTTACTAGGTATGCATCTGTATTCATATCAGTTATTGGCAAAGCAAAGAGGAAGATGGGTTGTTGGTATCCGAATCAGCTGGAAAACGTTTCATAATTGCGCATGCCGGTTCTGAGCACGAATTCGTTGATAATGCGCTTTTGATTTTTCATACACAGTCGCAATCAGCTGATTATCACGACGATATGAATACTCAAAACTTTATGAAATGGATGGCTGAAAAGGTACTACCATGGATGAATAAAACTAGTACCTAACCTGCCTGAAAAATCATTGGTGGTGATGGACAAAGCACCATATCACTACACCCAGATCAATAATCCACCTTCAATGTCTAATTGAAATCAAAAATGCAAGAATGGTTAAGAGAAAAGAAAATTCATTTTGAAGAGAGCTGGACAATACCCGTTTTATATGATATCATAAAAATCAACAAAGAACAACCGGTTTATAGAGTAGATTAATTGTTAAAGCAACATAATCACGAAGCGGTAAAGCTACCATTACCCTTACCATTGCGACTTGAATTCCATCAAAAAAAATATGGAGCACAATGCAGCAGCGTTGCTGAGAAAAATGTAGCTCTAGACCCAAAGTGAATAATGGAGCTGACAAAAGCCGCTTTTGAAAGCAACATACCTGAAGACTGGCGTATTCAGTGCAAGCACGTGGAACATATAGAAGACGAATACTTTAAAAATGATGGACTGGTAGATGTGGAAATGGAGAGATTCATAATATCAACAGCGAGTGATAGCGACACTGATTCTGATAGTGAAATTCGAGATACAAATAATAGCGATATCATAAAAGACCTAATTCACGATGACCATAATTTTTGTAAAAAGATCTAGCATTAAACATTGATACTTAGTACATTAAATTTGCTTTATAATCTTACCTTTTATTTATGCCTTATGGAACTTTAAAGAGGCCAAAGAAAAATACCTGAAAATCTGGGCTAGAAAAATTTGATAACTACCTATTCATTGTCACCGACATGGTCGGACAGAAATTGCCTTTTGTAATAGGTAGAGATAGCGATGCAAATATTATTTTATTTTTTAGGGAAAACAACAAGCAAACCTAAGATACTAGTTTCGCGAATTTCATATTAATTTTTGTTAGGTTGGGGTAAATTACGCCTAGTACTGGCAACATTTTTGTGCGTTGCGCTAGTGCCGCGTCTAGCGGACTTCAGTGCTGGCGCGGACTCTGAGAACAGTATCGATCTTATTGTAAGTTGTACAATAACTTACATGTTTTATACGTAAACAAAAAAAACTCGTTTTATTAATGGCATTATACATTTAACTACTTTTGTCAGTCGCAAGCCGACATTTAAAAAGTTCTTGATGGTTAGGATCCTTTTATTCAGTTTGTTCATCGATCATTCATAAACAGCTGGACCACTTTCAAAAAAATATTTGTAGAGCATTTACCTTTATTTACCATGGGAGAGTTACCTTTATTAACCATGGGAGAGGAAGTGCCATTTCGTTATTCTAATCAACACGCATATGTTTTATTAGTTAAAGGTCGTAGCACACATCAACTCGTAAACGGAACGTAAACGTATCAACTCTTGCATTTCAGTATTCTTTGTATGAAATTCCCTACTGTAAAGCACACTTATCGGAATCGTAACGTAATCGCCTCGCCTCGAGACAAGCTCACGAACCGCGGTACGGTGCGTGGACGACTTGCCGTACCCGCGCTTACGTCTCTCACCGTACGCTATCCTTCGACTTTCCGTTCCTCGTGCACGCCCCGCGCCGCGGTTAGATTCCAAACAAAAAAATAACGATGGAAAAGGAGAAACTAATCGAGGAAGTGAGACAATATCCATATTTATATGATTTAAGTGATTCTAAATATAGAGATAACTTGAAAAAGGACGAGGCATGGAGAAATATTAGTATTGCTTTGAATCAATCTGGTGAGTATTTCATTTTTTACTTAAGTAGGTAACTTACATTGTTTACTTTTAACAAAAAAATGCCTTTTATTCTCAGGTAGCTGGTAGTAATAGTAAATTGATTTCTACTTTTCTTGTTAAATGTTGATAGATAGGTAGGTAAGCTAGACCAATCCTAATAATAGGTATTATAAATGCAATAACATTGTGTGTGTGTATTTCAATGGGTTCCTGGATAGTTTGAAAACACAATGGGACCCGGTAGATAGCGCTGCCGTCAGTTTATCACCAAATTTTTATTTTCGGGCAAAACGTAGTCTGCCGGGTCTGCTAATGAGTTATGAAAATTGGATTGGATTTACGAGTATTTCTATTCAAATAAAACGTGTAATGTAGAGAATTAATGTTTTAATTACTGACATTAAAAACATATTTTTCAATAGTTATCATGTTAAATTAACACCTACGATTCTGCCACAGAACTCGTCCAGTAGATGTTTGGAAATACATTTTAAGCATTTCACGTACGTTGAAAGCAGGAGCCGAATAGTTAGCACCAATATTTGGTAATACACTTAATAATTGGTCTTCGCCGAATTCAACTGAAATTGCCTGTTCTGTTCTGCTCGGTTCCTGGATGTTCATCTCTATGTTATATGTTCTCATCATGTTGTGTAAAATGCAAGTTGTTAATACGACTTTATCTACAAACTTTGGATGCCAATTAATATTACAGTTGTAAATTGCAAATTTTTGATTCAAAATTCCAAAAGCGTTTTCTACAACTCTTCTAGCTCGCGATAAACGGTAATTATATTGCAGTTCAGGATCTGACTGTCTCTGTGTAGTTGAGCGAGGATATGGTCTTAATAAATATGTCTCCAATGGAAACGGCTCATCTCCCACAAATACATGCGGCATTGCCTGATTAGTTCCTGGTAATGGTTTGTCGCATGGTATATTTAATGTATTTCTTTCAAGTGGTTTTCCAAATGTAGATGATGAAAAGATTCTGCCATCGCTGTTTTTTCCGTAAGCTCCTACATCAACCGCTATGAATCTATATTCAGGGTCAACTGCAGCTAACAAAACAATCGAAAAACGTTTTTATAATTAAAAAATAGCGATCCACTATTGAGAGGTGATATTATATTTACATGTTTTCCATCAATGGCGGCTATGCAATTTGGAAAGTTCCATTTAGTGCTAAATCCCTCTTCACTTCTTCGCCATATTTCTATGGTTGGTTGAGGTATATGAACTGGCATTAATATATTTATTATTGCATTACAAACTTCTATTACTATGGAACGAATAGTTGATTCTCCTAAACGACAGCTCGATGATAAAGTCCTAAATGTACATCCAGTTATGAAGTACCTGCAAGAATAAATTTATATTTAGTACATTTATGCATTTATACTCCCATTCATACAAACACACATACATAACTACTAGCCAACGTGCTCTTGTCTATTTGACCATGTTTTGTTTTATTTCAGAATCTGAATGCAGGAAAACTTGGCTAAATCTTAGAGAGTCTCACCGACGAACTATCAAGAAACGTAAAACTAAAAGTGGTCAGTCCGCAACGACGACAAAAAAGTGGACCTATGAAGATGAGATGAGTTTTTTATTACCTCATTACAAAGAAAGAAACACGATCAAGTCGATTACAGATACAAGTGGAGATGATGACTATTCAGATGTTAACAGCTTCTTGTATGATGAGTCACAAAACTCAACAAACGAAATTCAGTCTCCAGAAAACCAAGAACAGCAAACTCCTGAACTTATGTCACGTCCAAAATCTTCTGCATCTTCAGTTACTTCTAACATTCCAAAGAAACCTACGAAAAGTTGGGGAGTTGAAAACACTTCAGCGTCACATGCTTTAATGAAATATTTAATAAATGAAAAGAAAAACAAAGAAGAAGAAGATGAGATAGATTAATATTTTAAGAGCATTGCGGCAACCGTGAAAAAATTTTCTGAATATAACCAAGCGGTTATAAAGAATAAAATAAATAACGCAGTTTCTGAAATTAAGTTTAAAGAAATCGCAGATAAACAAAACTATTATAGTTATGGCAATTCTTACATTCCTTAAACAACTGATTTCATGCCTCAAGGGTATAACACCCTAAATAATAATAACCACGGGAATCAATCAGTACCGGCAACCAGCCAAATGCAAACAGAAACTGGCGCTTCAAACACACAAACGGGCTCTTCAAACACTGACGATTTTAATACTTTAAACTTAGAAGAACACAATAAATAATAGATAAAAATCTAGTGGGAGTTGCTAACCTTCATTGTTGCTTACCTTAATGTTACAGCCAATCTTTCTTCGGATGAAATCGTTTCTCTGAATATTGTATTCTTCTTTCTTATACATTCTTCTATAGCCTGCAGTATGTTAAAAAAAGAGACATTTTGGCATATGGAAATAAATATAAAATTTCTCTTCATCATCTATCAAATGTTTCTTAATAGTTCGAAATTCTCCTTCAGTTGACCTTGCTTTATTCATATTGTGTACCCAATATCTTTTTTTTCGTTTCTTTCTATTTTCTGTTTCCTCTTCGTCAAGTGGGCAATGATTGCCATCTCGCGTATGGACCAGGACATAACCGTACGCTACACTTCACGTTCGAATACTGACCCGCGCGGCAACCCGCCTAGCCGTCAACCAGCGGCCGGCGAGCCGTAAGCGCGGCGTCGCCTAGCCGTAGCAGAGTCGACTCGGAGCTGCTGGTCGGTTGGTAACGCGCTTACGTTAGGTTGACGCTTGGTTGACGGCGAGGCGATCCGGTGACGATCCCTTTCCGAGTTGATATGTGTGTTACGACCTTTAAGGACCCAGAGGATATAGGTAATATAATTTTATTGTAGGTATTTTGGTTAAATATTTATTTGTATACGAGCTGACCCAGCAGCTGTATAAATTGGTGTATGAAATGGAATGATGCTTTATTTGGTGAAAATATGGTTACAATAAATAGGTGTTACATTTTTATAGCTTGGCAAATAAGTCCTAGTCGCGTTGACAGAAGGAACTATTTTTTTTTTAACTATATCTAAGTTAGGATAGAAATAAAAATCAAAGAGATATGTCCACTTATTTATATTCCAAAGATTAAGCTTACCATTTAGCCTTAGCCATTTCTAAATAAAATTAAGTTTGTTCAAAAACTGTCTATGCGATTCTCTTGACGGGGATTAATGTTTTCTTCTTTTATAGTTTTCAACCATAATTTTCTTATTTCATCACTTTTGGGAAGCCTTTACAAAACAAGTTTTACTTATCATTTATAATAATAAAATAATTTTGGTTAGAACAATAATTATTAAAAGCTTATATTAAAATTACATAAAACACATTGAGAATGCCTTTTGGCTTCGAAGATTACATAACATCACGCGGTACGCCAATGCAACGTTATGATTATAATGAGGATCAGTCATGTTTTTGTGGGGTATGAAGACTTATGGCGACAAAAAAAAACAAGTAAATAGTTTAAGAAATTATTGAAATGCATTAGTTCCAAAAACGAGCCTGAGAATGAAGCGAGTCGCTGTGACGTTATCTGTCATCACCTCCCCTTTAAACATAACTTGAAATATTTTAACGTAAAAAAAACAATGCATGCTAGGAACAAGCGTCAAAAATCGGGGAATGAATATTTCGATACTTCTACGTATGTTGCTGTATCTTCAAAATAGCAATTATACAGGCGAGTGTTTTGAAGTATCAAAATGGCATAAGACTTTCACTTATCATTGTATATTTGTAAAATTTGGTACATAAATAAAACATAGTATTATTAAAAACAAAACAAAAATTTTAAGTATTTCCGGAGATATGGTTCTTACAACATTTTACTGGGAGATACAGACTGTGCTAGCTGTTGTATCTTATACTTAAAACATTTTACTGCGAAGTTTCGATAACGTTAATTGTTGTATATGGTATATACCACATTGTAGACTGGAAAATATAAGGTTCGTATTATGTGTAATGTGTATACAACATTATACGTGATTAAAATATTATGAATTTAAGTGTGTATATGGATAAATACACACGAATAAGAAAGTTTTTACAAACGTAACAACTTTCTTACTATTCGGCAGGTATTTAGAATTACTGCCTTTTGCATTAAATATACTAAATTTGGGGGTAGCTGAAGAATGTCTGGGATTTATGTAATCGTTTCGGGATGACACCTGTAGTTGATAAGACTATTGGTACTATGGTCACTTTTTGCAGATGCCAGAGGTTGGCTATTTTGTCTTTAAATTCGATACCTATATTTGGTAAGTTTCTGTGCTATTGTACTTTGTAAATTGTGAGACGGCCATATCAATTAGGTATGCAGTTTTCTTAATTTTATCTAATAGCGTTATATCAGGTATGTTGTAGTGTGTAGTTCTGTCAAACAATATAGTTCGATCAAAATAGAGTTTGGTAGAGGCGTTTTCCAGGGCATTTAGAGAGGTGTCGTTGTTTGGCAAGTAAAATTAAATTATACAAGTAACTTGGTCAAGTCTATGTTTATAGTTGGTCTGTACAATTATTTGACACGCTCCTGTAACATGTTGTATGGTTTCTGGGCAACTATGGCATTTTCTGCAGCTGTCAATGGTAAGGGTTTAGTGATATTAGGTCTTTATCTATGAAATTGCCGTTTTGAATAAAAAAATTTAAACTAATTTTTTTCATGTATTTTTTATTTGTATTAATCGAAGTAATCACCTATGCAATCAATGCATCTTTGCCAACGCAGTGGCAGTTTATTGATGCCCTTCTTAAAGAAATCAGCTGGACGGGAGGCAACAAATTCTTCAAAGGCATTTTGTACTGCCTCTCGGGTATTGATTTTTTTTCCCGCCAAGTTATCCAAATTCTGAAAAAAGTAGTAGGCGTTAGGTCTGGTGAGTAGGGCGGATGACGGTGAGCTTCTAACCCCAGTTCTTGCAACTTGGAGACCGTCTGCTGTGCAGTATGAGGTCGCGCGTTGTCGTGCAGGAGCAGCGGAGACGAGCGATTGACCAATGCTGGTTGGAGATGTGCCAGCTTCTCCATCATTGTGTTCAGTTCTTCACAGTACACATCTGCAGTAATGCTCACCCCGTTTGGTAAGAAGCTGTGATGAATCACAACGGCGCTAGGCCACCAAACAGTGACCATCACTTTTCTAGGGGTAAGTTTTCGTTTAGGGCATTGTTTAGGTGCTGAACCAGGATCCAACCAACTTGCTGAGCGCTTGCGGTTATCAAACAGAATCCATTTTTCATTGCAGGTAACAATGCGGTTCAAAATTCCTTCATTTGTGTGTCTGTTGAGCAGTGCAAGGCAGGTCTCGACGCGTACTTCGCGCTGACGATCATTGAGTTCGTGGGGCACCCATTTGTCAAGCTTTTTTACCTTGCCAATTTGACGCAAATGGACCAATATTGTTTTGACGCTAACGTCGAAAGCTGCTGCTAATTCAGCCGTAGATTGTGTATCGTCAGCTTCCACAATCGCCTTTAATTCGTCATTGTCGACCAGTCTTCGGACGACCGCGAGGTTCATTTTTCAAGTCGAAATTTCCAGAACGGAAGCGAGCAAACCAATAATAGGTGGTGCGTTGGTTTGTAGTGTTAGCTCCGTAAACGTCGTTGATGTTGCGTGCCGCTTGTGCCGCGTTGCTGCCACGACGGTACTCATATTCCATAATTACTCGAATTTTTAACGTATCCATGACGAAAAATATTGAAATGCGATGAAAATATAACACTTATCAATAAAAATGACTACTTTTGGAAAAAGAATTCCATGTTTTTAAAATAAAATTAATTTGAAATTAGAATTCTTAGCCAAAAAAAACTTATTTTGATTTGAAATGACCAGTACTGCAGAACGGCAATTTCATAGGTAAAGACCTATTATATCGCTGGTAGTTTCTGGTCCCTATTGTTTGGTCCTGTATAGCAATCACGAACCCTTCAGTCTCCGGGAAGAGATCTCCACGATTCAGCCATGCGTTCGACACGTGCGTACTTCCTTGTCGACATTTGTCCGGTAGAAGTCATGCATGTCATGTCATGTCTTCCATGAAGAGCCTTTTTACCCTACTGGGACAGTTTGGTTTTGTCATCTGTTACTTTATGTTGGTTATTTTGTGAGTCTTGTAAATTGTGGGGTGTAAATTTATTGTAACTATTACTTACTTTCTGGATTGTAGAAAATTCGAATCTACTGAAAAAATACTGGAACTGTCTGTTATGTAGATTGTTACGTCGAAAATACCTCTCCCACCTTCTTTTCTTGGTAACGTCAGTCTTTGAGTGTATGATCTTGGATGTTGTTTGCAATATTTATTCAAAGTAGTATTGATTTTTCTTTGTATACTTATGAGTCTGATTTATTCCAGTTTATAATGCCGAAAGAATAAGCCAATATTGGGATTGCGAAGGCATTTATTGCTTTTAAGGTGTTTCGGGCGTATAATTTTGATTTCATAATTGCATTGAGCCGGTGTTCTTTGTCTTAATTTGTATTTTGTGTCCTTGTATTGCATTTGGTGTGATTGATTATAAACTAGATATTTATATGTTTCTCCCTCATCAAGAGGCTCTATGCCCTCATCGGATTGTAGTGTGTAACTATGTTGAAATGTATGGCCTGCTTTTATAGAATTTATTTTAGTTTTGTCCACCCTAAAGTTCATTTTAAGATCAATTGTAAATTGTTCCGTCGGTTCAGTCAGTTGGTATAGGTCAAACTCAATGTCAGCATGGAGTTTTATGTCATCCATGTAAAGTAAATGGTATAGTATAAGTCTGTAGTCTGTATCTGTCGTTAAAATGTAGGCTCTCTGTATTTGTATTGGTTGGATCTCTATCAGGGTTAGTGGAAGTTTTGAGTTTAAGTTTCGTTTTCTATAATGTTATAGTGGTTTTTAACAAGTTTATAATTTTTGGGTGTACTTTATATATTTTTAGAACATTCAATAACCAAGAGTAAGGGTCAGAATCATATCTCACATTATTATTATTATATCAAATAATAGTGCCTAGCGTATTAGGTATTGTATAAAACACTTAGTTAATCAGCCAGGACTCGGCATTTCAAATTATTTTTAACGTACAAAACATTTGATATACAACAGTGATTTGAATATCAAACTCCGAAGTAAATCGTTGAATTTACTTACACACAACATTTATTTTATTTTAATGTCAACGTAAAGGGTTATCTTTTACATACAACATGTTTTATGCACGAATAACAACGTAAAATGTTATAATGTTGTATGTATTACATACAACATTTTTTGATGCGCGCACGACAACGTAAAATGTTGTATGTATTAAATACAACATTTTTAACACACACATAACGACGTAAACTGTTGTAAGTAATCAATACTTTAGGTTGGTTTCTTAAGAAAACAGTATAATCAAATCAATTCCTTCGACAAAAATAATACAAAATCAAAACATACCAGTGATATTTTCCGCACGATTCCCCCAACCCTGTGCCCAGCTTATGTTGTTGTAAGGGAGTATACAACATTTTAGTATGTCTTCGTTCAAAAATTACAACTATTTACGTCTAAAAAATCCTTTAAAAAATTGTGTTTTCGTTTTTCTTTCACTTCTAAAGTATGTATTACTAAGTTTTAAGCTGTTTTATAGTCTAAATGCAAAATTGCATGTGGGTTACGTCAACTTACGTGGGAGGTATAGATTTATGAAATACATATTATGAAGTATGAGTACAATCAAGCCGTTGTTGCACGGATCCCGACAAATGACGTCATCGTAACCAATTCAGCGGAAGCGCGCGTTTCAAACTAGCCGTTCAGAAAACTTCAATAAATCCACCATTTCTTGACGGATTTTAATAATTTAAAAAATAAAATGCTCAGTAAGTTACACATACGATGTACTTAGTAAAAATCAGATTTGCTAATAAGTGATTGATCCTCATTAGTAATCGATAAAGATATTATCGATAACTATTACAAACGGCACAACACTTTTCAATTACGTAAATAAATCTAATGACATAAAATGCAATGAAAATAACTTTTAAAATGAAATATACGTGGATATGTATTTAATAAATGAAAATGTCTAATTGCGTTGCAATTTTATATTTATATTATTGCATAAAACCGGCTACTAACCTGTGTAAAGGACAATTGAGGTTGATTTTTAGTCTTTATTGCATCGCACCTTGCAATACAACAATTTAGGCATGTTAATTATCACTTTTACAACATTCAAGTTAAATTTTAAAGGATAATATTATGATAATAATATTAAATTCTTATATAAATAAAACATAGACAACCATTTGACATTACAATTCAATACAATACAATTTTGACTTTGAAACTGTCACGATTACGTGACAGTTTCAAAGTCAAATGTTTCTAAAATGAGGAACAACAAAAATATTGCTATCTCTTTTATCATTGTAAATTATTGCATTAGGTAGAAGGAGACCAAAGGATATTTCACCTGTTGTGTCATATCTGGGGGCACGGTAGTATACAAATACACATATTTCAAAGATATATTGGCTCGAAAGAGGTAGTATTTTGTTGTGTTTAAAAAGTGGTTTGCATGAATGCAGATCGTTTAACCGAAAAATGCATCTTAAGCACTTCTTTTGTCCTTTAAATGCTCTCTGAACATCCACTGAATTACCCCATATTATTAGTCTGTATCTTAGAATTGATCCAACATATCCGTGATAAGTCATTAAAGCTGCATTAGTTGATGCTACTTATTTTATATTTTTTAGAACACACATATCTGTCTAGTTTAGTGCATATTTCATTAATGTGATCTTTCCAGCTACAAAGCTGGTCTACAGCTATACCGAGGTACAAAACGGATTTAACTTCTTCAATTATAGTATTATCTTTATAGGGAGCTTTCGCGTCTTGTTTTATTTTAAAGTTAATTATTTTTGTTTTTGTTACATTTAAGTTTAAATTATTTGTTTCTAGCCTTTATATTATACGGTTAATAACATTTTTTATTTCTGTTTCAAAACTATTTTTTTTGACGTGATAACGTCTTATAATTCGATGGAGCCGGCTGCACGCACGAAAAAACATGACTCATGCGGCGTTACCTCGCTCTGAGGCGTTCCATTTAAGGCTTGAAGTGCAAGCGAGAGGGCGGAATCTGTATCTCTCCTACTTGAGTGAGCGATCCATCAGTATTTTCTTATGACGTTGTCACGTTCAACTATCGTCAGTAAACCGACTTTTTCCTTCAACTAATATAGTCGTGTCATCTACAAATAGAATACTCTTATGTCATGTAGATCATTTATGTAGCAGAGAAACAACAGTGGACCTAAAATTAAGCCTTGTGGCATGCAAAGAATAAAAAAAGAAAAAAAAATGAGCAAAGGCCATGCATTAAGTTCAAATGATGACCTATGTATGCTTTTTAATTTTTGTAATTTTTGCGCATTGTTGATGACAAATAGCTTCTTATCCAATCTAAATCTACTCCTCGGATACCTAGTCTTTCTAATTTATCCAGTAATTTTTCGTGGGACACAAAAACAAAAGCTTTAGTCAAGTCTAAGAATATTGCCATGATTGGTATTTTGGAGTTTATACTCTCTGTTATTGTTTTTACTAGAGAGTATATGAGTAGCGTGTATGTTTTATTTACATCTCCTAAATCCAAATTGTTCTGACTGCAAAACAGTAGTTTCAGTTGTAGTACTTATCATCTATGCTGCAAAATGTTAAGCTGACTAAAAACTATAAACCTATTACACTCATTCCACTAATATACTATATTATTGGAATGAGTGTAATAGGTCTGTAATTATTCGTTAAATTTGGATCCCCTTTATTAAACAAGGGTTTTATGATAGATAATTTTAACGTTGTTGGGAAAGTACCTTCGGCCATTGTTAAGTTGATGAGGTGAGTAAGGGGTAACTTTATTTGTGATTTACAAGCTTTTACTATTTTTTTACTGATATCATCAAACCCCGTTGAGTTGGTATTATTATTTTCAGTTATTTCTCTGTGTTTAAATGTTTTAATTTCCCGGTTTCGTGGTCAGACAATCCCAAACAATGTACCTCCGGCTTAATGTCGGGGCTTATCATATTGCTACAATTTAAATCAATACAATTTAAATCGTCTATTGAACACGATGATTTTCTCGTTGGACGGGAAATGTAGCTTTTAAAGTTGTGGTTTAAGAGTAAGGACCGTAGATCTCTTGAAGACGGGGTATCTTTTAATAGGTCTATATTCCATTCACCACAAATTATTACTTGTTTAAGCTTTTTGATAAATAAGTAGTTATGATAACATGTTTTGTAATTTATTTAAAAATATATTCTTGTTTGATTTTGGAGTTCTATACACACATATAACGATAGTATAATATGAAGTTATATTAACGGCGCAGTATTCGAAGTCATACGTTAACGGAGTAATACTAAAGTTAAATTTTTTATACTTAAATTTTTTTTCCAACATAATACATGTTCCTCCACGTCGCGTCGCTGGTTGTAACGGCAAAAAGATGCCGCTAAGTTATAACGATCTAAAACTAAATTGGATTCACAACCATGTATAATAAATGTTTCGGAGAGACATATACCTAACTTGAACTTTAAAATAATTTTTGTTTAAATATTCTATGCATACTTGGAAAATATCTTTTTTATTTAACTAAAATACCTGCAATATTTTAATGTAAAAATTAAATTGATTGAGTATTATTAGATATTTGATAGTTGTTGTAGGGATCCGTGTTTTAAATAGTAACAATAAAATAAAAAATTTAATAAATGAAAACCGAAAATGTCTCGAAAGTGTTTATTGAACGGAACACAATTTCACAATATAGTGTTTTTAACATTGTTTTCACTTATTACAAATAATATTACTAACTTAAAGGCCGTAATTAAAAGTATAAAACAATTTACAAAGGCGAAAACGCGGGAAACAGTACACAGTGAATATATTATCATCTAGTCAGATCGGTAGCGCGCGGGAGTCTGGCGAGAGCGCGTCGGACGCGACCCGCAGGAAGCTTGTCCTGATGCGTTGCTGGCCAGCGGCGCGTTTGCACTGTGGTGCGAGCGGGAAGGCACGGTCTCCGGTGCACTCGTTATAAAAAAAAATATTGATATAACAACTGTCAAAAAGAAGTGAAATCCCACCAAAAACATTTTCATGTAAAGGGATGCCAAGACTTTCATCATAGAATTTATGAATTTATGCTTGTAGAGATAAGGTGTGTAGAGTTAGATGTTTGGTAGAGTCAGAAGCTTGGTTTTACATGAAATCTGATATTTATTTATTTAGCTTTTTTATAGTGCGAGTCATATGGTACCATCTTGGCATCACTTTGCATGAAAATGTTTTTGGTACATCATATTTGCTGCGATAGTATTTATAGTTCATCATAGGTAACTTTGGTTAATATACCGCTGGCTGGAGGTCGGTTAGCAAACTTTATATTTCCGATCTTTATACGGAACAAATTCTGTTTTCAGCATAATTTAGTAGAACATATCCCAGATCTAATTCTCTGCATTACTCATAATGTAAGTCTCCCAGACATGCGCTAGGTGTAGAGTGTAGACTCATTTGGGTATGTACTTACATGGCAGCGGTATTTGTGGTTGTCATCAGGGGTTCCACTACTCATTTGCCTATCTTATTCCTTATTGTATATCAACTAACTAGTGGCTCTAAATAAGATAGCAAATGGTAAAACCGCTGTGTGCCGAAATCTATTCATGAAATTCATCTAACAGAATTACTTTACTTTTTTTATATTCCTCCAAATGTACCTATATGTAGTAAAAATAACAATATGGCCATCGAGATCAAGAGAAACTACTTAGGCATACAAATGCCTAAGTAGTTTCTCTCCTTAAAATTTATCTCAGCAGAAGCACTAAATTAGCTCATTGTGGGGATTGAACTAAAAAATAGTCATTAGATAATATTTTAACCAATCAGAGAATATTTTCAGTTTCCAAATTCTTCAAAGACTATGCATTTTACAAATAAAATACCTATATATTTTATGGCAGGTAGATCAAAGAAGGTAAGGTAAGATTAAAGAATTTCTTAAAATAAAACCAAGCATAAAATTCAAACATCTGTATTTCGAAGACAGTTCAAAATAATGATTTAGTCGAAAACAAAATTATAACAAAGTAATTACTGCCGTAGTTTAATAATTGATTGGATAACCACCAAAAAGAAAAATTCATTTATAATTAATAAGTAATTAACAAAAATATCAAAAAGTGCCAATTCTGGTGGCAAACCATTGAAATCTCCAATCAATGTGTACGTACGCAGCCCATATACTAGCAGGTCTAATCTTAACATTATATCAACGTTTCAGCAATATAAAAGTATTCAAACTGATCACAATTTTATGGCAGCTCCATGGAACTCCATGCAACACTTATCCAACCGTACAGCTCATGCTTCTAACCCAACGACTGTCGAACCATTATTATCTGAGACCATAGTTGAGAGAGAGAACGAAGTCATTGGGTTAGAAAATGAACCTGTGGTCAAAAATATATGACATTCACATTGCAGTGCCTTCTACTATGAGTTTACATATTCCTGCAGTTACTATGAAAAAAATTGTTCAAAAATAAATTACAATCAGAAGTGGCAATTTTTAGAAATTAGTTTTTCACGTTTTTATTATAAAACAGTAAACTCATAGCAGAGGCGCAGTTTACGAGTGCCCTCTTGAAAATAGACAATACAAAGCTTTTTTCCTTCATCATCACCCCAAAACATACACTTGTAACTAAGCGAAAATGTCACATATTGCCCCTAACTCTTATATAAAATCTATATTTATTAATTCTTACATTATGAGATGTGATCTTTCCCCACTGTCAGCGTAAAATGCAAAACAATCTGTTGGACTAGTAGTATCCAAAAGCTACTAAACTTAATACATATTGTTTAATTCCAATGGAACAGATAGGCCACAAACATAATCCAATTCAAAGAAGCTCAATTAACGGATTTTATAAATCCAAAATAATTACATTATCTGTTTTCTATTTTTAAAGTACACATGAGAATCAAACAGCTATTTTAATAATAATACAATTTTTCGACCAGGGTCGGCTTAGGCGGCGGGCACCGCCCTACATAAACTCACAAATACCCTACATATTGATAAAAACTATTCAGTCGTTTTATTTACCCATAAAAATATATCTTTACAAGGCTCAAACAAAACTTTACAGCACTAAGTACCACTCACACTATGTGATAGGATCACTGGAGGTATTATCAACCATTGGCACAGTCTCTCACCGATATTGACCAGTTCTATCGACAATGTAACACAACCTATTGTTGATGCACAAGATTCGAATTACATAATGATGTGTTTGTGGTGCATATGTAATGGGAGATCTTACACACAACGATGCATGTTGGTGGGTTCCTTCGTAACGTGGCATGGTGGAATGTAGCGGGGCAAGCCGTTGTCGCTGCTCTCAATACATTTGTGGGAATAATGAGCATGCCTGTCGTGTTATACAGTTGGAGGAGCACACAGGAGCCACGGAAACTTCTCAGCTCGCTGGCAAGTCGAAAAAAGGGCACCGGCATTACATTTTATCGTCTCATACAAATTACTTTCTACATATTCACCCAACTAAGCGTCAATTATTATCGGCATTTGGACCAGAACACTAAAAAAATTTGACCAACCACTATAACTAAACTGTCCAGTGTTTCGGCAAATTATTGTTTGCCGAGTGATTGTCGAAAGGAAAGAGCGACGATAGAATAAACCGACCCGACATCGGTCATCGGACTCATTAAATACAATTTTTAGATTACGTTACAGTTGCTTGTCAGATGACAGGCTACGAAATCTCATTTGGAAATTTACAAATTTCGCAAAGCGCATCGGATGCTCTTGGCCTTATCCGGCACTTCAGCAGGTACTTCAGAAAACAGATGCGCGCGTAAATTACGCCGTGGGAATGGCCGCTCGCGGACCGGCTGCGTATTCGACGTATATGAAACGCGTACACGCACAGTTCACTTAGGGTTGCCAACCCACTGTTTTTGAAGAGGACGAATGGTTAAAGTCGGCAGCCCTACACATAGTACACAGTATGTTTGCTGTCGGAAGCCGTAGAGCTCGTGGACGGCGTCTTCGTTTGGCGAATATGAAACGCGTACACACTCATAGGGCTGCCAACAGACGGAATTTTACGAAGTAACGACAGAACGCGGTTCGGTTATGGCGTTTGCATAGTTCCACATAGGGTTGCCGAAACACGAAATATTCAAATGTCGGCAGCCCTGCTTGGTGGCACTAGTTGCACATAAGGTTGCCAAACGTCGAGGAATTTTCGTCGGCAGCCGTAAGTCTTGGCGCTAGTGCGCAGCAACGGGCTTGAGTTGCGAGCGACGTCGCAACAATTGCGAGTCGGCGGGCGGCGACAGACCGAGGCCATCGTCCTCGGGCAGCGCAGCCGGATGGCACGACTTGCTGTGGCGCAGCGTCGGCCGCTCCATGTACGAGTAATTCATGGAGAAGTGCTGCGCGATCACGCGATTCACCGCCATCGCCGACTCCGCGAAATTGCTCAGGTTGCGCGCCGACATGTTCCTGCAACAAACCAGCCGATTTGTTGTTTTTGAACTATCTTTATATAATACTAGTTGTCCCGACAAACATTCTTCTATCTTAACTACGATCTGGAATAAATAAATAACTAAACAGATAAACTGAGCGCAGCTCTAAATATTTTAGTCAAGTGACAAATTGAACAAAGTAAACTGTTAGTGTGGGAAAATTTAATCCAAGTAGTTGTGCCCAATTTATCTGCAGTTATACATCTCACCAGTCTTGGGAGTATTGGATTTTGAAAATAATATATTATATACTTATTTTAATTACAGTCAGATGGGGTAAGATGAACTTTATGTATGGCACTGACTTTTGCCCCATAGACATCTTATCCCATCTAACAATAATTTAACTTGTAGTTACGCAAGTCAGAAGTAGAAATACCTGTTGATACCTGTATACCTGTTGATATTGTGCGGCACTTTTACCCCATCTGACAATAATAACTTGTAATACAAGTCAGGGGTAAGGAAACCAACCTTTTGATGTTGTGCGGCGTGTGCAGCGGCGGGTGTTTGTCGCTGGCGGTGGTTGCGATGCGGAGGAGCCAGGGGTGCTGCAGCACGCGCTCGGCGCTCAGCCGGTGCGAGGCCTCGCGCACAAGCAGTTGACCGATCAGGTCCTTCGCCTCGGAAGAGATGTGCGCCCACTCCTCCGAGGGGAACGAGTAGCGACCCTCCTGTATCATTGGAAACCATTACTATGATGAAAAAATACTTTTTACACAATGTGTGGTGAAAAATCTTTAAGAGGTAAATGCTAAATTCATTTTCAAAATTACTTCAATAGTGGGTACGATAAATCTTCTCCGTACACAACGCGCGATGAGTCACAGTCCTCACTTTACGTAATTTCTTTGTTCCTTTAGCTACTGATGGAGCATACTACATTATATATTAAGTTGTTGCTACAAGTTATACCCCGATTTACGATTAGTTCTACTAATGTAAAAAAAAAATATGTATATATGTAGCAACATTCGTGTTCGATTCCATTCCATTCAAGGTAATCCACATAAGACACACACCTGTATGGACGTGAACAGCAGGTCCTGGCACGCGCGGCAGTTGTCGCCGCGCTCCCAGCCGCAGTCGGCGCCGCAATCCGCGCGGAACGGCGGGTAGCCGCACAGCAGGATGTACGCGATCACGCCCAGCGACCACAGGTCGCAGCGCTTGTCGTAGTGCGCGGCGGCCGAGCCCGCGAACAGGGAGACCACCTCGGGCGCCATGAACTCCGCACTGCCCACCTGCAGAACGAGATTATTATTATTACTTTTACAAAAATATTTACTATGGTATGTGTGGACATAAACGAGCAAACTTCGGAGATATCAGATATTTTGTGCATATGACCATACATTTCGTGGCAACATTAGTAGCGTGTGACGTCACCTAATTGTACGACTTTTATATGGGGTGTTTTCACGAGACTCACAAAGGTGCTTCAAACAAACCACAATATCTTTGAAAATATTCATTTTTAGTATACTATTCCTTTTGTAAATTGTCTTTATTTTTCGGAGTACTGGATTTAGTTTACATTAGAACTGACGCCACTGTAAATTATATCTTATCTTACATTACAGGTTACAAGCATTGCTAGTGTGGGAAATGTCATTACTTTCAGTGTTAACACCATGAATGATACAATTGATAATAAATATTGGCGATTAGTCTGTATTAAATTATACATTAGAGATAACTTTGCCTTCGAGACAAATATCTGTGGGAATATAGTGGCAAGCCCCAAGGGAGATCTCCGACCGAGCGAGGTGCTATGCTTGGTCAGGCCGAAGCCCACTTGTATGAATTTCAGATGTCGTATATATAGTGCTGATCATAGAAAACTTCGATAGCGCGATTCAGGATTGTGGCGCTAATTGGTCCGCCACATCACTCCCCCCGAAGATCTGAGGTCGAATTTTTGAGTCGTCTTGCTTGAATCGCCAGTGCCAGAGAGTCCCAGTGAGTCGGAGTGCTGCCGTGCGGGCTGATGCTACGTGCTGACCAGGAGAGATGTGCTCTGCTTGCTGACCGGTCGTTGTAGTTAAGTGTGTCCGTTGAAGCCGATGAGGGTTCGACCAGGCCGCGGTGCGTTGAGGCTGGTGGTCGAGGTACCCGATGAGGCTGAAGCTGGCGGGCGTGGTGCGGAGGGGTGGGGAGTGATGATGATGATGTCCAGAAGGAGGCGGGTTCTGTCGAGGGTCACCAATGTGGGAATGTATCGGCAAGCCCTAAAGGGAGATCTCCGACCGAGCGAGGTGCTATGCTCGGTCAGGCCGAAGCCCACTTGTATGAATTACAGATGTCGTATATAATATAGTGCTGATCATAGAAAACTTCGATAGCGCGATTCAGGATTGTGGCGCTAATTGGTCCGCCACATATCTAACGTAAATCAAAAGTAACTTTTAGTGTCATTAATAGTATGCAAACCAGGATAATAATGTGTTCTAAGTTTTCACCCAGTAGTTAATAAACCATTGTCTATGGACTCCGTTCGGATTAGACAAAATTAATATGTCACTGCATTTCTTTCTTGCGCAGTGAATAAAAGACTTTTAAATTGGGAGTAGGTACTATAACTGTCCATAATTCATATTGAGGTTTGTTTACATTTACGTTACTTTGAAAATCTGGACGGTGTTTACATCCCACCCCAAGGTTTCACTCACCGGAGTCATGAGCTGCGGCGTCGCTAGCGGGCTCGCGAGACTCGACGTGAACGATATACCACTTCCGAGGTCAAAATCACAGATCTTGACCGGACACAGTGTATCACGGTTCACGCACAATATGTTCTCTGGCTTGAGGTCTCGGTGCGCGACGCCCTTGCCGTGCAAGAAGTGAAGGGCGTTCGCGAGCTGTCGTACTATTTCAGCCGCTTGGGGCTCGGAGAAGTACTGGTGCTCCTGTATACGGGCGAGCAACTGGCCCCCGTTGATCTGCAACAAGGATAGCATTTTAATAAATGGATGATAGGTTATATGGAGTGAGACTTGAGAGGAACATTGATATAATATGTTAGAAGGGGCAAGAGCAACATATTATTGTATTTTTTTTCTAGGCCAAGAAGAACGTATTTTTATTTGGCTCGTTCATTATGGACCCGGATTATCTGATCTTAAGGTTACCGGAAGCCCAAGGGGGGGTTGGAGATTTTAAGAACCAGGAACGCAGGGTTGCAACACAAGTGTAACTCCTCTGTGTTGCGAGTGTCCATGGGCGCTGGCGATACGTCTGCTCTTTTCCGGGCCCATTACATAAAAAAAACATCTAAGTAAATGATGCAACTCATAACATTAACATAACAATTATATTGCCATAAATTATGTGACGTCAGAACTTTGATGACTCGCGATGAGTCATAGAGAACTTTCATTTTATCTGTTTGTTTATGTTTGCTTATCCATCACAGTATGAGTTCCGTGGCCTAGTGGGTACACCGTTTAATTTACACACGAGAGAGTGCAGGTTCGATTCCCAGGTTGTGGCGTGTACCAATGAGACTTTTTCAGATCTCAAGTACATTATACGGACGCTCCAACGGCGAAGGAAAACATCCTGTCCACACACCAGCACCAGTCATTCCTCCCGTATGTGCTTGGGCAACCATACGACATTTAAAAACCAAATGTCCCAGGCACTACAGTATTTCAAGAGTGGTTACTTCGCTCGGAGAATACTGTATAAATCATCCAATAACGGATGAAAAGTCCTAAGTATCCATCCACATAAAGCCATTTTTAGAAAGGCTTTGACTTCATTAGTGTGCTTAATTTAATAAAATTTAAGGGTTACAATGTTAGGTAAAATCATTCTTGAGAAGAAACATTTTTACAATGTAAATTAATGACGCTGATTGGTCCGCCACAAGAAAAACCTAAAGTTATTTTAAACAACAATACCTAAACTCACATGACCAAAGCATCTTACAACGTTATGTAACAACCGATTCTACATATTGTTATTTAAGTTTATTTGGGGCAAGAGAGTACTCTTAATGTTATCCCAACTGGAATTTACCCATAGATAATGTTGCCCCAACTCAAATTTACCCATATATAATGTGGCCCCAACTGACAATAATCACGAATAATAATAAGTCATCAGCTAATTTAAGATACCTAAAAGTATGACTGTTGAATCAATATTTTATTCTAAATCGGTAAATGTTTACTGCAAGTATACCCGCTGACCTTGTTATTGACTTAGTGTCGTCGTATCTAGAATAAACTGGCTGTATCTATTATAGTCAACTTTGCTCTTTATTGTGGTATGAATAAAATCTACTTTTCTAGAGCTTATTTATAATTAACGGTGAATATACATATAGTTGCAGTTTTCGGAATAAAAACGTTGAAAAGCTCGGAATACATAATGTGATATGCGTTTGATATCTAAATTTTCACAATATATGCCGAGTTTTCATATAAATAGCTTACTATTCTATTTAAAAGATCATGTATTTTGCTATAATATTTAGGTGCCACTAAGTAGTGACTTGATTGGTACAGAAACATAGTAGACTATAAACTAACTTTTATGTTAATCCAGGCAAAAGTGTCATTCAAATCGGCTTAGTCGTGTTTTGCGTTAAAGAGTAACAAACAAAGATTTTTAGATATCGGCATCTAAAATACATTTACCAAATATTATATAGTTGCAGTTGATTATCTTCATCTTAAATCAATTCATTCTTAGTAGGTAAGCTTATTATTATACTTATTATTATAATGTCTAACACATTTAGCCTTTTACGATAAATTTATTTCGATCTGCATAGATAAGATGTGACTTGTCTGCAATATATCTTGTTAGTAAAGCAAAGACATGACATCATTGGATTGAAAACATGTTTACGTGCTAAAATAGTATACTTAGTACTGCTCAGGTAAGTGAGTACTGAGTACCTATTAATTATTAGCAAACATTGTTTAGGAAATGGGATGTTAAAACAATGTGATGTTTTAAACATACCATAGCTCATGTAAAGCTTGAAATCACGTGTAAACAAAAAAAATATGGAAATAAAATTCTTGTTTTCCTGTAAATATCTATATTAATATAATATCTATGGACGCATCCACACCACGTCAATCTGTTCCCGTGCTAAGTTCTCGAAGAACTTGTGTTACAGGTACCAGACAACGGAAATATATTTAATAACTTTATACTATTGTTCCTTATTAGACAAGATTCGAACCCGCGACCTCCGGCTTGAGCACCGACGCGCTCAACCACTGAGACACAGAGGTCGTCAAAAATATAATTTAAGTTATATTTTAACAATGTTATATAAATTGCTGTTAAATTTCTGAGCATACCTTTTCAAAGACAAGATAGAACTTGTCGGTGTCCTCGAAGAATTCAATGAGCTGGATTATGTTGGGGTGTCCCTGGCAGTAGTGGAACGTCTCCACCTCCCGGAACACCCGGGCGCGCGCGTGACCTGGCACCTACGAAAAGAAAATAAAATCAGTGCTGATATCTTTATTTTTTATTGCTTGGGATAAATTCTACTATCCTACGTACAGATCCAATATTATCTAATCGTATTATAATATGAAGAGGCTAGAATGTAGATCCCAGCTCCTAATTGTGCCGATTTTGATGAATTTTTTGATCATAATAATGTAAATCTCTACAATTGGCGCTATATTGTCCGGAATCCGGTAGGCAGGGGAAAATTCAGAGCATTGAAAATAGAACTCTGCACAAATACAACAGATCCGAAAATCGAACACACAAGTGTCGAGCCAAATGTCAATGTCATATAATATGACAGCTCGACACTAGATACTTATATCGTATTAGCGCAGTTCTATTTTCTGTGCTCCAAATTTTCCCGGGCCCGCCGGATACGGGATCGTATAGCCCCAGCCTAATTAATGGGTAGATTAAAGATTTTGATGAAACTTTATTGACTGTTACCTTATCAATGATCTTCACAGCGAACTCCTGGCCGGTGTAGATGTTGACGCACGTCTGGACAGACGCGTACGCGCCCTCGCCGAGCACCTCCCCCGTGAGTTTGTATAGGTCTGTGGAAAACAATCTCATTAGTGGCCAGTACATACTTTTGTGCATTTTAGGCTTGGGACTATATTGTCCGAAAACCGTAGGGCCGTGGAAAATTCAGAGCACAAAAAATTGAACTCTGCGCCTAGTAACTCAAAATCGAACACACGAGTGTTCAAACCAGAGAACTCGACACTCGTGTGTTCAATTTTCAACTCTATTGTAGTAGAACTCTGGAGGCATACAATAGAGTTAAAAATGTGAAAGTACTTTCAATGCTCTGTATAGTAAACACCTTAAATATATGTATAGTATAAAAGTATTTAATATACTTCCCGTTTTCTGGTACCTGTAACACAAGTTCTTCGGATACTTAGCACGGGGCCAGATTGACGTGGTGTGAAGCGTCCATAGATTATTATTTCACGCATATGATAAGTTTATTATTTGTGTGAGCAATGGACATCATCGCAAGAGGCAGACAGATTTTAGATAGGCCTAAAGGATTTCTGAAAGTGGGGTACGCGAAGTGCGAACTCTTGGGGTTTACGTCGACGGTACGTTCGCGACAAAATTAACGTAATCGCAGCTTGATGACTGGCAGACATGTTTAATATATTTTTGGGCAACTAGACAGAAATATTACCTATCCTAAACTCTCACGCAAATCGGTGAATTTTCTTTTACCCACCTTTACTACAACATATTTATGCGAGAGTGGGTTTTCTTTTTGGGGGTAAATAAGTAAATTCTAAAAATTATATAATATATTGGTATACTATATTTTATTATATTGGTATCGTTTATCATAAAACTTGAACAGGTGTTCGTGGACGGTGGAGCCAAAAGTATGAGAGAATTGAAGTAGGTATATATACAAACTCACTTTTACTAAGTATTTCAAATAGAAAATAATAAACAAATATAGCATTACAGTAAGAATAGATTCGTTCTCGGAAACAAAACAGTTTAGCTGCATAATATCGTTGAATGTATCGGTATGCGTCGCGAATTGCGATGTAGTCTGTAGATTATTTCGTTAGAATGCCGGCTACATGGCCTTGAATGTACACTAGAGACATCTACCTCTTGTATTGTGAAAAGTGCACGAATCGTTAGCAATTGCCTTTGTTTTGGTGTAAAAATTGCGAGCAATTTTGTTGCTTCTACGCCCTAAACTAAAAGCGTTTGCGATTTAAGTTTTCAACTGAGTGACGAGAATGGGCCGGCTCGACCGAATAAATACCACGGCCTCAGTGTTTCGCCGAGTGAGGAAGTTACCGGTGGCCCAAAGGGGCTTGGGGATTTTAAGGACGAGGAACGCAAGTGCGCAACACCAGAAGAATTATTCTCTCCTCTGGTGTTGCGAGTGTCCTTGGACGGCGGTAATCGCTTACCATCAGGCGATCCGTCCCCGCTCGTTTCCTGGTCTATTTCACAAAATGGCAAGTAAGACGATGTTTATGGATGGGAATATACAGCATCGTAAATTGTTAATGAATTGTAATTAATCGGATCATTACCTCAACTATGAATCCAGAGCATACTTGACGAATGTCAGTAATAAATCCGTCATTCTGCTTCGCTTTCAATTCATTTCTAGGGTGCACGCCCTAGAAATGAATTTTGTTTGTTTGACTCGAGTTACCATCCATCGTGATTAGTCCGGACATATCTGGACTAAGGCTGGGACAATATGATCCGGAAGCCGGCGGGCTCGGGAAAATTCAGAGCACTGAAAAAAGAACTCTGGGCTAATACAATAGTTGAAAATCGAACACACGAGAGTCAAGTCAAATCACAAATGTCAATGTCAAATCTGATAACTCGACACTTATGTGTTCGATTTTTAACTCTATTGCATTAGTGCAGAGTTCTAAGAACTCTGCACTAATTATACTGCTCTGAATTTCCCCCTGGCCCACTGATTTCCGGAGCATATCGTCAGCCATATAGTCTTTTGTCTGGACTTCGTCAATATTTTCAATTTGTCTCTTTTTTTGATAAAAGAAATAATTATAAGTACCTAGGTACTTAAACTAACGGTAAGTACTCTGGGCACATGGGCGACACTCTACAAATGACAGCTCAAGCACCAGCGAATGTCAGCCATGTTGACGGCAAAATAATTTTAAACGTCGCGTCAGACAAATCTATTATAAATATTATGAAATTAACTGTCAATTATGCCAAAACCGGAAACGACCAGGGGCCAGCCCCACGAAAGAAAGTCCTGGATAGAAAAAAAATCATGCCCCGCCCGCCTACGCATTTGCCCAGCCACGCACACACATCCACAAGGGGTCAGTTGTGTAAATCAGTGGAATGACAATTCTTTACATTAGCAATATGTATTCTTTGCTAAACTGTTACTAAGTGGGTACCTAATGTTTGCATTTTGTGATTAAAATGTTTTTATTTTTCTACAATATAACAATTAATTTCATAAAATAATTTCTTTATTAAACACATAATTTCTAGGTGCGTGCATTGCTATTGTCTCGAATAAACTGTGGCGAGTAAGCTAGGCCCTAACCTAGTTAACCCTTTTGTCCTGACCCCGATACAACTGACCTTAAAAACAAACTGACCAGGTTAAATTATGTCACGTTGCTCAATTAATTGCAGGGTGCTAGGAATTGCAATCTCGCACTGTATCCAATTCCACAGGGTTTTGCTATATTGACTTTGTTACAGCGGGTAGGTTAACTCTTTTGTCCTGACCCTGATACAACTGACCTTGAAAACAAACTGACCAGGTTAAATTATGTCATATTGCTCAATTAATTGCAGGGCGCTAGGGATTGCAATCTCGCTCTGTATCCAATTCCACAGGGTTTTGCTAGATTGACTTTGTTACAGCGGGATCCCACATAATTTATAGTTTTATAATATTTAAGCGTATGCACTGCTTATCCTTATTCCCTTTAAGGCCCATAGCGCGTAATGCTCCTTCCTAACCCTAACTGACCTCTTACCTAAGGCCCATTAAACCATAATCCAACTGACCTTGGAAACATGAGGTGACCACCGAGCTGCCAGAGCGCTTCTTCCTGCGGCGCTTCCTCCTCGCCTCCTCCTTACGGCGCAGCAGGTCGTCGCTGTCGGGGATGGGTACAGGGGCAGACGCCTCGCTATGCACCTCATCGCACTCCCGCTCGCTGCCAGACTGGCTGCTGCCACGACCTACTCCTGGAAACAATGATAGAGTATGTTTATTGATATATTATAATAATGGTTCTTTCACGATATTTTGATTGCACAGTTGTTACTCCCTACATTATAAATTATAATAAATCTTAATTCTACCCTATACCTATACCTTTTTTAAAATATGTTAAGTATTTTAGTTGTAATATGTTATGATATTATTATGGGTGCTGTTGTACAGTTGTACAATTATACTACTTTCTTGTCTTATTCAAATGACACTATTCAAAAATTTCCTTTCGAGCTCTCACAGTTTTCAAGAGTTTGTATCTCATGAGAGAAGTCCTTCTTACTCAATGTAATATGTATATTAAATTCTAAAGAATATAATTATATAAGTACATGCATTACTGCAAAAACAATTATCTTGCCAAGAATTAAGCCAATAACTTACCGGCGTCAGTGAAGATAGAAATAGTTCCTCCTGACATTAACATTTTTAAGGTTTTTCTGTACTTGCGTACTAATCAAAGAATTACATTTAAAGATGGTACAATAATATCATTTATGATACTGTGGATTCACTGTTTCCGCATACAAATCAATTATAAATAGGTAGGTACATAATTTGTTTCCAAAAAAACAGCCGTATTCATGCCAATTTTGGATTTAAAAAAAAAATTTGATGGTAGACGTGTGTAGTTCGCGACTGACTTGTTCAATTGGACTAGGTCACTTGCGTCATGTCGCTCAATCATTCATTCAGTTTCAATACCTTAGACTGCCTTAGAGCATCGTTTCAATACCTTAGGGCTTAGAGCATCGTTACTCAAGCGGGGCCGGGGTTTGCGACCACTGGGGGGTCGAATTTCTTTTTATAGAGATTCGCAGTCGTTTGAAAAATAATAAATACAAACTACATATTATAGGTACAAATCGTTCGAACGTTCGAACCAGTGAAGGCTAATATAACGTATAGCTGATAAAAGTAACGCGTTATTATACATATTGATATAATTTTATAGTGACGGGTCGCAAGACTTTTTACTTAACTTTTTGCCTTTTTCGTGAGTCGCGACATAAAAATGATTGAGAAACGATGCCTTAGCGCATCCAACCAAATTCAATACGGACATATTATTATTATCTTTAGTTCACGAATCATGACCATCGCCTGGCTCGCACGCTCTATGTATATGTCACCGTAAAATTGTAAATAAAGATTGTAATATAACCAGGCACTAGCGAGATTATAAAATGTCGACAGATTGTGAAATAAACATTCCGCTTACAATTATATTTCGTTATATTATAATATGTAACGAACTGAAACTCGTAAAATTGTAAAACGGAATGCAACTCGCGCGCTTATTGGTTGGGGCACCATATTTGTTTGCTGATTCATATAAACTCATTCACAGTAATAACACACAGGACTTTTTGCACTATTTCCACTTTAATAAGTATTTTACATTAATTTTAATATATTACACGACCGGTTTCGACAAAGTCAAGACAAAGTCATCATCAGGACACCTGATGATGACTTTGTCGAAACCGGAAGAAAGTCAAGAAGTCAAGAAGTCCTGTATGTTATTACTGCAAGAAGTCCTGTGTGTTATTACTGTGAAACATGAATTTCCACCAAGAACCTACAGTACAATCAATAACATAATATCTAAACTCATTCACAGCCAGTGACATTTAAAATTATGTTAAATGAACTAGAAAAACCATCAAAAACTAACAATTTTGAGGACGGGAATAGTGAGATATGATTTGTGCTGTTGCCCATTGAAAATAGTGCCCAGTGAACTAGCAACTGAACTATTAAACTAAAAGAGTGATATAGTTCGCCGCGATCAAAGGATGTGGACATAATATGTTATATTTTTAGTGACACATTTTGCGCACTTATAATCGACAATTTTAAAATTTAACTCATAAAAATGTAATAATCCACACCAGGCAACATTCCTTATGTACACAATCGTTTTCACGTGAGTCGTGATAGTCCGTAATTTTCATCTCTATCAACAATATGTCACTGAATAAGACGGACGATTGTTTTTACTTCTATTGGTACAGTTCCAAAGAAAAATGATAACATTTTTTGCACAAAACTGTTGCGTAACGTTCGAAGGTGTGTCTAATTAATGAACTGTCGTGTGTTGGAATAATCTCGGCCCTGCAGCTGCAGTAAAACGTCGCGTCGTGCGAGTTGCGCGTACGCAGACTACGCACGGGCGCGGCCATGAGGTCGTTGACCCGGCTTTGTTTGCCAACTCAGCTGGACTCGGCGTATAATATCGTCGATGACATCGGTTTTTAACTACAAAGCGAAGCATCAGCTGCTTAATAATTCATTAGAGGCATTTTACATAAATAATACACGTTCAGTTTACGAAAGATATCTGAGTAACAATGTTTTTTACCTAAGTATACCTCGAAAACGACATAAAACTTACATGTTTTGACTTAATATTGCAGTAGAATTAACTAGTTATTCCACAAAATAAACTTTGTCATAAAGATCTTGATGATCAATAATAATTATTTATGCCTGGATGTATAATGACCTTAGGCTTACGAGTTATAAAAATTAAAAAGAAAAATGTAAATGAAAAATTGTCTCAAATTGCAATCTACATGAAATAAAGATATATAAATCTTAAAGAAATAGGTATATAGATTGACGCGATTAAAAATTATACGCAAATAAATAATATCGCCCATCTCTTTCTCGCATAACGATTTGTTGCGTCATATGTTGCTACCGCCATACATTTTGTAATGACAAATGTATGACGTCACAGGCCGATATATCGCTCTCTTTCGATGTAAATTTAAATTGTTTGTATCTTCGTTATTTTTTAAGATATACGGAAATGGGTTTTAGATTGTTTATTAACATGTTGTCTAACATCGAATAGACTAAAAAAGTTTTTAGGCAACATGCCTATTATTCATAAGCAGTAATTGAAGTTAATGCGATGTCTTTGTGAAAATGGGTCAAAGAGAAAAACTAACTTGTTCTTCAAAATAGGTCCATATAAATAGAAGCAACGAACTACGGCGAACTTCGAAATCAAAAATCTATGGGATTTGACACAAGTCATCGCAGGCTTGCGATGCTCTATGTCAAATCCCATACATTTTGTTTTCGAATTTCGCCGGCAAAATTATCGTATGCATCTTGACTAAAGGCCCAGTAATGCAGGCTAGTGACTTCATGAGTTACTAACGTCAACTACATGAGTTAGGTCAATGACTCAGATAAAATGTAATCTCGAATAATAAGAATTATTAGTTAAAACATTAAGTCATTTGTTTTAACTCTTAGGACTTCATAAGCTAGATAGATAGATCTAGGATAGATAATCAGCGACACACTAAAGCTCGCGATTTGATTACTAAGTATAATTATTATTACAAAGTTATATTAAAATATTAAACAAAACAAATGCTTAAGTATTGTACTGCATGCATGAAAAATAATAGAATAAATAAAAATCTCTTATTTTAACTCCCCCAAGGATAACAATAGGTACATAAGTATTTAATTTTCTAGGTAGGTGACTTGCTTTATTATAAGAGCGACGAGCGTCTATGGCCTATGGCCTAGAATAAATAAAAATCTCTTATTTTAACTCCCCCAAGGATAACAATAGGTACATAAGTATTTAATTTTCTAGGTAGGTGACTTGCTTTATTATAAGAGCGACGAGCGTCTATGGCCTAAGACCTAAGTACAAAATATAATATAGGCAAATAATATTTTAACCGTGGTATTATTTTAATTTTAACAGCTAATTATTGGATTAATATTAATTAAATTATATGCATAATAAATAATTTTGGTTTGAACCTGATAACTATTCTATGGAAATTGGAACCCCTAGGTTCCGCGGAATCCACTTTGGAAATCCCTCGCCTAGTGAATAGACCCTAGAGTCACACACGCGCACGTGATGGCACAGGTTCGATGACGGACGGGTATGTACCAATTTCTCAAAAACCTTAAACTGACGCTAGCCTTATTTTAATTTACTTTTACCCTAATCTTCTGTGACAACCCTAACAAAATTTTCGAAGCTTCTATGACAGCTTTTTCTCTGTACGTAATTATGTATGTAAGCTTTTGCCCGCGGCTCCGCTCGCGTAAATTAAGTAGGTATCCCACGGGAACATTGTACTTTTTGAGGATAAAAAGTAGCCTACGTTTTAATCTAGAGCCTAAACTACTTACAAACAAACTAAATTTCATCAAAATCTGTTCTGCAGTTTTTTCGTGAAAGAGATAGGTACAAACATCATCCATACATCCATCCTCACATTTGTCATAGTAGTAGGATTTACTCTGTGGTTACATTACTTAGTTAGGTACGAACTAAATACCGTGCTATAAATATAAATAACTAGGTATGTAATTAAACTTAAGATTAAAGTAACTACTAGTAACTAAACTAGGTATCCGATTTTACTGCCATTTTAAACAACCTCTATTAGTCATTGTAACAAATGTTCATCAAACACTAACGCACGGAAGCCGGTTTGTTACCACTGGTGCTGGTAGAAACTCATAATCTATGTGAAAAGCATTGGTAGTAGTGAAATACAGTTTGCCTGACATAACGTAACGTAAAAGTAAACGTAACGAATGAAATTTGTATGGGCGCTGTCATTAATTTGACAGATTTTCATACAATTCTCATTCGATAACGTTACGTTTACGCCGCTGTCACATGTTCCTGCTAGGCCCACTGCACTGGAACAATTTACAACCACGTAATACGTATTCATAACGTTATCGACAAGGACTGTATGAACAATATGACAGCGCCCATACAATTGATATTCGATAACGTTATGAATACTTAGTTGTCAAGTGTGCAACATTAAATAGAAAATCTATTAATTAATGATCGATTATAAAATAGAATAATAAATTTTCTTAACGGTTGAAGACTTAAAAGTATTAATAACGATGGCATGTTGGCTAAACATGCCATCATTAATTACAATGACATATTCGAAATTGAAAATATATGGGATTGACTTAACGTTCGCTAAGTGACATAAGCGTGCGATACGTCAATACTCTATTTCTATTTCTAAGTTCGTCATTGTAATTATCGATGGCATGTTGGATAAGCTCAAGTTAAGAATGCGTAATATTATTAATGAAAAACTGCTCAAAATGTATTGTGGTCACTGCAAGCAATGAGATAGCAAAATTAGTGCGATGACTCTTTTCTTAACCTACTTAATTATACTACGGTACGGTACTTATTGTTTAATATACCTTTACCTAGTAACCAAAACAAAACTTGCTATAGTGTTACAAGTTAAACAAAGATTTCAAAACCAAGTTTATTATTAAATTAATTTCAGTACCTACATGGTACAGGCTACGTTTTATAGTTCTGTCTATAAGTCATTGTAGAGGCCTGTCTTATATAGACAATGTTGAATATAGATTGAATAGTGATTTAGTTTTAACAAAAACGACCTTGTGAACCTTTTAAAATAATAAACCGGCTAAAAAGTAGTATGAATTTTTTTGCAATAATAGAGAAGATGTACCTTCTGTCTATAAATTTATATTATAACGTTGAAGGTAAATCATTAAAATAATAATATTTAATTATTATTTATTTAGTGTTAAATTATCAAGCATTGAGTACTTATTATTGGGTAATGGTACACAGTCTCAGCTCTCAAACCATTTAGGGTTTATAGCCTGCCTCAATCAAAACACTATAACCACAGAGACATAAAATATAGTTACTACGTTTATCACTCATAAGAATATCATAATTCGAAGCAGAGCAAAGATTTTTTAATAAAGTACACAAATGTTAAATGGTCTCCTCTAGTGACTAGATACAGCGAGATTAGCGCTTTCAATCAAAGAATGCATTGACAACTCTTCAGATTTAATTATGTTAGATGTTATCGATAATTACTTAGAATTCGCTTGTATATTTTTAATTTTAACCGACTTTTTAAGCATTATAATGTTAGACACTATTATAATGCTTAAAAAGTCGGTTAAAAAACTGAATAGTTATTCTTAATTTATTTCAACCGTCTTGATATTTCTGAGGAACTACGTAGGTAGTTGGAATAACGATTACAAACCACAGTCTTTAATTTGGCCCAAAAATCGGATATCGTCTTTTGTCAAATGCCCGAGTAAAACACCCATGAAGCTCGCTTGCATAGTTTTAAAACTATCTCAAAAAGAAAATTAGAATCCCGCTTTGATAAAAAAGTGAAAAAAATATCTATATATATTTAAAAATTCTTAAGGATTAGCCAAAAATATATAAAATATTATTTGAAGAACATACAAAAAGCTTATGAACCCTTTTCAAGTCGGCTGACTTATGGGAGCCATATAAACAAAGAAAATCGAATTTTAGTTTTTATTTTTTTCTAAGTTCTGCTGTATTAGTAACTGCAACATTAACCGAAAGATAATGATCACCTCTACCACTGGTAAGAAAATTAAATTCTAAAAACGCGGGACGTCGTAGAAAAATGGTTTTGAAAATATGCGGGATTTGTGGGATTCGTCTTCGAAGTCGTCGAAGAGAAAATTATATAGTTTTTCGAAACAGTAACATTATTAAGATTGGTCAGGACTTGAATAAGAACAACAAAAAATGGATAATATAGTTAAAAAGTCACTGGTTTTACAATTTTGATTATTATTTTTTTCTTACCAAATTCCGCTGAAGTTGTAGTTTATTACCTTTATATTAAATCATTGGTATTGGTCTGATTTTAATAAATGAGGTGTCAACATGTTCATAATATTAGCCCGGGTTTCAAAGGCTAAATAATTTACGTAGTTGGGTAATAGTGTTTTTTTATTATTATTATCCCCAAAGACTTTTTTTTCGGAGATTCTTGATTCGGAGAGTGACTCGAATCACGAAACTATACTTACAGGGTTATAGGGTATGTCGAGGTTTATCCTTTAAGGGGTCGTAGTTCCCATCATTTTCTTCAATGAAACCCATTTTCCAAAATTAATATTTTTGGAGATTTTGGACTTTTATGTTTGTTTAAGGAACTCACGATTTGTGATTTTAATTGATTAATTTATAGTTTTTATGCATCTAATGAGCTGTTTTATAATTATTAATACCATTGATGGTGCCAACTATGAAAACTAAGTCGTAGTAGAAGATTAAAGAACAATAATAATAATTTTCTTTATTTTTTTCTTTTTTTCTTTGAGGCATACCTAAAAAATACTATGTGGCAGCTATTTTGCAGATCTAAAGAAAACATCTTCATTTAAACAGCTATTTAACAAGATATAACAATCAAATATATTTTAAGAATTCACAGAAAAACGCTAAGAAAATGTTTTCAGATCTATCTGTAACCCTGTATTTTAGCTATACTCTCTTTATAACATTTCGCACGTTAATACGACGAAATGTTTCCTTAAGAATGTCTTGACATACTCTTCGTTAGAGTAGTACAAGATAATAATATTATAAAAGTCTTTTAAAAAGCCTAGGCGTCGCGGAAAGATTTGTTTGTAGGTTGTTTGGTTTGTTTGTTTGTTTGCATTGAATAGGCTCAGAAACTACTGGACCAATTTTGATGACATTTGCACAATAACTAGTAGGCCACGGGGAAGGACATAGGCTATTTTTTTATCGCCGCAAAATGTACGTTTCCTGCAAGATTACCTTTTGCGCGCACAGTGTCGCGGGCATCTAGTCGTTAAAATAATATAGAGGAAGAAGATAAAATAAGGTGTGATCTTTTTTATTCAGTTTCATTATACTAGCTAAAAAGGGTTTAAATGTAATTTTTTTACTACATTATCCATTTTTATTATTCTTATTCAGGTCCTGACCAGTCTTTAAATGTTACTGTTTCGAAAAAGTATATAATTTTCTTATCGACTTTAAGACGAATCCCGCAAATCCCGTATATTATCAAAACCAGTTTTGCACAAAGTTCCGCGGTTTTAGAATTTGATTTTTTTACCAGTGGTCACCATTTAATTTCGATTAATGTTAGTGGTCCTTACTAATACAGCGGAACTTCAGTCATAAAAAAAACTAAAATTCTATTTTCTTTATTTTTATGCCTCCAATAGTCATAGCCGACTTGAAAAGGATTCATAATGTAGCTTTTTGTATGTTCTTCAAATAATGTTCAACATGTTTTTGGCTATTCCATAAGTTTTAATTGTATTTTTTTTTAACTTTTTTATCAAAGCGGGATTCGAATTTTATTTTTGAGATAGTTTTAAAACTATGCAAGCGAGCTTCATGGGTGTTTTACTGGGGCATTTGTAATTAAGTACTCTTTCGAATTAACCGATAAAAAGACGACGTCCGATTTTTGGGCCAAATTAAACACTGTGCAAACGTGACACACTGCCGTCTGCCACTTAATTCCGCCCACATGGCCATACACATAAAATACCGGTTTTGTAAATGCCTAATGAACATTATTCTATATCTACGTTTGTTTTTGATACAAGGTTATCTTATTCTAACCTACAAATTGGTCTCGCCAATTACGTCACGCAGATAGACATGGAAAACTATTTCAGTTTAAGGCGATTTGTACCTATTATTTCAAAGCTAACAGCTAGTCGAGAAATAGGTGCCTCTTTGCTATGCCTCTTTGCTATATGTGTATTCATTATTTAATCAAAAAGTCAACACATAATGTAAAAGGCCACAACTTCGTGTTACGAGCGGACGGATCGCATGATAGTGTTGATGCCAAAGAATAAATAATAATAATTATTAATAATTAAACTATTACCTATTGTACGTTATTGCGTGAATCGTGATGCAACAAAAAAAAATGCAAAAAAACAACCCTTGGGCGTGTATCTACCACAGGACTAATAATAGTTTAATTATTAATTAATTATTATTATTATTTGTTCTTTGGCGTCTACACTATCATGAAATCTGTCCGCTCATTTACCAGGGTTGTTAAAAGTCATGAATCACGATAAGTTAGAAGTTAGAAGGTTACAAAATACATACAGCATGCAAATACCAACCGACAGGCACTGACGCCTAACCAGATAATTATCTTGGTGAAACTTTGATGAGGGCGTTACGACTGTTTCTGCCTTGGACCAGCTTTCACTGGACCATAATATTTATGCCTATTTTGCGTGTAAGTTGCCATATTTATCAATCTAGATATAAATAGTCACTTTGGTTACGTAACCGTGCAGAAATCACGGGGTAAAATTACCACATGTGTAAATATCACCAGTCTCGAATTATTCTGATAAATGTTAAAGGTCACTTATATTTAATAAATATCTCTTTTTTATAATTAATGATCATCAGGTACTGTACGTATTTTAGGTTAGAAAACAATATTTTTTTTTATTTACATAAAAACTTGATACCATGCATCATAAAATTATTCAAAAGACACCGCGCCTGAGCTGCGGTAGAAAGTGAAACAATAGTATTATGAAACCGGCCAAGAGCGAGTCGAATTCGCGCACGAAGGGTTCCGTACCAAACGGCAAAACAAGACGTATGGGAGCCGCACACTTACATATTTAATCTAGTCTTGAAAGTCTAGCTATCACGGTTTATGAAATACATCCTGGTGGTACGGACAACGGAGTCTTAATTGGGTCCCGCTTTTACCCTTTGTGTACGGAACCTTAAAAAAGAGTGTGCTTTAGACCACACGACTGAAGTAAAACTTATTTTTTCATGCGCTTGCTATGAGAGAAAGAGAGAAAGAAAAATTGTGCTCGCACCTCTCTCTTGCCCCTACAGTAATATACGAAACGTAACATTCTCTCTTTCTATTTCACAAACTTATATCTCCCTCTCAAATTGCGTTTGCCTAGCTCAATAACACTTTTCGTAACGCACGCACGTCACGCATTCACCAGCTTACTCCCCGAGTCAAGCGTGCGTACAGTAGTTTCACTTCAAAAATTAGCTCAACATGTGCAAAGCAATATAAATCGCACAAAATGGGAGCGCACTTATTTTTAACACGCTCACATCACACATGCTGTATTTTTGTGTTGAATTAATTGAGGCTATCACACTAGCTCGCCATCCTGAAATGAAATTGTAGTACTATCTATTACAGAAATCCTAAATCCATAAATTATTAATGAATAATATAAATATGAAAGTTTTTAAGAATGGATACATCTGTTTGTTACTCTTTCACGCAAGAAACCATTATACGGATTTTAATGAAATTTGGTATAGTAGTATTTTAAGCTCTGGATTAACACATACGCTACTTTATAATCCGAAAAATATGTTTCCGTGTTTCCGTGGGATATTGTATTTACGTGTGTGGAGCCGCAGGCAAAAACTAGTAGAAGTCTTTTTCTTAAAAAAATAGTTAAAGCACGAGTTCTTGGACCTCAGCTCTATTTCTGAATAATAATGATGACTATTTCGGAATCACATTTGGAGAATAATCCCCAATTTCACCAACGCGCTAAACCGACGTTTAGGGCTGAGCTACGGTTATCGATCTGTCTGTCCCGTTCTAACAGTGAATAACAGAAAGATAAGGAATCCTAGTTTAACGTTAAGCGCGCTTTAAGAAGTTGTATGAAATCGGGACTTAGTTACAAGTAAGATTACTAGGCGCTAGTTAAGTACCAAAAATAACTACTTTGCTTGAATATTGAAACGTACCTCAACTAGGTATGTAAAATGGGCGAATGTATTGAAACGTACCTCAACTAGGTATGTAAAAAGGGCGAATGTATTGAAACGTACCTCAACTAGGTATGTAAAAAGGGCGAAGTATTTGCGCAGTTTCGCGGACAACGTGCGGTCAAGGTTATGTTAACGAAACCTAAAGAAATGCATTCTGAGTCATGAGAGAAATATTTTGTAATGTAACAATTCGTATTATTCGTTACGGTCGGTAGTTACACTGATATGTAACATTGAAAGAAATTATTGTTAGATTGTGTTGGCTGATAGTTCCACGTTTATTTTAATTCCTAACATATTATCTGTAATAATAATAAAACGATAGGTAGGTAGTTATTTAATAATTTACAATGATAACAATATCAAACTTTTAAAACTCGTGACATAATTCATAAACCCATTCGTTCCATACATTTAACGAATTCCCCGTCGCGTTAGCTGTAGTTTAATTTGACAAGCAAAAAAGCCGGCTTATTTAGGTTATTCCGAGCTTAGTGCCTGCCTATATTCAAATTTGGTATGAGTTATGACGCGCTAGCATGTTCATAAACGCCTTCGTGTCTTTACACCTGTATTGTCATTAATAGTCATTTTATCATGATAATATTACAGCCAGTTTCTTATAGTAACTAAGCAGTTGCTATGTGATAGACTCGGGCAACAATCACACATGGTATACAATACAATGTACCGATGTAGGTACATCAAGCTTAGTGCGCAGTAGAATGTTAGATGACCTTGGCAGTGAACGGGGGCCCGGGGCGTCTCGCTCCAGCAGCCATCTTGAAATGGGTAATGAAACCATGAAGCGTTCAAAGTAATGAAAATGAACGCACTTTTATAAGTACCTATTCATTTTGGTAAATAAGAACATATATTATCTAACACTGAGCAGTGTGGTACTTTGTCTTAGCACTAAGCCGAACTGCCCTTGTTATAGATTATTGTTGTCGAATAAACAATGATCATCCGAGGTTCACAATATTTACATTAATAATTGACATACTTTCAAATTTCAGATAAACGTAGCTATTTTGAAAAATTTATCAGTGAGCATTTGATTATCTAACTTATCTTTGGTGTTATCGCTGGCAAATAGGTACTTACCTATTTGTGCCATGCTATTACATAAAAGATTCGCGAACTGTAAAGTACCTATATAAAAAACATAATGCTAATTTAAATAAGAAACTCTTCGGTTTTTTATGATCTTTACCTTGTCGACTTTGAATATTATTTTTAGCTTTTATCTCAGCTCTTGTCTCAAATCTTTGACTGAAGACAACTTTTTGAATTTGAAGAGTCGTCAATTATGAATTGTCGACTCTTCAAATAAATGTAAACAAAAACAAATAGTGTACATTGTGCGACGTAATTTGCCCCGCTCATAGCGTAACCTGCTCTATCCCTTTATTTTACTTCCGTCTCACTCGCACTCATTCCGTTTTTTATGAATGAAAACAAAGAATACATATCCCTCTCGCTCTATGATCAACGAGAAAGCGAATGATTGGAATTTGTGAAAAATGAATGAACAATGTTTATTATTTAAATTGATTTTATAAATTTTTGCTGGTTAAAAAATAGAACCTCGGTTCAGTTTGAATTTAGAATTTATACAGTTTCATTATTAATTTATAGCCAAAAAGCCAAATACCTATAGCCATTAATTTTCTTTCATCAAAAATTTTGTAAGTGATTAGTGTTGTACGTCGCGCCGTGCGAAATTTATCGATATCGATGTTTTTATGGATTAAATTAATGTAAATAACTTATTTCATATTATGTTATCTAATTACAGAAACAAAAAAGAAATTATCGTTAAAATGACATTATAATCTTACTAAATGAGTGTCAACAGTGAAGAAAAAAAACTGCTTTGCTGTATGACCTATGATAAATCACAGTTGGTGGATTTGTCTATAAACTGTTTGTTTGTTTATAAACTACCCCACATGAAAATGAAGAATAACCGTTCTCATTCAAATCTAAACCATTTATATTTGTATATTGTTATAAAAATAATTTAGATTTAGAAGCTCACACTTAATGGGTTTTCTAAATTGTTATTGATAAGTAATTGGAATTATTATAATATAAAATTAGTAGTATAAAAATATACAAAAAATTGCACTTACCGCTGTCTACACTCTCTTCAGATATAATTTTCTTCACCATATTGATTGTTTGATTCTTATTACTGCGATTACAAAATTTTGAGAGTAGATAATATTTCTACCCAAAAAGCCGCTTTCAAACTTGTACGGCTGTCCTCTCGACTAGAAATCGGAACGGCGCTTTGAATAAAAGGAAATAAAACGCTAAATCATACGTATAAAAGCACCACTGTTGAGAAGGATGTATGGAAAATGTGCCCGAAGGTAATTAAACAAACACTGTTAGAAGGCGGAATGAAAAAAACTATTTGTGTCCTTATCGATCCATACTACACACGCCCGCCCTTTCGATGTTCTGAAATCCAACTGAATATGCCGGTTTGCTGTTCGAGTTGCTTGATCATGTTCCTTGCCCCGCACGCCGCGCCTCTCCTCCACTGTCGTGTACACTGTTGCCAGCGCATGCGTATTCATTTGGTGCTGACGTCTTTATTATTTTTTTTGTCTCGTTGTCTTTAGTTTTATATTTTTTCTAATTTTAAGGTATCATTAATGAGATAGTGGTTATTGTTAACTACTTCTCTTTCCGCAGCAGTTATTTGGGTACAAACAGATATTATGCCTGATTTTATTATTCTCATTTGTCATTATTACTTCGTTATTACTCACTATTGTTTGTTTACAAAAAATTGCATCATCTTTCTAAGCTAATCGGATGATTTACAGATGAGCAACTGCAGTAATTTCCAACCAATAAGATACCTTTTTTAAATGCATAGGGGAAGTTTTTCACTTGTCTTTTAGTATGCTAATAAGAAATTTTGTAAGCAAGTAATGAAAATAAAATTTATCACTAAAATCGCAAACCCTACGTGTTAACGGCTTTTAACTTTTCAGCCTTTCTATGTATGACCTTCATAGGGAACGTTTGTTGACAAACATCGTACGGGAGTTGAAATACGACGCAATATCCACGTGGTTACAGCTACCCGGTAACCGGTTCGACCGGCACCCGGTGCCGCCATCTTTGTTGTCACGCCATCGTTCCATCTCACTCTAAACATTACAACCGCGCAGTCTGTAATCTGTATCTCCTTCCCCTTAATATCGTTGTCTCACTTTAATGGCTACGTGACCAACAATAACACGCCGTAATCTCACGAAATGTTTATAACGATTTCTCTGCTGCCTATAGGAAATGGTTTTTTTTTATATCATATTGATGCTATGTATAGAAAGGAACGACGTAAATTCTGGGTTCAATGTAGAAAACAATGACGTTGATGTTATATTATGTTATATTACCTTACCTTTTACTTTACTAATATTTCTCCTAGAGTCCTAGGTCAGATATAGATTTTGGTGTATATGAATAAGTCTACACTCTATGCCTATGGTATTCCTTAAAAGATGAATAATATAACATAAAAATATTCTATAAATAATTAGGTTAATCTTCTAAATTCACAAAAAATAAGTACTTACTACATACTTATATAATATGTGCTATTGGATTAAGATTTTTATCGATAACTTACTCATGACGGCTACATCCCTTTTAAATTTTTTTTTATTAGGTAAAAAGCCAAGGTACCTATAACATCCAAATATAATTGGTAAAAGGAACTGAGTATCTGGCCACAAACACTGTTTACATTTGACGTACTGATAACCCCGTTTATCAGTCAGCTGATAATATACCAAGTCAAAATATATTTTTGAAGTACCTCCATGGATCTATTAATGACCAATTGGCCATGCAAACATACTAAATATAAAATAGTCCTTGGTATAATTGGTAGGTAGAAGGTAGTTACTCCAGTAGTTTATCACAGAGTAGAAAATATATACTTAGTCTGGCCATAAATACTGTTACAATTAAAAATAAACAAAATATTACATTTTAATTTGGAATCTGTCATTTTTATTTGATTGTTCATTGGTTTTCTCATTTTGGCGCCAATACATTGTACAATATTTTGCGATATTAAAATGGACTGGGTGATAAAGAGAACCGAATCGCTGTGATTGCATTAAATAGTCTAGTCAACAAGTTCAAAAACGTGTTAAATAGAAATAAAGGTCCTAAAAATATGTGCGATAGCTCATTCGATTCGGAATGACGTCTAGAAAAATGTTTTTTAAGGGTATATTAGCACATAAAAAATTGTGATTGTTATTAACAAAATAAGATAAAAAAAAGCTATTTAGTTTTCCGTTAATAACTTTTAAAATAATGATATTTAAGGAATTTTGAAAAAAGAGCCTGAAAGAGGAGGAAATTTACAATAAAAAAGTCCTAACTCCCGGAACTCTATCTATATTATTCATAATTTTTTTTAACGCTGGAAATACTTTACTAATTAAAAAAAAATATAATTAACAAAATAATAAACTTTAATATTTTTTTTTGCATAACTTTATTAAGTACCTAAATAAAAAGAGCTCCACGAAGCGAAAAATTTATAGACCAATTATTTAAACTTTAATGCCGTAATTTATAAAAACAGAGATTGGAAAAAAATTAGTTAATTAACAATGGTGTAACTTTTTAAAAAGCGACAAAAAGTTTTTTTTCACCGAGGTTTTTTCGTTCAAGTGTCCACCAAAATTTAATCAAAATTTTTAAATTGTTATTTAATATTAAAAAAAATATTTTAGGTGATATACCGGCTTTTTAGACGGCGCGCCTATGCCGTAACGCCCTCGCGGAGCCCTATTTCCAGTGTCTATGTCTATGTCAACCATACGATGTATACACTATCGTGTATACATCGTATGGTTGTAGTAGGGTAATAAAATCGAAAGCCAACTATGCACCTGTTTATCTGTTCCTTTTTAGGGTTCCGTAGTTTACGTCTCGCAACCCTTATGGTTACGTCATGTCCCGGTCCATCCGTCCGTTCGTCTTCGGCTTACCGTCCAAACGGTTAGTGCTAGAATGATAAAACTCTGCATATTATCCATGCATGGTATGCATGTATGGTGGACTTGGTAAATACACATACATATCCATGTATGTGTATTTATCATGTCGACAAAATGCTGAAATAAAATCACGAAAGCGGGATTTTTTTTTGTGAAATACAGTATCCCAACGGAACACTATACTTTTTCGGAATAAAAAGTAACCTGTATATAACATATATATATTATATACATACCATGCATCTATCCTCTCACGCACACATCACTCTTTCACGCAATAACTACTGAACAAATTTTAATAAAATTTGGTATGGTAGTAGCTTAGACTCTGACTCTGAAGCTTAGATCATTAAACTACTAAATTATATAATGCAGTATAAATAAAATATGTATTGTATCCGTGCGAGCCCGGGGCGGGTCGCTAGAAAATAATATTATGATTATTAATTATAAATTACAACCATAGGGAAAGTTCTGTTACTTTTATGTTAAAAAAAATAATATAAGGTAGGTATGCATAGACGTATAGGTATATTATAGACGAGGCATGTTGAGGCAAAAACTGTCTCCACTTAAATGGCCCTACTTTGTGAGTCTTTGGGGCCATTTTGACATTATGGTGAAATCAAGATGGCTGACGTTTGATGTCTGGTGATAACCAAGATGGCGTATCTTTTTCTTGTATGAAGATTTGTTCCGTCAAATGTACTTCATAGCATTTGGAAATCTTTGTAGGTAGGTATGTAGTAAAATTTTCGTAGGGTTAGAATATTTCCAGAATCGAGTCAGGACGTTGCTAGGATTCGTGTTTCCGATTTAAAAGAAAGCTTTCGATAAATTTATTTTTGAGAAGCCAAATTGTGTACCACAGATTAATAAATAGTGACTATGGTACTACTAAGTAATCCTTACTAATATTATAAACGGGAAAGCTTGTATTTATGGATGTTTGTAACTCTTTCACGAAAACATTACTGAACGGATTTTAATTAACAGGTACTCGGGGATTTTGTATGAACCCCGTTCCGTCAGATAGAATAGAACCGTCAGATATAATTTTCGTGATTTTATGAATGAAATTGAATGAATGGAAACCACAAGGGTTCCGCCTTCCGAGACGCGAAATACGGAATACTAAAAAGCAAAACGTAAAAATACATCATCAATTTTAGTCTGAAGCTTTTGGTGTATATTGTATATTATGTTTGTGGCTCTTTTGTGTTTGTGTGTGGAAATTTTAATAAGAAGCATAAGAGGAAAACTAAAAAGAAACTCAAGTTCAACTTTTGAATCAAGTGCAAATATTTTTTTATTGCTTTGTACACTTACAGGACAGCATAAATGGGTATGTAAGCAATATAACAATGAAATATGATTTTAGGCCGGTCTATAGTGTAGATACAAATATAGCTTTTGGCGGCTGGCCTCTGTGGCATTATAGACGACCTCTGTGGCTCAGTGGTTAGCGCGTCGGCGCTTAAGCCGGAGTAGGGATTGTAAATACCGTTTTTTTAATCCAGATTTTCGTAATTTTTGTAACCAAAATCCGGATTATTCGGATAATTTTTATTAGCAAAACTGACCCTCATTAGTAAAAATATATGTTACTTTTTTTTTTCAAATAACTAAATAAATTCTAAACTGAATTATAACAAACGCGAAATTAATCATATTTAAAGCAATATTATCTTTGTAATTATCTTAATGTCATAAAGAACTTAGTAGGTTAGTATTAAAAAAATGCAATCTGAATAAATAAAACCACAATCTGAACAAATTATAATTCTACATTTTTTTTTAATTTTAGCAATATTTTTTAATTAAGGTACACACGTATGTATCTATTAAAAATATTCTTTTGATATGCATAATTCATAATTCTTTACGTGCTCAATATGTTAGCTAATAGATTAATAAAATCTAACAAATTGTGTAACAAACAATTAATTATATACTCAATAATTATTATTATACTCATTTAAAATCTTAAAATCAACATTAATGGAAAATCAACATTAAGGTATACTAGCTTTCTGTGCTTTAAGAATCTTAAATACATAAAATCATCAAGTATTTGTTAGCTAAGGCGTGATCTTAACTTGTTCGATACAAGAACTACTTCCTAATTTTTTTTTTCATATGTCATAGAGATTAATATTCAGGTGTTAGGTATACATTATTTAGAAGATAATTAAATGTAGTTGTTTTTAAACCACTACATTTCTTTTTATGTTGTCATTTTTCATTCTATGATCGTAGAAACTTAAAAGTGCGAATTGTATATCATTACCATTGTTTTGTAAGTAAGCATTAAAAAGATAAAAAAAAAATCACAGGTTGAAATTGTGCTTAGATTTACTTTACTTATTTAGAGATACTTCTCACTACATGAGCAATTGAAACAATTTTCAGTGTTTAATAAAATGCTGGCGGATCACCTGCTACTACTGAAAAAATATAAAATGGTGAATATCTTAGAAACAGTCCAATATGGGCCACATATACAGCGGATCTTCAATCCTTGGATCTCCATTCACTACTTTCTACCAAATAACCTGTATAATATGAAAAACGTGACAATTAATTCAGCAATACAACAAAAAATTTCTAATTATTCCAATATTGTACGTTCTAGACTCTAGACTACCTAATTATATTTACAAATACGTAATTTTTCATAATAGTAACCAAGATTCGAAAAATTCGAAAAATCCGGATTTTCATTTTAATATCCGGATTTTATTTAGTGACGAAAAATCCGGAGTTTAGGAATTATTTTTTGAAATTTCGAATTATCCGGATTGCACTCCGGAGGTCGCGGGTTCGAATCCCGCTAAAGGGACACAAAGTTTTTCCGTTTTCCTGGGTCTTGGATGTGTATTAAATATTTAATGTATATATAATATAATAAAAATCTTAAGTATGTGTATAGTATAAAAGTATTAAATATATTTCCGTTGTCTGGTACTTGTGATACAAGCTCTTCGGATACTTAGTAAAGGACCAGATTAACGTGGTGTGGACGCGTCCATAGATATTATAGAGTAATGTTACCGACTATTAAATCTATTTCCACTTGGAATGATTTTATCCACATTCGTCTTTGGGTCTTAGGCTGGGACTACATTGTCCGGAATCCTTAAAGCCGGGAAAAATCAAAGCACTGAAAATAGAACTCTGCGCTAATACAATAGAGCTGAATACCTAAGTGTCGAGTGTCGAGCTATCATTTACAATATTGACATTTGACTTGACACTCGTGTGTTCGATTTACAGCTCTGTAGTATTAAAGCAGAGTTCTATTTTCAGTGCTCTTAATTTCCTCGGTGTTCCGAAATTCCGGAGCATATATTCCCAGTCTTACACTGCGCACTGATATAGAAACAATATTTAAAAAATGTCCTTTACGTATAATCTATATAGTTTAAACTTTAAGACCAGGAAATAACTGTTTTTATTTTAGAAAAAGTAAATCGCCCGACATTAATGGCTATTAGGCGCTTTTCTCTAAAATAAGGTCTTTGAGGTCCATTCAATTTTAATGACTATCCTATAAGCGTGAACAAGCTGTTAGCTGCCCTACATTCCCTTCATACTCCGCCATTCATTCCTGGCGGTCTTTTCTTGTGCATGAACATCAGTGATGACATTCAACTGTAAAATCACAACATTAAATCTACAATTGTACCAAACTAGATCCTTTTCGGAGCTTCGCACTTTAAAAAATAGTATAAACAGGATATTTTACTCAATATTTAAAAATCAGTTTAGCAGCTTTGCGTGAAAAATAATAATAAGTTGTTGTTTCGTGTGAAGATGGTGGTGATGATGATGATGATTACTGTAAGTGGTATGATTGCATATGCTTGCAGTTCCTTAAACAACCCCGGAATCCCCAAACATGTATCTACACAATATAAGAACTCAGGAGTTCTGTTCAGTACTTTTGGATCCAGGGTATACCTTGGTACAAAAGCTTACTTTTTGGTAGCATATCCTTCAGAAGAGATCGGATTCGGACACTATATGTGTGCATATAAAATTCGAAGAGTTCCCTCAATTTATTGTGGATAAATCATGTCCATCAGGTCTCCACTTTGGTGACTAAGGGACAAATTTCGAATTATAAGCCTTTACAACAACAAAACAAATTGGTTTGCAAATTGGTTCACAAACGGCAAAGTAATGTTGTAAGTTAATGTTCAAAGATATCCGTGTCGGTGTAAAATACTATGAGAAGTACCTACCTATTATATCATCATAATGTTATGTATGGTGTGACGATGGTGTTGATGATGATGATTACCGTAATTGACATAGTGGCATATGCTTGCGCTTCATTAAACAACGCCCAAACGTGTATCTATATATAGCCGAATGCATAACAGCCTCCTTTTTTTTGGTTGGTTGGTTGGTCTCCCCCCTGGCTTTTCTAAAAAATAGGAGATAGAAACTTGAGTTTCCATGCTGAAAGATCATGCTAAAAACTCTTTAGGAAAATTATTTTGAGCGAAATCGGACAATAAGTGTTGAAGTAATTCAAAGACAACCTATTGCTAGTTACGGAATCCTCCTTACACATGACCTGACATTTTATTGGTTAGGTTCAATGATATTTTCCTCTTGTATTATAAAATATCATTGGTTAGGTTATTGTGACCTGTAGTGTAACCGGCCATCAAATTTAAGGTTAAAGAGAAATAAAAAATATACATTTTCGCAGCACATATTATTATGTTGAATTATACATCAGGGGCCCGGTAAGTTTTCAAGTTTTTGATATTATTCAACATATCTAAATAATACAATATGTCCCAATACCGTTACACTACATAAACACAACTTTTGATATAAATATAAAATTTTCATTATTTTGCTTTGAAAAACAAAGAAAATTTTGAGATAAATCCAAACACAAACGTTCATTAGAAATATAATGTAATTCAAATGCTTTTTTTTAACTGAGTACACGTAAACACTGGTTAGGAACAACCAAAAATCTAGGTAACATATTTATGGGGAATAACAAAATACGTTATATACCAATTAATGTGAAATATTAAGTCATTAGAAAGGTTTTTATAATTTGTTACTTAATTTGTAGCTTCAATAAAAATTATTTATTCGTTATAAATCTACGTTTATTCCCCAATTTGGACGTTTCGTTTCACATTGTTGTAATAAGAAACGGCCATAGTGACAATTTCACCATCGCCTGTTAAAGTTAACCGTTGATTAAATATCATGTTGTCTCTCGCGATCCTCGTATTAATGAAAGAGAAGGCATGATATTTAGAATAAACGATTGACAATAAGTCGTTGGTAAAATTGGCACTCAATCACTAGATTGTATAGTAATATTAGCAACAGTAAATAAATAAATTTAAACTATTTGCGGATAGCCGCAGGCAAACAAATCAATTGTTTATTACAATATCAGCTTTTGTGGTTACCGCTGTTGTTTGTTTTAAATAATTTGATTATGGTGCTGCTGGCAAACTGTTAGTAATAAATCGATAATTAATTATGTGTTAATTTGGTACGGAGATAAAATATATTGTTGTGTCCGCGCCTGGAGTAGCTAAATATTATTACCCGACTGCGCGACGCAAAGGAGTGGTAATATGTTTATCGGCCTATGTATGTATGTATATATGTTTGTATGTTCCTTTGAAGCACTATACAGACCAAACGCCTGGGCCGATTTTTAAGATTCACACGTCAATCGATTCCTCTTAGTCCGACGAGTGTCACTAAAGGCATGATGTTAGTGAAAATTAAATGTGGCGACTACTGGACGCCATATTGTGAAAATGAATAAAATGAAAGTCAACAAACTAAACACACCGGCATATTTAGCGGAACACAAAAAAAGGTCCATAATTAAAAAAATATGGTTTTATTTTAAAATCTACTTACTACACTTCTTTTGTTACTTAAAGTTTCATTTGTTTTACTAAAAATGAGATCAAATTAAGAACAGATTTTGCGAGTAAAGGCTATTTGTGAAAAATGGTACATTTTTGAACATTTCATGTAACCGGGAAAAGTGAAAATTAATATTAAAATAACAATTATTTAAATTAGAAAAATGGTGATTAATATCGCGTATTTCCTCCACGTGCTCTTATTAAAGTTTCTACCCGTCTAGGCATACTGAGAATGATGTTATCGATGGTCTCCTGGGATAGTCTCCGCCATTCCTCAACTACGGCGATTCGCAGTTAACCCACGTTGGCAGGAGCTGGAATTCTGGACTTAACTTTTCTTTTCAGCAAGTCCCAAATGTGCTCTATTGGATTCATATCCGGTGATCTCGCCGGCCACTCCATAACAGTGATATTCATATCATTAAGATAAGCTTCAGTTACCCGAGCGGTATGCGGCCGAGCATTATCCTGCATAAAAACAAAATCGTCACCGATATATGGGGCAAACGGTACGACATTTTCTTCTAAAACTTCTCTGATATAGCGGTCTGCAGTCAGACTCCCTCTGTCAATCACTACCAAGTCTGTGCGAGCTTCCAAACAAATGCGCGCCCAAACCATTATTGATCCACCACCGTATGCAACTGTGGTTTCAAAATTTATCTGAATGTATCGTTCTGCTTTGCGTCTGTATATTCTTTGCCTGCCGTCAATTTGATTTAAGAGAATTCTGCACTCATCACTAAACAATACCTTACTCCATTGGTCCGCGTTCCAAAGTCGATGTTCCTGAGCAAAAGTTAACCTGTTTCTACGATGATTTACCTCGAGCCCTGGAGCCTTGGCGGGCACAAATGAACCCAAACCAGCTTCTTCGAACCTTCTTCGTACCGTACGCTCACTTACGGTTACACCCCGCACTGCTTCTAACTCATGTCGGGCTTGGACGGCCGTCAAACGGGGGTTCCTACGTACACGAAGCCGAATGAAACGATCATCCCCACTCGAAGTGCGTCTTTTTCTGCCTTGTCCTGCTCTTCTCATATAAGTACCGGTCTCCCTGAACCGTTGGATACTGCGAAGGATCGTTGAAACTGGTCGACGAATATCTCTGGATATCACTCTGTAGGTTTGACCATTTCTTCGCATTTCGAGTGCCCTGGCAGTCTCCGTTGGGGCTAAGTCAGGCATAATTCAGTCCTCAATTCCAAAAAGATACGCGATTAAAAAAAACTAACAAAAAACAGTACTTCAATGAAATTTTAAATCAAACTCAGAAGGAAGAAATACTCGAAGTTCGCTCCAGATAATGTGTATTTGAATAAAATTAAAACAATTGCATAAAATGTGATGTTCAGTTGTTTTCTTAGTTTGAAAATATTTCTTTTTAAATTAAATGACGTATAAACCAGCCAGCAAGCTTATATGATACTGATATCAAACCTTTATTTTATGTTCCGCTAAATATGCCGGTGTGTGTATGTGAAGTGGGGTATCGTTGAATAGGTATTTAAAAATCATTTTTAGTTTTCTCTCAACATTTTTCGATTCGACTGACCGTTTAGGATCTATATCGATTTAAAGTTGCGTAACAACCATTCTCACATATAGGTTTTTAGTCAGTAGAGATTTACGATGAAAAGACGAGAACTTCGTATGACTTGTGCGTGGGAATGTGGATGGACATAAACGAAATTTGCCGTCATATAACAATAACATTGCCTGATTTATGTCTCACAGCTTAAAGAGCTGCGTGTATTAACTTGATATTTTGCCCGGATGTTTATTTATTCATTATTATATCACAGATTAAAAAAATATATAATAAAAAGAAAACAGTAAAAGAAATAAAAAAATCAATAAATAAAATATTTAATATATCAAGATAATGAATGATAAAAATATAAAAAAACTAAAAGATATAAAAAACAAAATAAAAATTATAAAAAATAAAAGAAGAAAAAAATGTTGTAGGTAAACTTTTATTTTAAAATAAAATTAATTATGATACTTTGTTTTGCGTTGTTTCAAATTGTTTTGTAAATAATCATCCCTTGAGCCTTACATTACGAGAACTCAAATTCCAGTGCAATTGTGATGTAGTACTGATGCTGATAGGAAATCCAGTCTGGTAAATAGCTAGGCTAGGTACTCATAACTAAAAATATATACATAACTATAAAATAAAAAAATAAAAAATTAAAAAAACTCGACTGCGTAAAATTGAACCAAACTCCGTTTAACTACGAGAAATTTGATTGGCTGTCGAATAATTGATCCCGACTGTTCAGTTGTTACGTTCCATTATTGGAATATATTTTATTTTCTTCAATAGTATTAATTCAGTAATATATTATAGAATTCTAGACCACCGGACATCTAAGTGCTTGTTTTTGACGTGATAACGTCTTATAATTCGATAGAGCCGGCTGCACGCACGAAAAAACATGACGCATGCGTTACCGGCGATACCTCGCTAAACATGACTCATGCGATGTTACCTCGCTCTGTTCCATTTCTTATGACGTTGTCACGTTCAACTATCGTCAGTAAGCCGAGTTTACAGACAACCGATTTTTTTCTTTTTAGTTTTTTTAGTATGTACTTAGTTTGGTTCACTTTGTACGCAGTCGGGTTTTTTTGATTTTTTTTAATTACAACTTTTTTTATATATTGTATTTTTATGGTACAATATTGTGTGAACTTAAAATAATGATAGATTTTGGATGGTACTTGTAGACGCAGAAATGTATCGCACTAAATGTATGAAGTTTCTCGATTAATGAAGTTTGCTGGAACAAAACATATTTGATATTTTTAGGGTTACCCAAAAACTAAAAAAATAATAAAAACTGCAAAGAAAAAAGACAAGAAAGTCCAGTAATCGAGATTTTTTATCGAATATAATTGAACACGAAACTATTTCAATGGTAGACTGTACCGCTATACCTACCGTTGAAATAGTTTCGTTATAGAAAATATCCCGCGAAATATTGCTAGATATAATATTAATTAAATTGTATGCTATGGATTTCCGCAAAGTAACGCCTGATTCTATTAACTATTTAAATATAACATATTAAATATTTATACCATACAAGAAGCTTGATATTTTTTCCGGTATTTTCCGACCGACTCGCACTTGACTGGTTTTATGTTTTTAATGTACGGAAACCGGCTTAGATATGTGCCGGTTTCTGATGTCAATGTGATCATATTGTTGACATTCACGTGCCACTGGTACACGGGTTTCATGGTCAAGGACATGGCGAAAATACTCACAACGGGGTCAATGATCGGGGAATTAATGCATATATATCGAAGTGTTATTTAGGGGTCAAAGCCTCGCGATTTAAGCTAAGGCAAACAAAAGCTTATTAGAATTTGTAATGTTTTTGGAAAAAATTGTTTTCGTATGCTCTCAAATTTTATGCCAAAAATCAAAAACAGATACTCAGATCTAGAAATATAAATAAAAGGCCACTGGGAATTTTCTATGGAACAATTTGCTACGGCGACTAAAGACAAAATTAGGCTAGATGCTACCGTTTTTTTTATACCTGTATTACAACGACAAAAGTCGCATATCTGTAGGAGGTGAGGTAAATTTTCATATATTAGGTCATTACATATGAAATTGGCGTTTTGTAAAGGAGGAACATAAAGTCGATTTTTTTTAAGCATAATATATTTATTTAATCAAAGTATATACCATTGCTATCTATGCACTTTGGCCATCTCATAGGTAGTTCATTGATTCCTTTACTAAAAAAACCATTCGGACAGGATCAATAAAATCTTTGAAGGCGCTTTGGACTGCCCCATCGGAGTTGAATTTTTTTCCTTGCAAGAAGTTATCCAAATTTCGAAAAAATGGTAATCTGTTGGAGCAAGGTCCGGGGAGTATGGTGGATGTCTTAGACATTCCAATTGAAGCTCCTCTAATTTGGTAGCCGTCTGTTGTGCAGTGTGTGGTCTAGCGTTGTCCTGAAGTTGCAGTGGCCTAGATCGACTGACCAACCTCGGTTGTTTAGCAGCTAGCTTTTCCATCATGATTTGCAGTTGCTGGCAATAGACATCTGCCGTAATCGTCTAGCCAGATTTAAGAAAGCTGTAGTGAACGACACCAGCAATAGTCCACCAAAAGCTCACAAGTAACTTTTTTTGAGTCAATTTTCGCTTGGGGCAGGCTTTGGCTGGTTCGCCAGGGTTCAGCCATTGCAATGAGCGTTTCCGATTATCGTACAGGATTATCCACTTTTCATCACAGGCAATGATTTGATTTAAAATCCCTTCATTATTGTGCCGGTTGAGTAATGTAACGCAGCAGTCGACGCGCGTTTGTCGGTATGCTGTACTCAATTCATGAGGTATCCACCTTTCAAGCTTTTTCACCTTCCCAATTTGCTTCAAGTGGATTAAAACAGTTTTATCACTAACACCGCAGCCTGCAGCTAAGCTCGGACGTGGTTTTCGATGGATCCGCTTCCACAATAGCCTTCAATTTTTCATTATCAACTTTGGTGTCCGGCCGTCCACGGTGCTTGTTGTGCAAGTCGAAATTTCCATAACGAAAACGTTGGAACCAAAAAAGCACTGTGTTTTTTGCGACACCGCCGCCATACACATTATTAATCCTTCGAGCCGTTTCTGCAGAACCGTTGCCACGGTGGAACTCGTACTCGTAAATAATACCATATTTCAAGTTTTCCATTTTGTAAACAGAGTGACGCAAAGAAAAAACCAAAAGAGGAAAAAACAAATGAATTACGGTTTTCGAAACAAAAATGCATGAGTAAATAGCGGTATAAATTTGAAATTGGAATTCCTAACCAAAGAAGATATCAAAGTGGCCAGTACGACAAAACGCCAATTTCATATGTAAGGACCTAATATTTTAACCCATTTCAAACATAGTTCAACGAATATTCATATAAAATATGATTAACAATATATTGGCTATATCCACTTCTCCGTGGATCTGGATATATTGACAACAAATGAAATGTGAACGACAATTGTACAATCTAATAGTAATTTCGTTTGTGGTCGAAACTTTTTTAAAAAGCGGGTCATAAACGCCCCGATGTCTTGTTTGTAATTTTATTTTTAAGATTTTACTAAATGCAAGTAGCGGTACTTTTATATGAGGAAGTTAAAATGAAGTATTGAAAGAGAACATTAGTAAGGCTGGGATGTAAGGCCGGGGAAAATTGAGAGCACTGAAAAATATAGAACTCTGCGTTAATACAAAATAAATATGAAAATCGAACACACAAGTGTCGAGTCAAAATATGCCAGTGTCATATATGACAGCTCGACACTTGACACTTCGATTTTCAACTCTATTGTATTAACGCAGAGTATTAGACACTTACTCAGAGCACTGAAAATAGAGTTCTTCTAGCTAATACAATAGAGATCTTCCTAAATCCTACTCCTCCAACATTTTCTCTGATTATTTTCGTTGCGGGTCCCAAGATAGATTTTGCATGTCTCTCGGGCACCTTTGAGATCATAAGGTCATCAAAGGGTTTTTGAGGTTGGTTACCACTGTCGATCCTGGCTCACAGGAGTAGCAGTGGTCGGAATGTGTGGTGGGCCAATGCCCGTAAAAATAAGACGATAGAGTTGAAAATCGAAGTGTCGTGTGTCGAGTCAACGAGTGTCGAGTCTACGAGTGTTGAGCTGTCATATATGATACTAGCATTAATTGGCCGCGGCTTCGCCCGCGTGAAATTAGGTTTTAAACTTTCATCAGATATTGAATCTCAGAAAACGCTGAAATACGTAAATCATTATTATTTCCGTACTCAATTCATATGAAAGATCATGCAAATATGTCCAAGGAATATAAAGTTTCATATAAACTTTTATTACCTATTTTACCTATTTGTTGAAAATCTAAAAATCCTTTCCTAGTTAATCCTACGTCATATTATGAGCAATACGTGTGCAAAATTTCTAATTTCTAGCCTTAAGGGTTTGGCCTGTGCGTTGATACATCAGTCAATCAGCATTGCCTTTTATATTATAGATTGACATTTGACTCGACACTTGTGTTTGCGATTTTCAGCTCTATTGTCGTAGCGGCCTTCCGGATTCCGGATCATACAGTCCCAGTAAAGACGCAACAGACTGATTTTGATGTTGAACGGCGTATTTGATTTGTAAGTTGATTTTAGCTTCGATTATACATCTCATAGAAACGATTAGAATACGTAACTATATGCAAACCTACTGGAAACTTCCATGGCGAACATACGTTTTAAAATTTAAATTATGTGTGGTACGATGTCGTTAAGCGTCTCTCTATCTCTCACTCTCTCTATCTTGAATATCCTAATACTATTATAAATGTGAAAGTTTGTGAGGATGGATGGATGCCTGTATAAATTAATGGATGGATGTTTGTAACACTTACACGAAAAAATTACTTAACGGATTTTGATGAAATGTGATATGGTAGTAGTTTAAGCTCTGGAATAACACATGGGATACATTTTTATCCCTAAAAAGTAATAAAAAGTATAACCTTTTGTAGTTTTAACTAGAAAAGACAGTTACAAAAGAGTTGATGGTGTTTTTTAGTTTTTAATTGCAAACTCGACACTCTAATTTTAACTTTATTGGGTCTAAATAGTGGCTGCATACAGGTCGGACTATACCCTGTGGCCTGTATGAGCTATGGTCCTTATGGAAAAAACCATAATAATATGTCGCGGGCCCTCGAAAAGCAAATATTTACCTCAGCCGAGTTAGGCTGGGACTATATGTCCGGAATCCGGAAGGCCAGAGAAAATTCAGGGCACTAAACTCTGGGCTAATATAATAGAGTTCATCAGTTCACAATAGAATCAAGCGTCAATGTCAAATTTGACAACTCAACACTCATGAGTTCGATTTTCAACTCTATTGTATTCTAAGTAGTCCAGAGTTCTATTTTTGGTGCTGTATTTTTTCCTCGTGCTTACGGATTCCGGACAATTTAGTTCCAGCCTTAGTGGCCAGGCGGTTAGTTAAAGTTTCTACATGCTGAGTGCTTTTTACCAGGGCAATGAGTGAGGGTGGCGGAGTACTCACAGCTTCTCCGGTGTTGGGGTCCCTAATGTCTCAAAGTCTGTCCTCAATAGGCGACATAGGTACCTAACAGTGGTAAAGGCTGGTTCTCGTTCACAGGGAAGCCCTATCCTGTATAGGTAGAGATTTGGATGAGGGTCTTCAAAAGGTAAGCGGTAAGTGAAGCTGATATAAATGGAGTTATAGAGAACTTTTCATAGAGAAAATGGAACAACTTCTAATTAAAATTTCAAATCGGTCTAAAAAACTTATCCTATGTGGAGACTGGAATTTGGATACCCTAATGCCTAATAAATACTGTGTAGATCTAATAAGTACTTTTAAAAATTTCAACGTAGAGATGCACATAAAATCGGCGACACTTCAAAATGCGTGCCTCGAGAAAATTGAATTGCTTGCTAGCAATGTGAAGCAATTTCGGACCGAAATAAATTATTTAGGACTCTCAGATCATGAAACATGTCAAATTTTTACTTTGCATGTGAATAAAAAACTCCATTTAAACAGCTGGAACGAAAAAAATTAGGGACCTTAATAAACAAAATATTAGTTAAGTTAAGTTTAAGTTAAGTTAAGTTAAGTTCTATGAAAGTGTCTCCTCACTCACCTTCACTGAAGTATATGAGAAAGTTAATCTTAAGGAATCCTTTGCAGAGTTTTATGAATTATTCGTTTTAATTTTTAATTTATGTTTCCCTACCTACACAATAATAAAATATAATTATACAAGAACTAAAACTACTTGGCTTACTAAAGGATTGAAAAGGTGCTGCATAAAAAAAGGATACTGTACATAAAATGCATGCAAAGTTTTGTAAAACAAGATACAAAACCTACAAAAGGTATTCTCAAATATTAAAAAAATGTTTATATAAATCGAAACAATTACAAAATAAAAAATATATATTAAACAATAAAAATAAGTGTAAAGCAGTGTGGAATATCATAAACCAAAATATTGGCGATACAAATTCGAGCAAAGGCATAGATAAAATATTTTACAATAACAATTTTACATTGAATCATCTGACATTAGCCAAGTATTCAATGACCATTATATAAATATGACAAACAATAGCAATTTTAAATTTGGCTTTTCCTATATTAACAAAAGTATGACCACACATACAAATACGATATTTCTGAATCCAACGGATACCTTAGAGGTATATACAATAATAAAGGATTTCAACAATACCAACTCTGTAGGTGTCGATGAAATCAACACTAAAATCATTAAACTCTGTGCGAAATGTATTTGTAAGCCACTTAGTTTTGTTTTTAATCTTTCATTTCAAGAAGGCCGCTTTCCAGATATCTTAAAGAAATCAATAGTTAAGCCATTGTTTAAATAAAGCTTTCCAGATATCTTAAAGAAATCAATAGTTAAGCCATTGTTTAAATAAGGAGATACAGCTAATGTTAATAATTATCGACCTATCACACTAATCTCATTTTTTTCAAAAAATTTTGAGAAAGCTATGCTAAAGAGGCTTCAGGATTTTATTACTAGCCAAAATATCTTAACAAATGTACAGTTCGGTTTTCGTAAAAATAGTACAACTTCCCTAGCATGTTTTAATCTAGTAAAACTAATTACGGAATCACTTAATAACCGGGTATCAGTAACCGGTATTTTCCTTGATATGAGCAAGGCCTTTGATTTTGTTCATCATGGACTCCTACTTTATAAATTAGACAAATATAGAATAAGGGGTGTTGCCAATGATTGGATCAGTAGCTATTTGTCGGGTCGCTTCCAATGTGTGGAAGTAACAAAAATTTACGAAAATACTAAAGTTGCCAGTAGATCCGATTATAAGCTGAATGAATACGGAGTACCATAAGGTAGCTTACTAGGTCCTAATCTGTTTTTGCTGTACATAAACGATCTTCCTAATATAACTCAACTCGAAACAATTTTGTTTGCCGACGACACGACTCTCGTCATTAAATGTGATGATAGAGAAACATACGAACAAGAAATTAACTTAACACTTAAAAATATAATATAGTGGCTAAATAATTATAATCTACACGTTAACACCGAAAAAACACAAATCATACAATTTCAACACTACAGAAGAGAGCAAATTAATTCAGACACAAAATATAACAACAAGAAAATTATTAAAGTAGATAGTGCAAAGTTTTTAGGTATTATGATAGATAAGTACTGTAATTGGAAGGTCCACGTAGAATATGTTTGTGACAAACTTGACCTTTTCGTCTACACATTAAAAACATTAAGTGGAACCGTTAGTACTGAAGCAGCTCTAACTGTGTACCACGGTTACGTTTCTTCTATTCTCTCATATGGTCTATTGCTGTGGGGCAACTCAGAAGAGATTGGAAAAAAAATGTATCAGAGCTATTTCTGGTGCCTCAACTATGGACAGTTGCAAACCGCTTATAAAAAAATAAAATATACTACCATTAGTTTGCATGTACATTAAAGAACTATGTATTTTTGATAGATTATACCCACAATATTTTGAACTGAAATCGAACGTAGAACGTAAAAATCATAGATTTAAATATAAGCTCTATCGTCCAATATGTAACTTACACATATATAAAAACAATGTATTTATACAGGCCATAGACATATATAATAAGTTACCAGATAATTTTAAACACAGTTTATCTTTTAATACGTACAAAAAAAAGTTAACCGTACGGCTTCTAGAAAATTGCTTTTACAACATAAATGACTACATGTTGCATAATCAAAAATATTAGGTTATAAATATCTGACCGCTGACGTGAACTGCTCATAATAATTAATTGTAATCTGATTCTCGAATTACTTGACATTTATTATATTAAAATATTGTAAGTAACCACCATCACTACCACATATTACCACCACCACTAGGAACCCCACGCCACTAGGTTTATACAATTACAATAATGGTAAGCCTAATGTGGAACCTAATGGCTTACCATTATTGCCGTTTGCCCAGACTATCATACTACTATTATAAATGTAAAGTTTGCGAGGATGGATGGATAGATGGAGGTTCATTACTCTTTCTTTCAAAAACTTCTGAACGGATTTCGATGAAAATTGGTATGGTAGTTAGTAGTTTAAGCTCTGCATTAACACAGGCTATTTTATCGCGTAATAGTACAGTATTCCCGTTGAATACCTGATACTATATTTACGCGGGCAGAGCCACGGTAAAAAGCTAGTAATAACATATTACTACATAGTTTGTTGACTTTCATTTTATTCATTTTCTTAATATGGCGTCCAGTAGTCGCCACATTTAATTTTCACTAAAATCATGCCTTTAGTGACACTCGTCGGACTAAGAGGAATCGATTGACGTGTGAATCTTAAAAATCGGCCCAGACATTTGGTCTGTATAGTGCTTCAAAGGAACATACAAACATATATACATACATACATAGGCCGATAAACATATTACCACTCCTTTGCGTCGCGCAGTCGGGTAATAATATTTAGCTACACCAGGCGCGGACACAACAATATATTTTATCTCCGTACCAAATTAACACAGAATTAATTATCGATTTATTACTAGCAATTTGCCAGCAGCACCATAAACAAATATTTAAAACAAACAACAGCGGTAACCACAAAAGATGATATTGTAATAAACAATTGATCTACCATTTTCACAAATAGCCTTTACTCGCAAAATCTGTTCTTAATGTGATCTCATTTTAAGTAAAACAAATGAAACTTTAAATAATAAAAGAAGTGTAGTAAGTAGATTTTAAAATAAAACCATATTTTTTTAATTATGGACCTTTTTTTTGTGTTCCGCTAAATATGCCGGTGTGTTTATTAGGTCCTTACATATGAAATTGGCGTTTTGTCGTACTGGCCACTTTGATCTCAAATATATCTTCTTTTTTTTTCAATTTCAAATTTATACCGCTATTTACTCATGCATTTGTGTTTCGAAAACCGTAATTCATTTGTTTTTTCCTCGGTTTTTTTTTTGCGTCACTCTGTTTACAAAATGGAAAACTTGAAATGTCGTATTATTTTCGAGTACGAGTTCCACCGTGGCACCGGTGCTGCAGAAACGGATCGAAGGATTAATGAAGTATATAGTGGCGGTGTCGTAAAAGAAAAAAAGTGTGTTTTTGGTTCCAACGTTTTCGTTCTGGAAATTTCGACCTGCAGAATCTGCAGAAGCAGATTCATCGCAAACCACGTCCGAGTTAGCTGCAGGCTGCGGTGTTAGTGATAAAACTGTTTAATCCACTTGAAGCAAATTGGGAAGGTGAGAAAGCTTGAAAGGTAGGTACCTCATTTTTACAATTTAGGACAACGTTAGACCACACATTGCACAACAGACGGCTACCAAATTAGAGGAGCTTCAATTGGAATGTCTAAGACATCCACCGTACTCCCCGGACCTTGCTCCAACAGATTACCATTTTTTAAAATATTTGGATAACGTCTTGCAAGGGAAAAAATTGCACTCCGATGGGGCAGTCCAAAGCGCCTTCAAAGATTTTATTGATTCAAAAGTGCATAGATAGCAATAGTATATACTTCCATTAAATAAATATAATATTATGTTTTAAAAAAATCGACTTTATGTTCCTCCTTTACAAAACGCCAATTTCATATGTAATGACCTAATATTTACTATGGTAGTGCTTAAAGTCTACCATGCCAGATCATGTTAATCGAGTACCTACAATGCACGCGAATCGCGATGTTGTTTAAAGAGAGATAACCTAAATTTCGGTCAAGGCCGCGCTGTTGAAGTGAATTGATTTCATAGGTAAATCGATAGCATGACTAACCTACAGTTTGTGCTAGCCTGGTACATTGTTCACGTTTTGCAAGTCGAATGGACGGCTTGATTGGAGAGATATTAAATCATCCCCGCAGAAAACCGGTAGAAAATGTCGCTTGCGTTTTGTTTCGCCGTGGGCGTGAGTGTCCCAAAGGCTAAACGAAAGGATGGGATTTAAAAGATCGGCAACGCATATACTCTTCTCTTGTTTGATAGCTATTCGCTTACCAGGCGATCTGTCGCCTTTCATTCCATATAAGAATTAATAAGACACACTCAGAACATCATTCACTCATTGGTTCTTGTCATGCTTTTTGGAGCTACTTAGGACTAATAATTATTATGATCTTCTTCTGTAAGACAGATCTCGTTTAGGTCTGGTCGGTCTAGTCTGCATCGCGCTATTGTTTACCGTTTGAAATCAAATTCAATTCTGCTTTGGTTGTGATTCAGTTTCGGTTCGGTTCCGATGCGTCTGATCAGATTTCAGTATCGCACTCTCCTTTCAAACGTAACTCAAACTCAGACGAAACTCGAACGAAACTTTCGATAGACATTAGGGATGCGAACCTAATATTTGTGTAAATATCAATGATTTTAGCATAAATGAGCATTGATTTTGCTTGCGCACTCGCACTATTTGCTTTGTGGTCTATGGGTGTTTGTCAATGACTTCACCGAGGCCACCATAGTTAAAAGAAGAAGTCAGTTGACATACTTCGTAGTTCGTTATAGTTTTCAAAGACGCAAGGTTGGTGGCACGTTGGGTGCCGCTTTTTAAATTAGGCTCTTGTTCATGCTTTTGAATGACGGTACCTTTTAAGTAACATACAATCGGATAACGTAAAGGCATTTATTTTTATGCGATCACTTAAATTTTCGCGTCTGGATACAGCTCGAGGCTATTGTTGTATCAAAGTTAGAAATATGGATATCGGTAAATTCATTTTTACCACATATTCTCAACAATTTAACAAACCAAAACAAGAAACGTTTCAGAAACGCGTGAGAAAAAGTAGCATCGTATCAACTTTTTATTTTGACAGCGTTTGCGCTTGGGCTGCGGTGCGGCTGCGATCTAATTTTCTGTCAAAACGTTAGCGCGATACCGAATCATCAATCAATCATTAAAAAAATCGAGAAACGTTCACTTTTCATTTGCGGTTCAACTGAAAAAACTTAGCGTGATTGACCTGCTGGTCTGGTCGAAGTTTGATACATTTGTACTCACACATTTTATGCTGCGAATCTTGGCAGAATAGTGTAAACTGTGAACAAGTTTGTTTTCGCAGAGCATATTAGCATAGGTGCCCAACTAACTTTGAATAACCTGAAGGAGCCGTCGAAATATTGGTCTTTCTTGTATCAAAAAAGGGAACTTGAAAGGGTTAATAAACCTATAATGTCGAACCTGTACCCCGTGGTCGGTGGTCGGAGGCTAGAACTATATGATCCTTAAGGCCTGGAAAAATTCAGAGCGGTTAAAATTTAACTCTGAGCTAATACAATAGAGTTGAAAATCGAACACACAAGTGTCGGGTCAAATGTCAATGTCATATATTATGACAGCTCGACACTCGACACTTCCATTTTCAACTCTATTGTAGTTATATTTTAAGTGCACTGAATTATCACGGGATCGCCGGATTCCGGATCATATTAAAGTCCCAGTCTTAATCTAAGACGGTAATAATATAAAAGAAAAGCTCCCCACACCGATTTCGGTGACGGTGGCCGGTTACATTGAAATCGGTCCAGCTACGCAGGAGTTATTTTATAGTGCCCAAGTGACTACGCAGTACACACTCTCTCTTCCTTTACTCTCGAAACCCAGTGGGACGGACAGACCAACACGACTGGCGAGAGATCAGGTGCAGGTCCGCCTTTTTACATGCCCATCCGCGCATGGATCATCTTTCTTGTCAGACAATCAGGTGATCAGCCTGCACTGTCCTAACCAAACTTGGAAACAACATTTTTTGTTGTTCCAATGCGGGAATCGAATCCACGACCTCCGAGTCGAGAGCCAAGCTCTAAACCACTGGACCACGGAGGCTGTTGACCTAAGACGGTTACTCAAACGGCAAACCCCATAATACAGGTATTATTCTCTTAGCTTAATCTATGGTTTGATTTTCTTTTAGCATTATCGGCCAATGTTTACAGGAATATGCCAACTACTAGTGCAGTTGTTTATAAACCATGACCTGCTTATTATTATTTATTATTATGTGCTTCTTGTACCTAGACAAAACAAAACAAAACACAATATACCTGGGGCTGCATACATAAATCTTGTGCAAAATCATAGTTTGTAAGCATTATATGTATAGTATCGACAAAGTTCCTCCTCGACCAGTTTCTAAACATTTTCCTTTGTACTGGGACGCCTCAAAATGTTTAAAGCGGTGTGGCTGCGACGACTGCAGACGTGGTTTAAATTAAACTAATTTACACGTGAGTATGTGTGCCAGCGCCGCTTTTTAGGGTTCCGCAATACTCAAGGAACCCTTATAGTTTCGCTCTGTCCATCAGTATGTCTGTCTGCCTGTACGCGCTTATAACTTCTGTAATTATGAATATAAATGGATGAAATTTTGTAAAGTCATATATGTGTATAGATCTCAGTTTTGGCATCATAAAACAATAATAATTTTATATTTTAGGGGTGGCTACCCATAAAAGTGATGTGGGGATGAAATTTTTTTCGTTCTACCATCATCAGCATCATCGTTAAATAGGTAACTTTTAAAATAAAGGCAAGGTTTCATATATTATGACGTTTTTACAGATTTTTACAGACATAACACATGCCGTCACAGCTCGTCGCTTCATTCTCGGGCGCGTTTCTGGAAATAATGCACTAAACTTGCTGTATTTTCGTCATTTTTGGTCAGATTAAAAAAAAAAATTCACAGTATATACTGATTTTTTGTCACCATAAGTCTGCATACCACACAAAAAACATGACTGATCCTCATTACAGAGAGAGTATTTTCTGAGGCCATCTTAATTTGGTTAGAAAGACGAAACCTTTTGACAATTATTGTCTCTTGAACATAATATTGTGTTTTGTGTGTGTCTTGAACAGGTGAAAATTCTGAACATAAAAAGTAACTGTAGCATGATGCGGTGCTACAGGAGCGTATTTAGTAGGATACGTAGACTGTAGCTTGTAGTTGTAGTAATCTACAGTTATACAACATGGCAATTGGCAACTTGTCCCCATTTTGTCAACATGTCCTATTTTTTTTTATTGTTATATGGATTAAAAAATTTTATTTGCCCTGCAAAATAGGATAAAGATGTTGCTCGCTCGCTTTTAAGTTTAATATACAGAACATAATTTAACATTTAGTAACTACCTTTTGTTTTACGCTTTTGCTTCTTTAAGGTGCAAAGTCATTAAATAGGAATTGATAATGTTTTGACCTGCAAAATAAGAAAATATTTTTAGTCGCTCGCTCCGCTCGCTTGCTTTTAATATGCAAAGTATATTGCAATACCTATGTTCCGTTTTATGCTATTGTTTATTTTTCCAAGTATACAGTCTTTCAGATATGGATTTTCTTAACAAAATTTAACTAGTAGGTAAAATTAGAAATAAAATTTTGCTCGCTCGCTCTGCTCGTTCGCATTTAACTAAAATATATTCTACACGTAAAGAGCTTAGCGACTTAGCGATCAGAAAAATCATATTTTAGGCTGGGTCTAATGATCCAGAATCTCCACTGAAAATGGAACCCTACTGAAAATCAAAGTGTCAAAACGATAGAGCTGAAAATCAAAGTGTCAAGTGTCGAGCTGTCTTATATGACATTGATATTGGACTCAACTCTTTTGTGTTCGATTTTCAATAAATTTTGACATCTATTGTATTAGCACAGAGTTCTAATTTCAATGCTCTACATTTTCACCGGCGTTCCGGATTCCGGAGCATATAGTACTTTCATACGATCCGTTTTAAGCTAAAAAAGGATAATTTGTAAAGAGACAAGGGTCGCCGCTAAGGTGCAGTTTTTTTTTGCTGTCCCGATTTATAGTACTTAATTCCGATTTCTTATGACTTCTGTCCCGGTTTTAATCAAAACGCACCTGGCAACACTAGCTAGGCTTCAATTGCCGCGGGATTTCTTTTTTCGCGTACGAATTTGGCAACATCTAGCTAAATTAGGGGAACAAAAAGGCGGCTGACAGTGCCAGTTTTTTCAGTGGGGTTAGCGGGAACAATTGACAAGTACGTATTCGTAACGTTATCTAAAGAGAATTGTATGAAACTTATGACAGCGCCCATACAGTTGACATTCGATAACGTTACGAATACGTGCTTGTCAATTGTTCCTGCTTGGTCTACTGGTCACACTGACAACTCACAAGATATTTAGTTTATTTTATAAGTATTTCATGGAATACGATAAGGTATATTGGAATATTATATTCACACTTCATAGCATATAAGCAGGTAATTAGGCATCGACATAGACTTTCTTTCTACGTGAAAAAAGATGCGTTAAGAGAAAGGGGCTTATTCCGTATCGAACCCCTATATTTTAACCCCCATCCTACGTAACGTCGTAACGAGTTTCTTACGCCCTTCAGTTGCGAGTTTCTTACGCTGGTTCTTCTCGGCGGGTTAAGGTTGAACCGGTGGTAGCTTTTTCTGTTGACTTTTCGAAAAAAGCTTGATAAGTTCCATTTGGAAATAACAAAAAATCATTTCATTTTATTTCATAACAAGGGGGTTGAAAATCTAGGGGCTGAATATAATATAATATACCGAGTTAGGGTCAATTCATACCGAATATATATAATTAAAATAAATAGCGTTCCATTTTCAAGATAGAGCTATTTATTATTGTTATAGCGGCAACAGAAATACAATATCTGTAAAAATTTCATCTGTCTGGGTACGATGGGTACGGACTACGGAACTATGGACCCTAAAAATACAGTGCCGCGTAGTGTACTCAACTCATATTATGTGCGCCATTTTACCCATTTCTATTGAAAACAGTCAAAATTTATGGTTTCTAATATGATGAAATCAGATAATAAATGTAGCCATTTTAACATTTACAGCCTTAAATAAACATTGTCTTGGTTATTTTTTTACGATAATAGTAAAATTAATTGTAGATTTATCCGAGATCGCAAGGTTAGTCAGAGCTACGTCACTGAAAATGATTTATTATGTTTTTGATATGCTTTTATTTCTATTACGATATCTAAGCATTATGTCAATTTTCGTCGTAATCCAAGGTGGGTACTGATTACTAAGTACAGAAGTTCGATTCTGTAAAACGATACACCGCTTTTGAGACTCACTCAGTCGAACGAACACACTTCGAAATCATACTCATCTATCTCATTTTACTTTGGTATTCTTTAACATGAGTTTGGAAGTTACTTTAAATACGTATTTTAGGTAATTAACGCAATTTTAACACTCTTTTACCGCACGTTAAGTTATTAGTTTATTACTTTATACTCAAATGAACTGTCTTGAGTGTTTTAGTCATGTTTTAATACAAATTTACTCTTATCTCGACACCACTTGAGCAACTTACAAAATGACAAGTGAAATGAGCTTCGAAAGTTTCAAAGGAGATAGGCAAGTCGCTATACATTTACTGCCTGGTAATTTAAATACGAGGCTACAAAAAGTATTTTTGTAAGTTGTACTTTATGAACATAGGAACAAAAAATCAATAATATTATACATCAAACTCGGGGGATAAAAGATAATTGATTAAGTAAATATAACCTAATTTATTGTTGTAAATTAATAACTAGTTTGTTTGGAAACGCAATATGCTAACCGATAAATGATAGATATCACTTTCACGTTATGAAAACCAAAAACGTAATAATTATTTTTCGTAGTATATAAATATAAATGGTATAGAGGGATCTATTTCACACACCAAGTAACATTTTTTTCATAAAACTAGTACGAAACTGCTGAGCTATAGAAAAAAAAATAACTTTATACTCCAATTAAAATAAATCCATCTACTGGGGTACTAGATGGAGCTTTTACGCATCAAATTGACAATTTACAATGCTGTAAATTGTCAATTTGAGGGCACAACCATAGACTATATAGACTATATCATGAAAACGATTACCACAGAAAAGTACGTATTTTGTACATGAATTCTTTGATATTCGGAGATTCATAACTTTTTATTCCCAAGTAATAAGTAAGTAAGTAAGTATTCCAAAATATAGTATTTTTTTTATATATTAAGTTTTTAAGTACTATAAAACCGTATATTATGTTCAAAACTTGGCCGCTCTTGTTGAAAAATCAGGCAGGATTCGCCAGTGTCCTTTCCGCCTTGAGAGGGTGGAATTTGCATACAGAATACCAAACTCATAGTTCATATTATGTCAAAATATTCAATTGAGAGGGTTCGTCTCATTTCCGCAATCGAGAGTGAGGCGCCACCAGCGCGTTCGAAGTTTACAGAATACTAATTTGAAATGTCACCGCGGATTCAGCTATCGAGATACGAAAACGGTCCTAGAGAATAGCACTGCAGATAGTGCAACTTATTTAAACATTTCAACAAAATTAGTGATTTAAATTGTTTTAATTAACATCATGCATGCAAAAGCAAAATAAATAATAATATATTATATTATGTAGCGTAGGATAACCTAGGGCGCGATGGACCGACGCTTTGAAAAAGATAGCTGCCAGCTGGTGCCTGGCAGATGGATGAGGGCTGCCCAAGGCTGGGATGGTTGGAACATAGAGGATGATCTACGTTCAGCAATGGATGGCAACAGTCTGATGAAATTAATGTTACATTCACGTAATATTTCTTATTCACGTAAAACAAATAATAATTATAGCCTACCAGTTATTATGTCGTTTGTGGGCTGTGTCCTAGTTATTTAACAATGGGTGATAATTTAAATATTTGTCTGTATTTCTGTAGGTTTATTTACATACTCTTGCCAGTCTGTTGGTATGTAATTGTAACACTTGTTTTACAGAATTCTTAATATACTAAGTAGCTACCTAAGTAGAATACTTATGTAAGAGAATAATAGGTAATATTAATCCCACCCAAAACATTTTCATGTCAGATCTCATGTAGAACCAAGCTTCTGAGCACAGCTTCCGATCCACAGTCTACTCTACAAGCCTAACTCCACAAACTACACCTTAGTCAAAATATTATGTGGCCCCAGATTAATTACGACAGTATTAGGTATTAAGTAGGTTTTATTTCTTCGACTTAAATATATGTGAGTATGTCAACGTACAGTAACTATAATTTTCTGTGTATTAATTTACATCGAATGACGAATATACCCATGTACGGAGGATAACAAATTCCCCTTATGTATACTAGCTGTTGTCGGCGGCTCCGCTCGCGTGAATATAGTATTCCTCGGCAAAATTGTACCTTTTCGGGATAAAAAGTAGGCTATGTTTTAATCCAGAGCCTAAACTACTACCATACCAAATTTCATCGAAATCCTTTCTGTAGTTTTTGCGTGAAAGTGTTACAAACATCCATTGATCCTGACAAACTTTCACATTAATTATAATATTAGTAGGATTGTATACCAAATATTAGCTACGAGTAAAAGATAGAAGTTAAGTGGGCTACGTTTCTGTTATATTGATCTTGTGGCATCGGTAATCTGCGGATATTTGTAGTTGAGTAGGCCATTCGGCCATCCTGGTCCTCTATGAGGGCGTGGGTTCGAATCCCACTTCTGACACCATGTAGCGGGCTACGACCTCTTGATATGTAAGTCCTTCTTACGCTTGAGTGGTGATGATAATAATACAGCAGCAATTCTTATATTCTCCTTTATTGGTGCTTAACACAGATACGTATTACATATGAGGTATGTCTAACACAAATACGTCTACAGTCTACACTGAGAATGCCTTTTAGTTATACGAAATATTAAGTAAATAGGCTTTGCTCGTGACATCTGTCAATATGACATTGACAATTACATCTCTTAAACTTACGGTCATTATGCAACAGTCATGTCACATGTGGTCGATAAATGTGTTTACTTACTTGTACCTATTGCTAACATAACTTACAAAGTAATCTGAATGATGTTATAATATAACGATAGTTAAATGTTTGCTTGAAGTTGAACCCACTAAACTATGATAAACTAAGCGTTACAAAAGCTCTCATTATAAGAAGTAGCTGTATCTATTTTTTTTATTAAAGGCAAAATAGACTCTAATAACATTTTAAAGTATTATTTATAAACAATTTAAAGTATTTTTATATCTTTATCGAAAAAGAAACACAGACTAAATATAATTTAAATTTTTCATCGATCTTCGTCTAACAACCAATTAATTATTTGTATAGTATCTTGGTTTATTTCAGATGCACTAAAATACGCCTTAATGCCACAGCATACAGTTCAATTTCGCTTGAAACTGAAGATCAAATACAATCTCATAATGCACGTTTCTCTATCATGGTGATGCTTTGACGTCAATTGCCCTGAAATACTGAAAGGGCAGCACTCGACCTCGAGCTTCGAACTTACTGGGCTATTTTTGTTTCGTGAATGATTGAGAAAACATTATATTATTTAACCGTTCTTTGTCCCTCAAGAGGAATAGTCGCAACATGGCCGGTTTTGGAGACAAACGTGGCCACCATTTTTTTTGCAACACTCCGTGAACGAACAATTTTTGTTGGCTTTAACTCATTTTCGAACACCCAAACTCGTGACTGGTTTTTTGTTTCGGGTTCGTACGCATATATCCAGGATTCATCACCTGATACGATGTTGTATACAGGATTTGAGGATCCTACGTGGAATCTTTCGAGAGTTCTGACGCACCAAGTAACGCGAGCCGCTTTTTGCTCTTCACAGAGCAAATGCGGTATCCATCGGGAAAACAACTTTTTTACACCTAATTGTTCATGCAAGATTATTTGTATTTGACTCATGCCAATGTCTAAAGTTGCCTGAATTTCGAGGTATGTCACATGTCGATCTTCCTCAATCAGCTTACGCACAGCATCAACGTTTTCTTGGGTGACTGCAGTTTTTGGACGACCTTGACGGGGATCATCACTGAGCTTGACACGTCCACGTTGAAATTCAGCAAACCAGCGATAAATTGTGGTTTTGGATGGGGCTTCATCACCAAATGCAGAAATCATCCGGTCAACACACTGTTTTTGTGTTAAACCACTTCGAAAGTCATAATAAATCATCGCTCTAGAATTTTCTCGAGTCAATTCCATTTTCTCAACGACTAAACAAGTTTGACAAGACCTTGTGACAAGACCGAGAATCTTTTTTTAAATAAATAAACGGTATTCGATTTTTAAAACCAAGGAGTTTTAAATTAAAAAGTTTTTAATATGACAGGAACAGTGGAAATATTCCATGCCCGATACTTTTAGTGCAGCCCTTGTACTATATTCGGATGGATGTTAATAGTGACTCTTACTTTACAAAAACTTAAGCTATAAAATGTACGGAAACTAAACCCAACCACTGAAGTAAAAATAACTCCTTTTTTTAATGATCTCTTGTGTTCACGTTTTCAAATAAGATTGGTATTATGTACACTTGAAACTCTGGGCAATAAGAAACGAAAAATTTTAATTTTACTTTGCCTGCTACCTCAAATTTTGTGATAATTGATAGGTTGGGTTGAAGATTATTTGTATGTTTGTATTGAATGTGTTAAACACTAAAATGTTATGGTGATAATACTATATTTTAAGTCAATAGAATATTTTGTCTTTAGAATAAATGAAACATTTTATTAATTAATATATTTTATTCAACAAAACATATTTAAATATCATAACTTGTCTTATGTGTAAGAAGAGCTTAATTTAATTAAAAGCTCTTTTTTGAGGTATCTCAATCATGAAAATTCTGTTATTTAATAAAACAGTTGAAATATGCCTAATAAAAAATCTAAATTTCACTACTAAAAAGTCTGTTTTAGAAATAATACAAAACAATTGGAGTTTAATTAGAAACAAATAGACGTAATCAATAAAAGCTCTTGTTGAAAGAAAGAATTTCATTAAAGTATATAGACCTAAAAAACACATAAAACAACCATTTATTACTAAAATTAATAACAATAAAGTTGATTTTTTTTCTTGTGAAAATATAAAGTTAATGAGTTAATCTAACAATTAAAAACATAACATACATTATTTACAAAGCAGGAAATTGATAAATTTTCAAACTTTATGTGGCGTTTTCTTAAAACTTGTTATTTTGCATTATGTCACTTTAATTCTCAACGAGCATTATCTTGTAGTGCTAGAGTAGTGGGGGAGTGGGGACGGGCTCCATACAAAAATGCCCCTACTTCTTTGGCCACGTGATTAAAAGTCGTTTAGACAGTAAAAAAACAAAGAAAATATCGAACAATTATTAATAGCCTGATCAATAGAGGTCATATTTGTTATGCTATTGACCTCACACAATTAGGTGATTCACATCACAGCTGAATTTTGCCTAAACGTCTTTACATTAAAAAACAGTAAATCCTATGCCCCAATGTTCTGTAATTATTGTTTAATGCAGAATGGTATGCTAACATTTGTTTGCCACAGGTCGTTTCTGAACTCCGTAAAGAGAACTGCAAGCGTCGCATCATCCTCCATCACGACAATGCGAGTTCTCACACCGCGCACAGAACAAAAGAGTTTTTAGAGCAAGAAATCATAGAATTATTAGACCGTCCGCCGTACAGCCCCGACCTAAGCCCTAATGATTTCTATACTTTCCCTAAAATAAAGAATAAATTGCGTGGTCAGAGATTTTCATCACCATAAGAAGCTGTGGACGCCTACAAAACGGCCATTTTGGAGACCCCAACTTCCGAATGGAATGGTTGCTCCAATGATTGGTTCCATCGTATGGAAAAATGTGTCAAATTTCGTGGAGAATACTTGGAAAAGCAATAAATACATTTTTAAATAGTAATGTTGTGTCACTTCCTTGATTCCTGAAATTTTCAGTGCCGCCCTCGTAGAACTTAATATTATAGTAGTAGCACACTAAAAATATAATTATAGACATATGTAATTTAATGTATGGTAGTAGGGTTTTATAATTTTAGAAAATATTTTCATAAAAATCTGTGTACTAGTGGGGAATTCATTTTTATCAATTTAAAACTGTAGATCTTTCTTTTTATAGTCACATAAAAAAATCTTTGGAAAAAATATTTGATTAGCGAAATTTGTGTATTTTTTTTTTCTCTTATTTCCCATATCGATCATGGTAAATTCCTTCCCTGTATACGAAGTTTTGTAACAAAATACATTTTCAAAGGGCATTATTCTTACTAAGCTTGTATTGTTCATCCACAGCAAATGTAGGATGTAAGTCTACGTCACTCTCTCTTGAGCTCTTGTTAGAGATGATGCTAGAGGTGGATCTAGAGCTGGAGCTAGAAGACAGCTCGTCTGATGAACTACTGTACGATGAGTCTCGTGATTTATTGCAATCGTTGGTCCTATTATTCCTGAGTTCAGTGATTTTTACGAAGTTACCATCTCTTGTATGCTCTTATCTATTCCATCTACATTGTATGCCTAAAACAAAATAATAATATCTCAGAACAAAATTATCGTATTAATATTTTTATTTAACCGCCACATATTTTATTAATTAAGATCATTATGATCATTATGAAATGGCATGTAACTATGTATCTGAAGAGTGAAGAGTTTTCTATAACTGATGGACTGACACATGCTGATATATATTATTTTCATTGCTATAATATGTAAGTACTATATAAAAACATTTAGATAACTGTAAACTGAAATTATATTTTATTGATCGTGTGGAAAGAAAATTATATTTGAGCTATTGAATTGTACATACCACATCAGGGTTCTCTTGGTGTACACTAGATTGGTCAAAGCTTTCTTGAGTAGGTGGCTGAATATTTTCTTTAGCCATTCTGCAAATCTTTAAAAATTATCATCATACAATTTATGAGTAACTCTCTTAAATTTATAAAAAAAGCGTCATACCAAAATAGGGTCGATACTAAGAGATTTTTCTGAATAATTTCGTTCAGAACCATTTTCCTGAAAGAAAAACAATGAATAGATAGGTAAGTAACTATAAATTAAAAGGTGGTTTGAATTTTATTAGATAATATTGAACTGACCTGTTTTTGTTTTAATTTATGTTAATAGTTTCTAAAATAATTATATTCTGCGCTTCTCTTAATTTTTTTTGGTAACTGGGCTTAAACTCTGTATAAAATTAGTAATGCAGCTAAACTGTAGGTAAACATTAATAATTCTCCTAATATTTTATATCTTTAAACATAGATAGACCAATTTTCTAAACAGTCAACTAGATTTCAGCTTATTTATTAAATGAAAGACTTATTCATCATAAATTTCGACACATTAACATTAATTTAATTTCTAGAGAGGCCGATTTAACAATTCATTATTTGTTTTTAGTTTAACACGGACTCAATTCTGATCAGTTCACAGTTACAAGTACAAAACTCAGAATTAAATAGACTTAACACGAAAAAGTGTCCCTACATTATCAAACTTCGTACAAACACACTCACCTATGTTTTAGCTTGTAGAGGTTATACAATGCGCTTTAGGTCTCTTCCTTAGCAAATATGCGATAACTTGCTTCATCGACTCGTGATGCATTACATGTTGTGTCTCTCATCCATTGAAAACTGATAATACGAAAATGACCGAAGTATACTTTTTTGTCCTTTTTACACCAAAATTAGCCAGTCTTTTAATGTGGGTCAATGAAAATACCAATTTTAAGTCATTCTATGATTATAACTCAAAAAGTAAAATTTTTGGATTAGGTCACTTCAATTCTGAATGAGCGATTATTTATTGTGTATCAAATGAAAGGGCTTGAAAAGTGTGTAATTTTATTGTATGGCAAAAATCTCTAAACCATGGGAGAAAAAAGTAAATGAGGGTTAAGGGTTAAAAAAAAAATTAAAAAATATCCTGTATTATTGCACCTTGTGTTGCTAGTATGGAACAATATCTGGGAAGTAATGGTATAAGGCAAACTTCAGGAAAATGTTGTATTTCTATAAAATTCCGCATATTTTTTTGAAGAAATGTATGGGAAAATAATAAAATGCTGAAAATAAGCTCGAATGGTTCAATAATAGAGAATGTTTTTTCTCACAATCTATGGGTTCGAATCCTAGCTAGGAAAATTGAAATATAGAGATATATAATTCTAATGATGCAGTGTAAGTTTTCATCACTTCGGACTCGACATTCCGTTGTGCTAAGTTGCTATTCCTAATTTGTTTTAGACTTCTCTTACAACGCCCAGAAGAATGTACTTAATCATTTTTGATTTTTTTTCTATACATAATCGTTTAAAACTATTTTTGCTATTTAATTGTATGTATTTTAATGTAATTGTTTGATCTGCATCATTAGATTTTACATAAACCACCTTTCAGGACAGGTTTCGAACCCACAGATAAGGAAATAAATACATTCTTTAACAATGCACCATTCGATAGCGTCGATAGTAAGAAACAATTTCCAGAAAGTAATTATTTGCGATACAGGGGAATTTTTTAATTTTTTTTAAACTTTAACCCTCATTAACTTTTTCCTCCGATGGTTTTTTCACTTTCACTTTCATTTGATATGTCTTGTAGTGCTACAAGGGTGGGGACGTTTTGGCCCTTCTTCTTCTATGCAATTGATTTTACAAAACGTTATAATATTTTACAGACAAGAACCAACTTGAATGTTCCGCAATTCGAGCTAGATTAAGTCTGGTTTCTATAATTAGTGGATCAACGGGGCGTTAGAGATGTTTTTACCCTGGAGATGCCCTGTCCTTACGCCAGTAATGTAAGCCAATGTTGAAGAACAGACGATAGAGCGTTGAATGAATTAAATACGCGCTGAATTAGTAGAGCAAGGTCAATCTGGTATCGTTACCTCGTGGTTTTACAAATAGATAAAATTATAAAAGTGAGGTTATAAAAAGTTGTAGCACGTGACTATCGTCCATACTATACGTACACCCCTCTTCGCGGAACCTCATGGCGTAATCTATCAGGGATCTAGCCTCCAAAAAAAAGGTTGTGGTCACAGCCAACCAAAAATTGGCCACGTGCTACCACTGGGGTACGAAAACTCCTTTTTGTAGCTTGCAGGGATCTACAATCAATAGACACGACCATCACCAAAAGCTACTGTTATTATTAGAAGGCGTCGCCGGCACTCGCATGAAACCAGAGCGCATAAAACATTAACTTATATTTAACAACACGATAAACGCAGTACAGTATTATTATATGATAAAATATATTTTTTTAAAGTTAAACAATCTTTTTAGTCTAGATATTTTAAAAAAATCTTAAATTTTAAAACATAATTTAAATAGAACAATAACATAAGTGGAATAAAAAGACACTTAAAGGATAATAGTAGGTCACGTCTACATTGTACGTATTACTTAATATTAAAATTAATAAAAAAAAATAGTTTAATTCAATATTCGTTGACTTTTTTATAAACTAGAGCTTTATTTTTTAAAATACCTATTTAAATAAATAATGTATTAGATCCTTACATATGAAATTGGCGTTTTGTCGTCGTGGCCACTTTGACCTCAAATATCTCTTCTTCTATCTATCTTCTTTGGTTAGGAATTCCAATTTTAAATTTATACCGCTATTTACTCATGCATTTGTGTTTCGAAAACCGTAATTCATTTGTTTTTTCCTCTCTTGGTTTTTTCTTTGCGTCACTCTGTTTACAAAATGGAAAACTTGAATTTTCCATTTTGTAAACAGAGTAACTTGAAAAAAAAAAAAATCGAGTACGAATGCTGCAGAAACGGATCGAAGGATTAATGATGTGTATGGCGGCGGTGTCGCTTAAGAAAACACAGTGCGATTTTTGGTTCCAACGTTTTCGTTCTGGAAATCTAGACCTGCAGAACAAGCCAAGTGGACGGCCGGAGATCAAAGTTGATAATGAAGAATTGAAGGCTATTGTGGAAGCGGATCCATCGCAAAGCACGTCCGAGTTAGCTGCAGGCTGCGGTGTTAGTGATAAAACTGTTTTAATCCACTTGAAGCAAATTGGGAAGGTGAAAAAGCTTGAAAGGTTACATCATGAATTGAGTGCAGCAAACCAACACACGCGTTTTGACTGCTGCGTTACATTACAAGATTACTCAACCGGCACAATAATTAAGGGATTTTAAATCGAATCATTACCTGTGATAAAAAGTGGATCCTGTACGATAATCGGAAATGCTCATCGCAATGGCTGAACCCTGGCGAACCAGCCAAAGCCTACCCCAAGCGAAAATTGACTCAAAAAAAGTTATTTGTGAGCGTTTGGTGAACTAGTGCCGGTGTCGTTCACTATAGCTAAATCTGGCCAGACGATTACGGCAGATGTCTATTACCAGCAACTGCAAATCATAATGGAAAAGCTAGCTGCTAAGCAACCGAGGTTGGTCATTCGCTCTAGGCCACTACTGCTTCAGGACAACGCTAGACCACACACTGCCCCACAGACGGCTACCAAATTAGAGGAGCTTCAATTGGAATGTCTAAGACATCCACCGTACTACCCGGACCTTGTTCCAACAGATTACCATTTTTTTCGAAATTCGGATAACTTCTTTCACAAAGTTACTGAAAACATCTGGAAAAATCCCGACTTAACACGTAAAGGCCGCGTCACTTTGACAGCTAGAACAAGCAAGCGTCCTGCGATAATATAATATAATATACATACAATACTTCGTCTTTTTTTTTCATACTTTATTTCAAACCTCAAATAAAGCAACATTTATGTTTCTATATAATGAAATTTGTTTAATTTACGTAGGTTTATTTACATTATAATTTATACATAAAATTTAAATACAACAACAACTTATACTAACAAGAATTGGAGCTAAACTAATTACAATTATTATGCAAAATATCTGACATAGAACATGACATAGTACACGTTTGATTACTCAATAAACTGTAACTGGGACATAATGATAGACATATTTTTATGTTTTTATACAGTTCAGGATGTTAATATAATAATAATTAAATCTTTAATTTACAACAATTTATACAATGCACAATGAGGGTGCTCCCTCATTGAACCCTCCGAAAGTAGCCCTTTTTTGACGGTAATTTCTTACAAAAACAATCATAGTAACTAATCTACTTATTATTATCCATATATTACCCAGTCTTGCCATAAATACTGAAACAAAGAAAAAAAAATCTATTGCAAATAACATTTCTTACTTTTACAGTGTGTTAGTTTAATACAGAAATATAAAACAATTTATAATATAAAAAGCTTATTCGAAGTGGTCTCCGTTGGCTGCAATACAGTCCTTTAAACGTTGAGGCCAGTTGTCAATAGAAGCACGCACTCTTTCCATTCTTCACTGCCAATCGTACGGATTGTTTTAGGAACTCCAAATTATCATGGCGTTTAGAGCAAGCCGTACTCTCTAAAACTGACCATAAATCATAATCCAGCGGATTAAGATCGGGACTAGACGACGGCCAGTCTTCAGTTCTGATGAAGTCCGAAACTTTCGTTTCCAACCAAGACTGCGTAGATCGAGCTTTATGACCCGGCGCCGAGTCTTGCCGGAAGGACCATTCTTGGTTATTGAACATGGTGTTGTTAAGGGGCTTCACTACCTTCTCATTAATGGTATCTTGATACACTTGTGCCGATGTTTTGATACCTTTTTCACAAAAGTATGGCTCAGTCACTCCTTCATAGCTAATACCCCACCAAACCATCACTGAAGTCGGATAGTGCCCACGTTGCACTCTGTCGACTAATTGGGAAGCTTTGAGCATAAATACGGTTATTTTGTTTGTTTAAATGTTGCTCAATTATAAAAAAAATCTCATCCGTAAACAATTTTTTTCTGTGATCTCCCTTTGCGTACCGCTTCAGTAGTTGTTTCGATTTTACCACCCTATTCTTTTTTAAATTATCAGTTAAGAAATGACCAGTACGTCCCTTATAGGCTGCAAGTTCTAAGTCATCTTTTAAAATACGCGACATGGTTCTAGGTGCTATCTTCATCTCCCGAGATAAAACCTTTTGCTTTCGGAGAGGATTTCTTCGAATTTGTAGCGGGCTTCGACCTCTTGATTGTAAGTCCTGATGTGTGTCTGAGTGGTGATGATAATAATACAGCAACAATTCTTATATTCTCCTTTATTGGTGCTTAACACTGACTACGTATTACATATGAGGTAAATGCCTAACACAATAATATACGTCTACACTATTTATAGCCTTTTGGCCAACTGAAATAAACAAACTAAATAGGCTTTACTTCATGACATCTGTCAATGTCAAAAATGACATTGACACTTACTTTTGTCAATATGCAACAGAATTCTTTCCCTTACTGCTTTGACCACCTTTTTCGTACGAACACTACGTGGACGACCAGATCTTTTTCTGCCACAAACAGAGGAGGTCTCATTGTACCTATTAATAGCCCAGTACAAAAACATTTTACTAATACCAAGCGTATGGAGAGATTTAAAAATTGCATTTGGCTCCATACCTACTTTGTGTAATGCAATCACAGCAATTCGATTCTCTTTATCACCCCACTCCATTTTAATATCGCAAAATATTGTACAATGTATTGGCGCCAAAATGAGAAAATCCAATGAACAATCATATAAAAATGACAGATTCCAAATTCAAATGTAATATTTTGTTTATTTTTAATTGTTACAGTATTTATGGCCAGACTAAGTATACGCCTAGAATCTAGAATACATACTGTTCTAATAAAAAGTTCAATTCAAAATGCATTTTACAAGAAAATCATCAACTCAACGTGAATAAAATATCAATAAGAACGTAAATTTTTCGATTGATTTTCCGAAGTAATTTATAGTAGAATTATGGAAAATACGTAGTATACGCATGAAAAACTTAATATTATTTACATTAATGTTAAAATTATGTGGTACAAACAAAACACTTACAAATGAGAATACATGTCTATGGGCGTTAAAGGCGGCAAGCGAATAGACGCTTGAGAGGTTATTTGAATGCTAAACTATTTGAAAACTATAAAAGAAAATACTATAGGCTAGAATGAGTGCAATAGTAAACCACAGAGAAAAAAGAAAGATAGCTATAGACAGTCGATGCATACATCTGACCGGATATTAGCTGAGATTTTGTTGTCTGCTGAAGTGAGTACTCAATGAAGTCGTCTGCCGTGATCAACATAAGTTTTTAAGACCCTAATAAATAAAATATATCAATGGCAGATCTGGTCAATTAATTTCAAATTTTTTTTTTCAGCACTTTCAAAACTGTCTGCCACTATGCTAAACACACGATAATGGACTGCCATTGTTGTCTTTAGATAATAATAATAATATATTATCAAATTTCAAAACGGCAGACGTGGTCAAATGCATTTAAAATTCGCCAAAAATCGATACCTGTCTTACCTGAGCGCGCCCGTCCGTCACTTTGGGCTTAGTGACTCCTCTCATGTATGGTAGGTATAGGGGCCTCACTGTACAAAATCCCAGGTCTGGTCAAATACATACAGGTAGCTTTTCACTGGCTTTTAAGCTATTTATCTTAGGCTTATTGACAGACGGACAGGCAGAAGAACGGACAGCAAAGTGATCCTACAAACATTTCTTTTTTTCTTTAGAGGAAGGAAACCCTTAACATTATTATCTTACATGATTAAACGGTTTTACAATGTTTTATAACAACGAAAAATTATAGTCATGGTATGATAATTTAAAAAAAATTACATGTAAGACACTGCCTCATGATTCCACTAAGTAACGTTTTCTATCCGCTTGCACGTAACATTACTTAGTGGATATGACGAATCATCACCTTAAAATATTTAAGTCAATCAATTTATGTGAAATATGATAAATAGTTTTGATTTGTGTTTTTAAAAGTATTTAGGAATAAATAAAAATAACTGACATAATAAATAGTAATGCACATAATACCTACAGTTAATAAGACGTCCTCAATGGAACAATTTTAAGCACCCTCGCATGTCACGACATAAAGTCAAGACATATGGAATTTCACTGTGTTATTTGACTAGATATTCACACACCATTGTAATGGTAGAATGTGCATGTACTCTCATCAACATCAGTAACTGTAAACCACCATTGCAAAACCACATTCACGTGAATGATTTGATTTGATTTGATCGTTGGTTCTATGCAAACAATCAATATTAATAAATGTAATCTGGGGTGTCTGTAATACACTGTAAAGTTAACAAGGTGTAAGGTGGACATCCTAAATTACGCCTTTTTTGTATATTATATTTTTGCGAATATTTAAAATATTTGCAATGTCTTTATTGATTTATTGATTATCTCTTAATTGTTTATTTTTCCTTGTATACAATTGCTAACTTTGCGATTAAAACGTTCAGCGGTTGCTAGGAAATTAAATGTTTATGTGAGTGGACACCACTTTTGGTAGTGACCATCTTTTTTGAAAAACGTCCGTAGCGAGCGATGCGAGCGAGCCGATTTTTTTTTTGGCATATTTTGTTTCTGGAAGGCTTGAAACTTTGAAAAATACTGGGCATAAAATCAGCTGCGGAGTAAAATAAATTTTCCATATCTATGAGTTTAAACTTTAAAGGGCTATAATAGCCCTTTAAAGTTTACAAATCCTGGACCGATTGACACTAATAAGTAATGACGGCCATTAGCACCGGCGCGGTGCTGGAATTATAGGCTGGTCGGACGGAATGACCCTTTACGCGTTGAAAATATTTGATTTTTTAAAATTATTTTAATATATTAACTAGAATTGCCTACTGGGAATATCACATTTTTATAAAATAAATTTTAAAATTGACGATTAAGGATACATAAATCTAAAATATTTGTGTATCGAAGAAGTAAGAATCTTTAGATTGACGCGATTAAAAATTATACGCAAATAAAAAATATTGTCCATTTCTTTCTCGCAAAATGATTTGTTACGTCACAAGCTGCTACCGCCATACATTTTGTAATGACAAATGTATGGCAGGTGCAACTCGTGACGTCACAGGCCGATATATCGCTCTCTTTCATATTGTAAATTTAAATTGTTAGTATCTTCGTTATTTTTTAAGTTATACGAAAATGGGTTCTAGATTGTTTATTAACATGTTGTGTAACATCGAATAAACGAAAAAATTTTTTTTATGCAATGTACTTATTGCCAGCATCAGACAGTTAGTTCGGTTTCATAACCGAAAAATATATAAAGTATACCGAATAACCGAATATACCGAATAAAAATATCTTTGACAGTACAACCAAGGCAAATAAATTATTATTTATTTTAGAAGTGACCCTTATATCATCGGCATAAAGGTCCTATTAGAGGTATATGAATATGGATTTTAGATTTAATACATATACTGTCAACATAGAGTGCAGCCTACAACGCGTCAGATTCAAAAACTATCGTTGTCTTCATTGTATAATATTTAAATTCCAATAAATATAAAAAAAAAGAAATACGAATACAGCGCCCTATCGATATCAACCGGCTAGGGCCGTAAAATAATGACGTCACAAATCAAATAGGGTTGTGGGCATGCCCACACATCGCATATACATCCGCGCTTGAATATAAGGCCGTAGAGCCGGGGAATAAATTAGCTTACTTTACAAGTTTTTAACCCATTAAAGCCTTAAATAGTAACAAGGTTGTCACATGACAGTCGTCCTCACTGTTATTTACTTAACTACTGTATGTTTCCAGTTAGTTATTTTAAAACAATACTCAATAGTTAAACTTTTAACCCATTACTGGGCTTTAATTTTATTTATTCGATACTAATACTAAAACAGCTTATTAAACTTTTAATCTAAAACAAAATTTTTAGAATGATGATGATGATTTTGCAAAATTCTGCGCATTTTATAGCGATAAACATAAAAAAAGATTAGGCAAAACAGATACGAATGCGACCTTGATATATTTACAACGCAAGCAGTTGTATAATTTGATAATGGCAATGTTTGGTATTTACTTTTTAATTATGCAATAAAAGATAATTGCTGACAACTGTAACACACGTGGAGCAAGTGACTAAAATAAAAGTGATCTTAAAGAAAAAAAAACCGGCCACGTGCCAGTCTGACTCGCGCACGTAGGGTTTCGTACCATTACACCAATATTTCACATGTTTACTTATTATTCCTTTATATTTGTAGGACGTTTTCCAAGTAAACGCATTTTTAACCGACTCCCAAAAACGCGGCGGTTATCTGTTCGGCTAAGTATTAGGTCTTTACCTATGAAATTGCCGTTTTGTATGAAACAATTGAAACGAATTTTTTTCATGTATTTTTTATTTGTATTAGTCGAAGTAATCACCCATGCAATCAATGCTTCTTTGCCAACGCAGTGGCAGTTTATTGATGCCCTTCTTAAAGAAATCAGCTGGACTCCCGTCCAACAAATTCTTCAAAGGCATTTTGTACTGCCTCTCGGGTATTGAATTTTTTTCCCGCCAAGAAGTAGTAGTCTGTAGGCGCAAGGTCTGGCGAGTAGGGCGGATGACGGAGAGCTTCCAACCCCAGTTCTTGCAACTTGGAGACCGTCTGCTGTGCAGTATGAGGTCGCGCGTTGTCGTGCAGGAACAGCGGAGACGAGCGATTGACCAATGCTGGTTGGAAATGTGCCAGCTTCTCCATCATTGTGTTCAGTTCTTCACAGTACACATCTGCAGTAATGCTCACCCCGTTTGGTAAGAAGCTGTATGAATCACACCGGCGCTAGACCACCAAACAGTGACCGTCACTTTTCGAGGGGTAAGTTTTCGTTTAGGGCATTGTTTAGGTGCTGAACCAGGACCATCACTTTTCTAGGGGCAAGTTTTCGTTTAGGGCATTGTTTAGGTGCTGAACCAGGATCCAACGAACTTGCTGAGCGCTTGCGGTTATCAAACAGAATCCATTTTTCATCGCAGGTAACAATGCGGTACAAAATTCCTTCATTTGTGTGTCTGTTGAGCAGTGCAAGGCACGTCTCGACGCGTACTTCGTGCTGGCGATCATTGAGTTCGTGGGGCACCCATTTGTCAAGCTTTTTTACCTTGCCAATTTGACGCAAATGGACCAATATTGTTTTGACGCTAACGTCGAAAGCTGCTAGTAATTCAGCCGTAGATTATGTATCATCAGCTTCCACAATCGCCTTCATTTTTCAGTTCGAAATTTCCATAACGGAAGCGAGCAAACCAATAACAGGTGGTGCGTTGGTTTGTAGTGTTAGCTCCGTAAACGTCGTTGATGTTGCGTGCCGCTTGTGCCGCGTTGCTGCCACGACGGTACTCATATTCCATAATTACTCGAATTTTTAACGTATCCATGATGACGAAAAAGATTGAAATGCGATGAAAATGTAACACTAATCAATAAACAAATGACTACTTTTGGAAAAAGAATTCCATGATTTTAAAATAAAATTAATTTGAAATTAGAATTATTAGCCAAACAAAAATTATTTTGATTTGTAATGGCCAGTACTGCAGAACGGCAATTTCATAGGTAAAGACCTATTATTTAGGTATATAATTTTTTTTTTGTATGTTCAACGATTACTCCGCCGTCTGTGGACTCATTTTCAAAATCCTTTTTTTTCTGCAAAGGTTACCTATAATCCGAAATTGGCACCGTTGTTAGCTAAGTGGTGACTTGATAATGGGCATGGGATCCATGAGGAATCGACGGAACTCCTCGAAATTTATATGGACACATAATGTAGTGATTTCGACTTCTTCTGTTATTTTTGACGTGACGTGTGTGTTTCCATGCGTGCGTGTGTATGTGGTGTGTGCATCGTAGCTTCCAAACGGATGAACCGATTTGAGCTAGTTTTTTTTTCGAAACCTGACGTGATCGAGTGATCTTAGCTATTACTCATTATCATCAGCTCTCTAGCTGCTTGACAATGACGGGTCTACTTAAAATTTTTAATTTTGTTTATTGACCGAGTATTTGTAATATGTATGGCGTGTGCAATTTGTATTAAGTAGTATTCAGTGCTTATTTATTTTGAGGGCATTCCGTAATACACAAGGAACCCTTATGGTATCGCTCTGTCCGTCCGTCTGTCTGTCTGTCTGTCCGCGCTTCTAGCTTCCGTTATTATGAATATAAATGAATGAAATTTGGTATAGTTATAGATTATGTATAGATCTCGGTTTTGGAATCATAAAATAATAATAACTTTTTATTTTAGGGGTGGCTCTCCACATATGTGTACAGTGGGGAGGAAAAATATTTTTTCATTCTACCCCATTGTGTGGGGTATCGTTGAAAAGAGATTTTAAAATGAAGGCAGAGTTTGATACATGACGTTTTTACAAAGTCAACCATAAATTTATTTATTTATTTATGAAATACAGTCATAGGCTACAAACTTTATATAATTTAGAACAATTTCAACAATATATCTTAGATTAATCTGCAGTCCAATTATAACTGTATACAGATTTTATTGAACACTTATTTATTTCCTTTAATCTTCATAAGACAATAATTAATGTTACAATTTAGATTAAGCTTAATTGAGAAAAAGTGTTTTACTACTTAAGTACTTAATAATGTAGTTGAGCTTACAATTTATATAGATTATTTCTGAATTCATTAAAATTACTGAAAAAACTAATCTACCTCAGGACATATTGCGTTATATTGGTTGCACATTAGAATGTGCTTGTTAGCAGACTTTTCATGGAAACATTATTGTTACTAAAGGGAATATCAAATACTTTTGGGTTGCGCGCCGATCGAGTAGGGACTTTAAAATGTAACTGGTTAAACAATTGAGTGCCAAAGATACCATTAGCTATTCTGTGCAATGTACTTAAGTCACTGACTGTCCTGATCTGATCTGATGAACTGATCCATCTCCTTCTCTCTAGACTCGTCACTTTAGCTATCTTCCATAGGCTTGGAAATGTACCTTCATCAAGGGATTTTTCAAATATAATAGACAGCGGAGTAACCAAAATCCCCATTTTTTGAAGCGTCAATATTTTGCATAATTTTTAAAAGTTCGTTTCTCGGAATGTGCAGGTTGCCGACGGGGTAGCTGGATGGAGGGAATTTGGGACTGTATGACGTGTACGTGACGACTGTATGTATGTATGGCGACAGACTGAAGAAAAATGACTTGCAAACAGATCAACTATATCTTTGCCCGTACTAGCCGTTTTGTTACAATAATGCATAAAACTCGGGATGTTATTTGTCATCTTATGTTTGATCTTGGTGTAACGCCAAAAAGCTTTGATGTTAAATTTGAGATCGTCTTCGATTCGAGTAATGTATTCTTTAAAGCAGTGGTTAATGATATTTTTAGCTCTAGCTCTGAACATGGAAAAGGTACCTATCGTAATGTCTGGGATTTCCAAAAAGTTTAAATTTTGAATAAGCTTTGGATTTAGTAAAGTGTTCTGATAAGGCTTTTATAGAACCAAATTGGGTACTTATTACTAGGAACCCTAGATTTAGGGGTATGTTAATAATATTTTTGAGTAATCGGCCTCCAAAGTGGTTTATAAGTTGGTCCCCCTCTGGCATTTCTAAACTATAAGAGATAGAAACTTGTAAGGTTCTATGCTGATAGATCATGCTAAACGCTCTTTAGGAAAATTATTATGAGCGAAATCGGACAATAACTTATGAAGTAATTCAAAGAAAACCTATTGCGCGTTGATAGTTACGGAACCCTCCTTAGACATGTCGTGACATGTTATTGGTTAGGTTATTTAACCTCAAAAAAATTTAAATCGATAACTGATGATGTTTTCGATAGCGTGCGGAGACCCCACACTTAAATCGAGCGCTCACTTGAGACACGTCACACGTCTCAAGACAGTCTATTCACTAGCGCATTACAAAATGTATGCAGATGTGCACACTTGAAACATAACGTATCATAGACGAAACTGTCTAGGAGCGACACAATTGTCTTAAACCTGTGGGTGTTTTAGTCATTCAGTCAGGATTGTCTCACATAGACAATCCTGTTTTAGGACTCTTCTAAAGAGTCTTTTTCGTATGTCTAGACTGCCGTGTGCCAAGTGAGCGCTCGCCCTACAGTGTAGGCCCTAAAACCCTACTTACGAAAATAGGTGTAGGCCCTCCAGTGCAGGCCCTAAAACCCTACTTACGAAAATAGGTGTAGACCCTCCAGTGTAGGCCCTAAAACCCTACTTACGAAAATAAGCGTCAAACCTATAATAATTAACTGTTAAATTATATGTCGATAACGTTCGATTCGTTTATCAGGTTTGCCGTTTTGCCAATGATCTAGCTGCGTGTGCGCAGATCGAAACTATTTTTGGACGTGACCGATCGCTGATAAGGGAAAGAGGTGTCGCAGAGCAGAACACACGTGTATACTACTGCTGGCGCTAAGCTCTCTCCTCAGCAGGAGAATTTCCACAGGTGTATATTTTGTTCAGTTCAAATTTAATCTAATTGTAAACAAAATGATAAAACTCTACTGAATTAGGTAATGTTTCATTATATTTCTTTATTGTGCGGTAAATACCAAATAAGTGTCATTTAAATTGGTAGCCTTATATCGTTCTACTGTTCTTTTTGTTTACGTTAAATTGGATTTGAACAGAGTACATAGCTTTTGACAGACTTCGTGTCTAGTGCCAATATATTATTAGATTTTTCCAAACATTAAGCTAAATTCATAACCCATATTTCTGCGAAGTCGGATAAAAATATCTAAACACGGGAGAGCGTCGCGGCGTCCTTGCCTTTTTACGCTACTTTTATGTGAACTCTGTATGGGACATGAAAATGAGTGAAAACACTTATAAAGGACATTGATCTCACCTTTATTGTCATAGGAGTAAGGTATAAATTGCACCGTCACGTGACTATACAGATTTGATTTTTCTTTTATTTTTGTCTGCATTGTAGGCTTGAAGAGGTAAAAACTAAAGGATACGTGGATTTTTCAGTTTGAAAACATTGTTTCAATAGAGGCATTGCAATTTATTTGCACCCACTCGTATGTTCGATATTGTAATATCGGACCAAACGCTCCGAGATTCCGATATTACGAGTTCTTTTATCAATGATTTCAAAACTAAAGATAGGCTATGACGTACATTTGACAGAACAATTCTTCATACAAGAAAAACTTACGCCATCTTGGTTTCGACCATACATCAAATGTCAGCCATTTTGATTTTATCATACTTCAAATGTCAAAATGCCCCCAAAAACTCTAAAAGTGAGGCCATTTAAGTGGAGACAGTTTTTGCCTCAACATGCCTCGTCTATAATAATATATATACACTTCCATGTGTTTTATTATCAAAAAAGTAAATAAAATCAGACGATTAATTCAACAATTATTTTATTGTCCGTTCCCACAATTAGAAGGGAGAAATATTCAATCAGTTTTTATTATTTCCTTTGTGTTTCTTTCTCACAATAACTTGGTAAAGTTCAATAGAAATAATAATAAAACGGAGGGTTTCACGTAGGGTTGAGGCTTGAGTGTGTACGTGAAAGCAGAAAGGATATAAAATGTTATATTTTTATTTTACTATTGAAACATCTATTATTATTATTAGATGTTTCAATAGTAAATTTATTAATTATTTTATTAATTCATTATTTATTAATAATACTATTATTTTGATTCTTTAGAATTACGTCCATAGTAATTACTGGTGTAACTTAATTTTATTTATCACATATTAATTATATTATTATGTAGGTAATAAGTCCCAGTACTCATTTCATTATGCATTCAAATGTCAAATATTATATATAATTGGATAATAATAATAATTAAACACTATGCAACATTAATCATATTTTTGTCCTATTTCATCTATATAATTATAATTTATATATAAAAGGATCTCCTCACCGACTGACTGACTGACTGACTGACATATAGACGCTCGCAAAGCCGTATCAGCTGGTAAATGGTAGAAATTTAGCCAGTAGTTTTAATTTACAATGTAGACACTAGACGCGCACTAAGAAGGGTTTTTGAAAATATCTACCTGAACAGAATCCCCAAAAATATCTACTAAATGAAACGAGAGTATCATCAGTAGATTTGTATTCCAATTTGACTGTACAAACTACTCCCTGCCTTATATACATAACTCTCAGTGCTTTGATAGCGTGATGTAGAAAACATTTACTGACATCTATTATAATATAAAAGAACTAAACATTTAAATACCCTTCAGAATATGACTTAAGAAAATTTCAAATTTATAAAAATAATAAAACCTAAAAGAGGTTTAAACATACCGGCCGCCATGAACGGCCACGTTCATTATAACAATTAAAAACAATAATAATTATTATTAAATGTTAATATTAATTTAATTTAATTTAATCCATTTTAATTAATATTACTACAACTAACCTTACATTAAAACATTGTAATCACATAAACTTTAACTTGAAACTGACATGGATTTTTATCAAATGCATAAGTTCATAGAATTAACTTTTTAATTGAACTGAACATACTGCATAAAAAAAAAACTTATAGTTATAGAGTATAATTATTCTCTATTTACTGTTCTCTACTGGTAACAAAATAAGCTTTGATACTGGTCTTTTAATTGTATGACCTTTGTATTTTAAAGTAACAACTCGCGTGAGTCCGTCCAAACCAGGATACTTTTCTATTACTATCCCCAAAAGCCATCTCGCAGGTGGAAGATCATCCTCCTTTACTAATACTATGCTACCTACATCCGGTTCTGAAGTTTGATCAGTCCATTTGTATCTTTGTTGTAGTTGAGTAAGATACTCTTTGGACCACCTACGCCAAAAATCTTGAACTAGACGTTGTGTGTAATGCCACCTTCTCAACGTGTTAATGTTGGAGTTTTCATAGTTCATATCAGGTACTAGAACTAAAGGTTCCCCCACTAAGAAGTGTCCTGGTGTTAAAGGGTTCGGATCATCTGGACTGTTCGATAATTGTGAAATGGGTCTTGAGTTAAGACATGCTTCGATTTGAACTAATATTGTATTTAACTCTTCGAAAGTAAGAGTACTATTACCTATAATTCTTTTCAAATGATATTTGGTAGACTTAATGCCTGATTCCCACAACCCTCCAAAATTAGGAGAGTGTGGGGGAATAAAATGCCAACTAGTACTGTTTGTTGCCATCCAATCTTCTATTTCGGTAGTAAAACTGGATTTTTCCGCTTTATATAAATTAGATAATTCTTTAGCACCGCCAACAAAATTAGTGCCGTTATCACTCCATACCTCTGCGACATGTCCGCGTCGCGCTACAAGCCTTTTAAATGCAGCTAAGAATGTTTTTGTTGTCATATCTCCCACTAATTCTAAATGTATAGCCTTCGTTGCCATGCATATGAATAAACAAATATAACCTTTAATAGAACGATTTCCACGTCCTTTCGTACAGCGGATATTTATGGGTCCGGCGTAATCTACCCCGCATTTATGAAAAGGTCTGTCAGGTGTTACTCGTGATTGTGGTAGTTGACCCATCATCTGTTGACTAGAGTGCGCTGAGTGTCTCACACAAATTATACACTTATGTACAATTCCCTTAACAAGACGTTTAGCTCCTATTATCCAATATCTACTTCGTAGAAAATTGAGCATAATTTGTGGTCCGCCATGCATAGTCTTCTGGTGAGCATCTGTAATTATTAATTTGGAAAGTGGAGAATGATGTGATAAGATAATAGGGTGTCTCATTTCAAGTTCTACTTGAGCACTCTGTATTCTACCGCCTACTCTGAGGATGCCAACTGAATCCAAAAACGGATTTAAAGAGGTGATTTTACTTTTTTTACTAACTTTATGTCCTGTTAAAATTATATTCATTTCCTGTTGGAAATGTTGCTTTTGACTTAATTTAATGCAAGTAAGTAATGCTTCATTAATTTCTCTTGCTGTTAATTGTGCACTAACTTTTTCTTTTTCGGGTGACTTCCAGTGTTTTACTCTACGACAGTAAGAGATCACTCGGGTAAGTTTATTTAATGATGAATATCTTGATAGTAAATCTATACTGTTTTCATTCGTGACCATATGACTTTTAATCTCCGTATGTCTTTCTTCTAAATGTATATTTTCTATGTTTCCTAATTCATATTTAATATATGTCATGTGCAGCCAGGCAGGTCCTTGAAACCAGAGTTTATTTTTTACTAGTTCTGACGGTAAGAGTCCTCGTGATGCTGGGTCAGCTGGATTATCTGAAGATATGACATGAGTCCACTGATTTCTATTCATTGCCGTCAAAATTTCAGAGACTATTCGCCACAAAAGTTTTCCATCTATTGGGATGGTTACTGAGCCACGCCAACACAATCGATGAATCAGTCCAAGCATGTATATGATTCTTAGATATTTTCAGTACCTCAGAGATTTCCATAAGGATTTTCGACAGCAAAACTGCACCACACAATTCCAAACGTGGGATTGAAACTTGTTTTACTGGAGCAACTCTTGTTTTTGAGGATATTAAACTAACCTTTATTTCTCCAGTGGTATCAATGATTCTTAAGTATACTACAGCAGCATATGCTGCATTGGATGCATCACAAAAGCCGTGAAGTTCACGAATTTGGCCATCCGTTTTCCAATTATTCCATCGTGGTACTCTTATATTAGTAAGTACTGGTAAGTCCTTATAGAATTTTTTCCATTCTTCTAATAAATTAGTAGGAACTTTCTGGTCCCAGTCGATCCCAGCTAGCCATAACTTTTGGATGAATATCTTTGCCATTGTAATAGTTGGTGCTAACCATCCAAGAGGATCATAGAGGCGTGATATGTCCGAGATAATTTTCCTTTTAGTTACAGAACTCTGAGGAAGAACATCGACTGTGAACCGGAAATTGTCAGAGTTTCTATCCCACCTTAAACCGAGAATTTTTATCGTTTCATCTAATTTAGGTTCCAGTTTAAGGTCTGACTCTTTTGAATCCCCTTGTATCTTCTGTAACAAACTTGTACTATTACTTGCCCACTTTTGAAGCGTGAAACCACCACGATCAAGTAAATTTGTTACTTCTTTATAAAGTTGTACTCCTTCTTCTTCTGTGTAACAACCACTCATCATGTCATCCATATAATACTCATTTAAAACTGTATACACTGCTCGAGGAAACTGAGAACCTTCAATCGTTGCTAAGTGTTGAAGGCATTTAATTGCTAGATACGGTGCAGATGAAGTTCCAAAGGTAACTCGTGTGAAACGAAGATGTTGTAGTTCGGCCTCAGGACTATCTCGCCATAGTACTCTTTGGGAATCTAAATCCTCTGGTGCGACTTTCAATTGTCTGTACATTTTCACAATATCCGCAACTAGAGCAATAGGATAGCAGCGCCACCTCATAATAAGATGACGAAGTTCTGGCTGAAGCCTCGGCCCCACCAACAGTTCACTATTTAATGATATCCCATTTGAATCTTTACAGGATGCATCTACAACCATACGTACCTTGGTTGTTATTCTGTCTTTCTTGACTATGGGATGATGAGGTAAGTATACTGCTTCTTTATTAATATCACAGGTATCCACGTACTCTATATGACCTGAATCTTTGTATTCATTGAGTACATTTGTATACTCTACTCTTAGCTCAGGATCCTTTGCTAAACGTCTCTCTAAATTAGAAAATCGTTTTTTGGCGACTTCTCTTAAGTTGCCCTGTAAACAGCGCGGATTATCCGTTTTGTACGGTAGTCTTACTATAAACCTTCCTGTTTCATCACGCTTTACTGTTTCATAGAAGAAATCTTCACATTTCTTCTCTTCAGGAGTTAAAATTTTCCTTGTACATAATTTTGGTTCTGATTCTAACTCCCAAAAACGTTTGAGGAGCTCGTCCTCTCCGTTATCATAACATTCCAACTTAGCGTGATGACAATGCCTTATTTCTTTTGATGTTTTTTGTGAACAAATTTTTCCAGATAAAATCCAGCCCAACATTGTGCGTTGGGCAACAATAGATTGAGATGGACTTTTTATTATACCTTCAAGTAATATTTGACTGTAAACTTCAGCTCCTAAGAGCAAATCGATCTTACTAGGAACGTCATAAGTAGGGTCTGCTAATTCATCTACAGGCAACGAAGGCAATACTTGGACCATTATTTTATTTGATGGCAACAAATCTGTAATTTTTCCCAGGACATGAGCCCTTACTACTATACTGAAATTAGGGTCAAGGCGTGATAACATCTTAACTATAACAGACGACTTTGAAGTCAAAGTCGTCTGATCACCGCCAAGCCCGGATATTAAACTAGTACCTGGTACCTTTTTTAGTGCCAACAATTGTACTGTAGACTCCGTTATAAAGGAGGTCTGAGACCCCTGGTCTATAAGAGATCTCAACACAACTGTACTATTCCTAGTTGATTTTACTTTTACTAGGGCGGTAGCCAGTAGTACATGCCCTTGAACCTCAGAATAGTGACATGTAGTAACTACTGGCGGAATTGGAGACTCGTTACTGTTTTTTGGAGATTGACTATTTGAACTAAAAGCTTCATCAGGTCGTGAAGGCGGTTTGTATACTTTTAAATGTAGTAGACTGTCTTGCTTTCTTTTGCAATAATAGCATTTGGTTGGAACTGTGCACTGGTACGTTGAGTGTCCCGCATTTAATTAGTTTGTGCGAACTCACGTCGTGTCCCTACATTTTCCTTGACAAACTTCTTACAAGTGTGAATCTTATGATTAACATTGCAAAACTTACAAACAAGGATGGCAGTTGCAATATGTGAAAAGCTCGGCCTATCTACTCTTGAACCTTTGGTATCCAGAAACTCCAAAGACCTAAATCTGCTTTGAAGAAATTCTTCAAACATACTAAAACTAGCTACCTAGTTTTAGTATGTTTGAAGAATTCTATTTTGTCCTCATTTCAGGTCTATTTTGGCCTCACAAACCTTTTGTTCCCAACGTTTGCGGGATTCTGAATCTAATTTAAGGGATATAAGGTAGATTATTATCGTATCCCAACTGCTAGTATCAATGCCTATGTTCCCCAGTGCATTAAGGCATTCTTTGGTATTGTCTAGTAAGCCTTTAATAGCTACTGCCGACTCTGTGACTATAACCTTTTGGTTGGTTAACCTAGCTAGAATATTATTTGATAAGTATCTCTTATTATTATATCTAGTTTCTAACTGGTTCCAACAAACACTATAATTGTCAGCGGTAGTTGGCATATATCTTAAAAGCTGTTCGGCTTCACCAGTGACACTGCTTTTGAGGTAGTGAAGTTCCTGACATCATCAATGCAAGAATTTTTATGTATTAAAGAAATAAATAAATCCCGAAAGCTAACCCATTCCGAATATTTCCCCGAAAATTTTGGCAAACTAATTTTAGGTAAACTTGCTGCAGGCTTATCATTCGCAGTTGCAACTGATTCCTTAACACTATTTACACTATTAACATAATTACATAAAGCATTTTTTAACAGCGATTTGTAATCAGTGTATAACACTTCAGCCTGCTCGTACAAATCATTCGTAATGTAATCAGATTTTTCTAGGTCTTTGGCTTCTACTTCTAATATAATCGTATTATGATTAGAAGTAAATGTCTGCCAGTAGTTTTCAAGGGTTTCTAATCGGGTCTCTATATATCCTTTATTTAAGCGCTCTTTCGGCGACTTTTTAAAATTTATTTGAGCCTTATTAATGTTGCAAATTACATTTTTCTGAATAACTATTGCCTCCATATTTGTGCTCTTTGACTATGTCCAGTAACTACTACTATTTTCGGAACTATTCTTCGGAAAAAACTTATAATAACTTTGTTCGCAATTCGCACAGCACTATATTATTCTTGTTTTTTATTTTTTACTTTTTTCACTATTTGTTAACACTAGGGAATAAGGATTAAAATTACTCACTGGGAACTTGTGTACTAATTGTTAGTGAGTACCGGCTCGGCCTCTTGGAGTGAAGATCGGCACCTGTTCCAGCACCTCGGGTTCCTCTGCTGCTGCTGAAGGTTCTGTTCCAACCACCAGCCTCCGGTTGTTCCTCGTCCGGTCGCAGAGTACCTCGCTGATTTTCTTCAGGTTGCCAGTCTTCCTCCAATCTTCCAGGGCCCCAGATTTTCCCCAGGATAGTGCACAGGCCATGATGATTATTTATGACATCGAAGGACCGTGAACAGAATCCCCAAAAATATCTACTAAATGAAACGAGAGTATCATCAGTAGATTTGTATTCCAATTTGACTGTACAAACTACTCCCTGCCTTATATACATAACTCTCAGTGCTTTGATAGCGTGATGTAGAAAACATTTACTGACATCTATTATAATATAAAAGAACTAAACATTTAAATACCCTTCAGAATATGACTTAAGAAAATTTCAAATTTATAAAAATAATAAAACCTAAAAGAGGTTTAAACACTACCCTTAAAGAGGTGAAATAGGGGTTAGGTTAAATTATCTAAAGGTTGAATCGAAAATCTTAAAATTTGCGATGTTTTTTTTGAAAATTGAGATTCATGCTGTTAAATACATTTCATTAAATACTTGGTTGGAAAGGAGAAATAAGAGTAAGTCTCAGAATATTACGAGGAAAAGTATGTAAATAATTTGAAATCGAAACCTAAATAAAATAATGCCCACATTGCCAAAACAAGAAAGTTTTTTTGTATGGTGATATTCGTAAGTAGGGTAACCTAGTGAGAAAAAAAAAGTATCAGCTTTCATTTTATTTAAGGATTCCATATCTAAATTATAACTGCGACTTCGCTGTCCGTCTGTCTGTCACCAGAATGTATATCATGAACCGTGATAGCTAGACAGTTGAAATCTTCACAGATGAACAATGATGTATTTCTATAATGCCGCTGTAGAAACAAACACAAAAAAAAGAATAAAATAAATATTTAAGGGGTGCGCACATACAACAAATGTGATTTTTTTGCTGTTTTTAACCCTTCATGCGCGAGTCCGACTCGTACTTGGTCGGTTTTTTTTCTCCTTAATTATTCTGTAGACGGCTTTTTGCGTCGCGTTTAAAACGAAACAGAGTTAATTAAACAAAAAAAAATGTCCATAATATGGCAGTGCAATGCCCAGAAAAAAGGAAAAGGGATCCCTCAGGTTATGACAGTGATCTCTTTATTACTCAAAGTATGACATAGATATATTCACAGACAATCAATAAAATGAATTTTAAGGGCTTATGTATAAACAAATACAAAGTTTGGATGGAACGGGAGTTTAAATTGCTTTAAAATATAATAATTTGTACTCTGCAGTAAGTACCTTTAATATACAAATGACAGATCATAGAAGACATAGAATTGAGGACGGTTTAAAGCAGTTCACAATTATCTAGTATCGATTAGCGCCAACCTTCGCATCTAGGTCACAGCTGACCGGGGGCACTGACCCCGCGATCAACGACCTGCACCCCTCGCTCCTTCACTTTCGCTGAAACCGGGACTTGCGGTTATGTCATTTACAAAACTTAAGATTGGCATTAAACGCTAGTTTTAATGGCATTTATTATAATAAACAGCTCTTATAGTGTTGATCTGGGACGAAACGAAGTAACAAACATCACCTCATTAGTTCTACAATTTAATGATGCTACAAAATAGCCACTGAATTTTAGGGAGATACAAGTGCGTTTTGTGGGATACTGGACACTTACAGCCAGACAAATGTACCATATTCTCATTATGAATGTGGGGGAGCAATGCTTCGGCGCAAATGGGCCGGCGCGACTGGATAAAAACCACTCACAGAAAACCGGCGTGAAATAACGCTTGCTTTGTGTTTCGCCGAGTGAGTGGACAATGAGGCTACCCGAGACCCGAGGAGGGTTGGCGATTTTAAGGACCAGGAATGCCAGTGCGCAACAACAGAGGAGTTACAAGTGTAACTCCTTTGGTGTTGCGAGTGTCCATGGGTGGCGGTAAATGCTTACCATCCGGCGATCAGTCTGCTCGTTTCATTGCATAAAAACCATCCGATCTATATTTTCATAAAAAAGGTTGTCTTAAATGTTTATTTTTATGACATTTTATTTTGATAAACGCGTTGATCTAGTTCTCGACACGCACACGCGCTCACGAGGACGCACGCGCGATGCGTACGTGCGCTCTCGCGCGTGGTCTTCCCTAATTGTAAACTTGTATCAGTGGAATATTACTGGGCTGATTAGTGCCCTTATTACCTGCTAATACCTTTTTGGTGCTTTTTAACAATTACGATGTCAAAAATGGGTCTATGGTTTTTGCATTATTATTATTTTGAAAAAATATTCTAGAATAATAGGAAGTTTTCAATTAGAAACTTCCGAAACTGTATCTCCATTAGTAACACCTAACTTAAATTTAAAATGACCCAGGCGCGGCGACTTAACGACGAGTTAAAATAATATAAGTATTTAATAATTACTTATAAATTTTTAACTCTTTTTTAGGGTTACGTAATACATAAGGAATCCTTATAGCTTTGCTTTGTCCGTCCGTCTGTCTGTCTGTCAAATTCATATTTTACGGGTGGCTCTCCATACATGTGAAGTGGGGATGAAATATATTTTTTCATTCTACACCATCGTGTGGGTTATCGTTGAATAGGTCTTTTAAAAGTCTTTTTAAAGGTATTTTTGCTGATGACACTTCACTAATTTTTAATGTGAAGCAACGAAAGTCAAATTATGACGAGGTAAATAGCGCTCTCCCAAAAATGGTACATTGGTTTAATGTTAATAATTTACTTTTAAATTCCAATAAAACAAAATGTTTAAAGTTTAGCCTGCCAAATGTTAGGCAGGCACAAACCAATGTACTGTTAAACGACGAGAAAATGAACTCAGTGAACACCACTGTATTTCTAGGAATAACTTTAGATTGTAAATTACAGTGTCCCCATATTGCAAATCTGGCAGATAGGCACAGTTCTGCAGTATATGCAGTAAAAAAATTTGATAAATTTCTGATGAGGCCACTAGTTTATTGTTATTTTCATAGTATAATGTCATACGGCATCCTTCTATGGGGAAGCGCTGCGGACATTAACACAATATCTGTGCTGCAGAAGCGAGCTAGACGTTCTATTTATAAGATGTCATGTTTTGAATCTCTGAGAGTTTAATAGGTATTCTGACCGTCGATTCTCAATACATTTTGGACAATGTGTTGTATGTCAGAAAGAATCTAAATAATTTAAAAAAAGCAAAGCGACAAACATTGTAGAACATACTAGAAATAATAACAAGTTAGAAATACCGGTGATCAGAGTTAGCAAAGTAAGTAAATCTTTTAAAGGTCAATGTATACATACGCCTTTACAATAGAGTCCCAGAGAAGGTTCAAAATCTTTCCATTAATAAATTAAAAAAAGTTGATAAATAACGTTTGTGTGCTAAAGCTTATTATAAGGGCAGTGACTTCATTAACGATTGCACACTTTGGGAATAAGATGACCCCCTGCAAGGCTGCTTCTATGTACTTAAGTATGTTCTATATACTTATTACTTCTGTTATATAGATAAAGTTACTACATTGTAAAATTTTTTTTTTGAAAAGTACAATTTTCCCATCTTTTTGCTGAAAGGGGCACGCACGGGGCCCGAGTTACTTATGCCGGTTCTTCTCGTCGGGCTAGTTTCCGAACCGGTCGTAGGCAACATGTAGACCGACGTTCAGAAAAATGGGGGGACGAACTTATAAATCACTTTTGGGGCCGATTACTCGTAATCGGTTGACTTTGTAAAAAAATCATGTGTGAAACCATACCTTTATTTTAAAATACCTATTCAACGATACCCTACACGATCGGGTAGGATGAAAAAATATTTTTCATCCCACTTCGCACGTACTCGTATTCCCTAAAATATAAAATTATCATTATTTTATGATGGTAAAACCAATATCTATACATAATCTATAACTATACCAAATTTCATCAATTTATATTCATAATTACAGAAGCTCGAAGCGCGGACTGACTGACAGACGGACGGACAGAGTGAAACTATATGGGTTCCTTATCTATTACGGAACCCTCTAAAAACGTCATCATTCAATCGTTTGCCTGTTTTTTGCGATACAAATGTGACGTTTATAACAAATAGTTATTAGTAGATAGGTTATTGGAACCGGCCGTTAGACATGTCCGGTCCGCGAGTCAGAGGAGTGCTGCGCGCGTACAACAGTAGCCATAGACCATACAATCGATAGGATTGAATGTGATTTGTATGGTGTATGGTTGTTAATATTGGAATAATATTACCGACCTCCAAAGTAAAAGCAGTAACTTTCTTAAAAATTCACTGAAAAGTATGAATTAAATTTCTTCTTCTCGAAAATTCTTATTCTCGAAAAAAAAAAATTATTCGTCTCGAAATAACTAGTTCCCCTTTGAAATTCTGCTAAAATTTTACTATTTCTCTACTCAATCTTCTTATTTTTGAAGTCGGTATTGATCAGTTCCATATTCACATAAACATTTCGTCGGTCGGTTATACTTCATCCAATCGAACTGATCAAGCCGATTGGACGATAGATTGGATGGTGTATGGCCTATATAACAAAACAAAGTAATAATGTCTTGGGTCAATTTACGTGTATGAGTAGGATTAGGCTCGTACTTGGCTCACCCTTACTTTTGAAATCATTTTTTCAGTTTTATCACTAACACCGCAGCCTGCAGCTAACTCGGGCGTGGATTGCGATGGATCCGCTTCCACAGTAGCCTTAAATTCTTCATTATCAACTTTGGTCTCCGGCCGTCCACGGCGCTTGTTCTGCAGGTCGAAACCTCCAGAACGAAAACGTTGGAACCAAACGCACTGTGTTTTCTTTTGCGACACTGCCGCCACATCATTAATCCTTCGAGCCGTGGAACTCGTACTCGAAAATAATACGATATTTCAAGTTTTCCACTTTGTAAACAGACTGACGCAAAGAAAAAACCAAAAGAGATTAAAACAAATTAATTACGGTTTTCGAAACACAAATGCATGAGTAAATAGCGTTATAAATTTGAAATTGGAATTTCTAACCAAAGAAGATATATTTGAAAACAAAGTGGCAAGGACGACAAAATGCCAATTTCATATGTAAGAACCTAATAGTAGAGTCGGGTCGAAAATAACCATTAAAATTTAAATTAAAAGCGTTCTTATGTTTGTTGTAAAAATGGACGGATCATTATTATATTATTGTTAAGGACAGCGGCCTCGCAGTTGACACATAGTGAGTGCATAATATAGGAACGCTATAATATATAGTGCATAATGTTTTTAAAAACTCTAAGAGTGAAAACTATTGAGAGAATATCAGTAATATTTCTGAAAAAAATCATGGTGGTACTAGATGTTATGAACATTGAAGGAAAACTATAACATCTTATATAACTTGATTAGTTCAGGAGTTACAGAGGCCTAACTGGTAAAATGAGCTTCCTTGGAAAACTTCGTACAAAAATAATGAAATAATAAGTCGACTACGGAGCCCTAATCTATGCGTGGCCTGAGACGTATCGTGCGCACAAAAGGAAATTGCTCGGAAACCGTACATTTTGCCGCAATAGAAAGTAGCCTATGTACTTCGCCGTGGTATTCTTTATGTATGTGTCGACTTTTATCCAAATCGGTCCAGTCGCTTCGGAGCCAATTTAAACAAACAAATCTTTTCTTTTAATTATTAGTATAGACTAAGTATCTGAAAGAATATTTGTAAGTTGCTTTCTATGAATGTTTAATAATAATAGATAATAATAATAATATCTATGGACGCTTCACACCACGTCAGTCTGGTCCCGTGGTAAGTATCCGAAGAACTTGTGTTACGGGTACTAGACAACGGAAATATATTTAATACTTTTTATGCTATACTTATATGTAAGGTTTTTATTATATTATACACATATTTAATACACATCCATGACCCAGGAACACACTTGTTTGTTCCTTGGCGGGATTCGAACCCGTGACCTCCGGCTTGAGCGTCAATGCGCTAACCACTGAGCCACAGAGGTCGTCATGTGTGTACGTCATGTCAGCACGTGCTCCGCGACCACACTTTAGCTGAATCTCTACATCTACACAAATAAATAAAATTGAAGTGTCTGTTTGTAATTTCAAATTAACAGCTTTGCACATATTACTCATATTATGATAGAAAATAATAAATATAGTACCTACACCAAAAAAAAACAATTTTTAAATTTTTGTCCATCTGTCCGTCTTTCGGTCTGTTTGTTCCGGCTAATCTCTTAAACGGCCTCACCCATTGTGACCGGACTTTCACTGGCAGATAGCTAATGTTATAAGGAGTAACTTAGGCTAGTAACTTGAGACTTCCGTAAAAAAAATAGGGTTCCATTTTCATTAATAGTTCAATACTTCCTGCAATGAAGTAATCAACATCGTTGTTTTGAATTTGTTGCCAAAACAACTACCTAGGTACCTATAATTGTATGTATAATTGTATGTTGTTTAAAACTACGTGCAACTCCAAATTAGGCACACACTGTGACGACTGTCCCTAATTATCTGCAGCAGGTGTGCTCATAATATGTAAAACTAAAAATCCGGCCAAGTGGGCGTCGGACCCGCGCACAAAGGGTTCCGTGTCCGTATCATTATCTATAAAACTATTAGTACGTCTATTATCTAAATAAAAATTACGTTCGTTGTACGAGTTTATGTTTTTAAACTGATTAACATAAATTAATATTCTGGTAATATTTCAAGCGTAAAAAATGTCAATTTTTTTACGCCCTCTTAAATGTTTATATTATTCTGTTTTTAGTAAATTGTTATTTCATTTCATCTGTGATAAATTCAACTGTCTGACTATTCATGAGATACAGCCTGGTGACGGACCGACAGACAGACGGACGGACGGACAGTGGAGTCTTGGAGTCTTAGTAATACGAGAGCCTCCTTTTTACCCTTTGGGTACGGAACCCTAAAAACATAGCATTATTATAAATTTTGCGAGATTTATGCAGATACTACAATACGTACTTGCCGTTTTATTTGTGAAACTTTAATGTTGACTAGTTACTTGACTTCATCAAGAAGACTACTTACCATTTCTAAAGGCACATGATACGATGCAGCTTAACTGACGAATACCTAATCGCTACTTAAATTAAGAGGCACTTAAGTCACAGATTGTCATTTTGCTCAGCTTAAAAACTAAGACAGCATGCGACTTGCGTGCCTCTTAATTTTAAAACCGTCTTAGTATTCGGGCATTATTCCACTAAATTTTAATTTTGCGAATTGTCATTTCACTCAATCGCGCAAGAGTCGGGAACTCTATTTCGTCTATTTTCTCGAAATCCATCTTTTCCACTATAAAGCTAGAGCAAAATATCCACACACATTTTGGCCAATAAAAAAAAATTAGGACCGCCAGACCGGCGGTTTTATATCAAACTTGGGTCTAGGGACAATCTACAGTGGTCCAATGCTTGTTTGCGATGACCTCCGTTCGCGATGCCGATCTCTAGCTCTACTGTGTTCTGTGCACGGTGCAAGTTCATTCAAAGTTCTGCGGTTTTCAATTCATCCTCATAAACTCGTGCGTTCAAGTTCATTTTGTAGTGTATGGCTGTGTGTGTGAAGGTGTTGGATCGTCTCGTGCATTGGTGTCACAGAAGACTGTGACAGGAGACGTCAACGACGAAGTTAGTCATCTTGTGGCCGTTGGACTGGCGGGTGTGGCGGAGTGCTGGCGAGTCAATATATGGGTATATTGTACGATTAGTCAAATCGTACAGGAACCGTAAGTTTTGCTGCGATAAAAAGTGGCGCAATAAACATTAGCCAACATGTAACCGCCATTTAAACGACACTTTTATTGGCGACTATATGTTGCCCGCGACACCGTGCGCGCAAAAGTTAATCTTACGGATACCGCACATCTTTCAGCGATAAAAGTAGCTTATGTCCTTTCCCGTGGTCTACTATATATCTCTGCCAAATTTCATCAAAATCGGTCCTGTAGTTTCGGAGCCTATTCAATGCAAACAAACAAACTTTTCCTCTATATTATAATGTTAGTATAGACTATAGACTACCATAATAATTTTCATCAAAATCCATTCAGTAGGTAGATTTTGTGTGAAAGAGTAACAAACATCCATACATCCATATTTCATACACACAAACTTTCGCGTCAATAATATTAGTAAAGACTAGCTTTTGCCCGCGGCTCCGCCCGCGTAAATACGGCATCCCACGGGAAAAATACATTTTTTTAGGATAAAAAGTAGCCTATGTAATAACCAGAGCGTAAACTACCATGTTCAATTTCATCAAAATCCGTTCAGTAGTTTTTTGTAATTGCGTGAAAGAGTAACATGCTCCATCCAATCATCCTTATTCCTCACAAATCACAAACTTTCACGTTTATTATAGTAGTATTTTTGACTCTATTCAGTTAATGATGATGATGATGCACTATTTTTTTTTAATTTATTTATTTAAGGTCGCTTTTTAACAACTAAGGTCATTAACGACCACAATTTACAACAAACGTTAAATACCTAATGTTAAACTAATTTATAAACATTAATCATTTTTAGGAATTTTAAAGTTTGGTTACTACCATTTTCATTTAAGCAATCTTTAAGACAATTGGGTAAGTTACATAATTGTTTTTCATTATTATATGCTGTGCATTCTATCAAAAGATGAGATACACTCATATCCTGCCCACACTTGCATTTATTTTTTGGAGTTTTAGTTATCAAATGTATGTGTGATAAGTTAGTGTGTCCAATGCGTAGTCTCGTTATTATAACTTGATCTTTTCTGTTGCTGAATGAAATAGGGAATTTATCGAAAATAGAATTTCTTACATGAATTAATTTACTTGCATTACCTGTTTTCCAATATTGATCCCAAAAACATTTAATTTTAAGTTTGCAATATTTTTGAATTTCTGAAAGAGATGATTTTATTGTTGTGCAAATATCATTTTCATAAGTTGCATTTCTAGCTTCTACATCTGCTTTTTCATTTCCGCATATCCCTTGATGACTTGGGATCCATACGATTTGAAAGTTATATTTATTATTTAGAAGGTTTAACATTTTTTGTTTGATTTCAATAATTACGGGATTTGTATTATTTCTGTTTTGCAAGGCTGTAAGACATGATTTTGAGTCCGTATAAATTAAATACATTATCGAATTAGGTTCATTACATATGTACATATAATTTCTAAGGATTTAAGTATAGCTAATGATTCACAATTAAAAATAGAGTGGTAGTCGCCAAGTCTGTATCGATAACTACTATTACTTGAGACAACTGAAAAACCTGATCTCTCATTCATAACTGACCCATCAGTAAAGAAAAGCTTATAATTTTTATATTTACTATTTATTTCATGATATAAGTTTATGTAAACATCTCGAGGTGACACCCGTCTTTTAAGTTATTAGCTATGATGATGCACTATTGTGTTAAACGTTAAACATTAAACACCACATTCGCACTGTTACTACTGTATTGTATTGTTGTATCCTTAGTTATGCAAATGACAGCCAAACATTCGTTTACCGAGTACATAAACCACATTCACAGAACGGATACCACCGCCCCAGCACCGGAGTCGGTAACCTTCTGAGTCGGAAGAGTAAAAAATTACAATTTACAAAATATTAAAGATTTTATTTAAGCCACATCTATTTTTCTGCCAACAATAAATAGTACTTGCTTAAATAAAGTTTCCGACGAGGGCGTCATAAGAGAGCTTCCGACGGACTGACGACAGTGACGACGCGTGTCACGCACGACTCGCGGGGGACCGGCGCGGGCGCGGTGCGGTGTAAAACGAGAAGTGGCTCAGGGCTGAGACTGTATGATCCAAGATCCGGAAGGCCGGGGAAAATTCAGAGCAGTAAAATTAGAACTCTGCGCTATTGGGGCCGGGAATATTCAGAGCACTGAAAATAGAACTCTGCGCTAATACAATAGGGCTGAAAAACGAAAACACACAAGTGTCGAGTCAAATGTCAATGTCATATATGACAGCTTGACAGTCGACACTACGATTTTAAACTATATTGTATCAGCGCAGAGTTCTATTTTCAGTGCTCTGAATTCTCCCGGCCCCAATGCTCGAAGGATTCCGATCATATAGTCCCAGCGTTAAAGATAAAAATGGTTGCCTTATCTTCTTTCATCGATCAAAGAGCCGCAGCTTCGCATCCAACGAGGCGCGTTTGGTTCGCGAGCTGCAGGTTGCCGACCGCTGCCCTAGCACAATCGAAGATGCGATGTGACAGGGGATATAAAGCGTCATCGACAAACCTATCTCACGCTAAACTTTGTCGGCGCGAGAAAGTTTTAATGACGAATAGACATAATATATCTCGCGTTGGGGCTTTTATCTATTACAAGTAGCGCACATGGAGTAAAGATAAAAGGTAGCCTTTTCTTCTCTTTGCGATTTAGGTATTGTTAGGCTGGGAGTTGGGACTATATGATCCGAAATCCGCTGATCCCAGGAAAATTCAGAGCACTGAAAATAGGACTCTGCGCTAATACAATAGATTTGAAAATAGAAGTGTCGAGTGTCGAGCTCGAGCTGTCATATAATATTATGATATTGACATTTGCCTGGACACTTGTGTGTTCGATTTTCAGCTCTATTTTACTAGCGCAGAGTTGTATTTAAAATGCTCTGAATTTTCCCCGGTTTACCGGATTCCGGAAAATATAGTTCCAGCCTAAGTCTTAATTTTTTTATGAAATGGACTAGAATCCACCTTACATCCTTTCGAATCATAAATATTAGTTGCTTAGTAGAATTGTGGAGTTCAACCTCAGACACACGATTTGTTATTGAATCGCAAATTAATTCGACAAATTTCAACCGGTAATTTTAAATTAGAACACCTATAGGAGGAAAAAATAACACAAATATATTTTACAACATTTTCCCTACTTACAATTTCAATACATTATTAATTTTTAGAATCAATCGTGAATCGACCTTATTCTTTCAGATGCATGGGTTACAAAATTAAGAATACTTTAAATTTGAGAGATGAATCTAGTTTCCACCTCAGATTAAAGTTTCTACAGTGAGAATAAAGATTGAAGAACCATTGAATAGCTAAGCTCAAACATTTCGCACTAAAATAAATTGAAAAATATGAAATAAACACTAGAGGTGCTGGTCTACATAATAAGTATCTCCAAAATATTGTAATTAATAACATTAACATAGCCGTAAAACTATTTTACACGTGTTAAGATAATGAAGTTTCAGTAATTACCTAAACCAAAGAACGTTTTGGAACGTTTATGGGGCGATGCGGAGGGGTACCCTAGCCGGGAAAAAACGTCCGTAGTCTTTATTATTTTCTTTATACCTCGAATAGAACTTAAAATTAATATTTTTATAATAAGGAACTTCGTTCCTATCCGGTGTCCCACGACACCACACGGTTTTTTTTTTGTTTTTTAAATGCGGAAGAATGCCAGTCAACATTTCGCTTAAAGAACTATAGAGTAATTTATTAATAAGTGAATGCATATTTATATTAGATTTGTTTTTGTTTAGTAGGTACGTTATAAATTAATGCTACCGATTTGAATGTCATTCATGAACCTAGCAATAAAGAAGAACATACACAAAATTAATTTGCTAAAATTTAATGTTTTCAGATCTTTTTTTTTTAGAGGTTTTGGTTTATAAAATATTCAATTAGATCTGAAGTCTGAACAGAGTATAAGGGTCAGTTCACACCGATACGAGACGATTCCTGACTCTCGAATTTTTAACCCCTGACAAAAAAGATATGTTTTTATCTATATATGTTGGCGTGGTATAAGTTTGACGTGTCTGTCTTGCTGTGTGTCTGTCCGTGGCATCGTAGGTTCTAAACGAAAGGTCCGTTTTAGATGCGGTTTTTTATGAAAGTTGACATGATCGAGTGTGTTCTTAGCTATAATTCATCACCATCAACTCGCTCTCTGCCTGACAATACGGAGGTTTTCTAGTTGATGAATGGTTGTAAGTAACTCCCACTGGTCTGATCGGTTCAATGTTTCGTATCCTGGCCCTTTAACAATATTGCCTACACTTGGTAACGTTAAGCTGATGCTGCAGCATCACCTGGAATCTGTAGGATACCCAACTCCTCACAAACTTACAGCAGAGGTGTGGTGTTGGGACTCATTTTAGTGATCTCAATGAATAGGATATAGATAAATAGTGAGCATTTGCACCTCATGATGCAGTATTACTTGGAATCTGCAGAAATTACAACTATCCACTAAAGTACCTACAGCAGATGTATTGTGTTTGGGCTCATTAAAAAGGCTCCAATGAGTAGGATGTAATGAAATGTATGCAAACTTTATATGTACTGATAAAAATATACGTATCTATAGTCCATGGAACCTTCCAATTATGGTCAATAGCATGGGCATAATCAGAATTTCAAATGGAATGGACTTCGCATATACCAGTTAGAAGAAGGTTGTACCTAATTGGATTAATTTAAAAAGTATGAAATGAAAACAAAATTTAAAATTTTATGTAACCCCGGACACAAAAAACTATAAAAAGTAAATAAATAAAATTCTATATTTTTATATAGTATCCTTTCAATATTTTTATATAGGATCTTTTTAATATGTGCGTCACCGAGTCGGGGAACCGCATGTTTCTTTCACACCGCGGTCCCCCGACTCGGCGACGCATATGTTAAAAAGATGCTATATAAAAATATTAAAAGGTTAAAATAGAAATTTATTTATTAACTTTTTATAGTTTTTTTGTCGGGGGTTACATAATTCATATAGCGATAAGATACACGTTTATTGCAAGAGTTCGAATGTCAAACTGCACCGCTCTGCATAGCCCGGCGCCGCTCTTGCAATGAAACATGTATCTTATTATTGTGTACCTACTTAATGAAGTTCAATTTTGCATCACTGTTTTTAAAAATTGCAGCGCCGCGTCACGTATCGTCATGTTTCGGTGTGAGTTGTTTAAAGCGATTCTCACATCGATCCCGCTCCGCCCTGAGGGGCCAAATTCCACCGTACCGCGCGGAGTGCAAATTCCGCTCTACCACGCGGTGCACAGATTTCGCCCTACCGCTAGGAGCACAAATTCCGCCCTACCGCTCGGGGCGCAGATTTCGCCCTACCGCGCGGGCCACAAAACCGCCCTACCACGCTGGGTGCAGATTTCGCCCTACCGCGAGGAGCACAAATTCCGCCCTACCGCTCGGGGCGCAGATTTCGCCCTACTGCGCGGGGCACAAATTCCGCCCTACCGCGCGAGGACAAAGTTAGACTTCTAGAAATTTCAAAGTATGTAATGTACTTAGTCTGGCCATAAATACCGTTACAATTAAAAATAAACAAAATATTACATTTGAATTTGGAATCTGTCATTTTTATATGATTGTTCATTGAGTTCATTTTATCTCGGGAGGTGAAGATAGCACCTAAAACCATGTCGCGTATTTTAAAAGATGACTTATAACTTGCAGCCTATAAGAGATGTACTGGTCATCTCTTAACTAATAATTTAAAAAAGAATAGGGTGGTAAAATCGAAACAACTACTGAAGCGGTACGAAAAGGAAGGTCACAGTAAAATTTTGTTTACGGATGAGAATTTTTTTACAATTAAGCAACATTTTAACAAATAAAACCATATTTATGCTCAAAGCTCTAAGGAAGCTTCCCAATTAGTCGACAGAGTGCAACGTGGGCACTATCCGACTCCAGTGATGGTTTGGTGGGGTATTAGCTACGAAGGAGTGACTGAGCCATACTTTTGTGAAAAAGGTATCAAAACATCGGCACAAGTGTATCAAGATACCATTCTTGAGAAGGTAGTGAAGCCCCTTAACAACATCATGTTCATAAACTAAGAATGGTTCTTCCAGCAAGACTCGGCGCCGGATCATAAAGCTCGGTCTACGCAGTCTTGGTTGGAAACGAACGTTTCAGACTTCATCAGAGCTGAAGAGCCCCGTCGTCTAGCCCCGATCTTAATCCGCTGGGTTATGATTTATGGTCAGTTTTAGAGAGTACGGCTTGCTCTAAATGCCATGATTATTTGGAGTCCCTAAAACAATCCGTACGATTGGCAGTGAATAATTTTCCCATGGAAAGAGTGCTGCGTATTGATAACTATTGATAAACTAACACACTGTAAAAGTAATAAATGTTATTTGCAATAGATTTTTTTTTCTTTGTTTCAATATTTATGGTAAGACTAGGTATATAATTTAGTGACTAATAAGATAAATATTTCTGTAAGATTATAACACACTTACGGTCTACATAATAATATCAGGTTATCCGTTGTAAAAATTGAAATTTAATAATGTGTCTATGGTTATATGTGGTTATTTTACGGAATGTACCTAAAAGAAAACTTCCTACCAGTACCTAAGACTTACTTGTTAGGGTTCCGTACCCAATGGGTAAAAACGGAACCCTATTATTAAGACTCCGATGTCCGTCTGTAACAAACGTGTTTTTTTGCAATTTTGTTGGGAGCCCTTCGTTCGATTCGTACTTAGACGGTTTTTTCCTATGGTTATCTATCTTCTGTGGGAGTGATTTTGTGAAGTATGGGACGGAAGCGTGTAATACTTCGCATGCGGTGGTAAAGTTGGCAGAATTGTGTTATGTACATAATATTATTATTGTATTCTGTTGTACACTAGAAATCTCTTTCTCACTCTCTCTTGTCTCGTAAATTTATATGCAAGTTTTCCATATTTTTTCAATATTTTTTTTCAGTATATACCTATATCATGTTTATACCTATTCCGTCAACATGTGGCGGTAATCATGCATAATGGAATTTTGTCCACGATGTGCTCTGTACATTCACAATAATTTCCCACAGCTGTGCAAACGACTCAAATGAACCCATACAACTTGAGTCCACAAACAGACAACAAACTGACTCACTGCTATGTCAACATATATATAACACACTTAATAATGTAGCCCTACTTTCATAGAAATGATAGACTGTACCGAATACCCAGTCGTAACAGTCAACATTATGCTATCAAGACTGAAAGGCAATAATAGGCATCCATATGTACTTGGGCACAGATACGTTTGAAAATACCGGCAACGCACTAGGAACGTAAGTATTTTTACTCTGTGCTTATGACCTTCTCTCATGTTGACATGAGAGAATGTCGCGGGTTGTCATGGGCGATGTCTAGATCTTAGGGCAGTGACACAGAGGCGACACTCTCTGCACATGACAGCTCGAGCACCGGTGAATGTCAGCCATGTTGACGTAAGCCTATAAGGTGCACACCGAAATATTTTTGAACGTCGCGTGAGAAAAATCTATAGTAAATATTATGGAATATATTGTCAATTATGTCAAAGCACGAAACTACCAGCGGACGAAAGTCGGACGAAAGTCCTGTCATGAAAAAACTCACGTTCCGCTCGACACGCGCACCCCCCGCATACGTCTAGGCATGCACACAGTCGCGAGCTGTCATTCGTGTGAGTCTATTGAATGACGGTTCTTTACGTTAGTAATAAATATTATTTGGCACTTACTATGAGAGCTAACTAGTAAGCTTATACTTTATAAATTATAACTAATATCATGCTTTTTGTTTTAAACTCGAGTGAGCGGAGCGAGCGAGCAAATATTTTTTTCATATTTTACCGGTAAAATAAGTTCAAAGTTTAAGCTCTGAAATACTGTGCACACTGTGCATTAAAAGAAAAAATTCCGGTTCAAACAACGAATGATCAGAGCAAGCGAGATTTAATTATCATAATACTTTAATATATATGCATATGAATATTTATCAAAATTATTTTTCTAGAACATCATAACGATGTAGACATACATGAATAGAATACGTTAAACAACGATAACAAGCTACATAATATTATATTATATTTATTTCAACATACATAATATATATTAATATAGCATAGTGTTATACAACAAGTGAACAAGTCAGGGCAACCAAAGACCATTGCACTCTTGATTGTGGGCCGAGGTCGGAGTTAGTCTAGAATAGTCTTTCATGTCTTTATAAGTACAATACGATATCTATGTTTTTGTTCCATTTTATACTAGGTGATATTCGTTTTATTCGAATATGGTCAGTCAATGAAGACATGTAAAAATAATGAGGCTAGCATTTCCCAAATTCATATCATTTACTATTAAAATAGTAAATGAGGTGAGGTGGTCACTAGGTGGTCACTTTTAATCCTTTAGGATTGGACGATTTAGGACGATACAAAAAATAATCTTTCTACCTTCTACCGATACAATGTGTGTACTGTGTCGTCTCGAGTTTAAGAAATTTTAACAGCAGCTGGCTTAATTGTATCGACAAAACATCCCCCTATCATATAGGGCTATGGTTTAGATAGCATTTACATATACCTATATAAATATAGCCCTAGCCCTTTTGTAGGAAACAGCTGTTTTTTTTTCATGTAGGAAAGTTGATACCATTGCCATAGTAAAAGTTGCTTATATTCAATAGTATATTCACTCTTGAAAGTTTGGTCACTGACGGAAAAAACATTCTGTATATACAAAGAATATTTGGCCGGGTCACGTTGCGTTGTTACGCCTAGTGCTGTTCCACCTTTAATTCGAATGCCCGGCATATCTGGCAAATATCCTGCCATCTGTGAAGTCTGGCACCCTGCCAGCTCTGCCAAGTCGGTTCACCGTTCGCACCGATCGGCGGTCATTCCCTCTATTGACGTAGAGGAAGAGGCCCGTGGCAATACTACGAGGTGTCCCTTTACAAAATAAAAGCCGTGTGGTGTCGCGGGACACCGGATAGGAACGAAATTCCATATTATAAAAATATTAATTTTAAGTTCTATTCGAGGTATAGAGAAAATAATAAAGACTATACATAAAAATCTTACGTTACGGACGTTTTTTCCCGGCTAAGGTACCCCTCCGCGTCGCCCCATAAGAAACTTCGTTCCAAAACTGACGAATGTTTATTACCCGCCTATGGTGAAGCCAAGAGGAAGGGTGATGAATTTGGCAGAATGTATGCATGTATGGATGTTTATTTTATCGTAGCGCCTAAACTACTGATTCGATTTTAACGAATGAGGTGAGGTGTGGTGTGAGGTGTGAGGTGAGTGTGAAAGATTCGTAATAATTGCCCGGGTACCATAGTCTATATAATTTACGTAGTCGGGTTCAGTACAGTATGATATTTGGTACAGTTTTTCATGATTAAAGTTTATCTGGAGGAAGGTGTTTAGGAACCAAAATTTTTTTAATAATGCTTAGAAATACATAGAATTAATAAAAATAAGAACCAATCACACAACCTAAGAATTTAGAATATTATTGGTGCTTCATCTTTTAGTTATTATTGGTTACACGTTGACGTTTGCCAATCTGAAGTTATATATATATATATATATATATATACCCTTCCTCTTAGGACCAGGAGATGGACATAGGATACTTATGTGCCCCGCCGAGTATGTCTGTCTGTATGTTCGCGATAATCTCAAAAACTACTGAAAGGGTTTCATGCCGTTTACATTTACCGACAGAGTGGTTCCCTAAGGAAGGTTTAGGTCGATAATAATTTGTTAAGGTTTTGTGGAAATTGTTTGTATTATGACGATAATTGTTGATGGTGTCGGAAAAATCAAGCCGCCTGGAAACTTTTATCGTAAACGCTGCCTAACCTAACCCGTTGGAGATAAATAACAAAACAATGTGTGCTGGGATTGTTTCTCTTTTATAGGTCTACAAAAAGTCCGCGATGGCATAGGTATGTCTATCTTTTAGGGATAGGTTACTATACCCATTCTAAGTTTGAAAAAATGATCAGAAATAATGTGGTATTTTAGGCCGACTTAATCTTAAGATGTAAGGCCTTTAAATAAAGAAAAAAAAAAAAAGTGGTATTTTCAGAAACTATATAGACGGATACAATTTAATTATCCTTATCTAGGAGATTATATCTAGGAGATATATAAAAATTAAAAAGTTCGTGTGAAAATTTATTATAAAGTATATATTTTTACTCTGGGCTATTACTCTATTGCAGGTATATTTTTGCTATAGAATTTTTTTGCCACTAACACTCTCCACTCTCCACGCGGGCGAAGCTGCGGGCAAAAGCTAGTATAATATAAACCTTCCTCTTGAATCACTCTATCTATCGCTGAAAACTGCATTAAAATCCGTTTACTAGTTTAAAAGTTCTAAGTGGTACGTCGTAGTATCGACGTTCAAAAAGAGTATTTAAAAATACCAATTTTGAATAAAACAATTTTTGATTTTGATTTTGATTTTAAGCATACAGACAGCGGAAACGACTACATTTTATGCTATACAGTATACTATGTAATAAAAATTGTGTTGTGTAAATAATAAATACCCGGGAGATCGAGCATTGCTCGGTGTTATAGTAGAACGATAAAATAATAAAAAATAAATTAACAAAAAAAAGTATAAAACAAAAAGAAATAATATTAGGTCCTTACCTTTTCTCCCCCAAAACAACCTGCATACTAAATTTCTAGCAATACTTGTAGCCGTTGTCGAGATACCGATTATATACAAGGTTAGGTGAAATCAATTACGGATACTTCGGGCACATGATCTACTGCTTATGTAAAGACGTTTAGGCAGAAAAATAATTGTCATACTCGAAAAAAAAAAATGATTTCGTTATACGAGCGAGTTTGCGTTTAGCGGAGAGTCACCCCACCCATGCGTGAGACGATTTTTTACTTTGTGTATGACAAATATTTTACTGTCTAGACGTCTTTACTTAAGCAGGAGATGAGATCATATGCCCAAAATATCCGTAATTGATTATACCAAACCCAAGATCGTCTCGCTTATAGTATAAGATTTGGCAAGTATAGAGCTTGCCAGTGTTGTTAGGTGATTTTTTTCTCCTTAATTATACTGTAGACTAGTAGAGTGTTGATACTTATTATTTGCCTGTGTTTTTGGCGATGCATTAATACCTAAGTATTCAAACACGTTTTCGCCACGTATTTTTCCAAATACACTATTATCTGTGATACAAAGAAGTAAACATTGCATGTTATCTATTATTATTATCTAAGGAAATCGATCAAAATATGGATGATCTGATACGATCATAATATTCTAAAGTCTGAAGTAATAACAACCTTTTTACAGGCCCTGCTGTTATCTAAGCGTCAGTTCACACCGAGACGCGATGCGGTGCGCACGTTTATTAAGATAGCGATTCCAAATTGAAAAATTGCGACCTGAACCGCGCTCCGCTGCGCGGCGCTGCTTTTGCAAACGTGAATCTTTTTCTTTAATGAATAAAGTTCACTTTTGAATCGCTATCTTAAAAAGTGCGCGCCGCATCGCGTCTTGGTGTGAGTTGACCCTAAGGCCGTTGCTTCGAATTTGTCAGTGAGCAGCGCGGCAGCGGAAACGCACGCAGGCGGGCGCCATAGTCACCGCTTGGCAGAAATGCACTTCTGTGAAGCGATGACTGCTGCCGCGGCGCCGCGCCGCCGCACCGCAGCGCCGCCGCGCCGCCGCGCCGCCACCGCGCCGCTCACCGATAATTTCGAGGCAGCGACCTAAGTTACAGACTGATTGTCTTAGTACAGAACTAGACTAGAGGCCGAGCGATATTTTAGCGTGCGGTGAAGACACAGCTTTTTGACACGGCAAGGACAGTCGGGCTACCAAGCGCCGCCTGGTAACAGAAAAATAATCAAAAATTATTATTGACCGTTTTTGATACCACTTACGCCATCAGATGACGCTTTGTGTGAGTTGGGTCTGCCGCCTAGCGGCAGAAAAAATATGAAAAACCCTCATTTTGCAACGCTCGACAAAGCACTTTACGTTCGTCCTCTGGTGTTACAAATGTCCATAGACGACGCCTGATACATAGACGACGCTTGATACTTAGAGTGACTGTTTAAGGAATTAAAAATGACTTACTTTACAATTTACATGCATCAGATTGAAATAAGCGGCATTGTATTGTAATCCTGATAAGGGATAAGGCTATTACAGGTCTATTAATATTTTATAACCTAAACCCTAAAAAAGTAATATTTTAGAAATAAAATATTACTTTTTTAGGGTTACCTAGTACTACAAGGAACCCTTATAGTTTCGCTCTGTCCATTCGTCTGTCTGTCCGCTTTTCTGTAATTATTAATAATAAAAAACTGGCCAAGTGCGAGTTGGACTTGCGCATGAAGAGGTCCGTACACGACGGCGAAAATTCACGTTTTCACAACAGAAATACATCATCTGTGAAAATTTAAACTGTCTTAATACTATCACGGTTCATGAGATGCAGCCTGGCGAGTGGCGACAAACGGACAGACAGAGAGACGGACAGCGGAGTCTTAGTAATAGGGCCCCGTTTTACTCTTTGGGTACGGAACCCTAAAAATTGATGAAACTAGGTATAGTTATAGATTAATAAAATCTACACATAAATTTTCAACTCTATTTTATTAGCGCAGAGTTCTATTTTCAGTGCTCTAAATTTTCCCGGGCTAGCCGGATTACGGATCATATATAGTCCCAGCCTAAGTGACTAATGGCCGATTCACACCGAAATGGCAGCGGAGACAAAGTTTAAAATTATATGACAGTTATGCTGCTGGCCGCTCCGCCGGCATTTCGGTGTAAATCGGCCCTAACTCACCTTATCAACAGCTGTTATCACGCCACGCCGCGCCGCGCCGGCTACTGCGCAGTGGCCAAAGGAAAAAACAATGCCAATATTATTAAACGGATAATAATTATTGTTAATAGTGTTTATTAAAATAATAATAAGTAATACTAATAACATTAGCTCGCCACACCGATTTCGGTGACGGTGGCCGGTATTACCAGACGAGCTACGCAGTAGTTATTTTATAGTGGCCAAGTGTGTGCGCTACTGCGCTATTAGTATAATATTTATCTTGGGGTTCTGCTTAAAAAATTGGTTGTCTGTAAAGTCGGTTTACTGACGATAGTTGAACGTGACGACGTCATAAGAAAATACTACTGGATCGCTCACTCAAGTAGGAGAGAGACAGATGTCGAACGCTGCCGAACGCGTAGGCCGATTGTGCCATTTCGATGAATCTTCGTATGGATTTTACCTAAGTAAATTTTTATTTTAGTTAATTAATTAATAATTAGTTAATTAATTTAGTTAGAGCTGTGTAATTCTGAAATTACAGACTGAAGGCCTTATACATCCGCCTCATAGTCAATTCTAGTATTTTATTTTTAGACATATTTTTAAGCTGCTTTACAAATTTCTGTTTTTTTTTTGTTTTAAATTTTGTGTTTTTTTAATACATTTCTTAACTTTCACATATATTTTTAACTTATTTTCACTATTCATAATATGACAGGTCGTTATTGTGTCATCCCCAGTCAAGTCTAGATATCTTTCACGATCGACTCATGTCTTTCAAGAAAAAAATATTGACCTGATTATTCTAACATTTTTATTGTAACATTTTAATTGACATGTTGTATTTATATTATAGTAGATACTATGTTATTTTAAAAAAAATGCTGATTTGCTTAATCTAATTATAATTCTTTGACATGTTATAAAACTAGCTTTCTAGAATTTTCATTACTTAATTTCAATGCCAATGGTTTAATTATATTTTTGTCTTGCTTGTGCATTATTATTGTATTCTATGTTTTTGACTAATATTCTATGATTGTCCCAACCGGAACCATGACACAATAATAATTTGTGTATATAATAATTCATAACCTAAGTATTCATAACTATTTAATAGATTTTTAATTTTTGTTTTAATATTATTGTAATCTAACGTATTAGTACCCATAATATTTTTTAACTTTGTAAATTTTACTAAAATATGTTGTATTGTGTGTTATAAAACAATGTTGTGCATGTCTTTAATTGATATGAACACTGTTAATGGACCAAAATGATAAGTATGTAAGCTTGTGTTTGTATTGTTGATATGCCAAATAAATAAATAAAATAAAAAAATAAAAGTCTATGGTAGTTATGTTATTTTTGGATGAGTCCGTTTACACTCCCTAATAGTTTATCGTACAAACTTTGTGTTTCCTCTGATTTTTACTATTTAACTGACTTTCTAGGGACTTTATGCACTCTTGAGCATCTTGCAGCTTCTTTTTAATGTAACAAGTGTCTTCTATAGATTGTTCGTATTCCACTCTATAATTGTCAAAGCCGTCCACGACACTTTGTAATTCCAAGTCATATTCGCAGATGTTTTCATATTTTTGGTTTAATTTGTTAAGTTCTGATTTTAAATCTGCATTTTTTTGCAACGGAACAAAAACTCTGTACTTCGGAAAAGTACAGAGTTCCTTTGGTGTATTCACGCGGGCGGCATAATATAGCTATCTGTCTGCTGACAAATAATCCAAGTTAAGATAATACTATCGTAAACAAAGAGCCAGTTATCGTTTAATCAAATTACCTGCGAGGATATTATATATACCCGAGGAGGATATTGCGGTCACGCAAGCTCCCGGACTAAGTCGGAGTTATCTTTTAATACTAGATTAATATATAATATTAGATTAATAATTTTAATATAGATTAATAGTAATATTTGATTCGTATTTCTTATAATAAACGCCTATCTAAAACAAAGAAAGCTATTTGTTTAATATTTATTCCAGGAAATATTATCAAGGAGTATAGTTTAATGGGTTTTGTAATAAATCCCCGAAAAATACTAAAATACGTGCCCCAGAAACAAAACGTTCTATTTGCGTTATGAAGGCAGTGAATCATGCGTGCATATTATGTCAAAATGGCTTACTTTAATTGGTTAATGTGTACTTGTGAACACAGATTATGCGTCATTATTTATTACTCAACTTTGATATTTGTACGCATTATTCACAGCCTTCTTAACGGGAATAGACTATAGATTTTTTATAAATCAAAGGTACATTTAATAGGTTAAAGTTAGGTAGGTACAAAATTAGGTAAAGAATAAATGTTGGATCAGCTGGGCAATATAGCAAGCGATAAGTTGTTTCAGTTGAATCGTAAACGAACCGTGAACATTACTCGACTATTTGGATGATTCGGTATCGCGTGACGTTTTGACAGATAGTTGGAACGCAGCCGCACCGCAGCCCAAGCGCAAATGCTGTCAAAACAAAAAGTTGATACTTTCTCTCGCACGTTTCTGAAACGTTTCTTGTTTTGGTGTGTTATATTGTTGAGAATTGTGGTAAAAATGACTTGTGTAAAATAAAAATTAAATTGATTTACGATTGGATAATATATGCTGCGAAGGATAATGCGATACTGAAATTTGTTCATCCGCACCGGAATTGAATATAAGGCTATTCGTCAGTTAAGCTGCATCGTATTCTGTGCCTTTAATAAGCTAACCAAGAGCATTTCAGGACATGTCTAAAGAGGGATCCGTAACTATCAACGCGATAGTTGGTCGCGAAGGTTTTCTTTGAATTACTTCAAAAGTCATTGTCCGATTCGCTCAATATAATTTTCCTAAATAGTTTTTAGCATGATCTATCAGCGAACCGCAACTGAATCATAACCAAAGCAGAGTTGAACCTGAATTTAAACGATAAACAATAGCGCGATTAGCCTGCTGCTGCGCTCGCTCGCTCGCCGGCCGCTACGCAGGTAAACATATTACAAAGCATATAAATCAAAAGAATCAATAGAATGGCGCAACTAGCAGTAATTTTTTATGGCAACACGTTTGACACTTCAATGTCACAGACCACAGGGTCTAAAGGGGGTGATAGACATGCGTGCTGATGACCTATGCGGTTTTTGAGATCGCGAACTTACTCGGCTCGATGTAACTGACACACGTAAAGCTTGAAAATGGTTCATCTGATTTCATCATATTAGAAAACATCAATTTTGACCGTTTTCAATAGAAACGCGTAAAATGTCGCAAATAATATGAGTTGAAAAAAATATATGAAAGACCTAAAGTGGCCATTTTAGACCCCCTGGTGCGGGTCGAGCGTTGTCGACACAACTATAATATTAGGTACATACAAATTGGTCGCAATTCGTGCGTTTTTGAGCACAGCACCGGACCATTGCGATGCAGCGATGCCATCGACAGAAGATGCTCTATTTTAATTATTATTATTTTTTCTATTATTATCTATCAGCATCTCTTTTCACCTTATGTATCGTTTTGAATTGATTATTCTATGATTGAAACTTCATATTTAGTATTTTTTATCATCCTATCCTAAATAGTATATAGTTATATTCCTAGGAATATAATTTATTCCTAGGAATAATTAATTCCTAGGAATAGAATATAAGGTATACCGTAACATGTAAAACAAAAGCGATTCATTACTATCTTACGGTCGCAATCTAGTAATATGTTTATCTGACTAAACTAATCTGGTTATAAATCTACCATAGAATGAAATAAAACAATATATTGGTTATTATTTTTATTACAAAAACAACTTTCTGTAACCTGCAATAATTATTCATAAAACGATCGTATTTTGTATTTTTTTTACGCAAAAACTACTGAACGGATTTCGATGATGTTTGGTATGGATTTTACCTAAGTAAATTTTTATTTTAGTCAGGGAGCTGTGTAATTCTGAAATTACAGACTGAAGGCCTTATACATCCGCTTCATAGTCAATCCTAGTATTTTTTTTTGTAATAAATTTTGTGTTTTTCTAATACATTTCTTAACTTTCACATATTTTTTAAACTTATTTTTACTATTCATAATATTACAGGTCGTTATTGTGTCATCCCCAGTCAAGCCTATGGTAGTTATGTTATTTTTGGATGAGTCGTTTACACTCCCTAATAGTTTATCGTACAAACTTTGTGTTTCCTCTGATTTTTTACTATTTAACTGACTTTCTAGGGACTTTATGCACTCTTGAGCATCTTGCAGCTTCTTTTTAATGTAACAAGTGTCTTCTAGAAAAGTTCGTATTCCAATCTACAATTGTCAAAGCTGTCCACTTTTTAGCAATAATAAGTATTAAAGTAAATTAATTATTGATAAAAACGATCGTATTTCGTATTTAAGCATTAACAATACAATTGAGAAAAGTTATTAATTATGAAAAAACTTGGTACTTGTAAAATACTTCAAACTTATCAACTTTGGAGACAGTCTTCTTTAATTCCATATTTCTCATTATTTTTTCATTTTTGTTCTGACAAGACGCGGAATCATAACATCTAGAATTACATAGTACACAATGTTTCTTACAGGCGCACCTTTTAGTAGAACACTGTGTGTTCGATTTTTTATAGGAACATTTTAAATAAGCTTGGCACTACACTCCTGCAACTATTTCACGAAATTTATTCAAGGAATATAAATAAATCACTAAAATTGGACCCTATTATAATTATATTCCTAGTAAGATAGTAATTAATCGCTTTCGTATAGCTAATATGTTACGTTATATTATTTTCCTAGGGATATAACTATATTACGGCTTTATCTATCGTACTGCGACATATTATATACTACATATTATAAATGTGAAAGTTTGTAAGGATGGATGGATGTATGGATGAATAGATATTGTTACTCTCACGCAAAAACTATTAAACGGTTTTCATGAAATTTGGTATGGTAGTAGATTAAGCTCTGGATTAACACATAATATGCTACTTTATATCCCGAAAAAGTACACTATTCCCGTGGGATACCCTCTGTATTTACTCGGGCGGAGCAAAAGCTAATTCTATTATAAGTGTGAAAGTTTGTGAGGATGGATGGATGGATATTTGTGAATCTTTTACGCAAAAACTTCTAAACGAATTGTAATAAAATTTCGTAGGGTAGTAGCATAGGCTCTGGATTAAAACAGGCTTCCTGAAAAAGTACAGTGTTCCCGTAGGATACGGTATTTACGCGGGCGGAGCTGCGAGCAAAAGCAGTTGAAATGATTATGTATTTCTGTTGCCGCCGCTACAACGAATATTAATCAGCTTTCATACAAAAAGAACCGCATCGAAATCAGACCTTTCGCTTAGGAGCTACGATACCACGGACAGACACATACAGATAGACAGATAGACAGTCCGACAGACATACAGACAGACAGACACGGCAAACTTATAACACCACTCTTTTTTTGGAAGTTACAAACAGAATAAAGTAAATATTGAGGTGGGGCGGGGCTCCCATACAGCAAAGGTGATTTTTTTGCCGTTTTGTACGAAGCCCTTAATGCGCGATACCGATTCAAACTTGGCTGGTTTAAACACTATCAAGATTGACACAAAGGTCCGTGGATTGCCCGGGTTGCCCTCTATTTCACCTAGGTTCTGACACATCTGACATTATTCTGACATTTCAATGTCAAATCTCGTCTCTGTGTTTGTTTGGTCTGGCAAAACACGCGTCAGCCATGGTTTTTAGCACCTATAAACACGCTAATTTTCAACCATTGCCCTAAATTCAAAATTCAAATGTGTTGGTTAGTTCTGTGATCTCTCCATAGGTATTTATTCTATTGGCAGTGATAGTTCGTAGTTATTTATCGAGCTTCAATACATTAATTTATATCAGAGAGTCACTATTAATAATAATATTAGTGTAGTGCGCACTTTGTTATTTCGGTTGAGAGGCAGCTGACAGGGGGGATACGATACACAAGGCCTCACACATTTACATACTTAAGGCTAGTAACACACGGGCTTAAACTACTAACGGCCGAATACTGAAACGCTAATCAAAATTAAGAGCCCTCCTATTACAGGCTGTCGCTGTCCCTGCTAGCCGAAACGACAAGGACAGCATGTGACTTGAGCGTCACTTAATATAGCTATCATTCCAGTATTCGGCTGTAAATATATTATACAAATTCTTATAAACAAGTAAGCGATTGAAAAATTACATTTAAAAAATATAATCGCTCGTCTTCAGGCTAAGAAATTTAACCAGAAGATAATAATAGGTTTAATTTAGCGACACAACAACCCTCTTAACCCCTTTTTGGGAATCGCAACTCGCAATCCTCAAGTCTCAACCCTATAGCTCGCTATAATTCAACGTTCATATAGCGAGCCCAGCGAGATATATTGTACAGCTACGTAGGCTGTATATATATGTACTTTTATTCAACGTTCATAAACTAAATATATATACAGCCTCCGTGGCTGTACAATATATACTAAAGGGTGTCATTTTATAGATATTATTTTTAAAATTATTGAATAATTTGTTTATATATTCTTAAAAAAAACTAAAAAATACATTTGAATCTTAAAAAAATAGTCTAAGAAATTGTTCCTAGATTTGTTCTTATTAAATGTTTTTTGGATCTACAAATTTTTAATTGTTACCGGAATTCCTGACGATAGTGCCTACATTTTGACATAAAACACAATACCAAAAGATTATTCCTTCTGCAGACAAGCAGCTGTAGAAAGTACAACAATACTCAAATTGCATACAAAAATTACTAAAAATGCGATGCGACTCCCAAAGGAGGCATTTAGGCATTTAGGCATTTAAGGGTTGCATTCGGTGAGAGTTGCGAACCCCAAAAGAGGGGTGTTTAGTCGATAAAATTAAACGTTTTATCTGCTGTTAAAATTCATTAGCCTCAAAGCGACACACTCTGTATAGGTGGTTTATCTTCTCGGCTTCTCTACAATCAACAGTCTATAATATTGTTGTGAATTCACGCCAAAATTGGAACCGATCAAATTCAGGGTGAAAATGTAGAGTCACATCACGGTTAGAACAATCATAAGAAACCTTTGGAGAATTAAAAATAACTACTTGAGCGCGTCGTTAAAATAAAAATAATTTAAAAGTAACGAAGGTCCAGTGTGTAAAGCGCCTTATGTTGTAATTAATTATATTTAAATAGTCCCTGAACTTGACAACGTAGAAAATTTACAATTAACAAACATGAAAACGTTATTATGTTAATATGCATTTGTACGAATTATAGATAGTTCATTATGCCAGTAGAAAGTGATAACTATCACGTTGATTATGTAGAATTTATCAAATCTTTTAGCACTTCATTAAACGTAGAGAATAGTATGTAAAAAAATATCCAGCTATTGTCTACGGACTACAGTCGGGGGTTGCATGCAACTCAAGCATTGCCATCCTACAAATACTACAGAAAACCATTTTAAAAAGTATAGCATATGCACCATGGTTTATACATGAGAACAGTGAAAGAGGAAATAAAACACGCCTCTTCTGCGTATAAATACCGACTTGAAAACCAACCTACCGACTTGAAAACCAACCTACCGACTTGAAAACCAACCTACCGACTTGAAAACCAACCTACTGACTTCGCAAACCAACTTTTAAACATGACATATAGCAAACTTCTCAAGCGTTTTGATATACAAAATCTTAAAGATCGTTGGTAAAACTGGATGAAGCCATAAGTGAGTGAATAGGGAATAATAATAAATAATAATAATAATAATAGGAAATAATACTGGGGAGTGAATTGAAATGACAATAACCACAATACAACACATTTGCTTATATGAGGGCGGCACTGAAAATTTCGGGAATCAAGGAAGTGACACAACATTACTATTTAAAAATGTATTTATTGCTTTTCGAAGTATTCTCCACGAAGTTTGACACATTTTTCCATACGATGGAACCAATCATTGAAGCAACCATTCCATTCGGAAGTTGGGGTCTCCAAAATGGCCGTTTTTTAGGCGTCCACAGCTTCTTCGGGTGATGAAAATCTCTGACCACGCAATTTATTCTTTATTTTAGGGAAAGTATTGAAATCATTAGGGCTTAGGTCGGGGCTGTACGGCGGATGGTCTAATAATTCTATGATTTCTTGCTCTAAAAACTCTTTTTGTTCTGTGCGCGGTGTGAGAACTCGCATTGTCGTGATGGAGTATGATGCGGCGGTTGCAGTGCTCTTTACGGAGTTCAGAAACGACCTGTGGCAAACAAATGTTAGCATACCATTCTGCATTAACCGTTCTTTGTCCCTCAAAAGGAATAGTCGCAACATGGCCGGTTTTGGAGACAAACGTGGCCACCATTTTTTTGCAACAGTCCGTGAACAAACAATTTTTGTTGGCTTTAACTCATTTTCGAACACCCAAACTCGTGACTGGTTTTTTGTTTCGGGTTCATACGCGTATATCCAGGATTTGTCACCTGATACGATGTTGTATACAGGATTTGAGGATCCTGCGTGGAATCTTTCGAGAGTTCTGACGCACCAAGTAACCCGAGCCGCTTTTTGCTCTTCACAGAGCAAATGCGGTATCCATCGGGAAAACAACTTTTTTACACCTAATTGTTCATGCAAGATTATTTGTATTTGACTCATGCCAATGTCTAAAGTTGCCTGAATTTCGCGGTATGTCACATGTCGATCTTCCTCAATCAGCTTACGCACAGCATCAACGTTTTCTTGGGTGACTGCAGTTTTTGGACGACCTTGACGGGAATCATCACTGAGCTTGACACGTCCACGTTGAAATTCAGCAAACCAGCGATAAATTGTGGTTTTGGATGGGGCTTCATCACCAAATGCAGAAATCATCCGGTCAACACACTGTTTTTGTGTTAAACCACTTCGAAAGTCATAATAAATCATCGCTCTAGAATTTTCTCGAGTCAATTCCATTTTCTCAACGACTAAACAAGTTTGACAAGACCTTGTGACAAGACCGAGAATCTTTTTTTAAATAAATAAACGGTATTCGATTTTTAAAACCAAGGATTTTTAAATTAAAAAGATTTTAATATGACAGGAACAGTGGAAATATTCCATTCCCGATACTTTTAGTGCAGCCCTCGTAGTCAAGAGACTGATCGCAGATTTAATCATAAAAAAAATAATTGTCCTTATTATTTTGTGCTTTTTCCTCTCGTATGTTCCGATATCCATTATTATGTTTCACCTAATACTTTTTATATACTTTACATTTTTTTGGCAATTTAGCTCCTATATTTTTAGTGCTCGTTACTGTACAACATATATTATGTACTTTGTACAAAGACTACAAAGTAATTAAGATCTTTCACATCTGGTAGGCTTGTCGAGATGGCTTACCGTTTGTTTCACCATGACATAAGGCAGTGCATATTGCAATATCGTTATCAAAAATGTATGAGTCAGTAGAAAATACGGTATAACTCATTGTAATCGCCAACTTCTACTGACAAGCTAGAAGCTAAATTGAATCACTTAGGGTCATTCACACCGAAACGAAACGATACGCGACATGGCGCTGCATATTTAAGATAGCTATTCAAAATTAAACTTTATTCGTTACACAAGAAGATACAGTTTTCATTATAAGAGTTCGAGATGTCGAGTTGCACCGTGCTGCATAGCGCAGCATGTGCAGTGTATACTGATGTCATATGAAATGTGTATTTTTTGTGTAGAGATTAAAGTTTAATTTTAAATACCCTAGCTATTTTAAAAATGCAGAGCTGCATTAGCGTAGAGTATCGTCGCGGTGTGAACATACCTTTACGTGCATGAGTTTTATTAGTTAATCATAATTTAAATTCAAATATGTAAAAAATAAAGTAAATGTAGCGAGGGCGATTTAGAATTCCGCGTTTAGTCATACAATGACACATATAGAAATTATTTTGACGATTTTTTCGTTTAATAAAAAACATTTTGTGACAAAAATTAAGTAGGTAATTAAAATAAAATAAGTATGTCTATAAAAACCAGGAAGGTAGAATTTATGAACCAGGAAAACGTAGCATCTTTTTAGACTGTATTTTACTGAAAAACGCTGTAAGAACTGAGTCATTGAGTTTTGTTTTTTTTTTTCAGGGAAACCGGCAAGCGAGCAGACGGATCGCCTGCTTACCTTTGCAATTGAAAAGAAATAAAGCAAGACTTAAATTTCGGAAGGAGCCAACTGATGCAAATAGGGAGGCATATCGTCTCACGCGCAATCGGTGCAATAAGGCATGTAGAGACTCACGGCGGCGCTATTACCATAAAGCCTGCTATTGAAGAAAAAGACCCGTCGCGTGTCTGGCGGTTTCTCAGGTAACTCGGTTTTGGCAAGAATAGCACTAGCTTCCCACTCAATAACATGGACCTGATGCTGCTATTCGTCATTTTTCATCCTCTTTTGACAGCACTTCAAAAAGAGATACGCTGATCTCACTATCTAACACGTCGGCCCTCGATGTTCCTATATTCACCTTTGATGAAGTTACTGTAGATAGACCAAGCGTGCGATTATGTCTATTGACTCTGATGCCGCAGGTTGTGATAACATCGAACGAAAAATGGCTTTTCCAATTGTTGATTCACTAAAATTGCCTATTACCCGTATTTTTAATACCTCGATCCGCACTTGTAACTTTCTTACTCTGTGGAAGGACGCAGATATTATTCTACTTCCAAAAAAAAAAAATCCTTCTGTTTATACTACCTTTCATCCTATATCCATCATTCCATTTCTCTCCAAAGTTTTCGAGCGCTTAATATATTATCTTCAACTTAATCATTTCTTATGCACTAACAATCTCCATAATCCCTATCAATCAGGTTTTCGTTCAGGTCATAGCACGACCAGGGCCTTAGTGAATATTTCAGGAGACATACGCTTCAATATGGATAATCGGCTTTTAACCATATTAACCCTTCTTGATTTTAATGGGTTTGGAACGGTTGACTATGATATACTGCTTGCCACCCTAAGATTGCTTAGTGCATCTCCTTGCGTCATTGACTGGTTTGAGAGCTATCTTAAAGGTTGCAGACAGCGTATTCGCAGTAATAACAGCTTTTCCACAGGGATTAACCTTTCTGCTGGGGTTCCACAGGAAGGTGTACTTTCTCCTTTATTATTCGCTATATTTATTAGTCTTATCACCTATATGCCGACGACTTATAGCTATATACTCACTCCCGAGTCAAGAAGCTAAAAGAGGCGAAAGAACGCGCCAAAAATGACCTCCTCTATTTAGCTAACTGGTTCAAGTCCTTCGGCATAAGTGTGAACCCCAGCAAGAGCCAAGCTGTTATCATTGGTAGCTCAAAGCTTCGATCCAGAATAGTGTAGCAGGAACTCCCATCGCTGAGTTTCAATGGCTCTCCGATCGCTTTTGTCGACAGTGTCAAGAATTTGGGTGTTATATTCGACGGCTCTCCTGGAGACCTCAAATTGATGCACTTAGTAGTAAAGTCTTTCGAGCAAATGCATCTCTCCGTGTTCTTGGAAACTTTCTCCTAATGACCACTATTTTGTTACCCATACTCGACTACGCTGATGTTTGTTTTATTGATGTCACTGAAGAGTTACTAGATAAACTTGAAAAACTCCAAAACATTTGCATCATATTCATTTTTGGCCTACGGAAATATGACCATGTTTTAGAATTCCGGAAAAAACTTTTCTGGCTTCCTATTCGATCCCGACGTGATACTAACATCCTCACACTTATTTACACCATCCTGTTCCATCCTTCTGCTCCTCTCTATCTCAAAAATTGCTTTAACTTTTTACGTGACACCCACCTATTAACATTACGCTCCTTCAGCAATCTGGCTCTTGAGATCCCTTCACACTCCACTTCCCTATGTTCCAAATCCTTTACTGTTCGCGCTGCAAGACTTTGGAACTCACTGCCTTTGGAAATTCGTCCCGCTTATTCAATTTATATTTTTCAAAATAAACAAAAACAATATTTTCTTAATAAGCTCTAAATTTGTTTCTCTCGATATTGTTTATTATATGTTTTATTATGTTTAAATTAAATGAAGCTTTCTTAGTTTGTACACCTACACTATCTTTTCATTTTCTATGACCGATCTCATAAACAAAAGGTTGGCTGGTAGAGATTGCTTATTAGCAATAAGTTCGCCTTTATAAAACCTACTTCCAATGTAAAAGTTAACAAAATAGTATGAAATAAGACTTATTATCTAAATAATACCTTTTTCAAATTCGGCTAAAATTGAAACTATTTCTCTACTCAATCTTCATAATTTTGAAGTCAACACCCTAATAAAACAATATTTAAAAAAGAACTCACGTTTAAGTTGGCTGCTATTTCATACTTTTATGTGCATTTTTATTTCATTCCTCAACCCAACTTCTGCTGTCAATGAATCATTGAAATTTGAAGGTGACATTTGACTTTTGTTTTTGTTATAGTAGTAACTGGGACTGTATCTATGTATTGTTATGTAAATTACACTATTCAATTTCTTTAATTTAGCGGAACATAAAATAAAGGTTTGATATCAGTATCATATAAGGTTGCTGGCTGGTTTATACGTCATTTAATTTAAAAAGAAATATTTTCAAATTAAGAAAACAACTGAACATCACATTTTATGCAATTGTTTTGATTTTATTCAAATACACCTTATCTGGAGCGAACTTCGAGTATTTCTTCCTTCTGAGTTTGATTTAAAATTTCATTGAAATACTGTTTTTTGTTAGTTTTTTTTTAATCGCGTATCTTTTTGGAGTTGAGGACTGAATTATGCCTGACTTAGCCCCAACGGAGATTGCCAGGGCACTCGAAATGCGAAGAAATTGTCAAACCTACAGAGTGATATCCAGAGATCTTCGTCGACCAGTTTCAACGATCCATCGCAGTATCCAACGGTTCAGGGAGACCGGTACTTACGTGAGAAGAGCAGGACAAGGCAGAAAAAGTCGCACTTCGAGTAGGGATGATCGTTTCATTCGGCTTCGTGTACGTAGGAACCCCCGTTTGACGGCCGTCCAAGCCCGACATGAGTTAGAAGCAGGGCGGGGTGTAACCGTAAGTGAGCGTACGGTACGTAGAAGGTTCGAAGAAGCTGGTTTGAGTTCATTTGTGCCCGCCAAGGCTCCAAGGCTCGAGGTAAATCATCCTAGAAACAGGTTAACTTTTGCTCAGGAACATCGAATTTGGAACGCGGACCAATGGCGTAAGGTATTGTTTAGTGATGAGTGCAGAATTCTCTTAAATCAAATTGACGGCAGGCAAAGAATATACAGACGCAAAGGAGAACGATACATTCAGACAAATTTTGAAACTACAGTTGCATACGGTGGTGGATCAATAATGGTTTGGGCGGGCATTTGTTTGGGAGCTCGCACAGACTTGGTAGTGATTGACAGAGGGAGTCTGACTGCAGACAGCTATATCAGAGAAGTTTTAGAAGAAAATGTCGTACCGTTTGCCACATAATCCGGTGACGATTTTGTTTTTATGCAGGATAATGCTCGGCCGCATACGGCTAGGGTAACTCAAGCTTATCTTAATGATATGAATATCACTGTTATGGAGTGGCCGGCGAGATCACCGGATATGAACCCAATAGAGCACGTTTGGGACTTGCTGAAAAGAAAAGTTAAGTCCAGAATTACAGCTCCTGCCGACGTGGGTGAACTGCGAATCGCCGTAGTTGAGAAATGGCGGAGACTATCCCAGGAGACCGTTGATAACATCATTCTCAGTATGCCTAGACGAGTAGAAACTTTAATAAGAGCACGTGGAGGAAATACGCGATATTAATCACCATTTTTCTAATTTAATTAATTGTTATTTTAATATTAATTTTCACTTTTCCCGGTTACACGAAAAGTTAAAAAATGTACCATTTTTCACAAATAGCCTTTACTCGCAAAATCTCTTCTTAATGTGATCCCATTTTAAGTAAAACAAATGAAACTTTAAATAACAAAAGAAGTGTAGTAAGCAGATTTTAAAATAAAACCATATTTTTTTTAATTATGGACCTTTTTTTTTGTGTTCCGCTAAATATGCCGGTGTGTTTATTTTCTGTTCATGGGGTAATATTACTTTATCAAATTATTTCACTGCAGTTTCCAGAATCACCGTTACCATAAATACAATGATTTCCGAACTAAGGATGGGCTATGACGTACATTAGACAGAAAAAAATCGGTTGTCTGTAAAGTCGGTTTACTGACGATAGTTGAACGTGACAACGTCATGTTTAGCGAGGTAACGCCGGTAACGCCGGTAACGCCGCATGAGTCATATTTTTTAGAGCGTGCAGCCGGCTCCATCGAATTATAAGACGTTGTCACGTCAAAAATCTTTATTCAAGAAAAAGTTAGGTACCTACGCCATACTGATTTCAGAACATTTTGTCAAATAATGCGGACTGATTACGGGTGGGACTGTATTGTCCGGCCCGTCGGATTCCGGGTCAAATTATAGTCCCAGCCTAAACCTTGATTAATCTGCGGAAAGCAAACGGCAAAATGTCACGATGACAAATGTCAAACCTAAACTGCCCAAAAAGCCAAACATCCCCAAAAGTGGGGCAATTTAAGTGTGGACACTTTTTGCCTCGTCTTTAATAATATAAAGGGTCTTTGATATTATAACCTAATACGGTCCTTTCAATACAATTTGATGCTCGATTACCCAAATAGAAACTATTTAGTATTTACTTATTCCTATTTAATGTCGGACTTATTGTTAATCAAAAACTATTGTTTTCATGTAAGCTGTAAAGTTTTATATTCATAGACGTATATATTATATGTCGAGGTAAAGTGTCTCCAGTTAAATAAATACCTATATATAAATAGTACATAATTTATGTATTATTGAAAGACTTGAATATAGAGAAAGTATTTAATAATTGAAGGAGCCGCGGAGGTCCAAGTACTGCGTGTTATTATTATTTATTTACTGTTTTAATTTTTTTTCTTTTAATTTTTAGTTTTGCAATGTTTTTATTTTTTTTGTTTTATTCATCACTACTTGTTAGCATTAAGTTTCTCAATATTGTAATTACTGGAGGAATGAGTGAGACAGCCCAACACAAGTACTAGGTAATTTAATGGGGATGCCTCAAAATTAGGTTGCAATAATGTATTTTGAGACAAAGATATTATAAATAAATGGGCCACTTTTGAGATTTTTGGGGCCATTTTGACATTTGAAGTATGGTGAAAACCAAGACGGCGTATTTTTTTATTGGATGCAGATTTGTTCTGCCAAATGTACGTCATAGCCTATCTTGAATTTTGAAATCTTTGTTTTGTTAAATTGGTTAAATTAGCTTAAAGGGTCCCATATACGATCCGGTTTTCCTTCTAAATGCAGTGGTTTTTTTGTAAACACTGCATTTTCAGTTTTAATATTGAATTGAAAATATGATGATTTTACCGTTAAATTAAAAAAAAATAGGAAATATTCGTATATAGAAATTTTAATCGGTAGTTTTAAGCAACTTACGAACGGGTGCTACTATGTGCTATTATGATAAGGTGTCATAATAGCACATAGTAGCAGGCCATTTTGCATATTATGATTACTGTCTAGCTATTTTCTACAAAACCACTACTCGTACTAACAACTAAATTCCTACTAAAGAGGGAATAAAATACTAAATTTACTAGTAAAACTTTGTTAAACATCTAAGTTGGCAACATTAATTCTGACCTGAACGGATGGACCGAATAGTAACAGAATTGGACTGAACGGTAATAAAATTCGAGTGTAAAATAAAACCGGTCAAGTGCGAGTCGGCAAGAGGGGTTCCATACAAAACGGAAAAAATCACGTTTGTTGTATGTGAGCCTCAAATTTTTATTTTATTCTGTTTTTAGTATTTGTTGTTATAACGGGAATAGAAATACATACCTACATCATTTGTGAAAATTTCAACTGTTGAGCTATCACGGCGACAGACGGACGAACAGTAAAGTCTCAGTAATAGGGTCCCGTTTTTACCCTTTGGGTACGGAACCCTGAAAATGGCACGTGGTCTAAAGAATATTCATTAGAGTTCATTGAAGTATTTAAAACATTCGAGCCACTATGGTTGATAAAATCTAAAGACTATTACTATAAAACAAAGAGAAATTATTTCTATAACATATTACTGGAAAAATGTATGACACAATAATTCCGTTTCATCGATAGCGTGACTACAGTTGCAGCAAAATACAATAAATAAATAAAATAATAGCCTAAACTGACCAAGAACATGTCACGACATGTCTAAGGAGGGTTCCGTAACTATCAACGCGCAATAGGTTTTCTTTGAGTTACTACTTTAGTAGTAATTCAAAGTTATTGTTGTAAAGTTATTACAGAAGCTAGGAGAGCGGCGGACATACAGACAGAGGGACGGGTAGAGTGAAATTTTAAGGGTTCCTTAAGCATTACGGAACTCTAAAAACACGATCAAAGCTCGCGGCAATTTTCCGTGTATGTGCTCGAATCCGTCCAGGCCGAACCTTAGATTAAAACGCCTAGAAACCGGGTACGCGCATGAAAAGTGAAGTAAATCGTACTGACCCATATCGGCTCAGTTTGTTCGAACGACCCGTCAGTTGTCAAGGTCAAGCGCTAGTGCATACATCTCCGACTAAACATTATGACGGTTTGTGTCGTTATTGGGTGTCACAATGCATCAGAAAATAATGAAAAAAGCTTCGGACATAATTTTCATATGTAAGTATGAAATGTTATGTCCGGACAATTTCACTTGTATTAAGCCAAATATTTAAAACATTTTAAAATAAAATCATATTATGTCGCCATCTTGCTTCATATTGTGAATTGTGAAAGTGTTAATAGTAATAATAAATTTATTTCAAATTTTTCATGGCTTATATTATTAATAATAGTTGCAACTATTTTAATATTTTCTTATTTTTTTAACTATCAATTTAAATTATTGCCAGTATTAAGATAATCCTTAATATATTCCTTAATACCAGTTTAATAAATATAAATAATGTTCACAAATCGTGTTTAGATGGTTTAAAATTAAATATAAGTCATATTTTTACATCTATTATGTATAATAGATATTAAGAAAAACAGATACAATAATTCCAATTTTAAGAGCAACGATTGTCCCTTAAAACTGTACGTACACACTCAACAACTTTAAAAACTACGCATACATCTATATGTTGCTTGCTTCACTTTGTACGATGCGTTTGTTTGAAGACTATCTAGGCGTTATTAATCTAAGGGCCGAACTGACGTCAGTTCGGTCTGATGCGATTTTTTCCGTGTATGAGCTCGAATCCGTTCAGGCCGAACTGATATCAGTTCTAACTGAAACGATCGGCCTCTCGTCTGTGGTAGCCTTAACGATCGTGTTTCAAAGATTATTATTAATGGGAAGCGGTCGAAAATTCCAGACGAATTTTTAAATTGAAATAGCACAATGCACCAGGTCGAATATTTGACCTGGTTCCGTGACTAAGTGAAATAATAGCTTGTAGTTTGTACATTAGTCTATTTTTAATTATTTTGCTAGGTTTTGTTCGCGGATTCGTTCCCGTTTAATCTAGGTTAAAAAGGTTTAATACTCTAGATTTACGGTGTTAGGCTGAGGCTATATGCTCCGGAATCCGGAGAATTACGTTATCTCTCTCGTTCTTCGTATTTATGAAAGAGAAGCCTAATTTGGGCGGATTTGATCATTTTTTTAGATATAATTTGATGAATAATAAAAACTCCCTCACACTGATCGGTGACGGTGGCCGGTTTCATTGAAACCAGGCCTGTTACGCACGAGTAAATTTATAGTGCCCAAGTGTGTGTGCAGTACACAAGAGCACTCTATCCTCCGTTACTCTCGTAACCCAGTGGGACGGATAACCGACACGACTGGCGAGAGATCAGGCGCAGGTTCGACTTATTACATGCCAATCCGACGCATGGATCACCTTTCTTGTCAGAAAATCAGGTGATCAGCCTGCATTGTCGTAACAAAACTTGGGAACAACAGTTTTTGTTGTACCAATGCGGAAATCGAGCCCCGACCTCGGAGTCGAGAGCCAAGCTCTAAACTACTGGACCACGGAGGCTGTTTAATGAACATAGTACGTATAATATACTACATACAACTTCTGTAGTAACTATTTAACCCCCTACGGTTCGCGCGCGCACGCGCAGGTTTCATTTGTTCAGAAACACAACAAAAATATAGTTTAATTTATTAAGGCTGGGCCAGGGACTATATTGTCCGGAAACCGGTAGACGGAGGAAAATTCAGAGCATTGAAAATAGAACTCTGCGCTAATACAATAGACTTGATGAAAATGGAAGTGTCGAGTGTCGAGCTGTATATGACATTGACATTTGACTCGACACTTGTGTGGTCGATTTTCAGCTCTATTGTTATACCGCAGAGCTCTATTTTCAATGCTCTGAATTTTCTACGTCGTTCCGGATACCGGTACATATAGTTCCAGCCTGAGTCGTAAGTGGATAGTAAGTAATATTGTTTACCAACAAAACAAGACATTATAATACGCGTAACTTAATATATTATATTATGGACCTACAATGCTTTTACAGGACAACTTACCTGAGTTTTCCTGTAAAAACAACATTATCTATCGGAAACCAGTAATGAACTTCCTTTTGTATGTAAATTGGATTTATCATGAACACTTTCAAGGCCTCAAGTTTGTTTTCAAATATTTTGTATTCATACATTGGTGATACATAAAAAATGCACTACATACTTACTTACAGAGAAACAGCTTTCATAGAACGAACCAAATCGATCCAAATTTGAAAATTCTGATGTCCCCTTCAACGGCCCACAAATTTTCCAAACAATTGTGGACACATCGCATGCTTGTAAAGTAATAAAAATATGTAAACTTGTAAAGAATAGAAATATGGTAAAATATAAATACAACAAACAAAACATTAACGACAAAACTTGATTCTATTTTACCAAATTGGTGGTCACTCAGCAGCCAGCATATTGTTAGCACCATAACAAACGTAGCTCTAGTGCAATCAAATCGAAAGCTAACTATGTAGCTGTTTATCTGTTCCTGTTTATTTAATCTAGTGTGGTAAAACTGAGCATAAGAACCTTTGACATCATTTAGCATAGCCGTTTAATAAAATTTGGCCGTGAAGAAGTATTGAATGCCTGTGTAGTGTGTACATAATAGTAGGTATCTACTAAATCGTATATATTAATACGTGAAGCAAAAACTTTCAGTGCAGTTTAACGAGAATTGTGCAAACGGAGGAGTATGAAATTTGGCACAGATAAATTATATGTGGAGAAGGGTGTGCAGAAAGATATTTTTTTTCAATTAAGCCAAGAAATGGGTAGATAACATTAAAAAAAAGTTACACACACTACCTCACTCACAAGTCACACTACCATTAACCATGCGTTTGTATAATAACAATAGGTGGTGAATCTTACTTTAACATTCCATAGACAATATTAAGGTTTAAAAAATTTATTCTCATAAAAAGATACAATATCTACTTACATGAGAACAAGACGCTAACAATACTTATTTATGATAAGTAGTACAGTTCGAACTTAAAAACTAAGTACAAAAGTTTTTGCAATAAGAAAACAATATAAAGATAGCAGCACAAAATACTTATTTTAACATTCTTAGAATAGATTTAATAGTGTTCAATGGCATGCTTAGATAACTGGTGCTTAAAATAATTAAATGAATTTATATTTTTAATGTGGTCGGGTAAACTATTATATAACTGTGTTCCCTCAAAAATTATGCTTTTTTTGGCATAGTTAGTACGTATTTTGGGTAGAACTAATAAATTAGGTCGTCTTAGACTTCGGCTAGTCGTTTGGGATTTTACAGAAAAAGATAATTCACTTTGAATTTTACCTTCGATTATTTTTCTAATTAGTATACAGGTGTTATAAGTATATAGTTGTTTTATATTCATAATTTTAGTTTCACTGTAAATTTTGGTTGTTGGTGTAAAATATGGGTATCGAAATATTATTTTTACAATTTTATTTTGGAGTCTCTGTAATTTATTTATTTTAGTTTTATTTGCACTACCCCAAACTTCAGTAAGATAAAGTAGGTGTGATTTAACGAGGGAGTTATAAATATTAAAGCGCAGTTTTGTTGGAATGCATTGGTTTATATTAATAAGTGAGCCTATCAAAGATGATAATTTATTAATTATGGTATCTATTTGATTATTCCAGGTAAGATGCCTATCCATTCTCAAGCCTAAGTATTTTTCGCTGTGTTTTTCTTTAATTGGAGTATTGTCTATAACTAGTGGATCATGAGCTGGAATGATTTTGTTTCTTGGGCTAAATATAATGTAGCATGTTTTGGCGACATTAATTGTTAAAAGGTTGTACTTAAACCATTCAGAAAGAATATTTAAATCATTTTGAACTTGTTTTATTATATCATGAATTAGCTCCAAAGTAGAAAAGACAAGTATCGTCCGCAAATAAAGTTAAATAACCGCGTAGACCTATTCTATCAATATTGTTTACATAGATAAGGAAGAGAAGAGTTCCTAAAATCGAACCCTGTGGTATACGACAGTTAATAGGGTGGGGTTTACTGCAGAATTTATCAATTTTTACTATTTGTAGTCTGTTTTTTAAGTATGATTCAAAAATTTTTAATGCATTGCCTCCTATGCCAATAGTCTTTAGTTTCTGTATTAGTAATTTATGACTAACAGTATCGAAGGCCTTTTTTAAATCGATAAAAACTCCTAACACTATGTTTTTCTTATCTATATTATCTTTTATTTTAGTTACTAAATCGATTTTTTAACATATTTTTTATTGCGTATCTAAGACGCAAAAGAACCTTTAAAAAAGTTAAATCTTAAAATTTATTATATAAATTATGGTTGAATTTCGACACGGAGTGACTAGTAGTATTATTATTACTATTACTATTTCTAGTACTATTACTACTACTATTAGTAATACTATTAGTAGGTACCTAAATACGACTATCCTATCAGTCTCACAACACCTTAAATGCCTCAAATTACATTCTAGACTCGAGTATACAGATCCAAATTCATCTAAACGTAAATAAGGAGATGAAATATGAAAAATATGTATGGTATATTTGCTGTAATCCTACTTAATATCCTACTAATATTATAAATGTGAAAGTTTGTGAGGATGGTTGGATGGAGGTTTGTTACTCTTTCACGCAAAAACTACTGAACGGATTTCGATGAAATTTGGATGGTAGTAGTTTATGGTAGTAGGTATCTCTGGATTGAAACATCGGCTACTTTTTATCCCGGAAAAGTATAGTATTCCCGCGGGATGCACGATAGTATATTTACGCGGGCGGAGCCGCGGGAAACAACTTGTAAGGTATATTATGGTCAAAAATAAACCTATAGATTATTATTAGTAGCTCCGGCCGCGTAAATACAGTATCATCCCACGCGAACACTACTTTTTCGGGATAAAAGGTAGCCTATGTGTTAATCCAGAACTTAAACTATTACTATCAAATTTAACTACTATGAAATTTAACCAAAATCCGTTCAGTGGTTTCTGCGTGCAAGAGTAACAAACATCCATGCTCACAAACTTTCACATCTATAATTGTAGTAGGATTAGTAATTTGCCTGGAATGGTTGCCTGGAAGAAACTCCTTCAGCAGTAACGCCGCCAATTTCGACTTTTTTTTATTATTTTCTGAATGTATTTCTTTTTTAGTTTAAGTTCAAATAAATATTTTTTATTTATTTAGTGTCTTTCTACTACCTACTCTACTGGCGGATATTGCAAAAATGAAAAACGGAAGCGCACCTACATTCGATTAAGATTGCATGTATGTTTGTTCCACCGTAGTGCCTAAACAACTGGTCCGATTTTCAAAAATGAGTCTATATTTATTTACGTAGTCGGGTTATAGTTTTTCAATAAAAAATGTAGTTTATTTATACATATTATTATTGTTATGAGCCCCTTGGCCTAGTGGGTAGTGACGAGAGAGTGCAGATTCAATTCCCAGGTTGTGGCGTGTACCGATGAGACTTTTTCATATCTCAAGTACATTATATGGACGCTCTAACGGTGAAGGAAAACATCGTGAGGTAACCGCACATGGTTGGCCCCAGACGTATTGACCAGTCATTCCTCTGGAATAGGCTGACTATGTTGTGAGAATGCCGTATGTGCTTGGGCAATCATACGACATTCAAAAACCAACTGTCTCAGGCACTACAGTATTTCAAGAGTCGTTACTTAGCTGGGAGAATACTGTATGAATCGTTCAATAACGGTTGAAAAAGCCTAAGTTTTTTTTTAAATATAATGTTATTATTCAGTTAAAACTATTTAGACAAAACTTATTATGTCCGCTAGGCTTAAAGCCCTCCGATTAATTTAGATCTAAATTGTGACGAAACCACATGGGAGCTGTTACATTCCTAAATTGGACGTGTTATTTGAAGAAGGTGCATGCACCATCCTTTCCCACCTAATATGGAGATAACGTCTTTTTAATGCGAATTGATAAATTTTTAGTTGGGTACCTAATTCTAGTACAGTGTCTTGTCGCCACAAGCCGGTGTATTTACCGACCGACTTTTTACATGCCCATCCGACGCATGGATCTTTCTTGTCAGAGTCAATCAGGTGATCAGCCTGTATTGTCCTAACCATACTTGAAAATCCACGACCGGGGATCGAATCCACGACCCCCGTAGTCGAGGGTCAAGCTCTAAACTGGGCCACAAAAGCGAATTTGTTTTTTATTAGCAACCATTTAGTTACACTATCGAATGGTGTTATAATACAGAATGTGTTTGACTCCTGGTGTGGATAATTTGTGATATTTGTTAAATTGTTATTAATACATTTTAAGAGCGATTAAAATAAACGATCGAATGTATAATTGAATATGCGCCAAGCCTCCATTAGGTATTGTATATAAGATTATGATGATGATTACTGTAAGTTACATAATGGCATATGTTTTCAGTTCTTCAAACAATGTCGAAATTTCCAAACGCGTATCTTTAAATACTAAGGAGTCCTCTTCAGTGTTTTTGGATTCAGGGTATACATTGGTGCAGAATCTTACTTTTTGGTAGCATATGCTTGGGTTACTTCAGTAAAAGTCAAAATCACTATATGTGTCCATATAAATTTCGAGTAGTTCCTTCGATTCCTCATGGATACCATCATCAGGTCACGACTTTAGTGACAACGAGACCAACTTCAGATTATACCCACTTCATCCAAGAAAGAATTTTAAAATCGGTCCATAAACGGCAGAGTAATGTTCAAAGATATCCGTGTCGATGTTAAATACTATAAGCAGTACCTATTATATCATCTATATGAGTGATGATGTATAGTAGAATGATGGTGGTGGTGATGATGATTACTTTAATTGACATATTGGCTTATGCTTGCAGTTCTTTAAACAATGCCAAAATCCCCAAACATGTATCTATAAGGAGTCAGGAGTTCTGTTCAATACTTTTGGATCCAGGGTAAACGTTGGTACAAAATCTTACTTTTTGGTAGTATATGTAGGGTTACTTCAGAAAAATTCGAAATCACCATATGTGTCAATATAAATTTTGAGGAGTTCCTCATGGATCCCATCATCAGGTCGCCACTTTTGTGAAAACGGAACCAACTTCAGATTATACCTTTTACAAATAAACAAATAATTTTGAAAATCGGTCAACAGACGGGGGAGTTATCGTTGAAAATACAAATATATATATATATATATACACATATACAGTCGAACGTATAACCGCCTCCTTTTTTGGAAGGCTAACAATCTTATAATACAGTTTCAGTTTTTATCAAAATCGGGCGCGCAAGTCCTTTCAGCATTTTTAGCTATTCCTTATAGTTTCCTAACATGCCATATATCATAACAATAATAATTATGAGCACCAGTGTTTGTATTTTGTTTCAACTGAGGATTATAGAGCTGTGAACTTCGCGCGTCAGTCACAGAAATAGTCTGAGAGCTCACAGGCAGAAGCTATCAAAATAATATGTTTATTATAATTAGAAAGGTAAACAAAGACATAAGTATGTATATCAAATATTTTTCTTGTTTGTAGAGCAGTAAACTAATATTATTGCCAACTGTGCCAATTACTATTTAATAGTGTTATACTACATGGACGTTTGATGTTCGTTCATTGGTTCCCCGTGTCGTGTGCCCTGAAGGCTAATTCTCGTTATAAAAAAAATCAAATAGCAGTATGGTTCCAGTCTCAGTATATTTTGTCTCAAAAATTATGCGTGTGCAAATGCGGCCACTTAAGACTGCTGCCATACTGCGAAATGAACATTTTGAATGACGAGAATTGGTCCTCTGAACCCCAATTCTCGCTCTAGCAAAGAAACGTAGTATCTTCTTGAGTAGTAAATAAAGCTCTATCTTATTAAATCTCTTTCTTAAAAATGCAGCGCCGCGTCACGTGCCACGGCGTGAGCTGACCCTAATGGCAAACCCATAGGCTATTAGTTATTCTTATGACCATTGGCCATGATAAGACGCAATGTGACTTGGGAACCTCAGTTGGAAACCGTTTATTCAAATCACAGATATCCATAAATGTTTAGCGAAACAATATTTTCCTGTCACAGTGTTCGTAACAAGTTATTAAAATGTATTTTTGTGTCTTTCGGTTTCAACATACGGAGATTTCCATGGGTTTATACTTTTATTTATTTATTTTATTTAACAATTTATTGTACACACAGAAAATTATGACAATACAGTTAACAAAGAAAGATGACACAAAGGACTGCTTATTTCTAATTAGAAATTTCTTCCAGCAGCCCTACGGAGAGAAATGGGATGAAGTATAGCAGTTAGGACGTGCACAATATTATTTCTACAATTATTGTAGAAATAATAATTCAAATATTTATATCTATAATAAAATAAAATATAGTAAATAAGCTAAATGAATAAATTAAAAATGATAGCTAGTTAATATATATAAATACTAATATAATATTATTATAACTATAATATATAAATACTATATGTATACATAATAACGGTATCTATATGGATTCAGATTTGAGGTAATGCTCTTTCAAGCGTCTTTTAAATACATCGATGTTGGGACTGTCGCGAATGGTGTGAGGAAGAGAGTTCCACAATCTGACTGCATGAACAGTGAATGAGTAGGAGTAGAAGTTAGAGCGATGGGAGGGGAGAGAAAGATTTGTCCTGACAGTGGACCTGCAAGAAATATCGAGGGGTCGAGAAAAATTGAATCGATCAATAAGATAACGAGGAGAGCGAGGATTATGCAAAATGTTGTAGAGTAAACAGAGGATATGGGAGTTGCGCCGAAGGCGGATAGGGAGCCACTTGAGTTTCGATCGAAAGGCTGAAACATGGTCGAACTTTCTTAGACCAAACACAAAACTAATACAGATATTCTGTAAACGTTCCAGTTTAGTTAACAGCTCCTCGGTAGCGTCTAAGTAGCAGGAATGGGCATAGTCAAGGATAGGGAAGATGAGTGTCTGGACAAGGAAAATTTTGGTGTTTATAGGCAAAAAGTTTTGGAGGCACTTCAACGTGTGCAGCGAGTAGTGAACCTTTCTGCTCACTTCACTCACCTGACATACCCAGGAGAGATTGAATTATACCTAAGTTTTTAGCAGAGTCTGTGTAATTAATAATGGTACCATCATATACAACTCTAGGCACATTATCTAACCGTTGAGTCATGTATCTGCTACCTATGATCATAGCTTGCGATTTGCTAGGATTGACCAACAGACCGAAAGATTTTGCCCAGTTCACTATTCGTTGCAGATCAGAGTTGATATCGGTAACTGCAGAATTTAATTCATGAATATATGAATGGCGATAGATCTGCAGGTCGTCTGCGTAAAGATGGAAGTTAGATTTGATTATTAAGGTGATAGTGTTTATAAAAATTGAGAAGAGAAGTGGAGAAAGAACACCACCCTGGGGTACCCCCGCATCAAGATCACACCAGTCTGAGGTAGCCTCATCAAAGCGAACTCACTGCGAACGTCCCCGAAGATATGAATCGAACCAGTTTATGGCCGAGGAGGATATGTTAAGGGAGCGAAGGACAGAAAGGAAGATGTCAAAGTCTACAGAATTGAAAGCACTGCTAAAGTCAAGTAACACTAGGATGGAGACACACTTATTTTCCAAGGCTAAGCGTAGGTCATCTGTGACTTTTAGCAGCGCTGTAACAGTACTGTGACCAGAACGGAAGCCGGATTGAAAAGGTGAAAGCAAATTATTAGAGGTTAAAAAGTGAGAAAGCTGCATGTGGACAATGTGTTCAAGTACTTTAGAAAGGTATGATAATATGGAGATTGGTCTGTAATGGGATATAGAAGAGGGATTACAGGTTTTGGGTAGTGGAATAACATCAGCACGTTTCCATGCTGAAGGAAAGCAACTCGTTGCCAAAGAATAATTGAAGACATGTGTGAGAACTGGCAAGAGTTCAGGAAGGGCGAGGGATATCATACGCAGACTGAGGTTATCATTGCCCACATCAGTAGATGTTATAGCCTTAATATGCTTGTTAACATCGTCCTCAGTAACAGGATTGAATGAGAACGAGGTACAAGAAGGGAGGGAAGAGGAAGAGAGATGGGAAATGGTGCGCGCTTTTGTTACTTGGTCCACGATTACAGGTGGACAAGAAAAGTGAGCGTTGAGCGCATTTAGGTCCACAGTGCTGTCAGAACTGACGGAAGATTTTCCAATGCCAAGTGTCGAAAGAAAATTTCCAGATCTGGGAGGGGTTAGACTGGTCTATAGAATTGTGTATGTGGTGTCTTTTAGCATCTCTACACAGACGACTGCAGCGATTCCGGAGATACTTATACTTCGCTAAATTTTCATCCGTTGGTCGTTTCCTATATCGACCCATGGCTCGGTTGCGCTTGGCCATCATAGTTTTAATGTCTTCCGACAGCCAGGGTGCCGGTACGTGCTTAACTTTGATTTTTCTAAGAGGGGCATGTCTATTAAAAATGTTGGTTAGGATATTAGTTAGCAATGTCACCTTAAGGTCAATATCCGTGACTGAGTAGACAGGATACTAGTTAGTAATAGACAGATCACGTTTAAGAGCCTCCAAATCTATGTTCTTAAAACTACGCAGGATTTGATACTTGGGTTTCCGACGGGGAGGCTTAATTTTAAATGAAAGGAAAACTAAATCGTGATATGAAAGGTTAGAGGGGAATTGGCCATGAGAAGCTATGAGATCGGGAGACGAGGTGACGAGAAGATCTAAGAGATAAGGAGTGCAATTAGGAGCGTGGTGGGTTGCTGAAAGCGGAAGGATGCTGAGGTTGACGGACGAAAGTAAAGAGCGGAGTTTAAAGGCACGGGAATCAGATTTTATGAGACAAGTATTAAAGTCACCCGCAAGCAAAGTGTAGTCGTAGTTCGAGCTGTGTGTGGCTAGCAGAGATTCCAAGGTGTTAAAATAATCTATACGCATAGACGGGCTATAGACCACACAGAGCAAGACTCTTTTGTGATGTAGGGTGACCTCAACACACAAGTATTCGACTGAGCCAGAGTATCGATTTGGTGAGGCTGTAATAATTTTACACACGATGTCACAGCGCAGATAAATGGCAACTCCACCACCACTTTTACCCAAGCGATCATTTTGAATCAACTTAAACCCCGGTAAAGCATAAGCAGCAGACGAAAGTGAGGGCTTAAGCCAGGATTCGGACACTAAAATAGCATCTACAGGAGAATCGCCAAACATTTCCAAAATATCAGGATAATGGCGCGGTATACTCTGAGCATTAACATGTACAATATTGAAGTTATTAGGAAAATAGGAAAAGGAACTTACTAATTGTTCATGAGCAGAAAAAGTACCCAATGTCCCATCACCACTATCCAGGCTGAGATAACTTTCAGACGAAGAAGAGCATGAAAAAAAATCCTCATTGTTAATATTGTGATCGATTGAATCCATAAAACTACCAATATGACATAAAATAATAATAGGTACCTAATAATATAAAAATAATAAATTCTAATATAAATAAATAATATTACGTGTATACTATAATAAATATTATTATTATTTACTATATTAATTATTATAATAAAACCCATCTTAGCTCACCATAGCAATGAAAGAAGAAATTGCACACTTATTTACATACCTACTTGACATAAGTTCAGAACTAAACAATAATTAATAATTACAGTTAATTAGCCAGGCTAAGAACTTAGAAGGGAAACGATAAAACAAAGAGAAAATCTATTTGAGCCCTGGCAACACAGCATTTTGACCCCTTTTGACAACCGGCAGAGGAGGATTAGCTTTGGTGTCTTTAACAGCGGGGAATGTAGCCATTAGCGGTTTAAGCTCCTGCATGCATTCGATCTTTCGCCGAGACTTATCTGGCAAAATGATTACAATCCTTCCCTCAGTTGACCAGCAGCTACGTACTCCAAAACGCTGCCGTGCAGTCATAAAGACTTGATGCCTAGACTTGGTCAAGAACTCGGAGATTACAATGCCGCTACTTTTCAGTGTAGTCTTAGCATCCCAGACCGAGCGCCTCTGATCAATATCTCTAAATCGTACTAGGACTGCACGTGCTTTCCCTTTTGGGGAACCAAGGCGGTGGCATGACTGAAGATCATTACTGGTAAACTCAGTTATTTCCATTTTGTCTTTGAAAGTGTTAGTAATGACATCAAATAACTTTTCATCATTGGTTTCAGGGATACCATGGAACAATAGTGTCTTCTTGCGGAGGTATGTCTCATGCCTGTCGAGGCCTAGAGTTAGGAGATCAAGCTGCGTTTTTAACTTAGAGAGTGTTTGCCAAACAAAGTTCTTAAAATTTTGGAACTCACCGCTCAAACTGGAGAGATCTGCATTAGTAGGCGAAGATGCAGTGTCATGGAGTCGCTGCTCATAGGAGTCCATGCGTGATTGGAAGAGCTTAGCCAAATCTTCCATGTTAGCAGCAAGTTGCGATGACATATCCATTTTTCTTGGTGATGATTGTTGTTGAAAGTGATTAAAAGTGCTGAAGTTGTGTGATGTTTATAATGTGGCGAGCAAAGAAGGGTTTCAACAATTAATTAAAGTAATACATAAGCTGTTCTAAAAGCTGTAAGTATTTTTAATTTAAATATTAAGATCCCGAGTCTACTTTAGATGTTGATGCTACGCCTACCCGCAAAAAAAAAAAAAAATACTTTATTCAGAATACTACACAGTATGAAATTTTACAATCTAAACTGCGGGAAAAAATATTATAATTTTTCATATTACGAATGTCTCCTACATAATATAGTATGATAGTGCGTAGCAAGTAGCAACATAATAATATATACTCTGTTGACATCAAAATTTACAAATTTGGTCCCAAATCGATCCAAATTGGAAAACTTCGACGTCTCCTTCAACGGCCCACAACTTCGGTCCATGCCATCGTTAATTACAATGACGATCTTCAAAAATGAACATAATTGGGATTTGACATAATATAAGCATCGTTTAGTGACACTATACATATAGATGCTTATGTCACTTTCCGAATCTTATGTCAAATACACATACATTATTGTTTAGGAAATTCGTCATTGAAGACAACTTGGCTAATGGACCTGTTTTTCCTAAATATCGAAACTGAAAGATTGAAAACAGATGTATGCTATTACCAAGTCATTGCTCCAGCTACTGACCCTAGCCTAGACGGTGGCGAACTGCCAGTATCTTGTGGCCGGGAAGTGAGTTTACACTTAGTATAATACGTAATAACGTAACAATCTACATCCTGTAATAACACCAATATGGCGAGTCTAAATAAAGAGGCGACAAAATAATATACCTACAGTCGTGGCAACTGAATCGAGATAAATTTACTTTCGTTCATTTATTTCAAAGTTTTTTATAACTACTGAAACTTAGGGCCCGTTTCACAATCTACTGATAAGTGTAAGATACTTAGCTTATTCGCATGTTTTATCTCTGTCGCTCGATGTAAAGTAAGCGACATGTCTTCCGATAAACTATCCGATACTTATTAAAACACTAGAAGGTTCGAACGGCACGTGCTATTTTCCGCGGTCCGAACTTTACGTATGAAGAGCGATAATGTGCTTGCGTATATTGTTTTTTTTTTGTGTAATCAGTTAATACTTTCGCTGTTTTGTTGTAAGCATTATATATACACCATACAGCAGTGGCGAAGGCTGGTTCTCCTTTATAGGGACGCCCTAGCCTGTATAATAGGTAGGTATTTGGATGAGGGTCTTCTAAAGGTAAGTGGTAAGCGAAGCCGACACGAATGGAGTTAAGGGAGTTATAGGACCCCACGCCACTGCCATACAGTATACACCATACAGCAGTGGAGAAGGCTGGTTCTCCTTTATAGGGAAGCCCTAGCCTGTATAATAGGTAGGTATTTGGATGAGGATCTTTAAAAGGTAAGTGGTAAGCGAAGCCGACAGGAATGGAGTTAAGGGAGTTATAGGACCTCACGCCACTGACATACAGTCTATCCTCTAATTGACATGAACAGTTCGATTAGATCCGTTAGGCTGAGGCGCCATCAGTGCGTTGCGTTACTTTGCGTCGTGTCGTCCCAATACAATGCGTAAATACCATGCTGGTAAAGAGCATTTTACCAGCTCCATGGTTAATCCGTTGCGATGACGCGACGCAACGCAACGCGCTAATGGGACCTGAGCCTTAAATCCTGACCGTGTATGGGCGTGGATTGGCATGACGGTCTATGTCAATATGGAACTGATCCAATGGAACTGATCAAGTCGATTGGATCATAGATTGTATGGTGTATGGCTATTATAATACTAACAATTAATATCATTATTGTTAATACAAATGTTAGCTCTAGAAACTTCCAAATGAAACAAGCGATTAATCAGCGGGCTATTGGCTACATCTTCACCGCAACATTGCGAGAAAATGTGTGGATATGTCGAATAAATATCTAAATTTTGTTAATGATACGATGGGTAACTGAAAATTGTCAATCGTTAGCTAACATGCATATACAGAAAAGTCTTTTCGTTCCGAATCTAATATATAATATAATCGAGCCTTTAATTCTTTTTCTTTCACCTTAAACTTCCTCCATTAAAAATCTTACGTGAATCGTTACATTTTTAAATATTTATCTACAATTCATTTTCCTGAAATAACAAAGAACTCTACCACTTGTTTACCGCGGACCGCATCTATGACATTCGTAGCTCGCATTTGATGTATTGGATATTATGGTCTATCAGGCCAGCCGCGACCGTTTGACGCACTGTATCGGGCAGCTCGCCAAGCGGTCTGTCCGGATGTAGCAGACTGGCGCAAAGTAGACCAGCTTTGTGCAGACGATAACAGTTATGTATTTAGAATTTCATATAGTTATAATAATATCTAAGGCCGCTTATACAGCACGTAAATCTGGTCCCGTGCTAAGTTCTCGAAGAACTTGTGCTACGGGTACCAGACAACGGATATTTATTTTAATTATAATACTTTTATACTATACATATATTTAAGCTTTTTATTATAAAATACACATATTTATTACGTTATGTTCCTGGGCAATGGATGTCAATTACCCAGGAACACAGAAAATATTTTTTTCGAACCTCCGGCTTGAGCGCTAACGCGCTAACCACTAAGCCATGTCGTCGTCATAATTTTCAAGTCCGGGAGACGAGCGGACGGATCATCAGCTGGTAAGCGATTGCCGTCGTCTGTAATACCTGCAACACTATACGTGCGTTGCCGTTCTTTGGCACTTGGAGCCTTGTTGTTTCTTTTGTTGTTGATTCGGTAAGCGTAGTAGCGTCGTGTGTAGACGTGGGCGTTATTTCACATCACTAGATACAATAACTAGCTGCGCGGCATGTAACCTAATCACTAGTTACAAGTCAAATTACAAGAAGTGATTTTTGTAAATGCGTTACTGTGTGACTAGTCTGCATTATTTGTATAATCTATGCGTCATAGCCTATCTTGAGTTTTGACATCTTTGATAGACACTAAAACAGAGTGATCTCTGTTTGTAAATAATTTCAACGGCTGGTGATTCCGGGAAGCGAGTCACTTTAAATTTAAAGTAAATTTAACAAAGATTTCAAAACTCAATGACGTACATTTGACAGAACAAATCTTCACACAATTAAAAGTTACGCCATCTTGGTTTTCACCATACTTCAAATGTCAGCCATCATGTTTTCACCATACTTCAAATGTCAATACGGCCCCAAAGATCTCAAAATTGGGGGCATTTAACTGGAGACACTTTTTGCCTCAACTTGACTCGTCTATGAAATTTAGTTTGTTTCAGTTCGTCGTTGTATTTGTGTATAATTTTGAGTACTAAATTTCTTCTAAAAAACAACGTTTATACTTTATTTATACGTTTCATGTAAATTTAATGTAACGTTTCTTTGTTATTATGTAAATATGATTAGTAAATATAAAAATAGCTAGTTACAAATATCAATAGTTTTTAAACAGGTGACGCCAACCAAGTTACTGGTTTTGTTACGTTTCTCGAAAATGACGTACCGGACACGTCGAGTCGTGTGCATATGCTACGATTGACGCCGGTTCACGTTCAATTAACATTCAATAACTATGCCAGTTTGAATCCACAGATTACTAAATAGTTACTACGTGATTGGAAATCTCGTCACCTACAACATTGCCTTATAGATCATGAGTACCTGGTACTTGTACTTTTTTACGGACACGACACTTTTTTTTTGTCCGAGGTAGGTAAAATAAGTTCTGCAACTGATCTTACATCTAGGCTACTACAGGCTAGGTCTTCCCTCCGATGGAGAATCAGCCTTCGCTACTGAAGCGCAAATAACTAGGATCTAGGAGCGATACACCACACTTACATCCGTTGAAACTATTCTGCAAGATTAACACGCTGGACAAGCAAGCAAATCGTTTTGTGGTTTTGTGGAAAGCGACTTCTCTCGTTAGTGCCTCCCGAGCTGTTTAGCGTGTACGTTCGCCATAGTATTACTTTTACAAGACTTTTAGATTGCACCGCTCCAGGTAAGTTCCAGGTTTAGGGGTCTGTTTCGCAATCTTTAAATAAGTGTCAAATTGTTTATTTGGATGTTTTGCCGCTCCTTAGTTTATATCAAGCGACACACACAAAACATGCAAAGAAGCTATCTGATACATAATCTTAAATTAATTCTCTAAATTCAGTCTAAAATATATACTCGGAATCTCGGAAATGGCTGCAAGTATTTCCATGAAATATAATATGCAAGGAACTTCTTGTATATATTTTTGGGGGAGAAAAATCGATCTAGCTAGTTATTATCCCTGGAAAACTGTAAATTTTTAATAAATCTCGATTACCAGGGTACTAATTATACGCGAAAATATACTAATGACTAAACCAATGATGCAATAACTCAGCAGACGTAGTAAGCTGATAGTGGTAACTGGTAACCCCACGATAACTCGTCACCACCATACACAAAGTAGCGGGTGACATTGTGAAATTCTTCTCAAGATCTAGGACATTAATATCATACTTATCCACTTTATCATTATCATTGTCCGAACATATTTTATAAGTAAAGTACGTAGCCTCAGAATTGTCAAGCATTGAGGTAGCTGATGATGAGGAATTATAGCTAAGAACACACTCGATCGTGTCAGTTTTCAAACAAGAAACTACATCTCAATTGTCACCATTTGGGAGCTATGATGCCACGGACAGATACACACACACAGACAGACACGTCAAAATTATAATACTGTTTTCGTCGGGGGTTAAAATGCAATTAGAATCAAAAATAGTTTATGCGGTAAATTAACTAATAATTCATTAAACACATAAATTTATAACAATTGTGCAGTGTTATAAAGCTGTTGAAACGAAAATAGACTTAATTAATAATTTCCTTGTTATTTTTAGACTTTTTATCAACCACGTGGCGAGTGGCGACAACGAGGAAATCTGAAAATGCTACACAAATAGCTACTGTTTGAGTGTTTAAATAGAGAAATCAGTGCGTTGGTCGAAAAATTATAGCGGTTATATTTACCTTTTGTTCAGTGTTAGAGAGTTTTCACATTACGCGATATAATATCGCTTCTCGGACCGGAAATGCTCTTTTGTATTCAGTACATGCGCGTTTTCCCATCGAATCCGTTATCCTATATCAGGTATGTGCCATATACCTGTCTGAGATATATATACCTATCTTTGTCATATCTTTAATCTGTGTCGCATTATCGTGTAATGTGAAAATCCCACCAATAACATATTCATGCTAAAATATTTGCCTAGACGATGTCATATGACTCGCACTGTCAAAAAGTTATCAGATATCATGTAAAACCAAGCTTCTGACTCTACACGCCCTGACTCTACAAGACTAACTTCACAAACTCTACACCTTAGACAAGATATGTGGCCTGGCTATTTCGCTGCCTTTACCTAAATGGCCACCTTGGGCGTAAGGTGAAAAATTCACTGACTGATTTTCTGTTATAATACCTACCCTTATCCCTTACCCTTCGTCGGTAGCCGTATTTCTAGACATGGAGAAGGCGTTCGACAGTGTCTGGCATGAGGGTCTGCTCTGTAAGCTCATCCGGGCCAACGTACCTCCCCCCCTGGTAAGGTTAGTGGCATCCTTCCTCTCTGGCAGGACCTTCAGGGTTCGCGTTGACGGAGTCCTCTCCAACGAGCGTCCCATCGCCGCAGGCGTCCCCCAAGGTAGCGTCCTCTCACCAGGACTCTACAACTTCTACGCCAGCGATGTGCCCGCGGACCGGGGCACCTCAGTGGCGTTGTACGCCGACGATACGGCGTACTTCTCCTCCTCGCTGACCACCGAGCATGCTGCCATCAAGATTCAGAGGACGCTCGATCTCCTCCCTGACTGGCTGAGCAAATGGCGACTCTCTGTTAACACAGGTAAGTCCCAGGCGCTCGCCGTCAGCACGAGGTGTTCATTTCCGGCGCCTCTGAAGATTGGTGATGCTGTGATCCCGTGGAGGAGAACAGCAAAGTATCTCGGGGTCACGCTGGATCGCCGACTCTCTATGGCCCCCCAGTGCTCATCGGCGGTGGCGAAGGCGAACGCGGCGATCGCGCTGCTGCGCCCGGCCTACGCGTCTCCGCAGATCCCCCTGAGGATGCGCACAGCCCTCTTCCGGACGTACGTACGGTCCCGCCTGACGTACGCGGCACCCGCGTGGCACCACCTGCTCTCTGCACCCCAGAAAGGGTTGCTGCAGAGAGCCCAAAACCGGGTGCTGCGCCGTATTGCGGGCGCACCATGGTACGTCCGCAACACCACAATTGCCAGGGACCTCAGGGTGGAGAGCGTGGACGCCTTTGTGGCCCAGCTCTCTGCCAAGCTGTTCGCGCGGGCGGATGCCTCGCGCTTGGTCGAATTGACCGACCTGGCGCCGTGGCATGCCCGCCCGCCCGACCGCCACCGCCTGCCGAGAGATGCCGTCCCTCCGGAGGACCCAGCGGAGCCACGCAGCCCGCCCCACCGCCCCCGAAGAGGAGGAGCCCAGGCGCACTGATGCGCCGCACCTAGCGCACTTGGCGCGCTCTGGCGCAATCGCGCCACCACCACTGCGGGATTGAAATCCCCCCCCACATTTTCCCCCCTTCGCCGGCAAACCAGATGCCGGCGAATCATGTCCAAACCGCGTCCGGGGCCTGACGAGTGGCAGCCCTATTGCCACCCCGTCGTCCCCGGGGCGTATCTTCCCCCCCCGACATAAAAAGTCGGGGCCTGGAAGTTTTAACAACTTTCCCCCTTTTCCCCAGGTTGTTCGTTCCGCGGTCCGGTAAACACGGTGCGTGGGGGAGTGGACCCAAACACGTTTCTCGGCCCCCACGCGCCGTTTGGTGCCGACCGTTGGTCTCGGTCGGGCCTGGATTGGCATGTCGTCACTCCCTTGCTGTTGTCGGCTGCCCTACCATGGGTTTTCCCCGCGTTCTGCCGCGGGGGGTCTTCCCCTAAAACCCAACGACTCATGCGCCCAGTATTCGTACTGGGCGCGTCATCTCCACCCCAAATAGAGGGGCTATGCCCCTGGGTTTGGTTTCCGCCCAAGGCCCTTTTCAGGGGCCCGGCGTCGAGTGAGAAGAGTCTCCTTCTCTACAAAAACCTACCCTTGTAGTCCGAACGAAACGGCCAAGCCACATATTATTATCTTGACTAAGGTTTAGAGTTTATAGAGGGTGTGTAGAGTCAGAAGCTTGGTTTTACATGAGATCTGATAACTTTTTGACAGTGCGAGTCATATATTTTAGCATTTTGTTATTATGTTAGTTGTGTAATGATACAAGCTTAAGTACCAAATTTCAGCTTTCTAGGACCATAATATGATTTTGTTGATCATCAGTGAGTCAGTGATGAAATCAGGGGTTTTTAGATATCAATTAAATCTAAAGTGAAGATCTATGCAATCAAAACTTTATATGTTCCGTTACTGCGCACATATACTGAAAATTTCATTTATCTAGTATAATTCAAACCCAAGTTATGAGGGTCCAAAAAATCAACGAAACGCTTCGAGAAAAGGTGGTCTAGTAGTACCCTTGCGCTTCGCTTGGCTTGTCTTGGTGGGGTGTAATATAGTGGTACTGAGTATATAATCTTACTTTAAGTCATAATAGATAAATGATGGATCGTCCTGTCTCCTAGTTCGCGTGTGTTTGTGTCTCGCTCCGCGTTTCGTGCCGTCTCGCTCTAACTGCGTAGTAGTGACTCGCTCACTCCGCGTTAGTGTCGTCTCGCTCACTCCGCGTTTTCGTGCCGTCCCGCTCTATCCGTGTCGTAGTGATTCGCTCACTCCGCGGTAGTGCCGTCACGCTCGGAAACGCGTCGAGTGTCGCGCTCACTCCGCGATCGTGCCGACCCACTGTGCCAAGTGTTCCCAATAGCGATCGTGAATTCACACCTTATTCATCAGAATAAGCTGTGGATTTACGCCTTGCTGGGGAGTTGCCCTGCTCCTGGCCTCCCGTTGAGTTTCGGCTCAGCGTTGGGTCACGAGGAGACAGCCCCCCTAAGTGTGTGTACCGTCTCCGTGTATGTACACTTAGTGTATCGTCCGTCCACGTATAGTGTGAGTACCTTTTTGCGTTGTGATACGTACACCTGTTGCCGTTCAGTGTTGACTGTTTGTGTGACTTGTGTGTTTTTATGTTGTACTACCTAGTGCAACATGATGGACTATGATCCGTGGCTACCACGCCACGACCACCTAGACTCTCGTGTGGACTCCGAGACTACGTACAGCCCGGCCTCATCGAGGTCCAGCTCACGTTCGATCTCGGACCCCACGCACCACCGCTCACTCCCCGAGCTTAGCTTGTGCGGACAGGACACCGCTCGCCCCGGGTCGCCCTCGGCATTCTCGCGGGGGTGTACTGGTACCCTCCCGCCCCAATGCCTTCCGACGGCGGCCTGCAGCGAGTCTGGGCCCCCGCCCAGCACAGCCGATCAGGGCTCGGCCAAACCGAGGCGCTCATCACGCCGCACTGCGCAGGCGAGCGATCCACGCCAGCCTGCCGCACACCTTGGACCTGACAACGTCCCCCAGGCGTACACACTCCGCACCACCGCGAGCTCAGCCCGCCCCTCGCCGGCTCCTCAGCCGCGACAATACCGCGCTGCGCCGGCTGCTCAGCCGCGCGGCCCATACCAGCCCACCGCGAGCTCTCCGCGCTCGCCTGACGCTTCGCCGGCCCCACAGCCGCGCGATGACCGCCGAGCCGCACCTAGTGCGGCCACGGAAATCCGCCCAAGCGTGCCGCGCGGGTACCGTTACCGCGCGCCCACCTTCCCGCCACCGTTTATAAACTTTTCTCCACGACCGGTTTCCGGCCGTCGGCTGTCATATGCCGTGGTGAGTGCCTCCAGCCGCCCACACGTAGGCAAGCACAGCCCCCCCACATCGGCGCCGTCGGTAAGTAAGACGCCGCCACCCTCCTCTGCTCTTCGCTACCCGCCCCTGGTCGCCGAACGAATCGACGACTGGGTGCATCACTTCCGCTGTCTTCACGACATACTGGGGAACATACCTAACGCCAAATATAACGGCCGTGCGATTCGCTTCTCGCCCCAAAGCGAAAAAGAGTACAGGGTCGTTAAGCGCTACCTGACGGACCTGGAGAAGCTAGGACAAGCCTCCTGGTTCGCCTACTCGCTGCCACAGGAACGGACAATCAAGGTAGGTATCAGGGGCCTACCTTCTTTTACAGACACCGGAGATATCAGGGCCGGTCTCGCCGAACTGGGATTCGTGGCGGAGCACGTCTCCTTGATTCAGGCGAGGTCTGATCCCGGCGCCTGTCTATTCTTCGCCCTTATCGCCAGGGCCCCGGACGTCGTACCCGGCATATTCAAGGTATGTAATCTTTTAAATATGCCGGGAGTTCGCATCGAAGCCTGGCGGGGCCGAGGCTGCCCGGCCCAATGCCACCGATGCCACCAATTCCGGCACTCTAGCCACAACTGCCACCGGAAGGTGGCCTGTGTCCGGTGTGCCGAGGAACACTCTGTGCGGGACTGCCCCCGCTCCCCCTCCGAGACGCCCACCTGCGTAAACTGCAGGGGGGGCCACCCTGCAAACAGCAGACAGTGTCCGGTGTACCGTAGGGCTGCACGGAAGCCGCGAGCCGATAATGCCCGCGCTTCCCCCCCCTACGTACCTGCCGACTCGCCTCTCCCTGAGCCAGAGGCCCCTCCTCCTCCACCGACTTCTACATCACTCATGGCGGAGGCGAACGAATACACACCAAGGTATGTCCCCCCCTCGGCTCCCGACTCCCCTGCGCAGCCTTCCAGGAGGAAAAAGCAGCCGAGCCCCAGGAGGAAAGTTGCCACACCCCCTGTGGCCTCCCCCTGTGATGCCGCCGCTATCCTAGCTAGCTCCCAGCAGGAGCTGGAGCCTCTCGCGCTCGCTCCTCCGCAGCCGGACTTCACGCGGACCACTCGGCGCTCGCGGCGCCCCCCGCGTGGACCTGCTGACTCCCCTGCGGCTACGGCTCTGCAGTCGATGCGAGGCCCCCGCATCGACTGCAGAGCTTCTACAGTCTCTCCTCTCCCTGGCCGTGAGCTGCTTTCAGAAACTCATGGCCGGGGATGAAGTTCTTCCGACCGTCATGAAGGCCTTCGTAGAAGGCACCCCCATAATCGCCGCCCTTACCCAAATCTGGCTCCCCAGGCCCTAGCCCGGACCCGCGCCCAGATATCTCCGGTATCCAGAAGCTCCTATCAGAGGAGCCGATTGTTGATTGCCGGAGATCTGCGCCGCGCGTTCCGGACTCGGGACACTTACGCGTGCTACATGCACTGCCCCCCCCGCGCTCTTTGAACGCGTTAATTTTTATCTTATAAGTTACAGGATCACCTATTTCTCTGAGCGAGCGGTAGCCGCGTGCCCGGTCAACTGACCCGCTGCCTTGGCATGCCCGCTCGCCAAACGGAAACCGCCCAAGCTGACACCGGACGCAGGGAGCATCCCGGAGCCACGCTGCCGAGACGCCCCATGCGCGGTGCGCCCCCCTGTACTATGCACCGTTGGATCGATGCCCCCCTATCCCCTACCCCGCGCCGGTTCTAATCCGGCGCAAATACTTCTGTTGTGCGCCCGGAGTATGACGTGGGGCAGCCCTATTGCCCAATCACGTCAGCCCCGTGGCAGCCCCTTTCCCCCCCGACATAAAAAGTCTGGGGCTCGGGAAATACCTTTACCCCCCCCCCCCCCCCCCCCCCTCATTTCCCTGGTCGGTTGTGTCCGTGGTCGACAAAAGCGGCGCGTGTGGGAGTGGACCCATACACGCTTCCTGGTCCCCGGACCAGGACCCCACGCGTCGTCGGAGTCGGCCGCAGGTCTTGGCCGCCCACGGCCCTTGCTACCGCGTCATTCTCTTGCCACCTCGGGTTTCCCCCGCGTTCTGCCGCGGGGGGTCTTCCCTAAAACTGACTCAATGCGCCCAGTATTCGTACTGGGCGCGTCATTCCACCCCAATTAGAGGGGCTTAGTATTGGTTCCCCGCCCAAGGCCCTTTTCAGGGGCCCGGCGCGAGAAGAGTCTCCTTCTCATGGAAAAATAGATAAATTTTTGGGTAGGTACTGAATTTCGTGCTGACTTTTTATGAGGCCGTGATAATTATCTCTTCGGTCAAGTCTACTTGTTTGTGCTGAAGCATGGCCGTTCCACCGTTATCGAGCTTCAAAAACAACAATGTTAATATTGACTTTCATACACGTGCCATTTTAATTGAATTATGGAATAGGAAATGTTTCGCAGTTATTCCTGTACCAACACACAGTCTTCCTACATCATTATAGTTATTTATTGAATTCTGAGTACAATATTTCGCCTACAAGGCCGGCCGGTCATTAAATTTGACATCGGAGAGAATTTTTTCGTCGAAGCTTCCTTATTCCTATTGTTTTCATTTCTAGCCAAACGTTTTTTTATTGACTCACGACAGTTTTTCTTTTATTTCTTTAGGGTCAGCTCACACCGAAGCGAGCCGATAAGCGACGGTGCTGCATTTAAAAAATAGTGATTCAAAATTGAACTTTATTCAGGCTCCCACACACGAGAGGCCCATCGTTTTAGTTAGAACTGACGTCAGTTCGGCCTGAACGTATTCGAGCACACACACGGAAACATCGCATCAGTTCGTTCTGATTTGCCACGAGCTACGGTCGTGTTTATTAATTGTAAACTCACTACGCTTGTACACGATACACGCCCGCACGTCCGCGGCTCTGGCGAGAACTGAAACGATTTGTCACACATGGTCTGTTCAGTCCATCCGTTCAGTCCAGAATTAATGTTGCCAACTTAGTTATTTTACAAAGTCTTACTAATACATTGAGTATTTTATTCCCTCCTTAGTAGGTTTGGCCTAAAAAAAAAAAACAAAAAAATATTTTGCACCTTATCATAGTAATACATCCTAGCATTCGTCCGTAATTTTCTTAAAACTACACGTTTAATTACTACATACGTAATATTTCCTAGTATATTGTAATTTATCGTTAAAATTTATTTTATAATTCAATAAATAATAAAATTTTAATATAACAAAACCTAAACTGCAGTTGTTTTTTGGGGGGCTTTAGGGATTTCTAAGTTGAGTAGCTTTTTTTTTCTTGTTTTCAGTAGACTTATAGTAGTTTTTAGTAGAAATCAACGCGAGCTTAGTAGTTTCGCAAGAACAGAGATGGCAACACTGGAACGAATCGCTTCAGTCCATCCGGCTGACTGATGCGATCTCCAAATTGCACACAGACGATACGATTTTGCATCCGTTCAGGTCGAACTGAAGGAATACCGACCGCCTACCGCAAGTTGGCTAAGTCTTCGACCGCTGGGCGCTGACGAGTGACGAGTAACGACCCAGCGGGCGCGCGGTACGAACTTATGAAGTAACCATTCAGATTTTAGTAGGTAATGTGTTTTTTTACGTCGACCTTTGTAGTTCAGTGGTCAGCGCTTTGGCGCTTAAGTCGGAGGTCGCGGGTTCGAATTCCGCCGAGGGAGCCAAGGGAAGGAGAAGGTTCTCATGTTCCTGGGGTCATGGATGTGTATTATCTATCTATCTATCTATTAAATATTCTTTCCGTTGTCTGGTACCTTTAGGATAAATTCTTCGGATACTTATCACGGGACCAGATTGACGTGGTGTGAAGCGTTCATGTGTCGCAACTCGCACGCTGCTCTAAACGCAAGTAGGATTGGACTAGCGGATAACCTATCTATGCTAACTAGTGTGGAACAATTTTTAGGGTTCCGTACCCAAAGGGTAAAACGGGACCCTATTACTAAGACTCCGCTGTCCGTCCGTCTGCCTGTCCCTTTTTCACCAGGCTGTATCTCATGAACCGTGATAGTAAGAAAGTTGAATTTTTAAGCTATTGCATAGCTTTTATCGCGGGCTCTGAGCGCGGCGACCGAATCAAGAAATTCCGTAACGAAAATAAACCTAACACCCTCGCTACGACCGGCACAGCGGTACGGCGTTAAAAGCCGTGCATCGTCTAACGTCGTTTCAGTTCGGCAGACTTCGGCACGGTGTTTGTGTGCGTGCGACTAGACGTATGCGTGTAGACTAGCTGCTAACTGCTCATAACTGATTCTATCTGTTTTAGACACAATGCTTGGTGAGACAGCGTGCTTTTTGGCCGCGTCCACGAGTGAGTTCGTGCCCGCGACTAGTTAAACCTTAACGTGTATGTATATGGTACGACTGTACGAAGCTCGCACGGATCGAGACGAGCTGCTCCGAAATCGGACGAATACGTAAGCAGCTGTTTGTGAGAAAGTATAAAAAATGCTATACAATAGCTTTACCGCGGCAGTCCCCTAGTGCCACACGTATTTATTTTACATATAATGTATTTCTTTTGCCGCTATAGCAGCCAATACTAAGAAACATAATAAAATAGATTTTAATGTGGCCCCCGTACAACAAACGTGTTTTTTTTGCCGTTTTTATACACAATGGTACGGAACCCTTCGTGCGCGAGTCCGACTGGCACTTGACCGTTTTTTTAAATAGCAGCTTTACATGCACGTTCCCAATCAGCACTACAGCACAAAGTGTATAACTCAAAGCAACAATTGTTGTCAAAAAAAAAAAAACTCCTCTTGTATTGAATTATTGGATGTAAGGAGTATAGACCAGTGGCGAAGGCTTTTCTCCTTCATAGGGAAGCCCTAGCTTGTGTAATAGGTAGGGATTTGGATGAGGGTCTTCAAAAGATAAGTGACATGTGATGCCGATAGGAATGGAGTTATAACCCCACGCCACTGGTATAGACTATAGCCCGCCAAGTTTCCCCACTGCGGGTGATATTTACAGCTTCGTCTGTGCATTACTGACCCAGTAAACAGTAGCGACCTACTTCTGCACATTATTGGGCGGACGAGGCGCTTAGCCAAATCTATTTCGGATTCTTCAATTACGCGCCTCGCGCGGACATTTACGCGAACATTGTGCGATTGTTTTTACCTGATTGCGCGACCCCCTTTGGGTCGCATGTAGGGACGCATCCATCAAAAATTCGGCTTCCTTATGATGGGTCCCATCTCCCAATTGTTGAAGTCGTTATGTTCCCTATAATAGAATGTTTTCTTTTTGAATGTATCGTTACGAAACTATTTCAACGGTAGGTATTACTTGATTTTTTCGTTTCAGTTGATACGCTCACTCTCAGGATTTTTTTTTATTAAATTTTATATCAAAATGGATTACTTTAGTCGGACAATGTCGCAATACCTACCTACCTCACCTACAGGCTACATATTTCATTCCGATGTGTACATGTGAGATGAAAACGGCGCGTCATTGGTCAATTTTGACATATACGTATGTAGTACAACATAAAACAATATAAAATTATAAATTATTGTGTGCCTACTAGTTACAACGCATTTCATAATTTTGTATGTAGGACAAGTAGGAAACTATTCGTAGGTATCTACAATATATAATATTTAAATTAAAATCATTATCACAATTCAAATAATAATATTAACACTACTTTTCTATAATGTGGCTCCAAATTGTTAATTAAATTATTGACGTTTATCCACCCAGCTAGGAACTAGTTTTGACAAACACTTTATGCAATAATAACTAGTGTCTAGTTCCAATTACCATAATATATATAATAATAAACGAGCAGTTATGTGTTATAAATTCGGTCACAACAGAGTTGTTAAAATGTTTGGAATGAACTCTGTCTAGTTTGTCGCGATTTAAATTTAAATCATTCAACATTCTGAAGCCCAATTCTCGTAACTATATTTTGTAATCATAATCCTGTTTCGGCCCGCGCGCTGTCTCACTAGCGTATTAGCGCAGAGTTTTAATATTAGCGTAGTACCTACTCTGAATTTTCCCGGGCCCACCGGATTCCGGATCATAATGTTATAGTCATCATAAGGCCCCAGCCTTATGATCACAAAATATAGTTTCGAGAATTGGGCTTCTGAATAGGTACAATTTCAGTACTCCAATTCAGATAAAACTAGAATTACTAGATGTTGCCCGCGACTTCGTTCGCGCATTGACTGGAACTGTACATATTTCCGCGATACAAAGTAGCTAATCCGGGCAACGAACTATGTGCCAAGCTTCATTCAAATCCGTTCAGCGGTTTTTGTGTAAACCACAACCAATTATATAAACAATGTGATTCTATCACTCAATTGCAATAGCTAATAACAAAATAGTCATTGTGAATACATTGGAATGAAATTTGTAGCCTGTAGGTGTGTCTGTACTACAGGACACACCTACAGGCTTACACTCTGTAGGTATTGCAACATTGCATCAATCCAATCGTAAATTTACTACTGGGAGAGGTTATTTGAGGTTAGTATTTGAATTCATTTAGGCGTGTATTTATTTAGTAATAGATAATAGTATGTAAGTGAATATCTTATACTTTAAACGAGACTATCTTGTATGTATATAATCGTAATCTCGAAAAAGGCTACAAGTATCACCATGAAATTTAGTATGCAGGGAGTTTTGGGGGAGAAAAATTGATCTAGCTAGGTCTTATGCCTAAGAAACTGCGCATTTTAAGCTACATATGTTTTTTCTTTCGTCGTGCAACAATATATCAATAATTTCAACTCTATTACGACAGTCCGATTGGCAGATTGGGTAGGCTTATGTATAATTTTTGCTTTGTTGGAAAATTTGGAATGTAGGTACTTAGTGGGTACGAATCTCGGTTGGTAAATATTTTTGTGATTATTCTAATTTGTCAGAACTTCGAGGAAAGCTCGGTTGCCCAGGTACTTATGTTTTAATTTCCAGGTCTTAGGCTCAGTCATAGGTACAATAAATACGTATATATTAATACTCGCAAGGAACACCTTTAGAAAACTTGCATAGCTCCCCACACCGATTTCGGTAACGGTGGTTTGGTGGTTTCATTGAAACCAGACCAGCTACGCATGAGTTATGTTATAGTGCCCAAGTGTGTGCGCAATACACAAGAGCACTCTAGTCCTTGACTCTCGTAACCCAGTGAGACGGATGACCGACACGACTGGCGAGAAATCAGGCGCAGGAACGCTTTCTTACACGCCCGTCCGACGCATGGATTATCACAATCAGGTGATCAGCCTGTATTGTCATAACTAGACTTGAAAACAAAATTGTTATTGTTCCAACGCGGGGATCGAACCCTTGACCTCCGGAGTAGAGAGTCAAGCTATTAACCACTAGACCACGGAGGTGTCAATTAATAAGTCAAGCCCAAAAGCCAGTCGACTCGCCGCTGTAGACAAGCGTAGTACTTAACCCTCGAATAAAGAGACTTGTGCCTTGGATACCGTATCAATAAAAATACTAACACCACGGATATGCTAATCCATGTTGTTGTGGCTTTTGCAACCTATCAGACAAAGACAGCAATAGGGATTGGCGTATCCGTATTCCGTGGTGTAAATATTTTTATTAATGTTAATTAAAATTAAAATTAAAATATTAATTAAAATACCCCCTGTATTGGAACTGAGGATGTTAGTCATAGTCAATGTGGTCAAGTCATCGCCTCTTTTACAATATTTCGTCATTACTATGAGCTGTTGGCTGCTACTGCAAAATGTTGCGGGAAAATTGGATGATGAAATTTCACGATGAATTTACAGTACTGTAAGTTGATTATAATAAAGAAATTCGAGTGAATCATATTTATAAGTAGATGTTCGTGAAATGAAATAAATTTCATGGAAATATTTACAGCCATTATTATAGGATGTGAAAAACGAAAGTTCGCGGGGAGTTTTGAGGGAGAAAAATCGGTCTATCTAGGTCTTATTACTGGAAACTGCGCATTTTTAAGTTATATATTACGTCTTATCTTTCGTCGTGCAATAATAGATCAATAATTTCGACTTCATAAATGTCAGTCCGAGTGGCAGAATGGTATGCTTAGGCTGGGACTATACTAACGGAATCTCTAGGGTCGAAGAAAATCCAGTTTTTCGGCACGCCATCGACAACACGCGTCCGGGTTGAGTGGCGCGTAATATTTTAAAATTTATTTAGAGCTGGATACTGAGCCCTTTGCTCACGTTCGACAGTGCTTCCAACTCTTAAAAATATTTCTCAACAAACTACTTATACTGATAAAATAAATTAACAATGATAAACAAATAATAAAAATTAATATTCTGTATTCAACATGTATTTAAACATGCGAAGAAACTTCAAATATAGGATGTGAAAATGACATAGGTTCTAATAATACTACTGGTAGGTACTAATTTTGCGAAAGAATATTGACACAAAAAATACTGCGACTAAAAACATACCAGTTTTGTCAACTAAATATTTCAAACCGGCAGAGCTATATTATTTACAACAACTTAAGAGCACATGTTTTTAAGGTTTTTGAGGGTGCAGATTACGAAAAATTCATTCATTTTGGAATTTAAAAATGGTGGCAATTTATTTTGTAAAATTGATATAGGTGTCGTTTTTCAAGTTTCTGGGGGCGCTGAATTTGAAAATGACATCCATTTTGAGATTCCAAGTTGGCTTTTATATTTTATTTAACGTAAAACGGATAGGTGCTCCTGAAAATACTCAATTCATTACAAAAATTCATCCACTTCAAAATTTCATGGCATTTCAAGGTTACTATGAAATTTTTTAGTTTCTGAAGTGGATGATTTTGATAATCCTGAATTTTTCAAAATTTCCATAGCATGAGAGCCATCCTGACTATCCAATATTTTTTTCTATGATCGCTTCTATCTCGGAACCGATTTCCGTAGGATGCACCTACAGAAAAAATAATTAAAATTTGCTCCCCCCTAACACCCAACACCACATATTTTCTTCATTATGTAAAAAAAAAAAATTAATTAATATAATAAAAATAACTGACTGCCATCCCGGAATTTTAAATGGATGTCATTTTCGTATTCGGCACCCTCAAAAACCTTATAGACGACACCGATACTTACCTATCAATTTTACAAAAAATAAATATCCGCCATCTTGGAAATTCAAAATGGATGACTTTTTGTAATCGGCACCCCCAGAAACCTAGAAAATACTACTAACTAACAGCTAACATATTAATTTTAATAAAAAAAAGAAAAAACTATGCAAAAATTATCGAAAATTGACACATTTGTTAGTTAGCCGTCTACAAGCAGTTTTAACCCAAATATTTTGGACAATGTGTTTGTGTGTACTGTAGACTGTAGTGCAGGTTGAGAAGCCTACTGAAGATAATCTGACAATTATTAAATATAACTATATAATAATTATATAATATATAGGTACTATTTATTTTGACTTGCGTATTGGTAAGACGGGGCTGGGTTGGTAAGACGTTTAGGCAGAAAAATAATTTAAAATTTTGAAAAAAAAGTATTTATTTATTTATTTATTTATTGAAACTTAATGCACAAACATGTACAAAGGCGGACTTAATGCCTTATGGCATTATCTACCAGTCAACCTTTGGGCGTTACAGGAGCAAAATTATATAGGTGCCGATAAAGTGAAAAAAAAAAATGCTGAGAAGAAGAAATCAAAAAATCCTAGATGAAATAGGGATACAATCATGATACAATACAATAATATAAATACAATGAAGATAGATACCATAAATATTATAACAATATATACCTATGAAATACAAAATTACTATAAAATAAATAAATATATATATATATATATATATATATATATATATATATATATATATAAAGCAAAGACTTTACCTAAATAATATAAATTCAATCAGCTGTGTGAGGTCAATGACCTCCGCAGTGCCGTAAAGAATGTAATGTTATTAAGTTTTTTTTTTTCGTAATTTTAAATTATTTTTCTGCCAAAACGTCTTTACGTTAGCAGTAGATCATATGGCCATAATATCCGTAATTGATTTTACCAAACCTTGTAGATAAGAATTTACACCACGTCAAATTGTAAGTAGATACGTTCTTTTATACTATCTAGTTTAAAAGTAATTATTATTTACTACCTACTTTTTATATATTTTAAAATATTGTTAGCAAAATTTTTGAATTACATAATAATTTCAAACCACTTATTTAAAATAATTAACGAACCATTTATTTACATTTCTACAAACTTGTTCTAAGAATGAGAAAAACTTAGTTTTTTTTTAGAATTTGTACGTCTAGTAGGTAATTACCTACTGAATACAGTAGGTTATTTTAGAAACACTTTAAATAAAGTACCTTACTAAACACATAAAATAATATTTAGAATGACACAATGGCAACATTAGAATAGTTATGTAAACTTACGTAATATCCTAAAGAAATAAAGTTGATAATCTAACTATAAATATTTTCATGTAAAACGTTGCCAGCACGCTTAGCATGACCACCATAAAAATACGTTTTGTCTCCACAAGAATACTGACAGATAATATGGTCAAAATGACAGCTTTCCTTTGTCAATCTGTCATTTTGTCTATGCTTCCGTAGAAAGAAAAAATTCATGCTAAGTGTGCTGATAACTTTTTAGCTTTTCACTCTACATTCTGTAGAATGTACACGGTAGTGTACACGCCCCTGCTCTACAAGCCTATTTCACAACATTTGCACCTAATTAGGATTCCGTACCCAAAGGGTAAAACGGGACCCTGTTGCTAAGACTCCGCTGTCTAATTTAATTTTAAATTAAAAAATAAAATAAATATTTAAGGAGGTTCCCATACATCAAACGTGTTTTTTTGCCGTTTGCACTTGGCCGGCTTTTTTAATGAAATGGACCAGGAAACTAGCAGACGGATCGCCTGATGGTAAGCGATTACCACCGCGGGCTGCCTATGAGGAGTGGAGTTTCGCTCCTGGTTTTTAAAATTCCCAACCCCACTTGGGCTCCGGTAACCTCACTCACTCGGCGAAACACAACGCAAGCTCGCATTACACGCCGGTTTTCTGTGAGGCCGTGGTATGAATCCGGTTTAGCCCATTCGTGCCCAAAATGGCTATCCCACGTAAGAAAAAAACGTAAATAAGACAGATAATAATATTACGTACTTTGATATTATTATACTTAATATTATTTTTAAATATTTTAATAAATAATAATTGAGCCCTATCTAAATATAGACGTAGGGTGTGCCGGACGAAAAAATAATAATAAACTTGTTTCACCTAATCTTAAATCCAGTTTTCAAAAACTGGCAAAACATATTTTATACGTTAGTTATTTAAAAACATATGGCGTCATAATTGCGTTGTTTTTCTACTACAATTTATATTTCGCCCAGTGGTCGAAATTTGAAATAATTTATATATATTTTTAACCGACCTCCAAAAAAAGGAGGCGGTTATACGTTCGGCTGTATAATTTTTTTTTGTATGTTCTATATTCAACGATTACTCCGCCGTCTGTGGACCGATTTTCTAAATTATTTTTTTGTTACGTATATGGTATAATCCCAAATTGGTCCTTTAGACACGTGACCTGATGATGGGATCCATGAGGAATTGAGGGAACTCCTCGAAATTTATATGGACACATATGGTGATTTCGACTTATGCTGAAGTAGTCCAAGCATATGCTATCAAAAAATAAGTTTTAACACCAAGGTATACCCTGGATCCTAAAGTACTGAACAGAACTCCTTAGTCTTTAAAGACACGCGTTTGGAAATTTCGGCATTGTTTATAAGAACTGCAAGCATATGCCACTATGTAACTTACAGTAATCATCATCATCGTCTTATTTACAATACCTAATGGAAGCTTGGCGCGTATTCAATTATACATTCGATCGTTTATTTTAAACGTTCTTAAAATGTATTAATAATAATTTAACAAATATCACTAATAAAAGAAAAATGATTATTTTTAAACAAAAAATTAAACGGACTTCCAAAGTAAAAATACACAAAAAAGTATGAAATAAATATTTCCCTAATTTTAATTCCCCTTTTAAATTCGGCTAAAATTTTAACTATTTCTACTCAATCTTCTTAATTTCGAAGTTGGTACCAGCCCAAACAATATCCTATAATATTTTATACAACTCACGTTTAAATTTGCTGGTAATTTTGAACTTTTTAGAGGTTCTTTTGCCTCTCAAATAAAAAAAAATGTTAATGTTGTGACTTGTGACAGATTGACAAACGTCAACGTGTAACATTATTGTCATGGAGAATAGAGGTAAGAGTACCTACCATCTCTCTAAGGCAGAAAAGCTAAAAAGTGTCCGACAAAAGTAATTAAATAATAGTTCCAAAACTGGCCATAATGGCGCTAGAGTGGCAAGGGTGTGTGCTATGAAGTTAGAATTTTTGATGACTATGACTAGTTTTTAGTAGTTAATTCAGTAAATCATGAATATTCTAATTACTCGTATAGCCGAAAATATTTTTATATATAAAACCGAAGAAGATCCCAAGATTTAATTATCCGTTTAAATTTTGCCGCTTTACACCCTTGCGTCTGTAGCGCAACGTATTTAGCGCTATTTTACGGACGCTTTTCATGTATGGAGATGGTACTCCTTACCTCTAATCTCCATGGTCATTGTATCTATCAGTGTTATGTTGGTGTCACTTCTAATAATTTTATGTACTTTAGCTTTAATAAAAAATATATTAGCTCGCTGCACACCTTCCTATAATTATAAACTTTCACTGTACCAAATGTCATAGGACATAGGTATCGTTCGCACAATTCTCGTAAAACTGTAGGAACACTAATTTGACGGACGGTGTAGTTACTTTCAATGTAAAATTACGAATACTCTATCACTTAAAATTTGTTTGTGACAAAGGCTACGTCGAACTATCTCGTGTAATTTTAAGTCTTTTAAACTAAATATTAAGTTATTTATTGATAAGAACCTATAAAAATGCAAGGTGCACCTCCAATTGAACCTAGGACGCTCAATTATAAATGCTATGGAATAAGAACAAGAGATACATAGGTACCTTGTATCGTATGTATTGTAAACACACCGGCATATTTAGCGGAACACAATAAAAGGTCCATAATTAAAAAAATATGGTTTTATTTAAAAATCTACTTACTATACTTCTTTTGTTATTTAAAGTTTCATTTGTTTTACTTAAAATGAGTTCACATTAAGAACAGATTTTGCGAGTAAAGGCTATTTGTGAAAAATGGTACATTTTTGAAAAGTGAAAATTAATATTAAAATAACAATTAATTAAATTAGAAAAATGGTGATTAATATCGCGTATTTCCTCCACGTGCTCTTATTAAAGTTTCTACCCGTCTAGGCATACTGAGAATGATGTTATCGATGGTCTCCTGGGATAGTCTCCGCCATTCCTCAACTACGGCGATTCGCAGTTCACCCACGTAGGCAGGAGCTGGAATTCTGGATTTAACTTTTCTTTTCAGCAAGTCCCAAACGTGCTCTATTGGGTTCATATCCGGTGATCTCGCCAGCCACTCCATAACAGTGATATTCATATCTTTAAGATAAGCTTGACTTACCCGAGCGGTATGCCGCCGAGCATTATCGTGCATGAAAACAAAATCGTCAACGATATATGGGGCAAACGGTACGATATTTTCTTCTAAAACTTCTCTGATATAGCGGTCTGCAGTCAGACTCCCTCTGTCAATCACTACCAAGTCTGTGCGAGCTCCCAAACAAATGCCCGCCCAAACCATTATTGATCCACCACCGTATGCAACTGTAGTTTCAAAATTTGTCTGAATGTATCGTTCTCCTTTGCGTCTGTATATTCTTTGCCTGCCGTCAATTTGATTTAAGAGAATTCGGCACTCATCACTAAACAATACCTTACGCCATTGGTCCGCGTTCCAAAGTCGATGTTCCTGAGCAAAAGTTAACCTGTTTCTACGATGATTTACTTCGAGCCTTGGAGCCTTGGCGGGTACAAATGAACCCAAACCAGCTTCTTCGAACCTTCTACGTACCGTACGCTCACTTACGGTTACACCTCGCACTGCTTCTAACTCATGTCGGGCTTGGACGGCCGTCAAACGGGGGTTCCTACGTACACGAAGCCGAATGAAACCATCATCCCTACTCGAAGTGCGTCTTTTTCTGCCTTGTCCTGCTCTTCTACCGGTATCTAGTACCGGTCTCCCTGAACCGTTGGATACTACGATGGATCGTTGAAACTGGTCGACGAAGATCTCTGGATATCACTCTGTTGGTTTGACCATTTCTTCGCATTTCGAGTGCCCTGGCAATCTCCGTTGGAGCTAAGTCAGGCATAATTCAGTCCTCAACTCCAAAAAGATACGCGATTAAAAAAAAACTAACAAAAATCAGTATTTCAATGAAATTTTAAATCAAACTCAGAAGGAAGAAATACTCGAAGTTCGCTCCAGATAAGGTGTATTTGAATAAAATTAAAACAATTGCATAAAATGTGATGTTCAGTTGTTTTCTTAATTTGAAAATATTTCTTTTTAAATTAAATGACGTATAAACCAGCCAGCAACCTTATATGATACTGATATCAAGCCTTTATTTTATGTTTCGCTAAATATGGCGGTGTGTGTATGTATTATATTTTATATTTTGCTACAAAGCAAAGCATAAAATATAATAATGCCACTCAAATTATAATTGAATTAGTGGAAACGCGTCGCGTCGCCATAACCGTACTCGTATTTTAATAAAGTTAGATCATATTGTAATAAAAACTAAAAACATAAAATATAATAATTCACATTCTTTTAAATAATTGGTTACAGAATTTACATTATTTTGTAGTTTTTCTGGTTACATGACGACTGACGAGATTCGAAACCGCAAGCCAGCCAGCCAGGTAGGGGGCTTAATTCATGTCTGTCCATAGTCCATACCTACTTACAAAATACAAACAACACAGTTGTGCTAATTTTTGTAATCATCTTTCATTTCAGGAAAACAAGCCGTCGAGCTAAACAAAGAAAATTTACATAATTGCCATTAGAAAAGTCATAAATTTTAAAGCCAATGAATTCTTTGAAATAACTCATACAGTATACAGGTAAAGTATGCTCATGTTCTATAACAAATATTACATAATGTTAACAGTAATCTAAGTTATTTTTACTAATTATTTTTGGTTCCAGACAGAGCACCAATATCAAAGCTTTGCGATAAAAAGACAAGCAATGTTACAAAAAAAAGCTTGAGAAACCAGCTTCCATTATCACAAATATTGTATAGGTAGGTACTATTATAACATTCATCTACAAATGGAAAACTTAATTATGACATGTACTATTTAAAATATTAGGATGGATAGCACTTCTACAGTAGATGCCAACATCAAATATCAATTTTTAGTTTTCAAAATATGCAACTAAGTATAAACTTTCATATGCATCAAGTGAAAAGCTGTTAATTTTAAATTATAAACAGACACTTTAATTTTATTTATTTGTATAAGTAGATGTAACATCTTGGTATGAACAGGCCTGTTCTTCCCATTGAGGAAGGATTTAAATTTAAATTTAACCTTTGATTTAAATTTTCGTAAGCTGTTTTTGTATCTAAAGATATTTCTATGTAGAATAAAGTTTTTTAATTTGTGTAAAAGTAATGAATAAAATATAATGTACCTAACATTACATATAAAGATAATAAATCAAATTTTGTATTTGTTTCATTAATACCACATGCCTCTTGTTTCATTTGTGCTAATATATTACAGTCCTTGCATATAAATAAACATATATGCTAATAAAATATGCAAGCTCAAATATTAGTATATTGGTATAAGTCATGATTTATACTGTTAGTATAATGTACAGTAATTTAGCAACGAGATGAACCTTCCCAATGGGTTCAAATTGAACTTTGTTATTAATTTTCATATGCATTTATCTGTAAATATTTAAGTTGAATAATTTTGGATGAATAAGTATCAAATGTAATGAATGAAAATATAAATACACACAATATGTTAATTTTCTTTGGAATAGATTAAGGTTTTAAAGGAAATAAATTAGACTTGTCACACATTTTATATCTGATTTATTAATACCACATTCTTTTTCTTTTCAATTCTAGTTTCACGTATTAATCACTACACATAGTATAAAACAACGTCGCTTCTTCTGTCTGTCCCTATGTATGCTTAGACCTTTAAACGTTACGGGGGTTTTTAAATAGTGATTCAAGAGGAAGGTTTATATGTAGGTAACTATATAACAAGCATAATGTAATAGAGAAACACTCATAATTTGAGAGGTTTCTAATGTCGTAAATAAAAACATTTTTTGCGCAAACACTGGCTGTCCCCTGCGAGATGGATCAAAATAATGTACTACAGTATTGGTCACCTTCAAAAGGTCTACAAAAAAGTCCGCGATGGTCTATCTCTTAGGAATAACCCACAATAACCTATTTTTATCCATTACTTTTTACAAGAAATAATGGCTTATTTACGAAGAGAAAATTTAAGTAATACAGTATTAATCCTTATCCAATTTAGTACCTTAAATACATTGTACATTTAACATAGATCAATATGGCCCTTTATAGCATGTAATTTAAATGAATATTTTCGTAGTTATTATAGATTTAAAATGCAGGGACATAGCGGTTGGACCGGCCGGGGTCGAGGTAATAGGGTCTCGTTTTTACCCAATGGGTACGCATACCTAAAAAACATTTTCAATATTGTATACAGAAGTATTTATATTGCAGTCAGTAGAGTTATTTGCTGAAGAAGATTTTTCTCCAAGAACATTATTCCACGCGGGCGAAGCCGCGGACAAAAGCTAGTATAATAATAATTGATACCTTGGGGTAAAGGTCGTAAAAGCCAAAACCGTACTTTATAGGAGAAGCAAAAAACAATTTAATTGAAAAAAAATAATACCTAGACTAAAAACTAATTTTTCTTGTATGTAGGTACCGGTAAAATGCTGCATCTTTGCCAATCAGCTCCAACTTTGCCTAATCTATTCAAACCGACATCAATCGACAGTCGTTACTCTTTTTTTATTTCTTTTAATGGTAGAAAATGTGTCATAAACCTGGCAACTCATTTTTTTTTTTGAAATGGTAACACTGCACCATTTTTCTCTGACAGCTATCAACGGTCGCATGAGAAGAGAGTGTTTTGTAATTGTGCGCGGTACTTTTGTTTTTTTCCTAAAAAAATCGAGATTTAAAGCTTTGTGGATACTTAAAGCGTAAGTAAATATGCTCTTTCTTGTGGTTTCAATGCTTTTTCTTATAAATATAAGATTTGTGAATAGGATGGTGGTAGGCAATGTTGCAAAAGGTTTCAGGGATATTAGTGACACAAGTTTGCCTATAGCTAGGGTTGTCACACTTGTTCCCCAATTATAGTGAAGCGCATGGATTTGATTTACTTCATGTTAAAATATTAGGTGAATTATTTTTTGTTTCTTTTTTTGGAAAAATTTATAATATAAAATGACACGATTGTTCTTTTTACGCCAAAAGAACATCAGTCACGTTTTTTTTTTAAATTTTAATTTTAATTCAATAAAAGTTCGTAATTATTAAGAATTGATTTTCTTTTTATTTGGAGCAACCCTAACCATGCTTATTGCGTAGTATGAAGATACTGCGCAAATTTGCCTAATTAAGCCCAACTTTGCCTACTTATTTGAAAAAAATAGTATTATTTAGATGTTGGTCATCATCTAGACATCACGACGTTAATACACGATCTAGCTTTTACTTATGACTAGTTTTGAATGTGGTAATTGCATATTTTTTCTGATTATTATCCAGGCAAAGTTACGTTATTTCCCTCCAACTTTGCCTACAACTTTGACAGTTCATGAACATCAATCTGGCGTTAGTTTTGGTATTATGAACCTTTAAACGTGAGTAATAAGTCTTGAATTTGCTTAATGTTGTAAAACGACCACAGATAATAAAATCTTACAAGAGATATTAATGGAAAACTTCAAATTTCGTGCAAAGTTGCAGCATTTTACGGTACCTACATTAACTGTTTTAAGATATATGTTATTTTTTATGTTATTTGCAATGGAAAACATTTTATTGTCAGTCTCTTAGTTTAGAAGTTAGCGTGGATTTACGACTATTTTTTTTTGTAAAAATAGTCTATACACCTCATATATTTTCTTTTAGATGTTTCATTGTAATAAGTCGTACCTAGAAGTAGGTCGTTGTCATTGAGCTTATAGACCACGAACAAAAATTTACAAAGTCGTAAAATCACTTCGACTGTACCTTTTGAATGTGTTGAGTCGTAACTACAATAAGTTTATACTAATAATACATACCTCCCCTGTGGAAAAACTCCGATATAAAATGTTAAGTTCCATTAGGGATCCTGATAGAATCTGGATCTGGATCTATAAATCTGGATCGAAAAATGCCCAGATAAAACCAGATAAAAATTGTCATAATTTCTATAAAGTATTTGGAATCTCTGTTTCAAACACACAATAGTTTACAATAACTTCCCATCAATTCCCATCAATCATCGTTTTTTATCTGGAACTTTCAGCAGGGTCACCAAAAACTTGGGTAATAAAAACCATCATACTTAAATACCCTGCTATTACCTACTTGTATCTATGGGTGAAAAAACTTCAACTTTAATCAGTTATTAAATCAAATTTAGTAGAATGAAGTGATTATTTTCCTAAGAATATGTTCCTGGGAAAATGGTAACAAATAAAACACTTTTTATTAAATCAAGCTGCTTTACACTACTGCGCGACAAAAGGGAGTGGTGATGTGTTTATCAGCATATGTATGTGTGTTTGCACCTGGGGCACTAATACGACTAAGGGCGTGGGCCGATTTTGATAAATAAACAAAAACTTATAAGTGTAAAATAAAATACGAGTAATTACAAAAGAAACCCGATTGCGTAAATTAAATAAAACTGAAAAAAGTCCAGTAATCGAGAGTTTCGTTATTGAATATTATTGAATAACTATACCAACCATTGAAATAGTTTAGTGATCGATACATTCAAACAGAAAACATTCTAATAAAGAACGTAAAGAAGAAAAGTTTTAAATTAATTTATTTTATTATTTACGTTAAAAATACAGTAACGTTAAAAGCTTTATAATATTTGTTAATGCGGCAACGAAATATGAAATTACTTTTAATGATAATAATAAAAATATTATGCTTAGAACAATCATTGAGATTAAAGTTTTTACTAGTTATCTAGGATTCAATAATATAATATGGTATGTGGCTCTTGTAGGAACTTGAATCGTATTTAACATATAAGCAAGGGGCCATCTGAGTGAATAAGCGGTAGTACCGAATTCGCAATAATAAATTTCAATAAAGAATCACCTTGCCTCATTCCTAATAACATATTGTTATAATTTTGGCGACGTTAAATAAGAATATAAAACTATTAACTATCAATAAACTTATTCTTTATTTTGTTTCATGCAGCAATAATTACATACTAACTCATTTTATTTCGTAAATGCAAAATAAAATGAGCTAGTAGGTGTGTTGCTGCATTAAACCAAAATAAACACCTAAAACTTCTCTTCTTCTTCAAAATCTTCACACATTGAGTAGGTACATAATATCTACTTTATTTATTTCCTTTTAAATTTGTTCCAATTTAATATTTAAACCAAATTGTAAATCGTATTAAAAATCGTACTGAATTTTGGTTATTACAACCAAGCGCATTTGTTATATTGGTAATCAAAATCGTACTGAACTTTGGTTTTCACGACCAAGTGCATTTGTTACGGTAATGGTAATACCCCGTACTTGACTCAAATCTTCAGACTATCTTTATCCTAAAACAAATATAACAATTATCCTAAAACAAATATTAGTCATAGAAATATATATTTTGAATGAATGAAATGAATGAAATGAATGAAATGAATGAAATGAATGAAATGAATGAAATGAATGAAATGAATGAAATGAATGAAATGAATGAAATGAATGAAATGAATGAAATGAATGAAATGAATGAAATGAATGAAATGAATGAAATGAATGAAATGAATGAAATGAATGAAATGAATGAAATGAATGAAATGAATGAAATGAATGAAATGAATGAAATGAATGAAATGAATGAAATGAATGAAATGAATGAAATGAATGAAATGAATGAAATGAATGAAATGAATGAAATGAATGAAATGAATGAAATGAATGAAATGAATGAAATGAATGAAATGAATGAAATGAATGAAATGAATGAAATGAATGAAATGAATGAAATGAATGAAATGAATGAAATGAATGAAATGAATGAAATGAATGAAATGAATGAAATGAATGAAATGAATGAAATGAATGAAATGAATGAAATGAATGAAATGAATGAAATGAATGAAATGAATGAAATGAATGAAATGAATGAAATGAATGAAATGAATGAAATGAATGTCATTCATCTTGTAAAATATACTTTATCGTGCACAATCAGTAGTTACACATACACACAGATATAGAAAATATTAAAAAAACTACGATAGTACACAAAGGCGGCCTTATTACTAAATAGCAATTTCTTCCAGACAACCTTTGAAAGAAAGGAACAAATTGCTGGAGAGGGGTATTGCGCTAAAAGTATTTATCTTGATACTATAAACATAAAATAAAATAAATAAATACATACATACACAATAATACATATACAATAACTTAAATAATAATATATGTAATAAAAACAAATTACGTTATTAACAATAATATATATAACACTATATGCATATCGTTACATCTGACACAGTCTGAGGTAGTACTCTTTTAGGGAGGATTTAAAAGTATTCAATGTTTTGGCTTGTCTTATTCGGGTAGGGACAGAGTTCCAGAGTAGGACGGATTGTACGAGGTATGAGGAGTGGGAATACTTAGTGTGGTGGATGGGGATATCAAGAAGGAGATTTGTAGAGGACCGCAGCTCTTGCCTGTCGGAGCAACGAAAGCTTAGGTTTCCTTTAGATATTGAGGGCTGTTGGGATCAAATAGGATGGAGTAAAGGAAGGAAATTACGCGAGCATTACGGCGTAAGCGAATTGGTAACCACTTGAGCTTGTTACGGAACTCAGATATGCGGTCAAATTTGCGCAAACCAAAGATGAACCTCAGAGACAGATTTTGGAGTCGCTCAAGTTTGTTGAGTTGGTCTTCGGTCAAGTTAATGAAGCAAACATCCGCGTAATCAAGAAGGGAGAGGAACAACGACTCAGCTAAGGCTGCCTTAGTAGGAACCGTCAGAACATACCGAAGTCGTTTAAGGGAGTGCAACGTTGAGTAAACCTTTCTGCTAATCTCTTTCAGCTGCTGAGACCAAGATAGATGCTCATCAAAGTACACACCAAGATTCTTTACAACCTTACTATATGGTATTGTTATACCATTGATGAACACCGACGGTAAAGTATCCCAGTCAATTCTGGAGACCAGCCCCGGACTGCCAAGTATTATTAACTGAGACTTAACGGGGTTAATGAGAAGTCCATGTTCATTGCTCCAGTCACATATAGCCGATAAGTCCCTGTTCATAATACCCACCGCCGCAGGCAATGCATCCAGAGTTGACTGCGTATAAATTTGCAAATCGTCTGTATATAAATGAAAAGAAGCAGAAATAAATAGACTAATGAAATTTATAAACAAGGAAAAGAGTAATGGGGATAAAACACCGCCTTGAGGAAGGCCGGCAGTAGTATTGGTCCAGTCAGAAAAAGATTCAGAAATTTTAACTCTCTGCCGACGACCCACAAGGTAACTGTGAAGTAATCGAATCACAGAAGGTGAGAGGCTAAAAGACGCCAACAGACTAATAAGGATGTCATGGTCAATAGAATTAAATGCGTTGCTGAAGTCAAGTAGAGTTAGGATGGTGAGCTTCTTATTGTCCATGCCAGACCGAATATCGTCTGCCACCTTGACTAAGATTGATACGTGCTAAGGAGATTGTTGCGCGTAATATATCTGTTGAGTTGATGATGCAAGAGACGCTCTAAAATTTTAGATAGGAAAGGAAGAATTGATATTGGGCTGAAATCAGAAAAAAAATTAGGACGAGAGGATTTAGGCCAGGGGATTATGTGAGCGGATTTTCAGGTATCAGGAAAGGAGAAAGTTGATACGCAGATGTGTAAGCTAGGAACTTACACATACGACTTTGAGCTGAGGGAAGTAGGTATATAGGTTAATGTGAGGGCTGGAGAAATCTGGGACTGACCTTATTGTTGAGCTGGTGGTTCTGTATCTGGGCGGAGGTTTCTTCTCACTACACTACACAGCTGTTGAGCGGATTATCGATAGATTTATCGCGGTTTTATATTAACGAGCACAAATAAATATGCGCACACGCGTTCGCGTTCACTAGGTTTCGGGATGAGCTGAAAATGCATCCGGCGCGGAAGGGTATCTAAATGCAAGTGTTCGTCACTCTCTGACAGCGCCCCTTTCGGTCGGCCATACATCACGTAGTGATGTCCTTTGTGTTTATTCTAAACGTCGCGCTAGTGTTGGCGCGAACATCCTGGGGGGCCCGCACAGTCGGCGAGCTGAGCCCCATCCTGAGCATAATCCAGTGGGAGCCGAGCAATCTTGCCGACAGGCCTCCGCAGCTGGCCTTGAGTCGTGTCCAAGTCCACAACTCTGATGACTCCATCCTTCCCAGATAGCAGACGTGAGATTCTTCCCATCTTCCATTGTAGAGGAGGCAAATTGTCCTCCTTGAGCAGAACCAGTTCTCCAATTTTGGGTGGAGAGGAAGAGGAAAGCCATTTGGAGCGGATTTGAAGGGTATGGAGGTAGGACTTGGTCCAAAGGTTCCAAAAGCGCTGAGAGAGTGATTGAATGAGCTGAAAGCGTTTGAGCGGAGATATTACTCTTTCATCTAGAGTCAGCTCGGGGAGAGCTGTGAGCGGACGGCCAATGAGAAAGTGGCCAGCAGTAAGGGGCTGATAGTCCGTGGGATCGGACGAAAGTGGACTGATGGGCCGAGAGTTTAACACAGCTTCGATTCTAGTGAGCAGAGTTAAGAATTCCTCGAAAGTGAGGTGTTGCTCACCGATAACACGGTATAGAAGTTGCCATGGGGCTTTAGGCGGATTGAGTAACCAAGTTATATTTTGAGTTGAGAGTTTATGAGAAATGGCGTCGTTATTGTCATTGAGAAATTGTTGTACCTCTAGTAGATGATTCCTAGCTCCTACATAATTTGTGCCACAATCCGAACGTATCAATACCGGAAGTCCGCGACGTGAGCAGAACCTTTGTAATGTTGCAATAAACGCTTCGGCAGTGAGCGATGAGACTGGTTCTAAGTGAACCGCCTTTGTAGTGAGGCAAACAAATATGCAAAAATATCCCTTAATTAACTTAGCATTACGTAATTGACTTGATTTGAGCAGAAACGGTCCGGCGAAATCTGTTGATACGTGACTAAATACGGGCTGAGGTATGACTCTATCAGCTGGCAGGTCAGCCATGATAGGTACTTCGGGCTGAGCGCGGCAACGGAAACATCTTATGCATTTAAACGTTCTGTGCCTTATAATGCGGCGGGCAGATAATATCCAAAATTGCTGACGTAAAACAGCATGTAGCGTGTCCGTGCCAGGGTGGCAGTGTATGCGATGATAGTGATCTATTATGAGGTCTACGAGCGGACTAGAACTAGGCAAAATGAATGGGTGTTGAGCATCGTATGTGAGTTCCGAACGAGTGAGTCTACTTCCTACTCTGAGGAGACCGTCCTGCGTAAAAGGCGACAGACGTTGTAGTCGTACTGTGCAGATTCTATCGGTTTGCAGGCGGTGAATATCTTCTGCGAATGCATTCTGCTGTACAGAGCGGATCCAGAAGAGTAATGCTTCTCTACGTTCACTTACAGTTAGAGGGCCTAGTTGTCGCGAGTTTGAATTTAGTTTACAGTTACGAATGAATCGCCTCATGTAGGCAGTGACACCAGTTAGTTTTTCTAAAGAGCTGAAGCGAGTGAGCAGATCACTATCGACACCGGGTATCGAGAAATTGCATGGTACGTATTTTGGTTTGAGCCCTGGCAAGTCTTGTCGAGTATGAGCTGAAGGCATCTTGGGCCAGGTATCCTCTGGCAATTTGAGCCATGGAGGAGACCACCATAAATCATGAGCGGAGAGAGCTTAAGCTGATAATCCTCTGCTTGCACAGTCAGCAGGATTTAATTGGGAAGGTACATGACGCCACTTAAGTGTGAGTGAATTTGAGTTAATTTTTGTTACTCTATTTGATTCAAATGTTTGTAAACGATGGGGCGGAGTTTTTATCCATGCAAGCACTATGGTACTATCTGACCAACAAACGTGATGTGTAATTGTGAGATGAGCAGACAATTGTTGGGAGACACGCAACATGAGCCGAGATAATAGAGTTGCAGCAGACAACTCTAATTTGGGGATTGTGAGTTTATTTTTAATCGGTGTGACTTTAGATTTAGCAATTATGAGGTGAACGTTAACAGATCCGTTGTGAGCTGATTCTTGTAAATATATCACTGCAGCAAAACCAATTTCCGAAGCATCTGCGAATCCGTGAAGTGAGTATGTTGATTTGAATTTGTGTGGAGCGATATGTCTGGGAAAATGTATATCTGAGATGTGCGGAAGATCATGATAGATGCGCTGCCAATCATCTGTAATATTATTTGGAGTGGGAGCGTCCCAGCCCAATTTAGTTAACCATAACCTTTGAAGAAGTATTTTTGCGCGGAATATGACGGGTGTAACCCAACCGTTTGGGTCATAGAGAGAAGCTACTGTGCTAAGAATTGAACGTTTTGTAATGTGGGTAACTGGTGGTAATGAGATGTGATATGTAAATTCATCAGACCGGGGAATCCATCTAATACCCAAAACCTTAATTGATGGAGACTCTGCGCTGATGTCAAAGTCTTTAGGCATTTCGCATTGATCGTCTGGAAATCTTTGCAAGAGCTGAGGTGTGTTTGATGTCCATTTACTAAGTTTAAATCCACCGAGTGATAACAAATCAATGAGCTGAGTTTGGAGTGCTGATGCTTCTTCTATGGTGTCATGGCCGCAAAGTACATGATCCACGAAAACAAATTTACGCAAAATTTCGGCAGCCTGAGGATAGCGATGACCTTCATCTTCAGCTAATTGTAATAATGTGCGGATAGCATGATATGGACTTGAGCGCAATCCGTATGTAACAGTGTTGAGTGCATATGTGAGCAGAGGTCGATCTGGAGACGATCGCCAGAGTATGAGCTGATAGTGTCTTTGGTCTGGTCTTAAGAGAATATTTCTAAACATCATTTTTATGTCAGTGCTGAATACTATACGATGTGCGCGGAATGATATAATAATATCTACAATGTCTCGTTGAAGTGCTGGACCTGTGTGCAGGCAATCGTTTAAACTGACTCCATTGGATGACTTACAACTGCCATCAAATACTGTGCGGAGTTTGTCAGTACCTGATTTGAACACGCCATGATGAGGAATATAATAATGAGGTTTATGAGTAAATGTAGACGGATGACACGGTGTCATGTGTCCTAAGTTTATGTATTCGTTCATGAATTCTATATATTTTTGTCGCAGTGTGTGATCGGATTGCAACCGTTTTTCTAGATTGAGAAATCTACGTAGATCAATAGCATGAGTACTACCTAATACGGGTGCATCTGATAAGAAGGGAAGAGTCACCATGTAACGGCCTGAATCGTCACGAATGGTGGTTGAGCTGAATATGTGTTCACATTGCTCGTGTAGCGGGTTTGAATGAGCAGAACGAGGCTGGGGTTCTTCCGACTCCCAGAATCTTTCCAGGCTTTTGCAAATATCATGAGTAGAATGAGCAGAATGTGTAGAGTGAGCCGACTGAGTATAATGAGTATGAGTAATATGAGCAGAGTTAACTTGAGCTACAGGTGAATCGCATGAGTGTTCAACGAGTCCTATGAGTGCAAAATCAAAAATCGTGCCGAAGGCTATGGGCTTCCCCGGGCCCAAAGCAATCTTAGTACCATCCAAAACGTGACCCAAAACGTCTGAGCCTAAAATGAGATCAATGGGCGCAGGAGTATGATAAGCTTGATCCGCCAATGGAATGAGCTGATGAGCTGAGTCTTGTACAACATCTGGTATTTTTTGCAAAGGTAAATAACCTGTAACGTCTTTGAGAATATGAGCGGTAGTAGTAATAGATGGCGTGTCACGGTGTGTGGGCCTAAATGTTATTGTGACCCAACCTTTAGAATTTTGTATGTGCTGATCACCTACACCTGTAATTTTTAATGAACATTGTTTTGGTTGCAAATTAAGATTTCTAGTCATGCGCTGAGTTATGAGCGTTATCGTGCTACCACAGTCCAATAAAGCCCGAGCTTTGTGATATTCTCCGCATTTATCAGATATATTTAAAACGACTGTGGGAAGTAACACTGGAGTTTTTAATGGGTTTTCTATGTGCTGAGTTGAATTTACTTGGGCTGATTCTACAGAATATTGGGCTGAACTAGATTTAGATATTTTATGAGCTGAATGTGATGCAGGTGTACTATAAGCTGAATGACATTTTAAATGATTGGGTTGATCTTCTAATTCTATGTGCTCCGTGATTGTAGGTAGTCATTGTTTTTTGTTTTGAGATTGATGAGTTGTAGACGGTGCATGATCAGACGATTGGTTGGGGTCTGATGATGATGATTGATGTGCACGCGTATGTTGTGTGTAGGCCGTGTAGGTATGTGGCTTGTCTTGAGCACGCCGGCGGGGCTGTGCACGTAAATGAGGAGGAAGCAAATGCGCTGACGACACCGGAGAATTTGGAGTTCCGTGACGATGAAGCGAGGTGTGGTGATTTGCACTTCCACACTCTTTGCATGAGTTTGTCGAACGACATTCATTTTCAAAATGCGGACCTAGACATTTACGACATCTGTCGTTGGCTTCTATGAAATCCCAACGACCTTGAGTGGGCTGATGATTATATTTCGGACACGCGATTAGTTTGTGTTCTGTATTCCTACAATAGGGGCAGTAGAATCGCTTGTGTTTATCTGTATTCCGGGCTGAGTACTCGCGCCGCTCTGTTCGGGGGGAGGGGGGCCAGTAGCGTTGAGGGTAATGAGGAACTGGGCTGACGTGATAGCTACTTAAAGTGTGAGCCGATGGCGAGCGCTGAGCATTACGAGGATACGCGGGACTAATTGGTCTAAAGCGTGGACTGCGCGGAGAGTTTGCGGGGGGTGTGTGTTGACGAGAGGGCCCAGTTTGTGGTGAGTAGGTAACACCGCGCGTTGCATTAGAATACTCGGTTTCGATACAGCGCGCGTGCTCCTCTAAAAAAGAAATCAAATCACCTAAGGTGGGCAGAGTGTCCGAGATGCCGTATCTTCTTTCGAACAGGATGCGGAGCTCGCCTCGTAATTTTCTAACTACAATAGACACAAATACGTAATTACTATCCATAGGTAAACGCAGATTATTTAATGCGCTTTGTGCGGAAATGAGCGGAGTTAAAAACGTCGCGCGTATGCTTGATCGATTATGAATATTAGGTAGGCCGAGTATTATATCAACAAACCCATCTATCAGAACACGGCGGTTTTCATACCTACGTGTGAGTATATCGAGCGCGACGCTGTAATTATCATTTGTGATTTTTAAATGCGCAATCATGCTGAGCGCCTCCCCCGATAGGCAAGACAAAAGATAGTGCAGCTTAACTGCATCTGTAAGTGACGTCATGTCGTCTGTAAGACTCCTAAAAATCGTAATAAACGATGGCCAGTCCTCAACGCGTGAGCTGAACTTTGGCAGTTCAATTTTGGGCAGAACGGCAGAAGTGAGCTGACTTGACTCTGAAGTGGAACTTATATTTTCCGCTGCAGTTAAAATATCATAATATTCGGATAGCGCGTTCTCGTAACCGGCTGTATAAAACTTTTCAATTTCTTCTGTAAGACTGCCGTCGTCTAAAATTTCGCAGTATAAATTTTCTAATTTTTGTTTCAAATTTTGTAGGTCTTTAAAACGCGCATTAAACTCCGTTTTGTTAGACTTTGAGTCACCTTTGTGTAATGCCAATGCGATCTCTCTGAGCCGACTAATAGATTTTATAGTTTGCCTAAATATGGCCGCTTGCGATTTTGTAGGCATGTTTAAAAATATATGCGTGTAACTAAGTTAAATATTTAAAAGTAATGAGCGGAAAATACGCGCGCAATTAATTAAAACGCAGAAAATAGATTTTAATAATGTGCCGACAATGTATACAATTTTATCATAAAATGTGTACGAGTTAATTAACAAATGAGCTGACCGATCGCCTGATGCTAATATAGTATTAGTGTATGTTTGATGAGCGGAGATTAATGCGTTAGAAGTCGTCTGTAATATTATATTAATGTCCTGAAGTTTGAATATAAACAAATCTTAGCGGGCGCGTTAGAAACAAAATAACGTAATGAAAACAATGTAAGTAGGTATGAGCAGGTTCAATCTCAATAGTGTGCCGACTTATTCAAAACAGCTGTAACGTAACACCTATAATATATTTGTATAAACACAGAACGTCGATAAGAATTCTTATTTAAAACAGCTGTAACGTAACACCTAATAATATTTTTGTATAGACACAGAACGTAGATAAGATATGAATTCAATGTGAAGGTCACTATTTATTCTATGAAGAATACCTAATTGAGAATGAATGTAACAGCTGTTGTTCGCACGGGCGCCGTGTAGGTACCTATTACCTACAGAATGCACACAAATCAAGTTTTCTGTATCGAAGCGAGCCGACGATGTTAGTATGGGCACTTGAGATGTTATGCAACCCGTAACTATTAAAATAATGCTAAGTTAATTAATATTGTGTTTTAAAATTTGAGAATATGAAGATATAAACGTTATATATAGATAAAATAATTCAAACTTAGTAATGCAACGACGATTTACAATTCTGTTATGAGCCGAACGTAATTCACAATACGCACTAGTTATTACTTATTTTATATGCGAATCAAACATTAAAATATTTTGTAAGTAATTAAGAGCTGAGAAAATTATATGAGATATTATTGGCACAAATTATGTATTAGGTACGTTAGGGAAGTTCTGGAATGTTCGAGTTCTTTGTTCGACAATAAGCCGACAACCTACCCACTATTTTTTTTTATTTATTTTTTTTGGGTTTTTCCTATGAATTTATGGGCCGAAATATGCACAAAATAATTTAAATAATTAACATATAGGTTAATATCAAAGTACAGAATTGGGGCTCAATGTTAAATGTGCCGAATTGATAATGGGAATGGACTGTAACTTGGCTTCAAAATGGCGGGGCGGCCTGGCCAGAATTAGTTGGACAAAATATAAATAATCGAGCTGATTTTATGTGCAGATTTGGGCGGAGTGGAACTGTAGGTGCTGGTTCTAATGAGGCCCAACGCCGGTAATAGGGAGAAGGGCTTCACGAAGGCTCGATGGACCAAGAAATGTGTAAGCTAGGAACTTACACATACGACTTTGAGCTGAGGGAAGTAGGTATATAGGTTAATGTGAGGGCTGGAGAAATCTGGGACTGACCTTATTGTTGAACTGGTGGTTCTGTATCTGGGCGGAGGTTTCTTCTCACTAAACTACACAGCTGTTGAGCGGATTATCGATAGATTTATCGCGGTTCGCCGGCGAATTTGGTATTATATTAACGAGCACAAATAAATATGCGCACACGCGTTCGCGTTCACTAGGTTTCGGGATGAGCTGAAAATGCATCCGGCGCGGAAGGGTATCTAAATGCAAGTGTTCGTCACTCTCTGACAGCGCCCCTTTCGGTCGGCCATACATCACGTAGTGATGTCCTTTGTGTTTATTCTAAACGTCGCGCTAGTGTTGGCGCGAACAGCAGAAATTGAAAATATGTAATAGGATAGGTGCAATTATGTCAAGAATCGGGATAATCATTCTGCGACTGATGCATCACCAACGGAATTCGAGGCTATCGTAGTGACGCGTCTTTTAACCTCACACTCAGTGAATGAAGCGAAAGAGAAAGGCTCGGAGTTTGAAATTGGCATCAGAGAAATTTTACTAAGGGTTTGTAATTTAATGACCGGGTCTAAGTTAGGGATACATGTAAAGTATTTATTTAGTAAGTTAGTGTCAATATTGCAGGAGTCATTTACATTAGAATTTTCGCCAATACCGAGAGATTTTAGAAATTTCCATGTTTTCGCTGGATCGCCATTCTCGACCGCTGAATGAATATGACGCCGTTGAGCATCACGACACATAGTATTGCAGCGGTTTCTTAATTTAATATATTTATCGCGATACTAATTTGTATTATATTTTTTATATTTGGCTTTGGCTGCATGCTTGGCATTAATGAGAGATTTAATACTTATTATCTGACAGCCATGGAGCCAGAAGATGTTTTATTCTAATTGGCTTGGCAGGAGCATGCTTATCGTATAGAGATTTGAGTAGACTATTAAACATCTCTACCTTATCGTCAGCCGATTCCGTTGTGTACAGCGCTGACCAATCTGTGTTGCGTGCGTCTTCCCTCAGGCTATCTACATCCATGGATGAGAAATTACGCTGAAGAAGTGTTTTACGTTTAGGTTTAGGTAAGAGAACATTTCTGCTGAACTCTGGTCGTGTTTGGTTACAGAATTTGGCGATGATACGATGATGAGATCCAGCAAGGAAGGACAGCAACCAGGAGAACAGTGTATTGGGTTAAGTGGCAGTAAACTCATGTTATAGGAGTCCAAAATAGACTTAAGAATTGATCTACCATCACCTTTGACCATACAAGTATTGAAGTCGCCCATTATGATTAAATTTGTGTAATTAGGCTTGTATGTTTCAAGTAAATGCTCAAAGGTTGAAAAGTAGTTATGGTGCAATGATGGACAGTAGAACACGCCCAGAAGTATTTTACAACCAAAAGCTACTTCAATCTCAATGAGCAAGTACTCCAGTGCGTCGGATGGCGGAGGCTGTGCTGACGAACTGATAACAGTGAAAGGAATGTCAGAACGCAAATAGATCGCAACACCGCCACCGCCCCTTCCAATGCGATCATTGCGAACTAATTTTTAACCTGGTAGACTGTAACAAGTTGATGGTAGGCAGGGTTTAAGCCACGTCTCCGACACTAAGATGGCGTCAACATTAACTTGATCGAAGGAAGTTAGCATATCAGGATAATGAGCCGGAATGCTCTGCGCGTTGTTATGGACGGCCTTAAAACATTTTTTAACTGATGAAAAGTTAAAATGGTATCCCTTAGTGGGGTAAATGAAGCACTTAAAAGGTCTCATCACTACATACAGAAGAAACAGAAAAAAAGTCACCAGATGAAGTGTCAGAACTAATAGTCATGATAATGATTTAAAATAATTATAAGTAACAATACAAAAATAGTGTATATTTAAAATAATTATAAATGTATTTACGTACTTTAATATAATAATAAATAAATAACATGTATACTATAAAATATTATAGTATATACCCTTTAACTATGCTACTAAAACACCTCATACCTACAGTGTCATATGTTATGTTAAAATGTATTTAAACATCCACTAATTGAGCACTATTACACAAAAAAATACTTAAAAAACTCATCAAAACTAAACAACATAAAGAAGAGAAAAAAAAAACATAATTAACTAAGCTTGTAAAATACTGCATCGGAAAACGGAATACACTCCACAGACATCCGACATACCTTGACATGTCAACAATGGCAGGTGACAACTGTCAAAGCCATACGGAAATCAGAGGGAAATAAAAAATGGTTTTAGGTTACAACAAAGCGGTACGCAAAATAATTGATTATGTGGGTGAAATTACCTTACACTCAATATAGGGTATAAATCAAGTTAAAATACACAAATAATAAAGTAAGACAACAAAGGACAGCATATAAATACCCAACAGAGAAAGATTCGCTGTAACTAAAACTACATAAAAGCAAAAGATCAGATAATTAATGCATGACTAAGGAAGCACAGGCAACAACAAATCAGCATAGATAAAACAAGAAAGAAGTTATTAAAAATTTGTTACTTTTTTGCTGACTTCTTTGCCTTCGTTCCAGCTGTGTTTTTACTTCTGGTCACGGGAATGGGTCGCTCAGTCGTCACAGATGGCATATCTGAAGAATAGCTACCTGGAATGGCATCCAGATCGGCCATGCTGTGGACACGGACTTTGGAGCCATCAGAAGCAATTACAAGCACCGAACCATTGTGTGTCCAACATTTTGAGACTCCAAAACGCTGTCTGGCTGCCAGAAACACATCATGCCTCTTCTTAATAAGAAACTCAGACAAAGTGTTGCCAGAACTGTTTTTTTGTTGTTGTTTTTGTTTCTTTTTTTGTTTCTTACATCATAAATTCCAACAAAAACGCTGTTTACATGTTGAAGTCATATGGACAGTAAAAACAATTTTTTTGCGAATTTGAAAGTGTTAAATAGACCAATCGATAGAGCGGAAATCTTCTACATATCTTATAAAATTGAAGTGTCTGTTTGTAATTTTAAATTAACAGCTTAATGCAAATGTATGTATATACTGTACCTACCTACAATACAAAATATGTTTTTTATAAAATCAATTAAATATGTGTATAATATAATAAAAATCTTAAATATATGTATAGTATTATAGTATTAAATATAATTCCTGTTTTCTGGTACCTGTAACACAAATTCTTCGGATACTTAGCACAGGGCCAGATTGATGTGGTCTGAAACGACCATAGATATTATTTTTATTATTTTAAAAATTGTTGTCTGTCTATCTATCTGTCTGTCTGTCTGTTTGTTCCAGCTAACCTCTGCAACGGCTGTACCGATTTTCACGGGACTTTCACTGGCAGATAGCTGATGTTATAAGGAGTAACTTAGAATACTTTTTATCCTCATCGTCATCATCAAAAATGTTTGACGCCCAACGAAGTGTGCACGGGTCAGCTAGTTTTTAAATAAGACTCCATTCATAACTCATTTTGGGTAAAATAGATTATACGACCTTTCTACCCCAAGGTGTCGAATTGCCTTTCTGATGCCGCTATAACAACAAATACTGAAAGAAAAAAAAAATTAATTATTTAAGTGGGGATCCTGGGGCTAAATATACTGTCCCAGATGCTAAGGACGCGTAGACCTCTAACAAGATAAAGACCCCGTGTCGTAAGAGACTAAGCCCCGATTTCACCAAACTTCTTAAAATGCGCGTTAATACTGAACCCGGATTATTTCTACCTCTCACATTCAATGTTAAAACGGGACAGACAGATCTTGAAACCGTAGCTCAGCCCTTAACCTCGGCTTAACGCGTTTGTGAAATTGAGGCTAAATAGTAAATACTAATACAATTTTAATAAAATTGAATTTAAATTATATATATAAAGTTAATTTCATTGTATATATAAGGATTAACATCTACGTGTTGGAATTCATAAAAATTAAATCGACAAATTGCGTCTAAAGAATGTTTTTTTTTTGAGAATACTTACTTAGATATATTTTTAAAGAGACATTGTGTCTTGTACACTGTCCATTTATTTGAATATTTAGCGATTATGTACCTATTACAATAACCATAGTGCTATAAAGTTGCCCATTATGGCAAAACTGAAAAGACCAAAAATATAAATGACCAAAAGCAATGACTTCTATGCCTCTAGTCAAAAGTTTATTAACAAATATCTTATTGGCATTATGAATTCATTTAAATTAATCAACTAAAAAGGAACTAGACAAAGTAATATGATGAATGAAATGTAAAGTTACTACATTAATACAATCACTCTTGGATTATCATCTGATTAAATTGTTTTGTTTTCATCAGTGGACGGTATGAAATCATGAATAATCTATACATACAAATAAATAAAATTTAAATGTCTGTTCGTTATTTTAAAATTAAAAGCTTAGCGCTAGATACCTATGATTAATACAGTTAACAGTGTCTACACAAAAAAAAATAATGTCTGTCCGTCTGTCTATCTGTCTATCTGTTTGTTCTGGCTTATCTTTGAAACGGCCGGACCGATTTTGAAAGACTTTCACTGGTAGATAGCTGATTTTATAAGGAGTAGGCAACTTCTTACTTATGATACTTTAATTTTTGGGTTCCGTTTAAAAAATAGGGCCAACGAAGTTGCGGGCACCAGCTAGTTAATAATATGTATAGTAACAATGTCTTTGTTTTCTGTGTTACGTGCCTTAAATAGTAATTACTTATTAGCATTATATAGTTCCTCGTTCCTACTAACTTCAAGATTCAACAGTAAGTTCAGGGAACCCCTACATTACTTAACCCCGATTTCACCAAACTTCTTAAAACACGCCTAATGCTAAACCCTGAAATGAATCTTTCTCCCTCTCTCATTCAATGTTGGAACGGGATAGACTATAGATAGATTAGACGATACGATTAGACGATAGATAGATTGAAGACGTTACAATGTAGGAATAATTTAAGGTTAAGTATGTAGATAGAGGTCTTAGCCGTCGGACGCGTAGCACTTTGTCCTTAGCCAGCAGGTTCAGAACAGGTTCACCGCGGGATATTTGTTGTTCAACGACAAAGCTATAATCTCTTAAATAGAAACGTGGTCTGCAGAATATTATTTTAAGGTTTATAACTTATACCTATCAGTGGCGAAGGCTGGCTGGTAGGGATTGGGATGAGGTCTTCAAAAGGTAAGTAAGTGACGCCGGTACGGATTGAGTCATAGGAACCCCACGCCACTGATACCTTTTTTGCAATAGCCCAATAAATAATAACAACTGGCCTGGTTTCAATAAAACCGGCCACCGTCACCGAAATCGGTGTGGGGAGTATATTATACCAAATTTCATCAAAATCCATTCTGTAGTTTTTGCATGAGAGAGTAACTAACATTCATCCATCCATCCATCCATCCTCGCAAACTTTCACATTTATATTAGTAGTAGGATATTATGCTGAAAATACAATTTTTGATATGGATAGACTATTTTTCAGATGTTCAACTGTCTTTAATTTTTTAATACTTCTTCCTTTGTTTCATAAAATAGTTTACAAGCCATGTAAAAGCAAAAAATCGTATTCGCATCTTCTAGGAAATGTAAAAGACGTCACGTCGTTGATTCAAGGAAGTGCGGAATATTTGCCAAATTGCTCAGATATTTTTAAAACTGACCCGATATCGGTTACTAGATAAGTGCTTCGCCAAGAATATGATCAATCGTTATTTTTATGCACTCAATTAGTTTTCTCGTATAACGTTTTATCTTCAGATTTAATGGCTCTGTATACGAAAAAACTATGGTTTATTAACGTGCATTTATTAGGATTAAAGTGTCTTGTATTAGGTCATTAGTCCTTACATAATATGAAATTGGCGTTTTGTATCCTTTACATGGAACATCCAGGAACATCTCATAGGTAGTTCATTGATTCCTTTACTAAAAATACCATTCGGACAGGAATCAATAAAATCTTTGAAGATGCTTTGGACTGCCCCATCGGAGTTGAATTTTTTCCCTTGCAAGAAGTTATCCAATTTTCGAAAAAAATTGTAATCTGTTGAAGCAAGGTCGGGGGAGTACGGTGGATGTCTTAGACATTCCAATTGAAGCTCCTCTAATTTGGTAGCCGTCTGTTGTGCAGTGTGTAGTCTAGCGCTGTCCTGAAACAGCAGTGGCCTGAGCGAATGACCAACCTCGGTTGCTTAGCAGCTAGCTTTTCCATCATGATTTGCAGTTGCTGGCAATAGACATCTGCCGTAATCGTCTGGCCAGATTTAAGAAAGCTGTAGTGAACGACACTGGCACTAGTTCACCAAACGCTCACAAGTAACTTTTTTTTTAGTAAATTTTCGTTTGGGGCAGGCTTTGGCTGGTTTGCCAGGATTCAGCCACTGCGATGAGTGTTTCCGATTATGGTACAGGATCCACTTTTCATCACAGGCAATGATTCGATTTAATATCCTTTCATTATTGTGCCGGTTGAGTACTGTAACGCAGCAGTCGACGCGCGTTTGTCGGTTTGCTGCACTCAATTCATGACCTTTCAAGCTTTTTCACCATCCCAATTTGCTTCAAGTGGATTAAAACAGCTTTATCACTAACACCGCAGCCTGCAGCTAACTCGGACGTGCAATAGATCCTCTTCCACAATAGCCTTCTCTCTTTGGTCTCCGGCCGTCCACGGGGCTTGTTCTGAAGGTCGAACGAAATTCCATTCCATCCATCCAGAAATTCCATAACGAAAACAGTGTAACCAAAAACGCAGTGTTTTCTTTTGCTACACCGCCGCCATACACATCATTAATCCTTCGAGCCGTTTCTGCAGCACTGGTGCCACGGTGGAACTGGTACTCGAAAATAATACGATATTTCAAGTTTCCATTTTATTAATAGAGTGACGCAGAGAAAAAGCCAAAAGAGGAAAAAAGAAAAGAATCACGGTTTTCGAAACACAAATGCATGAGTAAATAGCGGTATAAATTTGAAATTGGAATTCCTAACCAAAGAAGGTATATTTGAGATCAAAGTGGCCAGTACGACAAAACGCATTTCATATGTAAGGACCTAATATTACTGCAGAGTCCAGACTAGGAGTGTGGCAAATGCATGTTTTCAATATACAACCTTTGAAAATATGAATTTTTAAATTAACTGTTTCTTCTGAGAACTTACTCATATTTTAGTATTCATTTATGCAATAAAAATCATTCAATTAGCTTGGATATAATTTCAGTGTTGTTCTATCGAAAACAAGACCTGTTGAAAAAGTTATGGACATGTTTTCGCAACTGATTTTAATATAAATTGCTGTTAGTTTTAAACAGGCGCTTATGAATAAAAAATTATCTTTTAAGATAGATGTTATTTCTTTATTATATACTCTTAACAATTTTATGCCCTGAGTAAGATAAATTACCCTGCTTATAATACATACCATTCTTAAGGTGTCCCAGTGTTTGTAACTATCTCCTCTGAAACGGTTTTGTTTTTTCTTGTATTTAAGTAAGTATTCGGTAGGTTTGGGACTAGATCGTAAGCTATATTTCGTGCCAACGAGTATTTTTAGATGGCAGAACAACGTTTGCTGGGTCAGATAGTTTCATAAACATTTTAGAAAAATATGACCTTAATTTCTATTCTCAAGCTGTAGTTCAACGCAGTTGCCAGTCTTCTGCACCACTTCAAGCTTCGCCCGTATATTCGGTATGGAGCTATTCAATTCTCGTTTCAAATAAATTAAGTCTTTTTTAAAACAAGCTTTTAGGTATTTGAAAGACAGACGGCGAAGATACTGTCATATCTTATGTTAAGATAAAATATCGCTTGCTATTCAGTTTGTATGAACTATCACAGACGGCTTAGATACTATATATTTTCATTTTACGTACAGTAATATGAAATATATCCAGGCATTTTAAGATAAAATATTTTTGCGTTGTTTCAGCCGTACAGAAGATCGGAATGTTCGATATTCTGCTCCCAGGAATAAAAACTACTCGGCACCCCCATCTTTCCCAGTACCGTCCCTGCCTCCCTGGAAACAAAAGGTAGGATGCTTACGCAAGCCAGGGAGCTTCTTGTGAAACTATCGTCTTACGCGGCCCTAACCCTATTCCGTAGCTGTTTCTCGTTGCGGTATATACGATGCGGCCGATACGGACGGCTCCGACTTCGCTGTTCCCTAACGAGGTTTCCGACCTTGACACCACCATCCGATCAACTTTGGAAGATATCCTCAACGTCACTCTGCATGATCACCAGTGGCAACAAGCTGTGTTACCGGTATGACACGGTGGTCTTGGTATCAGGAGCATTCATGTTATGAGATTTGATTCAATGGATATTAGAGAGATATGGCCATACTTTAATTACTTTAAAAATGTTTTCAGAACTAAACAGTCATTACGAATCTCGGACAACCAGGTTGACTGGCTTGGGGTCTTCTGCCGTGACTTCAATTGGTGACTTTAACACAAATATAACGGTGGACCAGCATTCTTATAATGTAAATTTTATTATAGTACCTAATGGTGTTATTCTTTATGAAGTAATTTTAGGCCAACCATTTCTTTTTAATACCATTACTATTATTGAAAAAGGTTCTATCAAGATAAGGCCAGAGTTTTATGATCATACCTACCAGAATTCTATTTGTGTTTTTTCGGCTAATGATAATAATTATAGTGATGCCCTGCAAGGTAGGGTAGACCGGGTACGGTTGTAGCAGGGTACAGTAGTACCATCCCGAATATCTCTGAAACAAATAAACGCAGCCCCTCCCCTTTCCCCTCGAGTGGAAGCTATAACGTGTGCCGACTCGCTGTCAGTTGCCCGCGCGCGCGGCTCGACGCGGACGCTTGTGACAGTGAGGAGAAGTTTCGGCGCAGTCCAAGTAAGTTTTTTCCCTCCAATTTTGTTGATCATCACAGAAAATCTAAGTGTATTTTTTCAACTAGCTTTATCTTGATAAGTTCCTAGTTCCTTATTTTTATTTTAATAATTAAACGTGTGTATTATCAGTTTATTTAGACGAGAATTCTAGTTTTTTTTTCAAAATGACCTTAAGGGGACAACTGTACCAATTTTTGGGGGACGGTTGTAGTGGTACAACTGTACCCGTGTTACAATTGTCCCCACTTCCACAAACTATTGTATATTTTTTTAGCTTATTTATTTCGTATGTAAGTCACCTCCTATTACTCATAGTTTTTTTTTGCATCAGATGCCGAGAACCAGAATCAGAAAAACTGATAGAGCCTCGAAAGATGTATTTCTGTACCAACAATCGTACCAAGAAATTCTTGCCGGTAAATCCATAAGATCTGCTGCTGAAATGTTTGGTTTATGCCACGTGTCTTTGATAACATATAAAAACAAAAAACAAAATTCTGAAGTTGGGGTAACGGTGTCGATGGGTTATAATTCTGCAAAAAAGGTTTTTTCTGAAGACCAGGAAAATATTATTTCAAACTACCTATTTGCAAAGATCGGCAGATATTTACTTTGGCCTGTCGCCCAAGGAAGTACGAAGATTGGCATATGAATTAGCTGTATCTTACAATTTAAACAGACCAGCCACTTGGGATGAAAATGGAATAGCGGGACCTGACTGGCTTTCATCTTTTATGAAGCGTAACCCAGAGTTGTCAATAAGATGCGCTCAAGCTACTAGTCTATCTAGGGCTACGAGCTTCAACAGAACAAACGTTAGTACCTTCTTTGACAATTTGGAGAAAGTGGTGGATAGACATAAATTTGAACCAAAAGATATTTACAACATAGACGAAACTGGAATAACAACCGTCTAAAAACCGGATAGAATCGTAACCAGAAAGGGTATGCGTCAAGTTGGTGCAATAACATCTGCGGAACGTGGAACCTTGGTAACAATTACAGTGGCTGTAAACGCACTTGGAAATTCGATTCCCGACATGTTTATATTTCCCCGTTTAAGGTACAGCTCACACTTTGTTCGGGATGGTCCTGTAGGATGTATCGGCGCGGGTAATTCACCTGGATGGATGCAAGAAAATGAATTTTTGATATTTTTAACCCATTTTCAAAAATACTCACGTTCGTCAAAGGAGAATAAACTGCTATTGCTCCTAGACAACCATCCGTCGCACATAACTATATCTGCACTTGACTTCTGCAAAGAACATGGAATCGTTATGTTATCTTTCCCACCACACTGCTCTCATAAATTGCAACCTGTAGACCGCTCAGTGAATGGTCCATTGAAAAAAGCAGTCAACTCGGCGTGTGATGCATGGATGAGAAGTCACCCTGGCCGAACAATGACCATATATGATATTCCATCAGTTGTAGCCACAGCATATCCATTGGCTTTGACCCAAAATAATATACAGGCAGGATTTAGATGTACAGGAATATATCCATACAACAGAAATATCTTCACTGAACTGGATTTCAGCCCTTCTTTTGTCACGGATAGACCCATGCCCGATTTTAATGACGTATCTGCCATCGTTGACGCAGCTCAAACAAAAGAAATGGCTCACACAAGCTCTATAGATCCACTGATGCCTACAGAATTCAATCAAAACTTATTAAATTTACGACTAGAGCAAGGCACCTCTTTTGATTTTTCCACGGAAACCAGTACCAACCCTGCAACAGAACCATTAGACCCTTTAGCAGGCACTGAAAAATCAGAAGAAATAGTACACACGACACCACCTTCAACACCTTCGTTGGGTACAGTGCAGAAAAATATACATCAGGCCAAAAATATGTTTTCTGAACCATCCACTAGTACAGCCACAATGACAACGTTTTCTCCGGAAGGAATAAGACCTTTACCAAAAGCACCGCCACGGAAATCAACCACTAAAGGACGTAAGAAGAGAAAATCTGCTATATGGACTGACACCGGAAAAATAATTAATTAGAAAAGAACACGAAGAAATAGAGCGTAAGAAAAAAGCTAAACAAATAAAGAAATACAATGTGAATACAAAACTCAAAACTAAAATTAAATCTAAAACAAGTACAAAGAAGCCAAAGACCAAGGAAAAATCTGATGATATTAATTCTAGCTCTGAAGAAGAAGATTGTTTATGCCTAGTATGTATGGAATCTTTTGGTTCTAGTAGACCAAACGAACAATGGGTACAGTGCACTTATTGCCATAACTGGGCCCACGAAGACTGTACACCACAAGAAAATTATTATATTTGCCACAATTGTGATTCAGAATGAAAACTACAAATAAGACTGATTTATTAGATATATGGTTGTTAAAGATTTTAAAATAATAAGCATTTGTTTTTATTGAAGACTGATTAATACTTAATTAAAGAATTATTTTTATGTCCTTTGTGGGGATGGTTGTACCACGGGGACAATTGTTCCACATGATTTTCCATACAAAGTTTTAATTAACAATATGGTCCATTTTTTCGATAATAATAAGCATTAGACCAAAAGAATTGTAACTTATAAGACTTATAGAACAATGTCTTATAATCAGTATTTTAAGTTAAATTGTTGAATACTAGGAAAGTTGAATTTTATGTTTGTTGACTTAACTCATATACTTATGAGAATTTTGATTTGTTTTTTTGCTAGATTATTAAATAACTTGTCTTGTAATATACTGTGATTGAAATAAATATTTTTTTTTTTATTAAATCAAGGTGTTTTGTTTCATGATATAACTGGTACAACTGACCCAGGGTGGGGGACACTTGTACCATCTTATCCTTTTGGTTTAAATGTGAAATATCTCAACTTGTATCGTTTCTACACATTTAAAGATGATGCTTACTTATTGCCAAGGAAACTAAGTATCAATAAACAAAAACACTTTTGCCGTGAACTCATAAATGAAGCCACAAATAAGTGTCAAAGTTAAAATGCTACAATTGTACCCGGTCTACCCTATAATTAATAATTACAATCCCAGTTTGCATAAAATTAAAGATGCTCCTATTAAATTAAAAATAATTTTCAAAGAATATATATTTACCTACCAGTCTCACAGCGTCCTAGAAGATTAGCAATTACAGAGGAACAAGCAGTTAAATTACAGATATATTAATGGTTATTCCATGGCGTTATCCGACCAAGCTATTCCGAATATGCCAGTCCGTTGGTTTTAGTTAAAAAGAAAGATGGTAGCACCCGTTTTTGTGTTGATTACAGGAAAATAAATCAAAAAATGGTGAAGGTTGAATATCCTCTACCAATTATAGAAGACCACATAGAAAAGTTGAGCGAAGCCCGAGTGTTTAGCACTCTCAAGTTGAAAAATATTTTTTTTTCATTTACCAATTGAGGAAGATTCTATAAAGTATACAACTTTTGTTACAAGCAATCCTGAAGGTCAGTATGGATTCTTAAAGGCGCCTTTTGGTCTTTCTATTTGTCCCAAATATTTGACAAGATATATTAATAACATAATATTTGCTGATTTAATTAGACAAGGAATTGTTTTAATCTTCATCGACGACTTAATTATACTATCAAAAGATCTGAAAGAAGGCATGTAACGACTTAAAAGTGTATTATAAGTAGCTGCAGAATATGGTCTTAATATTAACTGGAAAAAATGTCAGTTATTAGAAAGATTAGTTGAATATTTAGGGCATTTGATTTCAGATGGCACAGTGAGGCCATCCCCAGAAAAAACAAGAGCTGTCAGTCGATTTCCTGAACCAAGAAACTTGAGAGAGATTCATAGTTTCATTGATCTAACATCATACTTTAGAAAATTTATCCAAAATTACTCTATTATTGCAAAACCCTTAACTGATTTATTAAAGAAAGGAGAGTTTATTTTTCAAGATGAGCAAAAGAAATCATTTCTTAATTTAAAATCAAAGTTATGTTGTGAACCAGTTTTGGAAATTTTTGATCTACATTTGGAAACCGAATTACACACTGATGCCTGCAAGTATGGATACGCTGCAATTTTGGTACAAAAGGATCCAATTAACGGTTGTATGCACCCAGTTCATTATATGAGTAGAAAAACCACGGACACTCAACAAAATTGTAGTAGTTACGAGATGGAGGCATTAGCGGTAATTGTAGGCGTTAAAAAGTTTAGAAGGTATCTCATAGGGATAAAGTTTAAAATTGTTACCGATTGTGAAGCATTCCAGAAGACTTTAAATAAAAAAGATGTTTCAGCCTAAGTTGCCCGATGGATTGGATTTTGGATTTGGAGATTGGATTGGATGGTGGATTTGTGTGGTGGATGATGGACCAGCAGCAACATGCAACATGTTGATTCTCTCAGTAGAAATGTATGTTTAATTAACATGCGAGAATAAAGATAGCACAAGAAGAAGATGAAGGATTAGGGACGATTAATGAAGAATCGAAAAGGAATATTGTTACGGGTAATTTAAATGAAACGAGGAATTACCAACGTGACAAATATATTTAAAAAAGGGGACGTGAGCAGAAGGCCGAAAGATCTGGTTTAGCCTCTTGGTGTCTGTGGGAATCGGAGGGGCTTTAACCACGCGGGCACTTAGCTGGGTCCAGGAGTGTAGTCAGCACGTGGCGCGAGGAGCCCAACTTCCGGTAGCGTCTCTCTGTCGCTCAGGCCGGTATTATCGGCGTGACGTAGATCGTCCAAGGGGCGGTGCAGACTGGGTCCAAAGCCAGTCAGTTCAGTCCGGAATAACTAGCGGCACTCAGAAATTCGGATGTGTGGAAACTAGCCATAAGTCCATGTAAATCGGTGCTTTGAACCCGGAGTATAGGTCCCTGGAAAATCCATACAAGTAAGTAGAGTTATGTTGGGAGTCCCACAGCCGGCGTGATCTTAATCCCAAACGATCAAAATCACGGGCTGTGTGACCATCACAAAATATAAAAAGGGTAAGCAAAATATATGATATAAAGAACAATTAAAGTATGGATACAAACATACTAATATTAAAACAATGCAAGAACGGAAAGAATGAGCAACAATGACAATGAATGAAAGGTTTGGCCAATCAAATTTTGACAACTAATTTTACAAGGTGATAATTTACATGAAAAAATAATGTGTTTTATTCAAGCGTGATTTACCTAAAGAACTTCACAACACATATATAAAAAACTCAGCGTGAAAACGGGATTAAGAAATATAACGACTACATCTTGAGTCTATAGAAAATTTTATTCTAAAAGAGAACGAAGTCCGTCCGCTAAACGGATGAATAACATTAATTATTAGTCGTCCGATTATCGGATGAATAAAATAACTTAATCGTCCAATTTTCATGTGACTAGATAACCTTTTAACACTAACTCTAGCCGTCCGTAAATTTTAAAATACCATGCGTGTTACCGCTACTTTTCTTTAATTAAAAGAAAATGTATCAGAATCTTAAAGAACTATAGAATAATATAAAACACAATTATATTATTAATAAATAGTAAAATTTACTTTTATAGAATTTAATGGCCATTAAATAACTTTATAGCCAGCCATTTCAAAGCTACGAGCTTCCCAGAAACAAAATATTCGAAAAAAAAATTGGCTCTTAGCTATAATTCATCATCATCAGCTCGCTCACTGCTTAACAGTTTTTCTAAAAAATACATATGTGGGAGATTAGAGAATTTATACTCGTTGATGTTTGCAAATGTCTGTATGGCAGTATATGGAAGGCTTGCGCAGATATTTACAAGAAGAAGAATGACTGTCAGTGTGTCAGTGAACAACTCCAACGAAAAAGAGGCGGGAACCTTGAAAAAGCGTTCAAAAAATTTGAAAAAATGAAAAAAAAAACAAAAAAAAAACAAAAAAAACCTCGAAAAAAAACATTAATTGACAGTAGTTCTCTACTAGAAGGGCCAAGTTAATAAACACTTTAATTTTATTGAACAGACTTTTTAATTATACATTTATGGATCTTGTATCGAAAATTCCATTTTATTTTCCACAGTGTTTTTCTGAACATATCGTAAAGATATATCATGTAACGTAAATACTTAAATGCTTAAATGCTAATGCCAAGAAACGACATTACTACTGGACACTCTACTGATCAGAGGCCACATTATAATTTTATAATCCTACGTATCCATATAATTATTTAGTATAACAATAAATTGATGTTATCGGACGATTAACTTATTTTATTCATCCGATAATCGGACGACTAATTAATGTTATTCATCCGTTTAGCGGACGCATTCGACGAAGTGCGATTAATACCATCTCCGTCTTTTTTTAAAACACTCGAGAACTAAAAAAACAAGCGTAAAGAGAAAAAATCCACAAATCAAAATAAAAGATAATATATTAATAATCAATATATCATTATGTAATATAATCATGCAATTCTACTGTATTTTAATTAGTATTCAAGGTTAATTTTTTTTTAAAGATTTAAGACTGAAGTAAAATCGATCTATGAACCAAATATTAATGGCAAGGCTAACGCCGTTTTAGTAAGAACGTGCGCCGATAGGTGGCGCTAAAGCCTCTGAATGACTAAAATATTTAAGCATACAAAACATAGATGACGCGAGTAACGCCGAAATAATTGATTTTACGGAGAGGAAATGTAACTACGTTACAATATGAAGATTATTTTTGGACAATGTTGTTATCTATTATGGCGTGTAAAAAAATTTAGTGATACCGGAGATTATAAATATAGAAATTATTTATTTCTTATTTATTTATTTATTCTTCATGTACACAAACATAACACAAAATATTACAAAATACACAAAAGAGATGGTACAAAGGCGTGCTTATCTCTAAAAAGAGATCTCTCCCAGCAAACCTTAGACAGAGTTTAGGAAAAATAAAATAATTGGGACACAGGTAGTACAGCAAAGAATAATATCAGATTGGAAAAGAGACAATTACTTACAACTGATTTATAATGATAATAAACGAATAAATACAATATACTAATACACATTATAAATATAATGATACCTACATAACAGAATTTATTCAAAGGACACAATGTCCTAATGACATTTCGGAAAAAATAAAGTAAAAGAAATAATAGAAAAAGATTATTACTAAAAAAAAATTAGATGAAAAGATTGAAAAAGTGATTGCGATATGTACCATGCTTATTAGCAAACAGAAAGGAAGGCCGGAAATAAGGATTTTTGCATCCTATCTACAAAGGAGACTTACCGTTGGCTACGCTGCACTGTGATCATTTAGGACCTTTAGATGCAACAAAAAAAATGTATAATCATATTAATATATCCAAACAAACTTTGTATAACCGTCAACAAGAACAATCTTGTTGACGGTTATACAAAGTTTGTTTGGATTTATCCGGTCAAGATCAACATCAAAAGAAACCGTTGGTAAACTAAGAATACATCAAAAAAATTTTGGTAACCCATCTCGAATAGTTACAGATAGAGGTATAGCTTTTACAGGAAATGAGTTTCAAGAGTATCGTCAAGAAGAGGAAATTGAACATGTTACTATCACAACTGGAATTCCACGGGGAAATGGACAAGTGGATATAATTAATTGTGTAATTATATCAGTTCTAACAAAAGGTGGATAGAGAACCCAGGTCACTGGTATAAACATGTAAGCTTCAGAGAGTAATTAATGGTACTTATCAAAGGTCAATTAATACTTCACCTTTTGAACTCTTGATGGGAACGGAAATTAAAGACTCAAAAATATTAGAATTTTTAGAAGACGAAAATAGAGCTGAATTTGTTGATAAAAGATATTTATTAAGGAGAGAAGCCAGCCCAGATATTAAAAGTTCAGGAAGAAAATACAAGGACATTTAATAGCAAAAGGAAAGGAGCAGAGAAATATAAATTAGGAGACTCAATTTGGAAATGCTTTAAAACTTAAACCGAAATTTTTTTGACCATAAAAAATAATAAAAGATTTAGGAAGGGATAGGTATGGACTTCAAAAAATAGATAGAACTAAAGAGGGTCCTATAAAGACTACTTCTGGTGTAGACTATATGAAACGATGGCCTTGACTTGATTAAAATGCTGACTGGTTCAGGTGCTGTTATATTGTAGTAACTTTCTTATTAAAAAAAAAAGAAAAGATGCCTAAAGTTGTCCGAGATTCATTGTATATTTTGCACAAGTATTTGAGTTATCAACATGTAAAAGTAATAATAAAATGTTAGTATGTAGGGATATTTTAGGTTTATAATTGAAGCTCAGTAAAGTTGTAGTCATTTACTTTAGCAACTAAGATTTTAATTTAAAAATATTGACTGAGATTCATTCTATGTGCACAACTCTAATACTTTGTACAAGTATTAGAGTTGTGAACATGTAGAACTAATAATAAAATGTTAGTCTGTCGATATATTAGTAGTATATTAGAGTAGAGATAAGGTTGATTATTGAAAGTTTAAGGTTGTAAAAGCATTTGTTTTAATAATTGTTCAAGCAAATGGTAACGTTTGGGTCAGTCTGAGATCAGACTGATTGCAGGATGGCAGTTGTAGACTAAATTTTATGTGTAGGTACTTCTTTGCTTGTAAACAGATTCGTAAAAAAGGGATATGTCATGTAAATTGTCAAATGTAGAGACACGACGGAGTTTTGCCGGGGTTCAGTTCAATGGGTGACGTTGTGGGATTTTGTAATTCTTCATAAATTTGTGTTATTTCGGTTCATAATGTGTAATATTGGTAGAATATTAACTATTAAATATTTGTTAACGTGCACAAGTGTGGGCAAGTGGTACAACTTCTAAAAACGTGCTATTTTGTGTTTCCCGCCAAAACTCCCTTGGAACTTTCAGTAAAGCGTCTACCACTTTACTGAATCGACTGACATCACTCATTGACTCAGTCAATAAATAGTCAGTACAGTCAAATTATTTGACTGTACTGACTATTTATTTGGACTTTGACTAGACTTTAGACTTGACGAAAACGAAACTTGAGAAACGAAAGTTCTATTTCTTGACACTGGCAAATGGTTTTAAGATAAGCCGACGCCATATATATATATATATATATATATATATATATAAGCTGCCACCGGTAACACTGGACCACGTCGACGTCGTCAGCCTACTGAAGGCATCAGAGTCTACCATAAGTGATTTACGTAGTGAATTATCACAGTTAAAAAGTGTTAATTCAATATGTAGGTCACCTGATGCAGCAAACATTACTCGTCGTCGAGGCGCGCAGGCGGTCACGTTTAGCCCGTCAGCATTATCCGACGGGTCAACGAACATCGTCGCTGCCGCCCCTGCTGCCCGCTCCCCGCCCGCGAAGAAGCCGGTGCCAAGTTACGCAAGTGTCGTAGCTTGCGTCCCCCCGCCACCTCCCCCGCGTCCGAAAAACAAAGGGAAGAAGGAGGCCCCTTCAAAAGAGCGTCCACTTTCTACAAAGGACCGAACGTGCGATGATGACGGGTTCATCAAAGTCGAGAGGAAGAAGAAGAAACCCGTCGTCCGCAACCATCGCGGCACCGCACCCGGAGGATCCGAGCAGCTGTTGCGGTGTGAGACTCCCGCGACACCGCTGTACGTGTCCAGGTTGCATTGGTCTTCGACGGTCGAACAGGTCGTGGACTACATCAGGAGAAGAACCAACTTCGCCTTGAGGGTCGAGCGTTTGGAATCTCGTCATAAAGTGAACTTTAGTTCTTTTGTGGTGAGAGTTCCAACCTTCCGACCTTCGAGCAGGAGGGGTTCTGGCCGAATGGAGTCGTCTACAGAAGATTTAGAGGACGACTCCCGAACACTTTGCGCCCCACGTCGCAGACAATACGTGTTTAATGTTTAATGTTAGTGTTAGTTTATTATATATTATGTCTATAAGGTATTTATAATATGGGCCTATGCAGCCTGAAATAAACGCTATTTAATTTAATTTAATTTAATATAGTTATATATAAAAAGGGACGCGACGGAGAAACGGTGACGGTTGTAACTATATGAACCACCCTTCATATAGTTACAATCATATTTACTTTATAGCTAAGTTGTTTTTTTTGGTGAAAAATAATTAATAAAAGTTGGAAGTATACAACAGTTTTTATTTAAATTGGAGCCTACACATATACATATATATATATATATATATATATATATAGAAGATAGATAAGCCTATGAAAGCCACAAAAAGATGATTATTATATAATAAAATAATAAAATCAACAAGAAGTGATGTTTATTGGTCATATTATCAACAATTAACTATGATTTTATATAAAAATAAAATAATTTATTTGACATAACATTTTTTTCCTTTTACTGCACATAATTTCGACTAAAGATTAAAGAGATGAGAGAGGCTGGGACTAGGGGCTGCAATCCGGATACTTCGAAATTCGAAAAATCCGGATTTTTCGGCGTTAAATAAAATGCCATGGTCGGACCGTGAGTTTAGGGCTAATACTTCTTCTACTAATACCCTAATTACTCAAAGTATAGGAAAAAAAAGACATTTTTTTTGGATTTGTATTATAATAATCAATTATATCTCAGTGTTTGTTAAATGCAACCATAAGCAAAATTTACAAATTGTAAAGCAACCTTTCTACATTTTCCTTTCGCAAATTCTTTAATTTGATCCTCACATTATAGGTTCTTGCTTTAATAAAGATGTATGGACAAAGCGGATAAATAGTTACGTCGTGAGTTTAACATCATCGTTTTGTTTTTATTTTATATTATACATGCCATCCTAGAATCTTAAAAATGAAATTCATAAATACCTCATAATAAATGAACTTAGGAATTTTAATCCGCCATTGAATGATACAATACAGTATTATATTTTAGTATACTATACGATACAGTATTCTCCGAGCGAAGTAACCACTCTTTAAATACTTTAGTACCTGGTAGTTTTAAAGAATGAAATCTACATTGTCCTCCTACTTTTTTCATTTCTAGATCTCGTCCCGTGGTGAAGGTGATGGCAGAGGTCCGGTTCATGGGTGAGAGCAAGCTGATCTCGCTGACTGACCGGCGCTGCCAGCTTAACAACGGCACCGCCGTCGCCTGCGCGCAGCTCATGTTCTGTCTTACTTGCGACGGCGTCAACGTTGACCAGCAGATCAATAAGTTTTTTATTTATTTAATATATATTATATTCTAGTATATTCCTATTCTTCTGCGTGCTATTTTTCTGTCCTTCCAGTATAATAAATAGTGTCATTGAATGTTCAATAGTTGTCATTTTTCAAAGTTTAAAAAATGTTATCCCTTAGATTTCATTTTCAGGGCATTGTTGTTATGTAGAAAAGGAGCGCTCGGCTTCACAGCTTGTGATTGGTAAGGTTAAATATATTTTTAAAAATTAGTATAGCAGTTCGGGAATACGTCTACAAGATTCTTTTCATAAATAATCGTAAAAATGTTTACGACAGGCGAGTAGTACCTACTCTGTCAATTGAAGAAAATAAGTTTTTAAAATTATGCATTTCTTGACTAAACATTCATCCACATAATCAGGATAATAGTCTTACGTACGCTTTCAAAATCTTTTTTTTTTTGCAAATCCATTAAATTTTTTAATTTTTTACTACATGTCTCATACACACGACTTTTTTGATTTAAATCCGTATTAAATATATCCAGTGTAACGTTTAGCATTTCTATTTTAAATTTATAGATTATTACTACATCACAACATAGTATAAAACAAAGTCGCTATTTCTGTCTGTTCTTATGCATGATTAGATCTTTAAAACTACGCTACGTTTTTTTAATAGATAGAGTGATACAAGAGGAAGGTTTTTATGTAGGTAGGTATATAACATGCATAATATCGTAGAGAAACACTGATAATTTTAGAGGTTTCTAATGTCGTAAATAAACACATTTTTTGCGTTTACATTGCAAATGCTGGCTGATATACGAGTAGACGAGATAGATCAAAATAATGTACTACAGTATTGTACACCTTAAAAAGGTCTACAAAACAGTCGGCTGTGGTATATGCCTATCTCTTAGGATAACCCACAATAACAATTTTTTATCCTTTACTTATTACTACCTATAATGGCTTATTTACGAAGCGACTTTACGCAATACAGCATTAATCTTTATCCAATTAAGTACCTTAAATACATTGTGCATTTAATATAGATAAATATGGCCGATTACAGCATGAAATTTAAATGAATATTTTCGAAGATATTACAAATTTAAAATGCAGGTACATAGCGGGTGGACCGGCCGGGGTGTCCGACCGGGCGGTGGAGTAGGTACTCGTACACAGTATGATCCTTATCAAATTAAATACGTTACTCACTTTAAGTATTTTGTACACATTATAGTAGCCCTTTAAACCATACAGTTTAAATTAATATCTTATATTTGGAAGATATCGTCAAATTTATATTCAAGCGCGAAAAAATACATATCAAGCGATTATAGCCGTAGAAAATTAGAAAAAAATGTGCATTTTTGTGTAAATATGCTGTCGTTGACTTTTTTTCAGGCATTATCAAACTCGAAAACTTTTCAGAACTCAATAATAAACCTCTCATCTATAAGGCAGCGTTTCTCACTTTCTCTTTCTCGCCCGTTTTTAGGGTTACGTAATACAAAAGGAACCGTTATAGTTTCGCTCTGTCCGTCTGTCCATCTGTCTGTCTGTCTGTTTGTTCGTCTGTCTGTCTGTCTGTCTGTCCGTCTGTCCGTCTGCTTCTAGCTTTTGTAAATATTAGGTCTTTACCTATGAAGTTGCCGTTTTGTATGAAAAAATTTAAACGATTTTTTTCATGTAGGTATTTTTTATTTGTATTAATCGAAGTAATCACCCATGCATTCAATGCATCTTTGCCAACGCAGTGGCAGTTTATTGATGCCCTTCTTAAAGAAATCAGCTGGACGGGAGGCAACAAATTCTTCAAAGGCATTTTGTACTGCCTCTCGGGTATTAAATTTTTTTTCCGCCAAGAAGTTATCCAAATTCTGGAAAAAGTAGTAGTCTGTAGGCGCAAGGTCTGGTGAGTAGGGCGGATGACGGAGAACTTCCAACCCCAGTTCTTGCAACTTGGAGACCGTCTGCTGTGCAGTATGAGGTCGCGCGTTGTCATGCAGGAGCAGCGGAGACGAGCGATTGACCAATGCTGGTTGGAGATGTGCCAGCTTCTCCATCATTGTGTTCAGTTCTTCACAGTACACATCTCCAGTAATGCTCACCCCGTTTGGTAAGAAGCTGTGATGAATCACACCGGCGCTAGACCACCAAACGGTGACCATCACTTTTCTAGGGGTAAGTTTTCGTTTAGGGCATTGTTTAGGTGCTGAACCAGGATCCAACCAACTTGCTGAGCGCTTGCGGTTATCAAACAGAATCCATTTTTCATTGCAGGTAGCAATGCGGTTCGAAATTCCTTCATTTGTGTGTCTGTTGAGCAGTGCCAGGCACGTCTCGACGCGTACTTCGCGCTGGCGATCATTGAGTTCGTGGGGCACCCATTTGTCAACCTTTTTTACTTGCCAACTTGACGCAAATGGACTAATATTGTTTTGACGCTAACGTCGAAAGCTGATGCTAATTCAGCCGTAGGTTGTGTATCATCAGCTTCCACAATCGCCTTTAATTCATTGTCGACCAAAGTCTTCGGACGACCGCGAGGTTCATTTTTCAGGTCGAAATTTCCAGAACGGAAGCGAGCAAACCAATAATAGGTGGTGCGTTGGTTTGTAGTGTTAGCTCCGTAAACGTCGTTGATGTTGCGTGCCGCTTGTGCCGCGTTGCTGCTACGACGTTACTCATATTCCATAATTACTCGAATTTTTAACGTATCCATGATGACGAAAAAGATTGAAATGCGATGAAAATGTAACACTAATCAATAAACAAATGACTACTTTTGGAAAAAGAATTCCATGTTTTTAAAATAAAATTAATTTGAAATTAGAATTGTTAGCCAAACAAAAAATATTTTGATTTGAAATGGCCAGTACTGCAGAACGGCAATTTCATAGGTAAAGACCTATTATGAATATAAATGGATGGGTATAGTTATAGATTGTGTATAGATCTCAATTTTAGCATCATAAAATAATATTAATTTTATATTTTAGGGGGCGGCTCTCCATACATGTGAAGTGGGGATGAAAAATATTTTTTCATTCTACCTCATCGTGTGGGGTATCGTTGAATAGAAAATAAAGGCAAGGTTTCATATATTATGACTTTTTTACAAAGTCGACCATTTTAGAGTAACCGGCCTCCAAAGTGGTTAGTAAGTTGGTCCCCCACCTAGCATTTCGAAACTATTAGATATAGAAACTTGTAAGAATCCATGCTGATAGATCATGCTAAAAATTTTCAACGAAATCTTAACTAACGTAACTTTTAAAGTAATTTGAAAAAACCTTTTAAGCATTGATAGTGACGGAAGTAGTAGGTTCTTGGGAATAAATGAGTCACAGGGTGCCAGGTCAGGGTTGTATGGTGGATGACTCATTATCTCGACACCTGCCATAGTCAAATATTCAACAGTCCGTTTTGCGGAGTGCGCTGAAGCATTGTCGTGGTGAGGGAGGATCCTGCTTCGAAGGCACTGCTGTCGAATTTTTTTCCAAGACAACAGGTAAACAGCGATTGACATACCAGTCTGCAGTAACTGTAAATAGTGGCACGAGATGAGGCTTCATTAAGAAATGCTAATCGCGGTCTATCATAGCTTTGTTGTTGAGTAAGCCCACAACGAAAGTCATAATAAATCATTGACCGAAAATTTTTTCGCGTTAGGTTCATTTTCACGTATAACAAGAGTTTTAGATTTGCCGCCAATTCATAAAAACAAATGACAAATGAATGCAATATACTAAATACATTAGGTTACCAAAGAGTTCTAAAATTGAAATTCAAAAAAAAAATTTTCATTAGGAATGTTTCTAACTGGCCAGTTCTAAACATTTTCAGTGTCACCCACGTATTAGGAAGCACTACACTGGTTTTTAAAAAGTGGATCTATAAGGAATAAAGGTGAACTTTTTTTCAAAGTGTATCTACGAGGAATAATTCTTTAACAGAACCTCATAAAATCTCCAGTTTTAGAAGAAAATTAAATAGAAAATTTATATATTTTAAAGCAAACCTCATGTATATTTGACGACCTCTGTAGCTCAGTGGCCAATAGTTGCAAAGTGGAGGCGGTGCGAGTTTTCTATGTTCTTAGGTCGTGGATATGTATTCAATACTAGTATTAATTGCCCGAGACTTCGCCCGTGTGAAATTAGGTTTTAAACTTTTATCACCTATTTTACTCACCTAGGGACTGAATTTTAGAAAACGCTGAAATTCGTAACTAATTTTTTTTTTCGTTCTCAATTCATATGAAGTATCATGTAAATATGTCCAAGGAATAAGAAGATTTATACAGGGATAAAATTTTTACCCCCTTGAGTGTTTAATTTAGAAAAATCCATCCTTAGTGGTTGCATACGCTATACCAGAAATACGTGTGCAAAATTTCAAATTTCTAGTCTTAAAGGTTTGGCCTGTGCATTGATACATCAGTCAATGAACTTTTCTTTATTAAACTTTTCGATGTGCAGGTCCTTACTGGCCCTACAGATACAAATGTATTATTATCGATAGGATGTTGTTGCCGAAATAATTTCCAGTGATAGTTAGGAATGGAATTGGTGTCCCCATTAATCTAATGATAATAGTCGTGATGAAATACAATTAACATTCTCTAAGTTTTGTTGTTATAAATAGTATTCTCCACTAACCACGGTATATTCATTTTGTACTCTCAAGATTTCAACAGTTTATTCACGGTCACCGAGCGAAGCCGGTGATGTACTAATATTAATACTAAATAATTTAGATAGAAATAAATGTTAAGGCATATCGTCGTGGGAGTAGAAATCGAAAGGGACCAAGAGATTCCGAATCAGAGAGCTGTATATTTTCTCATACTGAACAACTGTATATTTGAATATAAGCCTTTGAACAATATTGTAAATAAGACATCATGAATAGCGATACAGTTATCGTTGACCTTCAAGGATTTAAGGATATCAAAAATAAATTTATCGTAAAAGAATTTTCAATTGCAACCAAAGACTACACAGAGACGTTTGTAATTAAACCACCATATCCTTATAATAATCTTACAAGTGAAGAAAAGAAGCAAGTTCGATGGTTAGAAAAAAATCGTGGACTACGTTGGAGTGAAGGATTCATTGACTATCGTGAATTTCAAAGGACGATTATTCCCTACTTAAGCGGTAAAAAATACTAACAAAAGGAATGGAAAAGATTAAGTGGATTCATGAGCTATGTCAAGACTGTGAAATAATAGAATTAGGGGGAAAAGGGTTGTCCTAAATTTTTAATATTGTATTATAAAGAATATTTTGAGAAAACAAAGAAAAAAGAAAATGACATATCGAATTGTGTTCATCACAAAAATATATGTGCTTTTAAAAATGTACTCTGTCTGAAAAGATGGTATTGTGAAAATGTTAATTTGTTTTAATACTTTTATCAAATAAAAAATTTACTTTCTTAATAAAATATGTCTATTAGAATATAATTTTCTTTAATTTCCTTTTATTCTGTTATAGAAAATTAAACCAAGGAGAAAAAATCTACACTATTTAGTTTTTTTTTATTTTTTCATAATTTTTTATATTATATTATACTAGCTTTTGCCCGCGGCTTCGCCCGCGTGAAATAGTATTGTTGGAGAAAATCTACTTCGGCGAATAACTCTCTACTTACAGCAATATACTTCTGATACAATATTGAAAATGTTTTTAAGTTTTCCCAATGCAGATGGTTTAAAATGGGACCCTATCACATCGACACGACATGCGCGATCGTTTGATATACATTTATCGCGCTTGAATATAAATTTTACGATATCTTAATACATATTAAAGACTATTTAAAAAAAACCCACATCATAATCCGTTGCGTAGTTGTAAAGATTTAAGCATACATAGGGATAGACAAAAAAAAGAGACTTTGTAATATACTATGTAATGATAATGATTATACCGACTATAGTAAAGAAAGAAGAAAAGAAAATAACGTTTTGAATTGTGTCCATCACGAAAAGATATGCGTTTAAAAATGTACTCTGTCTGAAAACATGGTATTGTGATAATGCTAATTTGTTTTAAAAATTTCATCAAGTAAAAATTTCACTTTTTAATAAATGTGTATTGAAATATAATTTTATTTCATTTCCTTCCACTCTATAATAATAATTAAACCAAAAGAACAAATCGACATTGATATTTTTTCGAGATTTTTTATTTGCTTAAAATCTTTAGTAAAAATTTTACTTTTTAATAAGTGTATATTTTGAATATCATTTTAGTTTAATTCCTTTTTCTCTATAATTATAATAATGGTAATTTGTTTTAAAAATTTTGTCAAGTAAAAATTTCACTTTAAAAAAAAAGTATATTGAAGTATCATTTTATATCATTTCCTTCTACTGTATATTAATAATTAAACCAAGGGGAACAAATCGACATCGATATTTTTTAGATTTTTTATTTGCTTAAAATCTTTAGTAAAAATTTTACTTTTTAATAAGTGTATATTTTGAATATCACTTTAGTTTAGTTCCTTTTTCTCTATAATTATAATAATGGTAATTTGTTTTAAAAATTTTGTCAAGCAAAAATTTCACTTTTAAAAAAATGTATATTGAAGTATCATTTTATATCATTTCCTTCTACTGTATAATAATAATTAAACCAAGGGGATCAAATCGACATCGATATTTTTTAGAGATTTTTTTATTGGCTTAAAATCTTTAGTAAAAAATTTACTTTCTGATAAGTGTATATTTGAAGTATCATTTTACTTTAATTAATTTTACTCTATAATAAATAAGGCGAGGCGAAAAATCAACACCGATATTTTTAGAGAATATTTATTTGTTCAAAATTTTTTGTCAAAATTTTACTTTTAAATGAATATCTATGTAATTGGAGTATCATTTTATTTCCTTTTACTCTATAATAATAAATAAACCAAGGGTAAAAAAAATCGACACCGATTGTCTTAGAGATTATTTATTTGCTAAAAATTTTTGATATTATATTATACTGGCTATTGTGAAAAACAAAAAAAGCAAATAATATTTTGAATTGTGTTCATCACAAAAAGATATGTGTTTTAAAAATGTACTCTGACTACAACCACGGTATTGTTATAATGCTAATTTGTTTTAGAAAGTTTTATCAAATCAAAATTTTACTTTTTAATAAATGTCTAAGATTTCATCCTTTCTTCAAAGAATGAAGTTGTGATGAAATTCGAAAACAGAAGAAAGGGTCAGTGAATTTGTTGTAGTCAGAGTACATTTTTAAAACACATATCTTTTTGTGATGAACACAATTCAAAATATTATTTGCTTTTTTGTTTTTCACAATAGCCAGTATAATATAATATCAAAAATTTTTAGCAAATAAATAATCTCTAAGACAATCGGTGTCGATTTTTTTTACCCTTGGTTTATTTATTATTATAGAGTAAAAGGAAATAAAATGATACTCCAATTACATAGATATTCATTTAAAAGTAAAATTTTGACAAAAAATTTTGAACAAATAAATATTCTCTAAAAATATCGGTGTTGATTTTTCGCCTCGCCTTATTTATTATAGAGTAAAATGAATTAAAGTAAAATGATACTTCAAATATACACTTATCAGAAAGTAAATTTTTTACTAAAGATTTTAAGCCAATAAAAAAATCTCTAAAAAATATCGATGTCGATTTGATCCCCTTGGTTTAATTATTATTATACAGTAGAAGGAAATGATATAAAATGATACTTCAATATACTTTTTTTTTAAAGTGAAATTTTTACTTGACAAAATTTTTAAAACAAATTACCATTATTATAATTATAGAGAAAAAGGAATTAAACTAAAGTGATATTCAAAATATACACTTATTAAAAAGTAAAATTTTTACTAAAGATTTTAAGCAAATAAAAAATCTAAAAAATATCGATGTCGATTTGTTCCCCTTGGTTTAATTATTAATATACAGTAGAAGGAAATGATATAAAATGATACTTCAATATACTTTTTTTTAAAAGTGAAATTTTTACTTGACAAAATTTTTAAAACAAATTACCATTATTATAATTATAGAGAAAAAGGAATTAAACTAAAATGATATTCAAAATATACACTTATTAAAAAGTAAAATTTTTACTAAAGATTTTAAGCAAATAAAAAATCTCGAAAAAATATCAATGTCGATTTGTTCTTTTGGTTTAATTATTATTATAGAGTGGAAGGAAATGAAATAAAATTATATTTCAATACACATTTATTAAAAAGTGAAATTTTTACTTGATGAAATTTTTAAAACAAATTAGCATTATCACAATACCATGTTTTCAGACAGAGTACATTTTTAAACGCATATCTTTTCGTGATGGACACAATTCAAAACGTTATTTTCTTTTCTTCTTTCTTTACTATAGTCGGTATAATCATTATCATTACATAGTATATTACAAAGTCTCTTTTTTTTGTCTATCCCTATGTATGCTTAAATCTTTACAACTACGCAACGGATTATGATGTGGGTTTTTTTTAAATAGTCTTTAATATGTATTAAGATATCGTAAAATTTATATTCAAGCGCGATAAATGTATATCAAACGATCGCGCATGTCGTGTCGATGTGATAGGGTCCCATTTTAAACCATCTGCATTGGGAAAACTTAAAAACATTTTCAATATTGTATCAGAAGTATATTGCTGTAAGTAGAGAGTTATTCGCCGAAGTAGATTTTCTCCAACAATACTATTTCACGCGGGCGAAGCCGCGGGCAAAAGCTAGTATAATATAATATAAAAAATTATGAAAAAATAAAAAAAAACTAAATAGTGTAGATTTTTTCTCCTTGGTTTAATTTTCTATAACAGAATAAAAGGAAATTAAAGAAAATTATATTCTAATAGACATATTTTATTAAGAAAGTAAATTTTTTATTTGATAAAAGTATTAAAACAAATTAACATTTTCACAATACCATCTTTTCAGACAGAGTACATTTTTAAAAGCACATATATTTTTGTGATGAACACAATTCGATATGTCATTTTCTTTTTTCTTTGTTTTCTCAAAATATTCTTTATAATACAATATTAAAAATTTAGGACAACCCTTTTCCCCCTAATTCTATTATTTCACAGTCTTGACATAGCTCATGAATCCACTTAATCTTTTCCATTCCTTTTGTTAGTATTTTTTACCGCTTAAGTAGGGAATAATCGTCCTTTGAAATTCACGATAGTCAATGAATCCTTCACTCCAACGTAGTCCACGATTTTTTTCTAACCATCGAACTTGCTTCTTTTCTTCACTTGTAAGATTATTATAAGGATATGGTGGTTTAATTACAAACGTCTCTGTGTAGTCTTTGGTTGCAATTGAAAATTCTTTTACGATAAATTTATTTTTGATATCCTTAAATCCTTGAAGGTCAACGATAACTGTATCGCTATTCATGATGTCTTATTTACAATATTGTTCAAAGGCTTATATTCAAATATACAGTTGTTCAGTATGAGAAAATATACAGCTCTCTGATTCGGAATCTCTTGGTCCCTTTCGATTTCTACTCCCACGACGATATGCCTTAACATTTATTTCTATCTAAATTATTTAGTATTAATATTAGTACATCACCGGCTTCGCTCGGTGACCGTGAATAAACTGTTGAAATCTTGAGAGTACAAAATGAATATACCGTGGTTAGTGGAGAATACTATTTATAACAACAAAACTTAGAGAATGTTAATTGTATTTCATCACGACTATTATCATTAGATTAATGGGGACACCAATTCCATTCCTAACTATCACTGGAAATTATTTCGGCAACAACATCCTATCGATAATAATACATTTGTATCTGTAGGGCCAGTAAGGACCTGCACATCGAAAAGTTTAATAAAGAAAAGTTCATTGACTGATGTATCAATGCACAGGCCAAACCTTTAAGACTAGAAATTTGAAATTTTGCACACGTATTTCTGGTATAGCGTATGCAACCACTAAGGATGGATTTTTCTAAATTAAACACTCAAGGGGGTAAAAATTTTATCCCTGTATAAATCTTCTTATTCCTTGGACATATTTACATGATACTTCATATGAATTGAGAACGAAAAAAAAAATTAGTTACGAATTTCAGCGTTTTCTAAAATTCAGTCCCTAGGTGAGTAAAATAGGTGATAAAAGTTTAAAACCTAATTTCACACGGGCGAAGTCTCGGGCAATTAATACTAGTATTGAATACATATCCACGACCTAAAAACATAGAAAACTCGCACCGCCTCCACTTTGCAACTATTGGCCACTTAGCTACAGAGGTCGTCAAATATACATGAGGTTTGCTTTAAAATATATAAATTTTCTATTTAATTTTCTTCTAAAACTGGAGATTTTATGAGGTTCTGCTAAAGAATTATTCCTCGTAGATACACTTTGAAAAAAAGTTCACCTTTATTCCTTATAGATCCACTTTTTAAAAACCAGTGTAGTGCTTCCTAATACGTGGGTGACACTGAAAATGTTTAGAACTGGCCAGTTAGAAACATTCCTAATGAAATTTTTTTTTTTGAATTTCAATTTTAGAACTCTTTGGTAACCTAATGTATTTAGTATATTGCATTCATTTGTCATTTGTTTTTATGAATTGGCGGCAAATCTAAAACTCTTGTTATACGTGAAAATGAACCTAACGCGAAAAAATTTTCGGTCAATGATTTATTATGACTTTCGTTGTGGGCTTACTCAACAACAAAGCTATGATAGACCGCGATTAGCATTTCTTAATGAAGCCTCATCTCGTGCCACTATTTACAGTTACTGCAGACTGGTATGTCAATCGCTGTTTACCTGTTGTCTTGGAAAAAAATTCGACAGCAGTGCCTTCGAAGCAGGATCCTCCCTCACCACGACAATGCTTCAGCGCACTCCGCAAAACGGACTGTTGAATATTTGACTATGGCAGGTGTCGAGATAATGAGTCATCCACCATACAACCCTGACCTGGCACCCTGTGACTCATTTATTCCCAAGAACTAAAGATAAAATTCGAGGTATTCGCTTTACGAGCCCTGAAGATGCGGTGAAAGAGTACGAAAATACCATAGAAGAGACCCCTAAGGAATAATGGGTCCACCGCTTTTTTCAGTGGTTCCATCGAATGCGACGATGTGTAGAGAGGAACGGAGATTACTTCGAAAAACAATAAAAGTATTGACAACTTTCAACATTAAGCCGTTTTTAATTTTCTAAACATTTTCAGTGTTACCTAGGTAGATACACTTTAGGGTACAGGTGTGTAAACAAAAGTGTAATGACGACCTCTGTGGCTCAGTTGATTGAATGTGTTGGTGCCCAAGCCAGGGGTCGCGGGTTCGAATCCCGCCGAAGGAACATAAAGTTTTTCTGTGTTCCTGGTCATGGATTACGCTTCAGCATGAATGGGCCGGCTCAATCGGGTAAATACCACGGCCACACAGAAAACCGATATGAAATAACGGTTGCGTTGTGTATCGCTGTGTGAGTGCGGATTTACCGTAGGTCCAAGAGGGGTTGGGGATTTTTATGACTGGGAACGCAGGTTACAATACCAGAGTAGGGTGTTGCGAGTTTCCATGAGCGACGGAAATCGCTTAACATTAGACGATCCATCTGCTCGATTCCTGACAAAACAACGATTTGAAATTGTGTTATTTTACCAATAAAATGACTCACTTACAATACCATTATTGTTTCACTTAACCACTAATGGCCCTAAGCTTATCACCGTCCATTGTTTACCGCTGCATGACGTAATTAGTAATAATGAATAGAGCTTAATGAACCTAGTAATTGCAAAAGTCTATCTTTGTAACCGTTAGAGATATTGAAAAGCGGATAAGCGCAATCGATCGGGCATGGGCAAAAACCCCCAATTTGACACCAACCTTTTTTTTTTTTTTTTTTTAGCTGGTGATGCCCATCGAACGCCGAAAATCTGGAGCAAACCGGGTACACCGGGTCTGCCTTTGAGCCAGAGCCGGTGAAAACCTACTACTGACGGAACCTTCCTCTTGGTTAGGTTCAATATTTTTCAATTTTGTTTGCAAATCCGACTACCACGGTAAATACATTATTTTTAGGGTTAATATATAGCCTATGTCACTCACAAATAATGTGGCTTTCTATTGGTAAAAGAATTTGTGGCGGACCAATTAGTGCCACAATCCTGAATCGCGCTATCGAAGTTTTCTATGAACGGCACTATACAGGGTGACCTGAAATTCGATACATTCCTTTGAAAGACAGAAAGTAGACCTCATTTACAGTAATATTTTTAATGGCATCCCCTATCCGAAAGTTGATATTTACAAAGTTATTGAAATTTCAAAATTTTTTTCTTTATTTTCGACTTTTTGACTTTGACATGACGTATTTTTAAAAATGTTTGTCTTTTTATTGATTTTTTTATGTATTTTAACCGTCAATGAGTCAAATATTATTTTTAAGTAATAAATAGGGACAAACTAAGCGAGAATTTTTCATTATGAGACGAAACAGAATTTTCTTTTAAGAAAAATGCACATTTTTCTTAAAAACAGGTGATTTTCTTAAAAAAATGTATGATACAATGCGTACAAATACCTTAAATAACTTTCTTACCTCATAAGCTTCCAAAAAAGGTGCAAATATGTACATAAAAATATGAACATGTAATAAACAAATACAAAACAATCATCAGGTAACGTTATCTCAAGAATTACTCTACCTGAGGCGACCTTTTTTTTCAATTGTTTTCTTTGTTCAAACTTCGGGATGTTTCGGCTACTGTCGTCGCGGTCCTTTGTCAATGAGTTACCGACTGGCTTAGAGAGCAAATTTAGTAGCTAATATTAGTTTTAAGTCAACTATTGCCGTGTACGGACGTATTGTTGCTTTAAACTACACCCTTACTTCTACTTGTGATTTTTTTGTATCGCGATGGCTGCTTTTGAGTACGATGAATACGCTGACATCTTGTTTTGTTACGGACTTTGTAATGGTAATGCTGCTGCTGCACGAAGAACATACGTTGAACGTTTTCCGAATCGACGAGTGCCAAACGTTAGAGTATTTTAAACAACATTTCGACGAATTCGGGAAAGCGGCCGTGTTGATAGAAGACGTGGCGATTCAGGCAGACCTCGTTTGTAAGCTCCAGAAGAAAAAGAAGAAATTTTAACACTTTTTCAAAATTATCCTTCTATTTCTACAAGAGCGGCAGCTAGAAGACTTGGATTGAGTCAATGGAAGGTGTGGTTTACAGTACACACAGCGCGTCTACATCTATTTCACTAACGTTTGGCACTCGTCGATTCGAAAAACGTTCAACGTATGTTCTTCGTGCAGCAGCAGCATTACCATTACAAAGTCCGTAACAAAACAAGATGTCAGCGTATTCATCGTACTCAAAAGCAGCCATCGCGATACAAAAAAATCACAAGTAGAAGTAAGGGTGTAGTTTAAAGCAACAATACGTCAGTACACGGCAATAGTTGACTTAAAACTAATATTAGCTACTAAATTTGCTCTCTAAGCCAGTCGGTAACTCATTGACAAAGGGCCGCGACGACAGTAGCCGAAACATCCCGAAGTTTGAACAAAGGAAACAATTGAAAAAAAAGGTCGCCTCAGGTAGAGTAATTCTTGAGATAACGTTACCTGATGATTGTTTTGTCTTTGTTTATTACATGTTCATATTTTTATGCACATATTTGTACCTTTTTTGGAAGATTATGAGGTAAGAAAGTTATTTAAGGTATTTGTACGCATTGTATCATACATTTTTTTAAGAAAATCACCTGTTTTTAATAAAAATGTGCATTTTTCTTAAAAGAAAATTCTGTTTCATGTCTCATAATGAAAAATTCTCGCTTAGTTTGTCCCTATTTATTCCTTAAAAATAATATTTGACTCATTGACGGTTAAAATACATTAAAAAATCACTAAAAAGATAAACATTTTTAAAAATACGTCATGTCAAAGTCAAAAAGTCGAAAATAAAGAAAAAAATTTTGAAATTTCAATAACTTTGTAAATATCAACTTTCGGATAGGCGATGCCATGAAAAATATTACTGTAAATGAGGTCTACTTTCTGTCTTTCAAAGGAATGTATCGAATTTCAGGTCACCCTGTATATACGACATCTGAAATTCATACAAGTGGGCTTCGGCCTGACCGAGCATAGCACCTGCTCGGTCGGAGATCTCCCTTTGGGGCTTCCCTTCATCTCACAAATTTAAAAAATCGGGTGAAGTAGAGATTACCCCTTACAATCTCGGTAAGTCACAAACTCACAAAGTAACGCAAACTTTACCTCCTTATAATATTAGTATAGTCCAAATGTTAGCCACGACTTGTACGCGAAAAAGAAATCCCGAAGAACCGTACTTTCCCCTACCCATCCAAGTTGAATCCACGACCGGCGGCGTTGCTTAACATGAGTTAGCGCTTCGACCACAATATAACTTCTCACTTATTCCTCCTGGTATTAATATAAATCAATGATTATATGTAATACATACGTGAAATTTCAGCCAATTAAACTGATCAGTTATTCTATAGCATTTTTTATGTTAGGTATATTCTTTAGATTGACATAACTTTTATATTTATAAGCCGATTGAAATGAAATAAACATAAAATTTTAAGTGGAGCAAACCAAAATGTATTAGCAAAAACCGCATTCAATTCGGTTAAGCCGTTGACTTCGTACGCGCTAAAACAAATATCGCATGAAACGTACATTTTTCCGCAATAAAAAGTATCTTTAAAATATCCAATCCAATAAACTACTGAACTGATGATATGGTACTGATATGGTAGTTTAAGGTCTGGATTAACACAGGATACTTTTCATTCAGAAAAAGTTCAGTGTTCCCGTGGGACACTTTATTTACGCGAGCGGAGCCGCGGGCAAAAGCAAGTGTTATATATAATCATGGAACGAGAATCGAACACTAATTACGCTCCTTGAATATCTACTTTATTAGCCGACCATTCTGTGCATAAATATAAAATCAAGTTATAGTCTAAAAATAGGGTTCAGTAATAGCTGAAGAAATCCCTTATTAAATGTTTTAAATAATTGACAGTGAAGTTGTCTATATAGTTATTTTTAGGGTTCCGTAATACTCAAGGAACCCTTATAGTTTCGCTCTGTCCGTCCGTCTGTCGGTCTGTTATATAAATATTCGTTAAAATGAGTTAAAATAACTCAGTTTTTACCCCACCTCCTGCAGATATGTGTGACATATGCCGTTATAATCCAGATTCCAGATGCAATCTCGCTTACATCTAACCTAATCTTATCTTCGGTCGCCATGGATAATGATTGTTGCAATAAAAAAAAAAACTTTTACTTAGTGTACGGTCTACAACAAAAATATTAGTTCAGTAATTGAGTTAACGGAACCCTAAGTTGCGGTTGTTTTAATTTTAACAAGCTGTTTATAAAAACACAAAATATGTTTTCGGAGTTATTATTTTTCATAACGCCTTTGGATGATGACATAAGTTGGTTACAAAAACAGTTTAAGGAAATTACTAACGAGTAACGATACAATAAATATCAAAAAGTATGATCTTTTACGTTGTGATCGCAGTTTTTATGGTGATTCTAAGTGTGGCCCATTATACCAAGCAATGTAATCGATTCTGTACATCCAAGAGGAGGTTAGATGGTAAAACAGTCATCGTGACAGGAGGCACTTCAGGCATGGGCTTGGAGCTGGCTGTAGACCTGGCCGAGAGAGGCGCTCGAATCATTGTGGCTTGTCCTTTTGAGGACGAAGGTGAGGTCGGCACTAACGCCATAGTCCAAAGAAGCGGCAGCGAGAACGTCGTCTTCAAACTGCTAGATCTCTCCTCGACTGCTTCTGTAAGAAAATTCGCCGCCGAAATCATGAGAAACGAGGAAAGATTAGACATTTTAGTCAATAATGCCGGTACGTGCTTACGCAAGCAATTCCTAACAGAGGACGGACTGAGCTTCATCATGGCTGTCAACTACTACGGCGCTTTTCTTCTGACTCTTCTCTTACTGCCGCTGCTACAAAAAACTGGCGTGGAAGGTGAGCCGGGTAGGATTGTAAATATCTCATCTTTTCTACACAAATTTGGTGTTATGGACTTTGTCAAGTTGAATGTGGTCAAAGTATGGTGGGCACCTCGTGTGTATGCTAACAGCAAGCTTTGCCTCACAGTATTTACTACAGAGCTGGCTAGGAGACTGAAAGGCAACGTCGTAGTGCATGCCGTGGATCCGGGCGTAGTCGGAACGCCTTTATATCTGACTTACGCTGGGAAAATCGGTATTTTCGCTACGGTTGGGTTGAAATTCATCCAGAAGACCCCCTGGGAAGGTATGCAGACTGCCCTCCACGTGGCATTAGATAGAGAAGCAGGTACGGTCAGCGGAGTTTTCTACAAGAATTGTTCACCTAGTAGAGCCAATGCGGTCGCTTACAACGAAAAAATTGGAGCCAGACTTTGGACGGAATCTGCTACACTAGTAGGCCTTAGTGACGCAGATATACAGAATTTGCTTTACGCTTGAACATACTGTAAAAGCTTAAAAGGGCGTCAGAGACGGCAAAGGTACTATAATATTTTATCTTAAGATGCCTGGATATATTTCATACTAGCTTTTGCCCGCGGCTGCGCTCGTGTATATACAGTATCCCAGGGGAACACCGTACTTTTTCGGGATAGTAAGTAGTCTATGTGTTAATCCAGAGCTCAAATTACTACCATATCAAATTTTATCAAAATCCGTTCAATAGGTTTTGCATTAAAGAGTAACCTATCTATCCATCCATCCACCCTCACAAACTTTCACATTTATATAATAGTACTTAGTAGGAGTAGGATTGATATTGACCATAAATCTTGACATAATGATGATATAATAGGTACTTCTCACACCTTCTTACATCGACACGGATATCTTTGAACATTACTCTGCCGTTTATGGACCGATTTTCAAAATTATTTTTTTGATGTATTAGGTACAAGTCGAAATGTGTCTCGTCAACAAAGCGGTGATCTGATGATGGCATCCATGAGAAATCGCGGGAAATCCTCGAAATTTATATGGACACATATAGTGATTTGAACTTTTTCAGAATTAACCCAAGCATATGCTACCAAAAAGTAAGATTCTGCACCAAGACATATCCTGGATCCAAAAGTACTGAACAGAACTCCTCAGTCTTTAAAGATACGCGTTTGGGAATTTCGAATTGTTGCAGTTCAAGCATTATGTAACATAGTCATCATGATGATGACTATGTTACATTATGGCATATCATCTTATAGGAATTCCAATTTCAAATTTATACCGCTATTTACTCGTGTATTTGTGTTTCGAAAACCGTTATCCATTTGTTTTTTCCTCTTTTGGTTTTTTCTTTGCGTCACTATGTTTACAAAATAGAAAACTTGAAATATCGTATTATTTTCGAGTACGAGTTCCACCATGGCACCAGTGCTGCGAAACGGCTCGAAGGATTAGTGATGTGTATGGCAGCGGTGTCGCAAAAAAAAAAAACACAGTAGTGAACGACACCGGCACTAGTCCACCAAACGCTCACAAGTAACTTCTTTTGAGTCAATTTTCGCTTGGGGCAGGCTTTGTCTAGTTCGCCAGGGTTCAGCCATGGCGATGAACGTTTCCGATTATCGTACAGGATCCACTTTTCATCACAGGTAATGATGCGATTTAAAATCCCTTCATTATTGTGCCGGTTGAGTACTGTAATGTAACCGCAGCAGTCGACGCGCGTTTGTCGGTTTGCTGCACTTAATTCTTGAAGTACCCACCTTTCAAGCTTTTTCACCTTCCCAATTTGCTTCAAGTGGATTAAAACAGTTTTATCACTGACACCGCAGCCTGCAGCTAACTCGGACGTGGTTTGCGATGGATCCGCTTCCACAATAGCTTTCAATTCTTCATTATCATCTTTGGTCTCCGGCCGTCCACGGGGCTTGTTCTGCAGGTCGAAATTTCCAAAACGAAAACGTTGGAACCAAAAACGCACTGTGTTTTCTTATGCGACACCGCCGCCATACACATCATTAATCCTTCGAGCCGTTTCTGCAGCACTGGTGCCACGGTGGAAATCGTACTCGAAAATAATACGATATTTCAAGTTTTCTATTTTGTGAACATAGTGACGCAAAGAAAAAACCATGCGAGTAAAAAACAAATGGATTACGGTTTTCGAAACACAAATACACGAGCGGTATAAATTTGAAATTTGAATTCCTAACCAAAGAAGATATATTTGAGATCAAAGTGACCAGTACGACAAAACGCCAATTTCATATGTTAGGACCTAATATATTATGTAAAAAAAAATCGACTATTATGTTCCTCCTTTACAAAACGCCAATTTCATATGTAATGACCTAATACATCGATTAATACACATTTATGTACTCTTCATAATTGACATAGCAAAATCATTTAGACCGTCAGCAATAATACACTGGCGGACACATAGACTGCATCATATAGCGCAAGTTAAAATATGAAAAAATGGAAAAATGGATCTAGTTCATAAGAATAGGACTAAGTTATATTATAAGCCTTAAATCTTTTATATCATTGTATTGTGTACGTTACTATAAAATATTATGTCTACAAATATATATTCTAGAAATTAATTTTATGTTTAAATAGTAAGTGTTGGAAATAAGTGATAAAATAAATGTGTTCATTCAATATTTTTTTTCCATCATAAAGCAGGTGAGATGAAGGGAAGCTGTAGCATGTTATGTAGTATGTAAGTTATTATCATATAAAGAAGTAACTTCGTTTAATAAAGGCAGTCGTTAACGAGTCGTCAAGTATTTCATTTCACATATCTGTCCCATCCTCACAGCGGGTTCGAATCCCGCCGAAGGAACAAAAAGTTTTTCTGTGTTCCTGGGTCTGGTCAGAATGTGTATTAAATATGTATTAAATATGTGTAAAAATAATAAAAATCTTAAATATATGTATAGTATAAAAGTATTAAATATACTTCCCGTTTACTGGTACATGTAACACAAGTTCTTCAGATACTTAGCATGGGGCCAGATTGACGTGGTGTGAAGCGTCCATAGATATTATTATATTATTATTATAGTTTCGGTGCCTATTCAATGTAAACAAAAAACATACAATAAATTTTTTCCTGTTTAGGGTTCCATAATACTCAAGGAACCCTTAGGGTCGGGCGTTACAACCCATATTATACAGGCTGGTTTTCCTTCAGTTCGGCCTGAACGGATGCAAAATCGTATCGTCTGTGTGCAATTTCGAAATCGCGTCAGTCGGCCGGATGGACAGAAGCGACTCGTTTTAGCGTTGCCAGCTCTGTTCTTGCGAAACTACTAAACTCGCGTAGATTTCTACTAAAAACTACTAAAATAATAATAAAACTATTAAAAAAGCTACTCAACTTAAGAATCCCTAAAGCACCCAAAAAACCACAGCATTTTAGGTTTTATTAAAATTTTATTATTTTTTGAATTATATTATGTATACATTTTAGTGTTAAATTAAAATATACTAAGAAAATATTACGTATATAATAATTAAACGGGTAGTTTTAAGAAAATTACGGACGAATTCTACGCTGTATTATTATGACAAGGAGTCATTTTTTTTGTGCCATTTTGTATAATATGATTACTGTGTTACTCATTCCTACTAAAACACTACTAACAACTAAATTCCTACTAAGGAAGGAAAAAAATACCTAATTTAGTAGTAAAACTTTGTAAAATAACTAAGTTGCTAACAAATCGCTTCAGATCTTGTCAAAACACTTCAAAAGTTACTATCAGATTTCGTTCAAAATAATTTTCCTAAAGAGTATTTAGCATGATCTATCAGCATGAAAAATTGCAATTTTCTAAGTCTCATAGTTTAGATATACCAGAAGGGGAACAAACTTATAAACCACTTTGGAGGCCGATTACTCGAAAATGGTTGATTTTGTAAAAAAGTGATGTATCAAACCTTGCCTTTATTTTAAAAGACTTATTCAGCGATACCCCACACGATGGGGTAGAATGAAAAAATATTTTTCATCCCCAAATCACATGTCACACCTCTAAAATGAATATTATTATTATTTTATGATGACAAAACGGAGATCTACATATAAACGGAGATCTATACACAGTCTTTAAGTATAATAAATTTTATTCATTTATATTCATAATTACAGAAGCTAGAGGCGCGGACGGACAGACAGACAGACAGACGGACGGACAGAGCGAAACTATAAGGGAGTATATATATTATATATTTATTACTCCTTGAGTGTTACGGAACCCTAAAAAAATACATAATTTGTCTACCACTATTATGTCATACCTACGTTTAAATTTGGACTTTGGACGTTGGACCTCTGTGTGACCTATATACGAGTACCAGTGTGACGACACTTCAAAGACATGTGTTCAATGACTCAAATCAGTCATGGGTGGTTGCACAGTAGGTACATAGCGTAATCGAGGGACTGTGCGCAATGGCATGCATTTTCTTACATTTAATATCGAATTAATCTGTATGTTTTAATCTATATAATTATTTTGATCTAAATGAGCTGTAGGATTGTGTTCATATTATAGTAAAAGTTAGTTCTTATTAAAATAATTTAAAACCTACTTCGTAGCTGTCCACGCATAGACCAACATGACCATTGGTCCTTTGACCGGTTTGTCGATAGACCTGAAATTTTGCATATCTACTTGCATATTATATTGCATGATAATGCAATATGATATGAAGCTGATATAATGCTAGAGCTGGAAGGTGGCATATGAAATGAATATGAAAACTGGAAATGCAGTGGCAATGTGAAAAAATGTATAATAAAAATCTTAATTAAGTGAATAGTATAAAAAAATCAAAAATATTTCCGTTGGTTGGACTCTGGTACACGTAGACCAAGTTCTTCGAGAACTTAGCACGGGAGTAGACTGACGCGGTCCATAGCTTATTATTATACTCTTAAAATGGCCGTTTATTATAATTTTATTAATTTTATCCAACCACACTAAGCCCATCAATTTTAATCTTGAAAAAGTAATTGTTTACTTGGAAGGAGCAATACGCTGTATCGAAATGCGTCGACAGGAATTAATTTCAGAAAAATTTTATATATATTATTACAAGCAGCGTTTTTCACACCAGCTCATGGTAAAATAAAAACAAAAGGGATATAATTAATCTTGCGAACAAAAAATAAGTTGGCGACTGCACATGAGCATGTATTTGTGATTTTAGCAGCGAATTAATATGTTGGCGACAAAATTACTAAACTGGCGAAAGCACTCAGGTGACAAAAAATCTGCAGAAAAAAGTGGCGAAATTAGTTGGCGACTTAATTTCCGAGTTGGTGACTATTATACGATGTATGCAGCTATAAATCCAGATTTTGTTGATAAATTAATGGCTGCTAAAAATTCAATTTGCAGGCTACGGAAAATCGCAGTTTTGGATACTGTTGGATTTTGTTTTCCTTTGGTATGGGTGTCGTTTTCAAGGTTTTTGGGGGCGCAGAATAATATGAAAATTAAATCCATTTTGAAATATCAAAATGGCGTAAATTTTTTTAATTAAAACTAATATGGGTGTCCTTTTACAGGTTTCTCGGGGTGGTGATTATAAAATTGTCTTCCAATTTCAATTTCCAAAATGAAGAATTTTTATTTTTCGTAAAAATGACATGAATACTAATTTAAAAGTTGTTGCGGATGCTGATTAGGATTGATGATTATTAATATTTTCAGTAGGATTACCTGTTTTCGAGATAGAAACGATTATAGAAAAAAAATATGGCAATGCTCTACTTTGAGATACAAGCGATGTATAAAGCTATATAAAAAGATATGTTTATAAATAAAAATATATGTTTGGAAATCCTGAATTTTCCAACATTTCTATAAATGTTGGAAAATTCAGGATTTCCAAATTTCTTTTTCTCCCATCATGAAGAAAATATGTGGTTGCGGAGTTACTAAGAGGGAGGAATTTTTCAAATTTTTTTCAGTAGGATGCACCGTCCGAGTTAGAAGCAATTTTATAAAAAAACTGCAAATGCTCTACATTGAGATACGAGCGATGTATAAAGCTATAGATATATTGGAAAATTCATGATTTTCAAGTTTCTTTTTTTCCCATCATGAAGAAAATATGTATTTGCGGAGTTACTAAGGGAGAAGAAATTTTCATTATTTTTTCAGTAGGACGCACTATTTTTGAGATGAAGAATTTTACAGAAATTAAAATATATTCGCCATTTTGAAATTTCAAACTAAATGATTTTTTTTGTAATTAACATCCCCTAAACCTTGAAAAGAACACCTAGATTAACTTTATTAAAAATAAAATATGTCCGCTACCTTTGATATTCAAAATGGACATAATTTTCTATTCAGCACCCCTAAAAACCTCGAAGACGACCCGTATAACTTGAAAAATGAATATTCGCCATTTTGAAATTTCAAAATGAATTAATTTTTATATTCAGTGACTCCAGAAACCTATAAAAGGACACCTAATATATGCATTTTTTTTAATGTCTACTATCTTGGAAATTCAAACTGGATGACTTTTTTGTAGTCTGCATATCCAGAAACCTACAAACTGACACCCATATTAATTTTTATAAAATAAAGTATGTCCGCAGTCTTGGAATTTCAAAATGAATCTACACAATATCTACACCCCCCGAAACCGAGAAAAATTAAAAATGGGAATTTTGTACGCTCCTTTACGTTTTTTTTATGTGCACTCGTTTTGCTGCTTATTATGTTTTTTAAATTTCCTACATCAGGGAAAATATATGTGCCTATTCTTCAATTAAATGTGTACTCTCAAATTGTCGCCAAGATGGTTATTTGTTCGCTAAAATAATATTTGTTTGCCACTTTGGAATATTCAGTGAAAAAAACTGGTATTAATCAGTCACCAGATTTGAAATTGTTTGTTCCTTATATATTCTTTCGCCAACTTGGTAATTTAGTATTCATAATTCGATTTTTTCACACCCAAAATATGATTGTTTTGTTACAAGTTTAAATACATGTCAAAACTAAATAATAGTGAATAATATTTTATTATATATAATAAGTTTACACGAGGAATAGTCAATTAAAAAGCAATATTTTCAAAGATATTGCGGATTGTTTGGAGCACTTTTGTAGGTCTCGTGAAAACGCTCCCAAAATCTGCGTCTACAGTGGCAACCTTAAAATCGCTTTGAGCGCATAGATAATTAAATAGTAATTATTATATAATTATTATTCACTCGTTTATTTTAAAAGTTCTTAAAATGTATTAATAATAATTTAACAAATATCGCTAAAAATGGAAAATTTATTATTTTTAAAATAAAAAATTAAACTGACGTTAAAACTAAACTGACTGACTGACTTTCTAAATAATTCCCCCTTTAAATTTGGCTAAAATATTAACTATTTCTCTACTCGATCTTCATAATTTTGAGGTCGGTACCAGCCAACTTGAACGCGGGTTCTTTTTTTATATATTGTTTTATCAGGATGTTGCTCCAAAATAAAGACAAGAAAACGGATTTTAACTTAATGCGTCGAGTAATCCTCTAGACTACCCTGAATGCATTATTTTATTTTCGAGGCGAATAATTTTTCCGCCTATCCTGAATGCAATAATTTAATAATGCGCGAGTAGTCCTACAGACTATCCTGAATGCAATAATTTAATAATGCTCGAGTAGTCCTACAGACTTTCCTGAATGCAATAATTTAATAATGCGTGAGTAGTCCTACAGACTATCCTGAACGCAATATTTTATTTATGAGGTGAATAATCCTTCCACCTATCCTGAATGCAATAATTTAATAATGCGCGAGTAGCCCGATAGACTATCCTGAATGAAATAATTTAATAATGCGCGAGTAGTCCTACAGACTATCCTGAATGCAATAATTTAATAATGCGCGAGTAGTCCTACATACTACGCTGAATGCATTTGTTTTAAGACGGCGAGATAATCCTCAGACTCCCTGAATGCCTTTATCAATTTAATAATTTTTGTGTTATTATGGAGTAATAACTCACCATAACCATTTTGTTCACTTGATTTTGAACTCGACGATGAAGATCTATTTGAAGACGAAGATGATCGTCTATAACGAGAACGACGTGGTCTTTTTTAACATCGTCTTCTATCCATTTTAATTTTTTCTCAATATAATCTAACGATCTTTCACGTTTAGCCATTTTAAAATATACTAAAATTAAAAATTATTATAAAATAACGTTATTTGTAGGCTTCCAGATGTGAAATAAAACGACTTGGTACTTATACTGGTTGTCCCAGAAAGAATGGATAATCCTGGAGCGCCTAATACGCCTAGTACGGCTATCAGGCGCTCAAATAAAAATACACAAAAAAAATAATTCGAAGTGGTGCCAATAATATGAAGTTTAAAAAAAATAGTTTTTATTGACCTAACTGTACTTTCATGTACACCACTGCTGCAAAATGAAATTTGTTGCATTTTTGGTGTTATCTTATTCCTCATAGACCATACTATTAGAAATACAGTAAAAAGTATGAATATCTATTGTACTTTTTTTGGAAAAACAAATATCAACTTAAATTTTTAGCATGAAATTTGATAAATAAATAATTTTGACAAAGTTTAGGAGCCTTTCGTGAAAAACATAGTATGAAGACCTAAGTGGCCAACTGTTTCAAAAATATGCGCAATTAATACAGTTTACAAAATATAATATATAATACATAATTTTATCTAAAATAAAAAAAAATCTTATCTTGTCTTAAACGGTGACCAAGACGGTGACAGACGTTATAAAAGAGCCCTTTTTACTGCAGTAAAGATCGTGTAATATCGGTATTTACTACCTGAGCCTGGTATTTACTACCTGGCCCATGCTACCTATCTTTTGTTTATTACGAGACAGGTGAGCGAGCGAGAGAAGAGTATAATGTTAATACATTGTACCTTTCCTCTCGCGACAGGGCACATAACAAAGGCAAGTGTTTACAATTTAGTGCGTATCTCGACTTGTTCGGTATTGCATGTGTACATTCCTTTTAGACTTCTCTGTAATTTTAAAATCAGTGTTATAACGACGACTCCTGGCTATAATATCATTGGACTCTTATTTTTGCTCAGTGATTTGGATTTTGTTTGGTGATTTTACGACGACTTGACTTGTATCTGACCTAGTATTGTGTATTAAGATGCCACGTATTCAATATACGGCTCAAGAATACGCAAACATGCACTTCATTTATGGTGAATGTAGAGGCAACGCAAGTGCTGCTGCAGCTCTTTATAGGGAAAGATATCCTACCGCGCGTCATCCAGATTACCGCATATTCATCAGAGTTCACAGGTGTTATTCGGAAGGTAGAATACCTGGCAGCGGCATTGGTGGTACGAGCACTGGTAGTGTGTAAGCTAGGAACTTACACATACGACTTTGAGCTGAGGGAAGTAGGTATATAGGTTAATGTGATGGTTGGAGACAACTGGGACTGACCTTTTAGCTGAGCTGGTGGATCTGGATCTGGGCGGAGGTTTCTTCTCACTACACTACACAGCTGTTGAGCGGATTATCGATAGATTTATCGCGGTTCGCCGGCGAATTTGGTATTATATTAACGAGCACAAATAAATATGCGCACACGCGTTCGCGTTCACTAGGTTTCGGGATGAGCTGAAAATGCATCCGGCGCGGAAGGGGATCTAAATGCAAGTGTTCGTCACTCTCTGACAGCGCCCCTTTCGGTCGGCCATACATCACGTAGTGATGTCCTTTGTGTTTATTCTAAACGTCGCGCTAGTGTTGGCGCGAACATCCTGGGGGGCCCGCACAGGCGGCGAGCTGAGCCCCATCCTGAGCAGAATCCAGTGGGAGCCGGGCAATCTTGCCGACAGGCCTCCGCAGCTGGCCTTGAGTCGTGTCCAAGTCCACAACTCTGATGACTCCATCCTTCCCAGGTAGCAGACGTGAGATTCTTCCCATCTTCCATTGTAGAGGAGGCAAATTGTCCTCCTTGAGCAGAACCAGTTCTCCAATTTTGGGTGGAGAGGAAGAGGAAAGCCATTTGGAGCGGATTTGAAGGGTATGGAGGTAGGACTTGGTCCAAAGGTTCCAAAAGCGCTGAGAGAGTGATTGAATGAGCTGAAAGCGTTTGAGCGGAGATATTACTCTTTCATCTAGAGTCAGCTCGGGGAGAGCTGTGAGCGGACGGCCAATGAGAAAGTGGCCAGCAGTAAGGGGCTGATAGTCCGTGGGATCGGACGAAAGTGGACTGATGGGCCGAGAGTTTAACACAGCTTCGATTCTAGTGAGCAGAGTTAAGAATTCCTCGAAAGTGAGGTGTTGCTCACCGATAACACGGTATAGAAGTTACTTAGTGGATTTAACATTAATCTCATGGATACCTCCCATCCATGGGGCTTTAGGCGGATTGAGTAACCAAGTTATATTTTGAGTTGAGAGTTTATGAGAAATGGCGTAGTTATTGTCATTGAGAAATTGTTGTACCTCTAGTAGATGATTCCTAGCTCCTACATAATTTGTGCCACAATCCGAACGTATCAATACCGGAAGTCCGCGACGTGAGCAGAACCTTTGTAATGTTGCAATAAACGCTTCGGCAGTGAGCGATGAGACTGGTTCTAAGTGAACCGCCTTTGTAGTGAGGCAAACAAATATGCAAAAATATCCCTTAATTAACTTAGCATTACGTAATTGACTTGATTTGAGCAGAAACGGTCCGGCGAAATCTGTTGATACGTGACTAAATACGGGCTGAGGTATGACTCTATCAGCTGGCAGGTCAGCCATGATAGGTACTTCGGGCTGAGCGCGGCAACGGAAACATCTTATGCATTTAAACGTTCTGTGCCTTATAATGCGGCGGGCAGATAATATCCAAAATTGCTGACGTAAAATAGAATGTAGCGTGTCCGTGCCAGGGTGGCAGTGTATGCGATGATAGTCATCTATTATGAGGTCTACGAGCGGACTAGAACTAGGCAAAATGTATGGGTGTTGAGCATCGTATGTGAGTTCCGAACGAGTGAGTCTACCTCCTACTCTGAGGAGACCGTCCTGCGTAAAAGGCGACAGACGTTGTAGTCGTACTGTGCAGATTCTATCGGTTTGCAGGCGGTGAATATCTTCTGCGAATGCATTCTGCTGTACAGAGCGGATCCAGAAGAGTAATGCTTCTCTACGTTCACTTACAGTTAGAGGGCCTAGTTGTCGCGAGTTTGAATTTAGTTTACAGTTACGAATGAATCGCCTCATGTAGGCAGTGACACCAGTTAGTTTTTCTAAAGAGCTGAAGCGAGTGAGCAGATCACTATCGACACCGGGTATCGAGAAATTGCATGGTACGTATTTTGGTTTGAGCCCTGGCAAGTCTTGTCGAGTATGAGCTGAAGGCATCTTGGGCCAGGTATCCTCTGGCAATTTGAGCCAAGGAGGAGACCACCATAAATCATGAGCGGAGAGAGCTTGAGCTGACAATCCTCTGCTTGCACAGTCAGCAGGATTTAATTGGGAAGGTACATGACGCCACTTAAGTGTGAGTGAATTTGAGTTAATTTTTGTTTATCCATGCAAGCACTATGGTACTATCTGACCAACAAACGTGATGTGTAATTGTGATATGAGCAGACAATTGTTGGGAGACACGCAACATGAGCTGAGATAATAGAGCTGCAGCAGACAACTCTAATTTGGGGATTGTGAGTTTATTTTTAATCGGTGCGACTTTAGATTTAACAATTATGAGGTGAACGTTAACAAATCCGTTGTGAGCTGATTCTTGTAAATATATCACTGCAGCAAAACCGCTTTCCGAAGCATCTGCGAAGCCGTGAAGTGAGTATGTTGATTTGAATTTGTGTGGAGCGATATGTCTGGGAAAATGTATATCTGAGATGTGTGGAAGATCATGATAGATGCGCTGCCAATCCTCTGTAATATTATTTGGAGTGGGATCGTCCCAGTCCAATTTAGTTAACCATAACCTTTGAAGAAGTATTTTTGCGCGGAATATGACGGGTGTAACCCAACCGTTTGGGTCATAGAGAGAAGCTACTGTGCTAAGAATTGAACGTTTTGTAATGTGGGTAACTGGTGGTAATGAGATGTGATATGTAAATTCATCAGACTGGGGAATCCATCTAATACCCAAAACCTTAATTGATGGAGACTCTGCGCTGATGTCAAAGTCTTTAGGCATTTCGCATTGATCGTCTGGAAATCTTTGCAAGAGCTGAGGTGTGTTTGATGTCCATTTACTAAGTTTAAATCCACCGAGTGATAACAAATCAATGAGCTGAGTTTGGAGTGCTGATGCTTCTTCTATGGTGTCATGGCCGCAAAGTACATCATCCACGAAAACAAATTTACGCAAAATTTCGGCAGCCTGAGGATAGCGATGACCTTCATCTTCAGCTAATTGTAATAATGTGCGGATAGCATGATATGGACTTGAGCGCAATCCGTATGTAACAGTGTTTAGTGCATATGTGAGCAGAGGTCGATCTGGAGACGATCGCCAGAGTATGAGCTGATAGTGTCTTTGGTCTGGTCTTAAGAGAATATTTCTAAACATCATTTTTATGTCAGTGCTGAATACTATACGATGTGCGCGGAATGATATAATAATATCTACAATGTCTCGTTGAAGTGCTGGACCTGTGTGCAGGCAATCGTTTAAACTGACTCCATTGGATGACTTACAACTGCCATCAAATACTGTGCGGAGTTTGTCAGTACCTGATTTGAACACGCCATGATGAGGAATATAATAATGAGGTTTATGAGTAAATGTAGACGGATGACACGGTGTCATGTGTCCTAAGTTTATGTATTCGTTCATGAATTCTATATATTTTTGTCGCAGTGTGTGATCGGATTGCAACCGTTTTTCTAAATTGAGAAATCTACGTAGAGCAATAGCATGAGTACTACCTAATACGGGTGCATCTGATAAGAAGGGAAGAGTCACCATGTAACGGCCTGAATCGTTACGAATGGTGGTTGAGCTGAATATGTGTTCACATTGCTCGTGTAGCGGGTTTGAATGAGCAGAACGAGGCTGGGGTTCTTCCGACTCCCAGAATCTTTCCAGGCTTTTGCAAATATCATGAGTAGAATGAGCAGAATGTGTAGAGTGAGCCGACTGAGTATAATGAGTATGAGTAATATGAGCAGAGTTAACTTGAGCTACAGGTGAATCGCATGAGTGTTCAACGAGTCCTATGAGTGCAAAATCAAAAATCGTGCCGAAGGCTATGGGCTTCCCCGGGCCCAAAGCAATCTTAGTACCATCCAAAACGTGACCCAAAACGTCTGAGCCTAAAATGAGATCAATGGGCGCAGGAGTATGATAAGCTTGATCCGCCAATGGAATGAGCTGATGAGCTGAGTCTTGTACAACATCTGGTATTTTTTGCAAAGGTAAATAACCTGTAACGTCTTTGAGAATATGAGCGGTAGTAGTAATAGATGGCGTGTCACGGTGTGTGGGCCTAAATGTTATTGTGACCCAACCTTTAGAATTTTGTATGTGCTGATCACCTACACCTGTAATTTTTAATGAACATTGTTTTGGTTGCAAATTAAGATTTCTAGTCATGCGCTGAGTTATGAGCGTTGTCATGCTACCACAGTCCAATAAAGCCCGAGCTTTGTGATATTCTCCGCATTTATCAGATATATTTAAAACGACTGTGGGAAGTAACACTGGAGTTTTTAATGGGTTTTCTATGTGCTGAGTTGAATTTACTTGGGCTGATTCTACAGAATATTGGGCTGAACTAGATTTAGATATTTTATGAGCTGAATGTGATGCTGGTGTACTATGAGCTGAATGACATTTTAAATTATTGGGTTGATCTTCTAATTTTATGTGCTCCGTGATTGTAGGTAGTCATTGTTTTTTGTTTTGAGATTGATGAGTTGTAGACGGTGCATGATCAGACGATTGGTTGGGGTCTGATGATGATGATTGATGTGCACGCGTATGTTGTGTGTAGGCCGTGTAGGTATGTGGCTTGTCTTGAGCACGCCGGCGGGGCTGTGCACGTAAATGAGGAGGAAGCAAATGCGCTGACGACACCGGAGAATTTGGAGTTCCGTGACGATGAAGCGAGGTGTGGTGATTTGCACTTCCACACTCTTTGCATGAGTTTATCGAACGACATTCATTTTCAAAATGCGGACCTAGACATTTACGACATCTGTCGTTGGCTTCTATGAAATCCCAACGACCTTGAGTGGGCTGATGATTATATTTCGGACACGCGATAAGTTTGTGTTCTGTATTCCTACAATAGGGGCAGTAGAATCGCTTGTGTTTATCTGTATTCCGGGCTGAGTACTCGCGCCGCTCTGTTCGGGGGGAGGGGGGCCAGTAGCGTTGAGGGTAATGAGGAACTGGGCTGACGTGATAGCTACTTAAAGTGTGAGCCGATGGCGAGCGCTGAGTATTACGAGGATACGCGGGACTAATTGGTCTAAAGCGTGGACTGCGCGGAGAGTTTGCGGGGGGTGTGTGTTGACGAGAGGGCCCAGTTTGTGGCGAGTAGGTAACACCGCGCGTTGCATTAGAATATTCGGTTTCGATACAGCGCGCGTGCTCCTCTAAAAAAGAAATCAAATCACCTAAGGTGGGCAGAGTGTCCGAGATGCCGTATCTTCTTTCGAACAGGGTGCGGAGCTCGCCTCGTAATTTTCTAACTACAATAGACACAAATACGTAATTACTATCCATAGGTAAACGCAGATTATTTAATGCGCTTTGTGCGGAAATGAGCGGAGTTAAAAACGTCGCGCGTATGCTTGATCGAATATGAATATTAGGTAGGCCGAGTATTATATCAACAAACCCATCTATCAGAACACGGCGGTTTTCATACCTACGTGTGAGTATATCGAGCGCGACGCTGTAATTATCATTTGTGATTTTTAAATGCGCAATCATGCTGAGCGCCTCCCCCGATAGGCAAGACAAAAGATAGTGCAGCTTAACTGCATCTGTAAGTGACGTCATGTCGTCTGTAAGACTCCTAAAAATCGTAATAAACGATGGCCAGTCCTCAACGCGTGAGCTGAATTTTGGCAGTTCAATTTTGGGCAGAACGGCAGAAGTGAGCTGACTTGACTCTGAAGTGGAACTTATATTTTCCGCTGCAGTTAAAATATCATAATATTCGGATAGCGCGTTCTCGTAACCGGCTGTATAAAACTTTTCAATTTCTTCTGTAACACTGCCGTCGTCTAAAATTTCGCAGTATAAATTTTCTAATTTTTGTTTCAAATTTTGTAGGTCTTTAAAACGCGCATTAAACTCCGTTTTGTTAGACTTTGAGTCACCTTTGTGTAATGCCAATGCGATCTCTCTGAGCCGACTGATAGATTTTATAGTTTGCCTAAATATGGCCGCTTGCTATTTTGTAGGCATGTTTAAAAATATATGCGTGTAACTAAGTTAAATATTTAAAAGTAATGAGCGGAAAATACGCGCGCAATTAATTAAAACGCAGAAAATAGATTTTAATAATGTGCCGACAATGTATACAATTTTATCATAAAATGTGTACGAGTTAATTAACAAATGAGCTGACCGATCGCCTGATGCTAATATAGTATTAGTGTATGTTTGATGAGCGGAGATTAATGCGTTAGAAGTCGTCTGTAATATTATATTAATGTCCTGAAGTTTGAATATAAACAAATCTTAGCGGGCGCGTTAGAAACAAAATAACGTAATGAAAACAATGTAAGTAGGTATGAGCAGGTTCAATCTCAATAGTGTGCCGACTTATTCAAAACAGCTGTAACGTAACACCTATAATATATTTGTATAAACACAGAACGTCGATAAGAATTCTTATTTAAAACAGCTGTAACGTAATACCTAATAATATTTTTGTATAGACACAGAACGTAGATAAGATATGAATTCAATGTGAAGGTCACTATTTATTCTATGAAGAATACCTAATTGAGAATGAATGTAACAGCTGTTGTTCGCACGGGCGCCGTGTAGGTACCTATTACCTACAGAATGCACACAAATCAAGTTTTCTGTATCGAAGCGAGCCGACGATGTTAGTATGGGCACTTGAGATGTTATGCAACCCGTAACTATTAAAATAATGCTAAGTTAATTAATATTGTGTTTTAAAATTTGAGAATATGAAGATATAAACGTTATATATAGATAAAATAATTCAAACTTAGTAATGCAACGACGATTTACAATTCTGTTATGAGCCGAACGTAATTCACAATACGCACTAGTTATTACTTATTTTATATGCGAATCAAACATTAAAATATTTTGTAAGTAATTAAGAGCTGAGAAAATTATATGAGATATTATTGGCACAAATTATGTATTAGGTACGTTAGGGAAGTTCTGGAATGTTCGAGTTCTTTGTTCGACAATAAGCCGACAACCTACCCACTATTTTTTTTTATTTATTTTTTTTGGGTTTTTCCTATGAATTTATGGGCCGAAATATGCACAAAATAATTTAAATAATTAACATATAGGTTAATATCAAAGTACAGAATAGGGGTTTAATGTTAAATGTGCCGAATTGATAATGGGAATGGACTGTAACTTGGTTTTAAAATGGCGGGGCGGCCTGGCCAGAATTAATTGGACAAAATATAAATAATTGAGCTGATTTTATGTGCAGATTTGGGCGGAGTGGAACTGTAGGTGCTGGTTCTAATGAGGCCCAACGCCGGTAATAGGGAGAAGGGCTTCACGAAGGCTCGATGGACCAAGAAATGTGTAAGCTAGGAACTTACACATACGACTTTGAGCTGAGGGAAGTAGGTATATAGGTTAATGTGATGGTTGGAGACAACTGGGACTGACCTTTTAGCTGAGCTGGTGGATCTGGATCTGGGCGGAGGTTTCTTCTCACTACACTACACAGCTGTTGAGCGGATTATCGATAGATTTATCGCGGTTCGCCGGCGAATTTGGTATTATATTAACGAGCACAAATAAATATGCGCACACGCGTTCGCGTTCACTAGGTTTCGGGATGAGCTGAAAATGCATCCGGCGCGAAAGGGGATCTAAATGCAAGTGTTCGTCACTCTCTGACAGCGCCCCTTTCGGTCGGCCATACATCACGTAGTGATGTCCTTTGTGTTTATTCTAAACGTCGCGCTAGTGTTGGCGCGAACAGGTAGACTGGCTAATATCAATACACAAGACATTGTAATTGACGAAATTGTGCTAGACCCGTCCACCGTCTAGAGTAATAGCACGACGTACTGGAGTCATAAAGACGACCGTGCACCGTGTACTGAAAAAACAATAAATTTCATCCCTACCACATTAGACGCGTCCAAGCTCTACAACCGAGAGATTACAACGCAAGATTGTTTTTTGTCGACAAATGCTTGCAAAAATAGAACAAGATCCACAATTCTGCGACAAAATTCTGTGGAGCGATGAATCCACTCTTAAAAAAGATGGATACTTCAACATGCATAATCTGCACAGCTGGCAACTCTCGAATCCGCATCTAATGCGAGAAGAGAGATCACAATACTAGTTCAAAATAAATTTTTGGACTGGTATATTAAACGGAAAAATCATTGGTCCATTTGAACTGCCCGGAAATTTATCTGGACAAAGTTACTTGAATTTTTTTACAAAATGATCTGCCAAATTTAATGGAGGAGGTGCCTGAGGAGTTGAGACAATCCCACTGGTTATAAAATGATGGTTGTCCTGCACATTATGCTGTAAACGTCCGTGCGTATTTAAATGCTACGTATCCAAATAAACGGATTGGTCGTTTGGGTCCCATTTTGTGGCCTCCGCGATCCCCGGACTTAAATCTACTAGATTTTTTTTTACTGGGGCTGTCTAAAAGAACAGGTGTATTTTAAGCCTATTTCACGTTTGGAGGAATGACGCAGTCGTGTGCAGGAGGCCGCTTCAAAAATAACTGAACGGCGCTACGCACGACTTCTTAGAAGAGCATTTATTAGATGTCGAGCTTGTATCAGAGTCGGTGGCAGACAATTCGAACACTTGTTATGAAATAAAGAATGATTTATGTACAACTTCACTCTTTTATTTTGACAATTTAAGACAAGATTATTATTTTCTTTCTTCAGTCGAATTTACCATTTTTGCATCTTAATGTTAAAAAACTTATGTAATACGTAATTTTATGACCATTTTGTAAACTCTATTAACTGCGCATATTTTTGAAATAGTTGGCCACTTAGGTCTTCATACTATTTTTTTCACGAAAGGCTCTCAAACTTTGTCAAAATTATTTATTTATCAAATTTCATGCTAAAATTTTAAGTAGATATTTGTTTTTCCAAAAAAGTATAATAGATACTCATTCTTTTTACTGTATTTCTAATAGTATGGTCTGTCAGGAATAAGATAACACCAAAAATGCAACGAATTTCCTTAATTTGCGGCAGAAGTGTACATGAAAGTACAGTAAGGTCAATAAAACGATTTTTTTTAAAAAACTTCAAATTTTTGGCACCACTTCGAATCTTTTTGTGTATTTTTATTTGAGCGCCTGATAGCCATTCTTTCTGGGACACCTGTATAGTGTTCTGTATTATAAAGATGTAATTGTATACTTTTCAGTTAACAGCAGTGCGTTCGTAGTAAGCACAAAAGCGAAAAGGTTCTAGTTACAGGTAACAGGTAGAAGGGGAAACCAGAGATATAAGGCGGGAAAAATGGAGGGTAGCTAAAACCGAAAAAAACATATATTTTTTTGGCTTTGATAGGTGCCGAGTGGTAACAAATACGAGCGATACGAGTGTAAAAAGGAATAGGTATCGAGGACAAACCCCCGAAGTATAATCTTACATTTTTAAATGATAGTTTCATAGACAATTACCGCCCACGGACTACAAACACGGACACGGATTTACAAATTAAAAATATCATCATCATCATGTTATTTTTTTTCCATTGACGAGTATAAGAACATCTTAAAAATAGATTTATGTAATTTCTAAGTATACATACTCGTATGATTGTTGACTACCAACCACATGTATAAAGTTTTGCCGGGGAATTCAATGGGTGACGTTTGGATTTTGCATTTCTTTTATTAATTTGTGTGATTTCGGTTCTTAATGTGTAATATTGGTTTATAACCATTAAATATTCGTTAACGTGCACAAGTGTGGGCAAGTGGTACAACTTCTAAAAATGTGCTATTTTGAGTTTCCCTCCAAAACTCCCTAGGAACTTTCAGTAAAGCTTCTACCACTTTACTGAATCGACTGACATGACTCATGGACTGCACTGACTATTTATTTGGACTTTGACTAGACTTTAGACTTAATAATTTAGGAATACGGTGTTGAAAATTGAAACGAAAGTTCTATTTCCCGCCTTTTTAACTTGACACTGGCAATGCCGTTGGCAATGGTTATAAGCCGATGCCATATATAAATAATAAAAAAAAAACCACATGTATAATACATTGACATTTAACAAAATATGACCATGTTTTTCATATCCTCCAAAGATGTCAAAACTGTAGATAGGCTATGACGTACATTTGACAGGACAAATCTTCATTTATTACAAGAAAATTACGCCATCTTGTTTTCACCATACCTCGAATATCAGCCATATTGATTTAACCATACCTCAAAAGTCAAAATAATTAATGACCCCAAACAACTCCAAAAGTAGGGCCATTTAAGTGGGGACAGTTTTTGCCTTAAGATGCATCGTCTTCTATAATAATATATAAGTTTTTGTTAACCTCGCTATTTCTAAACTTTTGTTACAACTAGATATTATGTAACAGCGTTTAAGGAAAATAAACGCTATAAAAACACGTGTTAATCATTTTCTTGATTATTGTTCGACACGGAAACTGTGATTTCGTAAAATTATTCTTGAAGTTTAAAAACAACAATATTTAAGATACCTCAACCTACTTATTAGCTAATGCGGGCTGTACCTATTACCTTTAAATATATTTTAAACTATTTTGTGTTTGCCTACTATACTCTGAGCGTTGTCATTTAGAAAAAAAAATATGCAGTTCTTTAAACAACGCCGGAATCCTCAAACATGTATCTATAAGGACTCAGGAGTTCTGTCCAGTACTTTTGGATCCAGGGTGTACCATGGTGCAAAATCTTACTTTTTGGTAGCATATGCTTGGGACTACTTCAGAAAAAGTCGAAATCACCATATATGTCCATATAAATTTCGAGGAGTTCCCTCGATTCCTCATGGATCCCATCATCAGGGCACCACTTTGTTGTGAAAAGGACCAATTTAAATTTGAAAAAAAAATGAAGACACCTTGAATTATGAAGTTTTTACATTATGTTTTACATCCAAAAATAAATCATGTATTATTAGTGTTTTTATCCGACTACGGCGACGCGAAACCAAAAGGGATTGATTTTGGCAGTCTATGTATGTTGTATGTTGGATTGTAGCGCTTAAACTACTGATCTGATTTTAATGAATTATGGTGAGTGAGGAGGTTTCAATACATTCGTAATAATGGCCCGGGTTACATAGGCTATATAATTTGCGTAGTCGGGTTATAGTTTTTAACTTTTGAATATTATTTGTAAATTTGATATTCGATTATAGATTAATAAGGATATTTAGATGTAAATTTTAAGTACATTTTATCAAAATCGAGCTAGTGACTCTTTTCTTCTTTATAGTTTCGATTTACTTAAAATAAAAAAAAAAACATTTGTATGGTGTGATGTATATTGACATAAAATGTGACGGTTATATGAAAAACATTTTAAAACAATAAAAATATTATAACTTACAATCTACATAATATGTACCAATATAGCATAGTAATTATTTTTGAATAGCAAGTATTTTGATTTAAGGCAACTCCGTCTTTAACAAAGAATTATAAAGTAGCGGCTCCTAATGCGATTCTCATGTAGCATACTGTCCCGTCATCTCGCTCACACCGCGTGCCGTCCCGCTCACACAGTGACGCCAACGTGCCCGAGCGCTGCGGACAGCCTCTGCAACTGCGCGCGCAGCTCGCCGGGCGTCAGGCCGCGCTGCGCGCCAATCACTTTGAAAGCATTCAAGTATTCTAGCTCCGAAAATTGGGGGCCCTTTTCGCGCACCGAACGTATTATTTCCTGAAAATGTAGACATACAAATAAGAGAAATGGTGCTACTCCAGTAATCATATTATGTATATTGTAGCAGTTATTTAAAGTTATTAATTTATTTAAGCAATAACAAAAGGTTCACATTACAATATAAAAATAATAATAATAATAACGATTTCAAAGCTAGAACTAAATTATTATCTAAACTATATATATAAGTTATTGTCTAAATGAAAAATAAAAAAGGGCTATAGGTAAAAAACTGAATCTAGGTCAGAGGTTGCGGGTAGAGTGCCTAAGAGACTGGCAGCATTGCCTCGCTGTATGGCTAAACTGATACGTTGGCTGAGGTAAGCGCAAGGCTCAGGGACATTAGTTTAATCGACCAGCCTTTTGGCGAAATCCCTAAAAATATGCTTGGCACTGGGGCCCCAACCCATACCAACCAACCAACCCATGGACCCATAGTTTGGACTCCAAAAGGCAAAAAATGTAACCATCGCCGATGGATTAATATTTACGCCTTTTGTTGGTCTCGGCCAAAACATTTTTAATTGCCTGTTAGAAACATTTTTTTATCATTAACTTGTAATTTTTTTAAATAATGTCAAAAAGTGCAACAGCTTACTTTGAATAAATTATTTGAGTTTACATCTTAGCTGCATGCGTGAGCGTAGGCGTGCGTACTACGTACGTATCTTGCGTGCGCGCGTGTACACCGTACGTGCGTATGTCCGCGTACGTACCTCGGGGTCGCACGCCAGTAGCTGCAGGTACGCGTGCGCGGCATGCAGCCCGTCATGCGGTAGGGATAGTGCGGCGAGGCAGTGACGCAGCGCCGCAAGCCGCGCGCCCGCGCCCGCCGCGCCACCGCCCGTCTGCCACCGCCACACTACCGCTGCAGACATCATCTCACCGAGGCCGTTCATTATGTACTGGAATTTATTAGCTTATTATGTTAGCGCAAAAGATATGGTAGGTGATAATAATTTTGATAGTAGTGTGTTATATTAGATCCTTACATATGAAATTAGCGTTTTGTCGTACTGGCCACTTGGATCTCAAATATATCTTCTTTGGTTAGGAATTCCAATTTAAAATTTATACCGCTATTTACTCATGCATTTGTGTTTCGAAAACCGTAATTCATTTGTTTTTTCCTCTTTTGGTTTTTTCATTTGCGTCACGTATCGTATTATTTTCGAGTACGAGTTCCACCGTGGCACCAGTGCTGCTGAAATTACATGAAGGATTATGATGTGTATGGCGGCGGTGTCGCAAAAGAAAATACAGTGCGTTTTTGACCTGCGAAATTTCGACCTGCAGAACAAGCCCCGTGAAAGACCGGAGACCAAAGTTGATAATGAAGAATTGAAGGCTATTGTGGAAGCGGATCCATCGCAAACCACGTCCGAGTTATCTGCAGGCTGCGGTGTTAGTGATAAAACTGTTTTAATCCACTTGAAGCAAATTGGGAAGGTGAAAAAGCTTGAATGGTGGGTACCTCTAGAATTGAGGGCAGCAAACCGACAAACGCGCGTCGACTGCTGCGTTACATTTCTCACCCGGCACAATAATGAAGGGATTTTAAATCGAATCATTACCTGTGATGGAGTGGATCCTGTACGATAATCGGAAACGCTCACCGCAATGCCTGAACCCTGGCGAACTAGCCAAAGCCTGCCCCAAGCGGAAATTTACTAAAAAAAGTTACTTGTGAGCGTTTGGTGGACTAATGCCGGTGTCGTTCACTACAGCTTTCTTAAATCTGGCCAGACGATTACGGCAGATGTCTATTGCCAGCAACTGCAAATCATGATGGAAAAGCTAGCTGCTAAACAACCGAGGTTGGTCACTCGCTCTAGGCCACTGCTACTTCAGGACAACGCTAGACCACACACTGCACAACAGACGGTTACCAAATTAGAGGAGCTTCAATCGGAATGTCTTAAGACATCCACCGTACTCCCCGGACATTGCTAAAACAGATTATCATTGAAATTTGGATAACTTCTTGCAAGGGAAAAAATTCAACTCCAATGGGGCAGTCCAAAGCGCCTTCAAAGATTTTATTGATTCCTGTCCGAAAGGTTTTTTTAGTAAAGGAATCAATGAACTACCTATGAGATGGCAAAAGTGCATAGATAGAAATGGTATATACTTTGATTAAATAAATATATTACGTTTAAAAAAATATACTTTATGTTCCTCCTTTACAAAACGCCAATTTCATATGTAATGACCTAATATTTATATAATACTAGCTATAAGTTTTGCATGAAAATAAAATACTACGAAATACTAATACAGGAACCTTATTGATATTGAAGATGGTTGTATTTTAATCATCGTAAACGTTTTACACAAACATTCGTAAATTTAGTATGCAGTGCGACGGGGACGCCGCGCCGTCTTTTCCTAAGTATGAGCGCTCACGAGCGTACGAAACATTATATATATTGAGAATTTCAATCATAATAATCAAGTTATGTCATCCTGGTATCGGCACTACCATCATCATTGCACCTCATCCCTTGCCCCAGATATCACCATCATCATGACATCACTCACCGCCAGCGCGTGCGGACGCAGCGCGGGCGCGGCTCGCTCATGGAACGCAAGCAGGCGGTGCGCCAGCCGCGCCGCGCCGCCCGCCTCCTCCTCCCCAGCGTCCTCCTGACCCAGGTAGTGGAAGCACTCGATCCGGAGCTGAAATCATCATCATGACTATACTCTAAGCCGCTAAAAGAAATCAAATTTGTAAACGAATATTTAGTGGTTCGCAAACTTTGGATCAATACAGAATATAATATAATAAATAGAAAAACAGTTTTTGTTAGTTGGTCTTTAGCTGGAAAAAGAAACTGTTAAATTTACTTTTAAACTGCGCGGACTCAATTGTTTAATATTTTTGTGTATGTTATGTTATTATATTAATTAAATTGTATGCAATTTAATTAATATTATATTTAGCAATATCCCGCAAAAAAACAAGCACAAACCACAACTACACAAAATAACAACACAGCAAATGTGTGAATGCACACATAAGCGTGCGTAAATGTCAGTGCGTGTCAGACGCCACATTATAAATATCCGAACAAGTGTAAACTTATGATATTGTATTCGCGTTAATTAAGAATGCAAAATGGCTTACTTACTTCAATTGGTGAATGTGAACACGGCGTAAGCGTCATCGGTAAATTTTGACATTTGCACTGATGACTCACTGCATTCTTAACGCGAATACTCCACCTTACTGATAAAAATATGTATAACATCATCATCATCACTGACCTCCAGGTGCAGGAACAGCAGGCACTTGTGCGCGATCTCATCGAGCACCTCGGCGGCCGCGCTGACGTCACGTGCCAGTTGCTCCGACTTCAGCCCGCTGCCGCTCAGCTCCGCCGGCAGCGACTGCACGCGACCACTCAGCCACGACTGGGAAAGTACGTTTAATCAATAATGCCGCTGCCTCGAATTTCTCGGTGAGCGGCGCGGCGGCTCCGTACAACGTACTGGATTTCAAGGTCACGCGATCGCCGCGCAGTATCGACCACGCGCATATGAATACACGTTTATTATTTTATAGGATAAACACGTTTATTATTTTATAGGATAATCTGGTCTTTAAGGTCACATGTTATAAATATTTTTGATCTCGCTTATTGAATATCTATTTTGTTTTGAAGACACCTGTATACAATTTATTTAAACGAGTATTATCTAGGATACTATCTACAAAGCTGCATCAACACCAGTGTTACTTTTTTGTTTCAACATTGTGCAGCATGGTAATTAATCTGCCATATCACGCTGTACATTTCCGTGGCGAAGCGTCACTCACCATGCTCTCGCACAGCACGGCGAGGTCCACGAGCGCGTCTATATCCGCCACCACTTCTCTCGCAGCGATCTCGCCGTCGCCCAAACTAGAGCCCAGTATCTCCGCCTCGCGCTCGTAAGCTTGTTTCAGCTCCTGCAAATATACGGTTCAAACAACCTTTACTGCAATTAGCATTAGGAATGCAGTGAGTCAAAATGCACATGTCAAAATGACGCGTCTATACCGATTGAATGACTTACTTCAATTGGTAAATGTGATTACATCTAAAGCGTCATACTTAGTCAAATCTTTACGCGAATAGGGTATACTTATAAAACACTGAAATACGGCGTTTTATACGTACATGGGAGCCGAAATATGTAATTGATAGTAGTGATTCCATTCATTTATATTCAATAATATACTAAGTTATAATATTATGTTGTTATGTGCAACTGCAGTTAGAACGACGAAAAAGTGTCAGAAAAAATTTCTGTACGACAAAATAAGCGCTCATGGTTTGTATAACCGGCGTCTTTTGCGGCAGTCCTTACTTGGGGATGGGCTTTTGCGCGGCCGGGCGCATCCAGGTAAGTCGGTAGCGCTTGCAGGAACCGCACTATGTCGTCATCAGCCAACCATCTCGCTGCACGTACGGGGGACGCGGGCGGGGCCGCACGGGAGTGCTGCGCGCGCGCCACAGTACACAATGCGCCGAGGGCAGCGGTCAGCGCACGCACCGCGCCCGCACCGCCGCACGCACCACAGCGCCGCGCCGCGCGCGCTACGTGACGTAGCGCCGCCCATCCCGCTGCCGCGCACGCTGCCACCGCGCGACCCTCACTGTAAATAAAGTACCTATTTGATAAGAATACATAATATCGGCCATACATATAAGGGGTTTAAATGATTTGTCTTCAACCCCCGGATCTCCATTTAACGGATTGACTACGTTCTACCAAACATCCTGTATGCCCCCTACAATAACGCATGGCATGGCCACACGCTCGCGCCAGGTGGCGAGCGTGTACTCGTCGGCGTCGATGCCGTCTCTTACGGCGCCCGCGAGTCGCTCGCTCTCACCCCACCGCAGGTAGTCCACAATAAACACGTATATAGGTACCCGCCACCGCCATAATAGTGTATTTTCCAAGTTTTTTAAAAATATGTCAAATTGTTCATAATAACATACTTAATACACTTGCAATCTGAACCATGTTTTGTGATTTTTTTCCTTTCCTTGCATATATTAGCATAAAAGTTTAAAGAAATAATTATTTAAGCCGCCATTACGCTAAAATGTGTTGTCATCACGTTACCTTCTTGTAAACAGCTATTGACACCTGTCAAATATCAAATCACACTAAATATGCCAAATTGTAATTCAAAATTCCTCTCCGTAAAATAAATTATTTTGGCGTTACTTCCGTCATCTACGATTTGTATACTACAAATAATTAATATTTGTAATTTTTTAGGCTTTAGCGCCATCTATCGGCGCACGTCCTTACTAAAAAGGCGTTAACCTTGCTTTATTTGATTCACAGATCAATTTTACTTCCGTCTTAAATCTTAAAAAAAATAATAATTTAATTTTGAATAATGTTTATAATACAGTAGAATTGCATTATTATATTACATAATATATTGATTATTAATATAATATCTTTTTATTTTGGTTTCTGGATTTTTTCTCTTCACGCATTAGTTTTTATAGTTGTCAAAAGTTTAAAAAAGACGACGGAGAAGGGTATATATGGCACTTCTTCGAATAACGTTTCCTTTTAGAATAAAATTTTCTATAGACTCAAGATGTAGTCGTTATATATCTTAATCCCGTTTTTACGGTGAGTTTTCTTTTATATCTGTGTTGTGAATATTTGGTAAATCACGCTTGTATTAAAACACATTATTCTTTCATGTAAATTATCACATTGTAAAATTAGTTGTCAAAAATTTGATTGGCCATACCACGTGCTAATTTATAGTTTAATTTTTCCAATCTTGCATTGTTAGAATATTAGGATGTTTGTATCCATACTTTAATTGTCCTTTATATCATCTTTTATTTTGCTTACCCTTTATTTTGTGATGCTCACACAGCCCATGGTTTGGATCGTTAGAGGCTAGAACCATGGCAGCTGTGGTCCACACTTTTCACACGCTGGTATGGAATATTTCCAGGGAACTACGGTACGAGTTCATCGCACCGCTAGCTACATCCTGGTTACTGCACTGCTTGGCTTTCACTTCGCCCTCTGAGTCCTACGCTATAGACGGAGTACTGTCTGGCCTCTACCGCGGAGTGCCCGCTCCGTCTAGGACGAGACGTCGTGACGAGTTCCTGACCCGAACACAGGACCCGAAAGCGCCACCGGAAGTTGGGTTCCCGCGCCACTTGTTGTCACACCTTACCGTCTACAGTTCCAGCTAAGTGCCGTGTGACTTAAAAGCCCCACCAATCCCTAAAGACACTAGAGGGTAAACCGGATCGTTCGGCCTTCTGCCTACGACCCCTATCTTATTTTAAATATATTTGTCACGTTGGTAATAATACCTCTTTTATTTAATATCACCCGTAACAAAATCCTAGAATGCGTCGTGTTAACTTTGGTAATTTTACTACTTTAAAATGCCTTATAAATGGTGCTATACTAATATTGACGAAGAGCAACGCTGATATTCCGCACAAAACTTGCAGTAAACTGCGACTGACAAGTGACATTTTTTTTTATATGACGTTTACTGACGCTAATGATACCGATACTGGCTATTCCATAAGGAATTAGGGAGGCCATTTTAAAAAAAAGAAGACGACGTCACGTTTGACGCCTGTGCGTTTTAAATCCCGTGGTAACGTGAAAAATTCGTTATTTTATTTTTGATAATTTAAAAAACATACATATTTTGTAGTAAAGTGTTGGTTAAATTGGCTTTAAATAATGTTTAGTGATATGAAATCATAGTTTGATGTATATTTTCATCATAGGAATTATCCTATGTGTACCTATAATGTATGGTACATTATAGGCCATTAGGCCTATAATGTACCATACATTATAGGTACTCACGGGTCGTCCAGCGGCGCCACACGCTCGCGCCAGGCGGCAGGCGCGCGCGCTGCAGCGTCGATGCCGTCACGTGCGGCGCGCGCAAGCCGCTCGCTCTCGCCCCACCGCACGTAGTCCGCAATGAACGCGCGGAGAGAACACTCGCCACCGCTACAGTGAAATAAAGTTTTAAATTGATCAATTTATTATGTTACTGTTATTCACTTTTTTACCTACAGTTTAATAATTCTACAAAATACTAAGAGCAACAATTATTCAGGGATAAACATGATTGATTCTGCGCTCAAATAACATCGTTTACTACGTACGACACAAAAGTTTGCTTTCTATCTCTATTAATTGCAGGAAAAATATACTTTGAATGGATAAATTTTTATTTAAATAATAATAATATGTCAACGTAAATATCAAACAACGTTGTATATATTGAGAAAACGATGGAAAATATGGTAAACTAACCCGGGCCGCTCGATGAGTGCGCAAAGCGTGTGCAGCGCTGGCAGCGCGGCGTACAGGAGCGCGGGTTGCACGCGGCACACGAGCGGGTAGCGTCCACGGCGCGATCCCGTCTCAGCCACCGGCACTGGAACTGCATTCACAAATTTAATGTTGCTGCCTCGCTTCACTACGTTTATTTCACACCGATATAGCAGTGTATTTATTGTAGTGTTTCGGCGAATGAGTTAGGGGTATGGTAGCCTCCCTGCAATATACTTTTAACTCGGAAGCGTTTTCCCATTGTGCGATACGATATCGGATATCGCACCGATCAATTACGAAGGTATGAGAGAGACAGAGATATGCTTCAATATGAAACATCGACTTTTTGTGTTCCGATCCACGCAAAACATACTAACAGTATCTTGAAGCCGCGGTGTATTTAAATTTAATTTTATTTTGTTAATTATTGGATCCCAACTATATAGCAGCACCCAGCCTCTTCTCCTCAATCTCGGTAAAAATTAGGATACTTTTTAATTTCTATAGCCTCGCGTATCATTCTGGGCTGCGCTTTGGCTTAGTTGGGATCCAATAATTAACAAAATAAAATTTAATTTAAAAACACCGCGGCTTCAAGATACTGTTAGTATGTTTTGCGTGGATCGGAACACAAATAATAATTGAAGAATCTTCGGATCGTTTGAACAACAAATAGGACAATTGCTCCCGTGACCACGGCTGCTGGAAAGTAGCCGAAACGTCGGGAAAATGAAAAGTGCACCGCGACACAATCCGTAAGTGTTTAAAACGATGAACAATATTCGCATAAACATAAGAAATCAATAGTTTACTTATTTATTTATATTAAGTACCCAAACAGGTTTACTAGTGCACATACATCATTGGTTCGCTGTACAAAGGTCATGTAATCACAACAAGACAGGATTATCGATATCAGATCCGAGTCCTCTCAATTAATATTTTAGCATGAAATTGTTAAAAAGACAAAAGATTCTGGGATTTGCAAGCGGTTTTGTACGAATGTATGGATTTATTCTCTTTCTTAGGTATCTGCGGAAAGTACCTATCTAGCGATAATTCAGAAGGTGTTTTGTGTTTTGTAAATCTGGAATGGCTTAAGACAGCGTAATTAAAATACCCAACCCCAAATAAAGTGGAAAAGTGTACGAAAAAAGTTGTGTGATATTATTATAATTAAAATTGATTTATGGTCGGTGTTGTTCATATTGTATAGAGCTAGGGCTGAGCTGAAATAGGCTCTAAAACCACTTTAAAAAGATTACATAGCGTGCGTCAGAATAAATGGGCTTACAGTGAGTGGTTTCATATCCAAAAGGGTGATTGGCTGGAATATGTAACATTAGTTTTGTTAGTCGTGGTGTTAGTTTGTTTGATCTATGTTACTACAGCTGTTTTGATGAGGTGAAACAGAGTAGCTTGGGATTAAAAATGGAAGATCTAGTGTACCCATTATCTTCTTGTGTTAACAGAAGAACAGTTGCTACATTAAAGTGAAGTAAGAGGACGGTAATTTTATTTGAAACAGGTGAAAGTATGACAGAATGTAGAATATTATCCCCCTTACTAATAAAAATATTTACACAATGGATAAACTATATACTATTTTGTCCTTGTCTGATACGTTGAAAAAGTAGCTTGACAGACAAGGACAAACCATTGTATAGCTTATCCATTGTGTAAATAAACTCATTTGTAAGGGGGTATATTTATATTCCACATATATGAAAAGATGAAACCAATTGCAATAATTTGTTTATGGTTGTATGGTTCGTGGTTACTAGGGATGGAAAATGCGAAAATAAGACACTTGGAAAAAGAGTAAAAGCGGGAAAACAAATTAATGGAGCATAAAGCTCTTTTGTGGGCAACCGAAAGGTTTGAGACCTTCAAAGGATCAAAAATATATAAAACATAAAAATCTGTGCCAGGATCACATCAAACGGAGGTCTGTAGCTGATTTGCTTTGCTTACCCTTGCAGGAAACCGGCGTGAGCATAATATATGTATGTATGAAATATATGTACGTACATGCAGTCATGTCAGCCCTATCCGCTTAAAATTAAACATAGTATAAGCGGATATATGCGACATCACCGCGGTCGTTACGAGCGGCGCGCATTTTGTAAACACCGTACAAAACGACATGTACTAATGTCATACGACACTTTTTATTTGTAATTGCAATACTTGTTACCTTATACGATTTTTTTTTTCATTTGTGTAGTTCGCCTTATACGCATAAGGCGAACTACATAAAATTAAAACAAAAAAAACTTTTGTAGGCATGTGCGTATGGACAATGTAAAGCCAAATAGGCAATTATAAAAAAATGCCAAAAACGCACTTACGCCAAAGATACAAGTTTCTGGTCTGTTAAAGGATATCGGTGCGATAAGATGTGAAAACGCTCTTACGAGTTATGGCGGTAACTGCTTACTTTGTTCCAATTTTTTTCTGTCAGTAAAATTACATTAGTAGTAGATAGTTTTTAGTATAGATAGTAAAGACAGAAAAGTTTTTGATTGAGTGTGTAGTCACAGGGGCGACACTCTACAAGCTGTCGAGCTCGAGCACTAGCGACGTCAGCCGTGTAGATGCAAGCCTAAGGTTGACACCGAAATTATTTAAAAAATCAAACGGTGCCTCAGACAAATCTATCATAAATATTGTGAAATTATATTGATGTCGAAGCACGAAACGAGCTTGTGAATGCTTAGTCCTGGCATGAAAAAACCCACGTCCCGCGGCCCCCGAACTCGAACGCGAGCTGTCATTATTGGAAATCGTTCAATGACGGTTTTTTACGTTGGTAATATAAAATAATATATTATATTCTTGTATGTCACATAGGTGCAGTGTCACATAATATCTCACCAGTGAGTTTGAACAGTTTCTCCTTGCGTCTTGGCGGGCGTTTTTTCGCGAAGTACTCGGCCAGCGAGCGCGGGTGTGTGGGCGTGCGCGCCGCCCGCGCCGCCGCCAGCGTCACTGATTCTATCTCCAGATACTCCGTTAGTAGGAGCTGCATCTGAAATGGTTAAAGGAATAGGCATAAGAGACTATGAGATAAATAAATACTAATTCATAAATATATTTATTATTATTCAAAGTGAAATCTGTTACAGATATTCTTTGAAAGTCAACATAAAAAAAACTTTACCACTGGTTTAAAATCCTAACATTGCAGAACGCCTGATGAGCACCGGTGTAACCTTAGAGAAAAGGGGTTGCAGGCTCAGAGTAATAACTATAGCATATAGACCCGGCTTATTGGTAAGAGAAAAAGCAAATATCGTTCCTTAAAAATGGACTTCAAAGGATCACCAACATCATGTCTTGATGTTGGTTCGCGTTGGTTGTGTGGTTGTGTTGGTTGGTTGGTTGGTTGTCATACGGACATGGGAGTCATACGGAAGGTGAACAAACCTACTCTCTGGGCGAGTAGTTTAGTTATAGCCATGAAAAAGAATGGTGGATTGAGAATTTGCTTAGATCCTAGAAATTTAAATAAAAATTTATTGAGATGTCATTATCCAATTAAAAACATAGACGAAGTCAGGTCTAAATTGTCCAAAGCCTCTTATTTTTCACATTTAGATGCGTTTTCTGGGTTTTATAATATAAAATTAACTAAAGAAAGTAGTGATCTATGTACATTTCAAACTCGCTTTGGCAGATACAAATTTTTAAGATTACCTTTTGGAATAAACACGGCTACAGAAATTTTCTATAAAACCATGATAGACCTTTTCGGAGACATTGAAGGTATAATAATTTGGTGTGATGACATTTTAATATACGGTGAAACAATTGAAATACACAATAAAAGGTTATAAACAACATTGCAGAACGCCTGATGAGCACTGGTGTAACCTTAGAGAAAAGGGGTTGCAGGCTCAGAGTAATAACTATAGCATATAGACCCGGCTATTGACAAGAGAAAAAACAAATATCGTTCCTTAAAAATGGACTTCAAAGGATCACTAACATCATGTCTTGATGTTGGTGATCCTTTTGACCTTAGAAAAAAAAAACGAAAAGACATGGATTTGCTTTCGCTTTCACTCTTATGGGCTTTTGCCGTTGATGATTTGTGAGACATATAGCTGCTTACGGATTCGATTTTAGTACTCCTTCCATGTTTTATTCTTCTTCCTAGGTATAAATCACGACTAGATGTGATGACGTACTGTTGTTTTTTTATGACACAATACATTTACTCTTGTCTTAAAGTCTGATTTCTAATTTCATTGAGCAACATGGCATTAGTTTGGAATATTGTTGAAGTAAAAAAAATATAATCAAAGTCAAAGTGAATCAAATCAAGTCAATCAAAGTTGGTATTTTATGTACATTTTGTTGATGCCTACCAGACCATACCGGTTCGGGAACTAGCCCGGCGAGAAGAACCGGCGTAAGAAACTCGCGCGGGGCCATCTTTTATCCAAACGATGGAAAATTTATCTTTTAATATTAAAAGGGTATATAACAATGTTATGACAAAAAGTACATAACAAGTGTATAATAGTATATAGAAGTAGCCTTGCAGGGGGCCATATGCTTTAGCACACAGACGCTCTTTGACTACTTTTTTTAAATTGATTGATTGAGATTTTTTAATGTATTCGGCGATTTTATTGTGCATAAATAGTTGGCTTCAGTTTTAATTCGTCATTTAGTAAAGAAAAAATATTTTTAAATGTCATTTTACTGAATGAGATTAAAAATAAGAGTATTATGTACTGACCACTTGCTGCACGGAGCTCCAGTAGTGGTGTTCCGTGTGCAGCGCACGCTCGCCGCCGCCGTGCCGTGCCAGCGCCGCGCGCCATAGCTGCAGCAATCTGTACAAGTGTTCATGAATCATTGTTTATCGATTGTAGGATAGCTACATTTTTTAACGTATTATTAAAGCTAATAACGACGCTTCTAGCGTCATCTATTAGCTGTTGTTGCTAATTATAATAGCTAATTTATGCTAGACGACGCCATCTATTGGCAAACGTTTCTAACTGGAGCTTCATTTCCAATATTCCTTTATTGTGGCATATGCATTAACGCTAGTTGTCAGTTAAAGAAAAAAATATTATGATAGTAGGGGTATATAAGGGCTGTCGCGAGAAGACAGTTCCTTTCTTTTGCTGAATCCATTTTTTCAAGTTTTTCTGGATACAAGTGCATCTTAAATTCTTAATCCCGTTTTCACGGTGAGTAGTTTTTTATATCTGTGTTGTGAATATTTGGTACATCACGCTTGTAATAAAACACATTATCTTTCATGTAAATTATCACATTGTAAAATTAGTTGTCAAAAATTTGATTAGCCTTTCCACGTGCTCAATTTATAGTTTCATTTTTCCGATCTTGCATTGTTAGAATATTAGGATGTTTGTATCCATACTTTAATTGTCCTTTATATCATCTATTATTTTGCTTACCTTTTATTTTGTGATGGTCACACAGCCCATGGTTTGGATCGTTAGGGGCTAGAACCATGGCTGCTGTGGTCCACACTTTTCACACGCTGGTATGGAATATTTCCAGGGAACTACGGCATGAGTACAACGCACCTACCTCGCTAGCCAGGATGCAGGACCAGGATGTCCTGGTTTCTGCACTGCTTGGCTTTCACTTCGCCCTCTGAGTCCTACGCTACTGGACTGGGACTGTCTGGCCTCTGCACACGGACTGCCCGCTCCTAAACGACCAACGTCGGGACGTGTTCCTGACCCGAACACAAAACCCGAAAGCGCCACCGGAAGTTGGGTTCCCGCGCCACGTGTTGTCATACCTTACCGTCTACAGTTCCAGCTAAGTGCCATGTGGTTTAAAAGCCCCACCAATCCCTAAAGACACTAGAGGCTAAACCAGATACGTATGGCCTTCTGCCCACGACCTCTTAATTTAAATAAATTTGTCACGTTGATAATACATCTTTTATTTAATATTACCCGTAACACGATATTTAATGATATTATATAGCCTATAGTCTTTCTCAATAAATTAACTATCTAACAATTATTAGTAGTTCCTGAGATAAGCGATTTCAAATGAATCAAACAATCTCATGTGTTAAATATATGAAAACAATTAGGGGCATCACAGACAGAGAAGATACTATTAGGTCTGTAGCGGACCAATTAGCGCCACAATCCTGAATCGCGCTATCGAAGTTTTCTAAGATCGACGGTATATATTATATAACATCCGAAATGCATACAAGTGGGCTTCGGCCTGACCGAGGAGCATACCACCTCGCTCGGTCAGAGATCTCCCTTTGGGGCATCCACTCTTCCCACAGGTCCTTGTTCCTTGTTGTTGTCCCACGGGGCTTGTTCTGCAGGTCGAAATTGTCAGAACGAAAACGTTGGAACCAAAAACGCACTGTGTTTTCTTTTGCGACACCGCCGCCGTACGCATCATTAATCCTTCGAGCCGTTTCTGCAGCACTGGTGCCACGGTGGATCTCGTACTCGAAAATAATACGTTATTTCAAGTTTTCCATCTTGTAAACAAAGTGACGCAAAGAAAAAACCAAAAGAGGAAAAAAAACAAATGAATTACGATTTTCGAAAGACAAATAGCGGCAAAACATGCATGAGTAAATAGCGGTATAAATTTGAAATTGGAATTCCTAACCAAAGAAGATATATTTGAGATCAAAGTGGCCAGTACGACAAAACGCGAATTTCATATGTAATGACCTAATATAACATTTTATGTTAGGAATAAAATATCGCTTGCTACACAGTTTGTATGACCTATCAGAGATGGTTAAGATACTATAATTTATTTTTTCATATTACAGTAGGTACATTCACAAGGGCGTAAAAATGCTATACAATGTTTTGTCCTTGTCTGATACGCCGGAAAAGTAGCATGTCAGACAAGGACAAAACATTGTATAAGTTATACACTGTATAAATATTTTTATTAGTAAGAGGGTTTATATACAGGCATCTTAAGGTAAAATATTACTTATAGTATTTTCGCCGTCTGTGACGCCTCCTATTTTTTATACTAATTTTTTAAAGCGTAGTATAGATTAGCATTGAAATATAGACAATGTTGTAATTTGTTTTGTCTGTTACAAAAAAAAAGACCAATGGTTTCGTACCATTATCTATAAAACGGCAAAAAATCAAGTTTGTTGTATGGGAGCCCCCATAAATATTTATTTTATTCTGTTTTTCTATTTAGTATTTGTTGTTATAGTGGCAACAGAAATACATCATCCGTGCATATTTCAACTGTCTAACTATCACGGTTAATTAGATACAGCCAGTAATATGATCTCGTTTTACCCTTTGGGTACAGACCCCTAAAAACATGCAATATTGTATCACAAAGAAGTAACTATGCCTTTTATGCCGCAAGCCGCACGCCTGGAACTCCTCAGCCAGACACGCCACGAGACGGCCAAACGTCCTGCCGCCGTCGACGCCGTCCACCAGCTCGTCATCATCATCAGCCTCGCCCTCCGCGTCGGGGTCGACGTCGTTGTCACCCTCGGCGTCGGCTGCGATGCGACGGGAGACCGTGTCGATGACTTCCAGGAGCTCAGTTTGTATTTGGACTTTGAAGGTCTAGGGAAGAGGATTTTTTTTTGTTAAAAATATATTACAAATCTTACTCTTGCTTATAAAATAGCAACATTTCTTACTTATATTAGGTCTTTACCTATGAAATTGCCGTTTTGTATGAAAAAATTTAAACGATTTTTTTTCATGTAGGTATTTTTTATTTGTATTAATAGAAGTAATCACCCATGCAATCAATGCATCTTTGCCAACGCAGTGGCAGTTTATTGATGCCCTTCTTAAAGAAATCAGCTGGACGGGAGGCAACAAATTCTTCAAAGGCATTTTGTACTGCCTTCGTACAAAATGTACGAAGGCAGTATGCCTTCGGGTATTGAATTTTTTTCCCGCCAAGAAGTTATCCAAATTCTGGAAAAAGTAGTAGTCTGTAAGCGCAAGGTCTGGTGATTAGGGCGGATGACGGAGAGCTTTCAACCCCAGTTATTGCAACTTGGAGACCGTCTGCTGTGCAGTATGAGGTCGCACGTTGTCGTGCAGGAGCAGCGGAGACGAACGATTGACCAATGCTGGTTGGAGATGTGCCAGCTTCTCCATCATTGTGTTCAGTTCTTCACAGTACACATCTACAGTAATGCTCACCCCGATTGGTAAGAAGCTGTGATGAATCACACCGGCGCTACCAAACAGTGACCATCACTTTTCTAGGGGTAAGTTTTCGTTTAGGGCATTATTTAGGTGCTGAACCAGGATCCAAACAACTTGCTGAGCGCTTGCGGTTATCAAACAGAATCCATTTTTCATTGCAGGTAACAATGCGGTTCAAAATTCCTTCATTTGTGTGTCTGTTGAGCAGTGCAAGGCACGTCTGGACGCGTACTTTGCGCTGGCGATCATTGAGTTCGTAGGGCACCCATTTGTCAAACTTTTTTACCTTGCCAATTTGACGCAAATGGACTAATATTGTTTTGATGCGAACGTCGAAAGCTGCTGCTAATTCAGCCGTAGATTGTGTATCATCAGCTTCCACAATCGCCTTTAATTCGTCATTGTCGACCATAGTCTTCGGACGACCGCGAGGTTCATTTTTCAGGTCGAAATTTCCAGAACGGAAGCGAGCAAACCAATAGCAGGCGGTGCGTTGGTTTGTAGTGTTTCCTCCGTAAACGTCGTTGATGTTGCGTGCCGCTTGTGCCGCGTTGCTGCCACGACGGTACTCATATTCCATAATTACTCGAATTTTTAACGTACCCATGATGACGAAAATGTTTGAAATGCGATGAAAATGTAACAATAATCAATAAACAAATGACTACTTTTGGAAAAAGAATTCCATGTTTTGAAAATAAAATTAATTTGAAATTAGAATTGTTAGCCAAACAAAAATTATTTTGATTTGAAATGGCCAGTACTGCAGAACGGCAATTTCATAGGTAAAGACCTATTATACAATTGGAGCTTTGAAAGTATACAATGGATTCAAATACGTTTTTCGCGGGATAATTCAAGCGACAGCTTTCAAAATGTCTATATTAGTTGGAGTTTAGAGGATGTCTTCAAAACAAAAATAGATATACAAGATATTCACGATATTTATAGATCAGTATTCAGTTCTCGTTGCAAAATTATACGTAACATGTGACCTTAAATTTTGGTCAGATTGTCATATAAAATAATAAACGCGTATTCATGTAATTTTATTTTCCGTTGTCTGTAAATTTCTTTAAACAAAGTTTTCATCATCACCAAACACTAAAATTACCGGTATTGGGGCTCCAGTGTCGTTTCAATGTACATAGCTTGCAGAAGACAAACTTTTTGCTGGCCGTAAATGCCAATGTAGTTCATAAAAACTCACCTCTCGTCGCCTCCTCGAGCGAGTCCAAAAAAGTCCCCCAGCGCCTCGAGAGCTATCATGACGTGCGTCTCGAAGGTCCCATTCTCCTCCGACAGCGCCGCCTCGAACTCCTGCGTCTCGTCCTGCATGTACGCGTCTGCCACCTTCTCTGTCGGTCAGAATATCTCACCTCTGTCGCGTCCTCGAGCGAGTCCAACGCCCCCAGCGCCTCGAGAGCGATCATGACGTGCGTCTCGAAGGTCGCGTCCTCCTCCGACAGCGTCGCCTCGAACTCCGGCGTCACGTCCTGCATGTACGCGTCTGTTACCTCCTCGCTCTTTGTCAGCTCTGTCGGTCAGAATAGATAAAATATTCATAAAAAATATGTAATAGTAAATACCACGGAACTGAAAACAATTAATGGAAGTTATATGTATGACACAATTAGCATGGTAGTCGTTGTCGCCACCACTCTGTATATTCTCTTTCAGCGCCAATGCTGTCAATATTATGGTTGAATTAAATCTTTAGTTGTTTCATATACTTTAGAAATTGGTCACATATAATTCGGACAGATTGCGAAGCATCATTAGTTTTTCTCTCCTGTTACACATACAACATAGTGTAATTATGCTGTACCTGCGAGCAGCAGCGCAGTGCGGCGGCGCGCGGACAGGCGGCGCGCGAGCGGCGCGGGCCCGCTGCTGTACACCGCCGCGCTGATCCGCTTCACCGCCAGCGCTGTTAGGGACCGACGCTTCGTCTGAAAAAATAAGGCACAAAAAATATTGATATTATTTTTTGTATACGGGGCAATGAGGCCGATGGATCTGAATCACCCGATAAGCTATTTCCTAAATAATTGAGTAGCGTGTCTCACCTCAAGTTGATCAGTGATCGCCGACAGCGCAGACACATGTAACAGCGTCTTCTGCGTCTGTCGCGCCGCACGCAGCGCCACCGCTGCACCAAGTACTCTGCCTGCAGAGGCCAATTCTCTGGCCTCTCTCTCTCCGAGCACCACTGCCTCAATATCACTGAGAGTACGTAACGCATGATGATGCGCACGCGCATCCGCCCATAGACGTCGCAGGTCCTCGCGACGTAATCGCAGTAGCGCGCGGCACGCTGCCAACCGCGCCTCCGCAGCAGAACAGTGCTGACCCCACGAACCCAGCGCAGCACTAACTGCGCTGAACATCTGTTATACAAAACATATTATATCTACACCTATCAACCTACCTGCATACCTACAACACTAAAATCTACACCTATTTTTCTGAAATAAAACTGTTTTGCAGTCCAAACTAAAAGATAAATATTTGATAGTCAAGTGACACTGGAGACCCAAATTTAAGTTACCAAAATAATAAATATCAAATGTTTGGGAAAATTGTATTATGGTTTTTAGCATTTTCCTCTCAATTTTTCCAATATCTCTCACTGTTTAAACCTTTCCAAAACATCCATAGATTAACTGGTAGAGACATCTCTGAGAGTTAAGCACACTAGTGACAACAAAGTAATTTTAAAAACACTTAAATAAAATGATGTGGGAAAGTTGAAATGCCCACTATGGGTGTGGAACTTAATTCTCCATCATAGAAATATGCATTGGAGAATGAAACATAAAGGTTCCCAAATTACATAGTTGTATAATATGTTCTTTTTAGGGTTACGTAACACACAAGGAACCCTTATAGTTTCGCTCTGTCCGTGCTTCTAGCTTCTGTAATTATATATATAAATGGATAAAATTTGGTATAGCTATATATTGTGTATAGTTTTCGGTTTTGGCATCATAAAATATTAATAATTTTATATTTTAGGAGTGGCTCTCTATACATGTGAAGTGGGGATGAAAAATATTTTTTCATTCTACCCTATCATGTGGGGTATTGTTGAATAGGTTTTTTAAGTAATTTGAAAAACCTATTACTAATTGATAGTTACGGAACCTTTCTTAGACATGTCCTGATATGCTCTTGGATTGGTTTTTAAATTTAAGTGTCACTTATTCACAATGCAATAAAAAATACAATGTCACATTAATTTGGTTTCATCTTTTTGTTTACATATTAAATTGGATTGGAACAGAGCTTACTGTATGTATGCATGCAATTTGCATTACAAAATAAATAAATAAAAATTTTAAGTTACCCTTGAGTTGTCAAGCAGTGAGCGAGCTGATAAAGATGATTTATAGCTAAGACCCACTCTCTATCATATCCACTTTCAAACAAAAAAAAAAAAGATCAGCATCAGCTTATCCATTTTGGAGCTACCACTGCCATGGATAGAAACACAGACAGACACTTTGAATTTATAACACCCCTGTTTTCATTGGCGGTTATAAAATAATGAGTGCATAAGTAATAATTATAATAGGTCTATTCACAATTCTAACCTGCATCACTTCAGTGATCTCCGAGGCATGGGCCGCCACAAGCTCATCAAGTTTTGCATCACTTTTCTTGTATTCCTTCTCTAGCTTAGCTCTCTCTTTCTCTCTCTGCTCATTAGTTTCGCTGGCTGATAGCGTTCTTATAACTGACATCAACAGTCCACTCTAAAAATATATATAAAAATTTACCGTAATATAATAAAGCAATAGACGATTTTATACCTATTTAAAAAAAATATCTATATTTCGTACTTATAAAATACTTGCTTTTGCCTGGGGCTCTGCCCGCATCTTGACAGAATCCCAGGGGAACAATGTACTTTTTTTGGTTAAAAAATAGCCTATTTTTAATGCAGAGACTAAACTACTACCATACCAAATTTCATCAAAATCCATTCAGTTGCTTTAGTGTGAAAAAGTCACAAACATTTGGATGTTAGATAGGATAGGACCATCCATCGATCCTCACAAACATTCACATTTATAATAGTAAATAGGATCATTAAAAGGAAATAGCAATATATTACAACTCTATCTACTATAAACAGTATAAACAAATTTGTAAAGATAAAGTATGAAACAGTTATAAATTAAAAATTCTGATGAGTTTATTATACAGACTGGGCTTGAATTATAACTGCAAAGTATTAAGTAAGTATATATCGCAGTTGATATTACTCCTAGGAGTAAATATTCAAGAATATTGTATTATTTTACGTTCGGATGTTTATAGAAAGAGGATACTTGTGGTGGTTTGGCAACGTCACCTCAAAAATTCAAAACTTTCAGAGTTACGAGACCAATATATTTATGTGAAAGATGAATGTAATATTTATTTCTTACCGTTTCTTTGCCCTGTTTAACACCTCTAGGAGGTTTGATGGGCGGTGGAGACGACATTTTACTAGTTTATTAAATAAAAAGCTTACATAAACTATAATGTCTTTTTTTACGACCAGCACATACTTTTGTTTGCCCACTGCAATATTGAAAGGTAATATTTTAAACTAAAATTGCATTTTCTAATACTTTTCTTTTTATGAAAATATCAACACAAGCGACAACTAAAAATTACAAATTTGACATTTCAGAATTGCCAAATGACATTTTTTTTTAATATAAATAAATGGCTTCGGCTTCTAATCATTTGCTAGTGTCAAGTTAAAAAGGCGGGAAATAGAATTTTCGTTTAAATTTTCAACATTGTATTTCTAAATCGTCAAGTCCAAATAAAGAGTTAATGCAGTCAATAATTAGTCATGTCAGTCGATTCAGTAAAGTGGTAGAAGCTTTACTGAAAGTTCCTAGGGAGTTTTGGAGGGACCACAAAATAGCACGCTTTTTGTAGTTATACCACTTGCCCACACTCGTGCCCATCAACGAATATCTAATGGTTAATATTCTACCAATATTACACATTATGAATCGAATTAACAAAAAATTCGGAGGACATACAAAAATAACATCGTCGCACATAGATATTCTCGACAAAACTACGTTTTTAAAATAATATGGCGTTACAGTTTGATACAATTGCCAGGGTCAAGTGGCGTCAAGGGTCAACGCACGCTCATGATCATGTCTCACACACCTATGTACACCACTACACACCTGAATTATAATGTACAATAATTACTTGTGTAAATTCATTTTATTGTTAAATGTGAAGCGACGACTGGACGGCGTATGGTAAAACTTGTACAAGTTTATATTGCGCCGAAATGTAATGTTTTTGTATTTTTTTTATTGATAAATAAACAGCAAAAAAAAAAGTAATAAGTCCTAACATACCTATGTAATTGGCTCTTTGTCGTACTGGTCACTTTGATTTCAAATGTATCTTCTTTGGTTAATAATTATCTACGAAGTCATACACCGGGCCCATGAAAAAACCATGGTCGGGGCCAAAGCCCCTCTACATAGGGTGGAAAAAATTGGTATTCCAATTTCAAATTTATACCGCTATTTACTCATGTATTTGTGTTTCGAAAACCGTAAATCATTTGTTTTTTTCTTTTGGTTTTTTCTTTGCGTCATTCTGTTTACAAAATTGAAAACATGAAATATCTTATTATTTTCGAGTACGAGTTCCACCGTGGCAGCAGTGCTGCAGAAACGGCTCGAAGTATTAATTATATGTACGGCGGCGGTGTCGCAAAAGAAAACACAGTGCGTTTTTGGTTCCAACGTTTTCGTTCTGAAAATTTCGACCTGCAGAACAAGCCCCGTGGAGGACCGGAGACTAAAGTTGATAATGAAGAATTAAAGGCTATTGTGAAAGCGGATCCATCGCAAACCACGTCCGAGTTAGCTACAGGCTGCGGTATTAGTGATAAAACTGTTATAATCCGCTTGAAGCAAATTTGGAAGGTGAAAAAGCTTGAAAGGTTCATCATGAATTGAGTGCAGCAAACCGACAAACGCGCGTCGACTGCTGCGTTAAATTAATCAACCGGCACAATAATGAAAGGATTTTAAATTGAATCATTACTTGTGATGAATAGTTGATCCTATACGATAGTCGGAAGCGCTCATCGTAATGGCTGAACCCTGGCGAACCAGCCAAAGCCTGCCCCAAGCGAAAATTGACATAAAAAAGTTAGTTTATCAACTATTAGATTAGCCTTTCAGAAACCGTGGGTAGGAGTTCTGTTCAGTGCTTATGGACGAGTTTAGTATACTCAACATAAAGTTTGATTTTGGTAGTAGGGTTGTACCACTTGTCAAAAACCAATTAAATTAAGCGTCACTAACACCCGGTTTCTGAAAGGCTAATCAAATAGTGGATAAACTAACACGTAAGTTGAGTTGACAAGCTTGTTAAATCAATTTGTCCAACACTGTTTTCGGTTTCTGGAAAGATATTTATGGCGTAAATGTGTAATGTCAAGATGATCAATGATTAGTAAATTTTTCACTGATTAGCGTTTCAGAAAAGCAAATTGATTTAACAATCCTGTTAACTCATCATACGTGTTAGTTCATCAACTATTTGATTAGCCTTTCAGAAACCGGGTGCTAGTCTATAAAGATACACGTTTGGAAAGGTGATGGTCCGAAATTGAGCCAGAGTCGACATAAATAAAATGGTTGCCAATGTGTTTACCTAATAATATAATATTTGTTGTCACTAAAAGACAATCCCGAAAATCGCCGGGTATAGAAGAGTTCGACCACTGTGCTGATCACATCTTCCCATCCTTATACTTTGAACGAGCTGATCTTGAATATACATATAATCGGTTTCTCGAAAATGGCTCCAAGTATTACCATGAAATTTAGTATGCAGGGAGTTTTGAGGGAGAAGAATCGCTCTTACTATCCCTGAGAATAGTATATGCTTAATATGTTTTTTCTATCGTCGTGCAACAATATAATATCAATAATTTCGACTCTATTAGGTCCTTACATATGAAATTGGCGTTTTGTCGTACTGGCCACTTTGATCACAAATATATCTTCTTTGGTTAGGAATTCAAATTTAAAATTTATACCGCTATTTACTCATACATTTGTGTTTTGAAAGCCGTAATTCATTTGTTTCTTCCTCTTTTGGTTTTTGTTTTTGCGTCACTCTGTTTACAAAATGCAAAACTTGAAATATCGTATTGTTTTTGAGTACGTGTTCCACCGTGGCACCAGTGCTGCAGAAACGGCTCGAAGGATTAATGGTGTGTATGGCGGCGGTGACGCAAAAGAAAACACATTGCGTTTTTGGTTCCAACGTTTTTGTTCTGGAAATTTCGACCTGCAAAACAATCCCCGTGGACGGCCGGAGACCATCAACTATGGTATAATGGTCAACTATGGTATATTAAAGAATTGAAGGCTATTGTGGAAACGGATCCATCGCAAACCACGTCCGAGTTAGCTGCAGGCTGCGGTGTTAGTGATAAAACTGTTTTAATTCCCTTGAAGTAAATTGGGAAGGTGAAAAAGCTTGAAAGGTGGGCCTCATGAATTGAGTGCAGCAAACCAACAAACGCGCGTAGACCCTGTGGTGGTGGTGGTGGTGGTGTGGTGGATCCAGATGGATCCTATACGATAATCGGAAATGCTCATCGCAATATCTGAACCCTGGCGAACCAGTCAAAGCCTGACCCAAGCGAAAATTGAATTTAAAAAAGTTACTTGTGAGCGTTTGGTGGACTAGTGCCGGTGTCGTTCACTACAGCTCTACAGCTACAACTTTCTTAAATCTGGCCAGACGATTACAGATCATTTGGCAGATGTCTATTGCCAGCAACTGAAAATCATGATGGGAAAGCTAGCTGCTAAACGACCGAGGTTGGTCATTCGCTCTAGGCCACTGCTGCTTCACGACAACGCTAGACCACACACTGCACAAAAGACGGCTACCAAATTATAGGAGCTTCAATTGGAATTTCTAAGATATCCACCGTACTCCCCTGACCTTGCTCTAACAGATTACATTTTTTTTCGAAATTTGGATAACTTCTTGCAAGGGAAAAAATACAACTCCGATGGGGCAGTCCAAAACGCCTTCAATGATTTTATTGATTCCTGTCCGAATGGTTTTTTTTAGTAAAGGAATCAATGCACTGCACTTTTGCCATCTCATAGGTAGTTCACCTATGAGATGGCAAAAGTGCATAGATAGCAATGGTATATACTTTGATTAAATAAATATATTATGTATGTTAAAAAAAAATCTACTTTATGTTCCTCCTTTACAAAACGCAAATTTCGTATGTAATGTCCTAATATTACGTCAGTCCGATTGGCAGTTTGGGATGCGTTATCGTATGTATAATTTTTGCTTTGTCCGAAATTCGGAATATCTAATTGGTAAATAAATAGTGGGTTCGAATCTTGGTCAGATAAATATTTTTGTGATCCTTTTTTTTTTAAATCTACTAGAGCTCCGAGCAAAGCTCGGTTACCTAGGTACTGTATTGAATGACTAGTCTGTTTGCATTTTGAAGCCAGTTAAGTGTCAAAAAAAATGACAAAATTGACCAATGACGCATAAGCCGTGTTTACAATAACCAATTAAAGTAATTCATTTTGTCATTACGCATGATTTACTGACATTTACTGACTTTTTAATACGAATAGACTATATTATGGTGAATAGATAGGTACTCCGTAGCACAATATGCTTAACTTAAATTGTTTTTATTAAACTTAAAATTAAGAGATTTAACTTTTGCATCAAAAAAGCCACATATTACAATTAAAAAATATGCTAATTACGATACTTATTGATAATAATTCTATTCAAATGAGTAATAGTTTGGTGCGATGATACCGCGCGTAGCGCTCTACATTACGCGAAAACTGCATGCAATTTTGAATTCTAATAAAAGTAATTTTAATGCCAAATTTGTTTCCACTGTTATCTTATCATTTCACCCACTTCAAACACATTCAATGTAAATATGGATTAGCCATTTATCAATTTCATTGTAAGCTGGAATCATTTTTGGATTGGCAAATATATCGATATCGTTGCAAATGGAACAATTGTGTAAATAATTGCGAGTCTAATATTATTTAGCAAATATTTGAGAATAATATTTGTGTTTGTGGGTAACACGTGCCGCGTGCGGTTGTTCAGTTGTTGGGCGCCGTAAATAGGTACCTACATAGCTACGGTCTACGATGCGTCTACGGCGCGCGCTCCGGGCAGCGTTTCATTCTCACTGGCGAATGAGAAGCCTTTTAGTTCAAACTTCAAAGTTATGTCACAAAAAGTTTTTTTCGCTAGTATTTTTAATGTCTGTGTAACTTACCTGATTACTATGCTTTTGTATCTTATTCTTGCTCATAACTCCTACACCGCGTATTTTAAGGTCATTTCTTTTTTGTTGACTCTGGATCAATTATGGATCATCACCTTTACATCACAGGTGCCATCCCTAACTAAACAAAATAATAAAAAATAATTACTCATCGTAATTGAAATTGCAGAATATTATTAACGCCATATATTATCATTTCACCTGTCATGCATGTGAGGACACTCACGTAAAACACTCCTCATCACATTGCTTAATAAATACATATTTATTTATTGGATTTCTTGTTTGCATTGACTACCTACTACTATGTTAAAATAAATGTAGGGTTCTCAACTTTATAATAATCTACTGTATAATACCTTAATTACATATTTTTCGTTTGCTTCTACTTACCGCCTACCTACTTTTTACAGTCTATAGGGAGATATAGAGCTCACTCATAGTAAGACTGCGGGAGTCAAAATATGGCAAAAGAACTAATTAAAAAACCAACTAACGAACGAATTACTAAATAGTAAAGATTTTCGGGTAAAATCTATAAAATAAATCTTATAAAACTTCTCTATAAAAAGTTGGGATTTATAACTTAACTCTGACGTCATAGTAGACAAAAAGGTATTGAATTTTGAGCAAGTTTAAAGCACTCAACCCTTTGATGGGCGACCGTTTAGGGCGACTAGCTGCGTCATTATTTACAACCCTACCTTAACCCTTCACAACAAAACTTTTAACATTTTAAAACTCCACAATGGAGCATTGATTTTTTGGCCCAAAGGATTAGTGCCGGAGTTGTAAATGTTTTAATATTTAAAAGATTAGCGTCATGTTAGCATTAAGTAGCTAAATATTTTTGTGTACGTAGTCGTACATGTTTGTTTTTGGGTTTAAAATGTTATATCGTTCCTTGTTTGGGCTAGAGCGAACTTTGAAGATGTTTACTTCTTAATCTCTTTTGAGATTTTGGATTAAACATTTTTGAGTAGAAGAGAGGTAAGAAATATGTGGTGTTATTACAATTAATGTTCTTATCTATATATGAAGTAAAGTCTCTCTGAGTGTAATCCGGATGTAAACAACTATAATTATTAAGAAATAGTATATGGACTAAGATCCCAGGCGCGCCAGACAACCCTTAAATTCTTACTGATTAAATGTATTTTATATTGCAGTATTATTGTGCATAATGAATGTATGCATACCCGCTAGTTTGTACCGTGGGCCATATTTTAGGAACAAGGTGCTAAAGATGCGAAAATATGTGCTCCCTTTACTTAAATTCTGATAAAGAATCAATCTTATTTTTTGGTTCTAGAATAACAAAAGTAATAAGTACAGTAATTTTTCTCTAAACTTAGTGTGAATAAAGGTTAGAAGATTAATGGAAAATTGTTCTTGTAAAAGAAATAATAATCCCACAAAAACATTACCTAAATGAAAAAAGCCAAGTACTTCCCTTGCGAAAAGTTATGAGATGTCGTAGAGACCAAGTGAAATTCAAGATAGCCCATTTAATTAGTAACTCATATAAAATTGTAACCGTATGTGGAAAATTTATTTATATAATTTACTATATTATTAAATAGTGACCTGGCAATGAGCACTTTAATAAATCAATAAATAAATATTTTGGTTACTAGTAGCTTAAAGCTAGTGCTAACATCTTATTACTTGCAGTGATTTTATTATTTGTGATCTAGATTGTGTTGGCGATTTTTAACCCTTAACTATCCAGTATGCTTTTGTAACGCAACTGACCAGTTGTGTCCAACAGACACTGATAATATAACAGATAAATAGAAGGTTTAATGGAAGAAAAGAAAGTTATTTTGAATGAAAAATATAGTATAATGTATTTCAGTTATGTATTTTTTACACTTATTTACTTACGTCACTTACGAATCGTCATAAAGAAGCAATATATTTTTCCATTGTAGCTCGAAATATCGGATTGCCAAAGATTGGATCCCAGTATTCTCTAAAATCCATACTTCCCTGTTTATTGACGTTCGCATTTCGATCTGTCAGTTTATTTCTATCGAATTTGTAAAACTCTAAGCCCTTCAGTATTGGTAATATTAGATAATATTAATATTTGGTAATATTTAATATTTAATTATTATTTATAATACCTACGTGATCATCGAAAAAAAGGCTAAAACTGTTTATCGGATCTATTATAGCCTGCCCCAAAGAGAGAATCACCTTATGAATACCACCGCGAATTATGTAATGTCGAGGCGTTCGGCTTTGCCTGTCAGGTTCTGATTTCTAAATTGTTCCATATCTTCCTTTATAAGTGGCAATTGAGACGTCATATTCTTGTAATCGTTTTCAGATGCTGGTTCTGTCACATTACTTTCAGTCTCAGAACAGCTGTCAACAGCCAAATTCTCATCATCACTATGGGGCTCACGCACAAAAATGTGTTCGTGCGTCACTTTTAACAAGGGCACGTTTGAATTTACTTTGTGTTTGTTGCCTTTTAGCCTTTTCTTTGAAAAAAAACGAATACAGAACACGACTACTTTATGACAAAAGTTTCTAATTACTGATATGTGAAACGATTTTATTAATCGTAAACACATATCAGTGATTAATAACTTTTGTCATAAAGTAGTCGTGTCCTGTAGTCTTAGGACTACGATTATAATAGAAACAAAGGTCTGGCAGCCACAATCACATAAGAATAAAAGTAAATGTAAATAAAAAAAATAATCTACCTTAAAAAAAATGATATTAAGTCTGTTGGACACTTGTGGGTTGACGAGGTACTATTTTTGTTTTTTAACAATAAATAATAAATTATTCATGTTACAAATATTTTCATTGGACATTTATATTCGTTAAACATTGGCAATAAATTAGATAAAACGCCAATTTACTACAAAAACGTAAAATTGTGTCCGCGAGACACTTGTGGGTAGTTAAGGGTTAAATTAGAAAACTTAAACACGCCTATGAAAAGTTTTCAAAATGGTAAACAATCTTCGAAATTAGCATACGGATAACCCGCATTGTACCACTATTGAATGATAACATCGAAATGCTTTTCCAGGTTTGTCAGTGGCGTGCACGGAGCATCTACTGTAACCTAAAATAACCTACCACTTCTCAATGTATGAGATTCTAAGTCTGCTAGAAGTGTGCTTTGAATTAGGCTTATTCTCCCTGCCTCCATACCTTCTACATACCTTCTACATATGCGGAGGGCATACAATATCGCGTTTTTTGCCGCTTAATATCTCCTAAACTATGCACTCGATTTTTATGAAATTTAAAACAAAAGCTTATGCAGCTAACGAATTCTCTGCGACAAAAATTTAGACTGCTAGCTTTGTTACAAACGAAAATATGGGGGCACGAAAAAGCCGCGAAATGCTTCGCGAAAAAAAGGTAGTTACGGCCGCTTAATACTTGGCGTTAGGGCTGTCGCGCTATCAGACATACATATTATATTTTACATTGTCGACTTTAATCTATTTCAGAAATACATATAAGAAAAATCAAAAGTATACAAGTCCATAGAGACAAGGCTTTGTAGGGGGCATCTTATTCCCAAGGTGTGCAATCGTTAACAAAATCGTACATCATCATTATTACTTTATAACAGACTTTAGCATAGAAACGTTCTGTGTCTACTTTATAAAAATTATTAATAGAAAAGTTTTGAACGTTTTCTGGGATCCTATTGTATACATTAGCCCTTCAAAGATTAAATAACTTTGCTGAATTTTATCATAGATACATCTAGCCTATGCTTATTATGTAAGGTGTAGAAATATGCAAGTGTAAAGTAAATAAACGGTTGATAGGCCTGAAATAAGCGAATAATGATGTGAATGCGCGAGCTGTTAAGTCCGCAGAATTATGCTCGGTGGTGTCGCGGGGGGCGCGATGCAACAGGGGTTGACGTAGGGTTGACTTACTGTCGATAGAAATTCAGATTTATTAACGGCCAGTTTCAATAACCTTCTATCTGTTAATTGTTGTTGGTGATATGTGGTAAACAGTTAACTGTAACCTTTCTGTTAACGGTGTTTCAATATTAAAAACTATGACAGCTTGTCTGAGTTTAAAGAAAGATAGTGCTTGAATCCTCAGTATTAAACGTCAAATGAATCTTATCGATAGATGCGATGGTGAAGACAATTTAGTTTTGTTTCGGATATTGAAATAATAATATCATGGACGCTTCGCACCACGTTAATGGTCCCGTGCTATGTATGCGAAGAACTTGTGTTAGAGGTACGAGACAACTAGAAGTATATTTAATATATTTAGTTAGTTTTACTATGTAATACACATAATATATGACATCTGGAACACAGTTTTTTTTGTTCTCTCTGTGGGCTTGAGCGCAAACACGCTAACCATTGAGCCAAAGGTGAGGTTGTTAAAATAAATATTTTTTTTTACATTTGGCTGATGTTTGGGTTGCAAGCCTTCAAATATAGATTTGTTGTTCAAATGCCTTTAATGATATTTAGGAATATCACTAAGAGATGCACGTTTTCGTTTTTGACGTGATAACGTCTTATAAATCGATGGAGCCGGCTGCACGCACGAAAAAACATGACTCATGCGTTACCCGCTACCCGTTATCGTTACCAAGTACCGTTACCTAGTACCGTTACCAAGTACCAGCGTTACCTCGCATTGCCTTTACCTCATTATTATTATTATTATTATTATTATTGTTGTGGTTGTTGTTGTTGTTGACGTTATCACATTCAACTATCGTCAGTAAACCGACTTTACAGACAACCGGTATGTTTTTTTTTGCTTAGTAAATGAATTGGCAAAAAATAGAGTATATGTGTCAAAAGGCGCCTGCTAGTACGCAGCCTACTTTATCGTCATAATATATATATTTTAATTTTAATAAATTATATATAGACTATACCTAATAGATTTTAGGGGTATATGAAAAATTATCAAAAGCGAAGGCCTGACTTCTTTGTCAATAAAACGGCGAAATAAAGAAAGAAAAAACTCGACAAAAATGTGCACGATATAAGGCACATCACTAAACTAACCCTTTATAGCTAGTAATGCATTCATGAGCTCTCGAGCGTAACGACGGCGAAGTAACTAACGACCCCGCGCGTTTTATTTATTATTTTAAACGGCACTGTTATAATTTCGAGATTTACGCAGGGGTCGCCATAAAACATGATTAATGTCAGGTTCCAATGTTTTTAGCAGAGAGAGAGGCACGCAATTACTGAGTAGCAACATGTTTGTGTCAAAAGGATTTACAATCGGAAATTTTTTAACAAATATATTTTCGTTTTGTGATTCAGAGATTACATTGGCTTATTATATTGCTCTCTTATATTTACACAATATTATAAGTATTAGTACTTGCCAATAGAACCTGAGACTAAATAAAACAGTAAAGACAGAGCTTTGTCGTACAAAAACTGAGGTCGGTTTTTTATTTATGTAGTGCGCGTGTAGCTATTTACTACGAGGTAAGGCGTAGGTTCGATACATGTATCATGTCAGGTGGCATGGTGTCAGGCACACACATGTGTAAGCCTCCTCCCCGTATAAGTAATTACACGGGGAGGCGTAGTTTTGACCAGCCTCACTGTGTAGTTTGTCTTTACTTTTTTGTTTTTCTGATAATAAAATATTTACCTTTTAGTTTTCACGATGCAACGCTTCAAAAACCTTGGATACAGCATTTGTAATCACGGGAGCACTGAGCCAGGATAATTTATCACTTAGTGCGTTAAAAATCGCATCTATAACTATAAATTTTCCGCAGTTGGATAACAAGTTACCTTGCAGATGTTCGCTAAAATCAACCCTTTTTATTGGCGTGAAAAAATGTCAATAAACGATTTTCTATTCATCCGTGACGAGCATTTATCGTGTGCGCTGACGGCACGGAAAGCTGTTCACATTTGATTATATGTTTCAGACAATTATTTTCTACAGATCGAGGAAAACGGCTAATTCTTAGCGCTGTTTATTACAAATTACTACAGTAGTTTTAATTTCACTTAAAAGTTATACCTTATTACCTAACAGAGGCGAAGGCTATTTCTCCTTCATAGGGAAACCCTAGCCTGTATAATAGGTAGGGATTAGGATGAGGGTCTTCAAAAGGTAAGTGGTAAGTGAAACCGATAGGAATGGAGTTATAGGAACCTCACGCCAATGCAACCTAAGTAATTTTGATAAAAAAGTGAATCTTTCTGTCTGTAGTAAAGCTTTTTTTATTTTTATCCTTCTTGCTCCTCGGGCACCTTTGATATCTTGTCGTAAGATCCAGTGTCGTTACTTTTAATTTTTGGTCGTCCGATGTTTAAAAAAACTTTAAATGTTTTTACTACAGAAGGTTTTATTAATTCTGACGGGCAAACGTATCTGATATAGCACTTTTGCCTATCAACCATAACAAATGTCAGCAATATATGTAACTGGGCCAAGGGGCCGGGATGAAGGGACAAACGCATAGCCGATCAAATATTGATATAAATTGCCGTCGATATCGACAACGGGTTAGTCGATACGCGATTGGTCCCGCACTATTAACCCATTAACTGAAAAATATTGGAAATTATGGCCGTGTAATTTGGTGCTTTGTCTGTACAATGCTATAAAACTACGAATGTTATTGTTACAAAAATAGCTTTTTCCAGCGATTCGCGAGCTCTAACACCTTTTAAGACACACAAAAATGAATGAAAACCGTTTCGTAGTTTTAAAGAATAGGCGCGAGCGTTATTGTTAAATTCTGTAGTAAAAAACACGTCAGACGCAACAATAAGTTTTAGTTTATTAGTAATTTTCCTCTGGAAGCTTCTCAGAAAATCCGCGATACCGCTAGTGATATGGGAGTAGGCAGGTACAAATTTTGATTAGCAAAAAAGGGTGATTTATCATCAAAATGAATATTTAATCTATGCAAGCAAAATTGTCAAAAATACTTACATTTACTTACTTTTTACGTTTTAAAACAAAACGTTTGTACGATAGCGGATTTTTTGAGCAGCTTTCAGAGGAAAATGGCTTATTAATTTATACCGAGTAGAAAATGGATTATTCTTATGAAATTTTCAAATAGACATAATATTTTTTATAGATGTTGTGCGCGACTTCGTGGGTCCAAAGAGAAATCCCGCGGTAACCGTAAATTTTACCGCTCTTTAAAATAGCCTATGTCCTTCACAGTGGTCAACACTGTACCAAATTTTGCAAACAAGCATACAAACAAAATATCTTTCCTCTTTATAAATAATATAGATGAAAACGAAACTTCCACAAGCATTATCTTCCAACAGCACCTGTAGTCTTACGTCATTCGGCAAAGTGCAGTAACTCAAAAATAACTCTAAAATAATATACTATCGTAACCTGTCACACCATGAAAGGAGAGTCAGCAATCGAAACAAACTTTGGGGTCCTCAAAGGGCGTGGCCTGCTACACCTACGAGTCCTATTGGGTGTCCCGTCTGGGTGTCCCTTTCATATAAAATGGTGCGTCCCCACGCCGCCCTCGGTGGAGCATAAGCCGGTGTCCCGGTGCATCAGTCACGTCAGTCATGGACTAGTCAGCGTCAGTCAGTGTTGTGATTAGTTAATTTTATTTTCGCTAAAGTAAGTGTTTATTTTTAAGTTCTTTGAGGTGTCGTGTGCTAGTGAAGGAGACAGTTATTGAAGGATTTTCGATATATTTATTGCTCGTACATAAACGTAGGTAAATAGTTTTAGCGCATACTTTGTAACTATTACATACTGTTAGATTGCAATTGGTTTGTTGTACTTTTGTTTTTAAAAATATTAGGGATTGTGGTCACCAATCCTAGTTGGAACCATGACCGGGGTTGCTTAACATAGGTTAGCGCTACAACCACAAAGCCTTCGAGCTTCTAACTAATTCATCGTTGTGTATGATGCTTTAATGATTAGATGATACCTAAGTATAGTTACAACCAATAGGGATGTTGCCTAGTGTGGAATATAACATTTTTACACATAAATTTTTTAAATTATTGTATAGAAATACATAAATCTAAAAGAAATAGGTATTTTAGGACGCGATTAAAAATTATAAGCAAATAAAAAATATTGCCTATCTCTTTCTCGCAAAACGATTTGTTACGTCACAAATTGGTGGGAGCAACTCCTGACGTCACGCGCCGATATATCTCTCTCTTTCATATTGTAAATTTAAATTGTTTGTATCTTCGTTATTTTTTAAATATACTCAAATGGGTTTTCGTATATTTTAATGGTGTTTATTAACATGTCGTTTAACATCGAATAGACGAAAAAAGAATTTTTTAGTCTACATGCCTATTGAACTGATCGGTTACTCTATAGCATTTTATATTTATTCTTTATTTGATATGACTTTTTTATTTATGAACAGATTGAAATAAAAAAAAACACTACGTTCCAAGTGGAGCAAACCAAAACTCTACTAAAAACAGCATTCAAGTCGGTTCAGCCGTTTCTGAGGTTAGAGTGTTCAAACATACAGACAAACAGACAAAAATTCTAAAAATCGTTGTTTTGTAATCTATTTCGATCATCTATAATAGTTTTTCTTATATATCTTCAATGTACATACAGCGAGCAGTAACGATTTTATTGTATGAATTGGTTGATGGTATTGAAATTGATGAAATAAAATAAATGATGATGAATGATGAAATGATCGATGAAATAAAATACATGGCAAAGTATAGAGACGTGGGGCGATACATATTTAAGTACAGATACTTATGAGAAAATTACACTCATCATTTCAAGTAGAAATATATAGAAAGTCTTAGGCAACTTTTTTACTGTATCTTAGATATTTATAACACGTATAGCTGAATTTACATTTCGTTCTAAAGCTTCGAGAAATTGATTGTCTTGCAGGTTTCGGATTTTATTATCTTATCTTATTTACTGGCTTTTTCCCGAGGATCCGCCCGCGTATATATAGTATCCCACGGGAATACTGCACTTTTTCGAGATAAAAGTACCCTATGTTTTAATCCAGAGCTAACAACAACCATCGGCCAACAAATTTCATCGAAATCTGTTCAAGTAGTTTTTGCGTGAAAAAGTAACAAACATCCATCAATCCTCACAAACTTTCACATTTTACAATATTAGTGGGATTTACCTTTGTACTATGTTTATAATAATAATTATTAATCGCGGTTTATAATGAACAAAAAACGAAAAGCGTAAACTGCGGAATCGTAAAGCTACGGCGTAGCAGGTGGTAGAAGCTCGTAGCAACGACTACGAGTTTTGGAGCTCGTCTCAATGTATGATAATATTTTAACTATAGGCACAATATCATTGCACCATACTCAATATAGCATTCCAGAACATGTTAAGGGTATAATAAGACCTAAGCGTCGGCACTCGTAGGCCCTACGTCGGTCGCGCGTCGGTCACGTGTCGGTCGCGTGTCGCTGATCGCGTGTTGCAGGTGGCCAGTTGTGGGCGCAAGTGACTTTTATTACTACTGTTATGGTCTATTCTAATATTATAAATAGGAAAGGTTTGTTTGTAAGTTTGTTTTTTGTTTGCATTGAATAGGCTCCGAAATCTAATGGACCGATTTTGATGATATTTAGCACGGATATAGATTAGACCATGGGGATGGACATAGGCTATGTTTTATCTGGCCCAAAGGTACGGTTCCCGTGAGATTTCCTTTAGCGCGTACGCAGTCGCGTTCAACATCTAGTATAGTATTCTAATCTAGCACTATGATATAATATAATATAATATAATATAATATAATATAATATCCACTATGCACTAGCTAGTATTTTTATAATTTTAAAGAAAATGGCGATGTGCACTGTACATAGGAGTATATTATACTCTAAACGAGACAATTTTGCAAGTATTAAAAATAAATTTTGTATGCAGGGAGTTTCGGGGGAGAAAAATCGATGTAACTAAGTCTCATCCCTACGGAACCGCTGCGCATTTTAAGGCTATACCTAAATTTTTTTTTCTTCGTGCAATAATGAATCAATAATTTGGAATCAGTTTTTTATTTATTATGTCAGTCCGATTGGCATAGTTATGTATAATTTTTGCTTTGTTCGAAAATACGGAATGTGGTGGGTTCGAATCCCGGTCAGAAACAAATGTTTGGGATTTTTAAATTTATCAGAACTCTGAGCAAGACTCGGTTACCTAGGTATTTATAATTTATAAGCAACTTCTATTGCTTACATGAGACGTTAATGAAGTTTTTTGTTTAAAAGAGCAACCGCACAAAGTAATCTCAAATTATGTTAAAACTTGAACGCTTGAACCAAATGATAAAATTTTGACATTACTGTTACATATTCAGTTTTTAGCTTTTCGCGACATTCAACGTAAGTTTCAACGTAGCAGACATCTGAAAAGATTTACATATATTTTCGGAAATCTGTACCTACATTAAACTCCATACCTAGGTGTGAGAACGAAACATGTCAAACGAAATATGGCTTTGCTCAATATATTAAAACAAAATGAGAAATAAAAACAAAGTTATAAGAAAAGATCGAAGGTTTTTAATTTCTCTCTCATTGCCTTAAAATTAGTTTAACATAGTGTAGAATGCGACAAAAAACAGATTGTTAAAATAATAGGTTAAAATCACAGTTAACGACGAAAGCAATTAGATTGCGTGAAGTGTAGCGACAAATTAACTTTGAGTGACGCCGGAAATCACGGACCGGAAGTAGGAAGTGATAAAGTTCGACTGGGTTTCCGCGGCACGTGGGTCACGCGATCACAGCCAGGGGAGAAACGGGGGAGGGACAGGGGAGGCAAGGGAAGGACTTAGGGATAGGCTTGACGTGAAAATTACACAAATATTGACTTCTGAGTAATGACACACCTGTTACTGATTTAGGCAAGATATGAGTCGGCGTGACGTCATAAAAATTCAATATCAATAATTATTTTAAATCAAACAAATTTCGACGACTATAATATGATGGCGATGTACATATTAATAAATATAAGGAATAATAATTATAATATCTAATCTTTTTAGCTTAGGGTCAATCACACCTTAATGAAACGATACAGGACATGGCGCTGCATTTTTAAGACAGATATTCAAAATTGAACGTTAGTCTTTACATAAGAAGATACACGTTTCATTGTAAGAGTTCGAATATCAAGTTGCACCGCGCTGCAGCCCATGTGCAGTGTATTTTACCACTACCATTGTAGTGAATGAAGTTCGATTTTGAATAGCTATTTTAAAAATGCAGCGCCGCGTAACGTCGCGTATCGTCGCGGTGTAAACTGACACTAAGTTTACTAGGAAAATTGTCACATCTATATTCGGAGATATAAACTTATTTATTGTATTTCCTTGCTTCAGGTTAAGATGTTTTGCAATGACTTCGAAGATTTCTGCGACTTCAATGACAGTATTTGCAGTAACGACTCTGGCTTCGACAGATCTTACGCCGAATCCATCAGGACACCGACAACTAGCACTCCCATCAAACAAGACGCAACAGACCTTGGCATATCTCTCACGCCAGTCAAAGATGCAAATGTAAGAAGAAAACTATTCCCTGATGAGTTTCCATACCAGATTCAAGATAGAATAGAAAATATAAAATCTTACGAGGAATTTCAACCAATAAACGTAACGTCAACGTCTGTAAAGAATAAGGACAAGAAATTGAAAGATCCCAACAAGCCAAAACGAAAATATGCCAATAGCAAGACAAGAGTATCAAGATGTAAGAGCCCTTCACAGATTTTAAAAATCAAAAGAAACAGACGGATGAAAGCCAACGATAGGGAAAGAAATAGAATGCACATGCTGAATGAAGCTCTTGATAGACTGAGATGTGTACTGCCGACTTTTCCAGAAGACACAAAGCTGACAAAAATAGAAACATTACGGTTTGCACATAACTATATCTTCGCTTTGAGTCAAACTTTGGAATCCTTAGATAATATAAATTCAGGTCAAACCGACAGTCGCAATAATAAATTCGACAAAACGCAAAGTTTATCTTCAGAAAAGACGAATAAGGATGCCTTTAGAGAAATATTTTTCATGCCCAATAAGACTGAAGGGGCCAACAGTGACGGTAGCTACAGAAACTTCCAAGGGTTCAGCAAGCCATTCTCTAATGGATGTAATTTCATGCAGACATCTGAAGGAGTTCTTATTAACGTTGGTAACGTTACGGTTTCTGTCAATAACAAAGGCGGGAATTGTATCACGTCAACTACAGGAAGTGGTTTTTTCACAAATCCTTCGAGTTTTGGAAACGATGTTATGTCGCAGAACTATTACAATCAAAAACCATTCATGCCTAACAACTATTGCAATAACTATAACGGAAACATGGAGGACACGAAAGATTATTTCAATCAGAACAATTATGAAATCTTCAAAAATGCCTTCGAGACTGCCAAGAATAGAAAATACCCAAACCCAAATACAAACGATTATTTATCAAATTATAATAACGCATCGAAATATTCTTATTATTATGGTGAAAGATATGATTATAATGAAGAATTTTATTCTCAAACAAATTATTCTTATGACCAAAGTAACTTTAATAGAGAATTTTATAGAGGGACCAGTGTTGTCAATGCTCAAATCTAATATTTTTGTATAAAGTTTTAATAAACAGAATAGGTCTAGTCAATAAAGTACTGTATTTAAAACAAAGAAAAATGTACAAACTAGTTAGTGACAATAATTAGCTTTACAAAAGACCAAAAATGTATTTCTAGTCATATTGAGATGTAAACAATATATTTTTATATTTTGGATTAAGCTGTTGTTTTTCTAATGCAAAGAAATATCTTAAATGAGAATAAAGTATAACAATAATATTAGTACGTAAGTATAATTGTATTCATTATTATAAACATCGTAGGCAGGTAATTAAATTTGCTGTCAAAAAGTTGAACCGAAAGGAATCTAAGCACCCAGTAGTAAACAGAAAGCGAATTCGCACTTGATTTAGTGCATTGTATTAATACAAGGAGCAATGAATATAAATCAAATTGGAACAATGTAGAATAAAGAGCGAAAAGTTGTGAATGCACCCCTGCGTGTACGCATTGTTTTCCCGTCCAAAAACCAAACGTCATCCGATTTTCAACCTAATTCCTATTACTTTAAAATCCAATTTTGATTAAGTACTATAACACCCTTCGCTACAGTAAATCCAACCTTATTCCATTATTTTAAATATCGGTTTTGAATGAGTATCCCGAGTAAATCAAAATGAGGGCAGTGGGCACCCGTTTGGGTCGAATTACTCTGTATGTTTGCTCTGGAAATTCGTTATGGCCTATTCTATTCCTACTTTCTACGATTCAATAGAGATATTAAATGAATCGTTTATTTGACACGAAATATTGTGGATTATAAATTGTCGAGTGATGTATTTGATGCTTAACGGTTTGACTCCTTTGAATCTTTGTCTATATGGTTAAAATAAAAACAGCCTCCGTGGTCCAGTGGTCGTGGGTTCGATTCCCGTTTTGGAACGACAAAAAATGTTGTTTCCAAGTTTGGTTAGGACAATGCAGGCTGATCACCTGATTGTCTGACAAGAAAGATGATCCATGCGTCGGATGGGCATGTAAAAGTCGATCCTGCGCCTGATCCCTCGCCAGTCATGTCGTTCATATTGTCAGTAGAAGGAATAATTTTTTGGTGTTGCATTTTTTCTCAAATTGTTAATAAATAAAATTTTGGAGTACTTGATTAAAAAATATTTAAATTTCTTAAGATATATATGACATGATCATATTATGTATTTTATTCTGATTATGCAGTAATTTTTTTTTTAAATATTGAAAAAAAACATTATTTGGAATAAAATTAGGTCTAATTTTATTCCAAATAATGTTTTTTTGCCTTTTAATGATGGTTACGACTTCTAAAAACCCCCGTGTTTTGTCGATAGTATAAAATCTATTATCTGCTGTTAAAATCTCATAACCACGAGACGGCACACAGTGCGTAGTATATTCGCTGCCTGTGATGCCCCTTAGAATTACTTTCGTGATCATTTTAGAGGTACTTTCAGTATTTAAACTAATTAATATATTTTTAATAGCTTGACATAATATCATCAAAACTGTTGAAAGTACGTATGTAATAAAACGTAGGTACTTTTTAAAACCTTGGTTCCTTGACAGTATTTTTACCGATTAAAAAGTATTTCTTAATTTCAAAAGGAAGTTATCACTTCTAAGTTCTACTATATTATGTTTCTTTTAATTGCATTTATCTGGTGCACCCTATGTTTTCGCGACAATGCATCGGCTTCTGATCCCTACAAATTGGCAGGAATTTCTGCCATACTTTATCCGCGTCACTCCGTTCCCTAAAACCACTAATCCCGGACATTCTGTCGAATTTCCCGCTCCCCTTATGGTGAGTTAATGGTATTCCATAGAAATCATTTAAAATATTGATTTATGACAGTTGAGAATCATTTCGATTTTATGGTTTTATCCTTCAAGTTTCAACCAATATAAAAGTACCTACCTAACGTTCATTTAAATTTAAAAATCGCGTTAGTAAATCATGCATGTGATTTCTTTTAAAATGTAAAGTTATATAATTATTATAAATCTATAATTTAACAGTGAAATCTTTGCGATTTGTTTTAGGCCATATACACTAAACGGTTCTACATTTAACAATTATGTAATAGTTCGACGCCTCCGTGGTCCAGTAGTTTAGAGTTTGGCTCTCAACTCCTGAGGTCGTGGGTTCGATCCCCACGCTGGAAGAATAAAAGATGCTGTTTCATCATCATTCATGTCTGGTGAGGACAAAACAAGCTGTTAGCTGATCATCTGATTGTCTGACAAGAAAGATGTTCCATGACGTGTCGGACGGGCATGTATAAAGTCAGTCCTGTGCCTGATCACCTGATCCGTCCCACTGGGTTACGAGAGTAAAGGCAGAAAGAGTTATGTTATGTATTGCGCACACATTTGGGCACTATCAATTAACTCCTCCGTAGCTTGTATAGTTTCAATGAAACCAGCCACCGTCCCCGAAATCGGCGTGGGAGGTATTATTGTTATTTATTTAGTACTCACCTATCACTAGTAGGCCACGCCACAGTTAGATAAGAGTTGGCGCCCACAACATGCGTACATGTTACATTGTGTGCTGTCTATGAAGAATCATGATCTTATACTTAAAACGAGATAATCTTGTTTATAATATATAATCGGTTTCTCGAAAACGCCTGCAAGTATTACCATGAAATTAAATATGCAGGGAGTTTTGAGAAAGGAAAATTGATGTAGCTAGGATGTTATCCCTTGGAAACTGCAGATTTTTAGGCTAAATCATATGCTTTTTCTTTCGTCGTACGACAATATATCAATAATTTCGACTCTATTATGTCAGTATGATTGGCAGTTTGGTATGCGTATGAATAATTTTTGCTTTGTTCGAAAATTCGGATTGTGGTGGGATTTTGTCTGACCGGGATTAAAAATTTCTCAATAAATATTTTGTGTGATTCTTTTTATTTGTCTATACTTATTAGAACTCCAAGCAAAGCTCGGTTACCCAGGTACTGCTTAAAATCCTAGATAGCACAGAACGTAAAATTTATACATGTTGTAGGCGTCAACTCTTATATAAAGGCCTATAGTAGTAGCAAGCTACTACTGATGGGTATACACTACTTGTTTTAAACGTGTGATAGTAATTCATTATAATCTTTAGATGTTGCAGGCAGCAAATAGTGCTTTAAACACACTTAAAAAACTAACAACTGTTCAAATACAGACGACTCGTAATTCGACCCTTGTCTTTTATGACCACAACCATGTTTACCATGTCCGTCGCCTTGGGCTAATTGCTGCTGGTTGCCCCAGGCCCTTTCATTGTTTGTACGAGCTAAGCTAATATCATTGTTTGTATTACTTTTTTAAATGGATTGAGATGTAGGGGTAGGGTGATCATACTGTCCTTTATTTGTTGAATTTTAATAAACACGATTTTTATTTGTTGTTTTAAAATGTTGGTGTTCATATAAATTTATAACGTTGGTTATATACTCGGATGGGGCATTATTGACCTAAATCCATATGGCCAGCGGACTTACAACTGGTAGGTAGGTAAGGAAAGAAACACCTACTACCTACAACCTACACCTAAAACCTACACTTTCAACTTACACTATACCATTACAATCTACACCTATATATCAACCTACATTTACAACCTACATCTACTACCTACACCTACAACCTGCACTTACAATGTACATCTACAACCTACATATACAAACCACACCTCAACCTTACACCTAGAATCTATACCTACCACCTACACCTACTATCTACAACCTACATCTACACCTACTTCCTACAACCTACACCTACTATCTACACCTACTACCAACACCTACACATTATTGAAGTTTCAGTAGGTATGCCTATTATTTTCTAGTAATAAACTAAGAGAATAATGTAGCATTTTATAAAGAAAAAAATACGTAGTTTCCCAGGGATACCTACCTAGATGATAGAGGTATACCTACCAGGGAACCTGGCTAGATTGATTTTTCTCCCCCAAAACTATCTGCATATTAAATTTCATGGCAATACTTGTAGCCGTTTTCGAGAAACCGATTATATATATACAAGTCTCGTTTAAAGTATAAGGATGTGTCATTCTTTTTATAAGCGTTATCGTATTTTTTTTTAATAATTGCATAACATGTCTCCTAAACAACGCTATCCCATTTATACTCGTATAGTAGCTTTTAGATTTCATTAGATCGATATATTTAACAAGCCTCAGATCAGCATCAGGTGGTGTGATCCTAGTGCAAATAGCGTCTCATAAATAAATGATCGAGGGGCCTCGGGAGGGGCGAGGGGGGAGGGGGGATATTTGCCCAAAATGTTTGTATAAAGCCAACAGCGATTTGGTTGTTTATTTTTCATTTGAATTAATACATTTTTCATACACAATATTGTTTGGTGAAAGTAAAAGTATTTGGTTATGGTTGAAATTAAGGCTAATTTATATTATTATAGGCACTGCGGACGCTTAGTAGTAGACTGTAGTAAGTAAGAGATCTTATTTGTTAACTAATACCTAAATTACGGGCGCCGACAGACCAGCACACCTCAAAATGGCCACATTACGGCCTACATACTCAAACGGTCCGTTTCAATAAAACCATTAACTACTTGTTAGAAACGTCAAATTTGTATCGCAAAAAACCGTCAAAATATTATTGAATGCCGACGATTTTTACTGATAGTTATAGATAGATAAGTTATTGGAACGGGCCGTAATTGAATAATAAAACATCAAGTTTTGAAGAAGTTGCTCTTACAGTAACTTCTTACAATTCTATTAAGAGAATCAATAATAACAATCAATATATTTCAATAGTAATTTTCAATAGAAGTTACGGTAATTGTCAGTTCCCATTGAAACGTGACGATACGCGACGCGTCTTCATTGGCTCAAACAGAAATCCCGCGAAACGCATATTTTTCTGCGATAAAAAGTAGCTTAAGCGTTAATCTTAATCCCGAGTCTAAACTACTACCAAATTTCGTTAAAATCCGTTCGGTGGTTATTGCGTGAAAGAGTAACATCGTAATATATAAACTTTTGCGTTTTAAATAATTTGCGCTTTTGCCCGCGGCTCCGCCCGCGTAAACACATCGTATCGTATCCCACGGGAACACTGCACTTTTTCCCGATGGGAACCGTACTTTTTGCGGCGATAAAAAGTACCCTATTTATTGATTCTGAGCCTAAACTACTACGATGCCGAATTTCATCGAAATCCGTCCAGTAGTTTTTTTGTGAAAGAGTAACAAACATCCATCCATCCATCCATAATGAAGTTTTTGAAGGTACTCACAACATACATGTAACATTTGCTCTCCTGTGCCCATATTATTTGTTACAACATTTGGTACACTTCACCCCCACTTGAGGCTGATTGAAAACCGGGCGGGCATTGTATGTTTGTTTGTGGAGATAATAAACTGATATTATTGGAGTCGAGCACACATCTGCGCAATGGCAGGTTAGCAAGCCATAGTGGATGTAGAGCAAAGTAAAAAAAATATTGAAAATAGCCTAAAGCACATAGAGGTTAATTTATAGCGAAGCGAAATTCTTAAAATTTTAAAAACAAATTTACTTATTCCTTCTGACATAAAAATTATAATTCGCATGAATTCGCACGTCTGTGCATGACCAATGTTTCTTTTTTAACCCCCGCCACAAAAACTAAAAAATAAATAAAAAAAATATATTTTAGTGGAACTACAGTGGAACTTCGGCCGCTTGAGCGAGCACTACCACCTAGCTCGGTTGGGGATCTCCCTTTAGGGCTGCCACTATACCCACACCACTAAGAGCGAATTTTGCGACAGGATCTAAGGAGCATGGAGGGCTCTCGAAAAAATTGAGTTAATTATGAGTACATTCTGCTAACAAATAATCTTGTGACAGAGCAATTAAAATCTCTCCGAAGTTTAAAATAAGTCCTAGGCTTTTTGTATCTCTAAGTTGGGAAAAATATAGTTAATACGTGTCATTTAGAATCGTAAAATCTTTACCTATATGAAGTAAAACAAGATTTCATATTTTTTCAGTTTGGCAAACGAGTTTGAAGTAGAATAGTAGGATGCACATCGCACATTGGACATATTAACAGTTGGCTGGGTGTAGTTTACAAAACAAAAATGCGTTTGTGATATTTTGTTGTCGACACGTGCACCAATTAAGCTTTATATTATCAAATAAAAAAAACAATTAATTAGATAATACGCGGATCATTTGGCGAAGACACGCGACAGTCACGTGACTCGCGCGTGCCGGTCACACTTGCACACTTCACGTGTAAACCACACTTGTGACGTCACGTGATTGCACACTGTCACAAACTTCAGTTGGATAATAGAGATTGTGATTTTTAGCTTGTAGAGTTCGAAGATAGAGTAGGAAAACGCAACTGTTGTTTGTTATTATAAAGTAGCTGTTTAATACTACTCTACCATCTTAATTTCATATACTTAAATATATAAATAAAAATAAAATTTATTTAACATATACATATACACATACATACACTATATACATAACAAGCTGCACAGCTTGTTTTGTATATAGTGTAAATACACTATCCATCTTAATATTAATATGGATAGAGGATGAAAGCGTTAAGGTAAAATAAAAGTTGTAAATGTAACTATAAAAATTATATGCAACTTAAAAGTAGGAGCGCAATTTGATTTGAACCTATTTAGAAACATACGTATTAAATTGTTAGTAACATAGACGGGTATACCAAATAAATGTAAAATTCTAATGAAAAGTCTGTTACATATTTCTAGAAAAGCTAAAGCTAAACAAATTAACTAGGTTTAAAAAATAAAACGCCATAATTATTTAATTTTATTCACACGGCTTAGTAAAACTACTTACACAAAAAGTCCCAACTGCAGTCTAAACTCTAAAAATCACATTTACACGCACATTTTTGAACGTTTGGTTCTAAATTAGTCAGATCCGTCCGCAGTCTAAAACGTAGAAAAAACAAATCGATGTTTATCCTCCAAAACTCCATTCATACTAATTAATTTCATAGAAATACTTGCAACCGTTTCCGAGATTACGATTAGTATACAATATTAGCTCGGTTAAAGTACAAGATAATATAACGAAACCGAACCGCGGTTGGGACTTCATTTAAAACCTCGGATCTATGCGGATCGAACTGTGGTTCGTGTGGTGGATCGAACGAAGCTAATTACGACTTAAAATGCGCCACGGTTTGGACTACCGGCGTTTTACATAATACGCCAAAATATGTCATAGCGAACGGTTCAAACTATGGAAAATTCACCGTCATCGACATGTCACATCGGACTGTCGGCCCCGCGCATTTACACGATCGATTCAGAGCGCGGGTTGAAACGGCGAGTGCTATTTCCCGCGGTCAGAACTATACGTGTCACGGGCGCTATTATATGTCAATATTCGTGCGAATGTTAATAATCCGTTAAATAGCTCTTGAGTGCCAGAGTGCCAGAGTGTTGGTGACACGCGCTGGTTGAAGTGGGATGACACCATTATTAGACCACTTCCACTTCATGATAATCACTGGTGTGAACTTTTTATGATTTTTATACTGTGAAGTGTGAGAATGTTTGTGATAGAAGTGATAGTTTAATTGTGTTAGAAGAGAGGATATTACAGGGAGATTAGATTTTATTCACGTTTGAAATCGCCCTTTTTAGTGTGGGAAAATTAATTACAAATAACTATTTATGTTTTGTAATACGGTTATATAAATAAATAATTACATAGGTGTATCTATAAATATGGAGGTGGTAGCAGAAATTTTTATATGATTTCATCGTCTGGCAGATGAAATCATATAAAAAAAAATTCTTTCTTATAATATAATTAATATTAGAGTAATAAGTAAAATGATCCATTTAATCAATTTCTTATTTCTGACATTAATTAATTGCTGCAATAGCAAATAGGAGCTTGTGAAACAATGTTTATTATAATAAGTGTCATCATAACCCGTAATCGACGTAATATCGTTTATGTCACTTATTTAATTAACATTTTTTCGCTCGCGCGATTGCCACGTGTGTGAATATGACACCGTGCGGACCGAAACAGTATTATGCTCACAAATAGTTACGAGAATTGGGATTTAGGTCCATTTGATTGTATGCAAATTGCAAAAGATCTGCCGCCTCGTTCCCGCGCCGCTCGCCGCGGAGTTCGAGGTAGCAGCCTCAGGTTCAATGCCACGCACATAGCGAACTAACATGAATGGAACAATGTTAATTTAACTTAAATACAAAATTACCACGCTTGCCAATATCTATGGAAATATTGTGATCGTAGCTAGCGTGAAATAAGCTGTATTGGCGATTAGTCACGCTGCCTGACATGGCGGCTGTTAGGTGGTTGTGTCTTAATTTGATGCTTGTTATAATACAATTAGGAGTTTTAGGACGTAGGGGAAATGTTTACTATGTTAATTGGTTATCGAGCTCTGACATCTGCAATAGGTACTAGGCAAAAAATAATACGTATGTCACTAGTCACGACGCGACGGCTTAAAATAAGTAAGTACGTCAACAGTAAACCTTGTCAAGAAATTTCTATAGAATTACTTTTCATTTTGCTTGCTACAGATATTTTCAGATATTTAATATTAATTTGGATTTGGCATAATATTAATTTGGCACGCCCAGTGGTTAGGACTTACAACCCAATATAAAATTTTAGTTCTGAACTTTTGGAACAAACAACTGTTGTTTCATATTGAACCCGGGTATTTTGACCAAATAATATTTCTGTGTGTACAATAATTTGACCGATTGCCGCGGTGTCAAACCGTTTACCCCCATGCATCTGTCGCTGCCGCTCGCTGCACTACAATGAGGTGCATTCATGCGATTTTTTTATCAAAAAAAAAAACCATTTCCAAAAAACACGGCTTTAGGTAAAAATGGGTGTCGGATCTAAGTACAGAGATTAATATTTTACACACCACTTATTATTACTTTTCACACTTTTTATAATATGTACATTATATCTAACAAAGATAATGGACTGTTGTGTTGGATAAATGACATGACTGAATGGATAATTCATAATTTTTATTCTTTAATAATAAGTACCTGGGAAACCGAATTTTGCTCGGAATTTTAGTAGAACGATAAAATAATTTAAAATTAAAAAAAAAAAACAAAAATTAAAGTAACATCAGAATTGTCAAGCACTGATGATGATGAATTATAGCTAAGAACTCTTTAGATCATGTCAGCTTGCAAACAAAAAAAAACTAAAACAATATCAACCGATATTTGTGCGTTGTTGTTTCATGAGTTTGGGAGCTACGAATTGCCATACACACAAACAGACAAACACGAAAAATTATAACACCCCTCGTTTGCGTCGGGGGTTAAAAAGAAATAAAAAGAATCACAAAAATATCCGCCTAAACGGGATTCAAACACGTTACCCGAGACACCAATTTTCCAAAAACGCAAAAATACCATCGCTAACCAAGCCGCCAATTGGATTTCAGAAATCGAAATCACTCATCTTATACTTTAAACGAGACAATCTTGTATATCATAAAAACGCCTGCAAGTATTTTCCATGAAATTTACTATGCAGTTTTGGGGGAGATTTTTTATTTATTATATACTTTATGCACAAATTTAGTACAAAGGCGGTGCTAATGCCTTGTGGAATTTTCTACCAGCCAACCTTAGGGTGATGCAGACAGGGTGAAGTAGATGAAAAATGATTCGTTATCCATGACTTAGAAATTAAAGTAACTAGACATCGAAGATTCTGCATAAAAAGTTTGATGCCTTTATTCTGCTAGGAATTTATTAATTTTATTGTATGGTATGTTATTAATTGTACTGTAGGTTCTTGGTGGAAATTCATGTTTCACAGTAATAACACACAGGACTTCTTGCACTATTTCCACTTTAATAAGTATTTTACATTAATTTTAATATATTACACGACCGGTTTCGACACCTGATGATGACTTTGTCGAAACCGGTCGTGTAATATATTAAAATTAATGTAAAATACTTATTAAAGTGGAAATAGTGCAAGAAGTCCTGTGTGTTATTACTTTATTGTATGGATTATAGGAAAATAAAATTTAATATAACATGGATTATAACCAAATGAAACAAAATTCACCTAATAGAACCAATAAATTTAGTGCAGAACTGTACAAACAGTGAATATGGGCAATAAAGTAAACCGCTTTTGTTCGCGTCTGTACACGGGCACCTGGCGCTATTGTGCGCCCCTGTACTTCTCAGCCACCCTCAAGATTTAATTATTATCCCGTATAACGTTTACTGCTACTATATTATTATTCGTCTGAAATCATTTGCAAGTTTTTTTTTTGTATTTAATAATATATTTTGATGTAAATTATACTGACTTCGTTCGGGTTCAATATAAAAAATATTTAAAACGAAGATGTGAAAACAACTCTATTAGAATAACATTGCAAAAGAAGTTTCAGATATGACTATCGCAGATCGAAGCCAAAATCAATAATTATATTACTTGCCCGCGGCTCCGCCGGCGTAAAAACAGTATCCCAAAGGAACACTATATTTTTCGGAATAAAAAGTAGCCTATGTCTTAATCCAGAGCTCAAACTACTACCATATTACACCAAAGTCCGTTCAGTAGTTTTTTCGCGAAAGAGTAACAAACATCCATCCATCCATCCTAACAAACTTTCACATTTATAATAACAGTAGTATATGAATTCAAGTTCGCAGACTCACCCGACGCTGCGCTGTAAAAATAATCCTAGGTTCACCATTTACAACAAGTCCGAAGTAATGGGTACGTAGGGGCTCTTGCAATATTTTACTCGTGAAGTCAAGAATAGTTGTAAAAAAATCCAGCAAAATATGGTACCCAAAACCGTTGGGCGTCCCCAGAATTGATCATGAATATCAAACGCGCATCGCATTAGCAGTTATCTGATCCGGATTAAGCCGGTAAAAAGCGGTCATTATTCCGCCTCCCCGGGCCCAATGGGATTTTTTATTTTGCCCACACCTCCGGGCATTGTGCCTGGCTCGTGAACACAAAAGGTGGGCATTAGGTCAGAATACCCCGTGTTTTTAAAGTCGGATAATACAACTGACGTAACCAATAGTAGCCTGCACTAGAAATTAATATTACCCAAGTTGAAAAATATCACTTAGTTGGGTTTGAGTTTAACGCGGTTGCAACGCACATAAAAACTGAATGCTCATGAATTTTAGGGCAATAAAGTAATTTATTTTACAGAATATTTATAACTATAAAACTTTACAATAATTTATTAAATCAATTGAAACCTATTAGTTATTCGAGAGTGTCACTTTTTTATTTAATAACTTGGAAATAATATAATAATTAATAGTATTTATAATATTATTCCCAAGTTAAACACTTATATTTACGTTATACTTACATTTGGGACATTTACGGTAGAAATGTGGACTCTCCTTTTCGAGTGTATCCCAAATTTTGTCATTCACAAAAATGTTTTTAAAATATCATCCAGCTTAAGACCTGACAAATTGTGACGAAGGGTAGATGTGTGATAGCAGATGGGACAGCAGATACTATCGTAATTATCTTTAATACGACCTGATAACATCACTGAAGAGGGTGACATATTACTGGTATTTTACTTACATTTTCAATAAAACTTTCGTGTTTACTTGAAAGGTTTGAATATCGGGATAATGTAAAGATTTAAAAAAAATTACAACGATAGAAGAGCAGACGGATCGCCTGATAGTAAACGGTATGTGACGGTTATCGTCACTTGAGGACATCTGTAACACCAGAAGAGATAGGTAATGCGTTACCGCCTACCGGTCTTTTAGCCTCTCTACGGTCTACCTTCTTGGGTCATAGGTACGGTACCTATGACCCAAGAAGCCGAAACACAACGTAAGCTTAATTTCACGCCGGTTTTCTGTGAGGCAGTCATACCTAAAAAAACTTACATGTTGTACAACTAGCTGCATTGCTGTATTATATTAAAGAGAGATATACAATACATGCCAATTTCTATGGTTCCACACAACACAAAGTGTAAAACGGAACCCTATTACTAAGACTCCGCTATCTGACCGTCTGTCACCAGGCTGTATCTCATGAACTGCGATAGTTAGACAGTTGAATTTTCACAAATAATTTCTGTTGCCGCTATAAGAACACATACAAAAAAACTTAATTAAATAAATATTTATATTGGTCCCCACTTCCCATACAACAAACGTCAATTTTTAGCCGTTTTGTATGGAACCCTTCGTGCGCAACTCCGACCCGCACTTGGTCGGTTTTAGGTTTTAGGCGCTCATTCAGACTTTATATTCCACTATTATTTTTATAATTAACAGCTTCACGGCTAACCACTCGCAATGTTTATCTTGTAAACATGCTTTCAAATGCAAAACAGTGTGTAGTTTGAATATTTAATTGCGTGACATTGTGTAGCACGCTGCGTGTCATGGTTTCGTCACGGCGCGTCATGGTGTGTCATAGTGTCACGTCACATAAATAAATAAGAATTATTTATTTAAGTGACGTAATTATTTACTGATTAAATAAGTGTCCATGTTCTGCGTAAGAAAATGCCCTCAAAAATGCCTTATTAAACAAAATAGCAACAATATTACACCAGTTTTAAGGGTTATTTTTCGTCAACGGACTTAATAAGGACCACTTTCATAGAAACTCCAAGGTAAGCTAACCTAACCTAAACGGACTGTAACGAAGTCTTATTTTTTTGTATATGAATTTATGTACATTATTTATTTGATATTTTTTCCTATAATACCTATACGATTTCCATTATTTTGTGGTTGAAATAAAAAAAAAAGTGTGTGTGTCAGCTCCGACGCACGACTGGAGTTTTGCGTTCTCTAAAAAGTAAAATTTCGTGTGCAATCCAAAGCGAGCGACGCATCTTTGGCTAACATCGTGTGTCACCGTGCCGTGTGACCGTGTGACATCGTGAGTTCGATTCTACCATGGATTTTCATATCCCGGACTTATATTATAAGAAAATCGTTTCTTATGGAGTAAACTCAAAAAATAGAAACTAAACGTTGAAGTTTTTTAAAACAGCTACAGATTACATGGCTAAAAGTTTTGTACGAGAAATCTCAATTATTATTTAAAAAAACCGGCCAAGTGCGAGTCGGAACATTATCCATAGAAATGTATTGATGTCGAGCAAAAATAGTGAAAAAATCAAGTTTGTTGTTTTGTGGAATTTCTAAATATTTATTTTATTGTATTTTTTTAAATCTATATCTTATATATATAAAAAAGAAAGTCGTATTAGTTACACTATTTATAACTCAAGAACGGCTGAACAGATTTGGCTGAAAATTATTGGGAAGGTAGCTAAGAACCAGGAGACGGACATAGGATACTTAGCTAAGTCTCGATAATCTCAAAAACTACTGAAAGGATTTTCATGCATTTACCGACAGAGTGGTTCCTTAAGAAGGTTTAGGTCGTTAATAATTTGTTAATGTTTTGTGGAAATTGTTTGATTTATGACGATAGAAGGTGTCGGAAAAATCAAGCCGGGTACTTCTATCGGAAACGCTGCCTAACGTAACCCTTTGGAAATAAATAACAAAACAACGTATGGTGGGATTGTTTCTCTTTTATAGGTCTACAAAAAGTCCACGATGGCATTAATATGCCTATCTTTTGAGGATAGGTTACTATACCCATTCTAAATTTAAAAAAATGATCAGTTATAATGTGGTATTTTCAGAAGCTATTTAGACGGATACAATTTAACTATCCTTATCTAGGAGATTATATCTAGGAGATACCTTAAAATCAAAAGTTCTTGTGAAAATTGATTATAAAATTATATATTTTTACTCTGTGCTACTTACTATATTGCAGGTATATTTGCTAAATAAGTTTTTTGCCACGAACACTCTCTCAAGGGGGCGAAGCTGCGGGCAAATGCTAGTACAATATAAAATTATACAGTTATTCAATATTCAGTGAATATTTCAAACGTCTACTGTTGCTCTTATTGATATCGGTGCAAAAATCGGCAAAAAAACAAGTTTCTTGTAACTTGTATAGGATGGATGATTTTTGTAGAATAAATCTGTAAGTCCCTTAAATATTTATTTTACTCTGTTTTTAGTATTTGTTGTTATAGCTAGGTTAAAGCGGCAACAGAGATTACATCATCCGTGAAAATAGTAATTGTCTACCTATCACGGTTCACGAGATACGGCCTGGTGACAGACAGACGGATAGACGGACAGCGAAGTATCACTAATAGGGTCCCGTTTTTACCCTTTGGATATAGATACTTGAAAAGGAATTATTTAATTAAAATTGTTTAACTGCCAGTGGTAAGTAAATATTTGTTATAATAAAGAACAACGATACTTTGTTTTTATTGCGCTTAGCGCCATATGAACCTTACCCTCCTAGAAATAATGAAAATCTAATATTATTGTAATTTTACATTTGTTTTATTTCCATATAAATATTAGGTTCATTTTTATCCATACAAGCTGGCACATTAACAGTGACTTTTTATTCATCAATCTCGGAGCATCTCGTGCGTCCATCGGAATTGTTTCGTCACAAGTAAAGGTGTTAGGCGTTAGCGCATTGGGCGCAAATTATTACTGTTTTGTTTTAGTACTTTATTCTAAAAATAAATTATATGTATTATAGATAAGCAATCTTCGTAAGGGAAGCCGGCTTGTATGGACGCCTAGTCTGTGCTATCTGCTTAATTAAAATAAATAAGGAAGTTTTTTATAAATTCCATGAGTTGCTAAGATGATCTGTACAGTTTTCCAAAATAAAATGAGAAAAGTAAATACAAACAATGCAAACTAACTTGCATTGACTACGCAGGGTGTGGTCCCTATCGAGCCCCAACTAGGGACCAGCTATTGTCCTCTAATAGTTGGCTGTGGGGTTCCTCACCCCTCGCAAGGTCCTACTCCTAACTACACGTACCTACTTGCCACCCCAAACATACAAACCGCGCGCTAAAGAGATTTCGCGTTCGCATTATCTTTACTTGATCTCTAGCTATAGACTGATAACAAAATATACTATTGTATATTAACGTTAATAAATATAATAATATCTATTAAATAATAATAATAATATATTAATATCTATGGACGCTTTTACACCACGTCAATCTGGTGCCGTGGTAAGTTGTCGAAGAACTCGTGATACCAGACAACGGAAATATCAATTAATACTTTTTATACTATACGTCGATGAGGTCGTCAATGTAGTTTACAATATTAACTAATATTATGTCAAAATGGCAATTTAATGTTGTGATTACGTGGGTACAGAGAAAGAGCTTTCATAGAACGGTCCAATACGTTCCAAATTTAAAAATATCCCTTCAACGGCACACATATTTTCCACACAATCGTGGACACACCGTATACTTGAGGTAGTGCAATCAAATCGAAAGCTAACTGTATGTGTATGTAGCTGTTTATCTGTTCCTTTATCTTCAATCGGTGTTATAGGGCCACTAATGACGGCCTTATCTACCGGCAGTGGATTTGCAGGTTTTACGATTGGTAAGGCGCTTAAGGGCCATGCTGACCATCCAGCCTGCAAATCTAATGCCGCGGCCTAGGAGCGGACATTACAAATGACTGACACTAATGAAACTAATGACGGCCGTAAGTACTGGCGCTGGATTTGCAGACTGGACGGTCAGTACTTTACTTTGATGGTTAATGTGAACACAGCTTAAGCATATTTATTTGTTGAATAATAAAGTAGTTAGGTATAAAAAGTAGATAATGTCAATGTACTACATTGACAGATGTCACATGCAAATCCTATTTAGTTAGATTATTTTAGTTAGCCTTAAGGCTATATATAGTGTAGACGTATCTGTGTTAAGCATCTCTCATGTGTAATACGTATCTGTGTTAAGCATATTCCTGATATGCACCAATAAAGAAGAATATCACAGTTGTTGCTGTATCATTATTATCACCACTCAAACATAAGAAAGATCTGTGAGAACCGAGACGTCGCAGTCCACAACATCAACATCTAAAGGCGAATATATTATACAAAGCATAGGTTAGTGCTCCATAAAAATTGATCTTGTTTGTTTTCATAAAAATTTTCGGATATTAGCTAGGTAGGCATGCACACACCTTTAAACCTACTCACTTCCAAAGCGTTGAAATCTGAACATGTGCATACGATATTTTTCAAAAAGTAGTTTCGTATAATATTACAGTAAGGGCTGTCCTTAAGCGGTCTTACGGTCCAGCCCAATTAGTGTCAATAATTTATAAATAAGACTTCGCTGTCCGTCTGTCTGGCACCAGGCTGTATTTCATGAACCGTGATAGCTAGACAGTTGAGATTTCTACAGATGATGTGTTTCTGTTGCCGCTATAATAGCAAATCGCGAACCCTTCGTGCGTACAGCGCAAGTCCGATTCGCACTTGGCCGGCTTTATTTTTGCCATAGGCTGCTAGATTTGCAGGCTGGACCAAGATATACCAAAGATGGCCCTTTATAATCGTTATTATAAACAATAAAAACTTTTTTATAGCTGGCAGTTTACATTTTTTTATTTCATTTTAAATAAATCCTATTTGACATCATATTTTGAGCTGCTTTCTAAGGGTGGCTTGTGTGCAATTTTTTTTTTTTCAAAATTTTTGTGTAATGTAATATATTTTGTTAATCTAAATATATATTTTTATTTATTTTTCGGGGTTTGCAATCAAAATTACGTGTATATATCATCAAATTTATATCATCTTACAATGGTAGGTGAAAAGTCTTTGTATATATTTTTCATCATTGTTTTGCTTTGAGCGTTACTGCGAGTACCTAAATTATTCTATTTTACAAGTTTACAAGAACATATTTCACGAGAAAAGTCATCATTTTTTATATTTAAGTACCTGCGATCTACATAACGCGGGGTATGCGGTAGGAGTATGTGGTAGGGTCTGGTCATCCGTGTAAATCCCCCATTACTCTTTAAAATTAAGACAAGGACTGAGACAGATTATGACTACATACAATTAAACGACATCCGCGTCTTCGCATTACGTAGTCGTTTTTTGTCTTAGTTCGAATTTTTAACCCCCGACGCAAAAAGATGGGTTTATAAGTTTGACGTATCTTTCTGTCTATCTGTCTGTGTGTCTGTCCGTGGCATCGTTGCTCCCAAACGGATGAACCGATTTTGATCTTGTTTATTTTGTTTGAAAGCTAACATGATCCAAAGTGTTCTTAGCTATAATTCATCATCATCAGCTCGCTCACTGCTTGACAATTCGGGGGTTACTGAAAAAAAAATGTTTATTTAAACGAGTATACCTACGGACAGCAAACTACTTTCTTAATGTCCCCCGGGAAATGTCGTTTTTCTATGGCTATGACTGACCGTTCGTCAGTCTGAAATTGAAAAACATACATTAAGAACGTAGTTAAACACATCAGTTGTTTAACGCTCGTTAAAAATGCTCTCGTGCATACGAGGCCCTAATACATGTTACCTAACTTGCAGAGGGAGTGCATATCAGTCCACGTGGGTCAAGCGGGTGTCCAGATGGGCGTCTCCTGCTGGCAGCTGTACTGCCTGGAGCACGGCATCCAGCCCGACGGCACCCTGCCCGACTCCAGTGACCTGGCCGCTACTGACTCCTGCTTCAACACTTTCTTCTCTGAGGCGGATCGAGGCAAGATGGTGCCAAGGGTCATCATGGTGGACTTGGAGCCTACAGTTATAGGTAATGCCTGCAACACGGCATCTAGCCGGACTGCATCCTGCCCGACTCCGGTGACCTGGCCGTCCCACTGGCTCCTGTTTCAACGCCGTCTTATCTGAGGCTGATAGAGGCAAGATGGTCATCATGGAGGACTTGGGAGTCTACGATTATAGGTGGGGTGGAACTTGTACAATTTACGCTCACGCAGCCGCTGCGGTTGAGATTATCGCCCGCAAACGTGACGGGCGAAGATCGCAGGAGGCACGGTTGCAAAAAGGCAAATACATATTTACAATAGAATTTCTGAATTTCGCCCGCAAGCCGAACGTTTAACGCTCGGGCGCAACCCGCAGAGGCTCCGAACAACCGGACCTGGGAACAACCGCGGACACCGTGGGTGTAAAACGCGCCGTGAGTTCTTAGCCTAAGACATTCGTGTGAATCCCCCATTAATTGCGTTTTAGTATATGCATAAATTTATTTACATTCATGTTATGATAATAATATAAAATTATTAAATACACAGGATTGAGAATTTAACAAGTGCATAATTAGATTTTATTGTATTACAAAGGTTTATAAAATAGGGGAGATGACTACATCTAAAATATTTCTTTTCTTTAATATACTCATAAATATTGCGGCATTACTACTTGGTAAATGTATGTATGTATGATATAATATGTAAAAAGTACAAAAAAGTTTTTTTTTGTCAAATTAGTAAACAAATTTACATCATTAGTTTACTTACATCATATACAAAAACATTCATTATGGTAAGTATGAACTTAAACGCACAAATATCGGAGATATTTAAAAATATGTTTCTGCGGCCTTATACGTCATACACTTTTACCTAGGTGTGACGTCATAGCTAGGTACGACTCTAGTATGGAGCTTAAGTTTGCGCGAGCTAAATATTATTAATAATAATTTATTTATGTCTGTCTAGAATCTAGATGTTACCCGCGACTTCATGCGCGCAAAAGGAAATACCGCGAAAAGCGCACGTTTTGCCGCAAATAAAAGTAGTTATGTCCTTTCCCTTCGTCTATTCTATATCTGTGCCAAATTTCATCAAAATTAGTCATGAGTTTCGGAGCCTATTCAATGCAAATAAAGAAACAAATCTTTCCTCTTTATTATATTAGTATAGACATGTCATAAAAAGCGATTTGTATTCTTTATTAAGCCATGCTGTCGCCACTCTTATGATATTAATTCTGACTAGGTTACCTCTATTTAATTAGTCCTTCTTAGGAGAATTCTCTTTTCTTTTCTGCCCAGACGAGGTCCGCAACGGCGAGTACCGGCAGCTCTACCACCCAGAGCAGCTCATCTCGTCGAAGGAAGACGCGGCGAACAACTACGCGCGAGGTCACTACTCCACCGGTAAAGAGGTTCTGTCTCCCGTCATGGACAGGATCAGGAAGCTGGCTGATCAGTGTACGGGGCTGCAGGTAAGTGTATGAAGATGATTCCTTCTCTAACTTGAGCAGACGAAGCCCTGATCCGCGGTGAGGCCAGATGCAGCTGATCTCTTCGAAGGAGGAGGCGGTGAACATCTACACGCGCGTACACTACTCCATTGATCAGTGTACTGGGTAGGCTGCTGCTTCGATTTTTTGGTCATTGCAACTTTGTGTTGTCTCCCGCTTTGCTTGGGAACGGAATTTAGAATTCTTCCCTTTCTTCTGATTTATTTCGATGCGGGTCTCAAGACAGATTTAGCATCTCCCTCGGGCACCCCAGAGATATTATCAAAGGGTTTTTGTGATTGGTTGCCGCTGTAGATCGTAGCTCACAGGAGTTGCGGTGGTGGGAAATGGGAATGTGTGGTGGGACAATGTACTGGGCTGCAGGTGAGTGCCCGCACTGCTCCTCTATATTATATTACTCAACAAAAAGCACTGATGCTAGCAGAACAGGCAATATCTTTAGCTCCCTAGCAGTGCTTTTGCACATGATTCTATGCTACTGTTTATTCTATGCTACAAAGAGTAAATGAACAAACATACCCTCTACGCTACAGTTATTAGTAACGTCTTAAAAAATTTCACACTCAAGGGCTTCTTCGTGTTCCACTCGTTGGGCGGCGGCACGGGCTCTGGATTCACGTCGCTTCTGATGGAGATGCTGTCGGAGGAGTTCACCAAGAAGAGCAAGCTCGAGTTCGCCATATACCCCGCGCCGCAGGTAGGTTCTATGTACACTATGAACAAAAAAGTGTTTTGATTTGTCATGTGTAGGAACTTGCACCCGAAGGAAAGAGAAACTTAAGTTCTTGGTAAAGTCTTTTTCTATAATAATCTTTTTAGTTTGTTTAAATAAACAAATAAATAAACATTTATTTGACACAATGAGACATTACACCACAAATAAAACTTACATACAAAAATCATAAAAACAGGACAGAAAAACAGGACAGAAAAACAACTCAAACATAAAATTATGTACCATGAGTAGGAGTAGGTACACAAGAGATACTATTATGGATAGGAAGGTAGTGTAATGCTTATCTGTCAAAAAGGAGACCGCTCAGGCGTATCACTGCGGCGGCGTAACACCACAGTGCCTGGTATTTGCGGTTCCATATTGTTGTCATTTGTGGAGAGGTTTAATACACTCAGCAACAGCAAATAAACAGTTACATATATACATAAACGATTAACGAGATAATGATAATAATAATACATATTATGGGTGACAAAATACAACAGATAACAGTGTGAGTCATTGCTATGGACAATGCAGCGATCATGCCACCCGCGCCCACCGCACTCACCTCACACACCTCACACACCTCACACACCTCACACACCTCACACACCTCACACACCTCCCTAGTGACATAAACTATAGTTAAGTTGCAAGGGTTAATTTAGGAAATATCAAAAGCTTTACAAAAATATACATCGGTATTTACTTAACCTTGGCTATTTAGGTCTGTAAGTTCTGTTAAATTGTGTGTCTATGATATTTGCGTACTGTTATATACTAGTACTGTATAAAATCGTGCCTAGAGTCCTGAGTCAGCCTAGCGTACTGATATATAATCCCTGTAATCGACCCTGACAGTCAGTTCATCTCCAGTCCTCATTAAGACAATTCCTCAGTTTTTGAGATATCCGCGCGCGACGTTTGCCTTTTGCCGGTTAATTTTTATTTAGTATTAAATTAACTTTTCAGTGTAATAAAAGTTGTTTTTTTAAAGTGATTTTCAAAATCTCCCATAGCAAATTGGCGGCCGTATCTAGTGTTCCAGTGTTCCTGCGTGTATCCCAAATTCCAAATTAAGTGGAATTATTAATAATATTCAGTGCTATCCTATGCTAAATTGTGAATAGTTAAATCTATGTGCTAAAATATAAATGCATATATCATAATAAAGTAAAACGTTAAAAAAAAAAAAAAAATTATTGATCCAGTGATAAAGAAAATGGAATAAAATCATCGATAAGCGATCCAGTGATGTTCCTGTTCGTATCCTGCAAGTTTCTGCCAGTCTTAGAAAATAATAACTATTAGGTCCTTACATATGAAATTGGCATTTTGTCGTACTGGCCACTTTGATCTCAAATATATCTTCTTTGGTTAGGAATTCCAATTTCAAATTTATACCGCTATTTACTCATGCATTTGTGTTTCAAAATCCTTAATTCATTTGTTTGTTCCTCTTTTGATTTTTTCTTTGCTCTCTCTGTTTACAAAATGGAAGACTTGAAATATCGTATTATTTTCGAGTACGAGTTCCACCGTGGCACCAGTGCTGCAGAAACGGATCGAAGGATTAATGACTTGTACGGTGGCGGTGTCGCAAAAGAAAACACAGTGCGTTTTTGGTTCCAAAGTTTTCGTTCTGGAAATTTCGACCTGCAGAACAAGCCCCGTGGACAGCCGGAGACCAGAGTTGATAATGAAGAATTGAAGGCTATTGTGGAAGCGGATCCATCGCAAACCACGTCCGAGTTAGCTGCAGGCTGTGGTGTTAGTGATAAAACTGTTTAAATCTACTTGAAGCAAATTGGGAAGGTCAAAAAGCTTGAAAGGTGGGTACCTCATGAATTGAGTGCAGCAAACCGACAAACGCGCGTCGACTGCTGCGGTTACATTACTCAACCGGCACAATAATAAAGGATTTTAAATCGAATCATTACCTGTGATGAAAAGTGGATACTGTACGATAATTAGAAACGCTCATCGCAATGGATGAACCCTGGCGAACCAGCCAAAGCCGGGCAGGCAAGCGAAAATTGACTCAAAAAAAAGTTACTTGTGAGCGTTTGGAGGATTAGTGCCGGTGTCGTTCACTACAGCTTTCTTAAATCTGGCCAGACGGTTACGGTAGATGTCTATTGCCAGTAACTGCAAATCATGACGGAAAAGCTAGCTGCTAAACAACCGAGGTTGGTAATTCGCTCTAGGCCACTTTTGCTTCAGAACAACGCTAGACCACACACTGCACAATAGACGGCTACCAAATTAGAGGAGCATCAATTGGAATGTCTAAGACATCCACCGTACTCCCCGGACCTTGCTCCAACAGATTAGCATTTTTTTTCGAAATTTGGATAACTTCTTGCCAAGGAAAAAATTCTACTCCGATGAGGCAGTCCAAGGCGCCTTTATTGATTCCTGTCCGAATGGTTTTTTTAGTAAAGGAATCAATGAACTACCTATGAGATGGCAAAAGTGCATAGATAGCAATGGATATACCATTATATACTTTGATATAAACATATACTTTGATTAAATAAATATATCATGTTTTTAAAAAAATGACGTTATATTCCTCCTTTACAAAACGCCAATTTCATATGTAATGACCTCATATAATTGTTGTTGGCGACCGCGAGTTAGAATTAGCCAAGAAACATATCGCATTCGCTGTACTGTGGCCTCCTATTACCCCGAAACATTCATTTATAATATTTTAATTTTAATAATTCTCTGGTAAGTAACTATCTAAAAAATGGCTTCACCGCAACCACAACGGCAACCATAATTGTAACCACAAACACAAATCCAAATCGCGAGAGTAAATCTCGATATAGGAATTTTGTTCAAATTCATATACCCCTTTGATGGAACAAGGGAATTTTTTTTTTTTAAATATTAAATGTTAAGTAAATGATAAGATTTTGATATTTACGGTTTTATTACTTGTTCTTTACAGTTTTGAAAGCTCTGCACAAGAGACATTAGTCGATACCTCAATGCATTCTTCTGGGATACATTTTGATCCAATTGGGTCACTCAGAATTATAGATGTAGTATCTTAACGTTGTGATACCCATAGATATTTCCTTTATACAGCCACATATTAAAAACTTGACGGTGTAAGTAGCTCAAAGACGATATGTAAACAAAGTACTCTGTATGCAGATATTGAATGTCAGAACTTACTAGAACCGTTGTCTGTTAGACTAAACGATATAATTCGCGACTTTTCTTCCATTCCATTTCTCATCTACTAGAAATTAGATCTAAAAGATCCGCGTGGTTTGGAGGAATTGGCACAGTATTCAAACACTTATTCGGTACTATGGACGAAGCCGATGATCTTCGTTATAATACAGCTATTCAAATTATTGAACGCGATCAAACTAAATTAAGTCAATTAGTAAAACAAAATTTTGGTCACTACCTCAACCCTTTCATCTTTAAATGGTGTTATAAAGAAAATAAGCGTCAACGAACAACATATAAATATGGTTGTTCAGGCTCTCACCCTTGCTCAACTAAACTTGTCAACTGTGTCTAATAATTTAGTAGTAAAGTCTAACTTTAATCAATAATAATAATAATAATATCTATGGACGCTTCACACCACGTCAATCTGGCCCCGTGATAAGTATCTGAAGAACTTGTTTTACAGGTACCAGAAAACGGGAAGTATATTTAATACTATTATACTATACATATATTTAAGATTTTTATTATATTATACACATATTATTTGATACACATCCATGACCCAGGAACACAGAAAAACTATTTGGTCATTCGGTGGGATTCGAACCCGCGACCCCCGGCTTGAGCACTAACCACTGAGCCATAGAGGTCGTCAAACGTCAAAAAAAAATTACTAAATACTTTTTGAGAGTAGTATGTTGACATTATCATTTATATTAGAAGATATTATTCGGTCATTACATATGAAATTAGCGTTTTGTAAAGGACGAAAATAACGTCGATTTTTTTCAACATAATATATTTATTTAATTAAAGTATATATACCATTGCTATCTATACACTTTTGCCATATCATAGGTAGTTCATTGATTCCTTTACTAAAAAAAACCATTCGGACAGGAATCAATAAAATCTTTGAAGGCGCTTTGGACTGCCCCATCGGAGATGAATTTTTGCCCTTGCAAGAAGTTATCCAAATATCGAAAACAAATGGTAATCTGTTGGAGCAAGTACCGGGGAGTATGGTGGATGGCTTAGACATTCCAATTGAAGCTCCTCTAATTTGGTAGCCGTCTGTTGTACAGTGTGTGGTCTAGCGTTGTCCTGAAGCAGCAGTGGCCTAGAGCGAATGACCAACCTCGATTGTTTAGCAGCTAGCTTTTCCATCATGATTTGCAGTTGCTGGCAATAGACATCTGCCGTAATAGTCTGGCCAGATTTAAGAAAGCTGTAGTGAACGACACCGGTCCAAGTCCACCAAACGCTCACAAGTTACTTTTTTTGTGTCAACTTTCACTTGGGACAGGCTTTGGCTGGTTCGCCAGGGTTCAGCCATTGCGATGAGCATTTCCGATTATCGTACAGGATCCACTTTTCATCACGGGTAATGATTCGATTAAAAATCCCTTCATTATTGTGCCGGTTGAGTAATGTAACGCAGCAGTCGATGCGCGTTTGTCGGTTTGCTGCACACAATTCATGAGGTACCCACCTTTCAAGCTTTTTCACCTTCCCAATTTGCTTCAAGCGGATAAAAACAGTTTTATCACTAACACCGTAGCCTGCAGCTAACTCGGACGTGGTTTGCGATGGATCTGCTTCCACAATATCCTGCCTTCAATTCTTCATTATCAACCCTTTTCTCCGGCCGTCAACGGGGCTTGTTCTGCAGGTCGAAATTTCCAGAACAAAAACGTTGGAACCAAAAACGCACTATGCTTTCTTTTGCGACACCGCCGCCATACACATCATTAATCCTTCGAGCCGTTTCTGTAGCACTGGTGCCACGGTGGAACTCGTACTCGAAATTAATACGATATTTCAAGTTTTCCATTTTGTAAACAGAGTGACGCAAAAAAAAAAATGGCGGTATAAATTTGAAATTCTTAACCAAAGAAGATATATTTGAGATCAAAGTGGCCAGTACAACAAAACGCCAATTTCATATGTAAGGACCTAATATTAACGCAATTATGTTTAGTAAATCAAATGTTTTGTATCCCTCCACAATAACTCCGAATCAATTGTTTACGGATCTTGTCGAAAATTACAGATTTTTAGCTAGCTGACTACGATCAGCTCCCTGTAACCCTATCTATAGAAAATTGTTAAGTATATGCGAAATTGCTTCTTACTACAGTAATAATAACATAGTCATTGTGTTAAGTATACCGCTTGTGAATTAAAGGTATTATCCTTACTAATATTATAAATGTGAAGGCGTGGATGTTTGTTACGCTTTCACGCAAAAAATACTGAACGGATTTCGATGAAATTCGGTATGGTAGTAGTTTAGACTCTGGATAAAAAGAAAGGCTACTTTTTATTCCTAAAAAGTAGTGTTCCCGAGGGATACTATACTTACGCGGGCGGAACTGCGAGCAACAGCTAGTCATCTATATCATAACATACCCTACCCTGTATTGGTGGCTAAAGACACATATAGGTAGTACTAACTACCCAATACATAGCACTAAGTAGTACATAGGACTTTTAATTGTAAGATGGATAGTTTAGCTGTAAGTCACTGTATGATTAAAACTAAACACACCGGCATACGAGTATTTAGCGGAACACAAAAAAAGGTCCATAATTAAAAAAATCTCGTAAAAAAAAAATCGTCACCGATATATGGGGCAAACGGTACGACATTTTCTTCTAAAACTTCTTTGATATAGCGGTCTGCAGTCAGACTCCCTCTGTCAATCACTACCAAGTCTGTGCGAGCTCCCAAACAAATGCCCGCCCAAACCATTATTGATCCACCACCGTATGCAACTGTAGTTTCAAAATTTGTCTGAATGTATCGTTCTCCTTTGCGTCTGTATATTCATTGCCTGCCGTCAATTTGATTTAAGAGAATTCTGCACTCATCACTAAACAATACCTCACTCCATTGGTCCGCGTTCCAAAGTCGATGTTCCTGAGCAAAAGTTAACCTGTTTCTACGATGATTTACCTCGAGCCTTGGAGCCTTGGCGGGCACAAATGAACCCAAACCAGCTTCTTCGAACCTTCTTCGTACCGTACGCTCACTTACGGTTACACCCCGCACTGCTTCTAACTCATATCGGGCTTGGACGGCCGTCAAACGGGGGTTCCTACGTACACGAAGCCGAATGAAACGATCATCCCTACTCGAAGTGCGTCTTTTTCTGCCTTGTCCTGCTCTTCTCACGTAAGTACCGGTCTCCCTGAACCGTTGGATACTGCGATGGATCGTTGAAACTGGTCGACGAAGATCTCTGGATATCACTCTGTAGGTTTGACAATTTCTTCGCATTTCGAGTGCCCTGGCAATCTCCGTTGGGGCTAAGTCAGGCATAATTCAGTCCTCAACTCCAAAAAGATACGCGATTAAAAAAAAACTAACAAAAAACAGTATTTCAATGAAATTTTAAATCAAACTCAGAAGGAAGAAATACTCGAAGTTCGCTCCAGATAAGGTGTATTTGAATAAAATCAAAACAATTGCATAAAATGTGATGTTCAGTTGGTTTCTTAATTTGAAAATATTTCTTTTTAAATTAAATAACGTATAAACCAGCCAGCAACCTTATATGATACTGATATCAAACCTTTATTTTATGTTCCGCTAAATATGCCGGTGTGTGTATATCTGCTACGATGTTGATGTTTATTCTAGCTCAACGTCTGCGAATCGGAAGTCATTGTAAAACCTTTAATGTCCGTGGCCTCTATCTGTTAGACAATTTTCACCGTTTATCTATACATACAATCAAATCGTAACTGGTCGCTGTCTGTACATGTACGATAATATATAAGAAAAACTATTGCACTGACTTTATGAATGACATAGAACCCAAAACAAAGATTTTTACAATTTTGTCTGTTTGTCTGTATGTCTGTTGTCCATTTGTCTGTTTGTCTGTACGTTTGTACGTTCTAATCTCAGAATGCACTGAACGGATTTTGATGAAATTTGGTATGGTAGTAGTTTAGACTCTGGATTAACACATAGGCTACTTTTTATTGGGGAAAAATATATAATCCCCAATAGGTCTTTTTGACACCTAAGTGACCAAGGGGTCTGATGATGGGATCCATGAGGAATCGAGAGTAGGTACTCCTCTAAATTTATATGGACACATATAGTGATTTTGACTTTTTCTGAAGTAGTCCAAGCATATTCTACCAAAAATAAAGATTTCGCACCAAGGTATACCTGGATCCAAAAGTACTGAACAGAACTCCCGAGTCGTTATAGATATATTTTGGAGATTTTGGCGTTGTTTAAAAAGAACTGAAAGCATATGCCACTATGTCAATCAAAGTAATCATCATCATCACCGCCTTCATCACACCATAAACCATCACATCATGATGATATGTACTTCTCATAGTCTTTTACACCGAGACGTATATTTTTGAACATGATTCTTTTGTTGTTGTCAGTAATATAATTCGAAATTGGTCCCTTGGTCACCAAGGTAAATGTATGATGATGGCATCCATGAGAAATCGAGATAAGTCCACAAAATTATAAGGACATTTATACACGTTTAGAAATTTCGGCATTGTTTAAGGAACTGCTAGCATATGCCACTTACAATAATCATCATCATCACCACTATCTTCTAACGATACACCAACATATTATTATGGTGATATAGGTACTCCTCATAGTTTAGGACACTGATATCGATGTATTTGAAATTTTGCAATAGCTAAAGTTATATTATATTTAATTATATTTAATGCTGACTGCTACATATTTTCAGCCGACTCCTACAATAGACAATAATAACAATTTAATAATATAGTGTGTAATCATCATCATCATCATTATTCTATATCGTAAATTTGTAAGCCAGGCACATGTCGATTAATTTTAAATAAACGTAATATTAAAATAAATAGAACTGAACAATTTTCTGAAATTCGCGACATTTGCCTTTTGTCAGTTAATTATTATTTTGTATTAAATTAACTTTTCAGTGTAATAGAAGTTTTTTCTAAGTAATTTTCAAAGTCTCCCATAACAGTACGTAAACATGTTAAGTTCATAATTTTATTGATACTTAGTACAGGTACTTTATACTTTATTTTATTACCTAGTAACATTGTGTCTATATGAAGTTTATTGAAATATTAAGTTTTTTTTTAATACTAGAGGTCGCCCTGCAGGCCTAAAGGCCACTTTCGGCGATTCACATTCAATTCTTGTTATGAATTACTCCAAAGATCGTAAAACATCCACTTGACCGCCAATTCATAATACAATTCATATGCAGAAATACATTCCTTTGATATTTTTTTCTATGAGAATCCCTTAAATGGTCTCCCGCAAAAGAAGGATTGCTCTGGTGTCAAATAGCAGATTCATAAAAAGTCACTCGTCAGGAACATCTTGCAATAAATTGTTTGTGTTTTTATATAAATACAATAAAAACTTTTGAGAGCATTTTAGTGTTTGTGTGAGAGGTGTTAGTGAAATATATCATTGTACAAGTACATATTTTATAAAAAATGGATAATGGGCATTGATTCAGAAGTCTGAATTTGTAAATGAGTAAACTATCTTAAGATATGTATCTACTTATTACGATTATTTCAATTTATAAATATAACCATCGCAGTATTCTGTGACATTTTTATAATATAGTAGGATAGTAACCAATAGGGATGTTGCCTAGTGTGAAATATCACATTTTTATAAATTAAATTTTAAAATTGTCGATTAAAGATACATAAATCTAATATAAATAGGTATTTAGATTGACGCGATTAAAAATAGGAGCAAATGAAAAATATGGCCCATGTCTTTCTCGCAAAACGATGACAAATGTGTTGCGGGTGCAACTCGTGACGTCACACGTCGATAATATTGCTCTCCTTTTAAATGGTAACTTTAAATTGTTTGTATCTTCGTTACTTTTTAAGATATACAAAAATGGGTTCTAGATCATCGAAAAGACGAAAAAAAAAGTTAGGTTTGAACTTCATAAGGATTGCCTTTTAGATTTAAAAGAAAAAATGAAAAAGAAATGTTGTGACAGATTGACAAACGTGTAATTTTTTTTTTTGTATTATATGCACGGTAGTGTGTGAGTTAATATAATATAATCTGACGTAGTGTAGCTATGTTGATGTTATTTTTATTAATTTCATGTATTTTCAATAATTATTAAAAATATTAGCTTTCTGCACACCCACACTCTTCAACATAAAATGGATTGATGGATGGATGTTCGTTACTCTTTCACGCAAAAACTACTGAACGAATTTCGATGAAATTTGGCACGGTAGTAGTTTTGGGCTCTGGATTAAAAGATATGCTACTTTTTATTCCGAAAAGCCAACAGTGTTCCCGTGTCATACTTTATTTGCGCGAGAGGAGCCGCGGGCAAAAGGTAGTAATAAGATTATGATATAACGATGCGATCAGAACGACCAAGGTTAAATTCTTTAATTATGTGACTAACCTCTATTACTATAGACTTTTAAGCCTTACGCAACTGTTTTACATTCTCATTAAAATAGATATATTGTAAGCAATAGTCACTTGCAAGTTGCAAGTCATTCAAGCGTTTGAAAATAATGAGGGTTTTAGATATTTTGCCTGCCGCCAGGAGGCAGACCCGAATCGCGCAAAGTCTGTCAATAACAATTTTCGAAAATTTTTCTGCCACCAGGCGGAGCTTCGTAATACGCGGGTCCGTCCTAGTCGTGTCAAAAATCTGTCAGATGCCACGAACTTTAAAACCCTCGGTGTGTTGCAATGTGAGAAGTATTTACCATGATGGTGCTGATGGGTGAATTAGTAGTCAGTGTCCATGTTTTTGTTGTTTTAATAACAAAAATACAAGAACGCGATTCATTATCAATCCTATTATCAGATTCATCATTTCGTCATTAAGGTCCCGTAGTATATGATCCGGAATCCGGAAGGCCGGGGAAAATTCAGAGCATTGAAAATAGAACTCTGCGCTAATACAATAGTGCTGTAAAATCGAACACACAAGTATCGAGTTAAGTGTTAATGTCATATATGACAGCTCGACACTCGATATATTAGCGCAGAGTTCTATTTTCAGTGCTCTGGATCTCCCCGGGCCAGCAGGATTCCGGATCATATTATAGTCCCAGCCTTACTTTGACGCACTATAGTATTTAGCTTAGCATGGTGATCCGAATAAATAATTTTTAAGAAGAAATATTCTATACAAAACAGTTCTTAATGCATGGTAACAAGGTCGTTAACAGAAGTTTACATTTCTAAATAGCCATATTTTTAAAAAGGCTGTCGGGAAATCTTCTCTCAAAAATGATCAAATTTTCAAGTAAATGACTGAACATAAAGAAAACTATTTGTCTTGGACCGCCAAGTGGAGTAGTTGACATTATTGTAAGACTATTTGACATTGAAACACGTTCAATGTCAAACGTTTCTACTTTAGCTGTCAAAAGAGGCAATTTTGTGAGCTCATGCTCGGGAAGAAAAGAAATGTTGTTTCTCATAACGACGATGCGCCGACCTTGCTGGCTTACAATAAGAACTACTTGCTCATTAATGTTTCTTTAATCTGTCATTTTGTCGATTCTTCGGTGTTTATACGGTGCGCATGTTAAGCCTGCTGGTGGACATCGGGAAAAAAAGTTACTACTTGGCTACTTTTTTTCCTGATGTCCACCGTGTCCATGTGTGTCCAACATAGTGGGACATCGGGTATAGGCCCAATATTTCTAATTGGATTGTACCTCTATTGAGGCCTACCGTCTGTGGTCTCCACTTAGTATATACCCTATGGGACACCAGCGGCGTAACCATAATATTAATTGGCTTTGTATGTACCTAGGTGTAAAACAGATATAATTAGATAGCCTAGAGCTACTCGCAATTTTAGAGAAGGTATTTATTTATTTATATTTAGTTCACAAACAGGTTACAGTCATTGCATAATATTATGCTAAACTTAAGCTTTATTGCGAAACTAGACAGCAACCCAAAAAAAGTATACCTATCTTAATTATTAGGTATTCGAGGCAACATGGCAACTTGCCCTATACCTGGAGAGGTATAGGGCAAGTTGTATTATACTCCAACGGAACCGCGAAACTGACTGGTCAATAGCGGGGCTAAGCCAATACCTATATATTGGAAAATGTTATTTTTTTCACCTATTTTATCGTAAAATTTATCTTTATAGAGAGAAGAAGAATATAAGGCGTCAAATTAAATTAAAATTTCAATGTGACACGAATAGATTTTTATGTATTATAAAAATTTAAATTGTAAACCGGCGTGAACTAAAGCGTTCTATTTCTCGAAGTGAGTGAGATTACCTGAGGCCCAAAGGGGGTTGGGAATTTTAAGGACCAGGAACACAAGTGGCAACACCAGAGGAGTTACAAGTGTAACGCCTCCAGTGTTGCTAGTGTCTGGTGCGGCGGTATTATCGCTTTCCATCGGGCGATCTGTGTTCTCGTTTGCTGGTGCGTTTCATAAAAAAAAATAACGATATTATATCAACATCAACATCATTATATATTATCATCATATAATGATGTCGATGTTGCAGGTATCTACAGCTGTAGTGGAGCCGTACAACGCGGTGCTGTCAACCCACGCGACGCTGGCGCACACGGACTGCGCTTTCATGGTGGACAATGAGGCCATATACGACATCTGCCGACGAAGACTGTCCATTGAAAGGCCTTCGTTTGCCAACCTCAACCGGCTCATATCACAGGTAAAATTGACTGGCTTTTGCCCGCGATTTCCTTTCCTTGTACAACATTATGTATGTTATTATTGTTTCTCTACACCTACTTTGGTTTTCAGTTTTATTACTATTTGTTTTGAATTTTATAATTGGGATAGTTGTGGAAATACCGTCAACGCACTCATTTGACTTGTTTTGTATTGCGGTTTTTATGCCCACACTTTTTCGTCAGATTTGGTCACTCTGGATTCATTGCATAAAATATTTCTAAAGAAATTTTAGTCGGCCACGCTGTGCCAAATGTGTAAAATAATACATTTTGCAAACACGTCCTTAATAATAATTATTAATACCTAGTAACCGAGCTTTTGGTCTGTTAAATTAAAAAAAATAAAAAGAATCACAAAAATATTTATGTAACTTGGATTCGAGCCCACCACATTCGCGGCGGCCAGCGGTCAATACGGGTCGCAGGTTACGTTCAATGATCTCAGTGCGCGCAGCGATGATACAATGCATATATTTCGGTGACCAATGCTGCCGCTGCGGTCTGGCCGCCAGTGCGCGCTTGGGTTCAGTGTAGCTTAAGCCCTTATCAGATCTCTTACTATCCAGTTTGCAAGACTATGACCATTAGTGCAGGTTAAGCCCTTGTCAGATCTCCTACTATCCAATTTGCAAGACTATGACCATTAGTGCAGGTTAAGCCCTTGTCAGATCTCCTACTATCCAGTCTGCAAGACTATAAGCATTAGTGTATATTAAACCCTCGTCAGTTCTTATAATATCCAATTTACTAACAGGTGGTGTCGTCTATCACGGCATCTCTCCGCTTCGACGGAGCGCTCAACGTGGACCTGACGGAGTTCCAGACCAACCTGGTGCCCTACCCCAGGATACATTTTCCCCTAGCTGCATACGCACCTATCGTGTCACCAGATAAGGTTAGTGATATTCTTCTAGAACAAGACCCATAGTTTCTATAACCATTATGTATCTGAGAAGACCTCTATTGTTTTATTATTATACCTGTTAGGGGAATTTTTTTAAATGCTGCACTAGAAATAACAATTGTATTGTGGGTAATGTCTTCGTGGCATGTACTGCTTTCAGCGATAAGGCTACAAAAGCAATCTGCTAATTCTTCAATAAGTAACGCAAAAAAGTAATGTAAATAAATAAATAATCAGCTCCACGAGTCGTTGGCCGAGCTGACGATCGTGATCGAATAGTATACAAGATCGACGGAGACAAAAACCCTATTTATATCCTACTTTTCCAGGCCTACCATGAGGGCATGACGGTATCGGAGATCACAGCGGAGCTGTTTGAGCCGCAGAATCAGATGGTCAAGTGCGACCCGCGGCAGGGCAAGTACATGGCGTGCTGCCTTCTCTACCGCGGTGACGTTGTGCCTAAAGACGTTAACGCTGCCATCGCGAATATGAAGGGCCGCGCTGGTATAAAATTTGTGGACTGGTGCCCTACTGGCTTTAAGGTGAGTGATTTGTGATGTAGTGGCATGTAGTGTAGTGATGAACTGTAGCAGGTTTGGCTTAGAATGGAACTTTAGAAATTAAACACGTTTGAATAAAAGCTTTAAGTTATGGCTCGAGCATGTCCGGTTTACGTGGTGACTTTAGAATTCATGCTAACAAGCAATTTATTGCAGCAGCATATGAAAATGGCGTTTTGTCGTACTGGCTACTTTGATTACAAATATATCTTCTTTGGTTAGGAATTCCAATTTCAAATTTATACCGCTATTTACTCATGCATTTGTATTTCGAAAACCGTAATTCATTTGTTTTTTCCTCTTTTGGTTTTTTCTTTGCGTCACTGTGTTTACAAAATGGAAAACTTGAAATATCGTATTATTTTCGAGTACGAGTTCCACCGTGGCACCAGTCCTGCAGAAACGGCTCGAAGGATTAATTATCTGTATGGCGGCGGTGTCGCAAAAGAAAACACAGTACGTTTTTGGTTCCAAAGTTTTCGTTCTGGAAATTTCGACCTGCAAAACAACCCCTGTGGACGGCCGGAGACCAAAGTTGATAAGAAAAAATTGAAGGCTATTGTGGAAGCGGATCCATCGCTACCCACGTCCGAGTTATCTGTAGGCTGCGGTGGTAGTGATAAAACTGTTTAATCCACTTGAAGCAAATTGGGAAGGTGAAAAAGCTTGAAAGGTGGGTACCTCATGAATTGAGCGCAGCAAACCGACAAACGCGCATCGACTGCTGCGTTACATTACTTAACCGGCACAATAATGAAGGGATTTTAAATCGAATCATTACCTGTGATGAAAAGTGGATCCTGTATGATAATCGGAAATGATTATCGCAATGGCTGAACCCTGGCGAACCAGTCAAAGCCCAGGCAAAAATTGACTCAAAACAAGTTACTTGTGAGCCTTTGGTGGACTAGTGCCGGTGTCGTTCACTGCAGCTTTCTTAAATCTGGCCAGACGATTACGGCAGATATCTATTAGCAGCACTGCAAATCATGATGGAAAACCTAGCTGCTAAACAACCGAGGTTGGTCATTCGCTCTAGGCTACTGCTACTTCAGGAAAACAGTAGACCACACACTGCACAACAGACGGCTACCAAATTAAAGGAGCTTCAATTGGAATGTCTAAGACATCCACCATACTACCCGGACCTTGCTTCAACAGATTACCATTTGTTTTCGAAATTTGGGTAACTTCTTGCAAGAGAAAAAATTCAACTTCGATGGGGCAGTCCAAAGCGCCTTCAAAGATTTTATTGATTCCTGTCCGAATGGTTTTTTTAGTAAAGGAATCAATAAACTATCTATGAGATGGCAAAAGTGCATAGATAGCAATGGTATATACTTTGAATAAATAAATATATTATGTTAAAAAAAAATCGACTTTATATTCCTCCTTTACAAAACGCCAGTTTCATATGTAATGACCTAATATAATAAGGACTTTTAGCACGATCGGTTCTTATACCCATTGGCTTTAAATATGCTATAGTAGACTAGAACTAAGTTTCATTTATGTGTTGGATGATCCAGGTAAAGTTTACGTAATGCTTGTCTTAAGGTGGGCATAAACTACCAGCCACCCACCGTGGTGACGGGCGGTGACTTAGCCCAGGTGCGGCGCGCGGCCTGCATGCTCAGCAACACCACCGCCGTCGCCGAGGCCTGGGGCAAGCTCAACCACAAGTTCGATCTCATGTACCTGAAGAGGGCTTTCGTGCACTGGTATGGGGACTGTCGATTTTCTAAATTTTTTTTATCGACGGGATCATTTTCGATCAGCTCAATTAGGACTAGATGATAAACTGCCTGATCATAGAACTGGATTATGTTTTAACGATAATCCAGCTAAAGGATGACATGACATTAATGAGGTTGTACTATCAGATAATCTAATACGGTTTTTTTCTGTATTTTTTTTATCACATAAATAAATAGTGCTCTGAAAAATAAGACAGTTTGCAAAAGGAATAGTATTGTATAATAGTATTGCGGATTGTTTGAAGCACTTTTGTAAGTCTCGTGATAACGCCCCTTAAAGAAGTCGTACTAGTAGGTGACGTCACACGCTAGTAATGTTGCTACGAAATGTATGGCCACATGCACGAAATTTGCGCGTTTACGTTGATACAATCCCACAGTAAATCTATTTGTATTTGATATAAGTAAACTAATTATGTAGGTTCTAAACACTAATATTTTTAAAAAAATATTTCGACTTCGATATGCATAATATAATTACAAAACTACATAAAATCCTAATTCTTTTTACTTTTATCAATTTGTAATAGGAAATTATTAAAAAAAAAAAAAACTAAATTTATACAAGTAGGAAAATACCCAATTCATAAGCTGGCTGACCGTTGTCATAATAAGTTCGTATTATATTACTATTGTGATAACAAATTGACATGTCATTGACAAATACAATCTGACTGTCGTTATTAAAATACAAATTCCCGACAGCACCTAAGTTGTAACAATAGAATAAGTTCTTTAATGTCACTTGTCACTAATTATTATCAGGAACATGTTATTTAACGTTTAAGTTATTAATAGCATTTTATTAATTCATAATGAGATTCTAATGCTAAATGATATTGATAATAATATTATAATGCTTTTCGCTTTCAAATTGCCTACTAACAAATTAATAATTGACTCGTGTCCAATGTACCTAATAAGCGTAATGCCCGTTAGAAATATTCAAGTACCTACCTATTATGCGATGTCCTACATCGATATTAATGTCTTATGGAATAAGTTTTTAATGTAATTGGTCAGCTCATTTATTTCTCTCCATTTTTCCCACACATATTCATGCCTTTTTTGAAAAAAAAACGAAGTTTATATACCATGGGCTGACCCATGAATTAAGGAAAAAATCCACATAAAACAAAGTAACAGATACAATATAATGTACCTCAAATTACTCAAATAATTTGAAAAAAAAAACAAATAACACTAAAATAATTAACTTTTTAGGTATGTAGGTGAAGGTATGGAGGAAGGGGAATTTACTGAGGCACGGGAGGACCTGGCAGTTTTGGAGCAAGACTATGACGAGGTGGCCCTCGAGACTGCAGAGTTGGACCAAAGCCACGAGCTGTGACCATGCGAGATAGACTACAAAACCAAAAATATTTAAGAAAATGGAGCTTTAGAGGAGTGAAAAATTTTCATAGCTTCGAAAGAATTTGAACGATCAAATTATTCAAGAATCGAAAACATCAAGAGGTTATTTGAAAGAAATATGACCAATGGAAGTAAACCACATTTATATTTATATAAATGTATACAAGGTATACAAAATAGTTGAAAAGAATAGTATATAATTTACTTGAACATCAGGAAAATCGTTATCAATGAAAGACTACACACGAGAACTATTAGAACTATACTATATTACTATCGAGAGTTCTTTTTCTTTTTTTTAAAATGGCAAATGAATCTAAGATTACATCTAAGAAATCTATCTAATAAACTATCAAGATTGCGCATTTCACAAATTATGGCTTTCGGACTTGAGACTAAGAGCGTTTTCACATAACGCAATACGATATCGTTTATCGGACCGGGAGCTATCTTATCTCGTTGGCAAAGCATGCCTTTTCCCATTATCCAATCCGATATCCGATTTCGCGCCGATAGTGACATATTATACAGCTATGTTTCATATTGAAAAATATACCTGTCTTTCTCATTGTCTTTGTCATTATCGGACGCGATAAGCGATATCGTATCGCGTAATGTGAATACGCTCCAAAGTTAGAATAGTTAGGAAACGAGAGTTCCGAGATGGTAGACGACACAAAAGCGCGGCCGCATTCTATAATATTAAATATGGCAGAAATGCGAAATTCATTTAAAGGTTTGAAAATGTCTGTCGTCCTGGTACTCTTGATTGAGGATACTCTTTATTGTGAAGATATTCGAACAGAACAAGTTGCAGAGTAAGCATTTCCTAAATTTTAAATTGAATTTTCCGGTCTTAGTGAAGTGAAATTGTCAAAAATGAAGTAATTTACACTTTGTGATTAAGTAGTTTGTATCTGTTGTGAAATGTTCAGTGTTTCGTAGATGTTTGTTAAATGTTTTGTTGTATATTTTTTACAGTTTTTATTGTTTTTTGTTCAATAAATTGATTGCCTTTGTTTTCTAACATTGCTATATTTTTGGATTTTTTCATACCAGCATCAGCAGTACCTAACATAGAAACGCGTTCAGCTTTTATAGAGATGAGAAATCTTTTGTAATCTACCAGAAGCCCAATGCTCGTAACTATTTTCGATATAATCTCGGTTCAATCAACGCGCTGTCTCATTCTCATACACGTCACGTCATATCGTCCGCGCGCGAATGTGATAGCCAGAAAATCAAATCGAGACGTGTACGTGTGGACTGAGGGACCGACCTGAATTTCCCCAAAATAAGTATAGCAAATTTTAGGAGAAGTCTAAAAAAAATTGTAGAACAAATCTGGGAGTTTGTAAAAAAATAGTTTAAGAACTACAGCCCTCGAGAGGGACCACCCCTCAGTTCACACACCGCTATTATCCAGATCTCGAAAAGTATGTGGAAAATTATGATTTTTTCACTACAGAATTTTAGTAGAACTTTTATTAAAGTTTTTACAAATTTATCAAATACTTAGCATCAGAAATAAAAAATCTATAACCACCGAAGTGTGGTCCCTCAGTTCACACAAAAGTGACATATTCATTTCGCGTTATATTACTGACTTTTAAAAAAATAATTCTACGTCGAATTTTTGTACAAAATTTGTAGAATTTGTAGACTAAATTTCAGAAAAATGTACCGGCATATTTTGAAGATATCAACCAATATGTTGGGTCCCTCAGTTCACACACACGTGTATAAGAGAAACTCAATTATCTATTAAACGAGAAAAATATCAGAAAGTCTACTGTACTTAAATTTTAGTAGAAGTTTTTTTCTCTTGGATTAGCACATAAAATATTTAATTTCTTGCTTCCTAGCTGAGATAATGTTAATTTTTTGATACTAGGAAAATATGAATAGTAGGGTTTCCACACAACAGGCAAAATAAGGACAGCACCAAAGATTATAATATTATGACTGCATCTAATATTTATTATATTTTTAATTGTAAATATCTATTATATTTGACGACCTCCATGGCTCAGTGGTTAGCACTTTGGTGCTAAAGCCGGGGGTCGCGGGTTCGAATCCCGCCAGGGAAGAAAAAGATTTCTGTGTTTCTGGGTCATAGATGTGTATTATATAATAAAAATCTTATATAAGCCCCCTTACTAATAAAAATATTTACACAACGGATAACTTATGCAACGTTGTTTTTTCTATCATGTGACATTTTCAACGCGTCAGACAAAGACGGCAACGTTGTTTAAGTTATCCGTTGTGTAAATAGTGTTATTAGTAAGGAGGATATAGTATAAAACTATTAAATATATTCTGGTAGGTAGGTATAAAAGTATATAGTCTGGTACCCGTAACACAAGTTCTTCGAGAACTTACCACGGAACCAGATTGACGTGTAGTGAAAGCGTCCATAGATATTATTATTATTTTGAAGACTAATTTGATGGATTGGGTTTCCGGTCTTAAATAAAATAATTTTGTAAATTTAATAGCTAATTTATAATTGATTCGACCATTGGAGTCACTGACTGAATGCCAAAGGATACCAGTTACACTTTTTTGTAAGCTATCTTAATCCCTTTGGGATTTTCTCCACAGTAGGCACCTTTAATACAAAATAAAAACCTTTGTTCTAATTAATAAATATTTTTTTTTGTAATTTCAAATAAATAACTTTTCTGTAAATACATACATATGGGACCGTTCAGCGAGTATTACGTAAGCACCATAGGGTCTGCTTTTTTGATAACATATTTTGTAGATGGTGATTATGTCATTAGAAGTAAATAGGACTTACACGGGTTGATTTTAACCGTGCGGCTAGTCGCTTCACTAATCGCCTTGTCATTTTTGTTGGAAAATCTCCTACCAAGCGGCTTAAATGAAATAAATAGATAGAGAAAAACAGATCATATTAATCGCAAAATGCATATTATACACTGGCGGACACATAAACTGCATCATAATTCTTAGTGCAAAATAACTTTCAATTAAATATAATTACTGAAAGACCCGCCCCCAAATGGAACCCTTTCCTCAATGCAATTTTGAGCATATCACTCTCCTCGTCTACGGTAGACTAGTCTATGATCATGAGCACCGTACAAACAAGTCCTACTGCTACGTCACGTACCTGTTGGAGCTCATTTTTAATGCTTATAGACGTTAAAAACTGATTTCGCAAGGAAGTTGTCACAATAAACTGTCGTCACAAGACGTTGTCACCCGAGTTCTGCCGGTTCCACGTCTTCTTTTGAATGAACCTGTCTCCATAAACCTTCTGTAAACTCGGGTAACCGTAGATTGGTTTACATTTAAATCTGCAGCAATTGTTCGTTGGTCTAGGCCTTGCTGCACTAGAGCAACTATTTGTACGGCTTTTTCGGACGATACGTGCATATTCGTGAAAGAAAAACGTGTTTAAAATGAAAATAGACTAGCAATTTAACAATTAGTAACGATAATTCAACATGTATCAAAACAAATAACCATCAATCACAACAATAACGTAACAACGAGTTAATATTTAGTAAATTTAGAATATTTCTTATATAGAATATTTTCTTTCTTGTGTGACAGTTCTATATTTAAATTTGGTTTTGTTTTTGTGTTTATAAACCAGCCTTTATTTTCTAATACCAATAAAAGTAAAAAGTTTGCATATTTCGTAATAAAATTTGATTGAATGTGTTCTTGTAGTTTGATGCAGTTTATGTGTCCGCCAGTGTATTATCAATGTTTACGTAAGCACGGAGGTGGTACAAATGTTGGTTACTTTTGCTGACAAGGAGGACAGGAAGATAGTTGTATAATGTACTAAATCAGAGGCCCAGTTCTCGTAACAAATCCGTAAATACTAAATATAAATATCAAATTTCATATATTTATATACATAATTACGTATAAAGAGATAGCAAGAACGGAAGAGAAAAGGGCGGGCAGAGCGAAACCACAAATAGTTAATAATTGGTTGCTTGTAGTACTATAAACCCGTACAATAGTGAAAAGCTGTGTAACCGCGAGCAAAATGGAAATTTAATAAGGTATAATAACATACACAATATATTAGGTACTGTCCTCATTTTGCTTCTTGTGTGGTAACCCTACTCTGTATTTTCTTAGAATCAAAAACAAATTAAATATTTTATGTGCTAATCCTAAAGAAAAAAACTTCTACTAAAATTTAAGTAAGTAGAGTTTCTGATATTTTTCTCGTTTAATAGATGATTGAGTTTTTCTTATACACGTGTGTGAACTGAGGGACCCAACATAATGGTTGATATCTGCAAAATGCGCCGATAGATTTTTCTGAAATTTTGACTACGAATTCTACAAATACTAAAATTCTACGTAGAAAAATATTTAAAAAAGAACAGTAATATAACGCGAAATGAATATGTCACTTTTGTGTGATCTTGGGGACCACACTTTGGTGGTTTATAGATTTTTCATTTCTGATGCTAAGTATTTGATAAATTTGTAAAAACTTTTACAAAAATTCTACTAAAATTCTGTAGGGAAAAAACCATCATTTTCCATATACTTTTCGAGATCTGGATAATAGCGGTGTGTGAACTGAGGGACCACACTCTTGAGGGCTGTGTAGTTCTTAATCTATTTTTTTACAAATTCCCAGATTTGTCCTACAATTTTATTAAGACTTCTACTAAAATTTGCTATACTTATTTTGAGGAAATTCAGGTAGGTCCCTCAGTCCACACGTACACACCGAGACTTAACTGGTTATAATTACGAGAAATGCCCTCTTATATTAATATGACTGCGTTAATATCTTTGAAAATTGGTTTAAGGTATTATTTTTTTAAATAACGTTGACCCAATATTATGATGTATACGTTCCGAGAACTAAAAAGTAACACTAATTTTCATACAAACGATACAAGGCGTCATTGTTATGAATACAAATATTCAGACTCAGTGTCTATGTTAACATTGTATTGATTCGAGGTGCATACATTCTAGCGCCGTTGACTTTTATCTACCTATACTATTCTATACACTCTACTTAACAGAATAAGCTCCAAAATCGACTCTAATTATTTATTGAACAAGTTTATTCCTGTGACATCACGAATTTAATGTCCTCATTAAAGATAATTGTGGGTAATTTTGGTGGAAAATGTAACGATACTTTAATTACTTTGTAATTGGTGAGGAATTTGATGTTATTCACTTATACATGACCTGAGGTCACGTTCGCCATCTGTAACACGTGAATACGTGATGTATCTATCTATTTGAACAGTCACATTTGAATAGATATAATGTGATATCTTTGTATCTTGATTGTTTCTATATCGCGGATCCATAACTTTGGAAGAATCTCACAAAACATCAATGGTAAAAACCTGCAAGAGTGAAAGAGAAAGTAAATCCATGTCTTTTCGCTTTTTTTCGAAGATTGTCTTGACTTGGCGATCTTTAGCTCTTCTTTTTTACGACGTTGGAATTACAATAACAAATTAAACAAAAAAATAAACTGACTTCCAAAGTAAAAATGCACAAAAGAGTATGAAATAAAACTTAGTCGAAATAATTCCCCTTTTAAATTAATAAGTCGGTACTTAAAATTTCAGCCACTTTTCCAGCCCGAACAAAATCCTGATAAAACAATATTTAAAATAGAACACACGTTCAAGTTGGCTTGTACAATTAAAAATTATTAAAAAAATATGAATTTTAGTACAGCAAAAACAATTTCCCAGAATCTCTTCATCCAAAAAATTTACAAAAAGAGGTCGTGTTTAGGATAATTTTTCTGATCTTATGTAGCTAGTATGTTGTTTAAAAATACCCAAAGATAGAGGATATAATCACCACAAAATTGACAAAAGAATAATTCAATAATAATATAAATTGATTTGTAAGAATAAAAGATAAGTAAGAAGTATAAAAAGTATCCTCAAAATGTTCACGTGTATTGCTATATTATTTGGTCACTGGCCTTACTGCAAAAAACACTTCTAAATTAAGGTCAATGCTCCGAATAGCCGCTATCAAACAACACATTTTACAAACGCGTCCTCAAGCTGAAGTCCACAGATTGGACTATTGCAGGTTCTCAGGCTTCACGTGCTTTCCAGAGTTGTTGGTCTACTTGGACATAGTAGTGAAAAACGACCATTTGAACATCTGTTTATGTGTATAAAGGGTTTCGCAAATTTTTAGCTCCGCGAACCCCTGTTAAAGTTTCCAGATGACAGCGAACTCCTTGGCCCATGACTAACCAATAAAATCCCCCCCCTAGGGATTCGCGTCTCCCACTTTGAGAAATCCTGGTATAAACTATATAAAAATATCACATTGGCACACTCAACCTAAAATCTAATCCGTACCTTTTTGAGCTGAACTCATGCGATGCGATGATTACGGACTTTTTTGTATTCTATTTTATTTTATGGACCTTTATAATAATTAAATGTCGGTCCAACTATGGACTTCTATGAAATAGTTGTGGACAATGTTGTTTCTTATTAAAATACCTATGATATATGCGGGAATTTACACTTATAACTTCTCTAGTGTTGCGCACTTGCGTTCCTGGGCCATAAAATCCCCAACCCCCCTTGGGCCTCCGGTAACCTCACCCACCAGGTGAATCATAAAGCAAGCGTTATTTCACGGCGGTTTTCTGTGAGGCCGTGGTATTTATCCGGTCGAGCCAGCCCATACGTGCCGAAGCATGGCTCTCCCACGTTATCAAAATATGTTTACCGTCCGTACCAATTGTATTCGATAACATGGTAATCATAATAAAATCACTATAACGCTTGTTTTTAACTTTATTTGTGTAAAAAAGCGAAATCTAAATAAAAGGTATAACGCAAAAAAATAATGATTTGGTGCGGCTACTAAATTGCTTGTCATGTCTTTCAACTATGCCTCATTTCTAGTGAGAAACTTGTGTTTGTTAGGTGACGTGGTGGTATAACGCGCTGCCACAACAATGTAGAATGCACCAATGTATTGCAGAGGATATTTAAAAATATATTTTTAATGAATGCAATAATATATAAGAAAATAATTAGTTACTTTAAACTCTTAAATCTTGCCCATTAATTTTCTAAATTCTGTGACCCTCTGTTATCAATGAAAGTTATCGCATAAAGGAGACAGGGGATTGTTTAATATCTCAACTTAATATCTCATAATATTTTGATTCGATTTTGAACTTAGCGTGCACTTTAAAATACGACCTACGACGCCGACGTAAGCACAGCCAATTCAGCGTAGGAGGGTGCCGTGATCGGTTTTCAGCAGGAGTACTGTTTTTTGCCAGAAAACAAAAAAAAAGGTAGTTCGGAAAAAGTTGATTTCAAGATCATACTGAGTCTAATTGAAAAATGTTTCCATTAATTTTTTGACGTGAAAAATACTTTCACAAATCCCAAGCCTTTTTTTTTATACATAATTATTATTTTTAAACTAAAATGAAAACAAGTAAAAAATGCACAAAGCCAGTATGAAATAATATTTTTTTTTCTAAATAATCCCCCTTTTAAATTCGGCTAAAATTTTAACTATTCCTATACTCAATCTTTATAATTTTAAAGTCGGTACAGCCCAAACAATATCCTGATAAAGACAATATTGTATAGAACTGACGAAAAGTCTGAAATCTACAAAATATTGAAGTCGGTCCAGCTAACTTGAAAGCTGGACCGACTTCAATATTTTGTAGATTGAGTAGAAAAATAGTTAAAATTGTAGCCGAATTTAAAAGGGAAAATAGGGGAATCCTAAATAATTCCCTAAATATTTAAATTAATTTTCTAAATATTTAGAAAAAAATACATTCGTAAATCGGTCCACAGACGATGGAGTAATCGTTGAACATACAAATATATATAAGTATATACGAGTACAGCCGAATGTATAACCACTTCCTTTTTTGGAAGTCTTATAAAAATATTTGAAATTTCGGTTTGGGGCAAGTTGTAACATTTATATTTTGTAATATCTATATATAAATACAAAAATATAAATGATTGTTATAAAATAATTTGTTAAATTACTTATGTCGATTATAAGGGAAATTTATGAAAAAATGTTTTTACCGATAATCAAGTTTAATTAACATAGTAGATGCTATGTTAATTAAACTTGATTATCTAGAATAGAGTAAAATTATGACTATTGTTGTAATAGAAAATAAATAATTACCATTATGTGTTTCGAAAGAAATACAATTTTCTTATAATTTGTTTATTGATTTTATAATGCAATACCTGTTGTATTAATATGAAGTTCCTACTTGCCCCACACTAGCTAAAACTTGCCGCAAAACGAGGTAAGTTGTAACAAACGACAAAACGTAACGTTTCCAAAACAGGAGGAGGTTTCCATAACCATGAATTAATTAAGAAATAACGTTTCAAGAAAAATTATTGTTGGAAGATACTTTATAGTTGGAATGGAAAAATACAAAAAAATGATATCCTTACTCATTTGAACGTTCAATTAAAATTCACAATAGCTTAGTCACCCCATCGAAAAAAAGGAATAAAATGTTACAACTAGCCCCTCTCTCCCCTACGTGAAATCTTGGTAAATAATACAAATACCAATTATATTCGTGAATCGTGCTTAACTAGTTTTTGAGTACAATGATAGTCAAATGCATTAGGTCGGCCGTCGTGAGTTGACGTCCAGTATGGTGAACCAAAATGTTCTAAACCCCCCCTGGGAGAGTAAAGATGGTGAGTTTTTATTGCCTTCTTTATATTATTAAATATTTATTACCTTTTGTATTTTTGTTACCTTTGATTATCGAAATATTATTATATTATTATTATTATATTATTTGAGAATTATTCTCATTATGATTTTAAATTATGTTTTTAAATTGTGAAATAATGCACTTGTTTTATCGCACGTATTTAGTGAATAGTTTTATTTAAAATACAATATTATATTACAAAAATTCTACGAATGCATTTGTTTATTTATTTTAAATGCTAAAAAGAGCGGATTTTCTTAAAAACTTATTTTTTTTACAATTTAAAAAATCAGGATTGTTATTTATATATTTTTTTAAATAAATACATGTTTTTCATTTTGTTTCAGCATCCTATGTCGATGGGTGGTTTCTCATGGGCTCGCCAGTCCAAATTATACTGATATCTATATCGTACCTGGCGTTTGTTTTGAAAATCGGGCCCAACTTAATGAAAGACAGAGAGCCCTTCAAGCTAAACAGTTTAATATTAACATACAATATACTACAAGTCATTTACTCTGGATATTTATTCAAATTGGTGAGTACTTAATGTTTTTGATAGAATCGCGTATAATAATTAGATTATTATGAAAAGTATGTTTTTTAGGGATCCGTACCCATGGGGTGAAACGGGACTCTATTATCAAGACTCCGCTGTCCGTCCGTCTGTCTGTCTGTCACCAGGCTGTATATAATATACCGTAATAGATAGAAAGTCGAAATTTTCGCAGATTACGTATTTCTAGTGCCGCTACAACAACAATTTATAATTTGTTGTTGTAAAACAGAATAAAATAAATATTTAAGTGGCGCTCCCATATAACAAATGTGTTTTTTTGTATGGAACCCTTCGTGCGCGAGTGCTACTTGCAATTGAACGGTTTTTTCAACAAACTTATTGACAAAAAAACTTGACAAAACCAAAGTCCCTGAAAAGATTAAAATATCTTCTTATGTAGCCAAGTTTTCGTTCTCACATTTAGAAAAGACCCCAAGACCCCAAATTACTAATTCTGTGTCCCAATAGATATAACCAAGTGTCAACAATGTCTCAAATTACTGAATCATACGTGAAGAAAAAACTTTCAGAACAGTTTTACGAGAATTGGGCAACCGCAGGAGTATGATATTTGGCACAGCTTAAGTTTATTCGGGGGGAGGTGTGCAAAAAGCTAATATTATTTTTAGTAATGCATAGAAATAGATAAAATTTATCAAAATATCAACAACACACTACCTCAAGATTATTAACACGCACTACCGTTCGTTTGATAGATACGTGTACAATCATGATCAATTACATTACACGTTGACGTTCGTCAATTTGTCACATCATTGGCTGTTTTACTTTAACATCTAAGAGGCAATAGAACCCATAAATACTGCAAGGAATCACTTTGGGCGAATATCGACCATATTACCACCGGCAAAGGACAGGCAACCTGTAGTCATTTTGAAAACGTCACAATGTACCTTGATACTTATAGCTATAGACTACTACATAGAAGAGATATCTTTATATTTATACTTATATCATGATTTGGCTCATGACATTTTGACTATTTGTAGGTATTTCACAGCGTTTTCTTTATTTTTCAGGCTGCAATGTTTGTATACAGGACTGGTTTGTCGCCGAACAAGTGTGTGAGCGAGACGCCAGATCTACAGTATGAGGTGCGTTGTTTGTCGTTATTCTGAATCCCAATTCTCGTAATTAACTTATACTTGCATTTTACTGTTATTGAATTATAAATGAATCGTCTTGATATGATAAACTGATTTTTAGAGTTTGTACCAATCGTATCGGGTTTGACGTCTATGAGAATACAATTTTGCAGTTTTAACATAGCGATTCGGGACTGGATCGTAACTGTATTATTGCGGGAATTCACTAGTAGAGTCGATTTTATTATTTGTTAGAGTAATCAATTGCATGTTTTGTAAAAGTTCTAAAAAAGTACCTATAGGTCATCTTCCAAATGTTGGGTACATTTCGAAGATGTAGGTGTATTTGTATGGAAACAAGACTTGAAACAGCTTAATAGCTGTTTCAAGTCTTGTTTCTATACAAATCACGGTGAAATGATTTAATGTTTCCGCTTATTGTTTTAAATAATTTACTTCTTGTTTTGTTCTAATAATAATTTGATATGCCCTACATATTTAATTCATTATAGTATAATAAGATCTGGTTTGACCTATTTTTAACAAAGGACCATGCATAAAATCGTCCCCACCCACCGACAGATTTCAAACCTATATCATTTATAGCTCTTGCCACGCTGATTATTATTATTTAGTATGGCGATGATGACTGAATCATAATAAATTGTTGTAATTAATATATATTTCTTGCTCCTTTATTCATAACACATAATTATAAAAAATACATTAGTTATTAAAATTAAAACAAAAGTTACAAGGCGATCCCACTAACAGTTTCGTCCAATCAAGTAGGTAGGGAAATTCAGTTAACAGATGACTTTATGGTAGTTTTTGTAATGGTAGCATTCCGATCTATGTGACCGCGACCAGCAAACCAACGAATCAGGTTCTCTGGCCACGCTTCCAGTCGCGGGATGCTGGTCGTGGCGATTGATGCGTGCTCCATATACCTAGTCTTGCCATAAATACTGAAACAAAGAAAAACAATTTTTTTCTATTGCAAATAACATTTATTACTTTTACAGTGTGTTAGTTTAATACAAAAATATAAAACAATTTAAAATATAAACAGCTTATTCGAAGTGGTCTCCGTTGGCTGCAATACAGTCCTTTAAACGTTGAGGCCAGTTGTCAATAGAAGCACGCACTCTTTCCATGGGAAAATTCTCCACTGCCAATCGTACGGATTGTTATAGGGACTCCAAATTATCATGGCGTTTAGAGCAAGCCGTACTCTCTAAAACTGACCATAAATCATAATCCAGCGGATTAAGATCGGGACTAAACGACGGCCAGTCTTCAGCTCTGATGAAGTCCGAAACGTTCGTTTCCAACCAAGACTATGTAGACGCTCGGTCTACGTAGTCTTGGTTGGAAACGAACGTTTCTTTTATGACCCGGCGCCGAGTCTTGCTGGAAGGACCATTCTTGGTTATTGAACATGGTGTTGTTAAGGGGCTTCACTACCTTCTCAAGAATGGTATCTTGATACACTTGTGCCGATGTTTTGATACCTTTTTCACAAAAGTATGGCTCAGTCACTCCTTCATAGTTAATACCCCACCAAACCATCACTGAAGTCGGATAGTTCCCACGTTGCACTTTGTCGACTGATTGGGAAGCTTCCTTAGAGCTTTGAGCATAAACACAGTCATTTTGTTTGTTAAAATGTTTCTCAATTGTAAAAAAAATCTCATCCGTAAACAAAATTTTTCTGTGACCTCCCTTTGCGTACCGCTTCAGTAGTTGTTTCGATTTTACCACACTATTCTTTTTTAAATTATCAGTTAAGAAATACGTCTCTTATAGGCTGCAAGTTCTAAGTCATCTTTTAAAATACGCGACACGGTTCTAGGTGCTATCTTCATCTCCCGAGATAAAATCTTTTGCTTTCGGACAGGATTTCTTCGAATTCTTTCCCTTACTGCTTTGATCACCTTTTTCGTACGAACACTACGTGGACGGCCAGATCTTTTTTTGAACTGTATTATTTGTCAATAAAAATGAGAAAATGAATTACAGTTTCGTTATACTTATTAAAAGGAAGGTAATTGTTGTTTTTATTTTTTGATTGGAATAAGATATTTATTAGGATTAATTTATTTCAATGATAAATCATTCGGATGAGTGGAATGAAACATCGTAAAATGGCGACCTGTCATTCCTTCTTTTTCATTTGTATTGAAAACGGTAGTATCCGCTGAGGCATTTTGCTAAATGGACCTATGTCATTTTGTTCCGCACTCCGGCCGTCAAAAATCATTCGAATTTATTGTTGAAAGTCCATTCAAAGTTATTTTACCTCCGACTTGACCTTTATGCCGACGATATAAGGATTTTCGTTGGTCATATTTTTTCTTTCGTTTGATAGTAATAAGATATGAGTAATTACGCCATCTTACGTCAGATACTCGATAGCGCAGCTACGTAGATCATTGGCGTTTTGCGTTGTTGACCAATTGGTCTCTGGTTCGGATCCCGGTCGAACGATATTTTTTTTTTCTTCTTTTATCATTTTTTTTTCTCGCAGTATAAAATTCCGAGCAATGCTTGTTCTCCCAGGTACTATAGTATATTGCTGAAAGCATTATACCTAGTTATTTCTTTTATTATTAGTTTCTCTTAGTTGTTGTAAATATTAGTGTAGATTATTAAAAAATATGAAGAGATTGTATTTGATGAAAGTACAAAAACCATCTTTTTAATATTAGTACCTGGGAGACCAAGCTTTGCTCGGAGTTTTAGTACACCGATAAAATAATTTAAAAAATATATAAAAGAATAATAAATAATAAGAATCACAAAAATATTTATCTTTTCTCAAAGCCACCACACCACATTCCGAATTTTCAAACAATGCAAAAATCAAACGTAGGTACGCACACCGAGCTGCCAATCAGACTGACGTAAGAGAGTCGATATTATTGATATATTGTTGCACGACGAAAGAAAAAAACATATATTGCTTAAAAATCGATAACATTGATTGACAACAGAATGAATAATACTATATATAAATATTATTTTGTTTGTTTGTAAAGTGTATATAATTATGTCAATTATTATAATCAATTCTAATCCTAATAAATAAGTCCTTCACCACGAGTATTAGGAACATGTATTCAGCAAACTACGTTTAAAATTCACGCGTTGTATTAATTATTTTATTTTTTATTAAATAATACAATATTTACAATAAACATGATGTAGCCGAACATACTATTCGGTTAAGCCACTAATATCAGAAGCTCAAACTAGGTATATTAAATTGTATTGTGTTAGATAACCGAAGTTTATGTGGAGGCTATTGAATATCAAATTTTATTGTGTACCTATTGTATAAAATCAGGCGACAAAATTTAGGTTTGTGCTACGCGAACGAAGTTGCGGGCAGAAGCAAGTTTAGATTTTGTAACCGCTGAAATATGCGAAATATAAAATATTGAAATGTCGTCTTAGAATGAAACGTCAATGTGTGTAATGTGTATGTTGTAGTGCGTATATTCCGCAGTACTTCGACCGCATATTATAATAATATTATTTTTGCATTTTATTATTTAAACCATCCATGAAAAAGGCACAAATTTGGAATATAGATTCTTTATGACTTAAAATTATTGAATACGTGAACTTTATTTAACAATTATGTTTTATTTTAGTGTTTTTAGCTTGGAGAAACTAAAAAACTTAATTTCTCGAATCGCAATGGCTAAATTTGGCACAAAATTATTCGGAATTAGACCTATTTTAGTGGTCTTAGTCAGAAAATAGTCATTTATCACACTTTAGAAGTCATTTTGAATTGAACGAAAATTATGTAAATTATGTTTTCATACTCTGGAGGCTGCCCCAGATATGATACCATTCGTATTTTAAACTTTAAACAGATTTTTTCACTTTTATGGCCATTTTAAAAAATCAACCACAAACTATCGAATTGCTCGAATTGCAAGAGGCAGAAATGGCACAAACTTAAGAATAAGCTCCCTAGGGACTTCAAAATTTTTTCCCCTCTAAGTATTTATTTTACGTTATTATTAGTTTTCCGAAGTTGAATTTATGTCGTGAATATTAGTGCAGATTATAAAAAAATGGGTAACAAAAAATACGGAGAGCAATAAAAGCAAAAATATGTGGTGATATATTATTATTTATTTAAAAAAACAAGGAAATTAAGAAATATATTAATTTTTAATAAGATTTTAACCTAGACGCTGTGCTTTTCCCCAATCGGGCAAAAAACCGCTAGTAAGCTATGAAGCACATAGTTATTACGAAATTGTCGAAATTACGCTTTTGTACATTATGGAATAATTACGTGATTCGTACGAATCACCCCGCAGTTACGGCGCGTCCCCCACATTTCTTCATAGTTGGCGACTCACCTCGCCTTAAGACCTTTCTTTTTAATTTAAATATATGGCATCGGCATAAAACCATTTGCCAGTGTCAAGGTAAAAAGGTGGGAAATAGAATTTTCGTTTCAATTTTCAACACCGTTTTCCTAAATCGTCAAGTCTAAAGTCTAGTTAAAGTCCAAGTAGATACTCAGTGCAGTCAATGAGTCATGTCAGTCGATTCAGTAAGGTGGTAGAAGCTTTACTGAATGTTTCTCTAGAGAGTTTTAGAGGGAACACAAAATAGCACGTTTTTTGAAGTTGTACCACTTGCCCACACTTGTGCACGTTAACGAATATTAAACGGATAATATTCTACCAATATTACACATTAAGAACCGAAATAACACAAATTTATTAAAGAAATACAAAATTCACAACGTCACCCATTGAATTCCCCGGCAAAACTCCCTTAAGACCTTTAATTATTATTGTTCATAATGTTTTTTTCTTCTAAAACCCAAAGGCGTGGACATTTCTTATATGGAGATATTATTAACATTTTACAAAGATTATTTTTTATAACGTGTGTTTATTGAATATATTTTACAGTTCTACTTCGGGACATGGGTGTACATGATCGCGAAGTTATCTGAACTGTTGGACACGGTTTTCTTCGTTCTGCGTAAAAAGTACAACCAGGTATTGTACCAATTGTTTTTAATGAAATAGATCAGGATACGAGCAGACCAGATCGCCTGATGGTCAGCGATTACAGCCCGCCCATGGACACTCGCAACACCAGAGGAGTTCCTGGTCCTTAAATCCTCAACCCCCCTTGGGCCGCCGGTAACCTCAACACTCGGCGAAACACAATGTAAGCGTTATTTCACGCCAGTTTTCTGTGAGACCATGGTATTTATCTGGTCGAGCCGGCCCATGCCGAAGCATTGCTCTCCCACTATTAATCAGTCTGTTTTAATGCTGACTGGATAATTTACGACAAAGCGCCGTGAATTTACGACAAAACGTCTCATTTTATTTTATATATACAATTCTAGTGCCACATACCTCCGAAACGGCTCGACACTTGACCGATTTTTATGAAATTTTGCAGGTGTATTTGGTAGGTACAAGAATAGGTTGTAAACTAATTTTTATACCTCTAAGTGATCAGGGTTGCCCACCTAATTCTTTTTTGTTTTTGACATTTATTTTGATTTTTTTATTTATTAACGTACTTATCCCTTAAAGAGATCTCTTCCAGCAAACCTATAATAATTGTGGATGCAAGTAGACTAGATAGGGCAATGTACACTTAAGACAAAGACACAAAATATAATATAAAACATTAACATTCAGACTTAAATAAAAACTTACACAATACCTAAAAATAAATTAAGATACTAATAATGTAAATATAATTAAACATGCTTACAATAGCAGGTCGCAATGTATAATACATACATACAAATAACAAAATTTTATGAACCGAATGACTATAAACTGCTCCTGAAATTTTCAAAGTAATTTTAATAAAAAATAATGAAACTAATGATAGATGGTGCCGTTTTAAACGCAATTTAAACGCTTTGAGAGTTGGGGCCTGCCGAATGTATTCCGGCAGATAATTCCAAAATGAAAATGAGGTCTCATATAATTTTTTTATGATTTGACATTAAGAACATATAACCCTCAATTCACACCCTTCTAACCATAGACGTATATTATAATATAAACGAGGCATGTTGAGGCAAAAACTGTTTCCAATTAAATGACCCCACTTTTTGAGTTTTTTGAGGCCATTTTGACATTTGAAGTACGGTGAAATCAAGATGGCTGACATTTGAGGTACTCGTATGGTGAAAACCAAGATGGCGTAACTTTTTCTTGTATGAAGATTTGTTCTGACAAATGTACGTCATAGCCTATGTTTAGTTTTGAAATATTTGCTTCTAACATCAAGCCCTAATGTTTAATAGCGATATTAGTACTGTAATAACCTTCAACACTCAGGGGTCCATAACTCTTTCACACATCACCTGTAAGTTGCAGGGGTAGGTAGGAGGTGTAGGTTGTATAAATTGTAGGTGTATGTAGGTAGTTATTTGCTTATTCCAGTTCAAAGTAACAACGAACAACTCGTATTATGAAAAACGCGTGAAAGCTACCTGCAAAGTTATGGTACAAACATTGTTTATTGTCTGTAGATACGTCCTCAATTATTTTCAATACATCAGAAGCGAAGGCTGGTTCTCCATCAAAGAGAAGCCTTAGCCAGTAGATGTAAGACCAGTTGCAGAACTTATTTTGATACCTATCTTATGAAATTCAGTGCCTAGGACAAAATAGTTGTAGTGTCCGTCAATAAGTACAAGAAGGTGTTCATGATCTATATAGGCAATGTTGTGGGTGACGAAGCTACAAACTGTATTGTCATAGTTATTGGATGTTAATTAAACGTGAACCCCGCGTGAATCGTGTTGTGCACACGTCTCCACCGCAATACATATTTTTTTTAGGTTTCAGTACTCCACGTGTACCACCACTGCGGGATCCTGATGTACTCCTGGGCGATGCTGTATTTCAAGTTCACCGCCTTGTCCATCATAGTGCTGGGAGTCCTCAACACCTTCGTACATTTGGTCATGTACTCGTACTACGCGGCGTCGACCTTCCCGAACATAGTGAAGTATATTTGGTGGAAAAAGTACATCACTAAAATGCAAATGGTGAGTTGAGTTGATTTTGTATTTTTTTTTAAACGGAGTTTGACTCGCCGGTTCTTCTCGGCGGGTAAGGGTTGAACCGGTGGTGGCTTTTTCTGTTGACATTCATCTCATTCCATTTTCATAAATCTGGGGACATACTGACGGGGGACATCGTTGAATGTTGGACGTAGAAACGTGTAGGCTGTAGAATCCAGCTGTTTTCTACCTCAATTAAAAGTCGAAAACTTTTAGACTTAGACTTCTAGCTGTCTTCAGTAACGCCGGCTTGTATGCTTGTCTCGCCAGTGCTGTAGACTACGGTTTATGTTTTTTTCAATCGAGTTGTAATTGCCGTTTGACAAAAGTTTTGATTTTCAAGAAGAAGCAAAACAACTTCATTTAAGGAGTTTAAATTAGCATTTATATTTTGTTGACGGGTTTTAGCGTTGATGGTTATTGTTGGTTGTGTCCTGAGTATGAGTATTTCTAATCCATTACTTTGCTGAAAATCATCAAAATGTATATATTATGTAGTAATACACTTTACATATTTTATTTTCTATTTATGTAAATATTAGCATTCAACATTACTTAAAACTTTACTAAATAATGTTTTTTTTATATATAATTTTGTGATTCAAATTAGCAAAGTCACTTACGTATTAAAAAGCTATTGTACGTATTATTACAAATTCAAAAAATCTATTTGGACACTGGTGAATAAAATATACGGTCAATTCACACAGAGACAGGTGTGAACTGACCCTTAAGGTTTCTTGGAGTCGGTAACTCTGGTGAGTCTTGGCAGATACTAGTGCTCTATCTATTATTATACAGTACAATCACATTTTAAGTTGTGTCAAAGTTTACGTAACTGTTAGGGAAGTTACCTAAACTTCCAACTTCCCTGCAGTTCCAAAATTCGTCTACATATGTATTAACAATAGAAGTTACTTCTAGCTTCTGAATGTTCATTCGCTTAGGTATAGAAAATTTTTGGTCGTACTTCGACCTACTAAATGTTTAGTCAAAGACCGATTATATATGTAAAATATGTAATGTAAGACAACTAGCTGTTGACTAATATTATCATAACGTGTGTAAACAGGATTCATACATATATCATAATATATGTATGAATCCTGTCTACACACGATTCTTTTTAAATATAAATAATTTATATAGCTCTCCACTATTATAGGTACAAGATCTGACAAAAATTATTTTATAATCTTTTGCCATCAATGAAATCTTATGAATTACATTTTAAATGAATCATTTTTTATACTTTAATAAATATTTTTACATAAAATCCCACTATGCTGATTTCTTCCAGAATTTATTCACTATCTATAAAATGTTTTTAATAAGATAAGGATATAATTGATGGCAGACACGATAATATATTTTTAAAAAGCTACCTGATATTTTTCTCTACTTCACATAGTTGTAGACTTCATTACGTCATAAATCATATACTTAAATTGCCACCAGCTCCCTAGCTATAATCTCAGTTATAGTGCTAAAACGTACGTGTGTTGTGATTCGGTCCGGAGCGAACCACTGATTTTGGTTTCCAAACCAAATCCAACCGAGTAATAATTATGTTCGCCCGACTGAGAGCAGTCTGGCGAACATAATTATTTTATTAATTGAGTCCGCCACGGTCCGCGTCAGATTTGGATTGCTCCGCACCAAATACGAACGCGTGTAGAGTAGTCGGGCGATTGGGCCGGCCTACGTTATCAGTGCTGCCAACTATGGGACTTTTCCTCCAAAATTAGGGACAAAAATTCTACAGAGGGTTTTATAGAGGGGAAGAATTTTTGGAGTTTACTCCTTAAGAATCGATTTTTAACCGACTTCCAAGAAAAGGAGCGGTTATGCGTTCGGCTGTATATATATTACGTCATTACATATGAAATTACCGTTTTGTAAAGGAGGAACATAAAGTCTTTTTTTTTAAACATAATATATTTATTTTATCGATGTATATACCATTGCTATCTATGCACTTTTGCCATCTCATAGGTAGTTCATTGATTCCTTTAAAAAAAACCATTCGGATAGGAATATATAAAATATTGAAATTTTATATATTCCTAGAACTGTCCCATAGGAGTGTACCCTTGCATGAAGTTATCCAAATTTCGAAAAAAAATGGTAATCTGTTGAAGCAAGGTCCGGGGAGTACGGTGAATATCTTAGACATTCCAATTGAAGCTCCTCTAATTTGGTAGCCGTCTATTGTGCAGTATGTGGTCTAGCGTTGTCCTGAAGCAGCAGTGGCCTAGAGCGAATGACCAACCTCGGTTGTTTAGCAGCTAGTTTTTCCATCATGATTTTCAGTTGCTGGCAATAGACATCTGTCGTAATTGTCTGGCCAAATTTAAGAAAGCTGTAGTGAACGACTAGTCCAAGGCGCCTTCAAAGATTTTATTGATTCCTGTCCGAATTATTTTTTTAGTAAAGGAATTAATGAACTACCAATAAGATGGCAAAAGTGCATAGATAGCAATGGTATATGCTTTCATTAAATAAATATATTATGTTTAAAAAAAATCGACTTTATGTTCCTCCTTTATAAAACGCCAATTTCATATGTAATGACCTAATATAATATATTATATATTGTATTTTCAACGATAATTCCACCTTCTGTTAACCGATTTTCAAAATTCTTTTTTCGACGTACAGGGTATAATCCCAAATTGGTCTCGATTTCACCAAAGCGGTGACTTGATGATGGGATCCATGAGGAATCGAGGGAACTTCTCAAAATTTATATGGACATATACATATGGTGATTTCGACTTTTTCTGAAGTAGTCTTCATATGCTACCAAAAAATAAGACTTTGCACCAAGGTATACCCTGGATCCAAAAGTACTGAACAGAACTCCTGACTCCTTATACATACAGATACATGTTTGGGGATTTCGGCGTTGTTTAAAGAACTGCATGCATATGCCACTATGTCAATTACGGTAATCATCATCATCAACACCATCATCATTACATTATGATGATATAATAGAAACTTCTCATAGTATTTTACACCGACACGAATATCTTTTAACCTTACTTTTGGCGTTTGTGAACCTATTTGTAAAATTCTTTAGTTGTTGTAAAGGCTATAATTTGAAATTTGTCCCTCGGTTACTAAAATCGGTAGGTACCAGCCAGCTTGAACGTGAGTTCTATAAAATATTGTTTTATTAGGATGTTGTTCGGGCTGGTACCGACTTCAAAATTATGAAGATTGACTAGAGAAAATGTAATGGGAGTGAAAATCAATTATCGCGTAAGTCTTTACGTAATTTTGACATAAAACTAACTAGCAATAAAAACTATTTAACTATAAGTTGTTTTGTTGTAATTTATATAGGGTACAAAATTAAATATCGATTATAACCTAGTTATTCGTTTTATTATTTTATAACTTAGTTATACTAATCTGAGTCGAGTTAAGGGTTAAGTTTGGGGAGAAATATTTTTGATAGTTGGTATCACTGCACTATCTTAAAGGATTTTAGGGAATCATTGTCGTCGCCAAAAATCAGCATTGACAATAGAACTCTGCGCTAATGCAATAGAGCTAAAAATCTGAGTTGAAAGTTGAGTTGTCAATTTGGTCTACCTGACCAAATCCGAGTGTCTCAAGCGAGACCCGATTTGGTGCGCGGATCTGGTGACCAAATCCGTACATGTGTTAGGAATATTAGTAAAATTACAGCCAAATCATCATTCTGTCTCTACTAACTGACAATAACTACAATTTTATAAAAACTTTAACCCGAGTACATAAATTATATAGCCTATGTTACCCGGGCTATTATTACGAATCTATTTACACGTCATTTATTAAATTCGGACCAGTGGTTTAGGCGATACGGTGGAATGAACATATATACATACATACATAGACTGCCAAGTGCACACTTCTATTTACAGTGCAGTTTTTTCTGTCGTGACCACAAAATAAACTCCCGTGGAATCGTAGCCTTAGCATATATTTAACGTCGGACGCTGCCAAAAGTATACGATAATTGTCGGGGGACTTTGTGGAAGTAATTGATTGTATCAGCTATAATAAGCTATTCTATATTTTTTTCAAATATATTTTAAAATGTTCCTATCGATTCGTTAGTCAACTAGTATTCTTATTTCCTGGAAATAATATCACTTTATGCAAAGAAAAAAATATTAAAATTTGAACGAGAAATGTTTGCGCCAAACGACAGCCACCATTATCGTGACGTCAGAAGAATAGAAATAAATGTCGCATGTGCGTGTGTAGTGCATGAACTTTAGATTTAACTTTCGCTGTTGTTTATTCGATTTGATTATGTTCTTATGACGTCACTTACAAGACAAATATGGCGGCTGGCGTTTTCGGTCCCGTGACATACAAATAATAAAACTACAGTTTTATTTTTCATATTATAAATAAATCGCATATTTCTATAACAAAATAGTGTTGTATTCGTATTTCTTATGAAAGATACTATATAAATAACAAACTGATGTCATTTGATTTTGATAGATGAAACTAGCCTATTATTATGAATCGTTTATTTTGCAGACGCAATTCGTGCTGATCATGATGTACGTTGTGTACGAGTACTGCACGTCACCCTGTCAGTTCTCCAGCAAACTCCTGGGCACCTTCTTAGTCAACCTCTCCCTAGTACTGTACCTTTTCATGGACTTCTACAAGAAGTCGTACAAATCTGAGGCGGCGAAAAAGCGGTAATGATAGTTAATTTATTTACAAATGTAATAAAAACCTTTTTTGTTAATTACCTATATTGTTTTATTTCTTGTTTCGTAAAAAAAGTCAAGGGGATAAACTGCCTTGTCGTAATGTCTTTAAAATATAACACAGAAAATGTAATAATTATTATTTACCCCCATTCAATGGGGAAGCGCGAGATCTGGGAAATGGCAAGCAACATATTAGCTAATTAATATCTTTTGTAATAAAGAGTAACGATCTTTTTTTTTTTATTGCACTTAGCGCCATCATAATGTTCTTAAGGGAAACCGATGTGATATCGAGTTGTACACGCGCCTCGCTACTGCGGCTCGCTTTAAGTATTTTGTTGCCTTTGGATACCTTATTTTGGGTTACCTTTTAGGGTCACTTCACACCGTAACGTACGCAACGCTACGCGGCCCTGCATTTTTAAGATATACCTACTATCCAAAATTGAACTTTATTCACTACACAAGATGATACACGTTTCATTGTAAGAGTTCGAATGTCAGGTTGCACCGCGCCGCACCGCGCCGCACCGCGCCGCACCGCGCCGCACCGCGCATGTGCAGTGGCTGATGTCATGTGAAACGTGTCTATACTCTATATATAACGTAGGGATCTTTTCGTGTAGTGAATAAAGTTAATTTTTTGATAGATATCTTAAAAAAGCAAAGCCATGTCACAGTATCGTTTCGTTTCGGTGTGAATTGACCCTTAGTTATTATTCTGAATAGCTATTTTAATAATGCAGCTCTATGTCGCGTATCGTTTCTTTTCAGTGTGAATTGACCCTGAGTACTTTCAGAGTAGACATTTTATAATATTGTGTTTCTCCTGGAAAATATGTATTATATTTTGTGCTTTACGCCGAATTCAAGTATTTTGATACAAAATATTATTAGTTTATACTACAGTAGTCGATAGGAGTAAGTTTTCTTCAAATAGCAAGATTTGTCTAAATAAACACACCGGCATATTTAGCGGAATACAAAAAAAAGGTCCATAATTAAAAAAAAAATGGTTTTATTTTAAAATCTACTTACTACACTTCTTTTGTTATTTAATGTTTCATTTGTTTTACTTAAAATGAGATCACATTAAGAACAGATTTTGCGAGTAACGGCTATTTGTGAAAAATTGTACATTTTTGAACTTTTCATGTAACCGGGAAAAGTGAAAATTAATATTAAAATAACAATTAATTAAATTAGAAAAATGGTGATTAATATCGCATATTTCCTCCACGTGCTCTTATTAAAGTTTCTACCTGTCTAGGCATACTGAGAATGATGTTATCGATGGTCTCCTGGGATAGTCTCCGCCATTCCTCAACTACGGCGATTCGCAGTTCACCCAAGTTGGCAGGAGCTGGAATTCTGGACTTAACTTTTCTTTTCAGCAAGTCCCAAACGTAGAGCACGTTTGGGACTTGTGGATCCCGAACTCGTGGATCGGTCGGGGTGGTCCAATTCCTTGGCCACCAAGGTCGCCCGACCTTACCCCAATAGACTTTTTACGTCTGGGGTAGAGCCAAAGAGCTAGTGTACGCAACCGTGGTGCCCAGTCGAGAGCAGTTAATAATTAGAATAAATGAAGCATTCGAAAAAATGAAAGCCGAAATGATATTTCAAACAACAACAGTGGAAATTTTAAAACGGTGCCGAGCATGCATAAGAAGTCAAGGGCACCAATTCGAAAAATAAAAATAAAATAAATTTAGGAAATAAATTAAAATTTAAATTATCATAGTGTTTTAATAATAAATTCATGTTCTACTAAAAAGCTTACTAATTAAAAACATACATATAAGATTTCATAGAATTACTACTGCACAGAGAAATAACAACCCTTTTTCCACCTGCTATGTACGTACGGCTATTGTCCAAATTCAACAAAAGAGACAAGAGATAGTATCGTGACTGGTAAGAGAGAGACAGACTACTAGCTCCCACGTGTAGCGTTAGTGAACATACCGAAAGCAATTATGACAAATTGGCTTGTACTTGATTTAAGTTTTCGCAAATTGAGTCTTATGAATTAAGGCCCCGTTAGTTTAAATTGCGATTTACTCGAGTTATTTTGAAACAAATATGTGCAAATTGTATATCGATATAAAGAATTTTAAGTGCTCTAAAAATCATAGTTTTTTTTTAAGAATTTCAAAGTGCAATATGAAAATTATTTTTTCACTTTGTTTGTCGTTTAAGGACTCGTATCTAATTTTATATCTAACATTTGCTCCAAAACTGAATTTAATATGATTCTACAACTAATGCAGATAATTATTACAAAAGCATGTTTGGATTTGCAATGTTAAAAGTAAATTTATAGTCGTTTGAAGTTTGAAAACTGGCTTTTTTTCGAAATTAACTTAAAAAATTATTTAAAAAAAAACTATTGGGCCTGAGTCTTGTAATTAGGCCTCAATGTATAGCAGAAGGTTCCACGGGTCCACGGTTTTCGTTTGTCCATCCATGTGCCGAACACCCTGTATATATAAAAAGTGCATCGATAGACTAGTATACTCTTTGTATTGTGGTCTCGTGATCTGAACTCACTAAAAGTCATATTCTGTAAATTCCATCAAACTAAAAGTATATAAATATTATACTAAATACAAATAAATCTCAAGTGTGTTCCTGTCGTGTTACATCATTATCCCTTGTGCCTACTGTGACATAAGTGGTACCCAGCTGCGGGCCGAGTCAGCCCGAAAGCAGTATCCAGCACCGGCCAGGCGAGGTGAAGAGTCCTGACATCCGTGACGAAAAACTATAATCCAATCCAAGTGCAAAGTGCTAAAATTAAAAATAATATTAATCCGTGTGATCCCGATCGAGTTATCCCATCCAGCGAGCATGCAACGAGTCGCCGAGCTTATCTCCAACGCCCACGTATTGATTATACTGTAAGTCTTAAGCTATTGTTTATATTAGGTCTATTAGGTTACTAAGATATTTTAGGGTTCAGTGGAATAATCCGAATCAAGATTTAAATTTTAGAACTTTAATATTAAAATTTTAAATATGCCGAAAAGCGAGAAAATTTCAGAAGGCCTAACTATAAATATTCCAATGTTGAATTCCGATGCCGGTTCGTCCGGCGAAATAAATCCTCCAGCTAGTTCTCCTAAGGGGACGACCCGGAAGGGAACTACTCCAGGTCCAGACAGGGTCGAGTTAGATCTCAATACTCTATTTAAATTCATTAAGCCATTTGATGGCTCAAGAGAAAGCGTAAATTCATTCATCATAAATTGCAATAAAGCATACGATTTAGCAACAGAAATACAGAAACATATTTTATTCCGCTATATATATAGTCAGCTACAGGGCAAAGCTGAAATAGCTTGCTCTATTAAAGAATTTAAGAATTGGGTACAACTTAAAGAATTCCTACTGAACCAATTCTGTGAGCGCAAACATTATGCGCATATACTAATGGACCTACAGGAGTGCAAGCAGAGTTCAAATGAAAATGTAACCCAATACTTATTGCGTGTCGAAACTTATCTTTCTCAACTTCTAATGGAAATAACGTTATCTAATTGTACACTTCGTGAACTCCCCGCCCGTTCAGCGGCCATGGAAGATTTAGCATTACATCACTTCCTTATGGGATTACATCCCCGTATTTCAAATATAGTGCGCTGTAGGGACCCACGGAACTTAAATCAAGCTATCAATATCGCTATTTCTGAAGAACGAATACAGCAGCATAAGCGACCTCAATTAGCAAATAACTATAATACTTATTGGAATGGTCAAAAATCATCATCATAACAATTCTTCCGACCATCAGAATCATCTCGTAGAATTCCAAATAGAAATGAGTCGAATTTTAAACCACAAGCAAGACCTTATTATAATAATCAGAATCCTAGTTCATCATCATCAAGAGATGCACCATTTTGCCGTTACTGTAAGAAATCAGGGCATGTGTTAGAAAATTGTAGCCTTCGAGAATATAATAACAGTAGGAGGTCGCAAAATCAAGCATTTACTCCGATTAATCCGCGTCCAAGAGTAAATTTTACTGAAATAGATAATAACGATCAAGGCGTCGATGAGACTGACGGCAATCAAAATTTAAACTAGCTTCTGTCCCGTTAAAGTATCGCGCGGGGCATGTCCCTCTTGTTCAAGTCGATACGAAATATAAAATAAAAAATAGTAATAGGACCAATGGACAGGGTAACCAGCCCCAAACCCCAAACTCACGGTCATTCCCTAAATAGTAATAGGACCAATGGTCAGGGTAACCAGCCCCAAACTCACGGTCTTTCCCTAAATAATAATAGGACCAATGGACAGGGTAACCAGCCCCAAACTCACGGTCATTCCCTAAATAATAATAGAACCAATGGACAGGGTAACCAGCCCCAAACTCACGGTCTTTCCGTAAAAAATAATAGGACCAATGGTCAGGGTAACCAGCCCCAAAGTCATGGTCTTTCCCTAAATAATAATAGGACCAATGGACAGGGTAATCAGCCCCAAACTCACGGTCTTTCCCTAAATAGTAATAGGACCACTGGACAGGGTAACCAGCCCCAAACTCAAGGTCTCTCCTTAAATATTCAAAAGATCAATGGACAGGGTAGCCAGCCCCAAACTCACGATCTATCTAACCTAGAAAATTAAATCTGTAAAAAAGAGATTAATAAAATGTATGAAATCCTTAGTAATAAAAGATATTTACCTTATATTAAACTTAAAACATCAATAAATGAAAAAGAACTTAACTTTCTTATAGATTCTGGAGCATCATTATGTATAGTGAAAAACAGCTCTATAACTCGTAAGCTTAATATATGCAGCGAAGATAATAACACAGTCAAAGGAATTGACTCAAAAATAATTCATTAAAAAGTATAGGTCATTTCATTTTGCAATTACAATTTAATCCAAATACAAATGTTTCACATACATTCCATATTTTCGATAGCATTGATCTTCCATACGACGGTATAATAGGTAATGATCTGTTTTTAAAATACAATTGTAAAATTAACTATAAATCACATTCATTAGAAATAAATAATTTTATCACAGAATTATCATTCGATGAACCCTCTTATATTATTGAACCAAGATCCGAAAAAGTAATCGAATGCTCAGTTGATAATCCAGAAAGCATAAAGGAAGGAATGATATGTGATCAACATCTTTCTAATTCACTTTTAATATCAAATTGCCTGGTTAAAGTGAAAAATAATAATAGAGTAAATTTAACAGTCCTTAATACATCTGATAAACCTGTCACGATAAAATCTAATCTGCTATTAAAAAATTATAATATTGATAGTGAAAATCAAATGCATAAGTTTAATAAAAACCAAAGTAGTATCGAAAGAAAACAACAGTTATTAGATTACCTACGAACTGATCATTTAAATTCAGAAGAAACAAATTGCATACATGATATCTGTAGTCAATATTCAGATATATTCCATTTACCAGGTGACCAATTAACCAGTACAAATATAGTTCAACATGTAATCCGCACGTCCTCAGATCAACCAATTAATGTAAAATCATATCGTTTCCCTGAAATACATAAACAAGAAGTCCAAACACAAATAAACAAAATGTTAAATGAAAATATTATAAAACCATCTAAATCACCCTGGTCCTCCCCTGTTTGGGTCGTACCAAAAAAACTTGATGCATCTGGAAATAGAAAATGGAGAATAGTAATTGATTACCGAAAGCTCAATGATATTACTATAGGTGAAACCTATCCAATTCCACAAATAAATGAAATATTAGACCAATTAGGACAAAGTAAATATTTTTCAACCCTTGACCTTGCATCAGGATTCCACCAGATTAAAATGAGCCCTGATGATGCGCAAAAAACAGCTTTCAGTGTTCCGCAAGGGCACTTCGAATTTAATCGAATGCCTTTCGGCCTAAAAAACGCACCTGCAACTTTTCAAAGAACAATGAATACGGTCTTATCAGGTTTGCAGGGATTACACTGCTTCGTTTACCTAGATGACATTGTAATTTATTCACACTCTTTAGAAAGTCACATTGATAAACTATGTATTGTTTTTGACAGACTTAGAAATTTCCAACTAAAATTAGAACCCGACAAATGCGAATTCCTCCGTAAAGAAGTAGGTTACTTAGGTCAAATTATTAGCGATGATGGCGTAAAACCTAATCCTGAGAAAGTAAAGGCAGTAGTCGACTTTCCAACTCCCCAATGTCCCAAATACATTAAAAGCTTTCTCGGATTAGCTTCCTACTATCGTCGTTTTATACCAGATTTCTCAAAATTCGCAAAATCCCTTACAAATTTACTTAAAAAGGATATACCCTTTGTATGGACTAATACACAGCAATTGGCCTTTGATCAATTAAAATCCAAATTAGTAACTGCTCCTGTCCTAATCTATCCTGATTTTACAAAACCTTTCTTGTTGACATGTGATGCTTCGAACTACGCTATTTCTGCTATTCTGTCACAAGGCGATGTAGGCAAAGATAGGCCAATAGCATATTCATCAAGAACATTAAATAAAGCAGAAACTAATTACACAGTAACCGAAAAAAAAGTCTCGCAACAGTTTTTTTTTTTTAACGGGCAATTGGCCCACCACACTTACCCACTACTGCAACTCCTGTGTAGCCAGGATCGACAGTGGTAACCAACCGCAAAAACCCTTTGATATGATCTCAGGGGTGCCCGGGGGACATGCTAAATCTGTCTTGGAACCCGCATCGAAATTAATCAGAAGATTGTAGGAGGAGTAGGAAGTATTCCAGTTTCCCTCCCCGAGCAAAGCGGGAGACAGCAAAAATTGTGATGACAAAAAGTCAGAATTAAAGGGGAAGCACCACGGGAATAACATGTTTTTTCTTTTTTTTTCTTTTTTTTATGACTACAAGACAGAATGTAATTAAATGTTTTAATTTATAATATGACAGTTGATTACAATGCATTTATAATGACAAAAAAGTGTTGCATTGTTTCCAATAGTACTTATGACAAAAACGTTTGAAAGCTCGGAAGTTCTTCGCACAGCCCACGAGATCTTCATAGTACACAACCCTAGAAACACAATGGACGCTGTTCAACATTTCGATTCTTTCGTCATACCAGAGATCACACTCCCAGAGTATGTGATGAGCAGTTTGTTCATAAGGGCTACCTTCGGTCGAACACTCGCATAGCGGAGACGAGACTAATGTAAATCCAAATAGTTTCGCTTTAAAGTTTCCGTGTCCTGTCAAAAATTGAGCGACGTAGTGGTCTATTTCTATCCATTGCTTCGAGAGTCGATCGCGTACCGAAGGGAAGAAATTATATAGGTGACGCCGTTTGATAGTGTTGTCCCACCGTTCCTGCCACTCAGAAATTAGGTTCTGTATAGAAATATCTAATGGCTCGAATAATCTAGTTATCTTATTACTCTCTTTCGCGCTTAAAAACTCAGGGTTAGTCATTTTTTATTTTTATAATATAGTGCTACACGACGCTGTATCTCTAAATCTACTGGTAGGACTCCGGCTAAGACTGGGAGTGCTTCAGTACTTACGGTACGGTATGCCTTACATAAAAATATTAAGGCGAGACGTTGGCTTTGCAAAAGTTTACGACGGGCCGCTCCTATTGTAGCCCTATCTGCCCACGCCGGTGCGCCATAGCATATGCTGCCGAGGTACGTCGCATTATAAATTATTTTTAATGTTTTAAATGAAAGGCCCCATGTCGACGTTGATATTTTTGTGAAACAATAGAAATTCCTTTTAGCTTTCTCACCGGTCTGTATTATATGTTCCAGGAATGTAAATTTATTTATACTAAAAATATTTATTTATACTAAAATAAGTCCTAGGTAACAAAGTGACTGTTTACGTTTCACATTGATGTTGTTCAGTTTAATGCAAGGAGTTGATATTAATGAACCTTTTAAAAGTACTTGAAAGGTTTTATGTGCTGCAAATTCTAATCGATTTCTGTGGCCCCAACTCGATATTGCGTTGAGGCACTTGTTGGCCTTGTTTTCAATTTCAGATCGCGAATTGGCTTAAATAATAAGAAAACCATCGTCAGCATAACCTATCAGAGAGCACAGAGGAGGCAAGGGAACACATAATAACTCATCAAAACTTATATTCCACAAGTGCGGCGATAGTACTGATCCTTGAGGGCAGCCGCGCGTTAAGTTTTTTAATGTGTGTAATGGCCGAGTTGGAGTTTTGTTACGCCGTTGCAAAAATACGAGTAAATTAAATAATAAATATTACGATAGCAGCCTCTGTTTCTTAACTTCAGTAGTAGCATTGGCCACCAGGTATTATCGAAGGCACCCGCGATATCCAGAGATATACCTACTACATATTTACACTCCGATAGATTTACTGTTTTTCTGACCTCGATTGCTGCATCCACTGTAGACTTCCTGGCGGTAAATCCAAATTGCTGATTATTAAATTTCGGGCCACCGGGTAGCAAGCGGGGAACAATAAGACGTTCTAATAATTTACCTAAGCATGATAATAGCGTTATAGGACGGTAGGATTTCGGATCGTCTGGTGGTTTATCACCGGCTTTTGGAATTAATTTTATTGTTCCGATTCGCCAGATTTTTGGAAAAGTGCCTTCTGCAATACATTTATTAAAAACCTGTAATATAGATGAGCCTACCGCTAGACACGCCTGCTTAATCATAATATTAGATATTTTATCCTCGCCTGCTGACTTTTTCGTAGGTAACAAATTAATTAGTCTCGCAATAGTTTATGGAACAAAAGTGTTTCGCCCCTACTTATTTGGTCGCCGTTTTAAAATAATAACAGACCACAAACCATTGAATTGGCTATTTAACTGCAAAGATCCAGGTTCCAGACTAGTCCGTTGGAGACTAAAACTTGAGGAATACGAATATGAAATCCAGTATAAAAAGGGCAAAATAAATACGAATGCCGATGCTCTTTCCCGCTATCCTGTAAATTTAACCCAATCCGATAACCTAATTAATGTCCTTGGTGATAACGAAACACAGGAAGCTCCTCCTATTGTAGTTCAACCTGAAAATATACCCTTACTAGAAAGTCCCGGTTTACCAGAACTTCCAGAATTACCTGAATTTTTTGATTTACCTGAAGAATATTTTGAAAATCCTGAAGTGCCGAGTGAAATAGTACTTACACCTGCATCTGATGAATCTTTAAGTCATAGAGACACGTACTCCGAATACCTGAAAAAAACAAATAATATATCATCTACATCTAACGTTAAGATCCTAGAATATAATGAAAACTTATTAAAAACCAAAGTAAAAACAATAATTATACCTACCTCTATAGATATTGACGGGTCAACTACGTGTCAAGTCAGGCATAGTTCAGTCCTCAACTCCAAAAAGATACGCGATTAAAAAAAACTAACAAAAAAACAGTATTTCAATGAAATTTTAAATCAAACTCAGAAGGAAGAAATACTCGAAGTTCGCTCCAGATAAGGTGTATTTGAATAAAATTAAAACAATTGCATGAAATGTGATGTTCAGTTGTTTTCTTAATTTGAAAATATTTCTTTTTAAATTAAATGACGTATAAACCAGCCAGCAACCTTATATGATACTGATATCAAACCTTTATTTTGTGTTCCGCTAAATATGCCGGTGTTTGTAGTTTTAAAGTTATTCTACAACTAGATGTTTCCTGCGACTTACTAAATGTCGCAGGCACCGTACATTTTGCCTTGACAAAAAGTAGCCTATGTCCTATCCCGTGATCTACTCTGTGCCAAATTTTATCAATCAATCCAGTAGTTTCAAACGAACAAACAAATATACGAACAAACAAATCTTTCCTCTTTATAATAATATCTATGGACGCTTCACACCACGTCAATCTGGGCCCGTGTTATGTATTCGGAGAACTGTGTTACAGGTACCAGACAGCGGAAGTACACTTTCAATGACTTTCGGATATGAAGATTACTACTTTTATGTGATGTTTCTATAAATATTTAGGTAGCTGTGCAATTTGTGTATTCAGACCAGTCCCGATAACTTCGTGGGCTTATTATTAGGCCATGAGATAGATTCATTGGTACTAGTAATTTGCTTTTAATCGATTGTTTTTGTAAAAGTAATATTTTCCAAACGCAATGTACAACGTATATAACCACACGGGCGGTCGGAGGCGGTGCACGCGGGGTAGGCCGCGCAAGCACGTCCCCCCCGCCCGCTTAGGCGCGAATATGCGAATAGAGAAAATCAGCTGATCGTTTTCTAGCAGCTGTACCGTATGTAGTAAATAAACTCTGACAATTGCATAGATTAATAACAATCTTATTTAAAGTTCTATTATCATTCAAGTACCTATTTACTAACTTTTGTTAAGTTAACTTTTTTTTTATTCTGATTAAGATAAATAAATGAAAATAAAATGAGATGAGGTACATATAGTTAAATCGAACAGCAAGTAGCAACTGGCCTACCGTGCCTACGTCTAAGCATTTTAGCCGCACTGGGGGCTCCAAGACGAGGATCCCGGTGCATCGTCTAAAAATTTGCTCCTCGATATTAACGCCAGTTGCCGCCCACCGCTGGAGGCTCAATGGGCCTATTTTCTAACACTCGCATGCCTGTGTAATGGTACGGGAGTCTAAAAGATGGTGGGCATGAGGATATCAACTCCGGTAAATCCTCAATGCCTTTGCGACATTCCCAAATGCTTCACATAAGCACATCTTTATCATACCATAGTACCGCGTGGTGTACGCGTGTGGCGAAGGCATTTTAGGATACAAAATCACACACAAGTCACAAACACGAAATACAGGTCAAAACAAACAAAACAGTTATTAAAACAAACGAAAGTCAAAATAAATAAACGAAAATTAAAACGAAGATAAGAAGTAGATAATTAAAAAAAAAATACGGAACGTCACTCGAAAACGCGGATTTACACTTACAGCCAACTGAACAAACTGCGAAAATGATTTTATGTAAAAAACATAGACATGTGTCCAGAATCCCGATACATTTGTATCGATAGTTTTTCATATCGATAAATTACTTTGCATACGCATTTATTTGTATGAACTTATTACACAATCTACTGGAGGCTCTAAAGTAGAATAAGCATATCCCAAAGTTAATGGAAGTGGTTCTGACACCCTGAATAGAAGAAACAAATGAGCCGATCTTGGAGGCAGTAACAATATATTTGTATAGATATATACTAGGGTTTTCAATCATTTTTGAGATTAAACTACTTTTTCTCATTACAAAAATGTATATTTTTTATATTATTTTTTCAAAAATTAAATTTTTTTCTAATTAATATTTTTACATTTTATACCTTTCATCATAAGAACAAGCTGTAGAGAAGTATATTTTTTATTAAAATCTAAAATTTTAATATTTGTACTTCATTACGCATGCGGACAATGACCCGACCCGGCGTCAGCTGGGCACAGCTGACACGCCGGGCCGGGCGCCGCACCGTGTTCCTTTCCTAGTACAAGTAGCGGCACGTAAGTTTAGCGCTGAGCGAAATGTAGAGGGGATGCTGCGCATGGGTACAGTCGCGCACGCAATACAATTATAACTTTAATAAAATAATTTTAAGAACATATTTAAATGTACTCTTTGTACACTACCGAGTGATTAAGCTTATGGGGAGTAGAAAAAAATATATAATCGAATTTGACAATTTTTATTTAATATAATAATTAATAAAACAAGTTTTCTGAACAAGACAACAAAATTTATACACATTTGTTTATGCCGCCCATCTTTAGTCTGAATCAGATAATGGTGTTACGCCTTCCATTAAATCATCGTGTGTCACAATGGAGCTGGTCTTGGTCTTGGTCGAAGTTATCAATTTCTGTGACCGTTTTTGGTCTGGATAGTTTTTTACCAGGTGTTTGAAAACTGTTATCAAATCGGAGCTATTGGCTTGAGTGGTGATGTTTCTTACCGTTGCAACAGACGTATTTGTGGCCTCTGCTGTCCTGTTTTGGATTTTACCCAAACAACGGATTATATCATTTATTTTCATGTTCCCCGTCTTAATAACGTCTGAAGTTTGTCTTATCGTGCTGTCATTCAAATGACTGAGCAAAATACTCGTTGCTTCGTCAATCTCACTTTTTATTTGCTTTAAAGAATCAATCAATTAATTGGTTTCTTTTTTAACAAAACAATGCACGTCATACACCATTTTTCGTGCCTGTCTTTTCAAAACAGTATTTCTTCTGGGCATGTTCACTTTTTAAAGTCACAAACAAATTTAATGATAAAAACCAACAATAACAATCGAACTCAAACTTAATAAAAAACAATAACAATGAACGGCAATAACAATAGATTTTAGAACGCGACTGGACAGTCAGAAGACCGCGGAGCGTCGTATCACGGCGGGGAACGGAGTACGACTGGCTAGCCAATCGGCGCTACGCACGAGCACCCTTCGTCCCTCTAGCCCCCCTGAGAGACCTAATTTTTGACTTCTGCGCAAAATAGGTCAGCGCTAGAGTTTCGTGCCGCTACCTGTACCTACACGCGTTCAGCGGTGGTGTATGCGGTGACTTAGAACCGTACACACACAAAAGTGACGGAAAGATGATAAAATAAGATTCCAAAATCCAATTTTGTAACTCTGACCTCTGACCTAGATAATGCTCTAGTCCGGATTTTTGCCAACTACCAAGTAAATATCCTAATTTCATAATTTCAAATAATTTTGGCGGAACCTTGATGACTATCCTACGGAACCCACTTTGGAAATCCCTGCTCTACACCGCCTGCAGTATGGTTCGTAAATACCAGGCAAAAAATGTTGCTTCACAAATAACGAAACCAGGGTACAGTGCAACTAAATTCTTAATGTCCAACGGCAATCATCGCTTTTCTATCGAAATTAGAGATGGTGTGTGAAAAACGCCAATAACCGAAAGATGTAACGTGGTTGAACTGTAGGTAACAATGAAACGAAGTAGGTGTATAAAAGGTTGCCCGAAGTAGTTTTGGTGAAATTAGTATTAATAATAATAAGTTACGTACGTAAGTTTGTACACCGATCATAATAAGTAAAATTATGGCTAATAGCTATTTACTTACGTGAAAGAAGTATTGACTACTAAATGACTGCTAGCTAAGTCTACTCCTAGTACTTAGTTCACGGAATCCATCGACCATCAGGTGACCACGGCAAGGTGTCGCGTTAAAAGTGAAAACTTAAAAGTGCTTAGACAGTGTTTTTGTTGCATTTTGAAAATCGTTGCTAGCACCATAAATCATTACACGTATCACTTAAAACTTAACAACCTAACACTACGTTTTTAAACATGACCTAATAGTGAAACTCAAATCAGACGACAACCTTTTACCTCGAGAGGAAATCCGCAACTAAATTCGAAAATCTATTTCAAAACAAAATAGTTCTTTTATTGACTTTCGGCAAAATTCAAAAGATGCTGACGCTATTCGGCGCGGGCGGCGGGGCGGTGCGCGCGGCCACAGCACAGCTTTTTGGCGGCAAATAGGGTAGACTGGGTACAATTGAAACGCGTTATGTTTGAAATAACGCGTTTTTCTAGTAAACTAATGTACTTACGGTTTTTAACCGATACTTTTTCGACGCACCGAACATGTCCGAACTTCCTCCAGTAGCGTCCGCAACATCGTGCGAAGCAGTCGTGCACAAATGAGGTTAATTAATTTTTGACACCTACCGTGAGTATTTTTAATCTTTTTGATTATGTAATATTTTCGTTATTATGGTCATTTTTGCTGGTTGATTTATTTTAGTGGTTTGTTTGGTTACTTGGGTTTCATTTTATATCTTCGGATCCACTTTAAATTCAGTATTTATGTCAATAAAATACCTTCAAATGCAAAGTCTCGTATGGGGATATTTATTACAACGGTTTTGGGGATGATTGAAACGTTTCAATCGTCCACGTGTTTCAAACGTCCCCATCGTACATGTTATTATATTGTATGCACTTTTATTAATATATAACTAGCTGCTCTGACAGACATTGCTCAGTATATAAAGTTATAAGCTACCTACCATCTACTTACCTATACCTTTCAGTCACTTCATAATATTGATTGATAATTTTAATTTTAATGAATAAAACGTAAGTAATTACTAACTTAATAATTTTCAGATGCCATGAAAACGTATACTTTCGACGAACAGAAGCTCAAAGGACCTATTTGCCTATCAACAGGCATACGAAGAGGTTTTGGCAGGGAGATCATTAAGAAAAGTTGTGGATATGTTTAATGTGAATCATGTGTCTCTAAGTAGGTACAAGAAAAAAAGAGAATCTGTGCCAGAAGACACGCCAATCGCTGAAATTAAAATGGTGCACAATTCGGCAAAAAAAGTTTTTACAGCGGCTCAAGAGGTTGAAATAGCAAGATATGCCATAAATAGTGCCAATATATATTTTGGACTATTGACTAGAGACTTGAGGAAGCCTTTGATCTAACAGTAAAGTATATTTTAACAAGACTGATTTCTTGGAACGACAATAAGCTTGCAGGTGTTGAATGGTTTAAGAGTTTTCTAAATCGTCACCCAGAACTATCGACTCGCTGTGCTCAAGCCACAAGCTTAGCCCGGGCGATGAGCTTCAATAAAACTAATGTCAATGAGTTTTTTGATAATTTAGAAACAATAATGGATAGAGAAAAATTTGAGGCCAAAGACATCTATAACGTTGATGAAACGGGCATAACCACCGTCCAAAAGTCAAATAGGATAATAGCAAGACGCGGAACTTGTCAGGTAGGAGCACTTACATCAGCGGAACGAGGCACTCTAGTAACCGTAACGATGGCTGTAAATGCTGTCGGAAATTTAATTCCTCCTATGTTTACATTTCCCCGAGTAAATTATCAAGAACATTACTTGAAAAACCATCCAACCGGCAGTATTGGCTCGGCAAACAAATCAGGTTGGATGCAAGAGGAAGATTTTGTTAAATTTTTGAAACAGTTTCAAAGATACACAAATTGTTCTTTAGAACACAAAGTGTTATTGTTACTTGATAATCACTCTTCACACGTTTAAATTCAGGCTATTGACTTTTGTCGAGCTAATTGTATTATTATGCTCTCTTTTCCTCCGCACTGCAGTCATAAATTGCAGCCTTTAGACCGCTCCATGTATGGGCCTTTTAAGAAAGCAATAAATATAGCATGTGATGGATGGATGAAATCGAATGCAGGAAAAACGATGACTATTTATGATATCCCTGGCATAGTTGCAACTGAAATGCAACTGCCAAACGCTATAACAATAACAAACATTCAAACTGGTTTTAGATGCTCAGGGATTTACCCATTTAATAGAATAATATTCAGTGACTCAGATTTTGCACCATCATACGTCACCGATCGACCAATTGCCAATATTGAAGTAGAAGATAGTGTTAGAGAGTCTATTCCGCCAAACAAAAATTTGGAAATTGATTCTGTTCAACCCATAGATATTATCGAAGATATACAAGCGAATCTTTCTGATGTACCTCAACCAGCATCGGACATTACATGTGACAAAGATTTAAATCCATCTGAATTACAGGCAGTTTCAGAATGCACTGAATACTTGCTAAATACTTTTGAAAATCTTATTGATTGCCGTCCAAATACTCCCCAACCAAGTTGTAGTTCCACACTTTTTGATCCTCTTCAAATTTCTCACTACAACAATCAATTTTCACCTATAGTCGTAAGACTTTTTCCCCAAAGCACCGCCAAGAAAAAGGCAAAGAATACAGGAAAAAAGAAATCAACTATTTATACAGATACCCGAAAAAAAGAAAAAATTCGGTTGCTAACTGAAGAAAGAGAAATAAAAAAAATGCTGTTAAAGTAAAATGTAACCTGAAAAATCATCAAAACAACATAAGGTCAAAGAAAGTAATTACTTTCTTTCTTTATTATTATGCTTAATTAAGCATAATATTGAGAAAAAAGAAAAACAAAAGCGAAAACATAAGTATTTTACTGGAAGCTCAGAAGATGAGATATCATCAGACGAAGATGTTGAGGTCAATTTTCATGAATCTTCAGATTCTGAATACGACGTTGCCCAAGATATGGTTCCATCTGATTCACAACTAAACGAGCAGTTCGATTCTTCTAGTTGTGAGTCAGAAAGTGATAATCAAAGTATCACAATCAAAATGGATGACTGGGTTATAGTTAATTTGACCTCAATGAAGAACCTTGTTCATCGTTATGTCGGGCGAGTAAAAAATGTTTCAAGAGATTCCTATGTTGTACAATTTGCCAAGAAAATTGATAATCACAGATTTAAGTGGCCTATAAATGATGATATCTCTGAAATTGCTAAATACCAAGTGGTAAAGAGAATTATCCCACCTGTAATAAAAACCAAAAGCAAACGTGTGACCGTATTAGAATTCAGAAAGTCTTTAAAAAAGTTTAAGATAGAATAGATCACCCATAAGGTATTTTAAAGCTTTAATTATTAAAAACCTTCCTATGTTTAATAAGCGAGAGTTGCAGGCTTTCTAAACCTTTTTATTTATATTTTGATACTGTGGGGTTCCTAAAGTTCCTATTAAATCATTGAGACTGATAGATAAGTGCCTTGTTAGGATTTTCTTATGTTTTTATTATAATGTTAATTATTTTAAATTATAAAATAGAAGTCAAATACTCGTTAAGTTCTTTAAAAGTCTGATTATATACCTAGATATAAAGAGAAAATGTTATTCGAGAATATTTTTGTTAAGAGTTTTTGCGCCTTCTCTAACAACAAAATTGTTAGGTTAGGTTAGAAGGCGCTATTTAATTACAATTAATGAATTATTATTTGTAATTTTTGAATACAAATTTTATATTATATTAATTAATAACAAAAAAAGAAACATATTGTTATGATTGAAACTTACCATTTTGTATGAAACTATTTTTTTCTTATTTTAGCCATAGTTGTAGGTTCTATGATTAACATTCGATTACCTTTCAATTATTTATGTTAAATGAAAGCATTGTTTGTAAAAAAGACTATTGTAGCTTGAATAATTTTCAAGTCATTTAAAATTTAAAAAGTAGTTTGTTTTTTGTTGAATCATTTTGGTAAATGTGGTCCAATTTTGCCCGTATTTTTATGATATCGTTGAATACTATTTCTATAACATGTTCTAATAAATAGCAATTAAATTCTTTTTTTTTGTTATTGTTTTATTAAGTGTTTTAATTGACCCCACCTATTGTTTCAATTGACCTCCTAGTGGGGTAAATTGAAACATTTTTTTTCCACTTGGTTTTTTTAAAATTTGTCGTTTACCTGATACAATTTTACTATTGCGGTGTACTACATTTGATAGCCAGATATATTATCTACAAATATAATTAGTTTAAACTGCATAAAGTTAGTTAGTGTTTCATTTGTACCCAGTCTACCCTATCAAAAGCGTGCCGCTCGACTCTTTCAAAAACTACCTAGGCTAAGTGATGTGACCTATGAAAATTGAAACATTTACGTGTACGTAGTCGATATTTAAAATTAGTTAATTGTTTGATATGATTTTTTTCCTTAGTTTTTTGTAATAAATAAGTTACTGTTTTTATATCAAGTCAGCTGGGTTTTTATGATTTATGACCGGCAATCGAGCAGACAGATCGGCTGATGGTATGCGATTATCGTCTTCCACGTGCCTCTCTCTTCGCTCTTTTACGCACCTTGAGCCTCAGTAGATTTTGTAATAAGTTCATACAAATCAATGAGTATGCAAAATAAATAGTAATTTATCGATATGAAAAACTATCGATACATTTCTGGACATATGCCTATGTTTTTACCATAAAATCATTTTCTCAGTTTGGTCAGTTGGCTGTAAGTGTAAACCCACGTTTTCGAGTGACGTTCCGTGTTATTTTTTTAATTATCTACTTCTTATCTTCGTTTTAATTTTCGTTTGTTTATTTTGACTTTCGATTGTTTCAATAACTGTTTTATTTGTAATAAGTATTAACTGTTTTGTTTGTTTTGGCTTGTTTATCGTGTTTGTGACTTGTGTGTGATTTTTTATCCTAAAATGCCTTCGCCATACGCGTATACCACGCGTTACTATGGTATGATGATGATGTTCTTATGTGAAGCATTTGGGAATGTTACAGAGACATTGAGGATTTACCGGAGGTGATATCCTCATGCCCGCCATCTTTCAGTCTCCCGTACCATTACACAGGTACATTTTCATTTATTTTTCCTTAATCAGAACAAAAAATTTAAAGTAAATAAATGTTAACTTAATAAAAGTTAGTAAATAGGTACTTGAATGTTATTAGAGCTTTAAATAAAATTGTTATTAATACATGCAATTTTCGTGGTTCGCATATTCGCGCCTGCGCGGGTGCGGGGGATGTGTTTGCACGGCCTACCCCGCGCGCGCCCGCCTCCGACTGCCCGTGTGGTTATGTACGTTGTACATTGTGTATTGAAAATTGTAACTTTCACAAAAACAATCGATTAAAAGCAAATGACTAGTACCTACCAATGGATCTATCTCATGGGCTAATATAAGCCCACGAAGTTATCGGGACTGGTCTGAACACACCCTGTATTTAATACTTTTTATGCTATACAATATACAATACATTTAAGTTTATACCACATATTTCATACACATCCATGACCCAGGAACACAGAAAACTTTTTGTTCCCTTGACTGGATTTGAACCGATGACCTCCGGCTTGAGCGCCACCGCGCTAACCACTGAGCCACAGATGTCGTCACGGAGTAGTACAAAAATTATTCAACCTTTCAACAAGGTTTGAAGCGTTGATTAATTAATTTATTGTTATACATTAATAGTGTTATAATTTCCAGTTCAACCCCGGCAATCTCTAATGATTTAACAATATGTGTGTCTATTACTTTAAGGGCATGTTGCACAATCTACTAACGCCCGAAATTAATAACGTATCTAAAATCTTAGATTGACTTCAATCTCTGATTCTCAAACAAAAATTTACGTAAATTTACGTAAAGTTAATCCTAGGATTGATAAAATGTATCTTGATGTCAGCTAAAATGAGATGAAGATTGATTATTATTAATTCCGGGCGTATGACGTGTCAGATAGGTTATTTGCATCTTTTGTCTCTGTCGTTCGTTAATAATAGCTCCCGACACCGGTGGACGGTGGCCAGTTTCCAATTGAAACCAGGCTAGCTACGCAAGAGTTATTTTATAGTGCCCAAGTGTGTGCGCACTACACAAGAGCACTCTCTCTCTTTTTTCTCTCTAAACCCAGTGGGACGGATAACCGATACGACTGGCGACGCATGGACCATCTTTCTTGTCAGACAATCAGGTGATCAGCGTGATCAGCCTGTATTGTCCTAACCAAACTTGGAAACAACATTTTTTGTTGTTCCAACGCGGGAATCGAACCCACGACCTCCGAGTCGAGAGCGAAGCTCTAAACCACAGCGGGCTTAGCATGGTGATCCGAAGAAATAACTTTAATTAAGCAATATTCTATCCAAAGCAGTTCGTTGCAAAATAGTTCTTAATCCATGGTAACAAGGTCGTCAATAGAAGTCAACGATTCTAAATAGCCATATTTTTAAAATGGCTGCCGGGAAATCTGTCAAAAATGATCCAATTTTCAAGTAAATTACTGAATGTAAAGAAACCATTTGTCTTGGACCGCCATGATGTGTGGAGTAGTTGACATTGTTGTAAGACTATTTGACATTGTAATAAGAAAACGTTTAACTACTTTATCTGTCAAAAGAGGCCATTTTGTGAGCTCATGTTCGAGAAGAAAAGAAATGTTGTTTCTCATAACGACGATGCATCGACCTTGCTGCCTTATAATAAGAACTATTTTGCTCCGAATGGTATTAATGTTTCTTCAATCTGTGATTTTGTCGATTCTTCGGTGCTTCTAGGGTGCGCATGCTGCATACAGCCTTCGTTTTCCCTCTTGGAAAACGAAGGCTGTATGCAGCGACAAAACGTCCGCATATGCTATCCGACACTTGTCATTAACTTTAAATTAAATCAATTGGTGAAACAGGCCCTTACCCTTGTTTTCTGTTCCGTGGCTCCACCTATATTACTTAGCTTTTCTACTTTGTCGTCTGCAACTACGTTCTTAATGTCCCTCAACGGTCATCGTTAGTCTATGGAAATGGCAGAAGATTTATAAATTATAAGGGTTCCGTTTTTTCCTTTTGAGTAACGGAACCAATACGGAACCCTAAACACAACGATTCCCGAAAGACATTAAGTACATATAGTGGTAGTGGACGCAGAAATTGATGTATTTCACTCTTTTTCCGTTTCAACCCTATTAGGTGTAATATTTAATGTCTCCTTTGCACTTATGGCTGATAGTGTTTTCATCAGAAGTAAAAAAAAAAACATTTTTACATTTATTTTATTTTTTTATCTTGTACTTTTATTTCATGATATCGATATCGATATATTATGTTTTCTTACGCCTAGTAATAAATAATCAAACATGATAGTGGTAGCAGCAAGAGAAGAAGTATTAAAAAGATTTTTGTGCAATTTAATATTTAATTTTATAATAAATTATAATTATTACATCGTTTAAAGCGTTCGGTTATTTATGATCTTAAAGTTGATTGTCCTATATAAGTTCACTAATTATAGTAACTAAACGATAACAATATTATTACCTAAGGGTCAGTTCACACTGCAACGATACGCGACGCTACATTTTTAAGATAGCTGTCAAAATGTAACTTTATTTACCACACAAAAATACACACGTTTCATATGACATTCATACACTGCACTGACACAAGACATTCGAACTCTTACAATGAAACGTGTATTTTTCTTGTGTAGCAAATAAAATTAAATTTTTGATAGCTATCTTAAAAATGCAGCGCCATGTCACGTATCGTTTCGTTTCGGTGTGAATTGACCCTTAGTAATTATGAAAGTTTAAAAAAACTAGCAAGCACTTAGAAAAAAAGTATGTAATAGCCAGATATATCTCCTTTTGGAGGGAGTACTTCCTTGCCCCTGTGCAACAATTTACAGGTAAAGAATTATTACTATGCTTTAAATATTGTACACAATACCTGAAACCACAGCCTAAGGGTCAGTTCATACCGCGACAAGACGCTACGCGACGCCGTGCTTGTCAATGTCAAAGGCGCCGCGCTTGCAATGAAACATGTATCTTTTTGTGTAGTGAATAAAATTTATTTTTGGAAAGCTATCTTAAAAATTCAGCGCCGCGTCGCATCACCTATCGTCGCGTTGTGAATTGACCCTAAACAAGGGATATTAAAACATTCATTTTTTTATGATTTTATTGACAATGACATTATAATAGTAAGCTAATAATAAAATTGTATGTATTGTTGTTTTTTCTAGCAGACGTGTGTATTCAGAGCTCTGGGAATGACCGTAAGAGTCTTACGACGTCTTACGACTTAGACGGCGAAGATACTATAATATAGGTAATATATTATTTTCATATAACGTACTTTATTATAAAATATTAAAATATATCCAGGCATCTTAAGATATAATATTATAGTATCGCCGTTGCCATCTGTGACGCCCATAATGATACTTGTATGATTTTTATAATAATTATGATTGGGGAAGTGTCCTTCAAAATACTTGAATTAAATAAATATATCATCGTAGTTTTGTCTTATTTTTTTAGTATTTAGGGCAAATTTATAATAGTATTAAATATTCATATCTAAGATATTATAGAGCAAAGCGAGTCTTTTGCGGACGGTAAAATTTACAGATTTTTGAAGCTTTATATTATCTTGTGTATCTTTATAAACGTACATTTGCCGGATTTAAACTAGCATTAGACTTTTAACAAAACGTTAGTTAATAATTCTCTACCTATATCTAAAGAACTTAGTTTGTCTAACTATTGAATTCAATGTTGGTATTTTGGACAAAGAAATATTTTGCTGCTATGCACACAAATATATTACACTTATTTCTTTAATGATTGGAGAAATAATCTTTCAGTGTCATAATACGTAGCACATGCTTGCTTAGTAGAAGTACTTACATACTTATAACATTTAAATAAAAAGGAAACTATGAAAATCATGACGAAAAGAAAAAAAATGTACAGTATAATTGTGGATTGTTGCAACGCCAACGATGGTGCCATTGTTGCAACAATGGCATAAAAATCAAATAGTATATTTTTTAATTACCTAATAATATAATATAATATTTTTTGTATTCACCAAGCTACGAGTTTGAATCCCATGGAGCAAGTATAGTCGAAATCACCGAGGAGTGCACAGTACGAACGCTAACAGTACACTGATTTAGGCCACGCCCATTGTGATGACGTCAGGACCGAGTAGAAATCACAGTGCACAGTTGTTTAAGCCATCTCCTATCTATATGTCCTTCATGTTGGATTACCGCTTTTGGGCTTTATTGCCATAGTAATAATATCGAAGTGTGGTAATCCGGATCTGTTTGCGATGGACGGTACCTACACGGGAAAATGTAAGGACATATTTGCAGTAAGAATATCTTTTCATTTTCTATCTAAATTAACTAAATTATCTTTTATTATTATGTACGTTATCATATTCAAATATTATTTGTATTTGAAATTAAAGTGTTCACCCAAATTTTATTTTAGTTTATATTATAATTTTTACATATATTATAATATATTATATATAATATAATTCAAGTCAATGATGATTATTATATATATTATATTATTATCTATAATGCATTTTATTATTTAATTTTTGGTCTGATTCTTAAGATGGGACCACACTAGGCGTAACTACGCGTCGCTCCGCTGCGGCCAGTGCAGTCTTACCTTTAGAGTGAAAAAATCATGTTCTCTTTTGTAAGAATTTTCTGAATTCCTGAGAAGACGAGCTGAAAAATAATGTACAGAACACACGTTTGAAAACACGCGTGAACATTAAACTTTCATAACTATACTCTGATTTATAATCGTAGTCAAAAACTTCCAAAACATAACACACTTGAAAATAAAAGAAGGAGATAAAGTGAAAAGTGATATTTTACTGACTTGTGCTTAAAATATCAGAGTATACATGCAGATTAAGGGTCAGCTGACACCGAAACGAGACGATACGTGACGGAACGTCCTATTTTTAAAATAGTGATTCAAAATTAAACTTTATTCAGTACACAAGAAGATACACGTTTCGATGCTGGAGCAGCGCCGCACTATGAAGAGCGGTGCAGTTTGAAATTCGAACTCTTGCAATTAAACGTAAAATCGCGCCGCGTATCATCTCGTTTTAGTGTGAAATGACGCTTAGTGATTAAAAATTTGAATATTTATTAATTAAAAATAGCAACACACGTAACAATAACTGTAATATTTAAGGTGAACTGACCATCGGGTGGAGCTTACATAGTAAGGACGAAATAGCCAAGACTTTGGAAAGATTTATAGATTTAAAAAAAATTGGTGTCGGCTTTGTGGGTGCTACGCTTATCTAATACTTACGTTTAACATACCTATCACTATTTTTGTATTTATAATTTATATAACTAAGTATATAAGTTGCATATTTCCGCACTGCATTTTAAACAATTCGTAAAAAAGTAATTTCCTTAAACGTACAAATAAACTAAGCTCCTTTATAGCCAAACTACACTAAGTACAGCCTAGATATATAAATATAATGATATGATTTTTTACATAATTAATGTACTCAAGAAATACTTCACTCAATCCTCTTCTCTCAATTATCTGTCCAATGATACTTCATCGTAAACTATACCTTAAACCTCATAGTTTTAACTCAAAAGTCCTTTGCATACACACATCATCATCATCACAATCATCAGTCTCATGACAAATCATTCAATCGTATAGTATATTAAATCATTTCTGGTAACAATCTAGGTCTATTTCTTTAGCCGTACGCCTAGATAGGTATACTTTGCCATCTTTAACATAATCACCACATATTTTATCAACACTGTAAGGCTCATCTATGAACGCACCATTCTTATCATTGTCTTTCTCGTTTCCGTTAACAGGTTTTATGTCACTGAAGCCGTTTTCGTTCTTCTTGTAATCTTTGGATTCGGATTTCTTGTAGCTCTTGGAGTAGAAGTTGAGGAAGAGTACGAGGAAAATGATGACGTTGGCTGAGATGAAGTACGTGAAACTGGTGGCGAACTGACACCGTGGCGAGTTGTGCGTCCAGGCGCAATAGGCCAGCATCAGGAGGAACTGTATCTGAAAAATACATTTTGAAGCTTATTTATAGGTAATAGGACACATGAATAGGTATTTAATATAACAGTACCTGGGTAATTTTATCTGACTGGGATTCGAATAGAAACTTTTGTGTGATTCTTTTTATTTTTTAAATTTATCCGAACTCCGAGCAAAGCTCAGTAACCCAGATACTACCAATAAATCACATATTTATAATAACTAGAGGTGGCCCTGTGGTCTAAATTAGATCATAATTCATATTTTAATTTTAAATTTTCAACTTTTTTAGGGTTCTTTTGCCTCTTAGATACGTAAATGTTGTTTATGGAATGTGAAAGAAAGATTGACATTCGTTGACAATTGTCTCAAACCTACTGTAATATAAACAAACATGCTAGTATGAGTGAGGTAGTGTGTGTTGTTGTTATTTTTATCAATTTAATGTATTTCTAAGCGTTATTTTTAAAAATATTAGCTTTTGGCAGGCCTTCCTTCACTTAAACTTTAAATGTGCCAAATTTCACACTGATACATATTCTCGTAAAACCGTACTTGAAATTTATGCTTCACGTATACGCAATATAATGATTTGGTTTATTCTATAATCATAAAAGGTAGACATACTATATATGTTTAGACTGTGCTTCATTAGATAGATATTATATAATATTATATAGACTCACCAGCTGCATCTTGGTCACATATTTCTTCCACCACAGGTACTTCTGGTACTTGGGTCCCAGCCCCGACAGTAAGTAGTAGGAGTACATCACCACATGGACTATGGAGTTAAGGAGCGCGAGGATTGTGCCCTCCCCTCCCGCGGCAAACTTCAGGTAGCTCCATGCGTAGAGCGCCATGATCACGTGGTGGTACACGTGGAGGAATGAGATCTGAAAGGAGAGAATTAAGAACTTATAGATATAATGTATAAAGATAAAGTGAGAGGCAGAGAAAGAAAGAATAATTTTTAGAATGTATAAAGATAGGGAGACCGAGAAAGTAAGAGTATTTTTTAGAATGTATAAAGATAGGGAGACCGAGAAAGAAAGAGTAATTGTTTACAAGGTATAAACCTAGAGAGAAGGAGAAAGAAAGAGTAAAATTTCTTTGGTTTTGTCGGACTTGTTGTATTATAGAACTTTTAAAAGAATTTGACTAGGTGTGCAATCAAATTACCTGCTTATTCTTTTTTCTTAGCACGAAGAAAACAGTGTCCAGTAGCTCTGTCAGCTTGGCGAAAAAATACCACCAGCCTATGTCTAGCAGCTGGAAAATATTAAATGAAGCGGTAAATCAGTCATAATTACATTTACTTATCTTAAACATTTACTTATCTTATCTTTACACACCGGCATATTTAGCGGAACATAAAATAAAGGTTTGATATCAGTATCATATAAGGTTGCTGGCTGGTTTATACGTCATTTAATTTAAAAATAAATATTTTCAAATTAAGAAAACAACTGAACATCACATTTTATGCAATTGTTTTAATTTTATTCAAATACACCTTATCTGGAGCGAACTTCGAGTATTTCTTCCTTCTGAGTTTGATATAAAATTTCATTGAAATACTGTTTTCTGTTATTTTTTTTAAATCGCGTATCTTTTTGGAGTTGAGGACTGAATTATGCCTGACTTAGCCCCAACGGAGATTGCCAGGGCACTCGAAATGCGAAGAAATGGTCAAACCTACAGAGTGATATCCAGAGATCTTCGTCGACCAGTTTCAACGATCCATCACAGTATCCAACAGTTCAGGGAGACCGGCGCTTATGTAAGAAGAGCAGGACAAGGCAGAAAAAGACGCACTTCGAGTAGGGATGATCGTTTCATTCGGCTTCGTGTACGTAGGAACCCCCGTTTGACGGCCGTCCAAGCCCGACATGAGTTAGAAGCAGTGCGGCGTGTAACCGTAAGTGAGCGTACGGTACGAAGAAGGTTCGAAGAAGCTAGTTTGGGTTCATTTGTGCCCGCCAAGGCTCCAAGGCTCGAGGTAAATCATCATAGAAACAGGTTAACTTTTGCTCAGGAACATCGACTTTGGAACGCGGACCAATGGAGTAAGTTATTGTTTAGTGATGAGTGCAGGCGAAGAATATACAGATGCAAAGGAGAACGATACATTCAGACAAATTTTGAAACTACAGTTGCAAACGGTGGTGGATCAATAATGGTTTGGGCGGGCATTTGTTTGGGAGCTCGCACAGACTTGGTAGTGATTGACAGAGGGAGTCTGACTGCAGACCGCTATATCAGAGAAGTTTTAGAAGAAAATGTCATACCGTTTGCCCCATATATCGGTGACGATTTTGTTTTTATGCAGGCTAATGCTCGGCCGCATACCGCTCGGGTAACTCAAGCTTATCTTAATGATATGAACTTTAATAAGAGCACGTGGAGGAAATACGCGATATTAATCACCATTTTTCTAATTTAATTAATTGTTATTTTAATATTAATTTTCACTTTTCTCGGTTACATGAAAAGTTAAAAAATGTACCATTTTTTCACAAATAGCCTTTACTCACAAAATCTGTTCTTAATGTGATCTCATTTTAAGTAAAACAAATGAAACTTTAAATAACAAAAGAAGTGTAGTAAGTAGATTTTAAAATAAAACCATATTTTTTTAATTATGGACCTTTTTTTTTGTGTTCCGCTAATTGTGCCGGTGTGTTTATATCTCGATTGCCTGATAAGTGAAATTGGCTATTTCAGTATTATATTTCAGGGTATATTTACACAGCCAGTAAGACCTTGTAACCTAATTATGCTTATTTTTCCTTCCATCGTGGTTTACGAATTTGGCGAAAAATATGAACTTATTTTAAAGGGCTCTAAAACTTTATTAGTTTCAGCGATACCATATTTGTAAAAGTTCATTTGAAAATATCAAAATGTATCTCACCAATGGATTTTGAGTGTTGGATGGGTATCGGCATCCAGCATACAATATGCCATCTCTAAATAGATTCAATTTGGTAACCTGAAAAGTACAAATGAAATATTTTATCATACACTAGGTATATTATTTTTGTGCGAGCATTATGAAAAAACTCTTGAAATCTGGTGCAAATTTCGTCGTACAAGTAAGTTGCCATGCCGTGAAAAATAAAATAAAAATCACGTCGCAGCAACCCATCGTGCCACGATGCCGCGCCGTTTCACATTGACGACGTCGTGTCGTGGATATGTTGACAGGCCCTTACTACCTTACGAGCTTAGCAATAAGTTATCTGTTAATTTTTCAGCAACTGGTTGGTCCTTTTAATAATTACCTTGAAACAGATCATAGAAGCGAGCACCACTTGCGCCGCATTGTAATAGCTGATGAGCTTGGTGATCCGCAGCGGCTGGCGGTTCTTCATCAGACGAGGGCCGATCCTCAGAAATATGAGGTACAGGATCACCACTGTCAGGATCGGCTTCGGGCTGGACATCATGAACCAGGAGTCCACAATGGCACCTGGGTATTCATAATATTAATCTATGTAAAATGAAATCCTAGCCTATCAAAGGCAATGCCTTTAATAATATTTAATCTTCTTTCTTCTTCTTAATTTTATAGTTATTATAAAATTTATTTCTTTTTTTTCTATTTATTTACACTAACATTATAAAGTGGAAATATTTGTTTGTTTATTTGCATTGAATGGGCTCTGAAACTACAAGTAGCCTATGTCCTCTCCCGTGATCTATTCTATATCTGTGCCAAATTTAACTAAAATCAATCTTGTAGTTTCGGAGCCTATTCAATATACCTACTATAACAATATACCTACTTTGGTTATGTGAATAAATTGATTTCATTAGTAATTTAAATACTCTCCTATTTCTGCAAGAGCATTCGTCCAAAAACCGAGTGATATCGACGTTTCACTACATTCTTGTTGTAGCTCAATGAACTTTAAAATGTCCCTCATATACATAGTCGTTTAAAAATACAACAAAACAGAACTCGGAATGAAATAGGCATTTATTTCAAATCGAAAAAGCTCAACGCTTTTGTTTAGGCGGCAACAGGTCTCTAGAGCAAAATTGACTGCATTGCGTCACTCCGCATGCACATAAATCGTGCCAATGTACGAGTACGTTTGGGTTAAAGAGTATATTTATCTGAATTTGATGCTACTTATAGGATAAAGGTATGGAAGAGTTTAACATAATATACTATATCTCTCTCTTTGGCACTAAGCTAGATAGCTTTGACGACCTCTGTGGCTCAGTGATTTGTGCGTTGGCGCTCAAGCCGGATGTCGCGGGTTCGAATCCCGCCAGTGAACAAAAAAGTTTTCTGTGTTCCTGGGTCATGGATGGATATTAAATATGTGTATTATACAATATTATTTCAAAAATAAGGATAGGCTATAAGTTATGACGTACATTTGATAGAACAAATCTTCATACAAGAAAAAGTTACGCCATCATTGTTTTCACAATACCTCAAATCAGTCAGCCATTTTAATTTCACCATACTTCAAATGTCAAAATGGCCACAAAAACTTCAAATTAAGTGGAGACAGGTTTTACCTCAACATGCTCGTCTATAATATACGTCTATGGTATTACATAATAAAAATCATAAATATATGTATAGTGTGGGATGGATGGATGCCCCAAAGGGAGATCTCCGACCGAGCGAGGTGGTATGCTCGATCAGGCCGAAGCCCACTTGTATGAATTTCAGATGTCGTATATATAGTGCCGATCACAGAAAACTTCGATAGCGCGATTCAGGATTGTGGCGCTAATTGGTCCGCCACATCACTCCCCCCCGAAGACCTGAGGTCGAATCTTGAGTCGTCTTGCTTGAGTCGCCAGTGCCAGAGAGTCCCAGTGAGTCGGAACTGTGCTGCTGCTGCACGGGCTCCAGTGAATCGGAGTGCTGCCATGCGGGGCCGATGCTACGTGCTGACCAGGAGAGATGTGCTTTGCTTGCTGACCGGTCGTTGTAGTGAGAGTGCCCGTTGAAGCCGGTGAGGGTTCGACCAGGCCGCGGTGGTGCGTTGAGGCTGGTGGTCGAGGTACCCGATGAGGCTGAAGCTGGCTGGCGTGGTGCGGAGGGGTGGGGGGGGGGGGGTGATGATGATGATTTCCAGAAGGAGGCGTGTTCTGTCGAGGGTCACCAATGTGGGAATATGGTGGCAAGCCCCAAAGGGCCCCAAAACCGAGTGATATCGACGTTTCACTACATTCTTGTTGTAGCTCAATGAACTTTAAAATGTCCCTCATATACATAGTCGTTTAAAAATACAACAAAACAGAACTCGGAATGAAATAGGCATTTATTTCAAATCGAAAAAGCTCAACGCTTTTGTTTAGGCGGCAACAGGTCTCTAGAGCAAAATTGACTGCATTGCGTCACTCCGCATGCACATAAATCGTGCCAATGTACGAGTACGTTTGGGTTAAAGAGTATATTTATCTGAATTTGATGCTACTTATAGGATAAAGGTATGGAAGAGTTTAACATAATATACTATATCTCTCTCTTTGGCACTAAGCTAGATAGCTTTGACGACCTCTGTGGCTCAGTGATTTGTGCGTTGGCGCTCAAGCCGGATGTCGCGGGTTCGAATCCCGCCAGTGAACAAAAAAGTTTTCTGTGTTCCTGGGTCATGGATGGATATTAAATATGTGTATTATACAATATTATTTCAAAACTAAGGATAGGCTATAAGTTATGACGTACATTTGATAGAACAAATCTTCATACAAGAAAAAGTTACGCCATCATTGTTTTCACAATACCTCAAATCAGTCAGCCATTTTAATTTCACCATACTTCAAATGTCAAAATGGCCACAAAAACTCCAAATTAAGTGGAGACAGGTTTTACCTCAACATGCTCGTCTATAATATACGTCTATGGTATTACATAATAAAAATCATAAATATATGTATAGTGTGGGATGGATGGATGCCCCAAAGGGAGGGGGGGGTGATGATGATGATTTCCAGAAGGAGGCGTGTTCTGTCGAGGGTCACCAATGTGGGAATATGGTGGCAAGCCCCAAAGGGAGATCTCCGACCGAGCGGGGTGCTATGCTCGGTCAGGCCGAAGCCCACTTGTATGAATTTCAGATGTCGTATATATAGTGCCGATCATAGAAAACTTCGATAGCGCGTTTCAGGATTGTGGCGCTTATTGGTCCGCCACAATAGTATAAAAGTATTAAATATATTTCCATTGTCTGGTACCCGTAATACAAGTTCTTTGAGAACTTACCACGGGACCAGATTGACCTGGTGTGAAAGCGTCTATAGATGTTATTATAAAAGATTAAATGGTTGCGTCCTTGTCGGTATAGTTTTGCAAAGAACTTCGGAATGGTTCTTATGCGGGGTTAACACGGGTGACTTAAACCTTGCGACAAAAATCCACCCTCTAAATGGCAATCCGGCGAGGTCCGTAGTGAGTAAATTGCCATTTAGACGATCGATTTTTGGCGTGCGGCTTTAGTCACAGTTAGTCAGTAAGTAGACGCAGACGTATTGCTATTGGTGTTTCGCACCACAAGGCGTCGGTCGCATCGCCGCCGCATGCGAATGCGTTGGTGTAGTAAAGGCGTAATGGCGTAAATCATTTGCTCAAGATCATAGAATATTTTATTAGCGAAAAATATGAAAAAAACTTACTTACTTTTTCCTTTCTTCAGTGAATCCAAATATCCATCAATCTTCTCCAAGTAGCTCATTGTGGATCTGGATTATGAAACAAACATTACATTAAAAGTGACTTGATCAGTAAATTTGTGAATGGCTAATTTTAGATGGTTTCCGTTTCGCAAAAGTATCATGACATTTTTGACTAGTTGGTTACGTTTTTTTTTCTGTTTATGTATATTGCACAAATAAAAATCCTTGCACAATGATCCGATATCAATATCGGACACCGATACGATAAAAAAGTAGGGGAAAACCAGGATAGTTGCCCCACTTTTAGAAATCATTCCGTATCTCTTTGTAAATAAAGTTAAGTGCTTTATTTATTTAACCAGATGGTACTTCGGGTTTTCATTGACCAATTTATAAAAACATTATCTTGAATGTTTTCAGAGTAGGTATATGCGATTTTAGCAGACCTCTTCATTTTGTGACATCCAACCCACGTATGGGATAATTGCCTGGTCCATATAAATCCCGTATAGGCTAGACGAATTCCCCCCAAACGCGACAACTGTCCCCGAATAACTTTGATAGCATCGCATTTTGCCATTTCATACAATCACACAGAGACATGCGACACAGTCTACTTATTGCTAGCTGTAATGTTTTTCGATAAATACCGATAATTATTTATCTAGTTTTGCAAATGAATTGTGCACTGTTTCAATAAATAGTGTACAATTCATTCGCAAAAGTAGAGTAGATAATTAAAATAGCGACCTCTATTCCACTGGGGCATATATCCTGGAATTACCCTATATTTTTATACATTTTACTTGCCCTTGGCTATCGGATATGGGGTATCCTATGTATATTAATGTTTATTTACGCATTACTTGGCGGTATTAGTACTTGCAATTTTTACTGCCGGTAAGCAGTAAAGATTGCAAGAGGATACTGGACACGAAAACTCTTGCATTTGTATTTTGTATCAAATGGCTTCCAACCAGTTAATATTCTAATTTATTCTCTTAACTAGCTTTTGCCCGCGGCTACGCCCGCGTAAATTATTGTACCTCACGGGAATACTGTACTGTTTCGGGATAAATTTAACGAGAAAAAGTAACAAACATCCATAGATCCCTCCATCCTCACAAACTTTCACATTTATAATAATAGTAAGATAAGATAGGCATGACTGTGAAAAATCGAGACACTGGTAAGTGGTAACTAACTATATTGTTAACTATACTAGCCAAATAACATCGATAATATATACCGAAATATTTCTAGCAAAACATTCTCGAAATGTTGATGGTATTTATGACTAAGAAATTCATGGCCATCTTTGAATGACAATCGCTTATGCAAAGTTGGCAATACCTCAGTAACACACTGATCTAAATCCGACTGAATTGGGCCGCACCGGTAAGCTTATTACAAATCTAGTTAGCGGGATTACACGGTAACTATATTACAGAGGCCACACTTCTACACTTATTCATATAAGTACCTACACTTTCTAAGTAACACTTTTATCACCTCTGTACTTTTACTCATATACAGTACCACCACGCTCATAATATCTTTCGCGAATCGTCGTTTATCATGCACATTTGCCGAAGAACATAGTTCTATACATAGAATATTATATATTCTATATATCCGTTCGTCGTCGTAAAAGAAGAAAAAGCATAGGACTATTAGATCGCCTAGGGACACAAAAGTTTGAACAATAACTACGATTTTTATAAAAAACTATAACCCGACTAAGCAAGCTATATAGCCTATGTTGCTCGGGCTATTATTACGAATCTATTGACACCCCATTTATTAAAATCGGGCCAGTAGTTTAGTGAAACAAACATACATACATAGACTGCTAAAATCATTAATACCTTTTGGCTTTGCCGTAGTCGGGCAAAAAGAGGTCATAGGGGGAGAAAGGGTCACAAGGAACAAGTAAACTGTTTTTATACACGGCTGCGCACTGACACCCAGACAAATGCAAGTCTGTCATTCCTACTCTTGACCAGTTTCCAGACAGACAGCCCTGAACGTGGATTTTTTCATTAAATTATGATGTAATATGTACTAATAGGTAAATAATGAGTATTTTTTTCTAATGAAGCGTGATTTTAATAGATTTATATTATGTACTATTTCCGAATTTAGTATTATATAATTGCTCTATCATTTTACTACCACTCGATCTGCCACCTTAAAATGGCGATGTCTAGCAATATTTTGGCAATCTTTACAGCAACATTTTAGGATGAAAGTGTGTTCTACAAAATTTAACTAGGTATATTTCTCTACAATTTATGTCTTATATTTCATGCTGTTGGGACATAGTTACATAGGTACTTACTTATTTCACAGAATGCTGACTTGGTAATCTTTGTAAGGCGACGTGGTGTCGGACCGCGGCTCGCCAGTTGCGTGGTTACAGGGCAGTAGGGAACACGCGAACACTTAGTGTAATTCAGTCAGAAAATATAGTCAGTATAGAGACTCATATCTTTTCTTCCCCGTGTATACGTTTACAGATGAACAGAAGACAGTGCCTGAACTCGAGGATAAGTATAATAGTACGTAACAATAACCACGAACTCAAAAATGCTATGAGCATTCATTTGTCGAATTTATACTTTTAATAAATTCCAAGCATTAAAATATAACTTATCAAATCGATGCCTACGTTTGTGCTAAAGCGTCGCTTCGTAAAATCGCTCTAGTACTTTGCAGCGCTAAAACCAGCTAATACTATAAATTTGACACAAAAATGCTCTGCGCATAAATTGTAGAGAATTAGATCTAGTTTAATTTTGTAGCACACATTTTCATCGTTAAATGTGACTGTAAAGACATATTGCCAAAATATTGTTAGACATCGCCATTTTTTAAAGATGGCGGATCGGTTTTCGCCCTTACAATATGGAAATTTCCCTGATTGTTTCACATTAATGATAACTGCTACATAAAAATAAATTCTTTAAGCCCATCGAGGGGGGAGATTTCAATAAGCTCGAGTCACGCACATCACCCAAGGCTCACGAGGATATTATTTTTAAACCTTTTGGACACAAATATGAAAATAAAGAAAAGCTTCTTAGATATGAAAAAAGGAAGAAAAAGTTGTGCAACAAACCTATAAATGATAAGGTTAGTTGGGGCAAGAGGGCGTATTTTATTTTGCTTGCCAGGTCAAGAGGAACATACTTTTTATGGCACTGCCACAGATTAAAAAGAAGGAACATATAAACACCTACATAGTAAGCTTTCAATTTGATTGCACTACTACATGCATACGACGAATGTATGAGTATGTACGACAACTCCCATCGCGTACGCGGCAATTGTGGAAAAAGCCGGTAAAGATTGTGTCTCGTCAAAGGGACGTCTAAATTTTCAAATTTCGTCATGTCATGTTTCAAAATTATGTCATGTGAGATTGAGAATTCTGAAGTGTGAAATTGATTATCATGAAATTAGTTGTCATGACGACAAATAACAAATTTTTGATTTTATTTTTGTGTCTACCAAATGTTTTAAAACTTTATAATATTAGAATATTAAATACAAATAGTATTAAACAAAAAGTGGTTCTATGTCTTAAAAATAATAAAATAAATAAAATAACTGTTATTTTACCTACCCTTATTCTTAAGGATAATAATAGGTAAATAAATATTTCATTTTCTAGTAGGTGGTGTGTTGCTTTATTTTATGAGCGTCCATGACCAGTGAATAGACCCCTTGAGTCACACACGTCATGGTGCAGGTTCGATGCCGGATTGGGACTTGGGATAATATGTACCAATTAGGCTTTTTCAATAAACGTATACTAACGCTAATCTTGGTTTAATTTACCCACATCTTCTGTGACGTAATTAAAATTTGGATCGTTCTATGAAAGCTGTCCCTCTGTATATTATATTTTTACTCTGTGTTGTCATTGTTAACCTATAAGCCATCTTGCCTTAACTGACAGTACACAAGTCCTCACTTATTGTGGATTACAGCTCTTTACTAGTAGGAAGTACAACAAATCAAAACCGGCCAAGTACGAGTCGGAATCGGCACGAAAGGTACCTTACAAAAAAATATTTTTAGTATTTATTGTTATAGCGGTGGAGTCAGATGAAATTTTTACAGATTACGTATTTCAACATCATCTATAAAAAATCATCTGTCTAGCTATCACGGTTCATGAGATGACGGACAAACTGAGGCACAGCGGAGTCGTAGTAATAGGTAACTAACTCTTTAGGTACGGAACCCTAAAAATACAGAATTAAACATTGAGATAAGGGCTATTATTCAATTGTAGACAAATCACCTCCCACATTAGTAGACCGATTTGTCACGCTTTGTCTAAGTCGTGATAATTATTTCGACCTATTTTTTAAACAGTTGAAATCGCTGTATACCTTTTTTAGAAAACTCTTTTGTCAACCACCATCTTTTGATGTAAAGATTTTTTTAGATGGGCTACATTTTTAAAATTGTTAGTAACAAGCTCAAAAGATATTTATCCGAGAGTAGTTTACTATAAAAGACACAAGCCGCCAAACGGATGGAAAGATATAAAGAGTTATAAAGAAATTAAAACTCGAAACTCGAGTACGTCGGGTTTGATACCATTATAACCCATAATTCACATGTTTACATATAATTTCGTTATTTTTGTACGAAGATATCCGAGTGTTGTAAAAACGCATCTTCTTATATTATCTATTATTTTTGTTATCAGTTTCAGTTAATAAGTATAAAAAGATGCTGTATCAAATTGGCCTAGGGCTGATCATAAGGCTGTTGGAGAAAGGAAATATAAGATTTTAGAACGAAAGGGGAACAAAGCTGGCAGATAGATAGTTATCAAAGGCCGGAAACGCACTTGCAACTCCTCTGATGTTGCGGCTGTCCATGGGCGACGGTAATCGCTTTCCATCAGGTGATCTGTTTGCTCGTTTGCCCCCTAATTTTATATATAAAAAAAAAACAAATTATAATAAAATACAATGTTGATGAAATAACTATTCTACATACAAAGGACGCTTCAATGTGGTCCGATACCAAAGGAATTGTGTCGGATTTCAAACATCAAGTGATTTCGAAACGGAAAATCTAAATACAATAACACGTATACTGGTGAGTTCACACTTGACACGGTAATGTCCAAATAATTATCCCTTGCCAATATAATTAGAACCTTATACGCAAATGATAAAGTGGAAAATGCTATGATGCAGGGGAATGCAGCAATCTTGAGGTGCATTCATGGCAATGACATTGTGCATTTGTGATGGTCGTTATATGTTCGTTTTGTGATTTACCGGTCCAGGAAATAGTGACAGGTGGTAACAACGTTAGGATGTACGGATGTAGGTTAATGTTACTTTGAGGATCAAGATGGGACTTATTTTACGAATGAATTCAAACTGTAAATTTTCACTTGAACTACTCAATTCCCTTTCAACTTAGATTTTGTTAGGCTGAGATTCATAACTACTTGTGAGCAAAATGTGTCTCAAGTTTTTTGGTACCACACAACACAACACATTTCGATACCTTGGAGTAGAAACGTATAAACCATTTTACCCAAAATTAGTTATGAATGCAGTCTAATTTAAAAATTTTCGCTCTATCGATTAGTCTATGTAACACTTTCAAATTCGCAAAAAATGGTTTTTACGGCCCAGATGACTTCAACGTCTAAACAGAGTTTTAGTTAGAATTTATGATGCAAGAACCAAAAAAATATATATTGCTATGACTATTTGGTATAATGTCATATTTTTTATAAGATTAGGTTGTAAATGAGAAGTAAGAAATTAGATTTGAGTCAAGTATGGTACCAACGGAACAAATGCACTTGGTCGTAAAAACCAAAGTTCAGTATAACTCTGATAGCCAACATAACAAATGCGCTTGGTTGTAAAAACCAAAGTTCAGTACGATTTTTAGTACGATGTTTAGTACAATTTGGTTAAAATATTAAATTTTAACACATTTAAAAGAAAATAAATAAAGTAGATATCAAGTATCTACTCGATGTGATTTTGATTTGAACTCCTTAGGTATTTAATTTGGTTTAACGCAGCAACATAGTTGTGATTGCAAAATGAAATGAGATAGTAGGTATATTGCTGCATGGAACCAAACAAAGAATAATGTTATTGATAGTTTATAGTTTTATATTGTTATTTAAGTAGCCAAAGTTATAACGTTATGTTATTAGGGATGAGGCAAGGTCAGTGGCGTGCACAGGATTATGACACTGAGTATGCGGCGAAGTACTCGGTCACAAAAACTTTTTCGTTTATAGATTTTTAGCATAGCTACAGCCAAGCGACGGATCTCTAAGTCGAATCCATGGAAACAGAGCAAGTCTTAGATGTACATCTCATCATGTACATCTTCTACGGCAACGCAGACAAAACAGCGATCGATCGCCGCGGCGGAAGAAATTCTAATAAGTAAAATAATAAGCATATTTTAAAATATTATAACTACTCACTAGTCAGTCAGCTTCAATTTCACATATTCAAGGTTCCGGTTACTTGATATTACTATATCCCGATGTAAATTACTAAATAATATGCAAGGAAAACAATATAATTTAATCGTGTGTACACAACCACACAGGGGCGTGCGCTCCATATAGGCAGAAATGCAGTGCTTTACTTGTCATTCACAGATATTTTAATAAAACGTTCGTACGTTTTAGATGACTTTAATAATTAATTAATAGTAAATAAATTAATTTACAAAATATAATAACTTAAAAACGCCTAATATTTTATAATAGCAACTCATCTCATGCCAGTGCGTGCTGCAGGACAAATCATCGCATGTATGTGTAATTTTCATACTTCGCAAACGCACACACCCATGAATATCGACATAGCTGCAAGTCCCGCGGCAGGCGATGACTCTCGGGCCTCGGCTATCCGATCGCTTCCGAAAACCGCTGCCTATATGGAGCGCACGCCCCTGGGCAAGGTGATTCTTTAAAGTAGTCGATATGGTCGTTTCGGTATTAAGTCGTTTTCGGTCTTATATTTTGAATCATATTTCAATTTATTATTGTGAATTCGGTACTACCGCTTATTCACTCAGATAACCCCAAACAAATGTTATGTTGCTTATATGTTAAATACGATTCAAGTTGCTACAAGAACCAATTACCATATTATATTATTGAATCCTAGATAACTGGTGATAACTTTGATATCAATGATTGTTCTAAGCATATTATTATTATCAAAACTAAAAGTAATATCCTATTTCGTTGCTGCATTAACAAATATTATAAAGCTTTTAACGTTACTGTCTTTAACGTAAATAATAAAATAAATAAATTAAAAAACCAACTACGTAAAAAGTATAAAAAAACACCTTGCATTGAAATAGTTTGTTGATCGATACATTAAAGAAGGAAACATTATATTAGGGAACATAACGGTTTTAATAATCGAGCTTCGGGACCCATTACTTATAAGGAAGCGGGATTTTTGTATCGTAGGTATAGTTATTCAATAATATTTGATAACGAAAGTCTCGATTGCTGGACTTTTTTTTCAGTATAATTTCATTGCGCAAATGCCGGGCTTTTTTTGTAATTACTTTATTTTACACTTTTAAGTTTTTGTTTATTTATTAAAATAATGCCAACCATAAAACCATAAATTTGGCCAACGCGTTTGGTCTTAATAGTGCCCTAGGTGCAAACACACAAACAGGCTGGTAAACTCATTACACTCCTTTTTGTCGCGGAGTAGTGTAAAAACAACTTGATTTCATAAAAAAAATTTGTTTGATACTATGTTCTTAAAAAATTTATCACTTCATAAATTTGACTAAATTTTATTTAATAACTGAGTAAAATTGAATTTTTTTCACCCATAGACACAAGTAGGCAAAGCGGGGTATTTAAGTATGATGGTTTTTGTTACCCAAGTTTCTAGTGAGGTATGTATTATTAGTATAATCTTATTGTAGTTACGACTCCACACATTCAAAAGGTACAGTCTAACTGATTTTACGACTTTCTTAATTTTTGATCGTGGTCTATAATAAGCTCAATGACAACGACCTACCTCTAGTTACGACTCATCACAATGAAACATCTGAAAGAAATATGATGTGTATAAACCATTTTTACAAAAAAATTTTGGTCGTAAATCCAAGATTACTTCTAAACTAAGGGACTGACAATAAAATAAGATTTTCCATTGCAAAGAACATAATAGGTTTTGGCTTTTACACCCTTTCTACCCCAAGGTATCGATTTTTAAACTCAAAAGTAAGCTCAATTTTTTCCACATAGGTTATAGAATCACCCTTATAGAATTGCCCTACATGATGCCTACCACCGGTTCGGCGACGCGAAGTTACAAGCGAAGTTGCGGACCGCAGCTGGTGCCGTGGCCCGCAACTTCGAGCGCACAAAACTTAATCTCGCGGAAACCGTATATTTTTCTGCGATAAAAAGTAGCCTATGTCCTTTCCCGTAGTTTACTATATATTTGTGCTAAATTTCATCAAAACTGGTCCAGTAGTTTCGGAACCTATTCAATGCAAACAAACAAACCAACTTTTCCTCTTTATAATATTTAGTACATAATATAGACAATATCGGTGTACAAATTATTTATTTTTCTTTGTAGCTATTAAATATGAAATATCCATCATAATAATATTATGTAGAATTGTTTTTGTTGACTAATATTTTGTTTAATTCTAGTTTGTGTCACATTATTTCATACTTATATAATATTTAGTGTAATATTATATATAAAACTTTACTGGCTCATATGGGCTAATTTTGTATATTCAGTTGTATGTATTAAAAGCTGTTTGTTTTCCTTTATCAATAAAATAAAAAAAAGAATATTTACAGCTGTAAAAAATTGTAGAAAAAATGTAGTTTTTTTTATCTATGGACGCTTCACACCACGTCAATCTGGCCCCGTGCTAAGTATCCGAAGAACTTGTGTTACAGGTACCAGAACAGGAAGTATATTTAATACTTTTATTCTATACATATATTTAAGATTTAGATTATATTATACACATATTTAATACACATCCATGACCCAGGAACGCAGAAAAACTATTTGTTCCATCGGCGGGTTCGAACCCGTGACCCCTGGCTTGAGCACCAACACGCTAAACCACTGAGCCACAAAGGTCGTCGGTAATTACTCTTATTGCACCTTCAGCTAATCTATATGATAATGTGGGAATGTGGGAGAATATGGCAGGCCCGAAAGGGAGATCTCCGACCGAGCGAGGTTCTATGCTCGGTCAGGCCGAAGCCCACTTGTAGTAATTTCAGGTGTTGTATACATACCGCCGATCTTCGAAAACTTCGATAGCGCGATTCAGGATTGTGGCACTAATTGGTCCGCCACAATAATATAAAAAAGGAGATATTATTGTCCCCACTAACTGACTGTGGTGGAAACGTGAATTTTTGTCAGTACTTTTAATTTGAAAAAATCTACCCTAAAGGGGTGAAACAGGGGTTGAAAATTTGTATGGAAAATCTTTAAATCTGCACCGATTTTGATGAAAATTGAGATTTAATCTTTGTAGGATCTTATTCATTTAGTTAGTATAGTAGCTCTCCCCTCTTTATTTTAAATAGGTATCAGAAGTTCGTAGGAAATAAATGAAAACATACAAAATTAAATTATATGATTTTTTTTAATTTTTACAAGTTAATATATAGTATTTTTACCCGACTGGGTTATTAAAGTATTATATCATATTCTTGAAAGCCTTTTCTTACGTACGTAAAGCTTAGTGTATCGATTGTAGATTTAGATCACTGATAACACTCTAACAAGGGTTAGAGGTCAGTGACCTTCGAGGTTATTACAGATATCAAAATAATGAAAAATAATTTCTTCTCTCAGGATTTTATATGCCTCGATGTAATGTTATCGTAAATATACAAAATCGTAAGGAATATAAATTTGTTACGATATTTGGCTAAAAATACTGATTTTATTTAATGCAAAACTCGGGAAACGTTTATATAAGAAAAACAACCATGGATCTTGATGGTAGAAGTGTTGGACTATTGGGGGTTCATGTTCGATACCGTGTAGAATATAATCATATAATATATTAATAATACGTTATGCAAAAACTTTAAGTAAATTTTTACGAGAATTTTGCGAACGGAGGAGTATGAAATTTGGCACAGTTAAAGTTTATGTGGAGGAAGATGAGAAAACAGCTAATATTTTTAAAATAATGTTTACGAATACATACATTTTATTATTATAGGTACAATAATAAGCCGAGATACTTTTTTTGGCGCTTATCTATGCTATTCATTGTAGTGTTCTCGACTCCGAGGCAAAATAATTATGGAACAGTATAATATATGCTTTAAAGATTTTGGTCCAAAATTAACCCAGAGTCGACAGCAACGAAATAGTTTACAATTTTTAAACTTTATTTCTATAAAGTATTTCTTCTGATTTCGTATTTGATGTCACCTTTTGGTGACATCAAATACGAAATCAGTTATCAGTCAGTTTTTCACTCCCGAAAAACGCCGGGTATAGAAGTTATGAACAACAATAATATCAGTTTTTCTATGGAACAACAGACTTGAGACTGTATATAAAAACGATGATTCCTAAAAACATTAAAAACGTGGTTGTAATGTATTACAATATATTATGTTGGTCGGCGTTGGTTTAGGTGTAGTTTTTAGCATTGAAATTGAAGGTATACTTGTACATACGCCTACAATTTCAATGTCCTGATGTACGATTTAAGATGTTGATTGAGTTGAGATGATTTCTTATGGAAGTTTCTCAATTTTGGAGGCGGAAACAAACTCCGTTCTCACTCTTATCTCTACCTACCTACCCACCCACCTACAACAGCAACCTAACCACATACTCCTATAGTTCCTAGACCAGCAAATACATCCACACCTACATCTCCACTTACTAGAATTTTGGATTTTATTCTTGCTCATAACTTCTATACCCGGCGTTTTTCAGGGTTGCCCCTTTGGTTTTATCAAATACGATTAAAAGTTAACCCATTAGCAAATATTTGATTGCTGTCGACTCTGGGTTTTTTTTATGGATTTTGGATCATGGCCTTTTATAGTGCACCAGTGTGCGCACTACGTAGGTATGGTACACCACAAACACTTCACTTTCTATCAGGTGAGTCAAGCTCGTTGAGTGCGAAACTGCTCAGCGTCTGCGAACTGCAAGGTCAAGGTTGTTCCGGGTTTAGAACTTAATTGGAAAAAGCTTCCATTGGCGCACTGCGACAATCCTTACCCGACCATTTAAGCAGCGATCACACTCGTCCTGCAAACTTATATTTAAATAAATAAAAAGTAGAAAACAACGAGTCTTAGACTAAGAGTCAGTTCAAATAGAAACGAAAAGATACACGACGTGGCGCTGCATTTCTAAGATAGCGATTCATATTTTAACTTTTTTCACTACACAATAAGATACACCTTTAATTGCATCTGGGTCACTACCTACTCGACTATTCCCATCGCTTGAAATTCTAACAGCAGACAATAGAAATATATTTTATGAGCTAATTAGAAAATATTGGTTTCTAGGGTTCCGTACCCAAAGGGTAAAAACGGGACCCCATTACTGAGACTCCGCTGTCCGTCCGTCTGTGTGTCTATCTGTTTGTCACCAGGCCGTATCTCTTATTATGTATTAAAATCTGATAAGTTTTTTTTTTTCATTTTAAGATTGTTATTAAGATCTGAAAATCGGAGAAGTTTAACAGACATTTTATCACTCAAACGATATCTTTATGTAAACACAATCTAGAAGGCTTATGCGCTTGTCACTGAACAGATGCAAATCAATATTAGACTTATTTTGGATTTGGATTATTGACTAATACTGCAGACTAAATATTACACTTACTTCGACTTTTTTCGTGAGTGTGTCGACATCTTGATCTTGGTAACAGTAATTTTCCTCTTAAAATGCACCCCATGTCATAGACGTACATATTATAGACGAGGCATGTTGAGGCAAAAAGTGTCTCCTCTTAAATGGTCTCACTTTTGACACTTTTGGGGCCATTTTGACATTTGAAGTATGGTGAAAACCAAGATGACGCGCGTGACTTTTTATTGTATGAAGGTTTGTTCTGAGATAGCCTATATTGAGTTTTGAAATCTTTGCCCTATATCCATATCTGAACTCCTAGCAACATAATATTTATTTTAATCCTACTTCTATTATAAATGTGAAAGCTTGTGAGGACGGATGGATGGATTGATGTTTGTTACTCTTTCACGCAAAAACTACTCAATTTTGATGAAATTTGGTGTGGAAGTAGTTTGAGCTCTGGATTAACAACATATGCTACTTTTTATCCCGAAATGTATTGTAACAGTGTTCCCGTGGGATACTTTATTTACGCGGGCGTAGCGAAATAGCTAGTTTCATTAAGATAAGTAGGTAAAACGAAAGGAAAAAGAGATTGTAGGAATTGCATCAAATGGAAATGTATTGATTGACAGGGACTCGTCAAGTTTAAGTAGTTCCCGCCGCTATTACAAAGGTTGCTTTGCTATAAATAGCGACGGGAACTACTGAAACTTAAACGAATATTAAATCTATCATCATCTTGCTACTATTATCAATGTGAAAGTTTGTGATGGATGGATGGATTGGTGAATGGATGGATGGATGGATGTTTGTTACTCTTTCACGCAAAAACTACTGAATAGTTTTGATGAAATTTGGTATACGTTGTAGCATCTAGTCTATGCTACTTCCCAAAAAAGTACAGTGTTCCCGTGGGATACTGTATTGACGCGGGCGGAGTCGCGGCCAAAAGCTAGTTACTATGTACTAATATAATTAATGTTATAAATATGAATGTGAGTTTATTTGTTACGCTTTCACGTAAAAACTACTTAAGATCATGAAATTTGGCACAGAAATAGAGTAGACAACGGGGAAGGACATAGGCTACTTTTTATCGCGGGAAAATGTAAGGTTCTTTTGTGAGTACAAAATCGCGAGAAACATAAATAATAATTGTACCTATACAAAATATATAATATATAATAATATATAATATATATTTATATCATATATATTATAATGTTATTGCGATGTGATAGTAACTAACAAACCTACATCCTCATTAATTAAATTAAATATTCTTCACTCCTATTGTTATTTGAATAGCCTACTAGGCTGTCTGCAAGCCCAGAACTTAAAATTTATTAATAGCCTCCACAGCAAGTGTTCTAATATTCCATCAAAGTTAGTGAAAGCTCTTTAAACTTTCAATTGAAAGCTGCCAATTTCAGTAGCTTTCATGAGCACTTTTTATATGTGACCTAAATTGAATTTTTAATAATTTAGCTTTGAGATCCAAGCTTTTGTTAAGCCTTTTTAAGTTTTGGGATGTGGTAATTTAAAATATCTTCAGTATGTTATACCATGGTAATACATAATATTATAATAAATTGTGTGTATATCTGTAAATATTTGATGCAAAAACATCTCAACAGGATCTTCCAAGATGCCATCGCTAATTACGATAACGAAGCTCGAAAACAAAAACGTATCGCGCTTTGTCACTTAACGAACTTTATGTCAATATAGACATTACGATCTAACTAATAATAACTCTTTTCTACATATCTGCAGAATAGCTGTTATTAATATATTATTTTTAAGGCATGCTTAGAGAGAAAAAACTATAACACTTTTTTAATTTTTATTTTTCAATCTTCTAATACGGCTTAGTTTTTATAGTTAGCGGCAATAATGGTATTAATAATATAATGGTATTAGTAAAATTATAAAATAGCTTCCATTATAGAAAATATTAAAAATTACGGAAACTACAACCCCTTAAAGCAGGGGTATCCAAACTTTCCAGCCTTAGGGCCATACTGATTACTCCAGTAAGTTCCGAGGGCCAAAACCATATTATCGTTGTTGCCGGTGGTAAAAAGTGAAATAGTCCACTGATGAAAAAAAAGTCCGAAAAAGTACGCAACGTTTAAAAAAGGAAAGGAAGTTTGCGGACAGAAAAATTCGAAGCTATGAAGCGCGGATTGAAATCGCAGCAATCTTCATTTACAAAACTCAAACTGAACAAGAGGCTGCAACTCGTGCCAGCTTTCGTGTGGCTCTTCAAATTGCAAAACGTGGAAAACCATTCACCGATGGAGAAATGATCAAAGAATGCATAATTGCAGTAGCCGAAGAAATGTGCCCTGAAAAGGTAAATTTATTAAAAACTGTCAGTATGTCAGCAAACACTGTGGCTCGAAGGGTAGAAAACATTGCTGAAAATATATCCTCTCAACTGTTCGACAAAAATGGATATGTTGAGTGGTTTTCTTTGGCCTTGGAGGAGTCAACGGATGTGTCAGATACTGCTCAGGTGTTGATTTATATTCGAGGAGTAGATAAAAGCTATGAAGTGCATGAAGAACTTCTTGATATGTATAGTATTTATGGCACAACTACTGGTACAGATATTTTTTAAGGAGTTGAAATGGCCATTAATCAAAAGAACCTTCTATGGAATAACTTTAAATGTATTACAATAGATGGAGGCAAAAAAATAAGTGGGAAAGAAAAAGGAGTGGTCGCTCTTGTGTCAAAGTCTGTAGAAAATGACGGTGGTTCAAAACCATTAGTCTTACATTGTATCATTCATCAAGTCTTTGTGCGGAAAATGTTTGGATATGTCTGAAGTTCTGAAACCAGTCATATCTACTGTTAATTTTATCAAATCTTTTGGGCTGAATCACCGACAATTCCGACAATTTATTTACCAAATTGTGTCAGTGGAAGACCCTTATAAAATTCCAACAAAGATGAGTTTTGATATTTGTTCTTAATTATATCACTACACTGTAGATCAATCATTTCCATTTGAAGTTCCGGGGCTAGGGTTTCAATGTCAGTATCAAAAGGATTCTGAAAAATCTTATTTTGATTCGCAATGGCATCAAAGTCCGAGAAACGAGTATCAAAATTTATTTTTCAAAGCACTCAAAGTTTCGATTGCAAAATCGATAGTAAACTCAGTCTCAGTGGTGTGGCTGAATATTTCACATGTTTTAAAATGTGAAAAATATTTACTTCGTAGTTGTGATTGAAACAGTATCAATTTCTTCCGGAATGATTTGATATTAGTGTATAAATCAGGAAGATTCTGGTTTTCTCCTTGCAATCTCAAATTCAGTTCGTTCACATGTTTTATCAAATCAACATAGAATGCTAACTTCCACAGCCATGCGTTGTTTTGTAATTCAGTAAGAGGGCGATGCTTTTCATTGAAAAAAATTTCGATCACTGCTCGAAGTTCAAAAAAGCGCTGAAGGACTTTCCCACAACTAAGCCAACGTACGGCAGTATGATAAAGTAAGTCATTTTCTCCAATCTCTTCAATAAATTGTCGGAATTGTCGGTGATTCAGCCCAAACGATCTGATAAAATTAACAGTTGATATGACTGGTTTCAGAACTTCATACATATCCAAACATTTTCCGCACAAAGACTGCTGATGAATGATACAATGTAAGACTAATGGTTTTGATCCACCGTCATTTTCTACAGCCTTTGACATAAGAGCGACCACTCCTTTATCTTTCCCACTCTACTGCAATTATGCATTCTTTGATCATTTCTCCATCGGTGAATGGTTTTCCACGTTTTGCAATTTGAAGAGCCACACGAAAGCTGGCACGAGTTGCAGCCTCTTGTTCAGTTTTGAGTTTTGTAAATGAAGATTGCTGCGATTTCAATCCGCGCTTCATAGCTTCGAATTTTTCTGTCCGCAAACTTCCTGTATATTTTGAGTAATTTTGAAAATGTTTTGTTTCATAATGACGTTTAATGTTATATTCCTTGAGAACGGCTATGCTTTCATTGCAAATCAAACATAGCGCCTTGTTACTGGACTCAATTACGAAATACTGAATGTTCCACTGATCTTTGAATTTTCTGCATTCACTATCAATTTTTCGCTTCTTTTATACTACTAAATCACACACAAAAGCAACAATTCAAATCAAAATACTGTTACAAAGATATTTTAAACTTAAACACGCACAAACACGTTTTAAGGAGGTACGCACTATTTTATTTCACAACAGTGTCATAGGAACTGACTTGTGGTTGCGCCACTAGCCTTCTTATATATTCCAATTACTGCCATATAGAAGTGAGTGGAAGACACCAGAACTTTCTCGAACCAACGAGATTATTCTGTACGTACTATTAGCGCCATCTGTTAGCGATAGAAGGTACTACCTATTTCCGCTTGTGTCCACCAGATGTCGTGTCACGTTACTCCTCATGGCTCGTACTCTACGACTAATCTAGAAATTACAGATAATGACAGGAAAATTAATAATATGCAGTGTTGCCGTTTTGCGGACTTTAGTCCGATTTGCAGCCTTTTTTAAATGTTGCGTACTTTTTCGGACTTTTTTTTTCATCAGTGGACTATTTTACTTTTTACCACCGGCAACAATGATAATATGGTTTTGGCCCTCGGAACTTACTGGAGTTATCAGTATGGCCCTAAGGCTGGAAAGTTTGGAGACCCCTGTGTGCTGTGTGCGAGTTTTCGTCACTACTCACCGTGAAGAAGTTAACTACAATTTGTATGGCATCGAAACAGCGCCCCTAGTGGCAAACAATGGTAACTAATTCAATGCCATACTAATTGTAGTTAACTTCTTCACGGTGAGTAGTGACAAAAACTCGAACTCCGCACGCTGATCTAGGGTTAAAACTGTGGGAATTTCACTCGTAAGATAGGCGGTTATCTTGTGATTGACACGGTCTGTCTTCGCAGTGTAACAAGTCGCTTGACAAATCACCTTATCATTTTTGTTCGCAAAATTACCAAGTGTCCTATCCTAATGGCCAATTAGACGATCGATTTTCGCCGTGCGGCGGAAATCGTGCGGCCTTATGGCCGATTTCGCTAATAATCAATTAAAATAAAAACATGACATGTTCTCCAGAGTACAGGTGGCAGAAGTAAAGATTTATTCATCATTTAAAATCCAAAATACTATCATCGTGCCTAAATACATTAATTTAAAAAAAATGAAAAATTAAAATTTGTACACCTAGCGCTATTTTTGTATTGAGTCGTACTTTAGAAAGTTAAGTTTTTATGTAAAAAGTATAAGTAGCCTTCTACAGATGGCGTTAAATCCAAAACATCGCGACGCGGCCATGAAATTCACCCTCAACACCGCTAAAGGAGTTTCACTTTAAAAATATGCGTCGTCTACAATCTCCGAGATTGACACGCACTTGACCGAATTAATTACAACTCTATATTACAGAACAACTGTACCAGTAATCTGAATATGAATCTGGATCATCTATTCACGACTGTGACAAAACGACTAATTATTCACCTCAGTAAGAGTGGACTTATTTCATTCCTCTTTTGTATCATTGTATGTTCACTCGTACACTCATTATTACTATCGGAACAATGTCCTCTACGTCAGGGAAGAGGAGGAGAGGGGAGAGTACGGAACACCAAACGCATACCTTTTATTTTGTGGTACCCTAATGGGAAATTTGGGGGTGCTGTGGCCTAGTCCAGGCTGAATTCTTGCTAATTACCTAGTACGACTTACATAAAAGTAATATTATTGAGTATTCAAATTAATATTTGTAACCATGCAGGTATTATACGAAATTATAAACGTAATATTATAAATGTGAATATGTATTTGTTTATTACGTTTTCAAGTAAATAAAACTGATCATCATGAAATTTGGCACATATATAGAGTAGACCACGGGAAGGACATTTGCTATTTTTATGGCGAGAAAATGCACGGTGCCTGTGGGATACTGTATTTACGTGGGCAGAGCCATGGGTATAAGGTAGTAATAAATAATTTTGGCGGAACTCTGATGGCTATCTCACGGAAACTCTAGCTTTCGCGGAACCCAATTTAATAATCGCTGCTCTATGTTATCGTATTACTATAAAAACCTAATCAAATAAATTAAGAATGCGAATTGCTTTAAATTATCGTAGTATAGATAAACGGACAATTTAAATATTCTAGAAACTAGAGTAATCTGTAGAAAATTCCGTGGCCCAGCGTAGCGAAAATAGTAAATTAGGGCCGAGAGAATTTTTTCTAGCTTTAAGAGCTTTTGTTTTATATTTACTTGAATCATTCCACATTTTCATGAAAAAGCACTCCGGTAAAAATTGATAATATTTCAAATATTTTAAAGAAATTCCGCGACAAGGCTTTTGATAGATTAGGATAGGCTTAGGAGGCTTCGTAGCACTTGACGTAGCGGCGTAACGGTTAACAGAGGCAATGTTGTTGGTTGTTGTTGGCAAATAAACTATTATTTAGTTAACATTATTATTCATGCGAAAGTCTGGGCTCCTAAAATCTGGAGATAAATATGTATTTTACACACTAAATTGCAAGTTTAATTTTAAATATAATAAATTATAAAATATACAAAATTTAAATAATATGATTAACACTTTATTTATCGTTTATAGGGATAAGCTGTTTGTAATTCAATTACTTTTATTTAAAAGCATTATTTTTAACCAAAAAATTAAAACCGACTTCCAAAATAAAAATGCACAAAAAAGTATGAAATAAATGTCATTTTCTGAATAATTCCCCATTTAAATTCGTCTAAAATGTTAACTATTTCTCTACTAAAAACTATGAGGATTGAGTAGAGAAATAGTCAAATTTTAGCTGAATTTAAAAGGGCAATTATTTAGAAAATAAGTTTTATTTCATACTTTTTTTGTGCCAACTTCAAAAATAATAAGATTGAGTAGAGAAATACTTAAATTTTGGCTGAATTTAAAAGGGGAACTTTTTCGACATTAACAATTATTTCGTACTCTTTAGTGATTTTTAAGAATGTTATTGCTTTTAGTTTGGAAGTCGGTTTATATATTTTTTAATATTTATTTTACTGTAAAGAAGTTATTCTTATCTGTGATTAGACTGAGAAGCAGCAGTATTTTTTGCGAAGAACTTTGCAATGAAAGCAAATCAGCATAAGCTGTCTCTTGAGTTACATAAACAAACAAACTTCAATGCGGCACTTGGTACAGATAAAGTATAAAGATATCTCTAGATGTCTATCCATAGATAGATACAATTTTTTAATTTTCATTAATTGAAAAACTATCAAAAACACATTAAACCACTTTAAAAATCAAGCAACTTTCATTTGATTAATAACTTTCAGATCTACGATAGAATAGATTTTGAACATTACTTACTAATATTAAGAATAAGAATAACAAAAACAGTTTTTGTTGATCCATTATTCATTATCCTTTTAATATTATATTATATGTATAACTAATTTAATTTACGAAAAACTTACGCCACTTTGACTACCTTAAAAATTTCAGGCATCAATTTTTTAAAATAAAAAAAAAACTCCACTCATTTCACTCGCAACTTTGGAAATATTTTTGCTTAAGCTGAGGTATGCTATATAGTATCAGCGTAATAACGTAAAGTTGCTCACCTATTCGCGGGATAGACTGTGCGGCGGGAGGGCTGTCCACTCACTGCGGGTATCGACCGCCGCCGAGTTAAATATACTAGCACGCGATACAAACTTGTCCTACTTAATAATTGTAATCCTGATAGGCTTGGTTACCTGAGATATACCCGGACTACGGGGGATAGGAGACAGACAGGACAGGGAAACCACCGGGGATAAAAATCCTGACAGAAGCGATATCTAACTCAAAAATTCCTGAAGTGCGGAATAGGATAGTGGTAAAGATAATAGATATGATAGAAAATTGACGGTAGAACCGCAAGCATGCGATACAAACTTGACCTACCCCAAATTATATATCAGCCGCAGATACAGTTAGTAGTACAGCTTCAGTTAGCTTCAGGATTTTTTCATGCTGATTCTTATACAGAGTGTTGTTGGTCCGCTATAAATATTTAAGTGTTAACTAAACATAAGGCCGCAATATAACAAAGTCTATTAGCTATTTCTGTAAAGCTCTCGTCCGCATCGATAATAGTGCGCCTTCGGCGTGGCGACTCAGCAGCGGTGCCGCAACGGTTTCCTAGACATAAAAATGTATTGTATTGTATGTCACACAGCGCGCTCGGCTCCGCTCCGGCGCCGCACCGCAGGCGCACCGGACTTGGGAACGAGGCAGACGAGGCGGGGAGGGGTGCAAGCAGTGCGGTGCCATAGGAGCACCGCTGTCGTTTATATGGCACAGGGAACTCAACTGGGCAAGCCAAGCCAACCCTGTTGCGGTGCCGCAGCGGCGTCGTAAGGACAATGCGACGCCGCACTGCTCGTGTGCCGCCAGTGCGGTGGGCGCGCCGCACTGTGTGGGTCGACCCTAAGGCCGTTATCTCTAATTTCGCGTAGGCGGCGCGGCGCGGCACGACGCGGCTGACGCGGACCCGTTCTCGAAACTAGCGATAGGTCGCGCGGCGCTGTGTACGACTACACGGCGCGTTACGGCGCCGGCGGTGGCGGCGCGGCGCTGAGTCATGTCGTATGTATGTCACTCGTTGCGCTGCGGCGCTCACCGGACTTGTAACGCAAAAGACGAGGATGCCGCCACTTAATATGAAATACTCAATATAGCAGAAAGAAGTGGTTGTCTGTTAAGTCGGGTTACGGGCGATAATTTTACGTCCGATCGTGCCTCTCTATCGCTTGTTCCGCGCTCTCGCTTGCACGCTCGGCTCAGGCGGAACGTGACAATTTTTCGTGCTTGCAGCCGACGTTCATCGATTCATAGCACGTTATCAGGTCAAAAATGAGCATCCTATAAATTATCAATTTTAAGCCTTGCACTTACTGATGATAGTTATGAATCATTTCATATTCTTACATACTTTATAAACACGTCATTATTCTACCTACAAACAAAGAGGATTGTCAAACTGCTTAAAATTACTTTTCCTGACTCTACCTACTAATATAATACTTCAATTGTTAATAAACAAAAGAAGACTTTTTTAAAGAAGAATTATAACTGCATTCTTGGACATTTTAGGCTACCTTTGCCATTTAGGCCATCAGTGCCCGTATTCATTGAAATGTCATTTATTTAAGGGCCAATTCACAGCGAAACGAAACGATATGGGACGTGGCGCTGGATTTTTAAGATAACTATTCAAAATGGAACTTTATGTAATTTTATATAATAATTTTTAATAGCTAACATAAAAATTGCAGCGCCGCGTATCGTCGTGGTGTGAACTGACCCTATAGCTAGCTATTCCTCGCCCTATGGTAGCTTACTGCTCGATTCATCTCAAAGCAATTTCTATATAAACACACATTTGTGTCCTGCCAGAAAAATCAAAGCAATATATCACTACGTATTCTCAATGAACAAAATAAAAGGCAGGAAGTTAAAAACGGTTACAAAATTTTCTTTTAAAATTGTTATCTTTATCTTGGTGTTTTACTTTTGCTACAATTAATTTATTTTTATCTGTACGTAAGCCATAGCTCGTTAAATTACAAATGCGCCTATTAAACTATTTGCAGTAATTAATTCTAAAATACATTAAAAATTTAACGATTTAAGTTTATAGTTGCGAACTGCGCGTATCAGAATAGTCGATAAGGCGCGGAAGCCACATTTTATTGGAATAAGATCTACAAACAACACAAATTTCAATCTTTTACACGCCGGTCTAATTATACTTAACTTTATTAAGCCTTCAGTTGCGATATCCTTAGTCACTCGAAGGAACGGGAACGGAAGGAACGGAACGGAGACGGTATATATAAATATATAATGGTCGTAGTAATTATATAATTATGCTCCGGAATCCGGAACGCCGATTAAAATTTCTGTGCATTGAAAATAGAACTCTATTATACTAGCGCAGAGTTCTATTTTCAATGCTCAGAAATTTTTAATGCCTTCCAGATTCCGGAGCATATAGTCCCAGCCTTATGCGTTTGCGGCGAGTGGTTATTTGTCGCATTCAATGTTGCCAAATATCTCCAAAAGTATTAGCATTTTTAATTTTCCTCCTCCTAAAGTCAGCTCACAAAGAGACGCAACGTGCGGCATTTTTAAGATAGCAAGTAAAAATTGAAGGTGTAGAATTAATTCGTAGAATCATTTCTTATTACATGCCTACGTTATAAAAAACATACTCTCCAAGTTTCAAGATTCTACTTATTGTATTTTTGATTTGATTCTTCTTTCTACGGTCAGATCCGTCAGTGAGTCATGCCCGGATCCTGCTTTTTTGTCGGTAGTTTATCTACTTAATAGCGCATTTGATTGGATAGATGCCGCTATTTGCATTACTCTAGTTTTGAGAATTTGTAATTTGTTGAAATTTTTATTTTTGTACTAAGTTGACCGTGTCTCATCATGTGTGATTGTATAGGAAGGCAAAATGCATTGAAAGTTTTTCGGGGACAGTTCTCCCGTTTCGGGGAAGGGCATCCATCCTATTAGGTCCTTACGTATGAAATTGGCGTTTTTTCGTACTGCCCACTTTGATCTCAAATATATCTTCTTTGGTTAGGAATTCCAATTTCAAATTTATACCGCTATTTACGACGTTATCGAAAACCGTAATTCATTTGTTTTTTTCCTCTTTTGGTTTTTTCTTTGCGTCACTCTGCTTACAAAATGGAAAACTTGAAATATCGTATTATTTTCGAGTACGAGTTCCATCGTGGCACCAGTGCTCCAGAAACGGCTCGAAGGATTAATGATGTGTAGTTGAAAGATGTGTACTGAAAATGTTTTTTACTTTGTTAACTTCTGACTTTCAAAAAAAGGATGCGGTTATATATTCGACCGTATATCTATTTTCTATGTATGTATGTTCAACGATAACTCCGCCGTCTGTGGACCTATTTTCATTTTTCTTATTTTGATTTAAAGGGTATAATCCGAAGTATGGCCCGTTGTCACCAAAGTGGTGACTTGGTGATGTGATCCACGAGGAATCGAAGGAACTCCAGACTCCACGAAAATTATATGGACACATATTATAGTGATTTTGACTTTTCCTGAAATAGCCCAAGTACATGCTATTAAAAAGTAATATTTTGCACCAAGGTATATATACTCTGGATCCAAAAGTACTGAACATGACTCCTGCCTTCTAATATATACATGTTTGGGGATTTCAGCGACATTTAAAGAAGTGTAAGCATAATATGCCACAACACAACACAATTACAGTAATCATCATCATCACATTATGATGATAATGTAATAATATAATAGGTACTTCTCATAGTATTTTACACCGACACGGATATCTTTAAACTCTGTCGTTTTTGACCTATTTACAAAATTCTTTTATTGTTGGGGTAAAGGGTATTAGAAATTGGTCCTTTAGTCATTAAAGTGGAGACGTGATGATGCCATTCATGAGGAATCAAGGGAGCTCCTCAAATTTATAGGGACATCTATTATAGGGATTTGACTTTTGTGAAGTTAATCAAGCATAGTATGCTACCAAAAAGTAAAATTTGACCTGGATCCAAAAGCATTGAATAGAACTCCCCAGTGTTAAAAGATACACGTTTGGAAATTTCGGCATTATTTAAAGAACTGCAAGCAGATGCCTACTGTAACTTACATTCCTCCGTTAATAATTACTGAGAGCAACTTTAAACATTTACAGGACATGACAATAGCAATAGATCAGGATTATCATGCTTTTTACAGCATTACAGTTTAATCCGGGTACTTAATGCATAATAATATCCTTAATTATATGGCTACCTAAGAATGAATGGTACTTTGATTTGTTGCTTTTATTTATTTTTGATTCTGGTATCATATCGTAATTATTGTTTACTGAGGAATAATATATATTTTTTTATAATTAAAACTAGTTGTTTTTTAATTTTTATATTCATTTTTAATCCAAAGTTCTGATGTGATTAAGCGCAGTAAAGTACTTAAGTGACAACCAATTAATTTTAAAAATACCCGCCTTTTTGATTCACATAAGATATTTTGATCTAATAATTGCCATAAGATCTCGAGTATGACATATAAATAAATACTTGTATGTGTACATTGTCATATAAGAGTACATATAAGTAGATCTGGAAATTGTTAAATAAATGATGATTAAATCGTCGTTTACACATGAAAGTATTTAAATTCGATAAAGCTTCAAAATGAGAAATAAGTTGGCGTAAAAAAGTGATTTAGCCAAAAGTGACACAAGAGATCTAAAGTCGCAACGACTTTATATTATGAGGAATACGTGCGCAAAGTTCAAATTCATAGCCTTAAGGGTTTGGCCTGTGCGTTGATACATCTGTCAATCAGCTTTACCTTTTATAATATAAAAATATAGATTAAATGAATGAATGAATGTATGAATATATGCTTTATAATGTTCAAAAATTTACAATAATGATTTAAATTATTATTAACAGTTTTAAGCATGAACACAAAGGCGGCTTTATCGCTATATAGCGATTTCTTCCAAGTAACCATTGGCGCATGAAAATAAAAATTGAATGCAGTGCAACTCAAAAGTGACAAAAACTAGAACTAAACATAAAACTTTACATACTAATAATACGATTACTTTATAGAAAACATTACATACTTAATAGCCATAAAATAACAAAAATAACACTAAATGTTATTTAAATTAAACTTACGTATTATTATACTACTATAATAAACTAATACATAAATATTTTTTATAAATATTCTAATTTCCTATTTCCTAATGATAGAACTAAATCTTCATCAATTCATTCATTACTATTCACTTTGTACGAAATATTTAAGGAGTGCTTAGATAGTATTCATTGAGCAATATTTTAAAATTACTTATATTTTTAGCTTGCCTGATGTGGGCAGGTAAAGAGTTCCATAGTAGTATCGATCTGACCGTAAAGGATTGACCAAAGAATTTTGTGTTATGTTTAGGGATGTGGAGAAGGAGATTGGCCGAGGAGCGCAATCTCTTAAATTTTGATGTTCGGAAGTCAAATCTATCCATAAGTTAAGAGGCTGCTCTTGGATCGAAAAGGAAAGTGTACTCAACCAAGAAAGCCTAGAACGATACTCAGAAATGTGGTCGAATTTACGCAGACCAAAAATAAAGCGAATTGCGACATTCTGGAAACGCTCGAGCTTATTTAACTGTTCTTCGGTAAAGTCAGTAAACATATATCTGCGTAATCCAATATGAACAAGTATAAAGACTCGGCTAGTAAAATTTTGGTCTGTAGTGGAAGAACGTACGCCACCCTGCGAGACTCCAGGCGTGTTAGTGTACCACGATGAAAACTCGTTACTTACACGAACACGCTGCCGGCGCCCCCCAAGGTAGTTTTGCAACCAACCAGTCACTGAGGGCGAGAAATTAACAGCTCTAAGTCTACTTATAAGAATATCATGATCTACGCTATTAAAGGCACAGCGTAATTCCAATAGAGCCAAAATCGTATGTTACTTACTGCCCATAGTAAACCAGATATCCTCTGTGACCTTGACTAGTGCTGTAGTAGTGCTGTGGCTAGGTCTAAATCGAGACTGATAAACGCTTAGGAAGCTGTTTTTATTCACGTAAGATGATAATTCTTGCTATATCAATCTTTCCACGACCATTACTAAAAACGGCAGGATCGAAATAGGCCGGAAATCAGCTAATGGGATAGGTTTACTTTTTTTAGGCAAAGGAATGATTTGTGCCGTTGAAGACGGAAACACGCTTTTCATCAAAGAAAAGTTAAAAATATATGCTTAATATAATATTAAAATTATCATTAGTTTATTATAATTATAGTTGTATTGTTCACTAACATTTTAGCTTGGATAGTGGTGTTCTTATTGTGATTCGACGAAGCCAAGTAGACAAAAGTGATTTGTCTACTTGGCTTCGTCGAGTAGACCGTACTACAAAGTACAAACAAACAGCCTCTGTGGTCCAGTGGGTTCAATTTCCGCGTTGGAACAACCAAAAATGTTGTTTCCAGGTTTGATTAGAACAATGCAGGCTGATCACCTGATTGTCTGACAAGAAAGATGATTCCGTGCGTCGGATTGGTCATGTAAAAGGTCGGTCCTGCGCTTGAACTCTCGCCAGTCATGTCGGTCATCCATCCCACTGGGTTTGGAGAGTAAAAGAAGAGAGAGTGCTCTTGTGTACTGCGCACACACTTGGGCACTATAAATGCTGGCCTGGATTCAATGAAACTGGCTACCATTACCGACATCGGTGTGGGGAGCTATTATAATTACGTTCTACAGTCTACAAATTACGTCAAATGCATTTATATGACCATACACGCAGGAAATACATGAACAAATGAATATGTAATTTCAACTTTGGCCTGTGCAATTAAAATTTACATTATCTTAATAAATAAAACGCATATACATTCAATTGTAAATTTAAACAAAAGAGTTTCGTTTATTAATCGTAAACAGAAACCACAGAATTTGATACAAGTTATTTATTCACTACTAAGATAACACATATGACATATCGCATGGTAAGTCACATTGTGGATGCATTTTACTCTAACGTATTAGTCATAAAATCTTTAGAATCTATAAAATTATATAGGTACCTATTATAGTATTCGATAGACTGAAACTTCGCAAGTATAGGCTAAAATCAAGGCTTCAAAATTAAGCTTGGAAACAAAATTTGGAAATTAAAGAAATTAAGGATGGTTATATGATAGTACTAGCTATTGTCCGCTGCTCCGACCATGTAAATACAGTATCCTACGGGAACACTGTACTTTTTCCGGATAAAAAGTATCATCTGTTTTAATCCAGAGCATAAACTACTGCCATACCAAATTTTATCCAAATCCGTTAAGTAGTTTTTGCGTGAAAGAGTAACAAACATCCATCCATCCATTCATCCATCCATCCTCACAAACTTTCACATTTATAATATTAGTAAGATTTGAAACTTAAGACAAAGTCATTTTCAACACTAATAAAGATAGTTCAACTCATTTGTGCTCGTGGCCCTTGTTATACAGCTTTACTTGTGTGAAAGTGTCACGACCCACTACTTTTGTGTGGTGCTATCTTTTAAGATGAGTCCTTAATATAACTTTTTGCAGATATTACACGGTATAGATTTAAGATACTGAATCGTGTAAAAACTACAAAAAATCTAAAGCATTGTCATTCATCAGGTCTTAAAAAACAATCTCTTAAGACCATTATTCAACAAATATATAATATTTGGAATCTCTGTTATCAGTCCAAGTAATTTTAAGCTGCATTAAACCGATATAAACAAATGTGTATTGTATATACAAAATAAATTTTTGAGTGGAACGATAAGCAAAAAATTTTATATGTCTGTCGTCTGATGGAACCAAATAAATGATTATCTATTTTCTATATTAGGTACATCAATTTATTTGGAAGCGTGTGGTGTGGCGTAAAATATATAAATAATAACTATTCAGATGATTGGCTTCAATTGGCAGTAGGGATATAGAGATTCTGGTTATTTTAGTTAATTTAAAAGTTACTATTCTTCTCTTCTCTTTCATTCTTACTTAACTCCCAAAAGTGTTTACTTTCGTGTTACGTCAACTATCACATTGCCTGTCCACGGAAAATATTGAAAAGGATGCAATAATACAATATATCAATGTAAAAATTGAAAACACGATTTAAGCGATTATTGTAATAGTATACGACTAATTGTACACATAAACTATATTTAACTTTAAGCTTAAAATACGTGAGTATAATATTCTTGGTTTCAACAATCTATCATAACAATCAAATCAAAAAACGTATGACACAATTATCATTCTACAGAACTAACGATGCCCGTTTCGTAAATTAAGACCATTTTTACTATTTGATATAATTTCTTCGACTTTGCCCATATTATTCTCTGTTTTCAGTTCTCTGTTTTCAGTTTGTTTAATTTCTATTTTATCGTCATTCTTTTTTGCTCCTTTGTCTTTTTTTACATACGCCTTTATGTAAAAATCGGAGAACATTATTAGCATGAATACATTCTGTGGGATAAACAGAAAAGACGCAAACTTCGGGTAACCACAGTCAGGGATGAATAACACAGATCCGATGTGTACTATGAAAATGACGAACTGCACCTGTAATTAAGATTAAAACATAATTTTAATCAGCGTGAAAACTAATGTATAAAATATATTAGTATTATAATAAAATATAATATAATATAAATATAATATAATATATATAAAATATAATAATAGGTCTTTACCTATGAAATTGCCGTTCTGCAGTACTGGCCATTTCAAATCAAAATAATTTTTGTTCGGCTAAGAATTCTAATTTCAAATTAATTTTATTTTAAAAACATGGAATTCTTCTTCCAAAAGTAGTCATTTGTTTATTGATTAGTGTTACATTTTCACCGCATTTCAATCTTTTTCGTTATCATGGATACGTTAAAAATTCGAATAATTATGGAATATGAGTAACGTCGTGGCAGCAACGCGGCACAAGCGGCACGCAACATCAACGACGTTTACGGAGCTAACACTACAAACCAACGCTCCACCTGTTATTGGTTTGCTCGCTTCCTTTCTGGAAATTTCGACCTGAAAAATGAACCTCGCGGTCGTCCAAAGACTTTGGTCGAAAATGACGAATTAAAGGCGATTGTGGAAGCTGATGATACACAATCTACGGCTGAATTAGCAGCAGCTTTCGACGTTAGCGTCCAAACAATATTGGTCCATTTGCGTCAAATTGGCAAGGTAAATAAGCTTGACAAATGGGTGCTCCACGAACTCAATGATCGCCAGCGCGAAGTACGCGTCGAGACGTGCCTTGCACTGCTCAACAGACACACAAATGAAGGAATTTTGAACCGCATTATTACCTGCGATGAAAAATGGATTCTGTTTGATAACCGCAAGCGCTCAGCAAGTTGGTTGGATCCTGGTTCAGCACCTAAACAATGTCCTGAACGAAAACTTAGCCCTAGAAAAGTGATGGTCACTGTTTGGTGGTCTTACTTACCAAACGGGGTGAGCCTTACTGCAGATGTGTACTGTGAAGAACGGAACACAATGATCGAGAAGCTGGCACATCTCCAACCAGCATTGGTCAATCGCTCGTCTCCGCTGCTCCTGCACGACAACGCGCGACCTCATACTGCACAGCAGACGGTCTCCAAGTTGCAAGAACTGGGGTTGGAAGCTCTCCGTCATCCGCCCTACTCACCAGACCTTGCGCCTACAGACTACTACTTTTTCCAGAATTTGGATAACTTCTTGGCGGGAAAAAAATTCAATACCCGAGAGGCAGTAGAAAATGCCTTTGAAGAATTTGTTGCCTCCCGTCCAGCTGATTTCTTTAAGAAGGGCATCAATAAACTGCCACTGCGTTGGCAAAGATGCATTGATTGCATGGGTGATTACTTCGATTAATACAAATAAAAAATACATGAAAAAAAATCGTTTAAATTTTTTCATACAAAACGGCAATTTCATAGGTAAAGACCTAATATATATATACATGCATTTGTTTTAAATCACCAAAATTTTTATATTTTCTGAAAGGCAACATAAATACGGACCGAAAAATGAAAAAAGTTTCGAAATAAAAGTTGGACTAAAAACATGACGTTTTTTGCTATGATTTGAAAAACGAAAATTATTGTTCAATCCTTATGTTATTTGTGACATTTTAGTTAAAACAATGGTATACGTTAACGCAGTATTTCATTTAATAAAATCAATTTTGTATTTATCATCATACATTTGCAACTGCTGTGACGTCACTCGTGCTCTCCAACGATCTCACTTTTGTGATGACTGTATTTCGTCAAGGTTATTATGCCTTTGAAAATAATTATGTCCTGGTTTATTATGTACTTTTCGAAAAGCCAATAAAAAACTATGCATGTTCCCCATTCACGAATTTGGAATCCAATTGTTTGTAACATAATTTTTACTTTGATTTATAATTTTTGAAATAAAAATTATAACCTCACGACTAAGACTCAAATTTCAACTCAAATTTCGCGGTGTCGACGCGGCATGGCGGCGGATCGGCGCGGCGCGATGGACTATTACCGATGTCCGCCACTGTTTGTCCACTGGTGGACATCGGAAAAAAGCTACTTTGTTTCCATATACGCGGCGCCGCGCCGCTCGCGCCGTCGCGAAATTCGAGGCAGTGGCCTTATGGCTGGGCCACTGTCGTGACTCGTGACCCCAAATAATAATAGGTACCGGTTAACCGAGCTTTGCTTAGAGTTCTGATAAATTAAAAAATAAAATATAAAGAATCACAAAATATCATTCTGACCATGAAACAAACCCACGTAATTCCAAATTTTTGAACAAATCAAAAATTATACATACATACCAAACTGCCAAGCAGACTTATAAAATAGTGTCGAAATTATTAATATATTGTTTGCTTTGCACGACGAAAGAAAAAACATAGATCGATTTTTCTCCCCCAAACCTCCCGGCTCCCAGTATACTCAATTTCAGGGTAATAGTTGCAGGCGTTTTCGAGAAACCGATTATATATAAGATTGTCTCTTTTAAAGTACAAGATAAAATCTATGGACGCTTCACACCACGTCAATCTGGCCCCGTGCTAAGTATTCGAATAACTTGTGTTACAAGTGTGCTTACGATTTGCAGTTGCGTGACGTATTTTTTCCACCAAATATTCGCCTTGTACTCTGGCTTGTAAATAGTCAGGAAATAATAGAAGTACATAATGCAGTGGACAAAGCTGTTGATGATACCAACTGATCCTCCATGACCAGCTGAAAGTAGAATTAGTGGCATATTAAACTAGAAAAATAAATTTAAATATATAAGTAGGTACCAGCCTATACTCATCCTCACTCATACTCAAACTTACTCAACTTAAGTTACTATTATTGAATGCTTTCGCTTAGCTAGAAAGTACAGTTGATTATCTGCAATCAGATGTGGCTAGATAAATAATTAAAATAGAATGATGTAAATAGCTTTGAAGTTTGAATGTAGCAAACTTATCGGCGACTTTGTTCACTTAAAACAAAAATGCTCGAGGCGTGTAATTACGTGTATTTTAGCCTGTAGAAGTACCTTCCTCAAATCATATTTTATTGACCAACATAGAAATATTTTTAAACTAAAACCAGAGCTTAGCGCGTTCATTATATAGGAAAGTAGAGAAACGAGTATGTATATACATAATATTATTATCTTAAAAACTTCATCTTCGTACCTGGTACAAAATTCACAGCACCTCCGATGAGTCCAATCATTCCTGCGTGGTGGTAAACGTGCAAGAAAGTTATGTGACTCTCTTTTTTTCGAAACACGAAAAATACCTTAAAATACAGTTTTTATTACAAATAGAGCCTTTTTCCACTATACAATTTAATTAATATTATATCTAGCAATATCCTGCGAAAAAATATTCACAACCTGCAAGCAAATGTGTGAGTGCACGCATAAGCATGCGTAAAGCAACTACCTCCTCCCACACTGCTTATGCATACACTCCGGAACAAGATCGTGCAAACACCACCACCACACAAGCAACAATGTCAGCAAGATCGTGCAAGGCCCCACATGCAGGTTGCAAAACTAACTCTAACGAACTTTGTTCGCAGGTCTACTTCCCGAGGATGCTCCGGGTTCGTTGCGAAACGCGCGTCGAATATTGCCAGATATAATATTAATTAAATTGTATGTTATGGATTTCCACAAAGTAACGCCTGATTCTATTAACTGTTTTTGTACTATCCGATCGGACCGATATTGACAGAGACATGAGAAATAATAACTAACATGGATTAAGGAAAAATTATTACTAACTAGATGAGGTATCAAGACTTATAGATGTTCAATATCCGAAATAAATGATTATTTATTTATTTATTTATTATATTATATTTCAATATAATCTAAATACCTGTCTTTGTCATTATCGGTCCTATATCGGATATCGGATTAGACAAGAGGAGAACGCACTTAAGGTTTTTTTTTAATATTTGCACATTTATTTTTTTAATCATTACTTACTGTGTCAAAAAGATCGGCTACTTTAAGTAAATAATAGTAGTACGTTAACACGATACCCTCCCAAGCTTCCGGGGTATTAGAGCGGTCTACCGGTTGGCAAAACAATTTATATTCGTTTTGAATCCATTTTCTGATTCCCTGAAAAATTCAACAAATTTCAAGCCCCTGGAAAACGTTGTCTGTGAGTTATAGAGATTAATGATTAGTTCCTCACTACATTATATACAAGCATCTTTGCGAATTCGTTGGTGAAATGGCGTTGAATTAAAATTCACCAGATCTACCCCTGGGATATATATCGCTAAAACTTATGAAATAAGTCATTATCGGATGGGATAGTGTGCAAAGGCTCTTAGAGGCTCCATATACGGTCCGGTTTTCCTTGATTTCTGCCTGAACGGATGCAAAATCGTATCGTCTGTGTGCAATTTTGAGATCGCATCAGTCGGCCGGATGGACTGAAGTGATACGTTCCAGTAGCCAGTTGCCAGCTCTGTTTTTGCGAAAATACTAAACTCGCGTCGATTTCTACTAAAAGCTACTAAAAGAATACTGAAAACTATAAAAAAAAACCATTGCATTTTAGGTTTTGTTATATTAAAATTTAATTATTTACTGAATTGTGTTATAAATTGTAACATTAAATTAAAATATACTAGGACATATTACATATATAGTAACTAAACGGGTAGTTTTAAGCAAATTACGGACGAATGCTACGATGTACTATTATGATAAGGTGCCATTTTTTTTTTGTGCCTATCCTAGGCCATTTTGCATATAATTACTATCTGGCTATTTTCTACTAAAACACTACTAATAACTAAAATCATACTAAGGAGGGAATAAAATACTTAATTTAGTAGTAAAACTTTGTAAAATAACCAAGTTGGCAACATTAATTCTGGACTGAACGGACCATGTGCAACAAATTGCTTCAGTTCTTTCCAGAGCCGCGGCCGTCCGGGCGTGTATCGTGTACAAGCGTAGTGAGTTTTAGAGGTGTAATAACTAATAAAATTCGAGTGTAAAAAAAATATAATTAATAAACACGACCGTAGCTCGCGGCAAACCCGAACGAACTGATGCGATTTTTCCATGTATGAGCTCAAATCCGTTCAGGCCGAACTGACATCAGTTCTACCTGAAACGATAGGCTTCTCGTCTGTGGGGGCCTTTAAGATGTTCTTTTAATTTTTATTACCCTTGTGAATCTTTATTCATAAAAGGAGTATAGTATGAATATTCTTAACTCACTAAAAATGCCATTACTCCGCATCCAATAACTTGTAAAGCATTATAAACCATAACGACACCATCGATTTGAAATGGTTGACGATTCTTCATAAATCGTGGTCCCCATTTGTATACGAAGGTTAAATACAATCCTATTATTATAATAATATGGCTTATTTGGACTAATGGCAGAGTCTTTATCCTTGGATCTGAAAATGAGATTAAGATGATGTCTTAAATAGATTCTCATACCCATTTCCAAATGGGGGAAGACCGAGGCCACTTGTAACCTCTATCTACCCAATACTTGAGGCTGATAGAGGCTACAGAGTAAATATTATGTAGCCCACTTCTTGCCCGCGCGGGAACATGTTATTTTGTTGCCTTGAGAAGGTTGACTTATCTTCTTCTTATAGTTATATATATATAAAACTAGCTGTTGCCCGCGGCTCCGCGTTATATATTCCCACGGGAATACTGTATATTTTCGGGATAAAAAGTATTCTATGTTTTATTCCAGAGCATAAATTACTTCCATACCAAATTTCATCGAAATCCGATCGGTAGTTTTTACGTGAAAGAGTAATAAGGATGTTTATCCATCGATCCATATAGCCTATGTCACTCACAAATAACGTAGCCTTCTATTGGTAAAATAATTTTCAAAATCGGTTTAGTAGATCCAGAGTTTACCCCCTACAACCTCACAAACGTTACCTCTATATAGTATTAGGTCATTACATATGAAATTGGCGTTTTGTAAAGGAGGAACATAAAGTCGATTTTTTTAAACATAATATATTTATTTAATCAAAGTACCATTGCTATCTATGTACTTTGGCCATCTCATAGGTAGTTCAATGATTCCTTTATTTAAAAAAATCAATTCGGACAGGAATCAATAAAATCTTTGAAGGCGCTTTGGACTGCCCCATCGTAGAATTTTTTCTCGAAATTTCGAAAAAAATGGTAATCTGTTGGAGCAAGGTCCGAGGAGTAGGGTTATCTTAGACATACCAATTGAAGCTCCTCTAATTGGTAGCCGTCTGTTGTGCAGTGTGTGGTCTAGCGTTGTCCTGAAGCAGCAGTGGCCTAGAGCGTTGGTCATTCGACCAACCTCGGTTGTTTAGCAGCTAGCTTTTCCATTGCAGTTGCTGGCAATGCTGGCTGACATCTGGCGTAATCGTCTGGGCAGATTTAAGAAAGCTGTAGTGAACGACACCGGCACTAGTCCACCAAACGCTCACAAGTAACTTTTTTTGAGTCAATTTCCGCTTGGGGCAGGCATTGGCTAGTTCGCCAGGGTTCAGCCATTGCAATGAGCATTTCCGATTATCGTACAGGATCCACTTTTTATCACAGGTAATGATTCGATTTAAAGTCCCTTCATTATTGTGCCGGTTGAGTAATGAAACGCAGCAGTTGACGCGCGTTTGTCGGTTTCCTGCACTCAATTCATGAGATTTCAAGCTTTTTCATCTTCCTAATTTGCTTCAAGTGGATTAAAACTGTTTTATCACTAACACCGCAGCCTGCAGCTAACTCGGATGTGGCTTGCGATGGATCCGCTTCCACAATAGCCTTCAATTCTTCATTATCAACTTTGGTCTCCGGTCTTCCACGGGGCTTGTTCTGCAGGTCGAAATTTCCAAAACGAACCAAACATTGGAACCAAAAACGCACTCTTTTTTCTTTTGCGACACCGCCGCCATACACATCATTAATCCTTCGAGCCGTTTCTGCAGTACTGGTGCCACAGTGGAACTCGTACTCGAAAATAATGCGATATTTCAAGTTTTCCATTTTGTAAACAGAGTGACGCAAAGAAAAAACCAAAAGAGGAAAAAGCAAATGAATTACGGGTTTTGGAACACAAATGCATGAGTAAATAATAGTATAAATTTAAAATTTGAATTCCTAACCAAATAAGACATATTTGAGATCAAAGTGGCCAGTACGAAAAAACACCAATTTCATATGGAAGGACCTAATATTACAGTATAGAAAATAGATTGCAATTCCAATGTCTAGCTAAAACTCGAGAATGGCTGGACCGATTTAGCTAATTTTGATGTTGAAATAATTGTGCAAGTTCCGAGAAGGTTTAAATAGTGAGAAATATTGGAAATACTACGGGGAAAATACTAAAACTGCAATTTGATTTTCTGAATTTTCCCATACTAACTGTTCACTGTGTTCAATTTGTCAGTTGACTGTCTATTATTTATAAGTGCTTTCAGTTTACCTGTTTGGTATATTTCACAAAAATATCCGGTCCCAGTAGGTTGGTAGGTGTAGGTATAGTTATTTATTTATTCCGAATCCTAGTTGGGACAGAACAACGTGGGTGGGGATAGCTAGTAGTGTATAAAATTAAATCAAAAACACAATTGTTTATTATATTGTCTCTAGTCTCAAAGAAAGAAAAAAAACAAATGTTTATTGGCTGACCCACATTAATACAAATATTTGTGTTCAGCAAATCAATTGTAAAACGCAATTGTAAATAAAGGAAAATTTATATTGCGTAGAACGTCAATTTGACAATAAATGGAGGTAATTATGCCTTTGTTGCAAACATTAAGAAATAAAGTAAAAATAACCTAACCAAGAACATGTCAGGACATGTCTAAGGAGGGTTTACCATCAGCGCGCAATAGGTTTTCTTTGAATTACCTACTACAAAATTTTTGTCCGATTTCGCTCAAAATACTTACCCTACAGAGTTTTAGCACGATTTATCACTTAAAAGTTCCTATCTCCTATAGTTTAAAGATGCCAGGGGGGACCAACTATTAACCAATTTGGAGGCCGATTACTCGAAAATGTAAAAAACTTTGTAAAAAGTCATGTATGAAACCTTGACTTTATTTTGAAAGACCTTTTCAACGATACCCCACACGATGAGCTAGAATGAAAAAATATGTTCATCCGCACTTCAGAATTCACATACTTAATATATATTTTAAAAATCTACCCTTAAATTGTAAAAATGTTATTATTTTATGATGCCAAACCGAGATCTGTACACATTATAATATTATAATGTGTACAGATTTCGGTACACTTACATATATATGTATATTGTATAATTCTACCAAAATTTACCCATTTATATTGATAATTACTGAAGGGCCACACAGATAGACAGTCTGACTAACAGATAAACAAATAGAAGGACAGACAGACGGATGGGCGGACAGAGCGAAACTATAAAGGTTCCTAGAGTATTACGGAACCCTAAAAATAAGTTAATTTGAAATATAATCAACATTACATTTGGCATTTCTTAGTGTCAATTCACACCAAAACGAAACGAATCACGATATGGCGATGCATTTTTAAGTTAGCTATTCAAAATTGGACTTTATTACACAAGAAGATACACGCTTAATTGTAAGAATATGATAATATTGCACCGCGCTGTACAGCGCATGTGTAATGTATGATTGGTGTCATATGAAACGTGTAAGTTGTGAATAAAGTTCATTTGAATAGATATCTCAAAAACGCTTACGCCGAGTAGCATCGCGTATCGTAGCGGTGTGAACTGACCCTTAGGTTCATTCGCTTTGTTTTTTTGGTATATTAAAAGTTCGTTGTTTCGTCTGGTTTGATACAGACATGTCGATATCTACCTACTAGCTATCAATAGGATTTTGCTCACGTATGTACTTATTGTATCTTGCCCAGTTTTTGCTTTGCTTTTTTCAAATATTCTTGAGCTTCTAAATGCTACTCCCGAGGGTAATCCCTACGTCTTTACCGACCATCTTATATTATCACTAAGCCAGTATTTTATTTTATCGAAGTGACAATGACAATGGTAGGTAGTATTCCAAGTTTAATTAGTTTCAAAGTTTTTTAATTACGGAGCAAAATATTTATTCAAAATAATTTAAATATGCCTTTTGTTGTAGCTTTACGAGAGCGACATATATTGATACAAGTAGAAACTAGAAACTTTGAAACAAAAATCTCTATTATTGGATTGAACAAAAACTTGATTTTATTGTGAAGTTTCTCTTCTGTGTTAACTGCACAAAGATTAGGTTTTATTTTTTATGCTATGAATCTAATAAAATTAAAATAAGAACAATCAATTTAATCTCCGCACCACACTTCACGCGCGATTCGGAAAACTCGTTGGTGGTGTCCTGCTACAACCTGGGATCGAATCTGCAGCCCCCAAACCAAGCGGTCTACGGGGCTACGGTCCGTGCAATCAGAATTTCATATTAATTAGTAATAACATTTACCTCTGAGATCAACTAGTTCATCGAACAATTCCACTGCATAATTGAGCAAGGTAGCCATTTTGAAAAAAAAACACAACTACAAATGTACCGCCCCGGGCTCAAACTGAATAAGTTAAAAAGTTGTTGCTATTCCTACTTCGCCCTACTTTACATAATGTATGTAATCACTTTGCATTTTACTTTATACACTATTTTTTTTTTAAAGTTTAATGCACACAATATGGCTGACCTCATAAATACCACATTCCAAGGAATACGTCGATTCATCCTCTCGTAGTGCAGCTTATAGACAATAGAAATAATGATGTTATCAGTTGGGTCACTGGCTATTATTACCCACGAACCAACCATGGTTTAAGATGGCTCGTGCAAAACAAAAACTAAAAAAACCGGCAAATGCGAGTCGGACTAGCGCACGTCGACTTCCGTAATATTACACCAATATTTTATATATTATCTCGTTGGTTTTGAACGAAGTTTTCCAAGAAAGCGCATTTTACAAGTTAGACATTTATAACTATAATAATAGCTAGATGGTCTTGCTCATACCTGGACACAGGTCATCACAGGCAGTTGTAGTCAATAACTACATATCTGGTTGGGTACCCATACCTAGTGGTGTCCCGCAAGGATAGCTGTTGGGGCCTCTCCTCTTCATCATTTTTGTCAACGGTATCGACTCATGTTTCCGCTATTCTTGTTCTCTATATTTCGCTGACGATATGAAAATCTTCCTACCTATATCATCACCAGAAGACGTGGAGAATCTTAAATCCAATTTAGCCCGACTGGATGACTACTACCTCTTCAATAACCTCGACTTGAATGCTTCTAAATGCTCCATAATTACTTTTTGCAGGAAAAGTTGTGAAAAAAAATAATTGTGAAAACGTGTTAATAGTGTAAAGAATTTATATTGTATTTATATATATCACCGTATGCTTTCCAAATAAAAAAAAAAACAGTATCCTCACCTCATACCATCTCAAGGGACATGAAATACCTAGAAGGGTGTATCCCATATTGTATGGGATCTATTTGATGCTCACATTGATAAAAACATCGTAAATTATACGTACGTAATCAGGCCTCAAAGACTCTTGGTTTCATAATCAGAGTAAGTTCTTGTTTCAAGCTAGCTAAAAATTTCAAAGTACTTTACTGTAGCTTTGTCAGGAGCCATCTTGAATATTGCTCTCAAATATGGAATCCATGCTATAACCAATATATTAGTCGAATCGAAAAGATTAAAAAACGATTTATTAGATTTCTATGTTACAGACTTAAAATTAATTAATTACTGCACTTTGTAGGAAATTTCAGATTCAGCCCTTAATTAACCGTCGAGGTATTGCTGATTGCACATTTATTCTAAAAATCATAAATAACGAAAAATAACCCTCTACTGTTAGTCCAAGTTTACAACACAAGCTATAAAAGAAATTTCTTTTTGGTGCGAGAAAATAATACCTTTAATGCACTATGTAAGGAACTAGACATAGATCTCTGATTAGGAGAAATTACTAAAGTTGCTATCTGAATAGGAAGATCTGAATTAAATCAAAAAAAAATTGAGATTCATGATTGATGTAAGTATGGTACTTGTATTATTTTTAAGTATATTTTAGTCAAAATTTCTAAACTTAAATTTCCATGTACTTAGATCTAGGCTCATTTCTTATTTGTATAATTTATATTCTATAGCTATTAGTGAAACCTATTAATGACTTAACTCTTAACTGTCTGCTTTCTACTTTTTAATTAGACTTAGACAGAATTTGACTATCTCGTAAACGGATACCAAAATGAAAAAACGTCTTATCCACCTCTCAATGTTTTTTAAATACATTATTTGATCGAACTATTGGGTACATGCGAGAAAAAATATCCCCACTTTACGTGTAGGGGAGGTACCACAAAAAATATATTTTTCGTGAATTAGTTTTAGCACTTTGTCGACGTGGTAAATACACATATCCATGTAAAGTTTTATCTTTCTAACACTAACCGGTTGGACGGTAGGCCGAAGTCGGATGAACGGACGAACGGACATGACGAAGTCCGAGACGTGAACTATGGAACCCTAAAAAAGTATAGTCCTTTTGAGGAAAATATGCCATACTTAGATCTGAAGTTGGCGGTAAATGTAAGTATTTTTCAGTTCATATACATATATCAGTTCGAGTCAGTTTGAATTAAAAACCTATTCATGCAGGACCAGGTTTGTCGGACCAGCTAGTTACAAAACAATGCAATCACGACATCAGCTTTACGGACTTCATTACATCTTTTTAGGGTATTACACAAGGAACCTTTATAGTTTCGTCTCTGTCCGTCTGTCTGTCTGTCTGTATGTATGTCCGCGCTTCTATCTTCTATAATTATGAATATAAATTAATGAAATTTGGTATAGTTATAGATTGTGTATAGATCTCAGTTTTGGCATCATAAAATAATTATAATTTTATATTTTAGAGGTAGCTCTCCATACATGTGAAGTGGGGATGAAAAGTTATTTTTCATTCTATCCCATCGTGTGATATATCGTTGAATAGGTCTATTAAAATAAAGGTAAGATAAAGGTTTAATTTTCGAGAAATCGGCCTTTAAAGTGGTTTGTAAGTTCCCCCCGTAGCATTTCTAAACTATATGAGATAGAAACTTGTAATTTTCCATGCCGATAGATCATGTTAAAAACTCTTAAGGAAATTTTCCAACATTGCAAAAAGTCTATGTATAACCTAATAACCTAACCAAGAGCATGTCAGGACATGTCAAAGGAGGGTTCCGTAATTATAAACGCGTAATAGATTTTTTTTTAATTTGCTATAAAAGTTGCTGTACGATTTCGTTCAAAATAATTTTCCTCCAGAGTATTTAGCATAATTTATCAGCATGAAAAATTACAATTTTCTAAGTCTCATAGTTTAGAAATGCCAGGGGGGAGAACCAACTTATAAACTACACTACATACACTTTGGATGCTGATTACTCAAAAATGGTTGATTTGTAAAAAAGTCATTTAAATATTTTTGCCCTTATTATGAATGACCTATTCAACGATATCCCACACAATGGAATAGAATGAAAAAATATTTTTCATCACTTCACATGACATATGGATCCATCCCTATATCTAAAGTTATTATTATTTGACAAAGCCAAAACCGAGATCTATACACAGTCTTTAACTGTACCAAAATTCAAACATTTATATTCATAATTGCAGACGCTAGAGGCGCGAATAGACAGACAAACGGACGGACAGAGCGATACTATAAGGGTCCCTTGAGTATTACGGAACCCTAAAAATACGCAATTTTCCAGGGATAAGATCTAGCTCGATCGATTTTTCTCCCCCAAAACTTCTTGTATACTAAAAAAAAATCCGATATAGGTATGCGTTGTTAAAATTACAGTTTCCAAGTCAGATGGGTAAATAAAACCACAATATATGGTAAATTGTTATATTCGTCTTCACATTCCTTTACAGTATCGAAAAATTATTTTAATTATTTTTCTAATTGGGTTCGTTAAAAGTTTTTAAGGCTCCGCGATTTTCCTTGATTTTTCGTCCTTCTAAATATTTTTATTCTCCTTGAGAATTTGCATTAAAATTAAAATAATTGTATATAATAATTTAAAATAATAAAAATTGTAATATTGTATTTGTATGTTGCAAAATTTTGATTTTAGTTCTGATGTACTTTACCTTAACTAGTAATTAAATTTGCCGTTACTTGACACTTTATAATTAATTACAAATTGGTGAATTTTGATCAGAGTTCAAGTCCATTGTTAAATTTATCCAACTACTAATTAAATAGGTAGTACAACTAAACTACATAAACGATGCATTTAATTAGTAGCAAAATTATCAAGCGAAATGTCTTTTCCAGACATTTGACATTTTTTATTCGTCACAAATTATTGCTCTTACTTACAAAATATTACCGAAAATTTAATAGATTTTTAGCTGTCTATTTGATAATATCAATCACCATTTATGACCTTTATTACTTAGCAATAAGGTTCAAAAGAGGTATACGAGATCTATTGGCGAATGTACATTCTCTAATACTGATACTACTACAGCTACTCATATACGGACTCAAGACGTATAGAAGCACATATTCTCATTGACGAATAGAAAATTCTTGACAAGATCAGACGATATTTTTATAAAGAATTTATCCTGGGACTATAATATAATATGATCGGGAATCCGTCGGTCCCGAGAAAATTTAGAGCACTGAAAATAGAACTCTTCGCTAATACAATAAGGGTCAAAATCCAAGTGACGAGTGTCGAGCTGTCATATATGACATTGACATTTGAATCGACACTTGTGTGATCGATTTTCAGCTCTATATTAATTATTAGCGCAGAGTTCTATTTTCAATGCTCTGAATTTACCCGGGCTTTACGGATTCCGGGCGATATAGTCCCAGCATTAAAGCCCTAAAATCTGAACTAAATAATATGAATGACTAGCTTTTTTTCCGCGGCTTCGCCTGCGTAAATTTGAGTCCCCGACGAAAACAGGGAGGTGTTAAAAATAGGTTTGACAAGTCTTCCAACGGATGATCTGATTATGATCTAGTTTTTTATTAAAAGCTAACATGATCGAGTGTGATATTAGCTATAATCTATCACACATATTCTATTAGGTGATGTGTGAAGATTTTTGAGTAAATAATAAATTTAACTATAAAGAGAAAAGTTATTATTTTTAAACAAAAAATAAAACCCGACTTCCAAAGTAAAAATACACAAAAAAACAGGTAATTTTTTTCTAAATAATTCACCGTTTAAATTCGGCGAAAATTTTAATTATTTCTCTACTCAATCTTCATAATTTTTGAAGTCCATTCCGCTTGTTCGCGATGACCTTCTTTTTCGTCGCCGAGCTCTAGCTCTACATCTGTTTTCATCGGGAGTTAAAAATGCTATCAGCCAAGATTCACTTTAGGTCAACCTAGCTTTTGTCGAGATAGGTTGGTTTGACCGGAGAGCTAGAGTCTTCCAAATGAAAGTCGAACATGAGAAATGGCGGCAAATTAAAAAAATATCCTAATTTCTATGAAAAAATTCAAATAACCTGATGAGTTACTTGCTAATTAATTAATTAGTACTAACTAGTATCATGATGAATATAATGTGGAATAAATGTTCTTACTCTTTCAGGCAATAACCACAGAATTTTTGGCAAATTTTGGTTTGTCAAATTAACTTTGAAGGCCGTATAAAGTTGCCAAGTTAAAAAAATTCCTTAAGCTTCTTTCCTTTCCATTCCTTTACCTCCTTCCTTACACAGCAATACCTTAATGAAAAGAAACTGAATTATGAATTACAATATATATGCAAGCGCCTTAAGAACTCTGCATTTGTCGAGATTGACTTTGAAAAACTGTCATTCAGCAAAACACTAATTTCGATATTTATTAGCCTCTTACTTCTAAAATAAATTCTCAGTAATGAATATCAACAAACATTACAAGGTATTATGCTGAGATATCCGAGAGCAAATGTAGAGCTCCATGTATGAGAACTAAAATTATACTGTGAGAAAAATCTAGCTAAACTTTAGAATATGTAGACTATTGTAACACTGAAAGCACTAATGATGATGCCTATACTTCAAAACATCCAATTTCTGATTCGCTTTTTCTTGATAAATAACATAACTGTAATTCATCTAAACAAAAATGGTTTTATAAGTAAAGCAAACCTGTTAAGTGTTCATTTACAAGACCTATTAAATAATAATATAAATGTAGATGTCCTTTGCATAACTGAACATGATATGTTAAATACAGATAATGAATTACTTGATTGTTCTCCATAAAATAAATTAGTTGCTTCAACTACAGCTATAAGAGAATAGAAACGGTAGAAGTTGTATATTAATAAAAAACAATTACAAATACAAAGTTCTGAACCATGTTAATAAACTATCTATTAGCAATATAGTAGAATGCTATGCTATTAAACTTTAAGATCACCAGGCTATAATTATATGTATATACAGGAGCCCAAAAACCAACCCTACCCAATATTAACTATTTTTTGACCAATTTGAGAAAGTTATATATTTAAATTTTGCCGCAATTCTTACAAACAGCAGAGACTTTCAATTTAATATTATAATTTAATAAACCAACTCGAATCTCAAGTAGCTCATGCATCGATAATATTGTGGGAATAGTGGTAGCCCCAAAGGGAGCTCCGACCGAGCGAGGTGGTATATGCTCGGTCAGACCAAAGCCCACTTGTATGCATGTGAGATGTTCTATATATAGCGCCGATCTTAGAAATCTTCGATAGCGTTCGATTAGAATTGTGGCGCTAATTGGTCCACCACATCATTCCCCCCCGAAGACCCCCCGGAGGTCGAATATTTAATCTTTATTTGTTTTGCTCGAGTCGCCAGTGAGTCGGAACTGTGCTGCTGCACGGGCTCTAGTGAGTCGGAGTGCTGCCGTGCGGGGGCGAATCTACGTGCTAACCAGGAGATATGTGCTCTGCTTGCTGACCAGTCGTTGTAGTGAGAGTGCTCGATGAAGCCGATGAGGGTTCGATCAGGCCGCGGTGCGTTGAGGCTGGTGGTCGAGGTACTCGATGAGGCTGAAGCAGGCTGGCGTGGTGTGGAGGGGTGGGGAGTAATGATGATGAGGTCCAGAAGGAGGCGTTATTCGGTCGAGGGTCACCAATGTGGGAATAGTGGTAGCCCCAAAGGGCGAGCCGACTGACCGAGCGAGGTGGTATGCTCGGTCAGGCCGAAGGCCACTTGTATGCATGTGGGATGTTGTATATATAGCGCCGATCTTAGAAAACAACGACAGTGCGATTTAGGATTGTGGCACAATATATACATAATTTACATAGTAGAAAAATCCTTAATCTAGACCTTGACATCTTAGACTTGTGGTCTAAGATGCCATGCCACTCAAATAATTTCATTCCCGGTAAAAATAGCATATATACAATGCGCTATATTCCTACTTTGAAAAATATAGATTATTTTACAAAGAACAAAAAGGGTTCAGGAAGAATTCGTCTATTAATTTAGCTTACTACAATTTCTAAAATGTTATAGTCTTAAATATTTACAAAGCAATACCGGTTACAGCTCTCTATATGAATATAATATGTAAATGAAGCTCATAGAATCTTCAGTTAATTTAAGTTTATATATATTATTATATATTATACCTTTGACGTATACATCGAAGCATTATCTATGGTGACAGCACTCTGCACTATCTTCATCCTAGAAATTGTCTCTGGCTTTGGACATTAGAATTTAGAAACGATAACGAGGTTTATCAGAAATTTAAATAATTTGTGATTTAAAGAGATCATAGTTGAAGCAGTAGCTTTTAATGTTGTTTCTCTTTACAGGTTAGTAAATATTTTTATGTAAATCTTTTAGATTAAGTAAATAGAGTAAGTGGTGTTTGCTAAAATTAAATATGATTTTTCATAAAAGAATAAATTCCTCTTTACAGAGCAACAACTTAACTTTTGTTTCAATAAACAACATATTACATATATCTAAAGGTTTTGACTATGTAAGACATGGTATACTAACAGACAAGTTAAATAAATATGGGGTAAGAGGAAATATCCTCAATCTGATAAAATCATTTCTAACCAATAGGACTCAAATTACCCAAATCACAAGTATATGTACAAAAACGAAAACAGAGTGCACATACTTGTCAAATCCCCGAAAACTGCAATTTGGTGTTCCGCAAGGTAGCATATTAGGGCCACTACTATTTTTGATATATCAAAAATAGTAGTGGCCCTAAAATTAAATTAAAAAAAATTAAAATTAAAAAATACTTAATAGATAAATGATTTTACAGTGTTAATGATCACTTTTGTGCATAATTAATTAATTATAAATATTATTTATTGTCATGTGTAATTTTAATTATTATTGACTATGGACTAATCTATATTACTTAAATTAGCAAAGATGTCATTTATAATAATAATTACTAGATATAAACTACAATTTGACTATTTACATGACATCATAATGATTTTAACATGATATTAATAAATTTATTAGATTTTACGATATTTATATGATACTATTATGATTATATGGTGATGACAATAATATGTTGAGCTATACTTATATAATATTAATTTTAATTGTTGACAATATCGTCCTTCTACTGAAATAACATTCCACCATCTTTTAGGTGCTGAAAATAAAAAATTAACATCCTTTTAGTACAAGACAAACATATTATCTCAATATAATTATTAAAACAAATTATAGTTATTACAACAATTACCTTCAATGTATGCACCACGTGTTAATGGGGTCAATGTTAAAGATGAGAAACGAACGCCTCACACACGCTTTACTTATGCCTTTGGGTGCTGAAATAAAAATAAAATTATGTTATAAAAGATAAATATTACACTACAATACCATAAAATATATATTATGAAAATAACTATACCTTTATTGTGTGCACCTCGTGATAATGAGGTCAACGTCAAACAGTGGGACGAATGCTTTCGCCCATGATTTACTTTCGCCTTTTGTATCTTGTATATCTTATAACTTGTAGGTAAACGTATAAATTCGGAATGCACAACAAAATATTGTGCACATGTTCGTAAAATTATATTAAGATGCCACGCTAAGATGCCACGTATATGTGCCATGCTAGAATTTACACATTACCTATTTTGAATATAAAAATAGAGTTTATCTAATGACAGTTGACACTTGTCAAGTTCTATTCTTTTAGTGTTCTGTTTTTTTAGTGAATTGCATATTGCTGACATTTATATTTTTTTTCTAATAATTTTTTTTTCTAATTATTTTTTTATGAGTTATTCAGATTCCTAAAATTAACTGTATGTCTATTTAATTTAATTTAAAAATGTTGGCTTAGCTAGATTAATTATAAGTTTATTCACCTACATGCTTATGATTTGCATACGCCATTCTGATGGCAGAATGTAGGATCTTTTTAATACCTAGGTAACACTGAAAATGTTTAGAAAATGAAAAACGGCTTAATGTAGAAAGTCGCCAATACTTTTATTGTTTTTCGAAGTAATCTCCATTCCTCTCTACACATCGTCGCATTCGATGGAACCACTGAGAAAATCAGTGGGCCCATTCTTCCTTAGGGGTCTCTTCTATGGCATTTTCGTACGCTTTCACCGCATCTTCAGGGCTCGTATAGCGAATACCTCGAATTTTATCTTTAGTTCTTGGGAATAAATAAGAGTTGCAGGGGGCCAGGTTAGGACTGTATGGCGGATGACTCATTATCTCGACACCTGCCATAGTCAAATATTCAACAGTCCGTTTTGCGGAGTGCGCTGAAGCATTGTCGTGGTGAAGGAGGATCCTGCTTCGATCGAGGGCGCTGCTGTGGAATTTTTTCCAAGACAACAGGCAAACAGCGATTGACATACCAGTCTGCAGTAACTGTCCTTCCATCTTCTAGCACAACTGTCGCGAAATGACCCTTCCGACCAAAGAATGAGGCAATCATTTTTTTCCTTGACTTCTTCCTTTCTTTACCTTAGTTGGCCGATCCTCGAAAGGAAACACCCACTGAGGTGATTGTCTTTTGGTTTCGGGTTCGTAGCAATATATCCAGCTTTCATCACCTGTGACGATGTCAAATACAGCATTTGAGTCACCGCCGTTGAACTTGTAGGGACCATGTATGTGTGAATGTGCGAGTGTCAGCAGTTTTGTGTCTGGAAGACGATGTATGTTAGAGACGACAGTCAGTCACTGCGTGAGGCCGGATCGATATGTACGAGTGTTAGTTTTCGGGACAATAAAAGGCCGAGTGTAATTTCAGTTACTTGTTTCATTGTTGCAACCCGTGGATTTAATGTGAGGGACTAAAGAGACCCAACATTGGTGACCCCGACGTGATCTGTCTTAAAAAAATTAAATATTTTTATTACAAATACGTGACAGACCATTGTGTAGTGTGGACTGTGACATAATGGAAGGTTCTAGTGAATTGAAGCCGATGGAAGGTCTGACGGGAAATGTTTCGCAATTGGCGGCTATTACCGTAACTTCGCGGATACTGGATTTTTGGACAGAGATGCCGAGACTATGGTTTATTCAAGTAGAGAGCCTGCTTGCGCCGCAGAAAATGGGAGTTCAGGCCAAATATGATCTTATTGTGACCAAATTAGGACGGGAAGCTCTTCGTCAAGTGAGTGACATTTTGATGTCGCCTCCAGAAAATAATAAGTGCGAGGTACTGAAGAACCGTTTGCTGGAAGTTTATGAAGAAAGTGCCCTGAAACAGTTTCAAAAACTGGTCAGTGGCATGGAATTAGGCAGCCAAAAACCCTCGCAATTATTGCGTCGAGTGAGAGAATTAGGAATTAATGCCAAGTTATCCGAGGAAACACTACGGAATTTATGGATGACGAGACTTCCGACTTCTGTCCGAGCTGTTCTCACAGTTAGCCAAGATCAAAACCTGGATAATCTAGCTAACATAGCTGACAAGGTAGTAGAAAACGTGCGTGGAAATGAGGTCGAGGAAATTAGCACGAGATCAATTCCGGGCAGCAGCAGTCAGCCACCGCTGAATGATTTAATAGCAGAAGTACAACGGCTGAATTTAGAAGTAGCGGCACTCAGAGTGGAAGCCAGCCGTCAAAACCAGAACGTAAGAGGAAGAGGTGGTCGGAGTCGTGGATATGGATTTAGACCGCGGTCAAGGTCCCGCACACCCAACGATCGTGATTGGCTTTGTCGATGGCACTTCAGGTATCGTAACAGAGCTCAGAATTGCGAGAATCCCTGTGCGTGGAATAACCGTTCGGAAAACTAGAGGAGGTGCATTCGGCGGCGGTGAACGGCTGCATCCAGATGAAAAATCACCGCCTCAGTGTTTTTGATAGGGAAAGTGGACAAAATTTTTTAGTCGATACGGGAGCGAATGTGTCTGTGGTTCCGGCTACGGGTAAGCAGAAAAACAGTGGTGAGTGCTCAGATTATAGATTATTTGCGGCAAATAATACTGAAATTAAAACGTACGGTACTAAGACTATTAATTTGAACCTAGGTTTGCGCAGACCGTACCGGTGGACTTTTGTTATAGCAGATGTGAATCAAGCGATTTTAGGTGCAGATTTTTTAGAATTTCATAACTTGTTAGTAGACTTAAATCAGCAAAAGCTTATAGATAAGACGACTAGCTTATTTACGTTTGGCCGAGTTGTTCATTGTAATGATCCGTCTGTCAGTACTATAGATAATAACCATCCTTTTCTGGACTTATTGTCGGAATTTTCAGATATAACTAAACCGATTTCGTTCACAAATTTAGATCGTGTATCCGATAATGATATTTATCACCATATCGAGACAACGGGAAAACCGGTTCATGCCCGAGCGAGGCCGCTGCCACCGGATAGGTATCATAAGGTTAAGAATGAGTTTAGGTTGTTGCAGGAAATGGGCATATGCAGGCCATCAAAAAGTGAATGGGCCAGCCCGCTGCATGTTGTTGCTAAAAAGAATGGGGATATACGGCTGGTGGGCGATTACCGGCGCCTGAACGCCATAACTAAACCGCACCGGTATCCGGTGCCGAGACTGCACGATTTCACTTACATTTTAGCAGGGAAAAAGATTTTTACAAAAATTGATATCAATAAAGCATACCATTTTGTGAAAATCGCGCCCGAGGATATTGAAAAAACGGCTGTGATTACGCCTTTTGGACTTTATGAATTTACGCGAATGAATTTTGGTCTTAAAAACGCAAGTCAAACTTTCCAGAAATTTATGAATAACGATGTGTTGAAAAATTTAGATTCTTTATTTAATGTCATTGATGATGTTATTGTGGCCAGCGAAAATTTGGAAATGCATAAAATTCATTTGAGAAAGGTATTTGAACGTTTTAGGGAATACGGTATAACTATAAATTTGTCTAAGTGTGATTTTGGGAAAAGCGAAATTGAATTTTTAGGATACAAGGTTTCATCGGAGGGATTTCAACCTCTCGAAAGTAAAATTAAGGCTATAATTGACTATCCGAGGCCAGAAACGATCGATCAGCTAAGGAAATTTCTAGGTATGATTAATTTTTATAGGGCTAATATACCTAACGCTACGGAGCATCAAATAGTTTTAAATTCATTTTTAAAGGGAGCGAAGAAAAAAGATCAAACAAAAATTTGTTGGAATGAGATTTCGATTAACGCGTTTGAGCAATGTAAAAACAGCTTAAAAAGCGCGGTATTATTGTCTCATCCCGTGCCTAGTGTACCCGTAGCGCTAATGACCGATGCCTCAGATAAATGTGCAGGTGGTGTGTTACAACAGTGGGTAAATAACGCGTGGGCACCGTTAGGATATTTTTCGAAAAAAAATCGACGGGTTGCACTCCGGGAGTGCCGGCAGAAGTGAAAACTTGAATATTGTCTCATTTTCTTTCGCTATTTCTTCGTCACTTTTTTCATTAATAGATGCACTTTGTTCAATTTCCATATTTTAAACACTTTATATACACGAATTTCACGAATACACAGCAGTGTGGCCACTACGCTGACGGTCGAGTCATCAGCTGTCACCATCCATGGATGCGCGTGGCACGCTGTAACATTAACACACACGAACATTCGCGCAAGCGCCCTGCGCCGCCTGTCCTCTCTCCATCCGTCTTACGAATTTTCGATCAGGTCACGTGTCCTGACGCGAGTTTAGAAATTTTTACCCATTCCAAAAAAAGTACACAGCGCCGCTAAAGAAGTTTTCACTTCAAAAATTCTCTACGGCACAACAAAAATACTCCACTTACGACAGAGAGTTGACGGCTATCTATATGGCCATAAAACACTTTAGGCCACTTTTTGAAGGTCGCGAGTTAATAATTTATACAGACCATAAACCGTTAGTGTATGCCATGCAAAAAGTTGAAAGTAATTCCGAAACGCCTAGACGTACCAGACAATTGTTATTCATAAGCGAGTTCACAAATGATATTAGATACGTCAAGGCCGAATGCAACAATGTAGCTGACGCGCTATCCAGGATAGAAACGATTCAGTGTCTCACGGTTATCGAGTACTCGGAATTATCCAAAGCGCAGGAATGCGACCTAGAATTAATGCAATTACTAAATGACAGGAATGACAATATTTATTTAAAGAAAGTTATCATTCCTGGTTGTGAAAGTTTCGTTTGTTGTGAAAACTCAACGGGTGTTTGTAGACCTTATTTGCCTGAATGTTATAGGAAAATAGCCTTTAAGTCGGTACATGCCAATAGCTATCCTGGAGTTAGGGCAACGCGCAAGCTAGTCGCACAGCGTTTCTTTTGGCCAGGTTTAAGAAAAGATATCGGAATGTGGGCTAAGACTTGTATATCTTGCCAAAAATCAAAAATTGGTATACATACAGTTTCGGAATTAGAACATTTTGCTGATGCTGCGCGTTTTGCCCATGTACATATAGATATAGTGGGACCCCTTCCAACCACTAAGGAGGGATTTAGATATTTGATAACGATGATAGATAGGTTTTCACGATGGGCAGAGGCCGTGCCGAGTAGTGACGTCACGGCGGAAGTTGTCGCTAAGGTGTTTTATGATAATTGGATTACGCGTTTTGGAGCTCCGGAGCTGCTAACGAGCGACCAAGGTCGCCAATTTGAAAGTAACCTTTTTCAGGAGCTACTTAAAATATTAGGTGTTAAAAAATGTAGAAGTAGCCCGTATAGACCGCAAGCTAACGGCATCGTCGAAAGATGGCACAGGAGCATGAAACAGGCGTTGACGGCGCGTCTCGCAGACAAAGAGTCCTGGTATGATGAGCTTCCTACTGACCTGTTAGGGTTGCGTACTGTCGGTAGGAGTGATAACGGAGTAAGTCCCGCCGAATATGTCTATGGGCAGACGCTTAGGCTGCCGGGAGATTTTTATGATGTTTCAGACATGCGAAATTTAAGCGAACACGCATTTTTGGACAAATTAAAAATTAGTTTACAAAGTGTCAAGCCGGTACCACGATTGTCACGGAATTCGCGTACTATTTTTGTTCACAAGGATTTAGACAAGTGTGATTACGTATTTCTGAGAAATGACGCTGTTCGTCGGCCCTTAACTCCGCCATATGATGGACCATATAAGGTCATCGGCAGACAGGGAAAGGTATACAAATTACAATTACCGAATAGGACACTTGTAGTTTCTATAGATAGGTTGAAACCTGCGTTTATTTTGAACGATTTCGATAATAATGAGCAGACGGAGGATTGCAGCAACATGATTCGCGATACAAATGTTAATAAGCCTGTTGAAATTACCAAAAATATAAAATGTAATGATAAGAAAAAAATTGCAAGAAGTGGCCGTATTGTAAAATTACCTGTACGATTCGATTGTTAAGTAACGAGTAAAGCCTATTGAAAATAAATGATAAACATCAATCACTGGTAATATATTTGTATATATATATAAAAAAAAATATAAAAATATTATCAGCGTTTAATATAATGCAGTGTGTATGTGCCCTTATATTGTTATGGAATGCTTAACGATTAAGTTACTGCTGGAAAAGCGTTTTCGCAATAAGCACTGTTCACTGAAAAATAATATTTTATGTGAGTTTTAATTATTATAATTTGTAAGCTCGGGCGAAGTACTCGTTACGTTTTAAATAAATTAGCAATTATTCAACATGGGTAAAGGATATTATAAAGTCGTAGTTGTCAAAACGTCTCGGTTCAGGCAGAATTGAGCATACAAAATTTTACTACCACAACACTATGTGTAGTAATGGGATTGATGCTATTTTTGGTTTTGGTGATATACGGTCGCTATCGTATAAAAAATTGGGTGACAAAAATGTTTCCAAGATACGCGGCGGGTGGCAACTCATCCGCTCCCGCGCCGCCCGCCCCGCCACAGGTGCGGATCTAGATGCCGCCCACCTGCAGGATGTTATGTCTGGTAAAATGATACAGCTTCAAGTTAGTGAACAGTGTCTAGTGCTTATGGTTTACATATTGTTCTTGGTATACGAAGATAAAGAGAATATGATATTGTTACATTGTATCATGTACATTGTACAATGTAATGATATTGCAATATGGCTGTTTTACTGTTTTGAATGTCAATGTTGTGTTTAAATTTTTTTTTTGTTTTGTAAAAATTTGGGGGGGGTGTAGTGTAGTGACCATGTATGTGTGAATGTGCGAGTGTCAGCAGTTTTGTGTCTGGAAGACGATGTATGTTAGAGACGACAGTCAGTCACTGCGTGAGGCCGGGTCGGTATGTACGAGTGTTAGTTTTCGGGACAATAAAAGGCCGAGTGTAATTTCAGTTACTTGTTTCATTGTTGCAACCCGTGGATTTAATGTGAGGGACTAAAGAGACCCAACAAACTTATCTAACATTTGGCGACACCAATCCATGCGAAGGTGTTTCTGGTCGTCGGTTAAAGTATGGGGAATCCATCTGGTACAAAGCTTCCTGACGCCTAAATGTTCGTGTAATATTTTTTGAACTTGACTCATGCCAATGACTAGGCTTGCCCGTATCTGCTGATAGGTCACTCTCTTATCTTCCTTTATCATGCGTTAAAGGACGTCCCATACGCGGATCATCATTGAGATTGCTACGTCCACGCTTAAACTCGTTAAACCAATTGTAAATAGTGGCACGAGATGGGGCTTCATTAAGAAATGCTAATCTCAACCAATCATAGCTTTGTTATTGAGTAAGCCCACAACGAAAGTCATAATAAATCATTGACCGAAAATTTTCTCGCGTTAGGTTCATTTTCACGTGTAACAAGAGTTTTAGATTTGCCGCCAATTCACAAAAACACCAATTGACAAATGAATGCAATACACTACATTAGGTTACCAAAGAGTTCTAAAATTGAAATTCAAAAAAAGTTTTCATTAACAATGTTTCTAACTGGCCAGATCTAAACATTTTCAGTGTTACCCACGTATTGTAATTTTGTAAGACCTCATGTGTACCACATTCTTGCAATAAATGATTTAGATTTGAATTTGCAAACTGAGGGTCCAAACGTCACAAAATCAGTTTATGTTAACAAGTCGCTTCACTTGTAATACAATCAAAGTAAAATGAAAGTCTACTGTAAATACGAGAATTGAGGATTGGCTCTGAACAGAGTATAATGTGAGTACCTCCGCCGTGCGCCGTACAGCCTGTCCACAGTAGAAGCACGGTAAACAGAGAACAATAGATGTCCTATTAAGGCCGCCTGGCGAGTTATTTGCCTACTCTAGCGTTGGCGCAAGGGCTGTCAGTTGTTACTTTATATTCTTAGTTATATACTTTTTTATGTGCGTGCGGATAGGCGCCCGGCGCGCACGCACACGCGTTTGTATGAAGATGAACTGCTGTTCTTATATTGTGGTAGATGGCTGGGACTATAATATGATCCGGATTCCGGAAGACCGGAGAAAATACAGGACACTGAAAATAGTCTGCGCTACTCTGAGTTGAAATACCCGGAATCTTCTGGACATTGAAAATATAACTCTGCGCTAATACAATAGAGTTGAAAACCGAACACAAGAGAGTCGAGTTGTCAGAAATGACAATGATATTTGATTTGGCACTCGTGTGTTCGACTTTCAACTCTATTATATTAGCTCAGAGTTCTATTTTCAGTGCCCTGAAGATTCCGGATCATATATCCACCTTATGACCATCATCCATCCCAGCCTTATGTGCACGGCACGACGGGACGACCTCAACGTAAAATGGCCGTAAAAATGCACGTCATGGCGCCAGATCGTCGTGCCATGTAAAATTTTACTTTTACTTTCATTTCATTGCCTGCTGTTTTCTGCTTTGCGGCAAAGTTGCCGTACCATTAAACTTCACGACGCTCAAAACGCCGCGGCACCGCGCTATTTTAAGTTGACGACGCGACTTCGTGACGTGGACATATAGACAGACCCGTAGTGTTAGGCTGGGACTATATTATGCTCCGGAATCCGGAACGCCGGTGAAAATTCAGACCACTGAAAATATAAATCTGCATTAATACAATAGAGTTGAAAATCGAACACATGAGTGTCACGTCAAATCTAACAGCTCGATACTCGAAACTTCAATTTTCAACTCCTTATTGCAACTCCGTATTAGGTCCTTACATATGAAATTGGCGTTTTGTCGTACTGGCCACTTTGATCTCAAATATATCTTCTTTGGTTATGAATTCCAATTTCAAATTTATACCGCTATTTACTCATGCATTTGTTTTTTCCTCTTTTGGTTTTTTATTTGGGTCACTGTTTACAAAATTGAAAACTTGAAATATCGTATTATTTTCGAGTACGAGTTCCACCGTGGCACCAGTGCTACAAAAACGGCTCGAAGGATTAATGATGTGTATGGCGGTGGTGTCGCAAAAGAAAACACTGTGCGTTTTTGGTTCCAACGTTTTCGTTCTGGAAATTTCGACCTGCAGAACAAGCCCTGCTTGTTCTGCAGGCTTGTTCTGCTTGCAAGCCCAAGGACGGCCGGAGACCAAAGTTGATAATGAAGAATTGATGGCTATTGTGGAAGCGGATCCATCGCAAGCCACGTCCGAGTTAGCTGCAGGCTGCGGTGTTAATGATAAAACTGTTTTAATCCACTTAAAGCAAATTGGGAAGGTGAAAATGCATGCAAGCACTTCATGAATTAAGTGCAGCAACCGACAAACGCGCGTCCACTGCTGCGTTACATTATCACTTACATGATCCTATACAATAATCGGAAACGCTCATCGCAATGGCTGAACCCTGGCGAACCAGCCAAAGCCTGCCCCAAGCGAAAATTACTTGTGAGCGTTTGGTGGACTAGTGCCGGTGTCGTTTACTACAGCTTTCTTAAATCTGGCCAGACGATTACGGCAGATGTCTATTGCCAGCAACTGCAAATCATGACGGAAAAGCTAGCTGCTAAGCAACCGAGGTTGGTCATTCGCTCAGGCCACTGCTGTTTCAGGACAACGCTAGACCCCACACTGCACAACGCCAATTTCATATGTAATGACCTAATATTAGCGCAGAGTTCTATTTTAAGTGCTCATTATTTTCACCGGCGTTCCGGATGACGGAGCATAATATAGTCCCAGCTTAAGTAGGAAGGTTCAATAAATATTTACAAACGTTTGCTTCTAATTTTAATTTCATTATGTTTAGTTTAAATTATTATTGTAAAGATACATTTTAACGCGTTTTACTTTTTCCGTTCAATTCGGATTTGCCCTCTTTCAGATATGTGGCAGAATAGAAAGTCCAGAACATATGGAAGAATACTACTGCTTGAAACACTGTTAATATTTTCAAGAGCATGGGATAGTTGCAATGCGTGTAGAAAAGGCTACGGGTTGCGTGTAGACCGACTAGGACGAACTGCATCTGAAAAACAATCAAAAGTTAAAAACTATAACCCGACTACGCAAATTATGTATCCTATGTCACTCGGACCCAGTGTTGCCAGGTGCATTGCACAATTTATCTGTATACCAAACTGTTAAAATCTGTATAATCAATGAAAAAAATGAGACTATAAAGAACAAGAAATTATTTGTGATTGTGAATTTACAGTAGGTATACGTGCATTAGGTATACATCATATAAAAAAGGCAAACATTTAATTCAAATAGTATGTAGGTTCATAAAAACATATTTTTTTAAATTAATAAATAAATATCTATTCAATTAATGACTGAAAAGAGCAGAAACCTTACCGATTTCTTCAGAAACTTGTTCAGGGTGCTTAGGGAGAAAACATACTAAAAGTCCTGACGTCTAGGAAGCAAGCCGGGGGGAAGAGGACTCAATTTTAGGTTTTTTACCAATATCTCAAAGATTTTCTTCTGAAGAAAATCTTCTGAGATGAAATAAAAGCCTATAAAATTATCTATAACTTTTATTGTATACATTTTTTAAAATATTTCAACCGTTTTTTAACTATATGCTCCAGAAATGTAGCAAACAAAGTTATTCAGCGTGAGTGTCGAGTGAGTAGGTGCGCCGCATAAAAACATATTTAAAAGCAGCAAATATTCATTTAAATAATTGAAATAAATATGGTGAACTCTCAACACTTTAGAGAATTGATTCCCGTTGGAATTTTATATTTAGGTTAATTTTTCAGTGAGTATGACGATTGTAAATTAAGTAAATGTTCAAGAATTTTCGTCATTATTGTAAACCTAGAAAAGTGTTTAAATAATTGGGATTTAAGAATTTTTTTTTCGTGGAGCCGTCTATAATATGAAATCGGACTACACAATAATGAACAAGCTCAGTACAGCAGGTACTATATTTTTTCATAGTTACATTTATATTAAGGGGTAAATCTCGTAAATATTATCGGTTAATTAATACCGTTATGATTTTAAGGCTGTCCTGCTGGTGCTGTAATTAGTCAGCGCGTGGACCGAAACGGGATTATTAAAAAAAACTATTGTTAAGGATATTGGGCTTATGTTAAAATTCCGTATAAAAATCAGCATGAATACGGAGAAATCCGTATATCTGGCAACACTGCTCGGACCATTATTACGAATCTATTGACACCTTATTCATTAAAATCGGATCCGTAGTTTAGTCACTACGACGACGACGATACATACTGCTAAAATCATAGTTACTCTTATATATATATATATATATATATATATATATAGATATATACGTGAAGCTAAAATTTCAAGTACAGTTTCACGAGGATTGTGCGTACGGATGAGAGTGAAATTTGGCACAATTAAAATTTATGTTGAGGAAGGCGTGCGAAAATTTCTTAAAATAATGCTTTTAAATACATTAACTTAATGAAAATATCAGCAACACACAATACCATAGATTTGGTTCAAATGTACACACACGTAGTGTATTTAGAAGCATACTACAGTTTGGAGACATCGTATTTGAAATTTGTAGTGTCAATGAACCCTTATGAAGTTTAATCGATATTGTTGTCCCATCGAGAATGTTGTTAGTTGAAACCAAATCGATTTTCGAATCGCCGTCAAACAAAAACGAGTTCTTGCATTGCCAAAACTATATCAATTTATGGGCGATTCATTATTGTCAATCCCTATGAGTTTTGACTTTCGGCATCATTGTAAAAAACATGAGTGAAATTTTATTTTTCGTAATTTTAATGAAACTGGACTGAAATTCTTTTAATTATTTCATTAATTATAGTTTAGTTTGCTCACTCTACCTACCATGCATTTGATATAATTTTATTACATTTTGACGTTTGTCAATCTGTCACAAGAATTCATTTTGTTACTTTTTTCTATCTAAGAGGCTAAATAATAAATTAGAAGATATATATTTCAAATTTCAATATAAAAATAATATAAGTATCTGTCTCTCACATTATCACGCACGGTAAGCGACATCGTGTCGCATAATGTAAAAACGATATAATACGTGAAGCAAAAATCACTTTTTCACGGTTTTGGACCTATTTTAAGAGCCATCCACACGGTCCAGTCTGCAAATCCAGCAGCCTCTCAATAATTTGTTTATATCTTTTCATCTGTTATCTATAAATAGTAGTAAATATCCAGGCGGATTTACCAGAAGGCTGAGTGGGCTGAAGCCTAGGGTGGCAAATTTTAGGTGGCGGTAAATGTGGCCTAAACATGTTTTTGTCTTACAGAAATATAAAAAACAAAATTAAATAATTATTCAACAAAATTTTACAAAAAAAATGTGTACTATACAGTACTATTTTCCACTCTAACGTCTGAATACAAAAAATTACTAAACGCTCTGTAAACTATACTTTTGCAGTAATATACGATGCAAAATATTCTAAAAACGTTTCAATATTATAAAACATAATTTAAATTCAATATTTTTTTGATGAGAGCGGCAGGCGGCGGCGGATTGATTCTTTTGGTATTTAGAAGATATGTAACTGCAGATTTTGACAGTGTGTTACTGTATTTAAATGACATGTTTTGGTCCATAGGGATTTATCCAATAGAAATCTGCTACATTAGAGACATTTTTGCTTGCTCGCTCCGCTCGCTCGCTTACAAGGTACAGAACTTAATATTGTTATTTCTAATATTTAGTAGTCTTTGGTCTATTTTGCGCTGTTGATTATTCCAAACAACAAACCCTTTTAGATATGTATTTGTTACAAATTAAACCAGTACAATTGAAAAAAAAAATGATTTATCCATATTTTATCCTGCGAAATTAGAGAAAGTTTTGCTTGTTATATATCGTAATAATAACATTATAATATATTTTACGCTGTTGCTTTTAATTAAAGAAATCACACTTTCAAATAGTTATTTGATACAAATTTCAACCAGGACAATTGTAAAAAAACTACAATTGTACTCTTGATTAATTTAAGAAGAGTCATTTTCAGAAGGAAGTTTGGGGTCCCCCCAAACTTCCTTCAAACCTGACGTGCATGTAAAACCTGAATAGCCTGTGGGCAGCAAATGTATAAATCATAGCAAAATTTACACATTTTTAATGCGTATCTAAGAGGCAAAAGAACCTTGAAAATTAAAATTAAAAATTAAAACATGAATTATGCTCGAATGTCGACCACAGGGTGATCTCTAGTCTATACTAATATAATAAAGAGGAAAGGTTTGTTTGTTTGTTTGCAGAAATTGCTGGACTGATTTTGGATCAATGGATAAATTTGGCACAGATAATAGGATTGTACGGTTCCTTCGAGATTTCTTTTTGCGCGTACAAAGTCGCGGGCAACATCCAGTTTATTATATAATATCAATATCAATATCAATATCAATATCAATTATCCGCAATCCCTCGACATCGTCTGTGACACCGTCGAGGGATATCTTCGAAAAACTCGACAAGCTTGACCGTCAGTATGCTAGAAATTCAGTAATTCTAAACCATTTTCTTTTCTTCTTTATTTCATTAAAAGATAACATAGTGATACTCGTATCTAAACTAATATTTGCATTGAATAGGCTCCTAAGCTAATGTGCTGATTTTGAACTTGCCAACCAACCGTGCCAAGTTTTATCAAAATCAGCACATTAGCTTAGGAGCCTTTCTTTATATAATTAAATAATAGGTCGTACCTAGACGGGCTTTCGTCGTCGAGGTAAAAATTGTCCCCACTTAAATGGCCCCACTTTTGGGGTTTTTAGGGCTATTTTGACATTTGAGGTATAGTGAAATCAAGATGGCATAACTTTTTCTTGTATGAAGGTTTGTTCTGTCAAATGTACGTCATAGCCCATCCTCAGTTTTGAAATCTTTGATCTTACCGGGGTTATACGTGATGCCAAACCAGCACAGAGTTGGCATTAAGGTGTGATGGAACAGATGCAGGAAGGAGATCTGCCGGTACGACTTGCGGAGGACGAAGAACACGGTGTCCAGCAGCTCAGAGAGTTTCGCGGTGAAGTACAGGTAGCTTAGCAGGGCGTCCTGTAATTAAAAAACTTAAAAGTTTCTAACGGCACATTTCAATAACATATCTACCAATAACTATTTGTTGAAAACGTCAAATTTGTATCGCAAATAACCGGAAAATGATTGAATGACGACGTTTTGAACAAATAGTTATTGGTAGGTAGGTAATTGAAACCGGATGTTAGAAAACAATTAATAACTATCCATCCATACATACATTATAAATGATTCGTCTTGATATGATACAAACAGATTTTTGGAGTTTGGGCAAATTAATCTTTATAATTCGTTGAAAGTTAATTGAAAGTCCAGGTTAAATACGAGAGTTCTGGCTTCGACCGCGGCATGGATGAGGCGCCTGATCTTCCGTGGCCCCCTGTCAGTTTGTGATCTCACAACGGCACACAAACACAACTTATCCATTCATATCACATAAATAGAATAATTTTAAACAATAATTACTATTTATTTAAATAGTAATTATTGTTTAAAATTATTTTACACCTCTCAAGTTTTTACATTTGTAAAAACTTGAGAGGTGTCAAGGGACACCCGGATGGAACGAAGTTTCGATTAATTAGTGAAGGAATTGTAATATTTGTTTTTTTTTTAAGTTATAATAATATTTTTTTTATTATTAACAAATATAATTTAATATAAACTTTATCAATAGGCTCAATTTTAGTAATAATTGGCTATAGCAGAAAGTGTCGTTACAACTTTTGGTCTTAATTTTTTCCGTCTTTCCCCCTTTCGCAACGCGCGATAAGGAATTCGTTCCAATAAATATATTATCACTATGGCAATAACGTCCAAACTACAGTACACCAGATTTGTCAGCAACCGGGTAAAAGATAACCCTAGTTGTTACTCTTAGCACCTTCTTTCAGTAGGCTTTCGGCTTGCATGTGGAGGAAAACACTTCGCAGAAGAATATACATGGAAGAAGCACTAAACTCCAAGCTGTAAGTAGCTATCTATCTCACAAAATGTCAATGGAAAAAAAACCCAAAAGTAAATGAGACAGCAAATCCATCTCTGCTCTTTTATCGAAGGTAGTCCCGACTTGATGATCTTTTGGGTCTTCTTTTTTACAAATTTGGAATTACGACTGTATGGCTCTCGAAATAAGTGTTATCATGGGATGAAGAACTATATATGTTTATTCTCTCACTTATACCCGGTATCTATGCTATATTATTTAACTAACTAAAATACTTACAAGATTAGCATTATTGCTGTCAACACTAAAACCTTGACATTTAAAATCATAGTCCGTTAGGAACAACCGTCGAAGACCCTGAAAATATAAATATTTTACGTGAGAAAATTGAATTAATGACTACCATCACTAAGCAAAAAATTATTATTTCAGTCTGCTTTTATAAGCCGTGGTACGTTCTTCGATCATTCCATTCGTAACGAAGCATGTCTCTCATCGGTAGAGACTTAACGGTAGAGAAACGTAACTACGTTTTCCGGTATTTTTAAACCAGTTAAGAACGAAGGTTTTTTGTAGCTAGTGGCACCCTAGTGACTGTAACAATAATAATAATAATAACTCCCTACACTGATTTCGGTGATGGTGGCCGGTTTCATTGAAACCAGGCCAGCTACGCAGGAATTATTTTATAGTGTCCAAGTGTGTGCGCAGTACACATGAGCACTCTCGCTTCCTTTCACGTCAACAGCGTGAGTAACGTGGTGGGGCGGTGCCGGGCCTACATGTACGCGGATGACATGTGCCTGTTGTATTCGTCAAAAAATATCCAGGAGACGAAAGAAAAGTAAATTAAAACTTATACAATACCTAAAAATAAATTAAGATACTAATAATATAATTTTAATTAAACATACTTATATACACAGATCGCAATATAATATACATATATACACTTACAAACAAATGATAAAATTTTATGAAACGAATGACTAATAAACTGCTACTGAAATTTTAATACAAACTAAAAATTAAACTAATGATAGATACATAGTGCCGATTTAAACGCAATTTTAAATGCATTGTGAGTTGGGGCCTCCCGAATGTATTCCGGCAGACCATTCCAAAGACGCGCCGCAGCAACCGAAAATGAGCCCTCATAGAAAATTGTACTACAGTATGGAATTTCAAGTGGCCTCTTCACTATGCATGAGCCAACAGGTCTCTCACTAGGTGGTGTGTAGCTAAACCTTTCGTACAAGTAAGACGGAGAACGGGAACGAAGAAGTTTAAAGAGGAGCGTGCGAGTATGTGTATTATCGTCGTATCGGAAGCCACTTAAGACTTTTACGAAACTCTGAGACATGGTCGTAATTGCGCAAACCATACACATACCTAATGCATATATTATGCAGGCGTTCAAGTTTGTTTAGTGAGGCAACCGTTGCATCCAAGAAAACGACGTCTGCGTAATCCAGCAGTGGTAGTATGAGAGAATGCACCAGTAGCAACTTAGTTGGGAAAGGAAGGATATTCTGTAATCGTTTAAGCGCATGTATCGCACCTTTTATTTTACGCGTCACCCCATATTTTACGCGTCAACTGACATCACAAATATGCTCCGACCAAGAAAGGTTAGAATCAAAGATTATACCTAAGTTTTTCGCAGAGTCCGATATCTTTATAATATTGCTATTTTTATTATTTATTTATACCTAATAAAGAAATAATAATACCAATTAAATAATATTTACTTCTATAAATATTGTTGTTCTGCATAATAGAGAATTAGTAAAGCAGTACTCACCTGTTAAGTCTCAGTGTTGCTAAGCGTGTTATTGTTGAGATAAGAATTTTATTTTTAAGATGTCAGAAGATAAAATGAACGCAATACGCAGTGGCAGGTTTTATACCTAAATGTATATTATTTGCCAATAAAGTATTTATTATTATTATTATTTACTCTCAAAACCCAGTGGGACGGACGACCGACACGACTGGCGATAGATCAGGCGCATGTCCGACTTTTTACATGTCCATCCGGCGCATGGATCATCTTTCTTGTGAGACAACCAGGTAATCTAAATCCTAAATCCTAAATCTAATTGCCAAGTATGGTTAGGAAAATGCAGGCTGCATTGTCCAAACCATACTCGGAAACAGCATTATTTATTGTTCCAACGCGGGAATCGAACCCACGACCTCCGAGTCGAGACTAGAGATCCAAGCTCTAAACGACTGGACCACGTAGGTTGTAACAATATTACGTTGGCCTAACTGTTGATGAACCTATGATAATATGATAATCTGCTAGTATACAATGATAAGGTAACTGAGAGATCTCTGACCCGTTTCTTTTAGCAAGGGCTATTTGGGCTAGCTGAATTAGGCTCAGCCCAATAGCGTACTGAGCCCAATTCAGCTTAAATCAAACATGCTGATGGTAAAAGTCATTCTATTTGCTCAGAAATTGAATGCGTTGTCGCCATCGGTATTTGCTGGCCATTAATGCGTTCATGAGCGCTGATCGCATAGAGCTGAAATCGCGTCGCGAACGCGCAGAGTACAGCTTGGCAAAAAAGAGTATGATGCGGTGACAGCAGGAACTAAAACCATTTTCGATTGTATCGTCTTTTATCCTTATTATTATTAATTATTATTAGATATTATTAGATTGGAATAAAATTTATTATATTTATTTGTTACATTTCAAAACATTTAAATAAAATATATTGTCATTCCAATCTAATAAGGTTAAAATATGGTACAGACGAAAATGTTTTAGTTCCTGCTGTCACCCTGTCATACTCTTTTTTGCCAAGCTGTACATAGCAGTTGAAAGTTGGTGACCAGTGATCTCATAATGCGTGCGTGACTCGTGCGCAACGCGTTCGCGTGGATTTTGGAGGTATTTTAATATTTACATTACTAAAGATAAGCATTTAATTCCAAAGTTTCTTAAGATTGATCAGAAGCGAAGTGCGCGTTGTGTCGCACACACGAATACGCTCTTAAACCTTCAAGAAAACAACGTATTCCTCTTTGAAAGGTGTTGCGGGTGTTAATTGCTTTCCACCAGGCGACCCGTTTGCTTGTTTGCCCTCTATTTAAAAGCATTTACCTGTGCGGCTAAGTACACGCTGATTAACACTTGAATTAAATTGTATATTTGTATTGTTCTTTTGAGATTGTAAGGCCTTTTGTCCTTCATATACCAGGGTCCAATTTTTAGGGAGAACAATAAATATGCTGCTATTAAACATATCAACGGTATAGGGTTTCCAGAAAAGGGCAAACTCAAGAAGTTTGCCCTTTTATTGGACCTTAAATAAGAAAAAAATATGTTAAAACGTTACCAAGACTGAATCTCTTGGTGTACAATATATTTAAACTATGTATTAATAGATACAATAGTAGTAAAGCAAAATTAAAATATACAGGGTTATAACTTATAAGTTAAGTCAATGTTGATCCTTTAAGGCAGTCTTTCCCAAAGTGGGCGATGACGCCCCCTTGTGGGCGCTGGATTCCTAGAGGGGGGCGGTATGGGGGGCCCAGAAAAAATTGGAGGCGCTGATGATTTGATATAATGATGAGATGTGGCGATTGATTTGTTGTAAGTCACCCACTTTATATTTTAAAATTAGCTGAAATCAAAATCCTCCTACTACACAACATTCATTTATTAGTTTATATTATTATCCTATTTTATGGTATAAATATAAATATAAACTTAAAATATATAAAATGTTTAATATTTTTAATGCGTTCACAACGCATTTTATATCTTAAGATATTTAGTAATAGGTATCAAACACTGAAAAGTCGTCAGCGGAAACGTCGCAGGTGAGGTTCACCACGAAGACACGTATTAAAAATAGCTATATCTGCTGTTGCGGCCAAGCTGAGCACTAGCTAAACGCGGGATTTTTTATGTACCTGATCATCAGATTCATCCTTCAAATTAGATTAGTTTTTTTAAAAAATATTGAATATTGGTTAATTTTGATTTATAGGTAAAAGATACTCTTAATATTGTAAAGCTGCATTATTATTGTTCTCTCAGGTAAGAAAAGTCTCGTTTAGAATAAAGGTTTAATGAAACTCCAAGCGAGACTAATATGTTATTGAGGTTTTTAAGGTTTTTAAAAAAATTTAACGCTACAAAAAACTGATTTTCAAAGTGAGCATTAGACGCAATAAGTTTGGGAACCTCTGCTTTAAGGGGTTTCCAATATTTTCAACTAGATGTTGCCCGCGACTTCGTGTGCTCTAAAGGAAATCCCGTAAATTTTATGTCGTTCCCCGTGGTCTACTCTATATCTGTGCCAAATTTCATCGCAATCGGTCCAGTAGTTTTGGAACCTATTCAATGCAAACAAAAAGAAATTACAAACATTTCTTTATTTTGTTTGATTCTTCTTGATTTTGATCTTATGTATTTTTCTTACTCTTTTTACCATTTTTTCAAAACTTGTGCTCCTTATTTATTTGTTTTTGTAGTATTTATGTAGGTAATTATATTATTCTTATTTATTTATTTATTTATTTAACAATTTATTGTACACACAGAAAATTATGACAATACAGTTAACAAAGAAAGATGACACAAAGGACTGCTTATTTCTAATTAGAAATTTCTTCCAGCAGCCCTACGGAGAGAAATGGGATGAAGTATAGCAGTTAGGACGTGCACAATATTATTTCTACAGTTATTGTAGAAATAATAATTCAAATATTTATATCTATAATAAAATAAAATATAGTAAATAAGCTAAATGAATAAATTAAAAATGATAGCTAGTTAATATATATAAATATTAATATAATATTATTATAACTATAATATATAAATACTATATGTATACATAATAACGGTATCTATATGGATTCAGATTTGAGGTAATGCTCTTTCAAGCGTCTTTTAAATACATCGATGTTGGGACTGTCGCGAATGGTGTGAGGAAGAGAGTTCCATAATGACTGACTGACTGCATGAACAGTGAATGAGTAGGAGTAGAAGTTGGAGCGATGTGAGGGGAGAGAAAGATTTGTCCTGACAGTGGACCTGCAAGGAATATCGAGGGGTCGAGAAAAATTGAATCGATCAAGAAGATAACGAGGAGAGCGAGGATTATGCAAAATGTTGTAGAGTAAACAGAGGATATGGAGTTGCGCCGAAGGCGGATAGGGAGCCACTTGAGTTTCGATCGAAACGCTGAAACATGGTCGAACTTTCTTAGACCAAACACAAAACGAATACAGATATTCTGTAAACGTTCCAGTTTAGTTAACAGCTCCTCGGTAGCGTCTAAGTAGCAGGAATCGGCATAGTCAAGGATAGGGAAGATGAGTGTCTGGACAAGGAAAATTTTGGTATTTATAGGCAAAAAGTTTTGGAGGCACTTCAACGTGTGCAGCGAGTAGTGAACCTTTCTGCTCACTTCACTCACCTGACATACCCAGGAGAGATTACTGTCTAGAATTATACCTAAGTTTTTAGCAGAGTCTGTGTAATTAATAATGGTACCATCATATACAACTCAAGGCACATTATCTAACCGTTGAGTCATGTATCTGCTACATATGATCATAGCTTGCGATTAGCTAGGATTGACCAACAGACCGAAAGATTTTGCCCAGTTCGCTATTCGTTGCAGATCAGAGTTGATATCGGTAACTGCAGAATTTAATTCATGAATATATGAATGGCGATAGATCTGCAGGTCGTCTGCGTAAAGATGGAAGTTAGATTTGATTATTAAGGTGATAGTGTTTATAAAAATTGAGAAGAGAAGTGGAGAAAGAACACCACCCTGGGGTACCCCCGCATCAAGATCACACCAGTCTGAGGTAGCCTCATCAGAGCGAACTCGCTGCGAACGTCCCCGAAGATATGAATCGAACCAGTTTATGGCCGAGGAGGATATGTTAAGGGAGCGAAGGACAGAAAGGAAGATGTCAAAGTCTACAGAATTGAAAGCACTGCTAAAGTCAAGTAACACTAGGATGGAGACACACTTATTTTCCAAGGCTAAGCGTAGGTCATCTGTGACTTTTAGCAGTACAGAGTGACCAGAACGGAAGCCGGATTGAAAAGGTGAAAGCAAATTATTAGAGGTTAAAAAGTGAGAAAGCTGCATGTGGACAATGTGTTCAAGTACTTTGGAAAGGTATGATAATATGGAGATTGGTCTGTAATGGGATAAAGAAGCCCGATTAGAGGTTTTGGGTAGTGGTATAACATCAGCACGTTTCCATGCTGAAGGAAAGCAACTCGTTGCCAAAGAATAATTGAAGACATGTGTGAGAACTGGCAAGAGTTCAGGAAGGGCGAGGGATATCATACGCGGACTGAGGTTATCATTGCCCACAGCAGTAGATGTTATAGCCTTAATATGCTTGTTAACATCGTCCTCAGTAACAGGATTGAATGAGAACGAGGTACAAGAAGGGAGGGAAGAGGAAGAGAGATGGGAAATGGTGCGCGCTTTTGTTACCTGGTCCACGATTACAGGTGGACAAGAAAAGTGAGCGTTGAGCGCATTTAGGTCCACAGTGCTGTCAGAACTGACGGAAGATTTTCCAATGCCAAGTGTCGAAAGAAAATTTCCAGATCTGGGAGGGGTTAGATTGGTCTATAGAATAGTGTATGTGGTGTCTTTTAGCATCTCTACACAGACGACTGCAGCGATTCCGGAGATACTTATACTTCGCTAAATTTTCAACCGTTGGTCGTTTCCTATATCGACCCATGGCTCGGTTGCGCTTGGCCATCATAGTTTTATTGTCTTCCGACAGCCAGGGTGCCGGTACGTGCTTAACTTTGATTTTTCTAAGAGGGGCATGTCTATCAAAAATGTTGGTTAGGATATTAGTTAGCAATGTCACCTTAAGGTCAATATCCGTGACTGAGTAGACAGGATACTAGTTAGTAATAGACAGATCACGTTTAAGAGCCTCCAAATCTATATTCTTAAAACTACGCAGGATTTGATACTTGGGTTTCCGACGGGGAGGCTTAATTTTAAATGAAAGGAAAACTAAATCGTGATATGAACGGTTAGAGGCGAATTGGCCATGAGAAGCTATGAGATCGGGAGACGAGGTGACGAGAAGATCTAAGAGATAAGGAGTGCAATTAGGAGCGTGGTGGGTTGCTGAAAGCGGAAGGATGCTGAGGTTGACGGACGAAAGTAAAGAGCGGAGTTTAAAGGCACGGGAATCAGATTTTATGAGACAAGTATTAAAGTCACCCGCAAGCAAAGTGTAGTCGTAGTTCGAGCTGTGTGTGGCTAGCAGAGATTCCAAGGTGTTAAAATAATCTATACGCATAGACGGGCTATAGACCACACAGAGCAAGACTCTTTTGTGATGTAGGGTGACCTCAACACACAAGTATTCGACTGAGCCAGAGTATCGATTTGGTGAGGCTGTAATAATTTTACACACGATGTCACAGCGCAGATAAATGGCAACTCCACCACCACTTTTACCCAAGCGATCATTTTGAATCAACTTAAACCCCGGTAAAGCATAAGCAGCAGACGAAAGTGAGGGCTTAAGCCAGGATTCGGACACTAAAATAGCATCTACAGGAGAATCGCCAAACATTTCCAAAATATCAGGATAATGGCGCGGTATACTCTGAGCATTAACATGTACAATATTGAAGTTATTAGGAAAACAGGAAAAGGAACTTACTAATTGTTCATGAGCAGAAAAAGTACCCAATGTCCCATCACCACTATCCAGGCTGAGATAACTTTCAGACGAAGAAGAGCATGAAAAAAAATCCTCATTGTTAATATTGTGATCGATTGAATCCATAAAACTACCAATATGACATAAAATAATAATAGGTACCTAATAATATAAAAATAATAAATTCTAATATAAATAAATAATATTACGTGTATACTATAATAAATATTATTATTATTTACTATATTAATTATTATAATAAAACCCATCTTAGCCCACCATAGCAATGAAAGAAGAAATTGCACGCTTATTTACATACTTGACATAAGTTCAGAACTAAACAATAATTAATAATAACAGTTAATTAGCCAGGCCAAGAACTTAGAAGGGAAACCATAAAACAAAGAGAAAATCTATTTGAGCCCTGGCAACACAGCATTACATCAATACCAATTAGTTTTGTGATAAAAAAAAAACATGCATGACATTGACGACTGACGTATGTCAAAGTCACACGAAAAAGTCCTAAATGTAAAACACAAAAATTTGAAAACTATAGATAAAAACAGAAAAAAAACAGTACTACCTTAAAATAAACAACAACAGAGTAAATTGGGACATGCAGAAAAATGGGTAGAACTAGACACACTATGAATGGTTATTAATTCATCGCCGAGCGCACTGTGGAATGTGGATGCATGCAAACCTAAGTCCTTCTTGTACGGCGGGAAGATGCAGCGGTGCTGGAGGGCTTATTGTCGGAAATACTGGGCTTCTTAATACCATTATTCTCGTTAACTATGAAAACCAAATGTTATTAATTACCTATTCTATAACAGTTATTTAATAACCTACATGGAAATAAAAATTTCGGTTTGAGTTTAAGTCGTAGTAGAAGATTGAAGATTAAAATAAAACCATTTTCTTGATTTTTTGTACTTTGTTCATTTAGGCATACCAATAAAAAATACACGGTAGCTACTCTGCAGATGTGTCGAAAAGTTCACAGATTTCGTGCCTCACACGACTATCGAGCACATTGGAAATGAATCTACGGAATTCGAAAAATATTGTCGCTGAGCGACGAGGAAGTCGGGGTAAGGAAAAGGTTACACAATTACACTACAACGTTGAATGATAATTATTTTATTCTTTGACTAGCTTTTGCCCGCGACTTCGTACGCCTAGATGTTGAGGTGACTAATATCCTATTATTTTATAAAAGTGACTATAATAGTAAAAATAAATTAAATAGTAAATGGTTTTAGATTATTTTATTAGTAGAGTGAATTATGCTATTGAAGGACCTCTTTATATACAACAACTGTATATTAACTGTATTCAATCATTCAATGAATATGTAAACAGCCTCTGTGGTCCAGTGGTTGAGAGTTTGGCTCTCGACTCGGAGGTTGTGGGTTCGATTCTGTAGCATAGCTACATTTTTAACTTATTATTATAGCTAATAACGACGCTTCTAGCGTCATCTATTAGCTGTTGTTGTTAATTATAATAATTAATTTATGCTAGACGACGCCATCTGTTGGCAAATGTTTCTAACTGGAGCTTCATCTCAAATATTAATCCTTTATTGTGGCATTTGGATTATGCATTACCGCTAGTTGTCAGTCAAAGAAAAAAAACATTACGACAGTAGGGGCATGGAGAATAGAGGTAAGGAGTACCATCTCTCTAAGGCAAAGAAAGCTAAAAAGTGTCCGACAAAAGTAATTAAATAATAGTTCCAAAACTGGCCATAATGGCGCTAGAATCAGAAAAGGGTGTGATATGAAGTTAGCAATAAGAGATGGAGTGAAGTTAGTTGAGTTTCGTTATTTAAAATTTTTGACGACTTTAGTAGATTAAAAGTAGTTAATTCAGTAAATCATGAAAATTCTAATTACTCGTATAGTCGAAAATATTTTTGTATATAAAACCGAAGACGATGCTAAGATTTAACTATACGTTTATATTTTGCCGCTTTACTCCCGTCTTCGTCTGTAGCGCGTTAAATAGGGGATTTAACGCTATTTTACGGACACTTTTCATGTATGGAGATGGTACTCCTTAATTCTATTCTCCATGAGTAGGGGTATATAAGGGCTGTCGCGAGATGACAGTTCCTTTCTTTTGTCAGCAAAAGAAAGGAACTGTCATTCGTTTCACCGTGAACGGATTCAGATCCGTTTGCTCAAGTTTTTCTAGATACAAGTGTATCTTATATTATTAATCCCGTTTTCACGGTGAGTAGTTTTTTATATCTGTGTTGTGAATATTTGGTAAATCACGCTTGTATTAAAACACATTATTTTGTCCTGTCTGTCATTCATTTCACCGTGAACGGATTCAGATCCGTTTGCTCAAGTTTTTCTAGATACAAGTGTATCTTATATTATTAATCCCGTTTTCACGGTGAGTAGTTTTTTATATCTGTGTTGTGAATATTTGGTAAATCACGCTTGTATTAAAACACATTATTTTTTCCTGTAAATTAGCACCATTGTAAAATTAGTTGTCAAAATTTGATTAGCCTTACGAGTACCACGTGCTCAATTTGTAGTTTCATCTTTCCGATCTTTCATTGTTAGAATATTAGGATGTTTGTATCCATACTTTAATTGTCCTTTATATCATCTTTTATTTTGCTATTAAAATAAAGGATTTTGTGATGGTCACACAGCCCATGGCTTGGATCGTTAGAGGCTAGAATCATGGCAGCTGTGGTCCACACTTCTCACACGCTGGTATGGAATATTTCCAGGGAACTACGGTATGAGTACAACGCACCTACATCGCTAGCTACATCCTGGTTTCTGCACTGCTTGGCTTTCACTACGCCCTCTGAGTCCTACGCTATAGACGGAGTACTGTCTGGCCTCTGCCGTGGAGTGCCCGCTCCTAGACCACCACGTCGTGACGAGTTCCTGACCCGAACACAAAACCCGAAAGCGCCACCGGATGTTGGGTTCCCGCGCCACGTGTTGTCACACCTTACCGTCTACAGTTCCAGCTAAGTGACGTGTGGTTTAAAAGCCCCACCAATCCCTAAAGACACTAGAGGCTAAACCAGATCGTTCGGCCTTCTGCCTACGACCCCTATCTTATTTTTTCAAATAAATTTGTCACGTTGGTAATACATCTTTTATTTAATATTACCCGTAACAATTCCCGGATTGGAATTTTGTTTGTCTTTCTGTCTGTCTGAATAAAGACAATCCATGCGCCGGATGGGTATGTAAAATGTCGGACCTGCGCCTGAACTTTCGCCAGTCGTGTCGGTTATCCGTCCCATAATGTTTAGCCACTATACGAATTATTCGAATAGTAAAATTTGTCGAATAATAACATACCCTAGTCAAGACAGAATAACGTGTGTCGAGGCATCTAGTACGATAATAAACATTTTTCATATTTTTCGACCTATGCTCCTTGCGAATAGTTATTCAGTTCCATGGGTAGAATCATAATAACTAGGTTAGATAAATGAAATAGGATCTAATTTATTGTCATTGTATTTTATTACATTATAATAAAATACAATGACAATAAATTAACATCATAAAAATATTGGAACTCGATTCCTGCATATGCGGCAACACTGAATGGTGTTTTGAGTTCATGTAATTTTATGTTGAAAGGAGATCATTTTTTTGGGCCCTTTATGAATGTGCCGGCCAACAAAAAATAATGGTACATATATTTAGTACTAGTCATTTGGAGCAATAATTAATATGGCAGCAAAGTTGTATGGGTTACTATAAGTCAAGTTATTCAAGTTCTATGATTTGTCATTTTCATACATTGTCTGAATTTAAGATTTTTTATAGGTACTGCCCACCGATTTCATTTGTCGACCCTGTTGGCAACGACCGGAAAGGTTGTATCAGGCGATTTTACGCGCTCAACTTCAAGACGACGACGATAATAACGCACCACAGGAAAACGTCGGTAATCAACAACGCCAAACAATATTGCCTGGATTCAAGCGTACTCCAAATAGTACTAATCTCTGCATTTTTCAACCATGTGAGAATATGTCTAAGCGTCGAGTACCAGAAGAAATAATTCTTCGCATGTTGTGCCGGTAAATATTATTATTACAGTAAATGGGCGAGTGTGTGAAGAACACCTACAGGAAGATATTTGGCATTTACTTCCACTACAGGATAACCTCACAGAGGAATTCACTGCTGATCAAATAGTCCATACGTTACGAACTTCGAGCATTTCGAAAACATAAATGCAAATGAGCTGCACACGTGGATAGGCCTTACTCACCTCCAATTCTCTGATGTGATGGAAAACGTAACGAGTCTGAATCGACACCGCGACAAACGGACAATAATGGAGGCAGTATTAGCGAAAATGCGTACAGGCGATTCTAATGCCCGGTTAGCATCCATATTTAAAATGTCCGAATCAAGCTTTCAACGAAAACTAAAGGTAGGATTGGAAGCGCTTTTAAGCGAATTTGTACCATCCCGTGTCGGATTTGACCATATAATCAGAGAGGAAGTAGTGCAGACGAACCTTATGATTCCAGAGCGTTTATTTGGAAATCCAGATAGTCCAATTGAAAAAAGAAAGTTGATTACTATTCTCGATGGCACATACATATATCTCCAAAAAAGCTCTAATTACTTTTTCCAGAGAAAATCGTACGGTAATCATAAGTTCCGAAACCTTTTGAAGCCTTTTTTATATGTTTGTTGCGATGGAAGGATAATTGCAGTAGAGGGACCATACGCTGTAACAACCTCCGATGCCCAGATTTTAAACCGTGCTTTAAATGACGAAGATGGCGTGTTACACTGGTTTTACCGGGATGGAGATGTTTTCATCCTAGACCGTGGCTTTAGAGATGCTATAAGCAATCTGGAGGCATGTGGTTATGTGGCTCAGATTCCAGAAGAAAGCACCCGAACGAAACCCAGCTTACTACTGACTAGGCTAATAAATCTAGACTTGTGACCATTTGCCGCTGGGTGGTCGAAGTGATAAATCGCTTCAAAAGAAATTTTCGTTTACTAAGACATGTTCACAGTAACCGGGCATTAGGTAACATTTATTACCTAATGCCCGGATTATTTAAGAATCGCGGCAGCATTGCTGAACAGCTATCATGTCCTAATTGACAACAACGTGCACGCAAGCGATTTCCTTGAGATAATTCATGAAAGAATCAATACGCCAAACAGTTTGGCAGAACTTGTTATAACAAACAATTATAATAGATGGAGAGCACAGTTTCAGGCCATGGGAGCCGATATGCCTGAATTCAATAATTTCCCTAGACTGACAGAAGAAGAATTGACGCTGTTTGCTTTGGTCAGCTATCAACTGAAGCAAGCCCGTAGTTACTACGGCGAACACGTACAACCAGATGGAACTATCATCATAAAACTCGCCGGGGATATTCCTGTGGAAGAAGTTCGGGAGATGGCTGGACGGGATCTTCTCGTATTACGAGGCCGTATACAATCTCGCCACGTTTTAAACGTCGAAAACGTATCATGTATACATTACATCTGATCCAGCACTTCATGGAAGACAGGCCATTCCATATTATTACTGCTCATGCCCAATAGGGAAACGGACAATAGGTTCACACACCATGACTATTGTGTGGTACATGAGTTTCGCACGGTATGCTGAATTTATACGCCCACCGGCACTAGGTTTGGAGGGTGTTATAGTTTCATTGCATGAGAATTAGAAGACTTTTGTAATTGAACTTAAAAATATCAGTTATTTTCAGTCTGATATAAAATGTAAAAATCAATAAATATATGAAAATGGCGAATGATCCAACTTGTTTTATTTGACTTAGAGTAATCCTACAACTTTGCTGCCATATTAACTATTGCTCCAAATGACTAGCATTTGCATAATAAACACACGAACCATTTTTTTTGTTGGTCAGCACTTTCAGAAAAGGCCCAAAAATGTATGGGGCCTGAATGTTTTCCTTTCGAAATTATATGATACTTACTGATGATATGTAATCACAGTGTCCTTATTTTGGTCCAATTATTTTTCTAAAATTAAAATATTCCTGGGAGTTTTGCCGGGGAATTCAATGGGTGATGTTTTGGTTTTTGTATTTAGTTCATAAATTTGTTATTTCGGTTCTTAATGTGTAATATTGGTAGAATATTAACCATTAAATATTCGTTATTGTGTACAAGTGTGGGTAAGTGGTACAACTTCTAAAAACGTAACGTTTTGTGTTCCCTCCAAAACTCCCTAGGAACTTTCAGTAAATCAGTAAAGTAAATAAAATAATTAAAAATAAATATCTATACAAATAAATAAAATTGAAGTGTATGTTTAGTGTTTGTAATTTAAATTTAACAGATTTTCACTAAATGCACATGGAAGTATATATGGTACTTACAACAAAATACCAAATTTTAAAAAATGTTGTCTATCCGTCTGTCTGTTTGTACTGGCTAATCTCTGAAACGGCTGGACCGATTTTCACGGGACTTTCACTGGTAGATAGCTGATGTTATAAGGCGTAACTTAGGATACTTTTTATCCTCATAATCATCATCGAAAAATATTTAACGGCCAACGAAGTGGGCACGGGTCAGCAAGTATAATAAAATTTTCGAACAAGTTAACTCACGAATAGCCGATGAACAGCACGGATTTCGACTTTCGAGGAGTGTCACTAGTAACTTACTAGTAACACTCCTCGTTATCTAAGTTATACGATGGACATTATACCAGTGGTGGACAGCGGAATACAGGTCGATGCCGTATTCTTCAATTTTAAAAAAGCTTTCGATAGATCGAAAGCTTTTTTAAAATATACGTACGTACGGTTTAAAATATGATAGCAATACGTCTTGGTGTACTAGAGTACACCAAGACGTATTGCTGATGAAGTTGGCGGCGATAGGTTTCACTCCGCACCTCCTTAAACTTTTTGCTAGCTACTTGCGCAATCGTAAGCAATACGTTGATTATGATGGCCATATATCCTTACCGTATGAAACAAATTCCGGAGTTAGTCAGGAAATCAATCGAGGGCCTTTTCAATTTCTAATCACGATCAACGATTTGCCCAAAGTTATCAAATATTGTAAATGAAAACTATTTACAGACGATTTAAAATTATATTTTGTCATTAAATCTTTTGAGGACTGCCTAAAATTGCAGAAGGAGATCGATAGAATAGTAGCATGGAGTGTCGATGATAAACTATATACAAATTAACAGCTCCAAATGTCTCACTATTTCTTTTTCAAAGGTGCGCAGTTTGTCTCAATATAATTACGTTGTGGATTCACTGCCGTTGATCACAGTGACGTCTGTTAAAGACCTAGGGATTTACATTAGTAGTGAAGTAACGTTTAAAAAGCACATCATTGCTGCAAGAAAGCGTTTCGAAATTAATGCTTTGTACTTCGGATGAGTCATAACTTTACTAACGTTAAATCTATTCCCAGTCTTTACTACAGCCTAGTTAAAAGTCGTCTGGAATACGGCGCGATGGGTGTTTCATATTATGTTTCATACATTTTTTCCCATACAAAAATTATGAAATTGTAAAATGGTTACATGATTCATCTGATTTCATCATATTAGAAATCATAAATTAAGACAGTATTCAATAGAAATGCGTAAAATGACGCACATAATATGAGTTGAAAAAAATATATGAATCACAATATGAAACACATAAAGTGGCCTTTTTAGACCCCCTGGTCGCCATACGAAGAGAAATATTCCCTGATGTTGGAGCGAATCCAAAACAAATTCCTCCGGTATATTTACCAACTTTACGGCGTGTATCCGTTCTACCCCTTATACTATCCGACGCTATTCTTGCTAGGTATGGTGGAATACGACCGGCTCGCGGTGAGGAGGGTACGTGTACGAGGGTACTTCAGTGGTGCGGTACGTGTTCGGCGTGCTGTGGGGCCGGACGTGCGACGCCGCCGTGCTGGGGGAGGTGTCGCTGAGCGTGCCCGACCGGTATGTGTGGCGCCGCCGCCGCCCGCCGCTGCTGCACGTGCCGCGTTGCTGGACCAACCTGCTCAGATACTCCTCGTTCGTTCGCGCACTGCGTACCCATAATGAAGTTGCACAGCGGCTAGATCTGTTCGATTGCACTCTTAGCGAATTAACAAGTATCTGCTTATTTGTAATCTGCTATGGGAATGTAATAGATTACAAATAAACAATAATAATAGTAGTCAATTTAATTAATTTATATAATAAACACCATGCCGGTGTTATTTAGCGGAACACAAAAAAAAGGCCCAGAATTAAAAAAATATGGTTTTATTTTAAAATCTACTTACTACACTTCTTTTATTATTTAAAGTTTCATTTGTTTTACTTAAAATGAGATCACATTAAGAACAGATTTTGTGAGTAAAGGCTATTTGTGAAAAATGGTACATTTTTGAACTTTTCATGTAACCGGGAAAAGTGAAAATTAATATTAAAATAACAATTAATTAAATTAGAAAAATGGTGATTAATATCGCGTATTTCCGGAATGAAACGATCATCCCTACTCGAAGTGCGTCTTTTTCTGCCTTTTTCTCTTCTCACATAAGTACCGGTCTCCCTGAACCGTTGGATACTGCGATGGATCGTTGAAACTGGTCGACGAAGATCTCTGGATATCACTCTGTAGGTTTGACCATTTCTTCGCATTTCGAGTGCCCTGGCAATCTCCGTTGGGGCTAAGTCAGGCATAATTTAGTCCTCAACCCAAAAAGATACGCGATTAAAAAAACTAACAAAAAACAGTATTTCAATGAAATTTTAAATCAAACTCAGAAGGAAGAAATACTCGAAGTTCGCTCCAGATAAGGTGTATTTGAAAAAAATTAAAACAATTGCATAAAATGTGATGTTCAGATGTTTTCTTAATTTGAAAATATTTCTTTTTAAATTAAATGACGTATAAACCAGCCAGCAACCTTATATGATACTGATATCAAACCTTTATTTTATGTTCCACTAAATATGCCGGTGTGTGTATTAATTAATTATGGATGTTATTTATTTATATTTAATATTAATAGGTTAAAGCTATTTTTATTGTATAATTGGGGATATATTATCTATTTTAATTTTTTTTTATATTATTGTTATTGATTATGGATGAATACTATGGATTTATATTTATATTATTAGTAAATACAATTTTGTTTTCACTACTATCGCATTAGGTTAAGCCTGTTATGATAGTTTAAGTGTGTTTGAAGAAATAAATAAATAAACTTATTAAGTTATTCTATCGTAATACTTACATGTTAAATCATCGAATAGGTATTTGAACCAGTTAACATCAGCGGCCGCCATTTTTTTACGTTTCTTTGGCTAGGAGGTTCACTCAACAATGACTTTCACAGTAACCGTTTAGACTAAGAACTCACGGAGCGGTTTTCACCCGCACCCCCGCGGTTGCGGGCCCGTAGAATGCAGATATGTATGTAAAAAATTAAAGAACAACTCACGGCTCGGTTTATGCCCGCGGTGTGCGCGGATGTTCGCGGGTCCCGTTGCACCGGCGGGAAACTCACCCGCAGCCTCGGCGGATTGCGCCCGCGCGCTCTGCGTTCAGTTTTCGGGCGAAATTCAGAAATTATATTGTAAATGTGCATTTGCCTTTTAGCAACCGCGCGTCCTGCGATCTTCGCCCGCCACGTTTGCGGGCGATAATCTCAACCTCGGTGGCTGCGTAACCACGGAAATAACCGGTCTCGTGAGTAGAAATAAAAACCACAGTTCCACGACCGCGGCGGGCACGGGAAAAAACCGCTCCGTGAGTACTTAGCCTAACACTGCTTGAATATATTATTATTACGTTAAAATATAACGTATCATTCATCTGATTAACCTTTCGGACTATATAATGGTCGACTAAATATCTGCATATTTTTTTATTGCTTTGTCTTTACTGACGTCATCATCATCAGCCTGTCGCCTTCTACTGCTGAACGCAGGCCTTCCACAATGAGCGCCAACCATCTCGATCGTCTGCAGGCATTCATCCGCTGCCAGCCACCTTCTTCAAATCGTAGGTCCATCGGGCCGCAGGACGCCCTACACTGTTTGAAATAATAATTAAAATAGTGTGCTGATGTGAGATCTCAAACTATTAGGCGGCCTGAGTGGATTCCCTTTGAACATGCGGCGTGGGGATTTGATTCTGTCTATTGATTTGTTTATTTTCATTTCAGCTGTATTTTTGTCTCTTGTGTGTTCAATAAATATATTTTATTTCATTAATTTTATTTTTTGCCTAAGCGTGGTCTCCACTCAAATACTTGTCTGCTTCATCGACCATCTGTCCGTCTGCAGACATGGCCGGGTCACTTCCACTTCAACCTGCTGATTCGTTAAGCAATGATGGTGACTTTAGTTCTCTGGCGAATGACATCGTTACGAATTTTATCCACCAGATATACCCTCAACTTTTTTCTTACCAGCGCACGCTGAGCAACCTTGAACTTGTGAACCATCTCTACAGTGAGTGTCCACGTTTCGGCTCCGAATGCCATTACTGGTAGAACGCATTGATTAAAGACCCTAGCCTTAAGGGATTGTGGGATCGATCGACGATTCAAAGATGTCCCGGAGCTTCCTGAGTTTAGCACAAGCGTATTCTCCTACTCGCCTCCTTCTCAAAGTTGTGCCGCCCTAATTGATTGCTTGGCCAAGATATACGTATCCTTGCACAACTACGAGACTAGGCGCATTCACGACGACAGGTCTCGGGAGAACGTGTTCATTATACATGACTTTGGTTTTGTTTAGGTTCATACCGAGACCCGCCTGTCTTGAGGGATCGCTTAGCGAGTACTGAAGCGATTACTGACGTTAGTAAGGGTAGGGTATAGGGTAAGATACATAATTTTTGGAGGACATTTTTATTTTTTCTAAACAATCTTTTTATATGTTTTTAATTTCTTTCAAATGAAGGTTAAGAGTCAATTTACACCGAAGAGAATCGATACGCGACGCTGTGCGTTCATTTGTAAGATAGCTATTCAAAATTCAACTTTATTCAATAAACGTTTCATTGTTCTTACAATGAAACGTATAATGAATAAAGTTCAAATTATACAACTTGACATTCGAACTCTTGTTCGAATGTCAAGTTGTATCGCGCTGTACAGCAGTGTATGAGTGATGTCATAATATGAAATTTGTATATTTTCGTGTAGTGAATATAAATTTTAAGTTTTTCCTCCTAGTAAGTAAGTCCTCAAAAATGCAGCGCAGCGTAGCTTCGTGAATCGAACGCGGCGTGAAGTGAAGGCAACAGGGCGTCTAGTCAAGATGCATTCAATAATATCGACGGCGTACATCGCAAATAAAAAATGTATGGGATTGACATAAGCGTGCGTAAAATGATATGTTCAATAGTATCGATAAAAAATGGTACCTAGCCAAACAGCCATTTTGAACGATTAGGCTAACGAATCAACAGCGAATTGCTCAAACGCCTTTCTCCATACAATGACTAGACAAGAGGCCTTAAGTGACACTTCACTTGACAGATCGTCATCTAGATCGCTAACGACTTAACGATCAAAACACCTAGGAAGGTGGATCTCTAATTACGAACAATATGGCGGATATTATTGATCAGCTGTTATTTGATTATTAATCATTATTAAATAATAATAATATTTGTTGATTTCTTATGCTTACGCGAATATTGTTCCTGGTCACGGGAGGACTCCTCCCGTGACGGCTGCTGGAAAGTAGCCGAAACGTCGGGAAAAAGAAAAGTGCACCGCGACACAATCCGTAAGTGTTTAAAACAATAATACTATTTAATAATTATTGGAAATTCAAGTCATTGTCCCCGCTTATTACGTTGAATATTGCTTAAAAAGTCGATAGAATTCAATCTAAAGTATTCATAATATAATAATTATTGTCAATACCTAGTATTTAATTCATTGTATTCAACAAGTATTAAACACATTGTTTTTTTATATAAATTTCTTATTTTGTAGTTTACTCGCAGTTTGTAATATTTACGCGCTACTGTACCAGCTGAAAACAATCTTAAGGTGTGTATAATATGTACCTAAATTGTAGTAAAAAATGTTGTTCTTCAGCAAGTTTCTCTGAAACTTCCTTGGAAATAAAGATTTTGTATTTAGTAATTAAAATTTATAAGTTTTTTTTACAAAATGTAATGATATTTTAACATATTATGTACACAATGTAACTTATTATCATAATATTATGCTACTATTTTTAGCTACATACAATATGCTCTCAGCCTTTAGCATGTAGTAAAAGGCTCGCCGGTAACTTGTGAGCTAGTACAGAGTTACTGCCATCGATGCTCAACACCCTCAGGCCTTAAACAAAGATTGAAGAACACACACACCTCATAAGGAATCCCTAATCAAAGATAAGTAAACTAATAATATACCTGTTATAAACAGTCAAGTAGTTTTAACCAATTAACTACTTAATATTTATTCTCTATAGTATAATTGTTACTAAATAATTGAAATATTCTTTATAATTTTACAGGATTATAACTTTAAAGGAAGTATAATTAGCTAGGAGTAATAAATTATAAGTACCTCGACTGTACACGGTACTATTGCAATAAATATAACCAACCTAACAGTTTCTCAAACCACATACATACAAAATATTACAAGCGGCCTTAATACTTTGAATTAGTTACAGGAATTGTCTTGCTAGGATCAGGATTGATTAAATAATAGGTAACACGATACAAGAGTATCTAAATTTACTTTAGTTTTATATATTTAAGTAAGAAAATAAACTTAAAATGTAAAATGACTTACTTCTTGCAAAGGAATTAATACAGGACGTAGTGAAGGTATTTCTTTAATTCACTGTTTTATCCTAAAGTCACTTAATAGAATAGTATATTATTATACAATTTCTAAAATTTAACACAGTAATTATTATTTACATACTACTATAATAAACTTAGGTTGGGAGCGGCTTTGATACATTAATTACATTACACAAGTATAAGGTAATGGTAATATTTAAGTAGTCCAAAATAAATCACAAGCATAATGATATCAGCATAATATTAGAATGAACTTCAGAATTCAAGAATACGTAACTCATCATTATTAATGTTTGTTTTTAACTTCAATAGAAATGAGTGTTTAAAAATACATTATTTTTCATTAATTTGTTAGACTATTCAACACTTAGCAGTCTTTATTGTTTTTACCGTGTGAATGATACTAAATTAATAAATCAAAGCTTAAGTTGTATTGACTTGTAAGTGTAAGTTGTTTGTTGAATGAAGTGAATGTTTTTTTATGCTTTTTTAGCCGACAAGACTGTTAAATAAATTCAATTCAACTTTTAATTTCTAATTCCATTCAATTTATTCACACATAAAAATATATAGGGACAGAAAAATATTATTACATATATAATTATATTTTAAATATCACGATAATCTAATCCCATGCCAAGTTGAATTTGTGTTACGGGATCAGCCAACAGATATATTATGTATTATATACTAATTTTAATTCATTCTAATTTTAAATTCTTGTAATTCTTCTTCTTTAAGTTTTGCCCAGTGTTGCCAGGATCATTGCAATATTTATCTGTAACCTGTTATAATCTGCATAAAATGACCATTTGGCAAGAGATCTGTATAAAATCTGTATGATCAATGAAAAATAAAAGATTTATTGTATTATAATTATATTATGTTTAATTTATTATTAGTTTTCAGACCTGCGCCTGATATCTCACCAGTCGTGTCGGTTATTCGTCCCACTGGGTTACGAGAGTAAAAGGAATAGAGAGTGCTCTTGTGTACTGCGCACACACTTGGGCACTATAAAATAACTCCTGCGTAGCTGGCCTGGTTTCAATTAAACCGGCCACCGTCACTGAAATCAGTGTGGGGAGCTATTATTCTATCATTCGGAATCCGGAACGTCTGGAATCAAGGGCCGTACCCAGGATTTCAGATAGGGTGGGGGCAGCTCATACGTGTTTCGAGAAGAGGGTCCGGTCGGTCTGATATATTGAAAATTGGAAAATTGACGTTTATTTTATCTTCTAGAGGGGGGGGGGGGGGGCAGCTGCCTCCTGCCCCTACCTGGGTACGCCCATGTCCGGAATAAAAAAAAAGTCGTCGGAAAAATCTGGATAATATCGTTGAAATCAAAGCAAGAAGTGATACAAGCGATTGAGAAATTTGTCGTTGCGATTGGAACAACAGAATGACGTGGGCTAGGGTATAAATGTCATTATCTCAAAAGAGAAGACGATTCGATAGATTTTTTCAAATTGTAACGAAGACAACTTGGCTCAAGAGGCCCAGGGCCTTCAGTGAAGATGCATTCAATAATTTCGACGGCGAAGTTCGAAAACCAAATGTATTGAATTTGGGCCTCGCAACCGACATGTCACTTAGTGATCTCTTTTGTCCAATTCCATACATTTTCCAGTCACCTAGTAGATTATATAAAAAGTCATAATCTAAGTCATTTACAAGTAGAGTTCGTGTATATTTTAAATTTGACGACCTCTGTGGCTCAGTGGTTAGTGGTGGTCGCTGGTTCGAATCCCGCCGAAGGAGCAAAAGGTTTTCAATGTTCCTGGGTGATGAATGAGTTTTAAATATAGAATAAAAGTATTAAATATACTTCCTGTTGTCTGGTACCTACTATACAAGTTATTCGGATACTTCCACGAGGCCACGTTGACGTGGTGGAAACCGTCCATAGATATTATATTACTACTAAAATCGCTCAGTGTTAGGAGGCAATCCTAGACAACTATTTATTTTAGCACTGAGACGTTTTTTATGAGGAATATTATAATGCAATGGTGGAAACTGGCATTCTTAAAAATAATAATAATACCGTTTTTTCCATTGATGCCTAATATTACGGTGTTTTGGGCGTCTAGCATCTAGAATTTAAAGAATGTCCTGATATCAAATTCCTCTACACTATTTAAAAAAAAAAATACATAATATTATGAAAATTAATTTATCTTTGAGAAAATAAGTCATAACTTATAAGTCACAACTTATAAGTCACAAGCCGTTAGATTTACTCTACACCATAGATTAAAGAAAGAGGAACAGAAGAAACAGTACACTACTAACAAGCATACGTACACGATTGTGTGAAAAAGTTGTGGGCCATTGAAAGGGACGTAAAAGTTTTCAAATTTGAATCGTTCTATGAAAGCTGTTTCTCTGCACGTAAGTACAATAATAAAATAGTGTTAGCAAAAAGTATAAAAAAAAAAATACAGATTAAGTCAATGTAAAATATATATTTCTTTCAAAAGAAAAATTTTCCGACTTTTTGCTAAAAGATGGCCCCGTGCGAGTTTCTTATGCCGGTTCTTCTCGGCGGGTTAGGGTTGAACCGGTGGTAGCTTTTTCTGTTGACTTTCCGAAAAAAGTATCTTAAGTTTCATTTGGAAATAAAAAAAATCATTTCATTTAATTTCAGCCCTTAAAAAATTGAAAATTATGGGCGAATTTCGAACACTGGGCAAAACTACTTATAAATTAAAGTCCTCCGCCGCGTCTATCTGTATCCTCGCAATAATCTCAAAAACTACTAAACAGATTTTCATGCGGTTTTTATATTTTTGTTAAAGCGGTTTCTGAGGAAGGTTTAGACGATAATATGTTCAGGTCTTGTGGAAATTGATTATAATTGTTGAACGTTTCGGGAAAAAATCAAGCCGTCGGTTATTTAGTTTTTACATGAAAGCGTAACAACCAAACAAACAAGCTCATGTTCTCATTTATATTATTGGTAAATATTACAAGATATTTTGCACATTTTATAATATGAATTAAAATTAAAAAAAAATAAAAAAATTACTTACTTTATTTATTTAGTTGGTTTAGTATTTAACAGTGGCGTGCACAGGATTATAACACTGGGCATGCGGCGAAGTACTCGGTCACAAAAACTTTTTCGTTTATAGATTTTTAGCATAGCTACAGCCAAGCGACGGATCTCTAAGTCGAAACCATGCCAACAGAGCAAGACTTAGATGTACTACTATTCATGTACATCTTCTACGGCAACGCAGACGAGAAACAGCGATCGATCGTCGCGGCGGAAGAAATTTTAATAAGTAAAATAATAAGCATATTTTAAAATATTATAACTACTCACCAGTCACCTTCAATTTTCACATATTAAAGGTTCCGGTTACTTGAGATTACTATATCCCGATGTAAATTACTAAATAATATGCAAGGAAAACAATATAATTTAATCTTATATACACAACCACACAGCGAGCTATACGTTACATAACTTTTAACATGAAATTTTCGAGTTACATTATTTTTTTGCTGGTTTAATTGTTGTAACTCGGGTACACACCTACCTTTAGACAGAATTTGAATCTTTTCACTGAATGACAATTGTGAGAACTTGTTGTTTTTAATTTTTAATAAACACACATTTTCAAAATCTCACAGTCAAATAACATTTAAAAAAATCGACTAACTCACTAGTAAAAGCTAATCACTACAATTATTATAGAAACTCAGTAATAAACTGTTAAATTCACACACTTTCAAATGTTAAAATGAAAAATCTTTAAAGAAAACTATAAATAAACTGGAGCGATTAAATTGTAAACAATGCTTATCACATGAAATATGCAATATGGCCCCCGCGAAACACAAAACGTTTCTTCTATTTAAACAAATAATACCTTACTAAACAAAAATGCATATTGTGCGTACATGATTCATTAGATTCGCGTCGTATTGTTTTTACTCGGATTATAGGCAACGAATAATTTCGAACAAGCCAGTTCGGCGGTTTTCGGAAACGATTGGATAGCCGAACCGAAGCTCTCGGCTCGACTCTCGGTTCGGCCATCTCCCGCCGCATGACTTTCGCTGTTTATTTATGTCGATATTCATGGGTGTGTGTGATATTCATGTCGAGGTGGACCTATTGCATGGACACCCCGGTCGCCCGACCTTAATCCCATGGACTTTTTTGTTTGGGGCTATTTTAAAGAAATAGTGTATCATGGAGAGAATAACACCGAACAAGAACTACAACAAAAGCTCGAGTTTGCTAAGTTACAAATTCAAAATAACAGAGGTGCATTCCGCCGATTACGAGCAAATTTTGTTAGGTTAGTTATGGTCAGAGGTAGGAACTTTGAACATTTAATGTAAAAATTTGTATTTAATTAAAGTACTAAGGCACAATCGTTGTTTTTATTTCATAATGGCTTCTGAAATTACTATGTAATATGTATGAGAAAAAATCTAATTTTTCCTTTGAATTTATCATTTTATGAAATTTGCACCTTGATATGAAAAAAGATTATAAAACCAAAACTAAAGATCAAAAAGTAAAGTATTGTACCTCATTTTAATCAGCATTAAACCGGCAAGTTTTTATAATACAGGATCACCTTTCCGTAATACGTTTTTTTTTCAAATGGTGCTCTTAAAGTGAGAAGTAATTTTTTGAAACGCATCAAAATTTACGGAAAAACATTAATTGCTCGTTAAGTTTGATACCGAGAGCTGCAATACATTTTTTGTAGTATTGATACAAAATCAAGTCATAATACAACAGATTTTTTTAAATTATTTTTAATCATTTTAACTTTTTACTGATTAAATTGTAAAAAAACTCAGTACTTTCATTGAAAAAACAAAAATAGTTCATATCTTTTCGTGCAATGAAGTTATAGCCATGCTGGAGAAAGATTTTTTGTTGGAAATTACCTCCTTTATCTCCCTGTTTCGTTTGATCTATTCGGGTATCTATTCGGAATTCATTCTATTCGGGTAATTTGGAAAAGATAGCTACCGCCAAGAAACTTGTCTGTTCCCGCCATTATTACAAGTGTCAGTAAATAATGATAGTTTGTGCATTTAATACTCGATATAACTAAACTTTGTAATTGATCAGACTCTGTCAATAAAAGTGGTTGATGCAATTCTAGACCGGACGTTGAACGAGACTTTTTTGATTACATCTAGATCTGTGTGAATCACATCCAACCATGTCCGATACCCAAGATCGCCCGTATGTTCCCGCTCTGGCCTCCCCTGATCCGACATAATTATATACAGAATGTTTGGTAGAGAGCTGTACATACGCCTAGGGTAGAAACTAGGGATGGTCTGCTACCTACTCCCGCCCATTATATTGACCTTGAACGCCAGGTTTTATTTTAATGACTTTTTTTTTATTTTTAAGGAAAACTCGATATTTTTGACTTAAACTACCTGTAGCTCAAAATCTATCCATAGGACAGGTCTGCTAATGGTCTTGTTTTAATCGTTAGAGTCTTAGTGTACTGTAAAAATTAATTTCATACCAGAATATATACCATATATATATTGGTGTATTTATCGGCTGGACCGTGAACACTTGTGTCACAGTGAATAAAGTTCAATTTATTAAAAATATATAAACTAAGTACTGCACTTTTAAGATGTCATTTTTTTAACTATAAAAAGTTAGGATTTTTAAATAAAAACGTGTTAAAGCTTTTTCAAACTAGTTAAAATTTGAATAAATTTATTTTCTATAAAACGTTATTTTTAATCTTCGTCTAGTTATTATAAATTTTAAATGTGTTGCAGGTACTAAGTTTTGAAGGTGATAAATAATTTAGTATTGACTGACTCGAGATATATTTTGGTTTCATCTAAAATTCTACAATTTAATTAACATAATCTTATCGACTAAAGTTATTATTTTGTTAAATGAGTAAAAGGACTTTTAATAAAAATCAACTTTTTCTAACGACACCAATGTCCTAGTGCGTTTTATTTTTGCCACTTGTGTATTCTTCAGAGAATCCATTGCTTAAATTTTTGGTTCCATTGCTCGCTTTCTCTGTGAAGCCATTGCTTGTCCTCTGAGTGGACCCCTTCCCGGAGGTTCCGTTGCTTGCCTTCTTCTTCATCCCATATGCTTTGACGTAGAAATCTCCGAACATTTTGAAGAAGAGCACAGAATGTGCTACAATAAGAAGCTTCATGATGACTGGGTAGCCGCAGCTGTGGAATAGACTTTGGAATGAGTGGATGCCGACGATCGCGAACTGCACCTGAAAATAACAAATAACATTTTAAATTATTATTGTGATAATCGTACCTACTTATCGCCTGATAGTAAGTTACCGCCCTGAAGACCTGCAAGTTGCAACATAAGCAGGGCTATTACCTAACTGCGTTGGAATTCATGTAAATGCTTGTATAAATGTTGGCCCAGCCAATTGATGTATTACGCAATTATCTGACTTACATATGAAACTATGTTGGTTATGGAGAGTCAAACGCAAATTTCAATAGAACTATTGTTGTAATTTGCGTTTTGTTGTGTGTATGTATGTAATCTATTTAAATTTTATGCTATAAATTATTTAAAAAAACCAATAAGGACTTAAAAAGAGCACTTCAAATAAATTGTATACTTTAAAACACCGCCGATGTTTTAATTTCATATTTAAAACAATTTATATAATTTTCGAAAAAGGCCATCATGTGTAATATCGAAACGCAAAATTGTCACTTTACCTCAAAATTATAAACCGTGCCAAACAATAACATAACCTAAAATAAATTAAACATTGTCACATTTAAAAATAAGTTTTATCAATTTAGATTTTTATAGAAAAGAAGTAAGTTTTGATATTATTGGATTCTTTTCGATGTTCGGATCTAAGAGACTCCATGATTGAATTGTTTTGGAAACTCACAGGCCATAATATTTATTACGACTCAAAAGAACGAATAAATCAAGAGACAAGAATATTTGCGATCGAAGTGGCTCACAGAGTTGGTACCTTTCTATGAAGCACAGATTATTAATTACCTAGTAATATGAAGTCTACATAAGATAACCGCCTTCTTTTTTGGAAGTCGGTTAAAAATTTCGAAGCCGGGAGCACAATAGGTCCCTGCTTCGTCTGAGAGTTCTCATTTCAAGGCTTATGTCAAAATGCACTACGTCACACGATTTGATTGAGGTGGACTGTATAAAAATGAAGCTAAAACAAGGAACTACGATACCTATTTACTACAAATTAAAGAAGAAATCACAATAATGGCAACTGTATTGAGTTCAGAGATAATACTAATACAAAAGTATAAAAACAATGTCATTTAAATAAACGTCAAAAAAATATAAATTCAAAACAGTAAAAAGCAAATTTGTATAAAAACTTATGACTATCCAGCCAGTCGCCAACATACTCTGGCCTAAAGGGCATTTCATTCGTTCTCTGAAGGACAAAATGGCGGTCTATTTATTTGGACCCAGGGAACTTATAAGTAGTTGTTTACTTATAAATTCCTTGATTTGGACATGTCCGTAGTTGTATTTTTAAAAAGTTGTAATGTCAAAATGATGACCATGACCAACGAAAGCTAAAGTTCATAATAGCCCTGCAGAAGAGGGCAGATCTTTTCTTAAATATTTTGAAGGTCGTATTAGTAGTTGAAGGACAAATTCGTCCTTGAAAATATTTAAACTAATATTTATGACTGCTACAGCCCACAACGATAAAACTGCTCAATTTGGTCACAGTAGACGGAAGGCCGGATACAATTCAGAGCACTGAAAATAGAACTCTGCGCTTAATACAATAGAGTTGAAAATCGAACACACGAGCGTCGAGTGAGTGTAAAATTGGACAACTCGACACTCAATTGTTTGATCTTCAGCTCGATTGCTTAGGCGCAGAGTTGTATTTACATCATATAGTCCCAGCCTGAAGATGTAATACTGTAGATGTAGTACTGTGACCGAACTGTGCAGTTTTATCGTTGTGGTCTATAGCGGACATAAGATATTTGTGTACTGCATACTAATTAAAACATTAAATTTGCATTAAAAAGGAAGTTACTAAGCTAAGCTAAAAAATTGTATTTTAATCAAAATCAAGCTTACCAGTTGGAAAACGGTAACATATTTTTTCCACCACAGATATTTCTTGTATTTGTCCCCAAAGCTTGCTATTAAATAGTAGGAGTACATAACGACGTGGACAGCGGTGTTGAAAAGTCCCATTATAGCTGCGTTTCCACCTGGAAAATACAAGTAATTAGCTTTTGCCCGCGGCTCCGCCCGCGTAAATACAGTATCCCACGGGAACACTGTTATTTTTCGGCATATAGAGTAGCCTATGTGTTAATTCAGAGCTCAAACTACTACCATACCAAATTTCATCAAAATACGTTCAGTAGTTTTTGCACGAAAGAGTAACTGTTGCGAATTTACTTAGCGCTATTACTTTATACTTTATTATTATATATTACTTTATACGATATACTTACTCGTATATACATATAGACTAACATACATATTACTATATTATATTATAAATAAACTAACACTAAACACGTATAGCCTACGACGTGGGGCGCGAAGTGTTCGGAAGTCGTCCTCTTAACTTTCTATAGACGACTCCAATCGGCCAGAACTCCTCCTTCTCGAAGGTCAGTAAATGATTGATTGGAACTCTCACCACAAAATAACTATAGTTCACTTTATGACAAGATTCCAAACGCTCGACCCTCTAGGCGAAGTTGGTTCTGCTCCTGATGTATAAAGAACTATAGTTCACTTTATGACAAGATTCCAAACGCTCGACCCTCTAGGCGAAGTTGGTTCTGCTCCTGATGTAGTCCACGACCTGCTCGACCATCGTCGATCAATGCAGCCTGGCAGCCGTGTCGCGGGAGTCTCACACCGCAATAGCTACTAGGGTCCTCCGGGTGCGGTGCCGCGATGGTTGCGGACGACGGGTTTCTTCTTCTTCCTCTCGACTTTTATGAATCCGTCATCATCGCACGTTCGGTCCGTTTTAGAAAGAGGACGCTCTTTGTTTTTTGCGTAACTCGGCACCGGCTCTTTCGCGGGCGGAGAGCGGGCGGCAGGGGCGGCAGCGACGACGTTCGTTGACCCGTTGAATAATGCTGGCCGCGCGAGCCACCTTGTGTCTGGTGATAGCGAATAATTTCTCTTCGATATTTTTGTGGACTGTATTTCATGAGGTATCTGGCGTCGCCAGGTTAATATGCAGTATTAATTAGATGTAATGGAAAGGTATAGGAAGATCCGCTTACCGAACCAGCTTCTGTGCGGGCGTCTGCAGCTGGAGTCTTCTCTCTTTCTTCTGCTCACAACACTTTAGTCTTTCTAGTATTCATATCGCGTTCTATAGGAATATATCTCACTTTCGTGGGCGGTAATTAATAGTGAAAAATCTAAATTAACACACGCGGTCGGCCGCAATGGCCGACCGCGATGCTCCCAGATGGCGCTACCAAATGCTGACGGGCTAAAAGTGACCGCCTGCTCGGCTTGACGAGTGACGATTGCTGCATCAGGTGACCTAAATATTGAATTACTAAGAACTCAGGTTAAACCTTTTTTTTTAATAATATAATGCTGCACGACGCTGTTTTTCTAAATCTTAGACCCGTATTAATAAACCGTTCTCAAACTCGTTCTCAAGACCCTTCTTGGCTGAGCCAGTCTCAAGTAACGATAAGCTTCTCAAGATGGTCTTTAATTCATAGTATGATCTCAAGACCGTCTCAGTTGATAACGTTATTGAGATCACTTACTCAACTTTTAAGCGTCATCTACACGACAAAGAACGAATAAAATAACGTTTCGTTTACACTTCTACAAAGAACGGATTTATTGATTATACATTCCTTCAATATTTCTTTTTAAAAATGTAATATTTAATAATATAAATACCAAAAAAGTTTCGTCTTTCCTCGAAAATGATTTTCATTCATTTTCACGTAGAAATTAATATTTATTATTGTCTAGCATACTAATATCCATATTTTTAACAACTACGTAAAACGGAATGCGGATCATTGTCATTCGAAAAAAGTTGTTCTTCTTCTTATTCTTTAAAGTGGCTCCTTAGTGATTCGCCAATGTGTTGTTTTGACGAAAACTGTGCCTTATGAGTGGGTTTTATGAATAAACTAGGGCACGGTGTACAGGAGGAAGTCTGTTGAATAATCTAAAATCTAGAATAGACACAAACATTTAGGGCCAGTACACACAGTATGTACATAAAGTTTGAGTAAAAGGAGTACTTACAAAACACAGAACAGATTTAAGGTTCATAGGGCGAGGAATTGTAGGAGGGAGGGATCATATAATGAGGATTGTTTTTTGGGCAGCGACAAAAAGTTCTGCTGTCGAGTGTCAAATCAAGTCAATTAATAAAAATCAAATAGGTAATTTGTTTATATAAATATATATATTAAAAAAAAATATTTCTACAAATACTCGACACTGTCAGAATGGTGCAAAACCTTTGCAACCGCGATTACCAAAAAAAAAAGAAGAATAAGTATCAATAAGCGTCTTTTTTTATAACTTTATTTTGTGTTGAGTATGTAGTGTAAATTCTGAGTTTGTTTAATAATAAGTATTTAGATTTTAATTTACATAATTGTAACACACCCAAAAACACCACAATGATAGTAATCCCAATTTCCAAGCAAGCCGTTCTCAAGTCAAGGTTAGACTGTACCCACGAAACCGCGTCTTATTTAAATAAAATTCGAGAAAGTCAAAAACGAAAAAAGTTATGGCTGCAATAGTAAAAAAAAAACGAATTTTTGATTTTGGTGCTCGATATTTTGGAAACGAAGAATATATCAAAAATTTGAGAAAAATTCCTCTGGACAATTTAGTCCGCTACAATTTGAGCCTAAAACAAAGACGATCGGGTTAAGGGTATGCTCTGTAGCCTAATCATTTTTGAAAAAAAAAAAAAATATCTTCTACTTTAAACGAGACAATCTTCTTTATATTTCGTATTTATATCGAAACCTCAGCAACGGCTACAATTTATTAAATTAGCATGAAATTTAGTATGTAGGGAGTTTTAGGGGAGAAATATCACTACGAAACTGCGCATTTTTAAGCAATTAATTTTTTTCTTTCGTTATGCAACAATGTATCAATGATTTCGACTCTCTTACGCCAGTCTGATTAGCAGCTAGGTACGCGTACCTATGTGTAGTTTTTGCGTTGTTTGGAAATTTCAATGTTTTGGGTTCGAATCCCAGTGAGATAAAAAATTTTGTGATTCTTATTAATTATTTTTCTTTTATATTTTTATATTTATTTTAATTATTTAATCGTTCTACTAAAACTCCGAGCAAAGCTCAGTCTCCCAGGTACGTGCTGTATACTTATGCACCATGGTGACAATTATTCAAACTTCGATACGCTTGTGGAAATTTTGCAATTAATTGTTTGTTCACAGGCGGTTAGGTCAAATCAAATCAAATCAAATCATTTATTTCACAGAATGTGGTTAACAATGGTGGATACAATAAGTACATCAGTTCTTACACATCCTACCATAACAATGGTGTGTGAATATGTCAACAAGTAATTATTATTATTTAATATAGAAAATACAAGTTCAATTAGTTACATAATAGTCAATTTTAATGTTAATACAAAGATTCAGTTTGTCAAAATGTTACGTTGTCAAGGTAGTTATAGAAATGTCATTTATCTAAATAATGTTAAATTATTATCAGCAATTAAAATCATCAAATAGTAAAATGTAAAATAATAATAATGATAAACAATAAAAATACACAGTCGAAAAAAAAAATCGTTAGAACAATATTTCAATACTTGTGTTTAAAAAAAAATACATGTCTAAAATTAAAATTAATTAAAATAACACCAAATAATTATTAACATTCAAGTCATTGTTTAATACATAGCATAAATTGATTCAAGTCATAAAAACAATTTGCTACTCGTATTAGCCATGATGTCAGATTTCTTTTGAATTAATTGAATGGTAATTCTTTAAATTGATTGGGCAATTGGTTAAATATATGTATAGCCTGTAAGTATGCGTTATTTTTATATATGTCAAAATTACACCAAGGGCGATAAAGTTTGAATTTATATCTTTCATTTTTCCGTCCCTCCTCCGAATGCAGTTTAAAGTATTCTGGATGCATTTTAACAAACATACAGAGTTCTCGTATATACATACAGGCTAGTCGTAACAGTCGTTATTTCTTAAATAACGGTCTGCAGCTTTCCAAATACCAGCTCTCACGCATTTTTTTTGTACACGATATGCTTTTTCGACCTCCACCGAATTACCCCACAACAACAGACCGTATGAGCGTATGACCGTATGATAATCGGAAAGATTTAGGTAGTGTACGTTTGTTTGAGCTCGTTTAATGTTACCCGCGAACTGGTCAAGACACGCATCATGTCGAGTTGGCTGCTTAACATGCATTTCCATATTGAAATTTTGAAATATGCTAATAAGGTCAGAGCAAAATTTATTTGGTTTTAAAGTGTTTAAATTCCAATCCCCACAAAGTATAATTTTTTTCGTGCGGTTTGCTGATAATTACCAGGGGTTACTGGTTGGGATTCGGTAGATACAAAAAAAATGTTATTTTTTGTGCAGCCATCTCAATACCGCCACATTCAAAATCAAGATCACAAGAAAGGTCTGATGTCAGTGCTTTGCAGCAGATGTCTTTCTTGACTAAAATACAAGAGCACCCTCTACATGACTTACGGCAATAAGTTGAAACTAATCTGTATCCCGGTATTTTGAATATGCTTTATGTACCTTTCTTAATAAAAGTCTCAGTCAAGCATACGATATCTATTGGCTTAAAATTTTTGGAGAGGTCAGTCAAAGTAAGATATATTTATTCGCTCTTATTAATAGCGCCAGCTATGTTCTGATGGAATATAGTCAGCTGACATTCCCTAGGAACGAAAAAAAGTATTATTAATTGGCTGTTGTTGTTGAAAATAATAGAGTATCGTACCTCTTTTCGGAGCTAAATTAGTGCGATCAATAGGTTTGGGCGGAGAATTATTTTTTTATTTGCGTTATTGTTTCGAGAGTTATATTATTTGACTACTGACATTTGGAAGTCCGGCGACACGCTTTGAATATTTTTTCCTATTTTCTTGCTCTAAAGATTGAATATGTTGTTGTTCAGTTGATTGCATATTATAACCACTTTTACGTAACGGCGATGGTTCTTCGAGTGCGTGTCTGTTAAATGTGGTAGGGCTGAGATATACTCCTAATTCTGTAATGTCATCGTCCGATGTGATCATAGCAGTACGTGGTTTCCTTTTCGTAACGTAGTCGTCTTCCATGTTGTGAAAGTGCCCTCTGTCGTGACTTATATATACTTAAGAGGATTTACGTAGAAAGTACGCTTATTATTGACTTGTCGTCGATAATTTTCCGCTAGATGGCACTTTTCGCTACCACAATATAGTGTTCGATTACTGTTAAATGGTTGTTTCAAAAATTCTTGTATGTACTCAGAAAAAGTAAGCCAGGCCTTTAGCGATTTTATGAAGCGGAAAAAAGAAAAACAAATGTTCCATGTCCTGGGAATCGAACCGTCGACCAGACGTTGAAGGTTGCCAAGTGTCTCCTTTCGGCTAGCAGTTCAATGACGTCAGGATGTTGAGACAGAATCAACTAATAACGGCAATTATCCTTGTAGCGGTTTAAATAAATCCTTTGTAATTGGTCAGTACAATGATTTGAATTAAGTAATGTACTTTCTTTGTTCTTTGGTGATTTATTAATTTGATACTGATGTTCCTTTTTATTGTATAATTACACTTAGTTCATTACTCACTTGTTATTTAAAGGTTCCAAGTCACAAGTAACCCACGATTAGAGTCGAAATCACAGTCAAATTATGGTTAGCAGTCATAAATAGTTTTATGCACTTTAATTGTCTATTCTTGTATAAACCACTTGGATAACATTTACACGTAAGAGTTAGTCTTATATACACTATGAACCTAATTAATGCAATATTTATTCACTATATTTAATTTATGTCAAAAAATGGACACGGAGCCGATCTTAACACGTCAAGCGATCTCTGGCGGAAAAAAAAACATCGAACAATCGACGATAGTTAAGTTAATCTTCTATTATATAAAGTAACATGTCCTGACTGACTGATTCATCAACGTCGAGGCAGAACTACTGAAGCTAGTAACGTAATATTTGGACCGTGCCTTCCTTTTGTGACGTATATCCAATAAGAAACTCACCCCCCTAAAGGGGTAAAAAGGGGTATCAACGTTTCCCAATGAACACATGACTGACGTTGAACGACATTAAAGTGACGTCAAATATAGGTCACACAGAGGTCCACAAGTCACAACAAATTACAACGTAGGTATTGCATAATTGTGACTATGTTTGATGACTTTCGTTTGATGTCTTGTTGTATGTAAACCAATCAAGAATAAAGTTGAATTATAATTAACTTGGTGTTTTAGTGAAAACGAGCAGTAATTTAATATAGTGGAGTGACTATGTGTTAAGTGTGAACACAGACTTAGATTTTAAATGTTTTAAACGTGCATAATACTGTCTTACCCACTTAAAGACACGGGCAAAAGCTAGTAGGCGTTCTTGTAAAAACAAGAAATCAATATGAAATGTCGATTTTATTTTCAAGTTAAATCACATTGAAGTCAATCCGAGATCACATGAAGGTAATATTTACGGACAAAATAATTAATATATAGTCATATTTACGTCAGAGTTTTACGTAAAAGTTAGACGTCAAGAGGTATGAAATAATGACTCACATATGATCTATAAGTGACTTATATCTTACGTAAGTCATGACATGACATGATGTCATTCTGATGTAAATTTTACGTAAATGTATTTACTGGGTTGTATTTAACTTTTTTGTTTGTGGCCAGATCTATTTCAAATTTCGTGATATAGCTCTTTGACATGATCAACTAAAATTCTAATTCAATATTTTCTGAAATTCGATCTATTATTTGGTAAAAAGGGGTAGTAATTAAACTTTGAATGAGGGAAAAATATTAAATGAGCATTTCGGCTTGGAACTTTGTAAATGTAGTCCTAAAAGAAAATAAGTAAACATGTATTTCACGATTTTTCGATATTCAACTCCTAAAGGGTATGAATGTATTTTTTTCAGAGTCAGACTCATGATGGACCATTTTACTATATTTGTTGTATGTTTTGGAATGTTCTCTTCAAGCTCTTTTTTTATACCCAGGGGCACACGAGCGGATGAGATAAAGTCGTATTTAAAGTCATCATATATGTGGAGTCACATACAAAAGCTAGATGTATATAATTATATATTATAGACGAGGCATGTCATAGCAAAATGTGTCTACACCTAAATAGCCCACACATGGCGTTGCTTGGGGCCATTTAGGTATTACATTTGTCATTTAGGCATTAATTGCTTTCCGCGGTATTATCAGTCTTTTTGAAATCAAGATGCCGTAACCTTTTCTTGTATGATTTTTTTTTCTTACAATAGTACCTACGTCATAGCCCATCCTAGGTTTTGAAATATTTGCTTACCAGGGCTCAGCAGCACTCCGATCCAACAAAACAGAGGCATAACAGTGTGGTGGAACACATGTAGGAAGGACACTTGTCGGTACGACTTGCGCAGAACGAAGAACACGGTGTCCAGGAGTTCCGTCACTTTGGCTATGAGGTAAATGTAGCTGGACTTAGCTTCCTGAATGAAAAATATTTTTATGAAGCGAGCTAACGGATCGACGGATAGAAATTTTACTAGAGAGATTATACCGCTATATCAATTTATAATTTTTTTATGACATTAGTACATTATACAGTAGACACATTTTTATGAAGTATTGCAACCCGATTTCCGTTAAATTCTGATGAGACACACTAAAAACTTTACAGACTTTATTTGTTAAATTTAGGTATTATACAAAAATTACGTTATATACGATAATTTCAATTTTACAACAGGAAGTATAATTTAAATTACAATTTCTTTCGTAACGTTATCGAAAGAAATTTGTATGGTCTTTTTTTCATACAATTCTCAATCGATGACGTTACGTTGACGCCGCTGTCAAATGTTCCTGCCGGGCCCACTGGTAGAACAAAGTATTCGAATAAAATACTTACTATAAGAAAATATTTGTTTTCCAAATTTGTCTGTTGGCATTTGAAATCAAAATCAGTGAAAAAAATACGCCAAACACACTGAAAAGAAATAAAAGATGTATAATTTAAGCGAGCAATTCTTGTAGATATATAAATAATCAGTATCTCGGAAACGGCTTCAACAATTTCCATGAAATTTAGTATGCAGGTTGTTTTGGGGGTGAAAAATCTAGAGGGTGAAAGTTTCTTATGGCTGAAAAACCGCGAATTTTTAAGGTTTTCTATATTTTATCTTTCAATGAATAATGAGATAAGAGTTATTTAGCTTTCAGCAGGTCTAAAATGTCCACATTGGCTTGGCAGCGTTCTTTAGGATTTTTTTTTGGCGCATGCGCATTCAGATGTACGCGCGCATGTATATTAAGTTAAGTGCAGAAGTTTTGCGCATGTATGCACTTATGCAGTATACGCCAAAAATTTATTTTTTCCCAAGAACATTTTTTTCCATGAAGTGATTGTATTATGAAACATCACCTATTCAATTTCGATAGAATGATACATCATTTCATTCTATTGAAGTAAGTGATTTGCTTTAAAGTTAATATCAATACTTCTGGGTTCTTTTGATTTGAAGCCCTTCACTCACAACTCATAAGCGATCGATCTTTTAGTATTTACAATAAAACTGGATACATTTACTGGATTTGTAGTTGCAAGTAAATCTTTTTAGATGTACGATGAAGTATAATAAATAGCCTGAGATCTGAGGCTCACCTAACTACACATACCTACATACATACCTACAAGTACTATTTTTTCGTACTCTTGGCGCCCACAGCAGAAAATATCGGGTATACATACATCATATTGTATTGTTGTATTAACAAAAATATGATATTTAATTTACCAGTAAGAGTACACTCTTACTGGTAAATTAAATACAAGTTACAAGTGTAGTCAGGCGGGCGTGGGATCTCAGTTTATAAATTATCGTTACAACAAAAACGTTCGTCGTTAGCAATTTACCTTCAACTAAAAATTAATTTCCATTTTGATAGTAACAATCGATTTCCTATGCCTTACTTATGTTTACCTCCAAGAAGCTTGGTGTTCTAAACAGGTCAAAGCAGTATTTCAGTCCGGTTGAATGCCTACAACTCTATAAGGCGCAGGATCGGCCTCACATGGAATACTGTTGACATCCCTGGGCAGGGGCGCCTAAGTACCAGCTTTTCCCTCTGGGTCGTATCCATAGAAGGGCCGCTCGAATTGTCGCCTGCCATAGTGTTTCAAACAGGCTTGACCCCTTGGAACTACGTAGAGATGTAGCATCGCTCTGCATCCTCTATCAGTTAAATTACGGGGAGTGCTCCGAGGAATTGTTCGGACTTATACCTGCTGCATCTTTTCACCACCGTTCGAAGCGATAAAATATTTATCATCCACATCACCTTGATAAGTGGCAGTCCTCCACCGTGCGTTTTACCCGAAGCATTTTGGCGCGCACAGTAAACTCTGGAATGAACTGTTGCCAGCGGTATTTCCGGACCATTACTACCTGCAAACCTTCAACAAGGGAATGGAAGACCCCTCATTCCCTACGCGTAGCGTAAGGAGGGGCCTCCTAAAAGGCCGGAAACGCACTTGCAACTCCTCTGATGTTGCAATGGGCGACGGTAATCACTTTCCATCAGGTGATCCGTTTGCTCGTTTGCCCCGTAGTTTAAAAAAAATATATAAAAAAATACAAAAAAAACGATAATTGGCAGAAAATTCAAAGCCAGAAAATCGCGTGAATTTCATTCACAATTATTATTACGTATATGATTGCTTGCAGAGCTTCACGCAGAGAGTGTAGTAGATTTGTTTTAAAAACCGACCAACTGCGAGTTGGACTCGCGCACGAAGGGTTCCGTACAAAACGGTAAAAAAATCACGTTTGTTGTATGGGAAAGAAATACCTATTCATTTTATTCTGTTTTTAGTGTATTTTGTTGTTATAGCGGCAACAGAACACAAATATTATCTAACAATACTTAAATTGTCTAGCTATCACGGTTCACGAGATATATCCTGGTGACAGACAGACAGCGAAGTCTCAGTAATAGGGTCCCGTTATCCAACCCTGTAAAGGCTATAGAAGTCTATCCTTCAAAAATACGCCTTTTATCTCCTACATGTATCTGTACGCTATAGAAGTTTTTAATATTCAATTATTTACTAACTGATAACTCTACTCAAAAATAAAAGTAAGTACAACATTTTCTTACTTTTCTTAAAGCAGTGCTTAAACTTTAGTACACACACTGCCCTTATATTCTTACTGATAAATGTATATCATACTAGCTGACCCGGAAATCGTTGTTTTTCCATTAATTCTATTTTTCTATTTTTTAATGCCACATCATATAAAAATAAAAATAATGTCGGAAACATAACACAATAAAATATTTAGGTGTGGGTCACCCTTATCATTTAGGGGCTAAAAAATAGATTATGGCCGATTCTCAGACCTACCGAATGTGCAAAAAAAAATCATAAGAATCGGTCAAGCCGTTTCGGAGGAGTGTGTGGTGTGAGTTTCGCCAACACGGTGGTCTCTGGTGTTGTCGTCTGATGATGGTCGCTGTATGCACTATTTTTTCTTACAGTCTTTGGAATAATTCTAACATTATATAGTAGAATAATGACAAATAAATATTATAAAGTAAAAGTCGATGGTCCAAAATTCATACTAAAAAAACCCAACATCGACAGCAATGAAATGTTTGCCAACGGGTGGTGTAAAAACTGTAGGAGTATGTAGTTAGGTTGCTGTATTAGGTGGGTAGATGTAGACATAGATAAAAGTTTAACAGAGCCTTGTTTCCGCCTTCACAATTACGAAACTTCCGCAAGAAATCGTACCTCCGTACATTGAAACTGTAGGCGTAATATGTACAAGAATACCTACAATTTCAACACTAAAAACTACACCTACACCTTCCAATATTATTCCTTCCTAAACCTACACCGTCCAACATCTTGAATACATTACAACCACGTTTCTAATGTCTTTCGGGAATCGTCATTTTTCATACATCGTTTTACGTCTGTCATTTCCATAGAAAAACTGATATTATTCTTGCTCATAACTTCTATACCCGGCGTTTTTCGAGATCGTCCTTTTAGTGAAAACAAATATGATTAAAGTGAAGACATTGGCAACCATTTCATTGCTGTCCACTGGGTCAATTTCGGACCATCATCTTTACCTACCATCTGTAATAAATATAAGCTCATCAACACTTGTATCAGGTTATGCAGCTTGATGACGTTGTTCAACTCATACGGTTTTCTGCTCTTCATGTACCATGGGCCGAGTTTGAGGCAAAATAATAAATAGGCACAGATTATTATCGGCATCTGGTACGGGCTGCCCATGAGAAACCATTCTTTTGTTACAGGATCTGAAAAATGTAGTTTAAATATTTTAAAAAGTGTAGCAACCAACTGTAGCAAACCTAGGAGAAATATTGCAGATTTACGTTAAAGTTAACCCTCGGTTAAATTTCATGTTATCTCTCTCGTTCTTCGTATTTACATGAACAAGAAGATATTAAATTTTAACCCACGGTTAACTTAACCCAGATCTGCACAAGTGGGCAAAGTAGGTTTGGAAACACTTTTCTATCCGACTTATGAACCTGCTTTAAGCTACCAACTAAAAAAATTATAACCTGACTATGGAAAAAAAGGTCTAAAAAAGCTGAAACAAGAAAGTAATTCAGATAGAAATCCAGAAATGCATAGGCACCAAATTAATAGTCAAGTGGGGGCCGTGGTTGCCGTGGACGCCACTAATGGCGTCTTATCTAATCTAAGCGTCAGTTTAAGGCCTAGGAGAAGTTTCTAGAACTATACCCGAAGATAGATACAGACGGCTGTGATTTGACATCCACTGTGCCGAATCTTATACGGTTTTACTAAGGGTCAATCCACAACGGATGCTGGTATGGGTCTTCTTTGTAGAATCTTTGAAGCTTCGGAGGGATCGCAGGATGCATTAGGTGTATTTTGCAACCTTTCCAAGGCATTTAATTGTGTTGAGCATTGTGGTGCAATTTTCTACATTGATCAGAAAATTGCACCACTATGGTATACGGGACTCTTCACTCGGCCTTTTGAGTTGTTACCTTAAAAATAGAACTCAAAGGGTAGAGATAAATAGTAAAAGGTCCACTGGGACCAGAATAGAATGCGGTGTCCCACAGGGATCCATTTTAGGCACATTTTTTTTCTCATCTATATAAATGACTTGCCTTATCTAGTTAAAGATAATGATAATGAGATAGTACTTTTTCCCGATGACACTTCACTAATTTTTAATGTGAAGCGACAACAGTCACATTACGATGAGGTAAATAGCGCTCTCTCGATAGTATATTGGTTTAATGTTAAAAATTTACTTTTAAATTCAAGTAAAACAAAATGTTTAATGTTTACCTTGCCCAATGTTAGGCAAGTACAAAACCAATATACTATTAAAGGATGAGAAATTGAACTTAGTGGACACCACTGTGTTTCTAGATATAACACTAGATAGTAAATTACAGTGGGGTCCTCATATTGCTAATCTTGCAGATAGACTCAGTTCTCCAGCATATGCAGTCAGAAAAATTAGGGAAATTCCTGACAAAGATACGGCGCGACTAGTTTATTTTAGTAATTTTCATAGTAGATTTATGGGGAAATGCCACCGACATTAATACAATATTTGTGCTGCAGAAGCGAGCAATACGTTCGATTAACAAAATGCTTTTCATACGCATACGGAACCAGCACTTGGTTAAAGCTCCTCCGATCCCCAAAGACACAAGAGGCTAAACCAGACCTTACGGCCTTCTGCTCACGACCTAGTCATATTATTTTGATAATATATTTTTGTTATGTTAATAATTTTGTGTTTTAATTAATATACCCGTAACATCTTTTCTATAATGTTGAAAATATTTAGTTTCACCTTTGACAGCGTCTCTCCTGAATAGGTGTAATTTGGAAGAGTCAGAAATCCTAATTTGATTGCACATAAGATTAATGGTGTTAGATAATTCTCGTTTAGCGTCGCAAAGTATTATGGGAATGTCGTTACTAGTATATGACATTGAACTAGCCTCCCTAGTCATCTGGTCAGATTTTTCGTTACCATCTATTCCTTGGTCAAAAGGTATCCATATAAATACTACAGCAACTGATAGTTCTATTAATTTAAAATCGACAGATTATTAACACATTTTAAGAAAGTTTAAAATAAGCGTTCGAATCTATAATTGATTACGCACCAAGATTCCATTAGGTATTGCATAAAAGATAATGATAATGAGTACTGTAAGTTACATAATGGCATATGCTTGCAGTTCTTTAAACAATTCCAAACGTGTATCTTTAAAGACTGAGGAGTTATGTTTAGTGCTTTTGGATACAGGGTATTGGCACAAAATTTACTAATAATAATTTTTAGTGGCATATGCTTGATTTACTTCACAAAAGTCAAATCCCTATAGATGTCCCTATAAAGGACACTGGCGAACACAAAAATAAGATTTATTTCATACTTTTTTATGTATTTTTACTTTTGAAGTCGGTTTAATTTTGTTAAATTATTATAAAGAAATTTTAAGAACGTTTAAACTAAACGATCGAATGTATAATTGAATACGCGCCAAGTTTCCATTAGGTATTGTACATAATATGATGATGATGATGATTACTGTATATCATCATCATCATCTTATTACATAGTGGCATATGCTTTCAGTTCTTTAAATAATGGCGAAATCCCCAAAGATGTATCTATAAGGAGTCGGGAGTTCTGTTCAGTACTTTTGGATCCAGGGTATACCTTGGAGCTAAACCTTACTTTTTGGTAGCATATGCTTGGACTTCTTTAGAAAAAGTTAAAATTAACATGTGTCCATATAAATTTTGAGGAGTTCCCTCGATTCCTCATGGATCCCATTATCAGGTCACCACTTCGATGTCAAAAGGACCAATTCGGGATTATACCCTATAATATGATGTATACAAAAAAATTGGTATTGTTCTGGTTCAATTTAAAAGTACCTCAAGTAAAAAATATAAAAATGTTTTTATTGCAAAAATACAATTGTAATATGTATTTCATATTTTTATATTCAAAAGACACTCGTTGATTTTGCATTTTAAGACGCATAAAAACACAAAATATTTTTTTCAATTATTATTTTTAACTCGGAAAGAATGATCTACCTGGGCTGATTGATAACTGGCCGAAACGACGAACTTAAAAAAATGATACGCAAAAAAGGAATATTACATTATATTCTGGCATCTGTTTGAAAATAGAACGCCAAATTTGAATTTAATCGAACTGATGGAATTTGTTTGAGAGGACGTAGAACTTTCTCTGTCGTAAATTTTCTTAATAATGGAAAGAAACGAAATTCGTGCGGTGATAAAGTTTTACGTTTTAAAAGAGAAAACAGCAACCCAGATTAAAACCAAGCTAGACAGTGTTTTAGGTAATTCTGCTCCTACATTGAGTACAATTCACACCTGGGTAACTGATTTTAAACGTGGAAGACAGAGCTGCGAAGACGCCCACAGGTCTGGCCGTCCAAATGAAGTCACGAATCCGGACATGATCAAAAAATTCACAAAATTGTATTGAATGATCGGCGCTTAAAGTTGCGAGAGATAGCAGAGATGGTGAGCATTTCATCTGAACGCGTTTTTAATATTTTGCACCAACATTTGGGAATGAAAAAGCTTTGCGCGCGATGGGTGCCGCGTTTGCTCACTGTAGACCAAAAGCAACGACGAGTGGACGATTCATCGGAGTGTTTGGCGCTGTTTAACCGAGATCCTAATGAGTTTTTGCGGCGTTATGTAACAGTCGATGAAACCTGGATACATCATTATACTCCCGAGACAAAATAACAATCTAGCAGTGGACTGAGAGCGAAAAACCTGCGCCGAAGAAAGCAAAAACGGTTTTGTCGGCCGGCAAAGTGATGGCGACTATTTTTTGGGATGCTCTAGGTATTATTTTAGTGGATTATCTGCAAAAAGGAAAAACAATAAATGGAGAGTACTACGCAAGCTTGCTGCAAAAATTAAGTGAAGAAATCCAGAAGAAACGACCACATTTGGCCAAGAAAAAAATTTTGTTCCATCATGACAACGCACCTGCACACACGTCAATGGTAGCAGTCGCCAAACTCCATGATTGCGGTTCGAATTGCTACCGTATCCACCCTATTCCCCGGATCTGGCCCCGTGCGACTTCCACTTATTCCCAAACCTGAAGAAATGGTTAGGTGGCCAGAGATTTTCATCAAATGAAGAAGTCATTGTTGCCGTGGACGAGTATTTTGAGGGGTTGGAGAAAACATTTTATCAAACTGGTGTAACGGCATTGGAGAAACGCTGGACTAAATGCATCGAGGTAGAAGGAAACTACGTTGATAAATAAATTTATTTTAAATAGACTTTTGAAGTTTTTCTTTGTCGTTTCGGAAACTTATCAATCAGCCCTCGTAAACCGCCATACTGTGAGTTGCGCGTCGTCAGTTGAGCTTTAAGCACGTTTCTTTTGTGCAAAAGTACTGTAACTCAAAATTTAATCAGTGTTTCTGGACAATTTTATGCAGCCATACATATTTAAAACAACCATACTTCTGTTTTGAAGACAGGATTCACGTAAGTACGATTCTAAATGAAAGAACCACATTACCAAACGGGTTGGTTTTGAACAGAAAATATACTTAAATGAACTTGATGTTTTTAAATCATATTTAACATATGAGACAATATGTTCGTTTTGCGTTTAAATTATCGAATAAGAGGTACAATAATTAAAATAGTTTATTTTGAATATAAAAAAATCTTAATATAAGATTATTAACATTTCAAATAATACACTCGTTTTGAATTTTAAAACGTATTTGATTTAATTCAAGATGGAACATGTTTTGAAAATATACCTATATTATATACTTTAAATTTTTTTGTGCATAGTGATCAATGTAGGTAATTATAAAATTTGTACTATGTGTTTTTTTCCTTACTAATATTAATTATAAGCGCGAAACATTGTATGTATGGATGAATGGATGTATGGATGCATGGATGTGTGGATGTATGGATGTATAGATGTATGGATGTATTGTTAGAAATTTGATAATTATTATTGTTAATTTTTATATTTCATACAGGTTATTATTCTAAAACATATTATTAAATTAAATACTTCTTCTTCTTCTTCTTTTGAGTATGGCGCCCTCAGTGATAAATTAAATTTACAATTATTGTTCTAAGTTTAATGTTAATCACGTCATGTTTATCTGTCAAACTGTCAAATCAAATGTCAAGTTTAGTTAATAGTTTTGTTATACCATTGTCTTTTTATAAAATCTATTATAAAATCAGTTCCTTATTTTAAAATTATTTTAAATTTATTATAAGAATTATAAGACAGTTTTTAAATAGGTTTATTGAGATTTAAGCTTTTATTCCTGTAAGGTATAAATTCGATGTCGGCCATATTGGCGGGCTCATTACTGTCACAAGCACCGAAGTGACAAGTCTCATTAATAAAATATCATTAAAGTGTTGAATACTCTGATTTGGGTTTTACTTTTTCAAATCAGAAGTGGTGGATAAAGAGTGCCTACGGCCTACATTTGGTAATGTATAGGAAAACGCGCGAAAATAGATAAGTGATAATTACTGTTTTATACGGTAGAAATTAAAAGTGAATTGCGATTATTATAGCTTGTACAGTGCATAAACGATTTCACATATTATTATTACACTGTAATAATCCTTACGAAAAGTATAAATAAAATAAAATAAAATTCTATAATACCCTACAATTGAGTATTAGTAGCCAGAAGTTAGTAAAACAAATGTTATTTTTTGAGAAACTGTTCTATTATTGTAATTTTTGAATAAGTGTATTTGGTTTGCATTACTTTAGGATGTTGGTTTGCTTATATTGAAAATCAATACGTATTAACGGATGTTCGTTAAATTTAGAATATTTTAAAAGCATTAACGAAGTGACTATTTTCAGATATTTTTGCGATTGTTTCTAGTTGTGTCTCGGGTCGCTTTTAACTGTTATTTATCTCATTTGGCCGGTTTAAATCGACCGTATATTACGTATATTAATTATTATTCTTATTATTATTACTCGTATATTACGAAAACCCATGCTTCTTTTTGTTGATACAGATTAATGTGTTATATGTTTATTTATTTTTTTAAATACCGACAATCACTTGGTTAATCTGTGATATTGTTATTGGTAAATATATTCATTCGTACAGTCTATACATTACTTGAGGATTAAATATGGCAGACCGTGAAGGTACTCCGAGGGACCATACACCTTATTCTACGAAACGTCCTGCTACTAAAAATAATGGAACTAAATCGACTCTAAAAAGCCGTAAGCGAAATCGTAGCCCAATTTGTGGCAGTTCCTCTTCACATTCGCGTTATAGTAGTTCGGGACGTCGTGATCGGCATCGCCGGTATGTAAGACGTCGCTGCAGTCGCGTACGTACACGACGATCTCATCGTAGATCCTGAGTTAGTAGGTCTTCGTCAACACACCATAGTTCACAATCAGACTCGCACGGAACACTTTTGTATCGTTCTCGTTCGCGTTATACGGATCGTAGGTCACGCGTAGATTCACTAACGCCTCTACGTCGACAAAAGTCTCATTCGGTTCAACGAAGGCAGAATCGCGATAGATCACGTGGTAGGTCAGATTCCTCAAATGAAAATCCTTCTAATGAAAGATTAGTGTTAAATTCACTGCCTAGTCATGTGCCAGATAATTCGAAAAACATTCTTGATCAATTGATCACTGCATTACAGGGTAGAAGTAATCTTCGTAACAATAATTCTAACCATGTGCAGGGTTAGCAAAATAAATTACCGAATTTGACCCCGCTTCGATAGGTCAAATCATAAACGATTGGATCGCTAAAATTAATGAGTCTGCTGAAATTTATGGATGGTCAGAGCAGCAGACTATCTTTTACGCTTTACTTAAACTGTCCGGGTTAGCGAAAAAGTGGTATGATGGACTCACTAGCGTTAAATTCACTTGGGAGGAATGACAACAAAAATTACTAAAAACATTTCCAAGTGATCAGAATTATGCTGAACTTTTAGTTTGCTTCAGTTAAATGCTTAACCGAAGAAGTCGACGTTATGAAAAATTTGTGGAATATTTTTATGATAAGATTATGTTACTTAATCGATGTCAATTAAAAGGTCGGTAAGCTGTAGACTGTTTAAGCCACGGGGCTTACGACAGAAATATTAGGATGAATATAGAAGGAGCACAATACAGTGATCCTGACCAAGTTCTTAATTATTTTCAAAATATTTCACATATTAAGGGGGATACATCATTATTCAAAAAGAACGATTTGAGGGATCGTAGTCAGTTGATAATTCGCGAGAGTTTACCGAGCTTCAAGATAGTAAGTCTAAATATTCTTATCAAACTTCGAGTAATAGGAAATTATCACACACGATTATTTGATATAATTGTAGGTAAGCAGGTCATACTGTAGCGAATTGTACTAAAGAGATACTTAAATGTAATAAATGTAAACGTTACGGCCATTTTGAGGCAAATTGTAGAGTTAGTTTAGTTTATAAATCCAATAACAATACCAATCAAAGTTAGCGGACAGCAAACTTAATTCAAAACAAGTCATGATTATTGATGAAAATATCGGTAACAGTAATGCTAAGTATTTTAAGCAAGTCAATGTAAATGGGATTAATATATCTGGATATGTAGGTCTTGGAAGTGAGTGTACACTGATTAGCGATAAAATGAATATTATCTTGAAATTAGATTTAAATGTTAATAATTTACCAACCTTAAGAGGATTTGGGAATAGTGTTATCACTCCCGACAGTAAAATAAATATTTCAATAAAATTATACCTGGTTGAATTACAAGTATCAGCATTTGTAGTTCCCGCCTCATATTTACCTGCTGATATATTAATGGGTCAGTCATTAACGGAACATTCTTCAGTTAGAGTATTTAAATCGGACAAAGATTTAATTCTTTATCAAGTTTTACCAAATAAATCCAATTTAATTATTCTTAAATCTAGACAAGACTCTACAGTTAGTCACAATTGTTCAATAGAAGTATCTAGTAATTCTGATTTTACTGGATTCGTTACCTATTACCTATTGCATTATTTGCAAATTCAGCAATTTTACTATACATATGAACTCGTGCAACTTGCGATATAACAACCCTAAGCTAAGATTAAGGCGAGATTGGACTTTCGTTTAGAGTATACAAGAAAACAGCTAAATTACAAAAATATTTTATTTACTCAAATTTATTCAAAATACTTAAGTATCTCTCAAATATTATTACGATTCTTAAGATATCGTTATTAAAAATAAGTGCCAATTATGATTATTATTGACAATTAATTTATATTATTATATCTGCATTATAATTTAAATTATTTAACATTCACATTAAAATTCATGATCATGATTATTATATTGGTTAACACATTTCTTTTTAAAGGAGTTGGCGTGCAAATAGATGTTTCCTTCAGCACAGAATCATTTTTAATACTATTATCTGATTATCAAATTTAAGACAAAAAGAGATGCTGGATGATCAGTGCGAGATTTGGAATTATGGCACTGATTAAAAACTTCAATACAGCAAGGCGATTTCTTACAAGTTATATTTTTTCGACATTTATACATCAGATATATTATAAATATAATGCTGCTTAATAAGCTTATAGACATGTAATGAATGCCGTATGTCTCTAAGTGAGATGGGGTTTCTAATTTATATAACTCATCTTCCATTGAGCGAAGATGGATGCTGGCATGTAGTAATGAGTCAAGATTGCCAATATTTTTTAAATTAGTGTGGAAGTTTTGCAAATGTTTTATTAATTTTTGAATGTTCACCACAATCGTCAAGTAAAATGTTGAAAGATGACACTACGTTTGTTACGTTGCCGAGTAGCGTTTCGCCAACTGCGGTGAACTGTAATATTTTATAAAATGCTTTACAATATTTAGGTAAGGTCAGGATGCCAGTCCCGAATAATATAACATCTGAACTTACATCGGACTTTTCACAAGTAATATGGTATTTCCCTGGCTCTGACTGAACAAAAATCCATTGATTAAAGCTAAGTTTGTGGAATACATCTATAGAACCGTAAATTATTTTAGCTACACAGGAATCAGGGAGTTTAGTAATCACTTCACTCAATATAGTTGTTTCGCACGTAGGGTTGGCAACGACTGAAAATAAGTCGGCGAGCACGAGCTTTGTTTAGAGTTCGTGATGCTGATGAGATAGGTTTATCTTTGCCTATTTCTCCTTGCGATAATACAGCACTTACCGCGTAGTTGGAGGTGTTGGTAGTTAGTAAGAAAGGTTGATTAAAATCGGGATATTGGAGTAGAGGTTCTGGTGTCAATTTGTCCTTTAGATTTGTAAAAGCTCGTTCTTGTTCATGAGACCATTGAAATATTGCATCCTTTTTTAAAAGAGATGTCAATTGTTTTGTGATTTGTGAAAAGTTGTTTATAAAACGTCGATAGTATCCGACTAGACCTAGAAAGGATTTTATATCCTTTGGATTTTTAGGTGTTGGGAATTGAGTTACAGCATTGATTTTATCCGGATTTGGACAGACACCGCACTCGAATTTGTGTGTATAGTAAATCCTGTTTTTGGACTCATTTTGACTTGGTGGATAGGTGGCGGGTGCTAAAATATTTACAATGTCCTAATTGGTCTAGAATATCGGTGATGAGAGGTAGAGGATAACTTTCCGATACAGTGACGTCATTTAATCGACGATAATCTATAAACTATTCGCCACTTCTTTTTACCTGAAGCGTCCATTTTCTTAGGAACTACCCATACCGGGGCACTCCAAGGTGAAAAAGGACGTATGATATTTTGGTTAAGCATTTTTCGAATTTGTGAATCTACCTCTTCCTTATGGCATTCTGGGACACGATATGATTTTACGTGAATAGGAGGCGCGTCTCCTAAATCTATAGTGTGTTCAATTGCACTTGTAAATGATACAGGTTCACCTTCCATGTGAAATATATCAGTGTAATGTGAGCAACATTCTAAAAGAGTTTATTTCTCTTCATGAATTAAATGTGAGCAGCGAATAAGATCGAGTACTTTTTTCACTATATCTGAATTAGAATAAGAAATAGAATTGACGAATTGTGACGATATATTTTTAGAAGTATTTTTTGGTTCAAAATGATTTAATTCTACGGCGTAATCTTTGATTTCAATAGCTGAGTTAGTAGTATTTAAAATTGTTACGTTAATTATTTTATTAGACTTTATTGTGACAATACAATTAGCGAAAAAAATACCATCTTTTAAAGTATGATCTAATAATAATCCTTGATTGCAGATCCGGATAACGCTCGGGTGAGTAATTTGATACCACGCACTCAATGACGGCTTGGGAACGAGCAGGAATTATGTAAGTTGGCTGAACATAGTTCATATCCATGGTTTTCCCGCAAATATTAATTAATTTGGATTCGTAATTAATGTTAGCTTTAAAATAGCCAAAAAAATCACTACCGATGATGCCGTCATACTCTAGACTTACATCATCATTAAAGATATGAAATTTATAATTATAAGTGCTATTAGATAAATAAAAATTGACCTGAGATGTACCTAAAGATTCAGAACAATGTTAGATATTATTGATCCCTTTTATCTTAACTATTTCGCGGGATAAATTATATTTTTGATCTATGCTGGATTTTTTTATAAGGCTTATGCTTGCACCAGTGTCTATTAGAAACCGTAAAGGACGCGTAGATAGTTCGGCCTTTAAATCAATGTGAGGCAAGGATATTTTTGTAATGAATGAATTTATCTCTTATATTGGAGTTTTAAAATTAGATTCGATTTTATTTTCATTGTCAATATAATTTTTATTATATTTTTTTAAAGATTAGACACTTATTTGGGGCTGGCTACCCGTGTGGCGGTCCGACGATTTTGAATTATGGACACGTATTTGGCTACCCGTGTGGTGGTCCGATGATTTAGAAATATGACTCAACGATACAGAGGTTCCTGAAGGAATGTGTTGAGATGAATTATTTGATTTAAGATTCGTAGATTTTGAAGAAATAGATTTTGTGGAATACTTTAGTGTGCCAAAATTAGTCGGAAAACAATGGAACTTTTTCGTTATCCGACCAGTTAGTTTAAATCACAGTTGCCGACATTTTTACATGGAACTTCATAAGGTGTCGGTGACGTTGACGACGGCTCGGCTCGTAAGAAATATGATGCGCGTTCACAGACTTGTAGTAATTATTAGAATGATTGTACGAATTACGCTTTTCATTATTATATTTCCTTCTACGACATTCTTTTATGCCGTGGCCACTCTTTTTTAAATATTTCCAGAAAAAGTGGGAATCGAATTGATTATTATTAAAAGATGTTGGATTATGAGACTTCGAAAAGTCAAGTGGCGGATGTGAGCGCCTCTATACTATAACATTCCGATTCCGTATGTCCTGATTTTCCACAGGTTTTGCATTTAGATTTGGTAGTTTTATATAAAAGGTTTTGTATATTTTCCTCTTCGAGGGCAATATTGATTGCATCATTAAGAGATCTAGGATTTCTATATGTAACATTATTACTTATTCGCGGATGAAGCCCTAAGGAAAATGAAAATAACGCTAAATCCTCTGTCATAACGATTCGACCAGGAATATCTTTTTTTAAAGATTCAGAATTATAGATTTCGGACTGTAAATCAGTAAGACAGCTTTCAACACGAAGCGAAATTCATTTAGCTGTTGTTGCTTACACGACTGCTGATCTAGCAATAAGTGTAATGGTTTGTTTCACCAAAATTTTGCTTCAGAAAACATTTTAACTGATTAAAATCGTCGAAAATTTTATTGGAACAAGCAATTTGGGCTTTGCCCTCTAGACGCGATAAAATATATTTATTTAATAATGTTTTTTGAGATTGTGATACTAGATCTAAGGCGTTTTGGCAATTAGTAAGAAAAGCGGTTAGAGTTTCACGATCTCCTTTATAGGGACTAATAAAATTGCATAATACATAATTGGGAAATTGTTCGCTAAGTAAAATTTCTGTCTTCTCGCAGCTTTTCTTGCTTTCGGTCGACATTGTAAAAGAAATTTAAAGAATACCTAGATAAGGACGGTATATAATTTATTCTATATTTGCGGATAATTACTTATATACGTGAGGGATTAGATTTTGGTGAGGAAATTGGAAAGTATATTGAAAGACACTCAATTAAAAATAGCTGAAATGTAAACAACGAGCTAGCAGCAGGTAGCGGCGCGGCGGCGCGTTTCCAGTAACACAACCAATGTCAGGAACAACAGAAACAGCAGCAGAACGGCAGCAGGAACAGCGGCCGGAACGCGGGCAGAACGGCGGCAGGAACGGAGGTGCCTTCAGCAGCAGCTTCGGAATGCAGAACACAGGACTGGTCTGCAGGCTTACGAAGTAAGGCTGACTATCGAGACTCGGTATGCGCAAGAGTTTGACGAAGTGGACACAGAAATGATTTGGACACTGTTCAAGAGAACACCTCGGAGATGAATTGATTCATAGTTTTTCTTTTTCACAGCAGTTTTATTCGCGAACCGTTATGGAATACCAGTGGAACGAAAGCTAATAAATCAACACTGGTATACCATTTCTGACACCACTGTTACGGAGTGGTTCAGGATTTGGTTTTTAAAAAAAACTATTTTAATTGACACACGAACGATATATTATAAAAAGAACTTAGAGAAAGACCTGCACCCGACGGAAGTCCAATTCAATCGGACTAAAAACACTGTTTTTATTAAACGGAAATAATATAGATTTCCTATTGCATTAGCAATAATGCAATGGGAAATTCAGCAATTTTACTACACATAGGAACTCATGCAACTTGAGATATAACAGTACACTAGATCTGACTCGGGGTTATCATCAGATACCTATGTCTGAGGATTCCAAACATTATACTTGTACAGCGTTGGTTACACCAGACGGACACTACGAATATAATCGTATGCCGTTTGGTCTGATGAACGCTCCAGCGGTATTTCAAAGAATGGTGCATAAGCTACTTTTTTTCAAACATAACATACCGGCTGTTCTCGCGTACATGGATGACATAGTGATAGGCTCCAGTTCAATAGATGAAGGAATCCACAAATTGAAACAGGTCCTTGATATACTGCGTGAAGCTAGATTGTCCCTCAATTTAATGAAATGCAATTTTTTCAGAGAAAATATAGACTATTTAGGGTTTGAAATATCAAATAATGGAGTCAGGCCAGGTTCACGTAAAACAGACGCAGTTCTAGCTTTTCCTTCCCCTAAAAACCCGCACGAGATACTGCAGTTTATAGGATTAGCTAATTTCCTTCGGAAATTTATTTGTAATTTTGCAACGGTAGCTAGGCCCTTAACGATGTTAACTAGAGCCAATGTTCCTTGGAAGTGGGGTGAAGAACAAATCAATTCATTTGCTTAAATTAAATAATCTCTAATTACAAGATCAGTTCTGAGCATATACAATCCTAGTTACCACACTGAACTTCACACTGATGCCAGTCAACATGGCATCGGTGGAATTTTTTACAAAGGGAATATGAGAAATCATCTCTTAGAGCAGTTGCTTGCTACAGCCGCCAGACCTCTCCTGAAGAACAGCATCTCCAGTACGAGTTGGAGACGCTGGCGGTCGTAATGTCCTTAAATAATTTCCGAGTTTACTTAATTGGTATACAGTTCAAGGTGGTGAGTGATTGTAATGCGCTGAGAACAAAGAAATGAATCCTTGATAAAAATTGTCCAGAAGCGAAGGACGTTATGAATAATTATAGTTTAAAAAACGGTAAAATATACAGAAAAGTTAGAGATGATTTGCGATGGGCAGTACCACGTGATGCTCGATGGAAGGTTTGTCTGCTGTGCCATAATGAAAGTGCTCACTTTTCCTTCGAAAAAACATTAGATAAGATGCGGAGAGACTACTGGTTTCTGGATATGACACGTTTTGTTAAAAAGCATGTTCGGGCATGTATTCAATGTGCCTACGCTAAAAACCTTCTGGTAAAAAACAAGGTATGTTGCATCCCATACCAAACCTTACTACGCCTTTCGAGTGTATACATATAGATTATAGACCATGTAGGTCCTTTTGTGCGTAGCAAGAGCGGTAACACTTACGTATTAGGAATTGTTGACGCATTTACAAAGTTTATTATGATGCGGGCTGTTCGAAATACTAAAAGTAGAACTTCAATTCAGGTCTTAGGAGAATTTATAGGGTTATTTGGGTCTCCTAAAGTAGTAGTTTCCGATCGAGGTACTAGCTTCACGTTCGAAGAGTTCAAACGATTTATAGATTTAAACCAGATAAAACACGTCAAAAACGCTGTTGCAACCCTATGGGCAAACGGTCAAATTGAGCGATATAACCGTTCTATTCTGAGCTCATTAACCGCTCTTAATTTTATCGAAGACGATCGCAATTGGGATACTAAACTAAACCAAGTTCAATGGAGTTTTAATAATACTCTTATGAGACTTCAATTAATTTAGAGTAAAACGAAAATATACAAGAAGCACGCGAAGAAGTAGCTTCCCACATACATAAGGAACAGAACGCGATGAAAGCCTGATTTGACAAAAAGCGCTGTGGTGCCCATGTGTATAAAGTAGGAGATTTGGTAATGGTTTTAAAGAATGTACGTAATGTCGGCAATAGTAATAAACTTATTCCTCCATACAGCGGACCTTATAAGGTATCTCTGCTATACTAGGTAATGATCGTTACGAAGTCTGCAGATAAACGGTTTTTCGAGCAGGAAATAAAAATATGTTTACTCGGCGGATAACATGAAGTCGTGGATAAGGTTGGGACCCATCGGAAGCTCTGATAATGATAATGATGATTTAAACGACGAATCAAGTGCTGAATGACGTTTTACAATTTATGTAACACATACTTTTACGTCAATATTTCTGTGAATTATTCTACATTGCATTTTTTATCTATAATTATATAACAATATGAAATCATTATTTTACACATCAATTAATGAATTACCAACATTATTTTTACTGTTTGAATTTGCTGATTATTTATAAGCCGGTTATAATGAAGATCTACTATAACTAGTTTTGAGGAAACCGATAGAGGTTACACCTGATGCAGTGTACGCAGTAACTAGCACATTTGATACAATCGCAGTTTAAACACCCTATGCGTGTATAATAAATCAGCTGCAAGGCCGATACACCCTGTGCGTGTATAATACTTACATCAGCTTCAAGGCCGATACATCCTGTGCGTGTACGCGGTAGTGTGGCTCAAGACTTCGATACACCCTGTGCATGTATAATACATCAGCTGCAAGGGCGATACAGCCTGTGCGTGTACGCGGTAGTGTGGCTCACGATACACCCTGTGCGCATATAATATCTCCGAGGCCGATACACCCCACGTGGCGCCGGGCGCGTGCTGTAGTGAATTCCCCGATTTTAGTGTGTGTTCGTGCGAGTGAAATGGTGAAGTGAAGAAGTATTAATAGTGCAGTGCAAAATGAATACTTTTTATGAAAAGCTAATTGAATTGGGGACATTCAATAATTACAAAAGGATGGCTGAAAATTATAAAATAAAAACAAATGTGGAAGATTATGCATTAATCTTAATCAGGCGAATTATTTAATTTATTAAATTATTAGTTTGATCTATTATTACCAAATTGTTACTGTTAATTAAAAAAAAACTGTAGCTATTAACAAATTTGATCGCCTGAGGACAGGCTGAAAACTCAGGATGGCCGACTGTTAGAAATATGTTAATTATTATTGTTAATTTTTATATTTTATACAGGTTTATTGTAAAACATATTATTAAATTAAATTTACAATTAATGTTCTAAGTTTAATGTTAATCACGTCATGTTTATCTGTCAAACTGTCAAATGAAATATCAAGTTTAGTTAATAGTTTTGTTATACCATTGTCTTTTTATAAAATCTATTGTAAAATCAATTCCTTATTTTAAAATTGTTGTTTTATTATAAGAATTGGAAGATAGTTTTAAAATAGGTTTATTGAGATTTATGCTATTAAGCTTTTATTTCTGTAAGGTATAAATTCGATGTCGGCCATATTGGCAGGCTCATTACTGTTACAAGCACCGAAGTGACAAGTCTCGTTAATAAATTATCATTAAAGTGTTGAATACTCTGATTTGGGTTTTACTTTTTTAGTATGGATGTACGGATGTATAATTGTAATATTATATATTAAGTTCGTCTCTTCACATAAAAACTTCTGACCGGACCTTTTATGTACCTGATCAATATGTCACGCTACTTAAAACTGCAATAAAAGGCTCGCCTTATACTCGTATAGTTAATGAACTTGCTCATGATAGTTTCGTTTATTTAAAACTTTTGGCTTGCGGTAACGGCGGTTTCAAGGATCTTTTTAATATGTGCGTCGCCAAGTCGGGGACATTTTTTAATTTTGTTTTTATTTCATACTATTTAATTAATTTAAACTGCCGCGCTATCAGATTACAACCTTCTTTTATCTGGTCTCTGCGAAGTCAATTCCATTTGAAATTCTGATATACCTAATATGTTACCTAATTGACCATATGTGGAAGGTTCCTTAGACTTTAGATACGACAAACGACGACTATAGATATACCATATTTTTACGAGCATTTATAATGTTTGCATACATTTTTTAATGTAATAAGCGAGGTTCTGCAGTCTTCACCTGATGCTGCAGCATGATACACCACCTATATACATCCTATTCATTGTAGCCTTTTCAATGAGCCCAAACACGATGCGTCTGCAGTACGATAGTGAAGAGTTAGGATTTCTGCAGATTTCAAGTAATGCTGCATCATCAGGTGCAAATGATCACTATTTATCTATGTCCTATTCATTGAGATCATTATTATGTTTTGAATGTTTAAAGTCTTAAGTTTTGAAACTTTGATACATTTTTGCTAACTATACTCGGCGCGGCGAACTTTGATCCCTATGACACTGACAGATAATCTCACGACATAACATTGTAGTGGCGTCACCATTCAATAAGAATTATATTGGAGGCGTCTAAAAATGCCATTTATAAATTTTACGTAGCTTTATGCCATTAATAATAAAATTTACAAGAAATTATCTCAATCTGAATTTACGTTTACGTCCTGAAAAACTTACATGTCACACGAAATGTCATACGACGTAAGTTTTGCAGGACGTAAACGTAAATTCAGATTGAGATAATTTCTTGTAAATGTTAAGAATTGTTAAAAATTCCAACGGAATATCATTGTAATGGCATAAAGCTACGTAAAATTTATAAGTGGAATTTTTAGACGCCTCCAATATGATCCTAATTTAATGGTGACGCAACTACAATGTTATGTCGTGAGATTAATAATTGTTAGTGCCATAGGGATCAAGGTTAGCCGCACCGAGTATAACTGACATTAAATGTCATTAATTTACTTTTTCGTTACTTTTTCATTGTTTTAAAAGAACTTAAACATTATAATGATTATATTGAAACAATTTCGAAGATTTTTATTTGTTAAATTACGGTAAACTTTGATTTGATTTGAGTCTAAGGCAGTATTTTAATTATTTTATTATATTGTATGGCGATTTTTACCGTTTTCCTTAAAAAACATGATTAATACAATGAATATACTCACTTATGGTGGTTTTATTCCATATTTAGTAGGTACATTTGAAGCATATTTTTTATATTCAAAAGCAACTTGCTTAAACCTCCTCTGGTATTAAGTTTATTATGTTACTACCTACAACATTTAATGGTACTTAAAAATACGCTTCCAATGATGTATAATATGTATATATTAGATATAGAACAAGAAAGTATTAGACAAAAATCTTGTTCTATGTCTAATATATACATATTATACATCATTGGAAGCGTATTTTTAAGTACCATTAAATGTTGTAGGTAGTAACATAATAAACTTAATACCAGAGGAGGTTTAAGCAAGTTGCTTTTGAATATTGTCAAACTACCGATTACCCAAAAAAATTAAATTATTCTCAGCATGTCGTTGAAGATAAATAACTATGAACGAATAGAATTTATACGCATTTTGTTCCTTCTGTGTCGTCAAATGTTCTATGGCAGAGATTCCAAACTTGAATAAACGCGCTTATTTATTAATACGCTTAATTGGCAGTGAAAAACACTAGTCATCTTTTTTTTGTTGCTATTGAATTAAGCATGCCGTTGTAGGGAATCAAGAATTCTTGCTGTGTGAGTGAAATGTAAAAAATAACTATAATGAAAAATGTCAATGTGTGTCGCGGCACAAAAATTTTGACAGTTTTTTAAGGATCCATAGTTATCCATGAATAAATCTTATTTTCTAAATAAATTCGCTTTAAAATTGGGTTAATATTTTAACTATTTCTATACACAATCGTCATAATTTTAAAGTCAGTACCAGCCAACTGAAACGTGAGTTTTATAAATATTTTTTTTATCCTCTGCTCCGCCTGCGTAAATACAGTATCCCTCGGGAACACTGTACTTTTTCCGCACAAAAGGTGACCAATGTATCCAGAGCCTAAACTACTACCATAACAAATTTCATCAAAATCTGTTAAGTATAGTTTTTGCGTCCATCCATCCACACAAACTTTCATATTTAAAATAGATATTAAGAATCGAACTCACTTGCGTAATCTGTAAATAGTTTTCCGTATTCTACAGCGATGTTCGAAAATATTGATACCATTTTGAGCGTCCTACCACAGTCACTTCTTAAACCAAATTGCTTGCTGGATTTTAAAATTGATATTCTGGTTACTTAATTACCATATAATGTTAAGTAGGGGTCGTGTGAATTTTGATACGGGAATGCATTATAACGCTTTGGATTTTTCATTGGTTACTAAACAAAATATATACAGGGTGTCCAAAGACTTGTACGACAAACGTAATGGGGTGATGGAGCTTGGGTTTTTATTTTACTACCTGTCACCTACATAAATATATACTACCTATATATATACCTGTCAGAATATCCAAATTTGGCCTACAACACAAGGTAGTTAAACTTATTTTAAGTTTAATAGTTTAATAGTTAACAAATTTTTCAAAATAACACTTGCAAATGAATAAAATACACTAAGTTATTTCTGATAGATAGCATTACCCAATGTACATGATATTTTTCACCATTGGAATAAGAAAGTTAGTAAATAAATTGAATTTGGATTTTGAACTGCAGAAAATTATCTAGCTGAATTTTGAACTTCTTTGGTGAAAAAAAAGTTTTGAACTGTGATGGCAAACTATTTTAAAAAGTTACTCATTTAATGTAGATTTTAAAAAGGTATAATATTAATCCATTTTATGTACGAATAATAAGATATTGCTATTTCTCTTGTATAAGGGGCTGATTTCAATGAAATCGTGAGATGGAATTTATTGCAAAATGAACTTATTTTTGATAATTTGTGTGAGTATTATTCGTTTACAGTTTACAACATTCATCAATTAGGAGGAAATAAAAAAGAACGGTATTTGAAAAACAACTTTTAATGAAAAAGGAGGGAGGAGAAAAGGGAGGAAAGAGTATGAACGCCTTTTATAATTAACAGGCGTTCATACTCTTTCCTTCCCCGCCCGAACATGCTCGGCATCTACGGAGAAACGATATTTTTAAGTTTCTTAAACTGATGGTCGAGCTGATTTCTTGTGCAGCAACATTCACTCGGTGTCGTAGTTCTTGCTGGTTTTGGATTGGTCAGGTACACCTTGTCTTTTAGGCAACCCCAGTAAAAACAATCATTCGGTCACCTAGGTTACCGGGCCTTAACCCTCTCGGGGTTAAGGTCCGGTGACCGAGGTAGCCACAGAATAGGGCCTAGACGACTGATCCATCTCTCGTGGTACACGGAGATCAAATGTACTCTTACATTTCGGCCATAATGCGCGGGATATCCGTCGTTTAGCAGCCACATTGTTCTTCGAAGTTCCAAAGAAATGTCTTCGAGGAGTAGTGGCAGGTGATTTTTCAGGAACGCCAGATATTGTTTAGCGTTCAGTGTCGGTGGTAAATCGAAGGAAGGAAAGAATCGAAAATTCCGGACCACAGGTTTATTTTAAATTTATATTGGGACCGCTCTTCTCTCGCCTCTTGGGGATTTTCTAGTTGCCAGCTATGTATGTTATGTAAGTTCAATTAACCATCTTTCTTGCAGGCGGATTCATCGTTCCATTAAATTTTATCGAAGAAGTTAGGATCTTAAGAGCATACGGCGACAGAACTGCACCCTTTGTGCGTAATCCCTTGGTAAAAGACTTTGCACACGTTGACTGTGGTAGGGATGATAGCCGTATCGTTTGAGCACTAAATGCGCTAATGATTTGGGAATACCTGTACGGCGTTGGATCATGCGCACGGAAGTCGTTCGATCCACTTCCCTTTCTGCCAAAACTACATCGTCATCAATGGTTCGATGTCCTCCTTCACCACTGTGTTGTCCTGGCCGCTATCCATTCAAGAAGGCGTCGTGAACTCTTGGAAAAATATCATCATGCGGTGTCTTCGATTTGGATACTTTTGCGCATAAAGTCTCGCCGCTTCTCTGCCATTGTTATTTTTGCGCACTTCTCCATAAACAAGATGCATCTCGGCATACTATCGTTGTGTGTTGTATGGGGTATATTTATCATAAGTTAGGTATTTTAAAAACCTTTCGAGGTTACAAAGACGATTTTTTGATTTTCGTATCCGTTTGCGAGTAGTGTGGATTCGTGCGTTCTGGCTCACTATTCTGGATATATGTAAAAATATGCAAACTTACATCTGGGACATCCATCACAACTCTTTGTTTATTGTGATATAGTGGAACCGCAGATTGTTGGAGATGTTATGACCTCTTTACTTAGAATTATACCACTAGATCCTTCAATATATATATATATATATATATATATATATATATATATATATATATATATATATAGAGCAAATAAGATGCATGTATTTTCTCCCCCTCACTACTTACCAATCATGCGCAGAGAATTCAATACACTTGAAATAGATATAAGATCAAGCACTGGTCAAAAGATACCATTCCAGTTTGGAACAGTGTGTATTAAACTTCACTTTAGAAACTTATAATGTATCATCATAATAATATAATTTGTCCATACGAAAATTATTATACACATCAAGCTGGTTCTAGAATAGGAGTAATATACAAAGGAGTTCCTTATCAACGTGGTCATGGTATTGGTAGCTTTTTGGGAGGTTTGTTTCGATCCGTCTTACCTTTGCTTTCAAGTGGTGCTAAAGCAATAGGAAAGGAAGCTTTGAATGCGGGTGTTGGATTTCTATCTAATATGACGAAAGCACGATCCATGGATGAATCAATAAAATCACAACTTAAGGAAATTAGTTCAAATTTGAAAAGAAGGGCAGATCAAAAAATTGATAAATAAAACATGTCTGGTATAGGCTATATAACTAAAAGAAAATGTCTTGGAACAGTCAGTCCTTCATCGAGCGGTAAAGGAAGAGGTGTTAAGAAACGAAAGCCAACTCGTCAATATCAAGGAGATATATTTTCATACATTAAAAAACAATGTCTTTCTTGCATAGTCACTCTTGTGAATGTATAAAATCTGAATTGGATTTGTTTGCTTTACCATCAACACAAACAAGTATCAAAAGTGGTATGTGGGTGCACTACAAACCAATATCATCTTTAGCTGACGATGGACATAGAATTTCAAGTTCCTGGAACTGGCGATGATTATATAGACTTATCTCATACACTCGTTCAATTAAAAGCAAAAGTATTAAACGAAGATTCTTCAAAATTAGCAGCTTCAACTGTTGTAGCACCTGTAAACAATTGGCTTAATTCAATTTTTTGTCAACTCGATGTTTATTTAAATCAAAAATTAGTTTCACCTCCGAACAATACATATGCTTATCGAGCTTACATTGAAACTCTTTTGAATTACTCACCCGACGCCAAACAATCTCATTTGTAGCCTTGTAGCCTTTGATATGAAGATACAGCTGGTAAAATGGATTCAACCGAAGAAAAAAATGCAGGTTTTACTACAAGACAAAAAGAAGTAAAAGTTTTAACGATACCGTCAGGGGTTCAGGGCAAGACATTAGACAATATATTTTTGGGTCAAGTACCTAAGAGATGTATAGTGGGATTTGTAAATAATGCAGCATTTAATGGTTGTTTGTCTAAAAATCCGTTTAATTTTGAGAACTATAAAATGAATTCCTTTTGTTTATATATTGACGGTCAGCAAATTCCTTCAAAAGCTTTACAACCATCTTTTGATAATAATATTTTTACTGCAACCTATCATACGTTATTCTTAGGAACAGGAATACATTTTCTTAACGAAGGAAATGGGATATCTCACGATAAGTATTCGAAAGGTTATTGTTTGCTAGCATTTGATCTCACACTTGGTTTATTCTCTGGGACTGTGATCTCTGGTATGACGAAAGAATCGAAATGTTGAACAGCGTCCATTGTGTTTTTAGGGTTGTGTACTATAAAGATCTCGTGGGTTGCGCGAAGAAGTTCCGGGCTTTCAAACGTTTTTGTCATAAGTACTATTGGAAACAATGAAACGCTTTTTTGTCATTATAAATGCATTGTAATTAATTGTCATATTATAAACTAAAACATTTAATTACATTCTGTTTTGTAGTCATAAAAAAAAAACATGTTATTCCCGTGGTGCTTCCCCTTTAATTCTGACTTTTTGTCATCACAATTTTTGCCGTCTCCCTTTGCTTTGCTTGGGGAGGGAAACTGGAATACTTCCTACTCCTCCTACAATCTTCTGATTAATTTCGTTGCGGGTTCCAAGACAGATTTAGCATGTCCCCCGGGCACCCCTGATATCATATCAAAGGGTTTTTGCGGTTGGTTACCACTGTCGATCCTGGATACATAGGAGTTGCAGTGGTGGGTAAGTGTGGTGGGCCAATTGCCCGTTAAAAAAAAACACCTGATTTATCAGCCAATTCTTCTGGTCATTGGAATCTAATTCGACATGGTAGTGTTAGATTAGAAGTTCGCTTTGAATCTGCTCTGACTCAAACGATAAATTGCGTTGTTTATGCAGAATTTGATAATGTTATTGAAATAAATAAAAATCGTAATGTAACCGTTGAATATAGTAGTTAAGAAACAAACATTGTATTATCTTTCTAAGTATTATTAAGTTCTCAATCTGTAATATGTTTTCAATGTGTAATTAAATGATTATTTAATTACACATTAAAAACGTTTTTCGGGTAGGTGTAAATAAAGTTAATACATGTCTCTACATTTCTCTTAATTAAATTAATTAGTTCTAATAAATTATTTGCATCAGTTATTATTAATTCTAGTGCAATACATACGGTTTTTTGGAGGTTTTATGTTGGTAGAACTTTATGTGACAATCTAACCATATAACTAATACACCACCTGTCAGCTGATTATCATCTTAAATATTTACACTATTGACAAGTTAAAGCACGCAAGATAAAATGTCACAACTAGACGACATCCAAAAGGCACAGCAAAGCTTAGAGGAATGTGTAATGAAGAAGATGGAGGAGCTTCAGGCACAGTTGCAATGTGGAGCCGCTAAGGACACAGTAGCTAAAGTTGCTGAGGAGTTCCGCACATTTCGTGAGCTCACTTTGTCCATGCTCAACTTGCTCCGAAAACAAATAGCAGAGTGTTCCAGGGCTGTAGATATCATGGAAACCAGATCTCGCAGAAAGTTTCTGATTATCTCTGGTGTTCCCGAGCAAAGTAGTGAAAACTGTGTGTCTTCAGTTCTGAATATAGTGCACCAGAAACTTGCTATGAAAGACATAACAGCAAATTCCATCAAGGCATGTCATCGACTGGGCAGCCTTTTGACTCCCAGCAGTCAACACAAAAGCCGGCCTATACTGGTTAAGTTTTCCTCTGCTGATATCAAAAGCGCTGTCTTTAGAGCTAAAACTAAGCTGAAGGGTACACCTTATTCTTTTAGAGAGTTTTTAACGAAGGCAAGACAGACAGTGTTTAGTAAGGCGAGGATGCACTTTGGTCTGAGGGCGTGTTGGACTCAGGATGGTACTGTTGTCGTTAAGAGTTCCGATAGTAAACGCCACAAAGTGACGACCTTAGAAGAGCTCCAGCCCCTTTTGATAAAGTACCAGAGGGCAACATCATCGGTAACTTCCTCTAATAACGGTTAATGTTATTTTGTTAAAATTTAATACCGAGTTTAGTACTTCGTATATTATGTTTTAGTTTGTGGTGCTTTTCTATTTTCTATTCGCTATCTTCTGTTTTCTACTTTGTTTTCCGTTATTGTATATTGAGATTTCCGATTGTTATAGTGTATACTCTAAATTGTTTATATCTAAAAATTATAATTTTTAATGGAACCCGGTTTTTGCAAACTCACGTCACTTTGACATTATGTCACCTGTCACTATCATTTGTTTTGACTTCTGACATTTGTCTTCAAGGTTGCGTTCAGAAACTTATTGAACTTTTTAAATAATGATAGTGTAATAATTTATGAATGAGTATCTCATGGCACAGTGTATTAAGTTTAGTGTTGAGTATAAAAGTATATACATAGCATAGTAAATTTATCATTTTAAAATTGTGAAAAGCGTGTCTTTGACTATATTTGTTTTTTTTTGTTATAAAAGTGTAAAATAATTTATTCTGTATTGTTTTTAAAGTCAGCTGGCGGGTGGTGCAGAGATTACTACCACCAAATAGTTTTTTTTTTTTTTTGCGAAACGGCATACTTAATATCGTATTAATACTAATTTTATTTATTTTGGCAAATATTAAATATATATTATATATTATTATAATGTCTATTTCTGATAGTGATTCATTTTACTCAGCTAATAATACTTCTATCAATTCAGCTGCCAAAGACAGTTTTGGTTCTATTAATGATAGCACTCTGGGAGAACTCTTGCGTAAAAATTTTACTACACTGAACAGCCAACTACTAAATGTGTGTCATATAAATGCCCAAAGTGTGCCTAGCCACTTCAATGACATCTTAGACACTTTTTCGGGAATCAATGTTCACGCACTCCTAATTTCAGAGACCTGGTTAAAACCTAACATTCTTTCTACAGCTTACAGTCTGCCCGGCTTTATTTTAATACGAAATGATCGTGTTGACAGACGTGGTGGCGGTGTAGCTATTTACATACGGAGTGACATGCTCTTTAATATAATTGCTCGTTCACCTCCACAATATTCTGCTGCCGCTGAATTTCTTTTTCTTGAGGTCTGCATTGGGGGGACGAAATTAGTTCTTGGTGTAGTTTATTGTCCTCCTTCCATTGATTATTTTAGTTAAATTGAATCAGTGTTGGAGTCTTTGGGAGCTGAATATAGACACCATATCATAATGGGTGACTTTAATACAAATCTTTTAGACATCTCATCCTCTCGCTCGCGCAAACTACTTCACATTTTAGAATCAACCAGTCTGCATCATTTGCCTCTTCAAGCCACACACCATAATTTAATCGGTGAGGATACTTGGTTAGATTTAATATTAACATCTGATCCCTTATTAGTCCACTCCCACGGTCAATATCCTGCCCCCGGCTTCTCGTTTCATGATCTCCTTTTCCTGAGGTACGTCATAAAACCTCCTAAAATAAAACCTAAAATATTGTTTAACCGTTGTTTTTCACGCATGGATACTAAACAGCTTATGGTGGACGCTGCGAAAATTAATTGGGATCCACTTTTAGCAGCTCCCACCGTTGATGATAAAGTTCAGTTTTTTAATAATTCAATTCTTGCTCTTTATGATGTACATGCGCCGATCAAAAGAATTAAAATAAAGCACCTTCCGGCACCATGGATGTCGGCTGAGATAAGAGAGGCGATAAGACTTAGGGACCGTGCTTTTCGCAAATACAGGGCTAATCGATGCGATACTAATTGGGACAATTTTAAGAAAGCAAGAAATAGGTGCAATCAGATGATACGGAATGCTAAACGCCGACACATTTTTCATAATATAGTTAATAACTCTTCTTCATCTGCTACCTTATGGAAATTCCTTAAAACCATTGGTATAAGTAAATCGCGTCATGTGGAGTTTCCGTGTACGATTAGCTTGGATGACATTAATATCCATTTCTCTGCTTCCATAACCATAGACGTGCATACTAAATCTCAAACAATTAGCTATTTAAACGGATTACCACAAGAGATTATAGAATATTTTCAGTTTACACCAGTTACTGCAGGCGAGATCAATACAATCATTAGCTCTCTTAGTTCGAAAGCCGTGGGCTCTGATGAAATCAGCCGCCAAATGATCATTCCCATCCTTGAACATCTCTTGCCAGCCATTACCCACATTATAAATTTCTCCTTTGAGTCCCTACTTTTCCCGATTTATGGCGTAAGGCCTACGTCCGTCCTTTACCAAAGGTACAAATTCCTGTGCAACCCTCACACTTTCGACCGATTTCCATTCTCCCGTTCCTCTCCAAAGTGATCGAGGCGTGTGTTCACAGGCAGTTGTCTCGGTTTGTGTTCAAACACAACTTTCTCTCTCCACTACAATCTGGATTCAGACCTGGACACAGTACCACTTCGGCTCTATTAAAAATTACTAGTGATATAAAGGCAGGCATGGAGGATTCGAAAGTCACTATTTTAGTGCTAATTGACTTTTCAAACGCCTTTTACAATGTCAACCACGATATTCTCCTGGCCATCCTTTCCCATCTTATGATCTCGCCTGAAGCGTTGAACTGGTTCTCTTCTTATCTTCGGGGCCGTCAGCAGCGTGTACGCGTTGACCAGTATTTTTCTGATTGGCGGGTTCTCGAAGCTGGGGTTCCTCAAGGCGGCTTACTCTCTCCTCTTTTATTTTCCATATTTATAAATTTAATATCCTATGTTCTTCGTACTTCGTATCATCTGTATGCTGATGACTTGCAGGTGTACTGTCAAGAAGGGGTTGAACATATGTCCACTGCCATCGATGATATAAATCGAGATCTAAACGCTATTCACACTTGGTCCACTGAGTTTGGACTGTCAGTGAATGCCAATAAGTGTCAGGCGATTTTATTAGGAAGTCCAAGACTATTGAGTAGAGTTGACACAGGAAGTCTCCCGCCTATTATCTATAACGGCAACATTATTCCTCTCAGCTCGTGTGTTAAGGATCTCGGTTTATATATTGATGCTAATGTTGACTGGCGTACCCAAATCGCTAATGTTGGTAATAGTGTTACCAGTTGCTTGCGATCTCTCTACCGTCTGAAAAATTTCTTGCCTTCCAATATAAAAACTATGCTTGTTCAAGCCCTTATATTCCCAATACTGGATTATTGTGATATTTGCTACTTCGACCTTAATGCAGACCTACTCAACAAACTCGACCGGCTCCTTAATAATTGTATAAGATTTGTTTTTGGCCTCCGTAAGTACGACCACATCTCCTCCTTCCGCTCTAAGCTTCATTGGCTGCCAATACGACAACGTCGTTCTCTACGGGCTCTGTGTACACTCTATTCCCTTCTTCACTCCCCCTCTGCTCCTCACTACCTAACTCCTCATTTTAAATATCTGTGCAGTAGCCATGATAGAAATCTTCGTTCTACAAATAATTTGCTCCTTCTTTGTCCTTCTCATAGCTCCTCCCTTGTCCATTCATCCTTCCATATTCAGTCTATCCTCCTTTGGAATTCACTACCCCAAGACGTTAGGATGTCTGAGACAAAAAATTTATTCAAACGCAGAGTTCGTGAACTATACTTAAAATCATTGGCAGACTAGAAATAGACTGGAATAAATAAGTAAATTATTTAGATATCTTATTATGTTATATATTATTAGGTTTACATATTTAAAATATTTAGTAGGTTAATTTTAAATAAAGAGTTATATTAGTATTTATATGGTAGTATTTATTATTATTATATATTGTATATATACACAAAATGTCTAAGTCTATGTTTCCTTTTAATACTATGCATCTACCTCACACTGTCTCTGCATCACCCATAGGTTGGCTGGTAGAAAATGCCACAAGGCATTAAGCCCGCCTTTGTACCATATTGTGTGCATAAAGTATAATAAATAAATAAATAAAAAAAATATTTTAAAGTTGTGCTTTCATTTTAATTTAAAACCTCAGTCAATTGCATGTTAAATAAGAATGTCTTATCTTATTTATTTCACTTGCGTATGATAGAGTGAATGAATAAGTCTTTTTTAAAGAATTATGAATACTTTACAACTACAATCATACTTAAAAAAGATTCATCCAAGTTTAAACAATAGCGTGTATGCTGCGAACCGATTACCAATGTATGTGACGGTTCCCACTTACCTTATAAGCAATTTGGCCCCGGACTCAAAACCAGGATCTCACTGGCATCGGTGAATATTTTCATACATATGGTCGCTTTCCTATGGGAACGCACAAAATGTTTTTGAATAGAAATGCAAGGAAATGGCGTTATAATACTATTAGGCTGCAAAATGATTGGACTTCCGTTTGTGGAAAGTACTGTTTAATGTACTTGTTATATAAGTTTCATAACAAGTCATTGACAGAGTTTCAGACTGAATTTGGCAGTGATACACTTAAAAATGATATGTTTTTGAATACAATGTTTAAATCTTATTTTATAAAATACTAAATAAATAAATTGTTTGAAAGTAAACCAAAGTTTTATTTTAAACATCAGCTTTAACTGTTAAAAAGGAGACAATGGAATGTTGTGACGATTGCGACGCAGCAAAATGTCATTAGCATCTTAATGAATGCATTGTCAATACTCATTAGAAACCGAGGAGATCATTAGCATTACTCTGATTAGGGTATTGGAGCTTTTCTGGCGCAAAAGCTAAAACGTAAACTAGTGCAAATACGCAAAAACGGATCGCATATATCAATCGGGCATGGTCAAAAACCCCAATTTTGACAGCAAACTTTTTTTTTTTTAGCCGGCGTCACCGCTCGAACCGTTGATAGATGATAGAGCACGTGGGAGAGGGCGAGGGGATAGGGCGGGGGATCCAAAATAGTGAGCCAGAACGCACGAATCCACACTACTTTTGCGAGATTGATGATAGTCCTTCTGATGAACTTTAAAGGAAAACCATAACGGCTTATATAACTTTGTAAATTTAGGAGTTACAGAGAACTTGAAAAATGCACTTACTTGGAAAACTTCGTACAAAAGTAATGAAATAATTAGAAAATATTGGTATTAAATAGTAGTAGGTACGGAACCGTGTACGACTCGCACTTGGCTTGATAAATTTTATTCGTCTTGTCACGATGTATTTGACCCCAGAACACTTTTGAGGGTTCCGTAATACATAAGAAACCCATATAGTTTCGCTCTGTTCGTCCGTTTGTCTGTCTGTCTGTCCGCCCTTCTAGCTTCTGTAATATAATAACATGTAATTAGTTTGTAAGTTGTCTCCCCCTAGTATTTCTAAACTATTAGAGATAGAAACTTATAAATATGCAAATAGATAACGCTAGAAAAACGAAATCGGATCGGAACTTTTGAAGTAATTTGAAAAGTTTTTTTTCAAATTATTTTTTTGCGTTTCATTTCGCGTTGATAGTTACAAAACCCTCCTTAGACATGTCCTGACATGTTCTAGGTTAGGTTATTATGCAGTAACATAGCTTGCACTCGATGACAGTGCCGAATTCATCTGAGCGACCGCAGAGGACTCATCTGTAATGCTCAAAGGGCATTGCAATGACGTTAATAATAATAATATTATTATGTTTATTGCAAGAATATTGTGTTACAGAGATCTTAATAATTTAAAAACATATATATTCTTTCGAATCTCGTTAGCGTTCCATTTCTGAGTAACTTATGAATTGGACCAAATAAATATGGATTCTTAGGCTAGGAAATCATTCTTGTACCCCGAAAAATACAAATGTTTAATGATCGTGATGATTCATTTTTGTTGTATTTTTTTGTAAAAGACAATGACCTAATTTCATCAATTTCAATCCTTGATTAGGTACAATTAACTGTTCTTACTAGCATAACGTAAGGGCAGATAGGGCGAAACTAAGTAGGTATAAAGGGTTCTTAGTAGTGCTATTGGATTCAGATGAGGGTCTTCAAAAGGTAAGGAGTATGGGTACTTTAAACCTATAACTACCTACTTATTATACAGACTAGAGGGAATGGAGAAGAAGGAAATGGAGTTATACCTATTGCGACATGTATATTATACAGGCTAGGGCACACGGGTGTGTTTAAGAAAAATGGACTGAAGAATTCTTTTTTATCTTGCATAATGGTAAGCCTATTTGTTTGCTATGTAATGAATCTATTTCAGTAATGGAAGAATTCAATATAAAGAGGTATTACTCAACTAAGCATGCTACGCTGCACTCACTGACAGGACAATTAAGAACAGAAAAAATCCAGAAGCTAACCGCAAATTTGGAAAAACAGCAACAAATGTTTCATAAACAAAGAACACAACTTGATAATGCTATGTAGTGTAGTAATAGTGAAAGCTAGTTTTATAGTTAGCTCAAAATTGGCAAAGGCATTAAAACCATTTGCTGAAGGAGAATTTATCAAGGAGTGTATGTTAAAGTTTGCGGTATTTTGTGTCCTGAAAAGAAAAATTAATTAAAAAAAAATTAGTTTGTCAAGACGAACTGTTGTTCGACGTATAGAAATGATGGCTAATGATATAAAGACAACATTGACTGACCGTATGGCTGGTTTTAAATCATTTTCCATAGCATTAGACGAGAGCACCGATTTGTCTGACACAGCTGGCTATATTTATTCGAGGTGTTGATAAGGAGTTCACTGTTACTGAGGAATTGCTTGATTTACAGCCGCTAAAAGGAACCATTACAGGAAACGATATTTTTATTGAAGTTCAAAAGGTATTCACAAGTTTTGGATTGCCATGGTCAAAATTAATTGGAGTATGCACTGATGGTGCACCTTCTATGGTCGGCTTACGTAAAGGTTTCATCGGAATTTTTAATGAAAAAGCAACAGAATTAAATGTGCAAAAAGATGATTTGATAGTCCTTCATAGCATTATCCACCAACAGAACTTGTGTTCTAAGTCCATTCGACTCCAGAATGTTATGAATGTGGTAGTAAAAACCATCACTTTATTCGATCCCGAAGACTTAACCATCGTCAGTTCAAGGCATTTTTGGATGAAATATCAGATGAATATAACGACGTAACATATTATTGTGAAGTCAGATGGCTGAGCAAAAGAAAAATGTTGAAACGGTTTTACGAGCTTAGAAATGAGATAGCAGACTTTATGGTAGTGCCATCTAGGAGCGTCGAACGCCACTATGAATTGCATCTCATAATACCGATAAATAAGTAGTATTTTCCCCTCCCTCCCCTCTTCTTGTTGATTTTTATCACAAGAAGCATCTCCATGCTGGTACAGAGTTGCTTATGTCCTTACTCCGGCATAAATATTGGATCTTTGCTGCGCGGCGAATAATTCGCTACAGGATACATAATGTACACTTGTTTTAAATTTCGCCCACTGCCAACGCAGTGAGGTTTAGCTAAGGCTGGATCTCCTTTAGTTTAGGCATCTAGATAATAAGATTATTTGTTATTACTTCGCTTTAGTTAATTAATAATACCGCTGTCTTAGTCTATGGATAGGTTATGCGATAATGGATACACCTAACACAGCTAAATTATTATTACTTTATATATTTTTTAAAGGCAACCCTTTAAGGCCGGGGGGAAATGGTAGCGCCATCTAGGAGCGCCAAATGCCACTATCAATGGCATCTCATAATACCGATAAATAAGCAGAATTTTCCCCTCCCTCCCCTCTCCGACGCAAACCAAAGAGATACGAAGATACGCGAAGGAGGAAATTGCAAGTCGTCGCGGACTCGAGCATGTACAATGGCTATTTAGACTTTTCCGCTACTAATTCCTGCCCACGAAAGTGAGATATTCCTATAGGAACGAACGCGATAAGAATACTGGAAAGACAAAAAAGTATTGTGTACAGAAGGAAGACGATGATTCCAGCTGCAGACGCCCCGCACCAAGAAGCTGGTTCGGTAAGCCTTGCCTCTAGGTCCCTCAAGAAAGAGATCACTCGGGCAAAGAAACAGCACGTCAATAGAATTGGTAAGAGACTTGAGCGCCTCCCCTCGGGAACCCGTGCATTCTGGTCTCTGGCCAAAGCTATTGAAGGAAATTTCTGCAAGCCAACCCTACCATCCCTACGCGTAGGAAATGGATCGTTGGCCCAGGACGCAAAGGACAAAGCCGATCTTCTGGGCAAGCTCTTTGCGTCAAACTCGACCCTGGATGACGGGGGGCAGAAACCGCCGACCATACCGCGATGCACGAGCATCATGTCGGATATTCGGTTTCATCAGCGCTCAGTGCGAAAAGCCCTCCGTTCCCTTGATATCCAAAAGTCGAGTGGGCCTGACGGAATCCCTCCTACTGTGTTGAAAAAGTGTGCTCCAGAGTTGGCTCCGGTCTTGACGCGTCTTTTTCGGTTCTACTACTCTTCTGGCGTCGTCCCGGCTTCTTGGAGACAGCCTTGGTGCACCCGATCCCCAAAAAAGGTGATCGCTCAAATCCTTCCAACTACAGACCAATCGCTATAACCTCTCTCTTCTCGAAGATAATGGAATCCATTATCAATAGCCAGCTTCTTCGATACTTGGACGGCCAGGGATTACTAAGCGACAAACAATACGGGTTCCGTAAGGGTCGCTCGGCTGGTGATCTCTTGGCGTACCTAACTCATCGTTGGGATCAGGCAATTGAGTCGAAGGGAGAGGCATTGGCTGTTAGTTTGGACATTGCGAAGGCCTTTGATCGGGTTTGGCATAAAGCGTTGCTATCAAAGCTTCCATCATACGGGCTGCCAGAGAAATTATGTAAGTGGGTCACTAGTTTCTTAGCAGATAGAAGCATAAGGGTCGTAGTTGACGGCGAATGCTCGGAAACTCAGTCTGTTGATGCTGGTGTCCCTCAGGGCTGTGTGCTATCGCCTACCCTATTCATACTGCATATCAATGACATGTTACAGACCAACGGCATTCATTGCTATGCGGATGATAGTACAGGTGATGCTGTATATACCGGCTCCCACAATATTTCTCGGCTAAATGTCATTGAGAGTCGAAACGAACTTGTGTCTAAAATAGAGAATTAATTGGAGAAAGTCTCTGAATGGGGTAGACGTAACTTAGTCCAATTCAACCCCGCCAAGACATAAGTCTGCGCGTTCACCACTAAAAAGTCACCAATGGTCGTATATCCTCGTTTCGAGGCACATCTTTAACCATCTCCCCTAGCATTGAGACACTTGGCGTCAGCATATCGAGCGAAGTCCAGTTTCGATATCATCTAGAGGGTAAGGCCAAGTTAGCCTCGAAGAAGCTTGGTATTCTTAACAGAGCGAGACAGTACTTCAGTCCGGACCAACGCCTACAACTCTACAAGGCGCAGGTTCGGCCTCATATGGAATATTGTTCTCATCTCTGGGCAGGGCACCAAAATACCAACTGCTCCCTCTGGATCGTATCCAACGAAGGGCCGCTCGAATTGTTGACTGCCATAGTGTTTCAAACAGCTTGGACCCCTTGGAATTACGCCGAGATGTAGCTTCACTCTGCATCCTCTATCGGTTGTATCACGGGGAGTGCTCTGAGGAATTGTTCGGAATCATACCACCTGCAACTTTTCGCCATCGTCCCACGCGAAAAACATACCATCCTCATCACCTTGATGAGTGGCAGTCTTCCACCGTGCGCTTTTCGCGTAACTTTCTGCCGCGCACTGTAAAACTCTGGAACGAACTGTCACCAGCAGTATTTCCGGACCTATACGACCTGCAAACCTTCAAAAAGAGAGCGTATTCCCTCTTAAAAGGCCGGCAACGCACCTGCAGCTCTTCTGATGTTGCGAGTGTCCATGGGCGACGGTAGTTGCTTACCATCAGGTAACCCGTTTGCTTGCTTGCCCCCTTATTTAATAAAAAAAAAAGCGTATCTCCCCTTTATACCTCTCCATTTTATCTAATTATTACTGCATAATAACCTGGCGACGCCGGATACCTCCTGAAATACAGTCCACAAAAATATCAAAGAGAAATTATTCGCTAAACGCCAGAAAGGTGGCTGTTATGTGGTCAGGTGTGATGATAAGAGCGTGGACTTGCTTGTATATTAGTTCATTACTTAAATATGACAATAGTAACTTAGATGCTTAGCGGCGGCTATGACGGCGTCGGCGGAAGAGAGCGAAGACAATGATAAGTAACAGTGGCCTGCGTGGCAACTTTATGAAAATAAAAGATAAACCACTATCTGAATTAAGTGACCCAAAATGGATATGTGACTTTGCATTTCTGGTCGATCTTTGAATGATTTAAATTTGAAACTTCAAAAACAATGACAGTTTGTACAGCCATTTGAAAGCGTTTCAGATCAAACTACGCTTGTGGGAGTCACAGATGCTGTCATTGCATTGCTTGCATTGCATGACATTTCAACACGCTCTCTGCGTATGAAAATATTGCTTATGCTCAATATGCTGAAGAACTCAAGTTACTGTCGGAACAATTTTCGAACAGATTTAGCGACTTCAAAAACATGGAAGACTGTTTCAGTTTATTTGCTACTCCTACAAAATGTAATGTACAAAATGCTTCAATACACTTACAAATGGAGTTGATCGAGATTCAAGAAAACTCACTCCTAAAATCCAAATTTTAAGACGTAGAGTTGTGCGATTTCTACAAAAAATACCTAGAAAAAGACAATTTTCCGCAAGAATTGATTTGTGCATTTGGCAGTACTTATAAACGCGAACAGTTCTTTTTATTGATGAAAGTTAATAAATCAACACATCGTACAAGACTGACGTCGACGACGTTTAAGAATTTTGTCAAGATTTATATTAATTTCATTTTGGTATGTTAAATGGTTTATTAAAGTAGTGTCATATCAGATAATATGGTTTTCTGATCTCTCTGAAAATAATCTGGTTTTAAAATTATGAAGATTGAGTAGAGAAATAAGTAAAATTTTAGCCAAATTTAAAAGGAGAATTATTTAGAAAATAAGTTTTATTTCATACTTTTTTGTGCTTTTTTACTTTGGAAGTCGACTTAATTAAATTAAGACGTTGATTTCTGGTACAATGGAAAAGTTTCTGTATTATTTTATCATAATATTAGAAAATCGTACAATTGTGTTGTTTTTATGAAATATTTTCATAAAATGTTACAACATCATATGCGACTACTGTAAGGCCCGCTCGTTTTTTTCAATGCCAATGACTTGCTATATCGTATTGAAATTATATTGAAACAAAATATTTAACCCTAGATAACTAACCTTCGTAACGGATTAAAAAAAAAAACGTATAAACTTTTGCGCGCGCGATCGCACTTCTTCCATACTGCGGCTAAACTCAAGGGGTGGACACCCCTTGCCCCCGCGATGGATGGTAGTGATTTGTGTGTACGAGGCAACATGCAAAATGCAAAAAAAATTTGTGCGGAATGAACGACGCACGAACTTGACGTCTGTCACAAATGTATAAGTTCGTTTTATTTTATCTGTTGTTTAGATTCTTTATTTTTAGTTTTTCACGTTTGTTTCACATTTTGGTTACATTTTATGTTAGAAAGAACTTTCAAAATTTTACTGTTGTTGATTTTCCATGAAAACTATGATCTCAATTTTATGGCTTCTAATCGATAAATATTACATTTTGTTTGTTAAGTCTTTATTTACAACGTTTCTTATAATAAAATGTACATATTTTTTATTATTATTAAAGTTAAGTCTTTATTTACAACGTTTCTTATAATTAACTTTAATAATAATAAAAAATATGTACATTTTATTAAAATACCACCCTTTAACCTCCATTATTAAATACCGTAGTCGAAGCGTCGAAGGTTAGTATTATGCGTCGAAAAATAAGTTCACTTATCTTCTATGGTTAATACATAGGCTCGTATAATAGATGATGTTCCAATAGAATTTGCATTGTATGTTAATTGACTAATTTGTTATTCGCCAGTCGGGCGTAGCTGTTTTAACTATGAACTGAAATAAAACATAAAAAATAACAACACGTACAATCTACCCCTACTACCTACGCCAACAAACTATACCTACACCTACCTACTTACCTAAGGTTACATTAGAAAAGTTAATATCATTATCGTTAAGTTTTCTTACACTTTTCAAATGTTTACGCACCTTTTTCTGTCATTTGTCAATAACACAACAAAAATGAGTTATCGAAATCGTTCCTGCAGTTATTCAGGGTCACTGATACATGCGAATATTACACTAAAACCTAAGGAGGTTCCTGTCAAGGGACAGTAATGCTTAGATTCCGTACGTTAGTAATCTAAGCGTACTAATGTGACATAAAACTATTAGTCTTTATTTTACGTGAATCTAATCAGTATTACGCTGGGACTATATGCACCGGAATCCGGAAGGCCGTAGAAAATCCTAGCATTGAAAATAGAACTGCGCTAATACAATAGAGTTGAAAATCTAAGTGTAAGGTGTCGAGCTGTCATATATGACATTAACGAAGCTAAAATAGTCTACAAAATCTTAATAATAATATCTACTTTTTACAGCGAGAAAAAATTTACCATAAGTACGCGCACAAAGAGTCGAGCTTATGTTGCCGGCCGTGCGACTAAAGTGCGCGCCATCGCTGGAATGCGCCAGGGTTGTATCTATGAGGATTATCGTAATTTATTTATCAATCAAATATGTTATAAAATTATTTATACATTTTTAATCTTTATTGAATTCTCGATTATTAAATCTTATAGTTGTAAATATCCTAAATCGCGTGAATAATTATAGGTAAGTATATAAGCATGATTTTCCATTTAGAAAAAAAAAGTCGACACAATATTACACATTTTTTTTTAATTATTGTGAGCTGAAGAGAATTAGTGTGATGCTGAGTCCTTTACTCCAGTGTTACACAGTGTCGGCTGTGTTGCACTGTAAAAAAATGTTTTACGTGTTAAATTTTACACAGATATTTTTTCACAGTGCAACACAGTCGACACTGTGCTAGTTACAAACTCAAAATGTATCCGACTGAAGGACTTTGTATCCATGGTCATCGTAGAGAGAGTATAGGTATAGAGGAGCTAATAGCGTATACAACGCGAAAGAAAAAATGTCATATACATACTTTGTAGCTATGTATATTACAAATAGTATTGCTACAAGGAAAAATTTCCCCCATTTTGGGGGTCAAATAATGTACTTAGTATTTACAGCAGTCCGTTCAGATATTTTGCAACCTTTTATGCCGATAATTTAAGGATCATGCAGAGAAACTCTGAGATACAGCTTGGTAAAAAAGAGTATGACGCGGTGACAGGTAGAACTAATAAATTTTTTGACTTCTTCTATCCGTATTAGATTGAAATGGCATTATAATAAATTTATTTATTATATTTGAATATATTTAAATTAAATATACCATTAAAATGTATTATGGCTAAAAGATGACACAGTCGAAAATGTTTTTAGTTTCTCCTGTCACCGCGTTATACTCTATTTTGCCAAATTGTAAATTATCTATGAACGGACTATATTAAGGGCCCGCGAGACGATCACACGGTTTGACTCAAACCTTACGTGTTTGATGCAACCGTTTGACGTCGGTTTGATCGGTTTATCAAACAGTTCACTTCACTGTCCAACAAAACAAAGTTAGGTAATTCCATTAAATGAGCTTTAAATCCGTACATGTTTGACAAACCGTTCAAACCAGCTTTGTAAACGATAAAATTGGTTCAACTCAAACCAAAATGTACGTGTTTGAGTCAAACCGTTTGATCGTCTCGGGGGCTCTTAAGGTTGTTCAAAATCTATTACGGATAATTTGAGCATATGATCTATTGTTTATGTAAAGACGTTTAGGCAAAACTATAATGGATCATAAAAAGGAACTGTACATACTTTATAAAATACATTGCGTTCTTTGAGGCGCTGACGTCACTAACCTCACAGAAACAGGTGATTTCAAGAGGGAGCTGAATGACCTTAACAGCGCCGTAAAGAGCGTAATGTTATTTCATTAAATTTTTTTTTCGAATCTTTCAATTATTTTTCAGCCTAAACGTCTTGACATAAGTAGTAGGTTATATGACCAAAATATTCGTACCTAATTGATTTAGAACAACCTTATATTTAGGATGTTTGACTTACCAGAAATTACCGGATCCGACTGCTGGAGCCACGCTTGCATTGTGTTTTGACGAGTTAGTGAGGATGCCGGAGCCCAAAGAGGCTTGAGGATTTTAAGGACCTGGAACGCACTTGTAACAATCTCTGGTGTTGCGGGTGTAAAATTATTGTATAGCATCAGACTGTGCGCTGCTCGTTTACGATCGTTACATAATAATTATAAGATATTTCTTATGTTAGTTGATATTGACATTCCAGCCTGAAACACTTAAAATAATAATTGCAACCAGATTATCCGTGACTGTGAAGACAATTAAAACTGGCAATCTTGACACCAGGGTTTATCTAACCCTTTATAAATTATGATCAAACAGATAAACCCTGGTGTCAAGATTGACAGTTTCAATTATCTTCCCAATCACGAATAACCTTGTTGCATATTATATGTGATTCGGCCTGGAATGTCTTTAAACTAACGTGAGAAAATTATGTGTTAAAAGGAAGGTAAAACACACCGATATATTTTTTCCATATTTACTATAGTAAATATACAATAATAATATCACATCTAAGTGAAAACAAAACCAATTTTTATTTAATAGTTTATTATCGCGCTGAGTTATAACAAAAATAGCTACCATTAAGCACAGCACATACAAAATAAGCCCAGCCTCATAAATAGTGAATTTGAGATCCTTAAATTAATATTCTCATATAATTAATATAAAATTGTGTTGGCTATGCACAATTTCCTTTGATATCCTTTGTTTAAAATTGTCCTAAACTGTATGATCCTAAAATGTGGTTGTGTCGATCTGACATATTCAGCATAAAAAAATCAGCATTCAGCATGTGTATGGAACATACGTGTTTTGTATACAAACTTGGAGTTTCTTAATTAATAATGTTATTACAAAATATACAATATAATATAACCGGATATAACATAAATGTATAATATGTAAACAAGGGTCTCAGCCAATCACAGCAAGCCAGACAAGCCAGCCAATGCCATGCCTTGCCGAGGCCCCCACCACTCGCCAACGCCAGCCAGCCGTGCCTCGCTGGTGGGGAGCAAGCCTTAAATACCCTGTACTCGCTCATTCTGCTGATTTTTGGTATCGAGTCAAATTGTTAAGCAGAAACTCTGCCCAATTATTTTGTGAAAGTGATTAAAGTATTAAGTAATAGTGGTCAAATTGTTCCTCCACGTTTTATTTCACCCTGGTTTACAAATATGTAATAATAGTGATAATAGTTTGCCCTGTGTCATCACTCATCAGAACTAAAGAGAGGCCTGCCTCGGAATTAAACATTTAATACCAAGAGTGGTGTGTGCGGTGTGTGCGTGTGTGTGTTAGCACCATATTGACCGTTTGTTACTACTGGCCTTTAAATAGAATTAGTTTATTATAGAATACTCTTACGTTATCAGTTTTTTCGGATAGTTTTCGAGTTGCGTGATGAATACGAACTTTTAAATATTTTATTATTACAGCCTTAATCAACAGCGAATAATGACAGTCGATAAACGATTTGCTAGAAAAATGAGGTTCGCGAGAGAATAATCTTAATCCCAAACAATAATTCAAACACTCTTGTGTAAGGGTAATTAAAATATTTTTCTTGTTAATGCCTCGATTTTTGCGAAATATTATTTCACAAAGTTCACAAATTTTAATCACATCAAACGTGGGATAGCAAAGTCCTCCTTTATCTTTTTTTAATTGAAGGCTTGGGTATTTTGTATTTGAAATGATAGCGGATACGCATTCTTCACACTTAAGCTTTTCTTTCAACTTGCTTACAATAAATCCAGCAATGTATGTAATTATGTGTTTCGAAAATTCAGTCAAAATACTTGGATCGCATAAATAATCGTGATCTTTCATTAAAAAAAATCCGTTTCTCTGGTATTGACATCTAAGTTATCTGTTAATCTACTTTTATCTGATGATCTATTTATTGCTTCCACAGGTTTCCACAGGTTCAAAGGAATACAATTTCCTGACGTTATATGTTTTATTTCGCCTGTACTAACATTCTTTTGAAAGCCGATTTAAATTGTCTTGCTGAGGGGTTATTGTTGAATCCACCTTTGGCCCTAATAGAACTGAAAAAATATTCTAAATGGTCCTGACTTAATTTGTAGGTTCTCAGAAATTGAAGATTATTATTATCAACTAAAGATTATACATAAAAATTGAAAATAATTATACTTTTAATGCAAATCAAAAATCCCAAAAATCCTGTTTTTCTATTACAACACATTACGTTCTTATTTCCTAATTTCAAATGTTTAAGGTATATAATCATTTCTTCTAAGGCTTTATTTCAAAAAAAATATCGTTCGAAAGGGGTTTTTTATAAGCGTATGCTAATAAATTTCTTGAATTCATTACATCAAAGAGATTATTAATTTTTCTAATAAAATCAACAGTTCCAGCAGAGTTCTTAAAAGTGCTAATTTTGAGTTCTGTACAACAAAATTCAATAGCATTTGCAACAGAATCACTCATGACTTGTGCAGCCAACTTGACTTTCATTATCTGTTAGCAAAAATTTATATGTGCTTTATTTAATTTATTTCCTAAGTGCAACACTTCATTATCTTGGAGCTCAACCAGAGATTTTATATGTTCCCAGGATACTATCTGACCTTGTGGATCAATAATTGGCCCCTTTTCTCCCAAAGTATTTCTTATTAATTTCAGCATATGAGATGGGTCTGGAAATATAGCTATCTTGTTATTGCCGACAGTGAAACAAGGATCAATATTTTCATCTCCCAAGTTGCAACCTAAAACTTTCACCATGGCAAAATTTGTAGGACAACCATCAAAAGTAAGGGAAATAATATCGATTCCACAATCTTCGCATAATAAATTTATACAAGTAGTAACCAAATTAGCTTTTTGTTCTGCACTTATTCCGTCAATCAAAAAATACCCCAAAGGAATTTTCCAAGACCCATTCACACATGTTAGCATAAAAGTCAGTGCATCTTTAGCTAGTTGATCGTTATCAACATTATTGCCAAAATTAACGCATTCTATACAATTTATACCATCAAAATCTAAGCCTTTTCTGATTGCCATTTCGTCAATACTAAGGGCACAATAAGTTTTGTGTGATTTATTTTCTTTTTTTAATTTCATGCAACATTTTGATTGCGCTTATGGATTCTTTGGAAAAACCGGGTTCTCCATCGATGCACTGGTACCATCGTGACAGCGTACGCGGGTGAGGCAAACAACTGTTAAAGGTTTCTCTTACAAAATTATAAGCTTTAGGACTAATATAATGCAGGCTTAAGGCAAATTTTCGTAACTCTGGCGTATATTTGCGTTGTGTTGATTCTTTACATAAAACCTTTTTTTAAAAATCCCTGTTCGTGACGTCTATTGATGACAACAAATCAGCAGTTTCTTGGTTAATCAAGGAACAAGTTTTCAATTCTTCAATAACATTAGTTAGCTCAGCGGTTTTTTTCTGTAAACGCCATGTCTTGGATCTTAATGCGGCAATTATTTTTTTTCTATTTTCGCCTATAATTGTTTTTTTCGCTAGTTTTTTATTAGCTTTTGCTTTCGCGGCGTTATTTCACTCATCAATGCTGATTGTGTCTCTTGAGCCTGGAATAAAAAAAGTCCTTGTTAAACTACACACAAAACCTCAAAAAGGTCACTTATTGAAGAAACATGTACAGTTATAATACACTAGTATTGTGTATACCTTGTGAAGTGAGACTCAAAAATAATTTACCATAAACGAAGTAATTTCCCTTTAATTGTTATTATTGTTAAACATCATACAAAAAAAATCTACTTACTGAAGTGCTTTCAATTTCTATCTTCATAGCAACTTCGACGGGTAAAGTTGTTGAGGAACCACCAAGCTGAAAAACAAAAAATATTTTTAAAAATTTATTACTTTAATGATATGTAATATTCTCGTAAAATATCTTAAATAGTATTATATTAGTAGTAGTAATAGATGGCGTGTCACGGTGTGTGGGCCTAAATGTTATTGTGACCCAACCTTTAGAATTTTGTATGTGCTGATCACCTACACCTGTAATTTTTAATGAACATTGTTTTGGTTGCAAATTAAGATTTCTAGTCATGCGCTGAGTTATGAGCGTTATCATCCTACCACAGTCCAATAAAGCCCGAGCTTTGTGATATTCTCCGCATTTATCAGATATATTTAAAACGACTGTGGGAAGTAACACTGGAGTTTTTAATGGGTTTTCTATGTGCTGAGTTGAATTTACTTGGGCTGATTCTACAGAATATTGGGCTGAACTAGATTTAGATATTTTATGAGCTGAATGTGATGCAGGTGTACTATGAGCTGAATGACATTTCAAATTATTGGGTTGATCTTCTAATTCTATGTGCTCCGTGATTGTAGGTAGTCATTGTTTTTTGTTTTGAGATTGATGAGTTGTAGACGGTGCATGATCAGACGATTGGTTGGGGTCTGATGATGATGATTGATGTGCACGCGTATGTTGTGTGTAGGCCGTGTAGGTATGTGGCTTGTCTTGAGCACGCCGGCGGGGCTGTGCACGTAAATGAGGAGGAAGCAAATGCGCTGACGACACCGGAGAATTTGGAGTTCCGTGACGATGAAGCGAGGTGTGGTGATTTGCACTTCCACACTCTTTGCATGAGTTTGTCGAACGACATTCATTTTCAAAATGCGGACCTAGACATTTACGACATCTGTCGTTGGCTTCTATGAAATCCCAACGACCTTGAGTGGGCTGATGATTATATTTTGGACACGCGATAAGTTTGTGTTCTGTATTCCTACAATAGGGGCAGTAGAATCGCTTGTGTTTATCTGTATTCCGGGCTGAGTACTCGCGCCGCTCTGTTCGGGGGGAGGGGGGCCAGTAGCGTTGAGGGTAATGAGGAACTGGGCTGACGTGATAGCTACTTAAAGTGTGAGCCGATGGCGAGCGCTGAGTATTACGAGAATACGCGGGACTAATTGGTCTAAAGCGTGGACTGCGCGGAGAGTTTGCGGGGGGTGTGTGTTGACGAGAGGGCCCAGTTTGTGGTGAGTAGGTAACACCGCGCGTTGCATTAGAATATTCGGTTTCGATACAGCGCGCGTGCTCCTCTAAAAAAGAAATCAAATCACCTAAGGTGGGCAGAGTGTCCGAGATGCCGTATCTTCTTTCGAACAGGGTGCGGAGCTCGCCTCGTAATTTTCTAAGTACAATAGACACAAATACGTAATTACTATCCATAGGTAAACGCAGATTATTTAATGCGCTTTGTGCGGAAATGAGCGGAGTTAAAAACGTCGCGCGTATGCTTGATCGAATATGAATATTAGGTAGGCCGAGTATTATATCAATAAACCCATCTATCAGAACACGGCGGTTTTCATACCTACGTGTGAGTATATCGAGCGCGACGCTGTAATTATCATTTGTGATTTTTAAATGCGCAATCATGCTGAGCGCCTCCCCCGATAGGCAAGACAAAAGATAGTGCAGCTTAACTGCATCTGTAAGTGACATCATGTCGTCTGTAAGACTCCTAAAAATCGTAATAAACGATGGCCAGTCCTCAACGCGTGAGCTGAATTTTGGCAGTTCAATTTTGGGCAGAACGGCAGAAGTGAGCTGACTTGACTCTGAAGTGGAACTTATATTTTCCGCTGCAGTTAAAATATCATAATATTCGGATAGCGCGTTCTCGTAACCGGCTGTATAAAACTTTTCAATTTCTTCTGTAACACTGCCGTCGTCTAAAATTTCGCAGTATAAATTTTCTAATTTTTGTTTCAAATTTTGTAGGTCTTTAAAACGCGCATTAAACTCCGTTTTGTTAGACTTTGAGTCACCTTTGTGTAATGCCAATGCGATCTCTCTGAGCCGACTAATAGATTTTATAGTTTTCCTAAATATGGCCGCTTGCGATTTTGTAGGCATGTTTAAAAATATATGCGTGTAACTAAGTTAAATATTTAAAAGTAATGAGCGGAAAATACGCGCGCAATAAATAAAACGCAGAAAATAGATTTTAATAATGTGCCGACAATGTATACAATTTTATCATAAAATGTGTACGAGTTAATTAACAAATGAGCTGACCGATCGCCTGATGCTAATATAGTATTAGTGTATGTTTGATGAGCGGAGATTAATGCGTTAGAAGTCGTCTGTAATATTATATTAATGTCCTGAAGTTTGAATATAAACAAATCTTAGCGGGCGCGTTAGAAACAAAATAACGTAATGAAAACAATGTAAGTAGGTATGAGCAGGTTCAATCTCAATAGTGTGCCGACTTATTCAAAACAGCTGTAACGTAACACCTAAACGTATAATATATTTGTATAAACACAGAACGTAGATAAGATATGAATTCAATGTGAAGGTCACTATTTATTCTATGAAGAATACCTAATTGAGAATGAATGTAACAGCTGTTGTTTACGCACGGGCGCCGTGTAGGTACCTATTACCTACAGAATGCACAAAAAATCAAGTACCGAAGCGAGCCGACGATGTTTGTATGGGCACTTGAGATGTTATGCGACTCATAACTATTAAAATAATGCTAAGTTAATTAATATTGTGTTTTAAAAATTGAGAATATGAAGATATAAACGTTATATATAGATAAAATACTTAGTAATGCAACGACGATTCACAATTCTGTTATGAGCCGAACGTAATTCACAATACGCACTAGTTATTACTTATTTTATATGCGAATCAAACATTAAAATATTTTGTATGTAATTAAGAGCTGAGAAAATTATATGAGATATTATTGGCACAAATTATGTATTAGGTACGTTAGGGAAGTTCTGGAATGTTCGAGTTCTTTGTTCGACAATAAGCCGACAACCTACCCACTATTTTTTTTTTTTTTTTTTTGGGTTTTTCCTATGAATTTATGGGCCGAAATATGCACAAAATAATTTAAATAATTAACATATAGGTTAATATCAAAGTACAGAATAGGGGTTTAATGTTAAATGTGCCGAATTGATAATGGGAATGGACTGTAACTTGGTTTTAAAATGGCGGGGCGGCCTGGCCAGAATTAATTGGACAAAATATAAATAATCGAGCTGATTTTATGTGCAGAATTGGGCGGAGTGGAACTGTAGGTGCTGGTTCTAATGAGGCCCAACGCCGGTAATAGGGAGAAGGGCTTCACGAAGGCTCGATGGACCAAGAAATGTGTAAGCTAGGAACTTACACATACGACTTTGAGCTGAGGGAAGTAGGTATATAGGTTAATGTGAGGGCTGGAGAAATCTGGGACTGACCTTATTGTTGAGCTGGTGGTTCTGTATCTGGGCGGAGGTTTCTTCTCACTACACTACACAGCTGTTGAGCGGATTATCGATAGATTTATCGCGGTTCGCCGGCGAATTTGGTATTATATTAACGAGCACAAATAAATATGCGCACACGCGTTCGCGTTCACTAGGTTTCGGGATGAGCTGAAAATGCATCCGGCGCGGAAGGGTATCTAAATGCAAGTGTTCGTCACTCTCTGACAGCGCCCCTTTCGGTCGGCCATACATCACGTAGTGATGTCCTTTGTGTTTATTCTAAACGTCGCGCTAGTGTTGGCGCGAACAGTACTTGTTTTAGATGTGTATGTAATACTAAGAACATATTGTAATAGCAAAGTTATATACCAATTGATTAAATATTATTTATAGTAAAAAAGGGGTAAATACCGATAGTTTCTTTGTTTTTATGCTCGTAGCGTAAGATTCACATTTAGAGGTACTCTCTTGATCAACAGTTTGGTTTTGTTGATGTTGAATCTGTAATGATGAACATTTGATAAATATGGGGTGATTTAATCTAGAATAATTGAAAACAATCAAAATCACAGAAGATGACTAGTCAAAGCCCTTTGTTAAAACTAACCAGGTATTACAACAAATATTGATGTCTGTTATTGTACAACATGAACATATTAATATCGGTTTTAAAGAATATTGCCTATTACGGCAACAATTTAAAGTTCCCTTCAATGATGTTATAAAAGGTTTACTATTTTATTCACTGAAGGTATAAAAAATAATATTTTAATTATCTTACTTCTATGTGAAGAGTTGGAACAGAACATGGCTTAATGTTCATATAAGTTTTATTTTTGCTCGGTTGGAAGGAATTTGACTTAAAATGTCTTGAACACATTCGAGAGTGCATAGTTGGTTGCCAGTTAACACGACCTGTAAACTCAATCCATTTACTTCTATATAGTAGTTCACGAGGAAAGCTAAAAGGAAGTATATTCTATTAGTAATTTTCCAGTAGTTCTCTTGAAGGTGCATAGATAGTGCTATACTAATGTATAGTAAGCAATTGTTGACTTTTGGCCATATGGGCTTTAAAATATAGTAATTATAATTTACAGCTAGGAACAACGTCTTTTAATGACCAAAAGAGTAGATTAAAATTTCCATGCACTGATTCCTCAATAAAATAAATATATATAAATCACATATTAAAGTAATAGATGTATCAGATAAACCAAAATAAAAGGCGTGCATTGTGTATATTTGTTATTATTTGTGGTAAAAATAGTGAGAAGCTGGTATCCCTGAATGTGTATAATCCAACCATATCAACATGTCAAAGAGTATGAATACGCTTCTATATACATCAATGTCATACGCACTTTTATAGGATAATACCATTTATTTATTGCGATTTTATCATTTAAAAACTTTAAATTCGATGAAAATGTGAATAATACTAATAGAAAATAGATGATAGTTTTATACCCTGTATGTATCTTTAGATTTACATACAGGGTCTAATCAAAAATGCAACTTACCGGTGAAAGGTTATATTTGCTTCCTTTCGCTCACTACGGCTTTTACAGCCAATAACACTGCAATTCACCATAATTACAAACTAATTGCTGCGATTACAACAATAAATATCACGATTTCAAAACGAATAGACGCGACTAAACACAAAAATATTTTCACATGAAAAGTGTCTGCCACCGACGCACACCGGTGGCAAACAAAAATAAAACGATACGCAAAAAGAGACAAAAAAAAGTTGTTTCGTCCTGCTCACACCTACAGATTTCACATTCGCATTTTCTTACTCTTATAATTATTATTATTTTAGCAGCTCGTCTATTCTATTCTCTGTCTACGATGGTCATGAATAAATTAATAAAAAAAAATGTGCTAGTTACATAATGTTTCATTTATAAAATTAATCGACACAGTGCGACACAGTGTCAAGCACGAAGGGGGTTTTCTTTAAATGGAAAACACTTAATAATAAGGAAAACAACAAAGCGGAGGAAAATCAACAAATTCTTAAATAAGTTGGTACTTATTGCAATTTTAAAAATTGTAATATTTGTTAAGAACGCTCTTTTCTTTTTTTCTGGCTGGAGGCTATTTCCTACTACAAAAAAAAGCTACTCAGAACTAAATGCCTCTTAAGGCAAAAGAGGCCAAGAACTACTAAATTTAGTCGTTAAACTACTACAGTGCAGCCATCCACTGCACAATAATTACATGACAATTCGACGCGGAACTTGCGGTGCGAGTTCTCTGGCGGGCGTGCGGCGGCGTGCGGCGGCCGTTTGTCGATTGTCTCGTAAGAGATACGCCGAGCGGTAGGTAAATAACGCGTGTCCTTGAGCGAGTGACGAACGCCTGGCGGCGCCCAGCGCTGGTTAGACTCGTGACGTCATAGCGCGACCAAACGCTGTGTGCGTTTTTAAATAATTTCGCGCGAAAATGCTCACTTTGATTGCTTTTATCTCTTCTATCTTGGTGAATATAAAAAAGTGAAAATGAAGATGTTCTTGCAATTTTTTTTAGATCACGTAAGCATGTCTAGAAAAAAAAACAATGGCCAGCTTCATTCTATGACCGAGGAAAGTATCCATATTTCTCTTGGTCATGGAATTTTTACTATAATATTATTTAAATAATCACTAACTACACACTAATCTGAGACTCGGGGTCGGCCTATTCAACATAAAGCACTGTTGGTGCTTTTGACTATAGATTATATTTTTGAACACGGTATAGCTTTCAAACTAAATATCTGATTCTTTGAAACAAAGAGTATATTTTGTTTTCTTATACTATACTTTTTATGCGTAAGATTTGTATTTATAGTGTTATCTAATGGGAGTTCCAAAAAAACGATTTTATTTAAAAGATTTATTGAATTTAAAAATTACAAACTATTTTACATTTAAACTTAATCATATTAATCAGATCTATGTTGGATCTAAACTCAAGAATTATAGCTAAACTAAGGCCCGTATTAATAAAGCGTTTTTAACTCTAAGACAATTCTCAAGAAAGTACTTAAGATGTTGTTTTAATTAATAGACCGTACTTAAGTACAGCTGTAGTTACGGCGTATCATGTGAGTGTGAACGTATTAGTAAATGAGACTCGTTACTCAAGTACGCTGTCATTGCTGTCAAACTGTTACTTGAGACGCGGTTTCTTGGGTACAGTCAAACCTTGACTTGAGAACGGCTTGCTTGGGATTTTGGTAATTGGGATACAGTACATTATTATTTGTGGTGTTTTTGGGTGTGTTACAATTATGTAAATTAAAATACATACTCATACTCAACACAAAATAAAGTTATGAAAAAAGATGCTTGTTGATGTGACATAATCTTCTTCTATTTGTTGGCAATCGCGGTTGCAAAGGTTTTGCACCATTCTGCCAGTGTCGAGTATTTATAGAAATATTTTCGATTTTATTTATTTATTTACAATAAACGAATTACCTATATGATTTATATTAATAGCACTCAATACCAAAGATAAAATTCAAATCGAAAGTGGCTTGATTTGACATTTGACAGCAGAACTTTTTTTTCGTTGCCCAAAATACAATCCGCATTATATGATCCCCTCTCACCTACAATTCCTCGCCCTATCAACCTTAAATCTGTTCTGTGTTTTGAACATACCTATTAGCAAAAGAAAACTGTGGTACTGGCCGTAAATGTTTGTGTTTGTTCTAGGTTTTAGATTATTCAACAAACTTCCTCCTGTACACCGTGCCCTTGTTTATTCATAAAACCCACTCATAAGGCAGAGTTTTCGTCAACACAACACATGGCGAATCACTAAGGAGCCACTTTAAAGAATAAGAAGAAGAAGAACTTTTCTTCAAATGGCAATGATCCGCATTCCGTTTTACGTAGTTGTTAAAAAAATATGGATATTATTATGCTAGACAATAATAAATATTAATTTATACGTGAAAATGAACGAAAATCAGTTTTTTTTAATTTAAAAATACAGTCTAAACTTTTTTTGGTATTTATATTATTAATTATTAAATTTTTAAAAAGAATATATAAAAAATAATAATGTAATGTCTCAAAAAATATCTTTAACTGTTTTTCAAGCATTTTTACCCGACTGTCAGGAAGGGTTATGTTTTTTCATGATTTAATGATCAAATATTTCATATACAGAATGTCCCAAAATTAGCACGTCACACTGACACAAGAGGTAGATGAACCCAAGACGCATTGAACAAGCCAGGCTGGTTGATGCCCATAGAAAAGTTCCGTGGGTTTTGAGTTATGACCAGTTTCAGCCATTTTTTAAAAATCACCATTTTTTTGTAATGTTCGTATCAGAGACTTTTTAAAATGCACTTTATTTTACTTTTTTTATGTGTAATCCCTCAAGACTAGTTACTTATTATGAAACAAACAATACTTAATCGATAAGTAATGTGAAATAACGACAGTTGATAGTCAATCTCAATTTTATTCTCACATAAAAACAAATGTCAATGTCAATTTTATTTACTTCTTAAAACTAAAAACTACTAACTACTACATTATCTTAAGATGACATAATTTCTCTTTTCTCTTCGCCGTCTGTGACGCCGTTAAAAGATATTCAAAGCTAAATAGATAAATATACGACGTAGGCCTACAAGAGTTTTAGGTAACAAGACAAAGATATCGAGAATATGCAGCTAATCCTTATAAATTGTTGATCTTATAACTTTAATGACAAATTGAATATAGTAAGGAATTCCAATTTGGTGCATAACTTTAAGTATAAAGTCTCAAGTTGTTGTACAGTACCAAAATATTGAAGATAATTTAAGATTGACTATGACTACTATATGTGCTTAGCGAAATCATTGAAGGCACCGTATATCTTATACTTTAAACGAGCTAATCTTGTATATAATCGGGATCTCGGCAACGGCTGCATGTATTACTATGAAATTTAGTATACAGGTAGTTTTGGGGGAGAAAAATCGAACTAGGTCTAGCGAGCTAGGTCTTATTCCTTGGAAACTGCGCATTTTTAAGCTGTATTTGTGTTTTCTTTTGTCGTGCAACAATATATCATCAAATTCGACTATTTTATGTCAGTCTGATTGGCAGCTTGGCATGCCTAGATATGTATAATTGTTGCGTTGTTGGAAATTTGTTTAAATGTGGGGTCGAATCCCGGTCAAATAAATATTTTTGGGATTCCTTTAATTTTATTTATTTACTAAAACTCCGAGCAAAGCTCGGTTATCCAGGTACATACTTATTATTTAACCTGATAAGTCAATTTGGATATTTATATTCTTGCGATATTTATGGTAGATGTAGGTGTAGATGGCGGTGTAGGTGTAGATGTAGGTATAGGCTGGAGTTTTAGGTGTAGGATGTAGGTGTAGGTGTAGTTATTTAAATATTCCAGTTCATAGTTAGGACAGATATCGTGTGAGGGGACGTTCATAAAAAAACAAACAAGATAAACAACAACATTGCGTTAATTGTGTCGTTTAATATTAAGAACCACTTCAATAATTAAAGTAAGCCATAGTTCTATTTTAATAATATATTTAACTAATAATTTGAATAGTATAATGTTCTGTTATACAGGTGTCCTAAAATTAGCACGTCACACTGACACCGGAGGTAGATGAACCCAAGACGCATTGAACAAGCCTAACATGCTCATAGAAAAGTTTCGTGGGTTTTGAGTTATGACCAGTTTTAGTCTTTTTTTAAAAATCACCATTTTTTTGTAATGTTCGTATCAGATACTTTTTAAAATACACTTTATTTTACTTTTTTTATGTGTACGCCCTCAAGACTAGTTACTTATTATGAAACAAACAATACTTAGTCGATAAGTAATGTGAAATAACGACAGTTGATAGTCAATCTCAGTTTTATTCTCACATAAAAATAATAGTTTCTACTTTGAGCAGCCACCGTGAAAAAATATTACTTCAAAATTAATGAACAAATACCTTTAAAAACTACCCTATTCCATGCGAAAATAGTGTAACACTTGTATTGTATATTATTGATAAATTATCAAATTTTAGTTGTTTCTCATCAATGCCCTACGTAAGTGGAATTAATAAAAATAAATCAGTAAGTTGCCACGATCAAGTAGGTAGAAAATTGGTCTAGTAGGGTGTCTTTTTTTACCTGGCTTAGTAATTGGTACTGAAAGAGATAAAAAATAATACGCTGTTAACACCGAAATGCTATCTGTTGTGGACGTGGACAGTATTTGAATAGTGCCAGAGTAAGCAGACAACAGTTTAGTGTGAATAACACAATATCTCTGCTCCTCGCTCGCTGGAATTTTTTAATCTCACTTCTTCTTTCATCTCCCCGCGTTCTCCCTGATGCTAGAGCGCCAAATGACGTCATCGAGCCAGATGCATAAATTTGTGTAGGTGTTGAAAGATAATAAAAAAAGTTTCGTATGAATTTTGCATTTATTTTGTTTACAACAAGTGTTCAAATTGTCTTCCTCCCATTCTTATGCACAAGTGACACCTTCGTATAAAATTTCGGTTGAGTCTTCTTATTAAGCTTATGGTCGATATTTCACGGGCTGCTTCAAATACCCTTTGCCTTAATTCAGCCTCAGATGTAATCGGTTTTGCGTAGACTTTATCTTTTAAACATCCCCAGTAGAAAAAATCCAAAGGATTTAAATCCGGGGAACGTGGCGGCCACAAGATCCCAGTGTGACGTGACGGTCCCAGTCGCCCTATCCACCGGTTAGGGTATGCAATATCGAGGTGCTCTCGTACGGCGCGGGCGTAGTGTGCTGGGCAACCATCGTTTTGGAGCCACATCCTTTCCCTCAATTCCTCAGGGAAGCCCTCTAGTAATACTGGAAAATCATTCTCCAAAAAATTTAAGTAATTTTCTCCATTCAGGACAGCTGGTAACTCGAACGGTCCTACTATCTGGCCATTTAATATTCCTGTCCACAAGTTAATTTTAAATTGATATTGAGAGCAAACTTCTCTTTTTCCATGAGGGTCGGTTAGACGCCAGCTATGAAGATTATGGAGATTAAGGTATCCATCTCGTTTACATGCAGATTCGTCGCTCCACAAGACATCATTAGAAAAGTTTGGATTTTCTTTCCATTTAGCAATCATTTGGCGACAAAATACAACGCGCCGTTGGTAGTCACTTGTTAGAAGCATTTGGACAAGTGTTATGTGGTAGAGACGGTATCTGTGCCGCTTTATAATTCGATTATATTTATATTCCCAGTGCGCTATTCAATGATCCGCACTGAAGTACCTGGCTCCTGGTGGACTTCATCCAAAACAACATCATCATCTACAGTGCGGGGTCTTCCAGCGCCTGGGCCTCTCGTTCCTGGTACTCGACCCTCGCGATATGCATTAACAACGCGCAAAATAACTTCGTAGTTTGTCGGCGTACGATTAGGATACCGTTTCTCATACAATCGTGCAGCCAACCTCGCATTGTAAGTTACGTTCCCGCGAGTCGAAACTCGCGTGGCTTAACCATAAATTAGATACATGTCTGCGTACTCGCTATGAGAGTAAGTGACGTTGGGATTCGCCATCGTGCACGTTTCACAAAATTCCCAAGAAAATCAGAGTCCGGTTGAGCGCTGAGTCGTCGTTTCCACTTTACAATAGTCCAAATTCACAAGCAAAACAGAGTCCAGTAGAAGAGCCAAAAACACGTTGAAAATCACAAAACAAAATGCAGAGGCGCAGAGAACACGTCGGTAGCACGAAACGCAAGGTAACGCACTGGCTTGACTGGCTGGGGCTGGTCACTTGGTCAAGTATCTGCTATCGCCGTCTCTTTCTTTTTAAAACTTGTTTTACAGCGTTTCTTTTGTTATTCAGAACCCGTTTTGGGCCGCCCAGGCAAATGGCAGATAAAATGTGTATGACGTCATCTTCGCCTCAACAGTTTTATTCCCACTCTCACGTATTGTGTAAAGAATCAAAGGGCAAGTATTACACCATTTTGGAATCGGCATGGCATAGGGAAGTTTTTAAAGTTTTTTCATTATGTTTGAAGTTTTTTTTTTTCAGGGTGGCTGCTCAAAGTCGAAACTATTATTTTTATGTGAGAATAAAATTGAGATTGACTATTAACTGTCGTTATTTCACATTACTTATAGACTAAGTATTGTTTGTTAATTATTGTCATAATAAGTAACTAGTCTTGACTACACATAGAAAAAAGTAAAATAAAGTGCATTTTAAAAAGTCTCTGATACGAACATTACAAAAAAATAGTGATTTTTAAAAAATGACTAAAACTGGTCATAACTCAAAACCCACGAAACTTTTCTATGGGCATGTTAAGCTTGTTCAATGCGTCTTGGGTTCATCTACCTCCGGTGTCAGTGTGACGTGCTAATTTTGGGGCACCCTGTATAATTATTTAATACTAATTTCCTTCATAAAATAAAATATGGGTTATAAAAAATCATCTGTAATTAAATTTAAATATTGAAAACTTACCTTTCTCCGTTTGTCTGTCGTTTTAGTGATTCCTCCTTCAATAGCATTCAGAGTATTAGTGAGATTAGACCATAAGCGGTCTGATCTCACTCTACTTTAATATATAAAACATATTTAATAAAAAGGTTACGAAAAATTAAATTAAAAACCAAATACATCACAATCTAAAAGGTATCAATTTTATATAGGTAGATGCATACGCTAATGGTTTTCCCAGAGGAGCAGGCAGAAATCACAGATCTCCATATAAGTAATGCGATCCTAACATACCTATTTGATTTACTCGCTCACAGGTTACGGGAGCCACTGGCCTGATACTTTTATAAGGATACCATTTAACTGATCCTAAAAAGTCCATCTGGGGCAACTCTTTTTAGTCCTACCACTGGCATGGCACAAAAATAAGGGAATTTTTAAATAAGGCAAAATTAAGATAAGTCTTCTTTCATTCTTAAACGTGTAAGTTAGAATCAAATTTTACTTACAGTTCCATGAATTCCAGCATCGTGGTGAACTGCTCCGTACTAGTATGTGCCCTTATGTTCTTTTTATTAAAATAATAAATAATAAAATAAATAAATAAACTAATAACTGTGAAAACTCTTAGTAGGTACTTAAGTACTCAAGAGTCAAGTTTATAAAATCGCGCATTTTTTGAATAGAATTGGGCTTTAGACTGGCACTATATGCACAGGAATCCGGGAGGCCGTAGAAAATCCTGAGTATTGAAAATAGAACTTTGCGCTAAAATAATAGAGTTGAAAAACGAGAAAGAAAAACGAAGTATTCGTAATCGACATTGACATTTGACTCAACACTCATGTGTTCGATTTTCAACTCTATTGTTTTAGCGCAGAGTTCTATTTTCAGTGATCTGAATTCTGACCGGGGTTCCGGATTCCGGAACATACGAGTATAGTCCCAGCCTTATAACCGTAGTAATCGCCTGTGTTACGATAAAAGTACCCACTTTATTATTATTCTTAATTTCTACAGTTGAAATTTGAATTTATTTGATACAAAACTCCCTAGGAACTTTCAGTAAAACTTCTACCACTTTACTGAATCGACTGACTTGACTCATTGACTGCATTGACTATTTATTTGGACTTTGACTAGACTTTAGGCTTGACGATTTAGAAATACGGTGTTGAACGTTAGAATCAAAGCAAGAAGTGATAAAAACGATTGAGCAATTCGTTGTTGCGATACGAACAACAGAGTGAATTTTGATAAGACATAAATGTCGTGATCTCAAAAGAGAAGAAATCGTCTTCTCGACAATTTTTTTTGGAATTTTAACGAAGGCATCTTGACAAGCGCCTCAGAAGTTGTTGAAATCTCCGCCATATCGATCGGCCGCATAGTTTCGACGATCTTATCTGCTATCGATGCCAAGTTTTCCGGATTTTTGGTATCAGTAGCAGCTTAAACTCCTCGAACTGCTGAAGGTAATTGCCTCAGCCATAAAAAAGGTTGTGGTAACGGTTGCGGTTGCTCAATGCTGCATGATTATTAAAAATATTAATATATTTTCACAGTCTTCTAAACTAAAGTCTTAACGCGCTCTTTCAATTAAATAAAAAAACACCGCGCCTATTTTTGGGGTCACCACTGTTGAGTATGTCCTAAGATGATGATCAATAATGAAAGTCACAGGCCCAATTATTATATAAAAGTTTATTCACTGTCACATAAGTAATACATTGTTACAATGTTGGATACATTAATTACTTACGTATTTAATTTATTGCGCTTGCGCGTATATCATACCGCGTCTTAAGACATTCTGGCTAACTAGGTAGCCTAACTGAACCCTTACACGCTAATTTAATTTGTGAGTGTATTTCAGAGATATTTATTTATTTATTTATTTTTACACTTTCTGCACAATGTACAATGGCGGACTTAATGCCATAGGGCATTTTCTACCAGTCAACCATAGGGTGGTGACAGAGTCAAAATACCAAGGTGCTTTCCATCTAGAAAAATACAAAAATTTAACTAAACGAAAGGTCGTGTAAAACTAATGATAAAAATAGATACAATAATATTCGTAGCAAACTAGATAAATTTTACTAAAATTAACATAATACATATCAAACTAATTATACCTACATACTATACTATAATTTACAAGTACATAAATGATTTATTAAACATAATATACATTATACATATACCATACTGCATAATTACACGATACTAACCAACCAAAAATTATAATAAAATGTTCATGATTCTGCAAAACACTTAAAATACAACTGTCGGACTCTGCGCTTAAACGTATCTCTGGTTGTGGACATTCTGATTTCCATAGGAAGAGCGTTCCAGAGTAGAATAGACTGGATGTGGAAGGAGGAATGGACTAGACTAGAACTATGTTGGGGACAAAGGAGAAGTGCATTATTTGAGGAGCGGAGGGATTTATCATGACTACTAGAAAGATATTGGAAGTGGGACTTTAAGTAAGCAGGAGAATTGGGTGAGTTAAGGAAAGAGTAGAGCATACACAGGGTTCGCACTGAGCGACGTTGGCGCACAGGCAACCAGTGCAGCTTGGAGCGAAAGAAGGATACGTGGTCGTATTTCCGGAGATTGTAAATAAATCTAATACAGTTGTTAAGTAGTCGGTCATATTTGTCGAGCTTGTCTGCATTGAGGTCAAAATAGCACACATCACCATAATCGATTATAGGGAATATGAGAGACTGTACCAACAAGGTTTTGATATGTGTCGGTAAAAAGTTTTTATATCGATAAAGGGAACGCAACGTGCCAGTAACTCTTTGACATACGGTAGCTGTCTGTGTTTGCCAATTGAGAGTACAGTCGATGTGTAATCCGAGATCTTTCACACAGGAGCTGTAGTTAATTATAGAGCCGTCGAAGATAACTGGTGAATGCGACCCCACATCAACCTTGGCCATAATACGAGGACTGCCCAACAAAATAGCCTGACACTTACTTGGGTTAATTGTCAAACCGAAGTTTTTACACCAGTCCTTTATGAAATTAAGATCACAGTTAATCTCATCGATAGCACTTGACATACTAACCACTCCTACTTGGCTATAGAACTGAAAGTTGTTCGCAAACAAATGATACATACTGCGAAGTCTGAGAGTAACATAATTAATGAATAATGAGAAGAGCAAAGGAGAAAGAATACCGCCTTGAGGGACGCCAGTGTCTAGATTACACCACGAAGAGGAGGACTGGTCCGTGCGTACTGACTGTTGACGCCCTCGAAGATACGAAGAGATCCAATTTAAAGCCTCAGTTGAGAGCGGAAGTCTAGAAAGTATTGTTAACAAAATGTCATGATTGACATTATTGAAAGCATTCGAGAAATCTATCAAAACAAGGACTGTTATTTTAGAGTTCTCAATGCCTACTCTCACATCATTAAGAACCTTTAATAGTGCAGAGGTGGTGCTATGTCCAGGTCTGAAACCCGATTGTAGTGGAGACAAAATATCGTTTAGATGAACAAACCTGGACAGTTGCTTAAATACACAGGCGTCGAGCACCTTAGATAGGTAGGGAAGGATAGAAATGGGACGAAAATGTGAGGCGTTAGTGGGATTGGTAATTTTTGCTAGGGGACGAACGTAAGCTTTACGCCATTGATTAGGAAATTCGGACGTCTTAAGGGAAAAATTTATAATATGGGTTATAACGGGAATTTTTTTATCTTTGATGGTAGTGATCATTTGACGGCTAATCTCATCACATCCTGTAGCCTTGGATGTTATGGAAATGATGGTCTTATTGATCTCATCACATCCTGTAGCCTTGGATGTTATGGAAATGATGGTCTTATTGATCTCGTCGGAATCGATTGTTGTAAATTGAAAAGAAGGTATATTAATATGTCGTGGTAAATTATTTAGATAACAAATAGTCTGACGTTTAGTGTCAACATCAAGCTTGAGAGTTGTGGAGAAGTGTAAATTAATGTCATCTAGACTAATAATTGTCGTAGGAAGATCTGCTTGATGCGACTTGCCTATACCAAGGGAGTCTAGGAATTTCCAAACATTGGGAGAGGAAGGCAAATTTTCGAGAATATGGCGGCGTTTAGCGTTCCGTATCATTTGGTTGCAGCAACCAGATATCTATTTTAAATTGATATCTATTTTACTAAGAAAAGAGTGGTAGTGGGATATGATTTTAGCATTTCCTAATTTAAACGGAAGTACTCCTGGACCGTCTTGTAGGCTGTTAATCGTCGCGTCCTGTCGTTGAGTCAGTTGTCAGTAGGCATAGTAGAAGTACTTCGTTTCCTTTTTGTACAAATATGTATGGGAAGGTCAGCTAAAACTACATCCTGCGTATACCGCGGGGCGAGTTTCTGATGAGATGCCATAGGGTTTCGTACAAAAACTTGCTGATCTGGAGAATATTCGCGTTCTGGCTTTCAATGTCTATTTCTATTTTTAATTAACTGTGTTCTAACTATGTAATGATGTTTCGTTAATCATGTCGTATGCATGAGTCATCCTAACCTTATGGTCTATTATATATTATTGTAAATAGGTGTTGTGTTAAGTCTATGTCAGTAGGGTCTCTAGGATCAAAATGTCCAGAGATAAGGTCTATAGGTCGACATTTTGTGAAGCTATGAATAGAACTATTATAGGCCAATCGTATATCGTCAATCAATCAAATCAAATCAATATCGTCGAGTGATACCTTTCCACTACCATTATTGTTTGGAGCATGGGCTGATGGGCATGACTTTTATGCTGCTGAATTTTATGAAGTCTTACGAACTTTGAAATAATGCATTTGTAAATTCGGTTCCTTGGTCAGTTACTATTGTTATAGGTAGATCGTGATGGGTACAAAATTTAAGTAGAGCCTGGACGACGCTTTAGGCGGTTCCATCTCTCAAATGGTATGCCTGGGCATTTTTTGAAAAAGCATCAACGTTAGTATTTTTCGCTTTCGACTGTAAAAAGATCAAGATGAAGAATTTAAATGGTTTTATTGCAGGTGGCACTACTGAAAATCTTTGATTAATTGGATTCCTATCATATTTTGCTTGACCACAAACACCACATTCATTTATAAATTTAGTTATCGATTCCCTCATTTTTAGCCAATAGTATCTACGAGAAAGGGCAAGAAAGCATTCGTCAATACCACTGTGGTTAGTTTTTCCTACATGATACTTACTAATAATTTCATTTTGTTTTAGATACTCTTTAACATTTTCCAGTTCTGTTTTTGTAAGAACTAATTTCATTGCTGAACTTTTAAATTTATTTTGCAGTATGGGGACAATTTTAATCATGGCTAAAGGTGGGTTTATGATGAGTCCCGTTTTAATTTTTGGGTTCATATATTCTTTTATTGCATTTACTGCGTCATTTTCTAAATTCGATTCCGATATTTGAATACTGATTTTTGTAAATGTCAGTGGTTCGCCGTCTATTTAAAATATATCTGAATATCAAAAACAAAGAGCTTCTAAATTAGCACGTTCTTCCGGGTTTAAATGCTCGGTTCGCAAACGAGATAAAATCTCAGTAAGACGGTCTGGCGCGGGTAATAAGGATATAGAAGGTTGTTGCCCGTACTTAAACCTATTTTCACTAACCTGCATTTTCTTCTCCGACGGATGCTCGTTGCGCTGCTACATGTAGAGTGTGTTCATCTCTTCATGAACATATTCTAATGCTTTTTCTATAGTGTCCGGGCGCATGCAACGGATACGAGATCCTAGTGGATCGCGGAGTTCACGTAAATATGATTGAAGCGTTAATTTTTTATATAACGCACGCTTAGACTCTATTGTGCTCGGCACCGTTTCATATAGGCATATGTGATAATAGTCATCCATCGTCATCCAGAATATCTCAAAATTAGCAGATCTCATTAACGACGATTCTCATTAATCTTAACTCGTATTTCACGGTGGAGGTGAAGGTGATATCAGGATTTATTAGGCAAAAATATTGGTTCCTCGCCGGCAACAGAGCTACCAAGAAGAACCTATGAATGTGCATCAAGTGTCATAAAAACGAACCATATTGAATAATCAACTTATAGAAGACTTGCCTCCATCCCGATTAAATTCCAGTCGACCTTTTTACCACTCCGGGATAGACCAAACTGGATATATTTTCGCCAAAGGGAGTAATGGTCGTGGAATCACAATGGACAAAAGGATATGTCGCAGTATTTGTGTGTATGGCTACAAAGGCCGTACACTTGGAACTCGTGTCGGATCTCACTCGCATTTATTGCAGCGCTCAGACGTATGTCGCCAAGAATAGGAGTTCCTGGTCATGTCTCAGAGAACAAACTTTATAGGAGCTAACATAATCCTAAGAGAAGAGTAATCCGAGATCTCTAGAACCTTATCGAGCCAGGAAAACCTCGCTGCTATTTCTGAAATGAACATCGAGTGGCATATTTTCAACGCGCAGTCCTGGCCATTTGCTGGCGGACTTTGGGAAGCTGCTGTTAAGAGTTTAAAACACCATCTTAAGAGGGTAAGAGGGTCGTCGGAGAGCAAAAACTGACCTATGAAGAGTACAGTACCTTATTATCTCAACTCGAGGCCTGTTTGAACTCCCGACCACTTTGCCCTTTATCAGAGGATCAACTTTCTAACCCCGGCTCACTTTTTGGCAAGCGGGCCCAACTTGACGATATACGCCACAGAAAGCGATCTTAGAACCCTGGTGGTACTTAGTAGAAAAAATCTACAATGATATTTGGACTCAGTAGAAAAATGAATACTTTACGCAGTTATCTACAAGAGTCAAATGGAAAAAATCTCAAAAGGATCTCAATCTCAAAGATATTGTCATCATAAAAAATGAAATCCAAGAAAATGGCTCTAGGTCGAGTGGTGGAGCTGCATCCTTGAACTGACAGTCTTGTCAGATTCGACACCCTAAAAACTAAAAACGGTTTATTAATACGGTCCATTGTAAAGCTTGCGTTATGCCTGTAAATGAAACCGCCAACCCTCCCGCGGACAAGGAAGTAAACGACAAGATTCCAAGGAAAAGGAAGCCTAGCCGTATCTCGTTTTCAAAAATAGCTTTATCTCTTATGCTTTTTTTGCCATCCTTAATATCCTCATCTCAAGCATCCTACAAATTTACTCCAGTCAACAATAGTGTTTATTTCGACAAAATTTCAAACATGCATATTATTCGAGACGACTGGCGATTAATTGTCTACTATGATACTCATCCCTATAAAGAAGGCATGTCGGCACTCGAAAAGTATATTAATTACCTCGTAACAATTTGTTTAGAAATAAATCATCGAAAACCTTGCGACCATATCATATTACAACTCGGGCACGAAATAAAACATTATAATAATATTATCACGATGAATGAATCATTTGTAACTGGAGAAGCGCGGGAGCACCGACGCCGAGACTTAATAGACGGAGTCGGCTACGTTGCAAATAGTTTGTTCGGTGTACTTGACCAACGATATGCCGACAAATATGAAAAGGAGATCCTTCTTCTGAGAGCAAATAACAAAGATTTATTTAACCTTTGGACCTTTGGAGAAATCAATCTTCAGTAGTAGAAGCTGAATTTAATCTTATAAAAAGAATAGAAAGCACCATAAGCAAGCATCATAAATCTATCAACCAGAAGATGAACGACATTAAAGCAGCTTATCGAAACGTCCAGCACTACGTTCAAAACATGAGTTTTGCTACAGACTTTTTGACATCCTCAATAACGGCTACCAATCATATATATAGTCTTAGAAGAATACAGGAATCTATTTTGGACACAGTGACAAATATTTATAATGGGAAACTGGACTTCAATTTAATCTCCCCATCCCAACTCCGAAGCGAACTTAGCTCTATTTCCGCACAAATTCCTAAGGATTTGGCGATGTCGACAATCTCCACCTCAAAGATCTCTATAATTTATTACAGGTGAGAGGTAAGTACAGTTCTAAGTACCTCATCATAGAAGTTCAAGTACCTTTAATAGAAAGAGACGTCTATGAACTTTTAAATCTTATTCCAGTTTCAAGATCTCTAAACAATGACATGATAAGCGTGGAAATCATATTGCAGTTCGCTGCTAACAACATCAGGAATGATTAGTATGTGACTACGAAACCCTAAAATAATATTATGTCATATCAGAAATCCTATTCCCACAACCTCTGCGAGACTATCCTGCGAGCAATAAATTATAATAATAAATATCAAGGGTTATAGGTTAAGTTGATGTTAATCATATAAGGGGTTGTAGTTCCCATCATTTCCAATATTTTCTACAATTAAACCCATGTTACAAAATTAATATTATAAGTACGATATTTTGGACATTATGCTTTTAAAAAAATCACGTATTTTTCCCTCTCATCCATTTTTTTTTATTTTGTTTGTTTTATGTAGTTAATGCGCTGTTTTATTATTATGAATACTATTAATGCCGCTTACTACGAAAACGTAAGTCGTAATGGAAGATTAAAAAAAAACTATATAACTATAAAATGTATTTTTTTGCAGACGTAAGTACATAATATAATATGAATTATTGTACATATGAAATGTTACATAATAGGAATTGTACTTAAAACTTGGCCCACGGTACAAACTAGCGGGTATGTACGTTCATTGTACACACTATTACTATAAAGTACAAAATGATATAAGTACATTTTATCAGTACGAATATAAGGGTAGTCTGGCGGGATCTCAGTCCATAAGGGCCTGACTCACAATCTGCCGATAAGTGTCAGAAAACTTATTTGCATGTTTTGTCTCAGTCGACATTTACTCGTACATTCGACACTTATTTGAAAATTGTAAAACAGGCCCTTAATAGGTATACTGTTTTTTTTTTGTAAAAGACAATTTTGATGTAGCCTGTTGTTATGTATTATCACACTGTAGCGCGGCAAATTTAAAACTACTATACCATATCGTAGTTTCACATAATATTATAACATTTCTGTTAAGTAGTATTTCATTAATAAATAATTACAGACATTTTATTAAACACTGACAAAAGGGCATCATCATTAGCTGTCATCAGAAATTACTGAAGTCAATTAACTTTACAGGATTCCCCAAAAATTAATTAATTTTAATTTAATTTTGACGTACCCTATGTTTATAAAATGTTCCCACTCGATGTTATTGATCCTCAACAATTTATCTATTTATATTTTTAAGGTTTATTAAAGCTATTAGTAAGGCTTTTTACAACTCAAAGGGTACAGCCAGGTTTTTAATTTTCTCACATCTCTTGATTTAAGCAGAACAACTAATGATAAAATAAAATATACTATATTAAGTTATACAAAATAAAATAATATGAAAAATAATATTAGCGCCTAGATAAATTATATAGCAATGACGTTCGTTTCTATCTTGCACATAATTCGGGGTTGGGGTTGAGATTAAGATAAACAAAGATTAAGATAAGATTCACTGTATTAAGTCAGCACAGCTTAGGATAATTACGACTAAATTATGAGGTGAGATAGGATGTGAGCCATGCGCTCGGTAGGATGTCGCGTCGTGAACTAACGTCAATTTATTGCATTAAGTATAATAAATGACAATATTTACAAAAATGCAGCGCGGCGTTATTGTAACGAAATCTGGGTAACACGCGTTGTACGGGTATTGACCCGTACATGCTCCCGGGGGAGAAAATAGGAGTTAGTAGGTCTCTACCTAAGGTAATGGAAGATGACACAAGGTGATTAACAATTTTGAGCTAGTAAACTAGGATTCGTATTGATGATATAACAATTTTATCATATCAAAGTATAGGATTACAAAATTAAACATAATTACTAGTATTTAGGTCTCTAAGTAAAAAAACTCGTAGCCTTTCCTCAACGAGAAAAAAAAAACACTATACCTATTAAGGGCCTGTTTTACAATTTTCAAATAAGTGTCGAATGTACGAGTAAGTGTCGACTGAGACAAAACATGCAAATAAGTTTTCTGACACTTATCGGTAGATTGTGAGTCAGGCCCTTATGGACTGAGATCCCGCCAGACTACCCTTATGTTCTTACTGATAAAATGTACTTATATCAATTTGTACTTTATAGTAATAGTGTGTACAATGAACGTACATACCCGCTAGTTTGTACCGTGGGCCAAGTTTTAAGTACAATTCCTATTATGTAACATTTCATATGTACAATAATTTATATTATATTATGTACTTACGTCTGCAAAAAAATACATTTATATATATAGTTTTTTTTTTAATCTTCCATTACGACTTACGTTTTCGTAGTAAGCGGCATTAATAGTATTAATAATAATAAAACAGCGCATTAACTACATAAAACAAACAAAAAAAAAATGGACGAGAGGGAAAAATACGTGATTTTTTTAAAAGCATAATGTCCAAAATATCGTACTTATAATATTAATTTTGTAACATGGGTTTAATTGTAGAAAATGTTGGAAATGATGGGAACTACAACCCCTTATATGATTAACATCAACTTAACCTATAACCCTTGATATTTATTATTATAATTTATTTAATAAGAAGAAACTTATATTATATATTATAAAAATGGATTGCAATAATTCTAATGCCTCGCTAAAACTCCAGAACGGCTGGACCGAATTGGCAAATTTTGGTCTTAAAATAATTGTGGGAGTTCAGGCATGGTTTAAAAATGCGAAATATTGGAAAAATTGAGAAAAAAGACAGTAAAACGTAGTTCGGGTGATTTAAATGAAACCAGGAATGCTAACCAACGTGACAAATACATTATATAAAAAAGGGGACGTGAGCAGAAGGCCGAGAAATCTGGCTTAGCCTGTTGGTGTCTGTGAGAATCGGAGGAGCTTTAACCACACGGGCACTTAGCTGGATCCGAGAATGTAGACAGCACGTGGCGCGAGGAGCCCAACTTCCGGTAGCGTCTCTGTCTCTCTGTCGTTCAGGCCGGTATCCTCGCCGCAACGTAGATCGTCCTAGGGGCGGTGCAGACTGGGTCAGAAGCCAACGGGCTTTATCTGAACTACCTAGTTCAGTCCGGAATATAGTTAGCGGCACTCAGATATCCGGATGTGTGGAACTAGCAATAAGTCCATGCTAAACGGTGCGTTGACCCGGAGTGTAGGTCCCTGGAAAATCCATACAAGCATGTGGAGTTACGAGTCCCACAGCCAGCATGATCTTATCCCCAAACGATCAAAATCACGGGCTGTGTGACCATCACAAAATAAAAAAAGGGTAAGCAAAATAAAAGAGGATATTAAGAACAATTAAAGTATGTATACCTAATAAATCAATGCAAAAACGGAAGGATGAGAAAGAATGAGAGCACGTGTTCGGCTAACCAAATTTTGACAACTAATTTTACAAGGTGATAATTTACATGAAAAACTAATGTGTTTTAATACAAGTGTGATTTACCAAATAAAACTTCACAACAGAGATATAAAAAACTCACCGTAAAAACGGGATTAAGAAATAAGTGTATTATATTGAAATTGAAATTTGAATTGAAAATTGAAAAAAAACGAATAAATTATCCACTAATATGGATTTTGGTTTAAAGATCTTTATTTCCCATTAAGACATTTCGTCATTTACATGAGAACAATAAAATATTACAACGTTTTAAATTTCGACAGTGCGGGTAGATTAAACAAAAAACAATAATTATTAAAAAGCGAATGTCTTTGCTATACATCTTGGGTGGTGGTCCAAGTACAAAACGCTATCACTGGTTATATTTGAATAATTTTTATTATAATAAGGATGAGGATTTAGTTGTCGTTAATGTAATTGCGTAATAATCGTTTAAAAGTATTCAAAGATTTCGCAAAAGAAAAGAACTGTGGAGACTCTTCTCGCGCGCCGGGCCCCTGAAAAGGGTCTTGGGCGGGGAACCAATACCAGGGGCTAGAGCCCCTCTAATTGAGGTGGGATGACGCGCCCAGTACGAGTACTGGGCGCATTTAGTTCGTTTTTAGGGAAGACCCCCGCGGCAGAACGCGGGGGAAACCCGAAGTGGCAAGGGAATGACGATGGTGGCAAGGGCCGTGGGCGGCCAAGACCTGCGGTCGACTCCGGCGACGCGTGGGGTCCTGGTCCGGGGACCAGGAAGCGTGTATGGATCCACTCCCGCACGCGCCGCTTTTGCCGACCACGGACACAAATGAAGAATGTTCCCGAGATCTCCGGCAATCACAGTCAGCTCCTCTAATAGGAGCTTCTGGATGCCGGAGATATCTAGGCGCGGGTCCGAGCTAGGGTCTGGGGAGCCAAATATTAATTAATTCGGTCATAGTGGGGGCGCCTTCTATGACGGCCTGCAGGAGAGTCGGGAGTATATCCTTCCCGGCTAGAACATTCTGGACGAAGTTCACAGCCAGGGAGAGGAGAGACCGCAGAAACTCTGCAGTCGATGCGGGGGCCTCGCTTTGCACCAACTCTTGGGGCAACGGAGGAAGCACCGGAGAATGTGAGTGCGGAGCAGCCGCGCTATTTGCAGGCTCCGGGGCGGTTTCTATTTTCACGGCTGTGATGGCCGCGGAGGTGTCACTAGGTGTGCGCGGGGGGCGCGGGGAGCGCTGTGAGCGCCGAGTGGCCCGCGTGAGGTCAGGCTGCGGTGGACCGAGCGTGGGTGGCTCCAGCTCCAGCTGGGTGCTAGCTGTAATAGAGGCGGCATCGCAGGGGGTGACCACAGGGGATGCGGCAACTTTCCTCCTGGAGCTCGGCTTCTTTTTCCTCCTGGAAGGCTGCGCGGGGGAGTTGGGAGCCGAGGGGGTGACATACCTGGGAGTATGGTTGTTTGCCTCCACCATCAGTGATGTAGAAGTCGGCGGAGGAGGAGGGGCCTCTTGCTCGGGGGGAGGCGAGTCGGCAGGTACGAAGGGGGGGAGGGGGGCAAGCGCGGGCATTATCAGCTCGCAATTTCCGTGCAGCCCTACGGAAAACTGGGCATTCTCTTCTATTTGCAGGGTGGGCCCCCCTGCAGTTAACGTAGGTGGGCGTCTCGGAGGGGGAGCGGGGGCAGTCCCGCACGAAGTCTTCCTCGGCACGCCGGACACAGGCCACCTTCCGATGGCAGTTGTGGCTCGAGTGCCTGAATTGGTGACATCTGTGGCATTGGGCCAGGCCGTTACGGCCCCGCCAGGCTTCGATGCTAACTCCCGGCATATTCAGAAGTTCACTAACCTTGTATATGCTGGGTACGATGTCTGGGGCCCTAGCGATGAGGCGAATAATATACAGGCACCGGGATCAGACCTCGCCTGAACCAGGGAGACGTGCTCCGCCACGAATCCCAGTTCGGCGAGTCCGGCCCTGATCTCTCCGGTGTCCGTAGAGGAAGGTAGGCCCCTGATACCTACCTTGATTGCCCGTTCGTGCGGCAGCGAGTAGGAGAACCAGGAGGCTTGTCCTTGCTTCTCCAGGTCCGTTAGGTAGCGCTTGACGACCGCTTCAGATTCGCTTTTGGGGCATAAAGCGGATCCCCAGGATGTCGCAAAGACGACGGAAATGGCGCACCCAGTCGTCAATTCTCTCGGCGACCAGGGGCGGGTAGCGAGAGGCAGTAGACGGTGGCGGCGTCTTACTTACCAACGACGCCGGAGAGAGGGGGCTGTGGATGCCTACATGTGGGCTGGAAGAACTCACCTCGGCGTATGACAGCTGACGGTCGGGGTACCTGGCCGACCGTGGTGTAAGTAGATTTATAAGTGGTGGCGGGAAGGTGGGCTCGCGGTATTGATACTCGCGCGGCGAGCTTGGGCAAGTTTCTGTGGCTGCACTAGGTGCGGCTCGGCGGTTGACGCACGACTGTGGGGCCGGCGAAGCATCAGGCGAGCGCGGAGTGCTCACGGTGGGCTGGTGTGGGTCGCGCGGCTGAGCAGCCAGCGCGGCGCGGTGTTCTCGCGGCTGGGTAGCCGGCGAGGGGCAGGCTGTGCCCGCGGAGGTACGGGGTACGTGTCCCCTTGTTGGACGTTGTGGCGTCCAGGATGAGGGGCAGGCTGGCGAGGGTCGCCAGCTTGCGCAGTACGGCGCGAAACGCGCTTAGGATTGGCCGAACCCTGATCGGCTGTGCGGGGCGGGGGCCCAGACTCGCCGCAGGCCGCCGTCGGGAGGCATTGGGGCGGGGGGTACCAGTACACGCCCGCGAGAATGCCGAAGGCAACCTGGGGCGGGCGGTGTCCTTTCCGCACCAGCTAAGTTCGGTGAGCAGGCGGTGGTGCGTGCGGTCCTGGGTCGAACTGGACCTCGATGAGGCTGGGCTGTACGACGACTCGGAGTCCGCACGGGAATAGATTAGGTGATCGCGGCTTGGCCGCGGGTCATGGTCCGACATAGTTACGTAATAAACATAACATAAAACACACAAGTCACACAACAGTTCACACTGAACGGCAACAAGTGTACGTATCACAAGAACAAAAGGTACTCACACTTAACGTGGACGGACGATACACTAAGTGTACGCACACGGGACGGTACACACACTTAGGGGGGCTGTCTCCTCGTGACCCAAAGTTGAGCAGAGACTCAACGGGAGGCCAATAGCAGGGCAACTCCCCAGCAAGGCGCAAATCCAAAACTTATTCTAATGAATAAGTTGTGAATTGACGATCGCTATCAGGAGTTTATGAGCACTGCACTTAAAAGGCAGGATCGGCACGAAGGGACGCGTTGGCAGGGCTACAACGTAGCGTATACGGAACAAACAGCTCGACGTATACGCTACGGAGCGACTGAGAACGCGCGCGCACTAGTGGAGACAGGACGATCAGGAAAAGAACTGTCATCTCGCGACAGCCCTTAAATACCCTTACTTTCATTTTGTTTTTTTTTTAGCTGACAACTAGCGGTAAGACATAATCCATATGCCATAATAAAGAAATATTTGAGAAGAAGCTCCAGTTAGAAACGTTTTCCAATAGATGGCGTCGTCTAGTATAAATTAGCTATTATAATTAGCAATAACAGCTAATGGATGACGCTAGGAGCGTCGTTATTAGCGCTATTAACTACGTTTAAAATGTAGTTAATATCGCTAATCGGTGTGGGGAGCTATTAAGGGTCTCACCACGACGTGACGCGGAGCTGCATTTTTGGATATCTATTCAAAATTGAACTTTACTACCCACACAAGAAGATACACGTTTCATTGCAATTTGAATATCTCGTAAAAACTCGAGAACGGCTGGCCCGATTTGGCTAATTTTGGTCTAAAATAATCGTATCAGTTTAGGCTTGGTTTAAACGGTAAGAATTTTTTAAAAATTGCGGGTAAAATATGAATACTATATTTAAAGGTGCGACAGAACGTGTTTCGGGACAGCTAGTCACTATATAAAATGTTACAAACATTATCATTCATAGAATATATAATTATGTTTTTAATCTAACCTTTACTTCTTTCTAATCTTAATCTTTCTACCAGACATAAAGGTATATTGCTTCTGTATAATGTGGTAAGGTTGTGCGTGTATGCGTGTATGTGTGTTTGTGTATGTACACCATTGACGTAGAAACTTGTAACGCCTTATTATGATTAGTGCATAACACATATCCTTATCCAGACACTTATACATACAATGACGATTGTCACTCAATATAGCATCGGTAGAACCCGCGACTTATAGGTATGAATAGTAGAACACTAAAGACAATCGAGTTTTTTATATGGATACTAAGGTTTTGACACCAATTTTGTTCGAACTTGAATTTCACTAAACAACAATGAAAACTCTGGATCGTGGTTTGCCTCCCGTCACTTAAGGGTTCCCGGAGCAGTAAGAAGTCGATTACAGATTGGCTTTGTGGCCTCTGCCTAGACAATATTATAATATTACTAGCTTTTTCCCGCGTATATATAGTATCCCACGGGAACACTGAATTTTATCGGGATAAAAAGTAGCCTATGTTCTAATCCAGAGCCTAAAGTACTACGACACTAATTTATTTCAATAGTTTTCCTCGCAAACTTTCACATTTATAATATTAGTAGGATTATTTCAGAATTAATAAGATTTAGGTATGCTTTTACAAACACACACACACACACACATATTCTTTTCTATCCCCAATTGGTAAAAGGCAGAGCCCCAAGGTGGACAGACAGACAGAGGCCACAGAGCAAGTCTGTAGCCCACTTCTCGCCCTCGCAGGAAATCTCACCAGAACCACGTCGCTGTTAACTCTAACTAAAAATTATATATAAGTATAGTATATGTATACCTCATAGCACGACAATATCGCGCACCATACATTGTTGTGGACACGTTCACACTGTACTATATATTATTGGCTTACTATACGCTATAATATGATGCGATACGCCGAGTTCATGCTGTTCTATATCGCGCGCCGCCCTCTTCCTCCTCTCTAACCCCCGGCAGTCCCGCAAGCAAAACGAGCGACACAACCATACTGAGCTTGCTGTATACTATAAATGCTTGCGATAATATCGCGTAAAGTGAACGCCATATAGTATAGCATTAGGTCCTTCTTTGCTATACAATATAGCATGCCTAATAGTATAGCGTAGTCTGAAATGAGCTTTATATGTCGTGAGCACTAATTGGCTGTCTAAGGTCTATAGAACTATACCTTGCTGATTTTTTACCAATCTGAAAAAGTGCTCTAAATCCACTCTTTACAACAGACAATCGGTACTCAAGTTTCTCATATTCTTAGTACAGTCAGGTTTTTTGCAAAGATCCTGAAAGAAATTGTTAGGAAAATGGCGAAATTATATCTCCGAATCAAATAATTCAAATTTTACAATTATTCTACGACATATCCATAATAATTTTCTACATGCATGCCCCATGGTTCAAAGTCCAAAATTAACAAATACAGTAATTATTATTGTCATTTGTCATCCCTGGACCATTGAGCAGACCATTGAGCAAAATCGACTAATATTATTATGATTTTATTTTATCTGAGTATAATTATTATAAATTGTCAAAGGTCGCAACTCGCGTGTGATCATTTGTGCTCGGATAATAATGCATATTATTATAAGTATTTTTTTAAATTATTTAATAACTATAACAATAGTATCTAGATATCACGCACTTCTACTGCCACGACACTTTCAATATTTAATAGAAATGTGGGAATATGGTGGCAAGCCACTAAGGGAGAACTCCGACCGAGCGAGGTGCTATGCTCGGTCAGGCTGAAGCCCACTTGTAAGCTTGTCAGCTATTGCATATTATATCGCGCCGAGCTGTGGAAACTTCGATAGTGCGATTCAGGATCGTGGCGCTAATTGTTACGCCAAATCACTCTCCCCCGAAGACGGAGGTCGAATTCGCTCAATCGGCTCGCCAGTGCCAGAGAGTCCCAGTGAGTCGGAACTGTGCTGCTGCGGCACGGACTCCAGTGAGTCGGAGAGTGCTGCCGTGCGGGGGCCGATGCTACATGCTGACCAGGAGAGATGTGCTCTGCTTGCTGATCGGTCGTTGTAGTGAGAGCGCCCGAGAAGCCGATGAGGGTTCGACCAGGCTGGGGTACATTGAGGCTGGCGGTCGAGGATCAGACCTCTTCGACCGAGCGAGGTGCTATGCTCGGTCAGGCCGAAGCCCACTTGTAAGCATTTCAGCTGTTGTATAAATAGCGCCCAGCTGTGAAAACTTCGATAGAGCGATTCAGGATCGTGGCGCTAATTGGTCCGCCACAGAATCAGGCGTTACTCTGCGGAAATCCAAAGCATACAATTTTATTAAGATTATATTATTATGTTTCGCGGGATATTGATAGACAAATTTAAATTTTGCGTTCATTTTATTTTACTACTAGCTTTTACCCGTGGCTTCGCCCGCGTAAATACAGTATCCCACTATCGTACTTTATCACGCGATAAAAAGTAGCCTATGTCCTTTCCCGTGGTCTATTTTATATCTGTGCCAAATTTCATGATGATCGGTTTAGTAGTTCTTACGTGAAAGCGTAACAACCAACACCAACATCTACAATACAACCTACAAATACAATCTACAAATATAACCTACAAATACAACCTACAACTGAAACCTACAACTATAACCAACAACTACAACTACAACCCACAACATTAACCTACAACTAGGTATAACCTATACCTCGATCTACCTCCAAAACTTAACCTACATCTACTACTACCAACCAACCAGGCCCTGGTTTCCAATTTTTTAGAAATAAATCAAACAGGTTATTTACTAATTAAATAAATCGTTTTTATCTTTTGAATACTGCTTTCTTGCGCTAAACTGTACAGTTCTCGATGTCTGGTTTTCGTTTACTTGAACGAAGTCGCAAGTAAAATATAGGGTAAAGTAGAGGAAAATAATTAGAAAAATAGCTAACTTTGTCTCTTGACGTCATATGTTCTTTGCACGTCATGGTTTTGCAAAAAATAACACCAGGTCAAAGGACACATTCTAATCATTCCATGTTTACTTTTACGTAAGACCCATGCTATTAAGTAATATTGTGCAAATCGAAATTTAAAATTTTAGAAAAATGATTTTATCTTATATTTTAAATGAGCAAATATCTGTTTATTGTATTATAGGTATAATCAGAATCTTGGAAACGGCTGCTCTGATTTCCATGAATTTTAGTATGTAGGGAGTTTTGATGAAAACAAAAAACGATCTAGCTAGGTATTAGCTCTGGGAAACTGCGCATTTTTATGGTACTATAGGATTTTCTGACTTTGGGTTTGATATTTATTCCAGGGATGATTTAGAGTCACTGTATATTGAGATGGTTTGGTCCTTACATTGAAGAATTATTTCGGTTGCCTTTAGAATAGCTACGAGTTCGGCCTGGTACACGGTGGGCCAGCTCAAAGCTATTTCCACAGGTTTTGACACCGTTCTTCCAATAAGAAATTCCGCAACCAACCTCACCGTTCAGTTTGCCTCCGTCTGTGTAGTAGTTGGAACGTTCTCTTTCTTCTTTTATTTGTTCTTGACTAGTGATACAACTGACCTGTATGTTTACTCTCTCAGCGGGATGCGGTAGCATAAATTTTATGTAGCTAGCATAAAATAGGAGAAAATAATAAACCCATTTGAGAATAAGCCCTTGCCGATTTAATGGCTTATTCTTTTTTCCAATCTTTGGTTTTCTAGTTGTTGTAGACTTTTACCTTTTTTTTATTTAGTAATGTTATGAGTGATCTTTAAATCCGTAAGTCCAAGGGTATTATTCCAGCTATAACGGTCGATGCAGTTAAAGAGGTAGTCCCGTGATTTTTTTGTACAAACTATCACAGTCGGCTAATAGAAGATACTATAGTATATTTTCATATGCAGGAAATATTCCCGGCATCTTAAGGTACAATATATAGTATCTTCGTCGTCTGTGATGCCTTTACGTATGGCTCGCCCGCATTTAATTTTTTTTATATATTAATTTACATTAAAAATATATATGGCTCGCCCTCATTTAATTTTTTGATATACGAGTATTATTTGGAATTAAAAATATATATATGGCTCGCCACCATTTAATGTTTTGACATATTATTTGGTATTAAAAATATATATGGCTCGCTCCCATTTAATTTTTTGATATATTATTTGGCATTAAAAATACATAACCCTTAATGTGCACTCTTCTTATACTAAACTATACTAAATCCCATTGTTTATGTGATATTAGGTAGTGATGTAATAATCTCCAACCCTCAGTGGTCGATAACACAATCATCACCTGTGGGTTGTAGGGGCACTTGCCCTACACCCTACACCCACCTACACCCACTACACTCCTACACCTACTTAGGTGTAGGAGTGTAGTGGGTGTAGGTTGTACGTGTAGACAGTATACGAGTATATAGGCAGTAGTGAAGGTAGTGTTGTATAGTTGTTGGTATGGAAGATGTAGGTGTATGTCAATGTAATAATTGACCAATGAATGTTTTTTAGGTTTAAATTATGGTACTTAGATTAGATTATTACACTTTTGATATTAGGAGGAAATAAAAATATTGAATAGCGAATATCGCAGTAACGGTTCCATATCGGCCATACAAAGGATGGAGGGAACTTTCTTCAACTAGACACCCTGTATAACTACTACAAAAAAATTTAAAATTTATCATAATTGTTGGAACTTTCGGTCCACGCAGAAAGTTCTTACAACATTTACAAGTATATGGTTTTATAAATGGACGCTGATAAGCAATAATGTGTCAACCCACTAGATCGCCATTTTGAGAAAATCGTGTATAATTAAATTTATTATATAATATTAATGCACCATATTTCATAATTTATCAGTGTTTATGAATTTTGACGCGTTTTCGTTTGATTATAGTTTTCCCGGCGTTTCTTTCCCGGAAGTATTTCCACATTAATATATTACTAGTACGTATACTATAGATAACAAATCTGTCAAATTAAAGGCACCTTACCGATGGTTGATTATTTATGTGTTAGGCGCAGGAATCTCGCCTTGATCAGGAAAATAATGAAAGCCGTAGTAAAATATAAAAAAAAAAAACATGAAATTGTAGCGGGCTACGACCTCTTGATTTGTATGTCCTTCTTACGCTTAAGTAAGCGTAAGAAAAACATACAAATCAAGAGGTCGTAGCCCGCTACAATTTCATAAATGAATTTGTTTTTGAAAAAAAAAGATCAGGGTTCAAGGCACCGATTAAAAGGGCTTATACCCAGCTATTTTCCCACGTCTGGAGTTCAGAGTGCCCCTAGATGTTCTGGACTGAAACTTGGTTTTGAAATCGGACGAACTATCTACGACGAACGGACGCAGCGGTGACAGGGAGACGCTTCCAGAAGTTGGAGCCCCATCTCGCTCTCTCGCCACGTGCTAGACCCCTGGACTCAAGACCTGGATTCCACAGCTAAGTTCCCACGTGGTTTAGAGCCCCTACGATACCCTTCAGACACCAAGAGGCTAGACCAGACCGTACGGCCTTCTGCCCACGACCCCTATTTTTTTTAATATATATATTGTCACGGGAAATCTCTCTTTTATTTTAATTTAACCCGTAACAGTCAGACCGGACTCGATCAACACCAATCTAGATAACGCTAGTGTTCTCGCCAACTATACCTCCGTGCCGTTATACCGAAATTATTAAAATTATCGTTATTAAAATTAAAAGTAGATATTATAAATAAAAAGCCTGTATTCAGAAATTTAATTTATCTGGCTGGAGCATACACGCAACTTGCGATCGCAACCGGGAGCCAGCGACAGTTTAGCGACACGTATTTTTACGATTTCTTATAGTCGCTACAGGCAATGACGTTTGCGTCAGCTCCCACTACACGCTTCCAATCAACAATATACCTTTAGCACAGATTCAAGAAAGACGAGCAGATAAACAACTACATAGTTAGCTTTCGATTTTATTGCACTACTACCAGCGTACACATAGCATACATAGTGCGCCGTTGAAGGGGACGTTTTAGGTTTGCAGTGAGTCGTCAGTACAAATGTCAAAATGGCTCAATTTAATTGGTTTATGTGAATAAAACTTAAGCGTGATTGGTCAAGTTTTACATTCGCACTGATGACTCACTGCAAACGTAACGCGGATAGACTGAAGTGTAAAAAATGTATCAATCTAAAAGCACAAATAGAAAATATATACCTACTTACGTATGTACAGGGAAACAGCTTTCATAGAACGGATCCAAATTTGAAAACATAGACGTCCCCTTCAACGGCGCACTATGTATGCTATGTGTACGCTGGTAGTAGTGCAATAAAATCGAAAGCTAACTATGTAGCTGTTTATCTGCTCGTCTTTCTTGAATCTGTGCTAAAGGTATATTGTTGATTGGAAGCGTGTAGTGGGAGCTGACGCAAACGTCATTGCCTGTAGCGACTATAAGAAATCGTAAAAATACGTGTCGCTAAACTGTCGCTGGCTCCCGGTTGCGATCGCAAGTTGCGTGTATGCTCCAGCCAGATAAATTAAATTTCTGAATACAGGCTTTTTATTTATAATATCTACTTTTAATTTTAATTTTAATAACGATAATTTTAATAATTTCGGTATAACGGCACGGAGGTATAGTTGGCGAGAACACTAGCGTTATCTAGATTGGTGTTGATCGAGTCCGGTCTGACTGTTACGGGTTAAATTAAAATAAAAGAGAGATTTCCCGTGACAATATATATATTTAAAAAAAATAGGGGTCGTGGGCAGAAGGCCGTACGGTCTGGTCTAGCCTCTTGGTGTCTGAAGGGTATGTAGGTCTGTCGTAGGGGCTCTAAACCACGTGGAAACTTAGCTGTGGAATCCAGGTCTTGAGTCCAGGGGTCTAGCACGTGGCGAGAGAGCGAGATGGGGCTCCAACTTCTGGAAGCGTCTCCCTGTCACCGCTGCGTCCGTTCGTCGTAGATAGTTCGTCCGATTTCAAAACCAAGTTTCAGTCCGGAACATCTAGGGGCACTCTGAACTCCAGACGTGGGAAAATAGCTGGGTATAAGCCCTTTTAATCGGTGCCTTGAACCCTGATCTTTTTTTTTCAAAAAACAAATTCATTCATGAAATTGTAGCGGGCTACGACCTCTTGATTTGTATGTTTTTCTTACGCTTACTCAAGCGTAAGAAGGACATACAAATCAAGACGTGGAAAATAGCTGGGTATAAGCCCTTTTAATCGGTGCCTTCAACCCGATATGTAGGTCCCGTACCGTAGTTGGCGGTGCTTGTGCCCGTAACGAAGTTCCCTGAAAAATTCACGATGAACGTGTAGGTTGGAGTCCCGACACACAGCATGATCTTAACCCCAAACGAATCAAAATCACGGGCTGTGTGGCCATTACAATATATTAGATAATATACAGAATAATTAAGGCATGGATACAAATATCCTAATATGTCAACAATGCAAGAACATAAGATGAAACTACAAATGATAGCACGTGGTATGGCTAATCAAATAATTGACAACTAATTTTACCAAGATGATAGTTTACATGAAAGAATAATGCGTTTTTAATTACAAGCGTGATTTAGCAAATATTCACAATACAGATATTTACTCACCGTGGAACACGGGATTAAAATATAATTATTATAACGACTACATCTTGAGTTTATAGAAAATTTTATTCTAAAAAGAAAACGTCATTCGAAGAAGTGCCATATATACCCTCCTCCGTCGTCTGTTTTTTAAACTTTTGACAACTATGAAACTAAAGCGTAAAGAGAAAAAATCCAGACACCAAAATAAAAAGATATTATATTTATAATCAATATATTATGTAATATAATAATACAAATGTACTGTATTTTCATTATTAATCAAAATTTAATAATTATTTTTATGATTAAAGACGGAAGTAAAATCGATCTATGAATCAAATATTAAAGCAAGGCTAAAGCCGTTTTAGTAAGGACGTGCGCCGATAGATGGCGCTAAAGCCTCTTAATGACAAATAATTACGCAAACAAATCATAGATGACGGTGATTTTATAGAAAGGAAATGTAACTACGTTACATGACGAGCTTGCGCGTTCGGTTTGGTGATCACGTTTACCCTCCAATGTTTCTTACCTTTTCATTTTGAAACCAACACTATATATATATATATATATATATATATATAGTGTACTATACATATATGTACATGTATGTACTATATATATATATATATATATATATATATATATAAGGCCAAGCTGGTGTATCAACGCACAGGCCAAACCCTTAAGGTAAGAAATTTGAAATTTTGCATACGTATTTCTCATATGACGTAGGCATCCATTAAGGAAGGATTTTTCAAAATTCAACCCCAGGGGGGTAAAATAGGTGATAAAAGTTCGTATGAAACTTTTTATTCGTTGGACATATTTGCATGATATTTCGTATGAATTGAGTAAGGAAAAAATAATATTATAAGTATATTAGCGTTTTCTAAAATTCAGCCCCTAGCTGGGTAAAATAGGGGATGAAATTTTACAACCCAATTTCACGCGGGCGAAGTCGCGGGCAATTAATTCTAGTTATAAATTTATTACTTGTTCAGAATGAATTGCGATTTAATAATTTGTGGGATAAGCCATTGTTATTTACCACGTGTTTAATTTTTGACATGGCATAACACATACATACAATGTAGTGGTATTGTTTCAATTTTAATTCCAATACCCTCAATTATGAAAGTCTTTTACACGTTCATTATTTATCAGGTCTAATAGAACCGATCGTGAACTTGCCGCCGGAGCGGATTAGAAAATACTGTTCCTAAGGGACTCCATATACGGCCCGGTTTTCCTTCAGTTTGGCCTGAATGGATGAAAATCGTATCGTCTGTGTGTAATTTCGAGATCGCATCAGTCGGCCGGATGGACTGAAGCGATTCGTTCCAGTATTGCCAGCTCTATTCTTGCGAATCTACTAAACTCGCGTCGATTTCTACTAAAAACGCCTAAAAGAATACTGAAAACTATAAAAAAAGCTACTCAACTTAGGAATCCCTAAAGCCCCCAAAAAACCACTGCATTTTAGGTTTTGTTATATATAAATTTTATTATTTATTGAATTATATTATAAATTGTATAGTTAAATTAAAATATACTAGGAAATATTACGTATATAGTAATTAAACGGGTAGTTTAAGAAAATTACGGACGAATGCTACGATGTATTATTATGATTAAATTTACACCTTGTAATTTTTTTTTTCGCCTAACCTAGGCCATTTTGCATATGATTACTGTCTGGCTCTTTCCTACTAAAACACTACTAACAACTAAATCCCTATTAAGGAGGGAATGAAATACTTAATTTAGTAGTAAAACTTTGTAAAATAACTAAGTTGGCAACATTAATTCTGGACTGAACGGATGGACTGAACGGAACTGATTAATGTGAAATGAAAATATAGGTAATTTATTGTGGACAATCAACAGTTACACACACACATATACAATATAAACTATACACAGAACAAGACGAAAGTACACAAAGGCGGCCTTATTACTAAACAGCAATTTCTTCCAGACAACCTTTGAAAGAAAGGATTAAATTGCTGGAGAAGGAAATACTGTGCTTAAAGTATATCTAAAAATTATAAATATAGAGTATACATTAAAATAAAATACGTAAATAAAAATAAAATAGTAATACATACATACATAATATTATAAGAACTAATTATTATTTAAAATATTATATATACAATGTTAAACAATAACTAAATATCATGGTCACCTCAGTTCTAACTGAAACGAACGGTCTCTCATCTGCGGGGGCCTTAACGCTGGTGCGGGGCCAATATCTTCGGTTTGCTTTGGAGTAGAAAAGAGACAGTTACTGTTATATAATTGTCTCGTTAAATAATGTTACTTTTTACAATAAATATTCTGATACCGACAGGGAAAATTTTTTTTCCTCTAGTGCGGTTAACAGGTCCTTTCCGACATGATACCCGGTGACCCGATAGCCGCACTAGATTTAAGGACATTTTGTCTAGTGCTTAAGTGCAGTTGCAACACGATAGATACAACTACCTATGCGATCTTATCAATAATAATAATTGAATTGCCAAGTGTATATTATTACTAGCTTTTGCCCGCAGCTTCGCCCGCGTGGGAGAGTATTGGTGGTAAAAAACTTCTTTAGCAAATATACTTACTGCAAGTAATAGCACAGAGTAAAAATTTATACATATAATAAGGTTTCACACGTTCTTTTTAATTTTTGATATATCTCCTAAATAAAGATTAGGTAATATTGTATCCGTCTTAATAGCTTCTGAAAATACCACATTATTTGTGATAATATTTTCGGGATTCGTAATACTCAAGTAACCCATAAAGTTTCGCTCTGTCCTTCCGTCTGTCTGTCTGTCCTCGCTTCTAGCTTCTGTTATTATGAACATAAATGGATGAAATATGGGTAAAGTTGAAGAATGTATATAGATCTCGGTTTTAGCATCACAAAATAATAATAATTTTACATTTTAGGGGTGGCTCTCCATACATGTGAAGTGGAGATAAAAATATTTTTTCATTCTACCACATAGTGTTAAATAATATAATACCGAAATTTCTATACATGTATCTTTAAACACTGAGGAGTTCTGTTCAGTGCTTTTGGATCTAGGGTACACCTTAGCACATTTTACTTACTATAAAAGTCGAAATCACTATAAATGTCCTTATAATTTTGTGGAGTTCTCTCGAATCCTCGTGGATGCCATCATCAGGACCACTTGGGTGCCAAAAAGACCAATTGGGGATTACACCCTTTACAGCAAAAAAAGAGAATTTTGAAAATCGGTCCACCACAGGCGGAGGTGGAGCAATCGTTTAACATACAAAAAAAGTTAAAAAATATATAATATCCTTTTTTGGAAGTCAGTTAATTAAAATTAAAGTGGACTACAGTAACCAAAACGCATTAGTGAAAACCTCATTAAAATAGGTAAAGCCGTTGACTTTGTACGCGCAATGACAAATATCGCTGGAACCGTACGTATTTTTCCGCAATAAAAAGTAGCCTATGTATTATTCCAGAATCTAAACTACCATACCAAATTTCATCAAAATCCGTTCAGTAGATTCTAAGATTAGCGCGTACAAACTTACAGACAAACAGATCAACAGACAATCAGACAAAAATTCTAAAAATCATTGTTTTGGGTTCTATGTCGTTCATATAGTGTAACAGTAATGTGATAGTGTAATGGTTTCTCTTATATATCTTCCACTGTCAGCAGAGACAGCGGCCAGTTACAAATTTATTATATATATAGATAATATGCTCGTAATATAATACTATTAAAGTACATTATTTTTTAATCATTGTATTTTTTTTATTAACCAAGACAACAAAAAAATCCTTTTTTGGTGACTATGAGTATTTTGATAACTTCACAATATTTTTTATAATCTAGCACACTGAGAAAAAAATACTACTTTCAAATCTTCTGATGTATTTGCATTTAGTATGCAAATATTATTTATTCAACTATAAATCTTACCGACTGCCTTCAGCTATGTGCGAAAGGAGGCTGCACGTTACAGGATGGCCGAATGTCATGATTTTATTTTATTTGACGTGATTTAAATTTTTTTATCTGGCAACACCGCTTCGATCCCGCCACCTTCACCGGTTGGATTAGGTGATGAGGATATGAGTGGTGTGTATGAGTGTCATTATACCCGAGGTGCTAGAGACGAACGCACTGGTGTTCACATACATTACTTTTAGGTTTTACACCTTGAGTTTTCTTAGGCACAAATCACTAGGTGTAGTTACTGATTCTTTTAAAAAAGGAAAAAAAATGTTTACAATTTAATTTTAAATTATTTTATTGAAAACACATTCATCGTAATATTAATATTATCATCACAAAACAAAAATAACAAAGAATATAATATTTTTAAATATATAACATTTTCAATACCTAACAAAAATACCTGCTATGTATTTACAATTTGTACATAATTTTCTGCAAAAAAGATTCTTTTTAAATACTGAATTATATATCATACTTAAATGGAAATTACACGTATCTATAATTATAATTTCAAAGTGTTTTTGTGATGATGAAAGAATAAGAAAAGATGAAAGGGCTCAATGTTCCTTAAAATTTATATCACATTGGTTATTTTTAACTAACCTAACTACATAATATTATATTATACAAAGTCCACAATTTAAGAAGAGATTTTGTAAGAAGATCAAAATATAACTTAACCATGCAATACAACAATACAAAAAGGGAAATAAATCCACAAAACAGTTTATTTTCAATGGACGACATTGCGGAACTTGGTTATACAGTACTATGTTTTAGCAATGAGGCACAAAGTTGTATACCTACCTCAAATGTTCTTGACTAGGTATATTATATTTTTTCAATTCACATTATACGGTCAAATGATTTAGCAGATTTGTATCCTTAAAATTCAATAAATTTTAATTATAGAACCAACGAAACAGCGCTCGATTCTCAAAAGCTTTACAAGCATCCAAATAATCCATTTAACATGATACGAGTAGCACATGCGACCGTTGACCAGTGTTACATTACAAACAACTCCTAAAGTGTAAAGAAAACTCCTATTATATTAAACTACTAACAACATACAGAGTTCGCCGTTCGTTATTTAGATTTACAATCTTCCTTGATTTGATTCGCTTCGACATTTTTGTGACCTCCATTCACTTGTTTGCATTTGTCTACCTTCCTGTAACTCTGTCTGTAGAAGTTATAGAACAGTAGAAGGAAGAATGCAGTGTTGCAAATGATGAATATGATGATGTTCCTTGTCGGCGGGCAGTCTGATGATCTCACTGCTGCTATGTAGTGTATTATCACACTAACGAATTGTATCTGAAAACAAAATAAAACAATTTACATTTTAGACGAACTGCTTTTAGTATTTCTGGGTTGAATCAAATCTTAATGTGATCAAATATGTGTTCGTCATTAGAATGCACATAGTTTATCTTTATGAATTGAAACATGCATATGCATAAGCCTTTTTAAATTAGGGGTCTTTAGTTAAATTAGGGGTATACGATAGCTCCCCACACCGGTTTCGGTGACGGTGGCCGGTTTCATCGAAACCAGGCCAGATACGCAGGAGTCATTTATAATGTCCATGTGTGTGCTGAGTATACAAGAGTACTCTCTCTTCTTTCACTCTCGTAGCCCAGTGGGACGGATGGCCGAAACGACTAGCAAGAGATCCGGCGAGGTCCGACTTTTAACATGCCCATCCGACGCATGGATCATCTTTCTTGTCAGACAATCAGATGATCAGCCTGCGTTGTCCTAATCAAACATTATACTTTTCAAGCTTTTTCACCTTCCTAATTTGCTTCAAGTGGATTATAACAGTTTTATCACTAACACCGCAGCCTGCAGCAAACTCGGACGTGGTTTGCGATGGATCCGATTCCACAATAGCCTTTAATTCTTCATTATCAACTTTGGTCTCCGGTCATCTGCAGAACCTCAAAATTTCCAGAACGAAAACGTTGGAACCAAAAACACACTGTGTTTACTTTTGCGACACCGCTGCCATACACATCATTAATCTTTCGAGCCGTTTCTGCAGCACTGGTGCCACGGTGGAACTCATACTCGAAAATAATACGATATTTCAGGTTTTTTATTTTGTAAACAGAGTGACGCAAAGAAAAAACCAAAAGAGAAAAAAACAAATGAATTACGGTTTTCGAAATATAAATGCACGAGTAAATAGCGGTATAAATTTTAAATTGGAATTCCTAACCAAAGAAGATATATTTGAGATTAAAGTGGCCAATACGAAACGTCAATTTCATATTTAAGGACCTAATATATGTTTAGACTTTAGATGATAAGGAGAGGAGAAGGCCAAAGGAGCCATTTAGTGGTCTTCATTGCAGCAAGCACAAGGAGCCACGGTAGCGGCTTTAATGCTATCGTGACATTATTAAACTCAACTAAGGCTGGAACTACAATATTATGATTCGGAACCCGGCGGAAAAAATTTCAGAGCACTCTGCGCTAATACAATAGTGTTGAAAATCGAAGTGTTGAGATGTCATATATGATTTCGTTTGGACATAGCGAACCCAAAAACTATGGGCAGCTTCTCCATCTGTATCGTATCCAACGAAGGGCCTCTCGAATTGTCGACTCCCATAGTGTTTCAAACAGGCTTGACGCCTTAGAGCTACGTAGAGATACATCGCACTGCATCGGGTGCGATTACATATTACGGGGAGTGCTCCGAGGAATTGTTGGACCTGCAACTTTTCGCCACCGTTCCAAGCGACAAAATATTTATCATCCTCATCACCTTGATAAGCGGCAGTCCTCCACCGTGCGCTTTACCCGTAGATTTCTGCCGCGCATAGTAAACTCTGGAATGAACTCTAACTATATACTCTCTCGCCACCACGCGAAATAACTCTGTCGCCAGCGGTATTTCCGGACCATTACGATCTGAAAGCTTCAAGAAGTAAGCGTATATTCCCTCCTAAAAGGCCAGCAACGCACTTGCAACTCCTCTAATGTTGCACGTGTCCATGGGTGACGGTAATCGCTTACCATCTGGTGATCCGTTTGCTCGTTTGCCCCCTAATTTTATATAAAAAAAGGTAACTTAAATTGCTACATACCATTTGAAACCTTGTGATGTATTTTTTCCAGAATATATACTTCGTAACTTTCGGTCCCAACGCCGCCAACCCGTAGTAAGCATACATGAAGACGTGTACGAGGGAGTTTAGCATGCCGATGAAGAAAACCGTATGTGTTGGCCAGTACTTGATGATAGCCCAAGTACCGATCATCATAGACGAGTGATGGTACAGATGAAGGAATGTGATCTGGTTGAATTTCTTCCGCAAAACAAAGAAAACTGTATCCAATAGTTCCGTTACTTTTGCCATGAAATAAATCCATATTCCTGTCAGTATCTGAAACCAAAAAATATTAAATGAATAGCGGAATATCTCAAGTTATTTTGGATTTGCCTTTGGTAAAAAACGAATTCATAGGATTGGTAAGCAACAAATTAATATTTTATCAAGGCGTAAGCCTTAATTCGGTACTTTACCTCTTTCCGGTGATAATTGTCGTGCATGTAACATCTCTTCGGCAGTACTCCTTTCTCCATGAAATCATTGACATACTGAAACAAAAGGACATGTTCGAAAATCCATTAAAAAAAACCCAGAGTCGACAGCAAAGAAATGTTGGCCTATGGGAGGATTTACTTTAAATTATATTAAATCTTGTAAATATATTTAATCAGAATCTCGGAAACGGCTTCAATATTTTTTATGAAATTTAGTACACAGGGATTTTCGGGTGAATATATTCTTAAAAAATCTGGCTAAGTCTGAGTCGGACTCGTGCATGTAGGGTTCCGTACCATTTTACCAATATTTTACATGTTTAGTTATTATTTCATTATTTTTATACAAAGTTTTCCAAGTAAGCGTTTTTATATGTTAGGCATCTGTAACTCCTAAACTTACAAAGTTAAAAGTTAATATTAAACCGTTATAGTTTTTCTTCAAAGTCATCGGCATCATAATACCATCATCATGATTTTTTCAGATTTTTCGAGCTAGCTGTTTAGCTTTTAGAGGGGGGGGGGGGGGGGCACCCAATTTTAACAAAAGAAATGCTCTTTAAACTTGAATATCTCCCAAAGGGATGCCTAAATCAAACAATATTTTTAGAAATCTAATGATACCTATTATGTACCAGTGGCAAAGGATCAAAATAACTCCATTCTTATCGGCTTCCCTTTCAGATTACCTCATGAAGATCTACTACTAAGATATACTTCGTCTTCTCACGCCGGGCCCTTGAAAGGGGCCATGGGCGGGGGAACCATGGTCAGGGGCTGAGCCCCTCTACATGGGGTAGGATGACGCGCCCAGTAAGAATACTGGACACATTTCGTTCATTTATTATTATCGTTATTTTTTAAGGGAAGACCCCCCGTGGCAGAACGCGGGGAAAACGCGTGGTTGGTGATGATGGCAAGGGCCGCGGACGGCCAATACCTGCGGTCGACGCCGGTGACGTGTGGGGTCCAAATCCGGGGATCAGGAAGCGTGTATGAGTCCACTCCCGCACGCGCCGCTTTTGCCGACCACCGACACAACCGATCTCGGATGGGGGGGGGAGTGTGTTCTCGAGCCCCAGACTTTTAATGTCGAGAGGAGAAATGTTGCCACAGAATTGACGTAGGGGGTAATAGGGCTGAGGGGAAGGGGCGGTGCTCTGCACGCGTGTGTCGCAAATCCGGGGCGTGCGTCGTAGATCTCCGGCAGTCACAGTCGGCTCTTCTAATAGGAGCTTCTGGATGCTGCAGATTTCTAGTCGCGGGTCCGAGCTTAGGGCCTGGGGAGCCAAATATTTATTAGGGCGGCAATGGTGGGGGGCACCTTCTAAGAGGGCCTGCATGAGGGTTGCAATTTGCAAAGCAATTCCTCCCCGGCTTGAATTTTCTGGACAAAAATCATAGCCAGGGAGAGGGGACATTGCAGGAGCTCTGCTGTAGATGTGGGGGCCTCGTTTTGAACCAAATTTTGGGGCGGCGGAGGAGACACCGGAGGCTGAGTGTGCAGGCAGCCGCGTGATTGGCGGGCTCCGAGGCAGTAGCTATTTCCACGGCTGTGATGACCGAGGAGCACAGGGGGGGGGGGGGGGGGAGAACAGGGGATGCGGCATCTTTCCTCCTTGTTTTCGTCTTCTTCTTCCTCCTCAGTGGCAGCGAGGAGGAGTCGGGAGCCGAGGGAGCGTGGGAGTATGGTCGTTGGCCTCCGCCATCAGTGATGTAGAGGTTGGCGGAGGAGGTGGGGCCTCTTGCTCAGGGAAAGTCGCGTCAGAGTTTGAGAGGGGGGAGGGGGGGGGGAGTTGTGGCATTTTCTGCTCGTAATTGCCGTGCTGTCCTGCGGAAGATTAGGCATTGCCTGCTGTTGCAGGGTGGCCCCCTCTGCAGTTAACGCAGGTAGGCGCCTCGGTGGAGGGGCAGGGGCACTCCCGCACGAAGTGTTCCTCGGCACACCGGACAAAAGTTCACTGACTTTGTATATGCCGGGTACGACGTCTGGGGCCCTAGCAATAAGGGCGAAAAATATGCAGCTGCCGAATTCAGACCTCGCCTGAACAAGGGAAACGTATTCCGCCACGTATCCTAATTCGGCGAGTCCGGCCCTGATATCTTCGGTATCTGTGGAGGAAGGTAGGCCCCTGATACTTACGTTGATTGCACGTTCTTGCGGCAACGAGTACGAGAACCAGGAGGCGTGTCCGTGCTTCTCCAGGTCTATCAGGTAGCTTTTTACGGTCCGGTATTCGTATTCGCTTTGGGGCATAAAGCGAATCCCAAGACCGTTTTGTTTGGCATTTGGTGCGTGCCCCAAGATGTCACGAACGCGGCGGAAGTGGCGCACCCAGTCGTTGATTTTCTCGGCGACCAGAGGTGGGTAGCGAGAATTAGAGGGTGGCGGCGTTGTTGTTGCCTTCGACGCCGGAGAGAGGGGTGTAAAGTTGGCTACGTGTGGAGAGTGTACTAACCTCGGCGTATGACAGCTGGCGGACGGTGTACTTGGCCGGCGGTGGTGCACGGATTTTTGTAGCTCGCCATTTTCCTTTTGGAGAAGGGGGTTCGGGTAGATCGCTCTCATGGGAGGGTGAGATGGCAGGGGGGTGGGGGGTGGGGGGGGGGGGTTGGAGACAATGTGAGTGGTCGTCACTGGGGGTAGGTAGATAAGGGGGGGTGTGAAGGTAGGCGCGCGGTAGGGGTACTTGCGCGGCGAGCTTGGGCGGTTGGATTTGGCCGAACCCTGTTTGGCTGTGCGGGACGGGGGCCCGGACTCGCCGCAGGCCGCCGTCGGGGGACATTGGGCGGGCGGGCGGTGGTGCGTGCGGTCCTGGGTCGAGCGTGAGCTCGACCTCGATGAGGCTGGGCTGTACGACGTCTCGGACTCCTCAGGGGAATAGTTGCGGTGGTCGCGGCTTGATAGCCACGGGTCATGATCTATCATGTTCAATACAGGTAGAACACAAAACACACAAGTCACAAACAGTCACACTGCGCAGTAACATGTGTACGTATACAACAAAAAAAAGTACTCACAATTACGTGGAAGAACGGTAACGAAGTGTACGCACACGAAACGGCACACACACTTAGGGGGGCTGACTCCTCGTCACGTGACGTTGAGATGAGACTCAACGGGAGGCCAAGAGCAGGGCAACTCCCCAGGAAGGCGCCAATCCAGACCTTATTCTAATGAATAAAGTTTGAAGGAGGAGGAGGAGGAGAGGAGTTCACTGGGCACTGCACTAGTGGGCGGGGTCGACACGAAGGTGGAGCACTACTAAACGCACTGGAAGTCAGGACGATCCAAACTAATCTATGAAAAGCAATAATATCTTATACAAGTCAGGTCAGACAAGCGATAGCGCGATGTAGACCGACTCAAGCGACATTTATGCGCTGCAAAATGCTCACGTCCTTCAAATTACTTTTTCGTAGGAAAAAAAGGAATTATATTACAACTTTTGCCATTATAATAAATTAATTAAACATTAAACTTATGTTAATGATATAGAATATTTTATTACGATTAAATAACAATAATGAAAACTTATAAACAAACTAAAAATCTTATAAACTTTTGCCTCAATGTTTGGCTACTCTTTAGAAAATAGACAAAAAAAATTACAACAAAAATTGTAACGTTTTATTCTTCCATGAGATCTTGAGATATGTGTCTCTCATAACATATACGGCACATAAATATCACATGGTCGGTGTAGAGTAATTTACTGCACAAAGTGCATGCTTTTTTGGAGCGCCTATTTTTCCTCCAGGGACATAGTTCACAAAAACCATTTGCCCATGGCTCGATTTCCACATTAGGTATAGGCATAAATCACTTCATTATGAACTTGAGATCGGTTGACACATTTTGCATTCGTCACAGATTCGTCGCGCAATATGCGGTCTTACCAACTATATTCGTGTAAGTGACTATTTTCTCTATCATTTCGTCATCTAAAAACAAATAAAAGTACTCCAAAGCAGTTTTATCACTTTTAGCTCTTTGTTTGACTCCTGGTAAATGTTTGACGATATTGCAACTCCTGGTGCGTACATTACGGAGAGGCATATACATAAGGCACTTTGTACACCTATCTTTTCCAATATGGATGGAAAATGACAGTTTACACGGACTAAGAGGTAGGACTCTTAGTTCGTGTAAACTGTTATTTTCTATTTCATCGGAATACTGTTCAGTGTCGGTTTCGTGGGGGCTGTAAATGACTGAACAGTCGCTTTCTACGTTATCTACTCGATTCTGGACCGTATCTTCAGGATCTATTGACTGTCCTTCTTCAGAATCGGGCTCTTCTAGCCAAGCACAAATTTTAGAGGTTTGTCGATCATTTATTTTAGACTTTGTATGCTGAAAATAGCAAACAAAATATTAAAACAATAAATCCAATAAATTTGTTAATATTTATATATGAAAAATAAGAATAAGTATAAAAATTTTTCATTTACTAAAAAAAACACTTACACGAGTAGGCGCGCAATGAGCAAAATGCCGCGCTTCACGATGCACTGCGCACGAACACCTCACTACGCGCACGGCGCACGAGTCGCGTAAGGGGGGACGGGATGAATAATTAGGAAGGTACTGTGAGGCTTATAGTGCCCGAGCTTATAGTAATCAAAATAAACTGCAACAATTCTTTTCGTGACCAAAATGCTCATAGCGCGCCTTCTCACGGATTAATAGCCGGCTGGCCAACTAAAGAATATTATTATTAATATGATTTGTCCGATGACAGTTCGAAGTAATTAAGGGCTATTTTTCTGTGACATTATCCCGCAATATATCACGATACAATAGATAATATCACGTGCACGAAATTTTGAAATGTAGCTCGGTGGTACCTCAGCTGCGCGTCCTTGGATCTAAAATCATGTTATTACATTAATAATAATTATTATTGTTCAATAATTATTTTTGAAATTATATTGAACATTGAGAAATGATAAATATAATTCGTCTTAAAGTTTAAACTAATACGTGTTTATGTACTTATATGTGACTATTGAATGTGTGACTACTTGATAATTGTATTGTGTTTATTGTTGGTGATAAATCGTTTGAATAAATTGACTTTTACGGTAAGCGGAAAGTTACTACGGATACGTACTTACTATCAATTGTAATTTGTAGTTATCGTATTAATAGACGATCATATATATTAATATTATATATAATATATATATATATATATATATATATATATATATATATATATATATATATATATATTATATCATGTATATTAATATTTAATACGCGGTAGTACTGTGGAAGTATTTTAATATTATGATTATCTTACAATAGTTATTTAATACACAGAAAAACGTTTTATTATTAAGTACCTATTTTGTATTTTGAAATATACCTAATTGTAGGTTACCTAAGTATTTACAATTTCTCTCGGACACGACACCACACTACACGCATGTAACGACCTTGACCATCATACATAATATGGTGCTGGATTTCCTTTCAAAAAAACTTGCACAGCTCACGCCTAGAGACTAGGGCTTTCCTCTGAAGTCTGAAGTAAAACCACCCTTCGCCATCGCTATGTACTAGTACTATGGGGTAGACGCGCGAAAAAAAATCATCCCACCACTTTACGTGTACTAGTTACTCAAAAAAATAAGTTATTTTATTAAGGAGAGCAGGGCTACAATTAACTGAGGTAAGTATTAACAAGCTAATTTCTCTAGAATTATACTAACTACATGTCTACTGCGTGTCTTAATTTGTCAATTAGATCGCGCCGCATGGCACAGTGCCAGTCAGTTGCGATCCGCGCATCATTTGAGTGAGTTGTGTGGTCGATATTTTTAAGCAGGTAATGATCATTTTACAGTTCACGATTTTTTGATTAGCACAAGAATTATAAAGTGTAATGATTACATTTTTTGTTTTCTTAGTATCATATTTTATACATAACAATCCTACGTTTCATATTTGACATAACTATTGATCAATATTTTATTACGTTATTTAAATATTAAAATTAACCTTTGGGGCTATAATTAACACATCAGGGGGGCTAGTATTAACATATTAATACCTACCTGTAATATAATTTGGGGGCTCGTATTAACAGGTAATCTGAATGTTTGGAATGATTATTTTAAACTTTTTTTATGACAGCATGAGAACTTATAAACGAAAAACTACGCATGGTACCATATCAACAGAGGTTTACGAGCTAGCTGCGCTAGAGATTATTGAGAAGAATAGAAATTACAAGGATGTATCAAAATAATTGGACCTCTGTTATGTTTCTCTTCATAATTTTGTGAAAAAGAAAAAAACGGGTACACATACAGGTGTCACCATTGTTTAAAAGCCGAAAAAAACTGTTGCAGGAAGAGGCATAAAGCAGATCGGTGCTGTGACATCTGGTGAAAGAAGTGTACTGGTACAACTCCATACCTTGTATGTTTATCTTCCCTCGTCTGCGATATAATGATATGTTTATTAGAAACGGGCCCCCAGAAAGCATAGGCAAGAATTGGCAACAAATCAGAAGATTCAAAAGGAGTTTGTAAAATGGATCGATTATTTTATTCATCACGTGAAGTCCTTAAAAGAGGAGGACGTTTTACTCTTATTAGATAACCATACCCCGCATGTTAATGTGGAAGTGGTCAACAAGGCCAAGAATAACAATATTCTTTTGTTGTCATTTCCGCCGCATTGTTCGCATCACAGAGATACAACAGAGCACAGACTTTTTAGATGACCAGTAACTCGGGAAAAACAATGTCAATTTATGAGCTGAAGCTGAATTTATAATCTGTCACTAAATTTAGAAAACCCTGAAGTTTTAGACGATGTGCCTAATTTTGATATAAGCGTGACTGAAGTGATATCGCACATGTCTAATAAACCAGTAGCTGGATCGTCAGGCATGCAGACAAGTGCTAGTGAATTTGCAGTTGAAATCATAAGACCTCTGCCAAAAGCTCCACCACGAGTTTCGTCTAATTGAAAACGCGCTAATAAGTCAGTGACACTCCGGAACAAAATTATCTAGAAGAAGAACATAATAGTAGAAAAACGAAAAAGAGAAAAATGACAACAAAAAACCAGAACAAAGAGAACAAAAAAGATAAGGGAATATAAATAAAGACGAAAAAGTAAAGAAAATAATATTGAATGAAAGCAATAGATCTGACGATGAGGATTACTGTTTTTGTATCATCCGCGGTGCCTCCTAAAATAAAGATCCATCAGGTGGTGTATGGATCCAATGTATCTTTTTCAAGGACTGGGCCCAAGCAGGATGTATCACAGATGATATTCTGTTGTTTAAATTGTAATTCAGATGATGAATATAAATAGATACTCTTTTAGTTCGTAGGTATCTAATATAGTTATTAATGCTTGATATTTTTGTTGATTTACTATTAAACTACATTTTATATGCCTTGTTTAAGTCTAAAGATGATGCTAAGTTTAAAGAAGATTTTTATTACAGGCTCGATACCTAGCTTTTAGGATAAAAAAAAATGTTCCATTTTTTACCTCATCGTATGATGTTGTTTAAATAATTTGTCTAGTTAAGTTTAAATATAAAATTATGACCAGTTTAAGACTGATTAATACACACACCGGCATATTTAGCGGAACATAAAATAAAGGTTTGGTATCAGTATCATATAAGGTTGCTGGCTGGTATATGTCATTTAATTTAAAAAGAAATATTTTCAAATTAAGAAAACAACTGAACATCACATTTTATGCAATTGTTTTAATTTTATTCAAATACACCTTATCTGGAGCGAACTTCGAATATTTCTTCCTTCTGAGTTTGATTTAAAATTTCATTGAAATACTGTTTTTGTTAGTTTTTTTTTAATCGCGTATCTTTTTGGAGTTGAGGACTGAATTATGCCTGACTTAGCCCCAACGGAGATTGCCAGGGCACTCGAAATGCGAAGAAATGGTCAAACCTACAGAGTGATATCCAGAGATCTTCGTCGACCAGTTTCAACGATCCATCGCAGTATCCAACGGTTCAGGGAGACCGGTACTTATGTGAGAAGAGCAGGACAAGGCAGAAAAAGACGCACTTCGAGTAGGGATGATCGTTTCATTCGGCTTCGTGTACGTAGGAACCCCAGTTTGACGGCCGTCCAAGCCCGACATGAGTTAGAAGCAGTGCGGGGTGTAACCGTAAGTGAGCGTACGGTACGAAGAAGGTTCGAAGAAGCTGGTTTGGGTTCATTTGTGCCCGCCAAGGCTCCAAGGCTCGAGGTAAATCATCGTAGAAACAGGTTAACTTTTGCTCAGGAACATCGACTTTGGAACGCGGACCAATGGAGTAAGGTATTGCTTAGTGATGAGTGCAGAATTCTCTTAAATCAAATTGACGGCAGGCAAAGAATATACAGACGCAAAGGAGAACGATACATTCAGACAAATTTTGAAACTACAGTTGCATACGGTGGTGGATCAATAATGGTTTGGGCGGGCATTTGTTTGGGAGCTCGCACAGACTTGGTAGTTATTGACAGAGGGAGTCTGACTGCAGACCGCTATATCAGAGAAGTCTTAGAAGAAAATGTCGTACCGTTTGCCCCATATATCGGTGACGATTTTGTTTTTATGCAGGATAATGCTCGGCCGCATACCGCTCGGGTAACTCAAGCTTATCTTAATGATATGAATATCACTGTTATGGAGTGGCCGGCGAGATCACCGGATATGAACCCAATAGAGCACGTTTGGGACTTGCTGAAAAGAAAAGTTACGTCTAGAATTCCAGCTCCGGCCAACGTGGGTGAACTGCGAATCGCCGTAGTTGAGGAATGGCGGAGACTATCCCAGGAGACCATCGATAACTTCATTCTCAGTATGCCTAGACGGGTAGAAACTTTAATAAGAGCACGTGGAGGAAATACGCGATATTAATCACCATTTTTCTAATTTAATTAATTGTTATTTTAATATTAATTTTCACTTTTCTCGGTTACATGAAAAGTTAAAAAATGTACCATTTTTCACAAATAGCCTTTACTCGCAAAATCTGTTCTTAATGTGATCTACATTTTAAGTAAAACAAATGTAACTTTAAATAACAAAAGAAGTGTAGTAAGTAGATTTTAAAATAAAATCATATTTTTTTAATTATGGACCTTTTTTTTGTGTTCCGCTAAATATGCCGGTGTGTTTAGTTATTTAGAAAGAGTGTACTATAAAATGTTGAAATATTTCAACATAATATTTCGAGTTTTCGTTTATGTTAAGATATTTTGTGATTTTGTTATCATTAGTTTATAAGAAAACGTGTTCAATGCAAGGCAATCAGTGCAAGTGTATTAATTTAACTTTCATTAATAAAAAAATGTTGCCGTACATACATTTGTTTTTATTTATATCAGTCAGCATAACCTAAGTTAATTTTTACCCCTTCTGTTAATTCTAGCCCCAAATGTGAGGTAACAATAATTAACAACTGCCATTTTTAAGAAAAATCGTTTCGCATCATCGTTTCTATTATGTTTGTTTTGAGATAATAACACAATACCTGTATGATTGAAGCATCATTTATCCTAAAATCAAGTCTAAATGTTGAATAATTCCTAAGCTACAACTAAAAATATATTTTTTATTAATTGTAGCCCCGGTCTTCTCTTGTCTGTATACTTTGTCGCCGTAGTAAATACTTATCCATGCAAAGTTTCATTTTTCTATCACTAACCGCTTAGACAGAACGGACATGATAAAACCATAAGGGTTCCAAGACATGAACTACGGAACCCAAAAAAGAGCTCCTTTTCGATTTATCCAAAATTGAATTATTTCTCCACTCAATCTTATTTTTTTTAAGTGAATACCAGCACAAACATGACATATATGTATGAGTAGTACTATGTAAGATGATGGTGGTGATGATGATGATTATTATAAATTACATAATGACATATGCTTGCAGTTCTTTAAACTATGTCGAAATTCCGAAACGTGTATCTTTAAAGACTGAGGAGTTTTTTTTCAGTGCTTTAGGATCCAGGTTATATTAACAAAATGTGATATTTTGGTATCATAACATTATGGTTGAGTTACAGTCGAAATCACTGTGACGAAATCACGGAGACGGCGCACGCTGTAGCATAGCTACATTTTTAATGCATTATTATAGCTGATAACGACGCTTATAGCGTCATCTATTAGCTGTTGTTGATATTAATAATAGCTAATTTATGCTAGACAACACCATCTTTTGGCAAACGTTTCTAACTGGATCTTTATTTCCAATATTTCTTTATTGTGGCATTTGGATTACGCATTACCGCTAGTTGTCAGTTAAAAAAAAACATAATAATAGTAGGAGTATATAAGGGCTGTCGCGAGATGACAGTGCCTTTTCTCTGCTGAATTCTATTGTTCAAGTTTTCTAGATACAAGTGTATCTTATATTTTAATCCCGTGTCCACGGTGAGTACTTTTGTATATCTGTGTTGTGAATATTTGGTAAATCACGCTTGTAATTAAAACACAGTATCTTTTATGTAAAATATCACCTTGGTAAAATTAGTTTTTAAAAGAAAAATTTGATTGGCCACGTTCTTAATTTGTAGTTTCATTTTTCCGATCTAGCATTGTTAAAATATTAGGATGTTTGTATCATACTAATTGTCCTTAATATTATCTTATCTTTTTATTTTTTGCCTACCCTTCATTTTGTGATGGTCACACAGCCCGTGATTTTGATCGTTTGGGGTTAAGATCACGCTGTGTGACGGGACTCCTACCCACACGTTTAACCTGAATTTTCCAGGGATCTATTCACCGGGTTAAAGGCACCCTTATACGAGGACTATTGGCTATTTTCCCACAACCGGATTTCTGAGGCCGCTAGATATTCCGGACTGGACAACTGGATTTGGGATCAGGCTGCACCGCCCCCTTGGACGATCTATCGAAGACGATTGGACGTAGCGGTGACAGAGAGACGCTAGCAGAAGTTGCAGCCCCAGTTCGCCCTCACCACGTGCTACACCCCTGGACTCAGCTAAGTTCCCACGTGGTTTAAAGCCCCTTCGATACCCACAGACACCCAAGGAGCTAAACCAGATCCTTCGGCCTTCTGCCCACAACCCTTATTTTTTTCTTAATATATATTGTCACGGGAACTACATCTTTCATTTTATTTTACCCGTAACAACGCACCAGCGTGCGCAGTCTCCTTTATAGGGACATGTGTATGGTTACAAGTTAGGGCCATGTTGTCAAGTAGCTGGCCAACGAAAAAAATTCTAATAGCTTTGTAGAGAAAGTCAAACTGAATAATATTTTTAATTATTCAGTTTCACTTCCTTTACAAAGATATTATAATTTATCTATTATATTAGGTCCTTACTGTTGCATATTGACAAAAGTAAGTGTCAATGTCATTTTTGACATTGACAGATGTCATGAAGTAAAGCCTATCTAGTTAGTTTATTATAGTGGGCCAAAAGGCTATAAATAGTGTAGACGTATATTATTATGTTAGGCATATCTCATATGTAATACGTATCAGTGTTAAGCACCAATAAAGGAGAATATAAGAATTGTTGCTGTATTATTGTCATCACCACTCAAGCACAAGAAGGACATACAAATCAAGAGGTCGTAGCCCGCTACATGGTGTCAGGTGTGAAAAAGTTGTCAAGAAAACGAAAATTATGAACGCAAAAGAGGGTACATCGAAAACTCCGAAAGCTTCGAGACAATCTGAGTGCGGGAACTTAACAATGGCAGGAAACGGAGTGCAGAAGCTTGAAATCTCTGCAGAAATTATCAACAATAATGCTGAAAATTGCAAGAAATGGACGGAGTCATTCGAGATATTCCTACTGGCGTCGGGGATGGATAAAACGGAAGACAAAAGAAAAATTGCAATCATGCTGCATTCCATGGGAGAAAAGGGTCTAAATATCTACAATTCATTCAATTTGTACCTAAGCACTGCTACATTCCAAGAAGTCAAGGCAAAATTCGTCGAGTATTTTGAACCCAAAAAGAATTTATCGGTGGCGCGGCACAAATTCTTTACATTGAAACAACGTGTGAACGAATCCTTGGAAATTTTCTAATGGAATTAGAAAACGCAAGTCATGCCTGTGAGTTTGGTTCGCTACGCGATTCCCTTGTAAAGGACATTCTCATTGCTAATATGGCTACAAACTTCTCGCAATTTGGTCGAAAGCTCCTACAAGAGCAAGATCCATCCCTAGAAAGAGCCAAACTCCTCTGTAGAACACTCACGATGGCGCAGAAAAGTGAAGAATCAATCAATGCAGCAGATGGAAAAAAAGAAGCCACAATATACAAGCTACACAAAAGTCGTCGAGCCAGTTCCCCCCATACCAGAAAAGATCCACATCACGCCAAGGTCACCCAAGGTCAGCTACACCTGGATCCAGGACAACGTCGTGTGTAAAGTGCAACACATCGCATGGTCGCCGCAACTGTACAGCATGGAAACACAGATGCAGGTCATGTTTTAAATATGGACATTTTAATCATTTATGTTTTAAGAAAAATAGTGTCAGTACTATTGTTACTGGGGTAGGTAGCATAAATCTCGATGATTAATCAAGCCTCAAAGGTGCTGAGGCTGAGAGATTTAAAATAGGGGCATTGTTCAACATTAAAAATATAAAATCACAAAATGCTAGTACAAATTTGATTAACACAGACAATTCCTGGCATTATTCTCTTAAAATAAACAACAAAAATGTAGATTGCCTAATTGACACTGGAGCAGACATAAATGTTATGTCTTATCAAGTCTTTAAACAATTGAATCTTAAATTTGACAAACAGAGTAAAGAAATGTGTAAAAAATATAATATCTTCGCCTATAGTGGGCACAGAATTCCGATAATATCAGTGTCAAACATTTGTCGTTTAGTTGAAAACAAAACAAAACGGGAAAACATTACTTTTGTTGTAACAAAGTTATATTGTCCAACTGTGATTGGTTTACCCACTTGTATAAAGCTAAATTTAATAACAAAAACTTTCATATAAAGAATGAAAATGTCAAAAATGTTGAGCAAAATGTGTATAATATGTATCAAAAAACTTGTGACAAAATTGTGAGCAGATATAATGATGTGTTTCAGGGTCTAGGCTGCCTCCCATACGAACACAGCATCGTGCTAAAGAAGGATGCTATTCCGTGCGTTGATCCTTCTAGAAAGGTACCTTTCGCGTTGGTTGAACCGTTAAAGAAAGAGATTCAACTCATGGAAAACATGGGAGTCATACGGAAGGTGAACAAACCTACTCTCTGGGTGAGTAGTTTAGTTATAGCCATGAAAAAGAATGGTGCATTGAGAATTTGCTTAGATCCTAGAAATTTAAATAAAAATTTATTGAGATGTCATTATCCAATTAAAAATATAGATGAAGTCAGGTCTAAATTGTTCAAAGCCTCTTATTTTTCACATTTAGATGCGTTTTCTGGGTTTTATAACATAAAATTAACTAAAGAAAGAAGTGATCTGTGTACATTTCAAACTCCCTTTGTCAGATACAAATTTTTAAGATTACCTTTTGGAATAAACACGGCTACAGAAATTTTCTATAAAACCATGATAGATCTTTTCGGAGGCATTGAAGGTATAATTATATGGTGTGATGACATTCTAATATACGGTGAAACAATTGAAATACACAATAAAAGGTTAGAGATGTTTTTGGATAGGGCTAGGCAAGTTAACTTAAAATTAAATAAAGCCAAGTGCAAGTTTCTTCTAGAAGAAATAGCATATTTGGGCTATATTTTTAGTAAAGAAGGTGTAAAAATTGATCCAGAGCAAGTTCAAGCCATAAAATATATGCCCATACCTAAAAATATTAAAGATTTGCAGAGATTTCTAGGCATGATTAATTTTTTAGCACCATTTATAGAAAATCCAGCAGAGAAAACTAATACCTTAGGAAATTTGTTAAAAAAAGATATATTATGATTATGCGATGAAAATTGTCAAAAGTGCTTTGATTTGTTAAAAGAAGTCGCATCTAAAGCACCTGTGTTAACTAATTATAATTGCAACTTACCTGTGATTTTGTCGGTAGATTCATCAAAGAATGCACTGGGAGCGGGTTACCGTTGCAGGGTTACGACCTAGAAGTGGTTTATGTACCTGGTAATATGTATATAGCAGATACTTTATCAAGAGCCTCACTTAGTGATACATATATACCTCAGTATGAACAAGACTTACAGTATCATGTTAATTCAATCTTGTGAAACCATATTGGAATATTCAAAATGAAATACATATAATGAACGACTTAATATTTAAAGGTAATAGGCTTATTGCTCCAAAGTCCTTGCAAAGACAGATTTTAGATAAAATACACTGTGGACATTTAGGTATAATAAGACACTCAACATCGCTAGAGAAACAGTTTATTGGCCAAATATAAACGCGGATATTAAAAACTTAATTGATCAATGTTCGGCGTGTGCAAAATTTAGGGCAAACACACCCAATGAACCGTTGAAATGCCATGAGATATCTTATCTTCCGTGGGAGAAGGTAGGTATAGATTTATTATATTTTGATGGAGAAAATTTCCTTGTCTGCATGGATTACTATTCCAAGTACATAGAGCTAGCTTCTTTGCATAAGAATTACACTGTTGATAATGTTGTTAAAAACCTCAAATCCTTCTTTGCTCGACACGGGATACCAAAAGCATTGGTGTCTGACAATGGTCCACCATTTAACTCCTGCAAGTTCAAGTCTTTTCTTGTTGATTGGGATATGGAACACATTACCACCAGTCCTTATTGATCCAGGTCTAATGGCCAGGCTGAAAGTGGAGTTAAAATTGTCAAATCATATTAAGAAAATGCAAGGAAGATGGCTCGGATATACATTTGGCGTTATTACACTATCGCAACGCTGGTAAGGGAGATTTTCCCAGTCCGGCCGCATTATTAATGTCTAGAAACTTGCGAGTAAATTTACCAATTCTAAATAGAAAACTTAGACCAAAAGTTGTAAAATTTTCGACGTTTGAAAGATGTCATAGACAGAGCAGAGACAAAATGTCTTTTTATTTTGACAGGAATGCGAAGTATACATCTTATGAGTTTCAGCCGGGAGATGACATTTACTTCAAAAAAAATCCTAATTCCTCTTTGTCTCCGGGAATAATTAAAGAGAAATTAGGATGTGGTAGATCATATTATGTTATGGATCCAAATGGTGTTGTGTATAGGAGGAATAGGGACACATTAGACCTAGAAAAAAGATTTTAAAAGAAACAAATCCTCCACCTTATTTTTATGGCAACGGCAGCACTGACAATATGCCTCCCATGCAGGAGAGTATAGATCCCATGAGTTCGGCACAACTCGGAGACGATCCTGTTCAAAATTGCATTATCGATGATAACTGTGTTCCTATGGAGAGTCTAGAAAATACCGGTTACGTAACCAGGTCTGGTAGAAGTGTGAGACGTCCTAAATTGTACATACATGAGAAATTTGAGTAGATAAGTAATGTATTGTTATTAGTTATGTGCTTATAATATTAGTTTGCTTTTTTCTCGAAAAGGGAGATGTTGCATATTGACAAAAGTAAGTGAAACAAAAGTAAGTGAGACAAAAGTGAGACAAGAGAAAGTCAAACTGAATAATATTTTTAATTATTCAGTTTGACTTCCTTTACAAAGATATTATAATTTATCTATTATATTAGGTCCTTACTGTTGCATATTGACAAAAGTAAGTGTCAATGTCATTTTTGACATTGACAGATATCATGAAGTAAAGCCTATCTATTTAGTTTATTTTAGTGGGCCAAAAGGCTATAAATAGTGTATAAGTATATTATTGTGTTAGGCATATCTCATATGTAATACGTATCAGTGTTAAGCACCAATAAAGTAGAATATAAGAATTGTTGCTGTATTATTATCATCACCACTCAAGCACAAGAAGGACATACAGATCAAGAGGTCGTAGCCCGCTACATTTGAAATTGGCGTTTTGTCGTACAGGCCACTTTGATCCCAAATATATTTATTTTGGTTAGGAATTCAAATTTCAAATTTATACCGCTATTTGTGTTTCGACAACCGTAATTCATTTGTTTTTTTCTCTTTTGTTTTTTCTTTGCGTCACTCTGTTTACAAAATAGAAAACTTGAAATATCGTATTATTTTCGAGTACGAGTTCCACCGTGGCACCAGTGCTGCAGAAACGGCTCGAACGATTAATGATGTGTATGGCGGCGGTGTTGCAAAAGAAAACACAATGCATTTTTGGTTCCAACATTTTCGTTCAGGAAATTTCGCCCTGCAGAACAAGCCCCGTGGACTGCCGGAGACCAAAGTTGATAATGAAGAATTGAAGGCTGTGGAAGCGGATCCATTGCCAACCACGTTCTAGTTGTCGGCTACAGGCTGCGGTGTTAGTGATAAAATTGTTTTAATCCGCTTGAAGCGAATTGGGAAGGTACAAACCTTGAAAGGTGGGTACCTCAAGAATTGAGCACAGCAAACCGACAAACGCGCGTCGACTGCTGCGTTACATTACTCAACCGGCACAATAATCAAAGCTTGCCCCAAGCGAAAATTGTATAAAAAAAAGTTACTTGTGAGCGTTTGGTGGACTAGTGCCGGTGTCGTTCACTACTTTCTTAAATCTGACCAGACGATTACGGCAGATGTCTATTGCAAGCAACTGTAAATCATGATGGAAAATCTAGCTGCTAAACAACCGAGGTTGGTCATTCGCTCTAGGCCACTGCTGCTTCAGGACAACGCTAGACCACACACTGCACTACAGACGGCTACCAAATTAGAGGAGCTTCAATTGGAATGTCTAAGACATCCACCGTACTCCCCGGACCTTGCTCCAACAGATTACCATTTTATTGTAAATTTGGATAACTTCTTGCAAGGGAAATTATTCAACTCCGATGCTGCAGTCCAAAGCGCCTTCAAAGATTTTATTGATTCCTGTCCGAAAGGGTTTTTTTAGTAAAGAAATCAATGAACTACCTATGAGATGGCAAAAGTGCATAGAATGCTTTGATTAAATAAATATATTATGTTTAATTAAAACCGACTTTATGTTCCTCCTTTACAAAACGCCAAATTCATATGTAATGACCTAATCCCTACTAATATTATAAATGTGAATGTAAGTTTGTTTGTTACGCTTTCACGCGAAAACTACTGAACGGATTTTGATGAAATTTGGTATGATAATAGTTTAGACTCTGGATTAAAACATAGGCTTTTTATCCCGGAAAAGGCTGGTTCCCGCGAGATACTCGATAGTATATTTACGCGGGCGGAGCGGCGGGAAACTACTACTAAACGGAAAAATACTAGCTGTATTATATAATTGTATCTTCTTATTAGTGAATAAAATTATATTTTTGAAATTGCTATCGCGATGTGAACTAACGCTAACTAAACAACACTTACCTGTTGTTTAGTTTTTATATCGTATAATATAACGTTTGATTTTACCTGAAGTCAAGGACTGATTTTGAATCATCCTTTGTTAAATTTAAAATAAAAAAAAGGTTTTTAGGGTTCCATAATCACTGCAAGGAACCATTATAGTTTTGCTCTGCCCGTCCGTCTGTCCGACGAGGGAGACTGTGATTTCATACGTGACTGTTTTATAATGCAAATCATTCTCGAGAATCGACCTCCAAAATGGTTTACAACTTGGTCCCCTGTAGTATCTCTAATCTTTAAGAGTTAGAAACTTGTAACTTTCCATGCTGATAAGTACTGCTAAATACTGTTTAGGAGAAAAATATTTTGAGCGAAATCAGATAATAACTGTTTGTTGATAGTTACGGAACCCTCCTTAGGCATATCCTAACATGATCTTGGTTAGGTTATTATAAATAATGAAATTTTAAACGATCAAATTTTAAATTATAAAGTTTCATGTTAGGTACTGGAACAAATGACTTATTTATGCAAATGTTTTTTAATTATTATATGATTTCGTTGCCTCTCTGTTGATTACTTTTAATTCGATACAAAAAAATTCACCTACCTTCTGCACCATATACATAGAGAGCGCGACTTGTACGCAATTGTAGAGCAACAGCACTCCTGTCAGTTTAAAGGGCTTCCTTTTCATCATGAGCGCTGGCCCCACCTTCAGCACGAACAGCAGGTAGACCGCCAGGATTATCAGTACCGGCCCTGGTGTGGCCATCAGCGGTAGCTCGTCGGTTTCTTCATCTGGAACAAAATTTTATATTAAAAAATAAATGTTTTTGTTTTTAATTTCCTTCTGAATTACTCTCTTGCGATGTTTTATTCATAACTTTGTTTGTTTTAGTTATATCTTGAATGGAATCAATTAAACTCAACGATTACCAATTGTCTATAACAAAATACATACCTATTCATAACCTAAGTAAAATTAAGTAAAATACTTAATAAATAATATAACTCCCCCACACCGATTTCGATGACGGTGGCTGCTTTCATTCAAACCAGGCCAGTTACGCAGGAGTAGTTGTATAGTGCCCAAGTGTGTGCGCAGTACACAAGAGAGCACTCTCTCGTCCTTTACTCTCATAACCCAGTGCGATGGATAACCGATACTACTGGCGAGAGATCAGGCGCTGGTCCGACTTTTTACATGCCCATCCGACGCATGGATCATCTTTCTTGTCAGACTTGAGACAATCAGGTGATCAGCCTGCATTTACCTAACCAAACTTGGAAACAACATTTTTTATTGTTCCAATGCGGGCCTTCTCCGAGTCGAGAGCCAAGCTCTAACCACTGGACCACAGCGGCTGATTAAATAATAATATAAAGGCGAAACATTTGATAAAAGGGTGAAGTTACCACTTGGAAATTTAAAATTGTTGTATTTGTTGTTATTTACAAAGTTTCACACAATTGTTGTTAATTTAAGGAAATGCATTGCAAGTGTAAAGGGCAGGATCAAAGTCATATTATTACCAAATAATCATAGTATTTAGCAGGTCAAAAGTTAATAAAAGGAAAAACAGACTAAATAATTACCGTTGCAGGTCAATAGGCCAAGGGGAAAAGCCAGACAGTTGACTTTTTAAAAAACTCCTGTGTTTAGTAAAATTACGCTAAACGACTGTACTTCTTGATACGGATATTTCTTTTATTTTTATAAAGAAAAACAAACTTTTCATTTCTCATACTCGGAAAGTAGTGTTGTTTTGATCTGATTATTGGGTGAAAGATGCTGCTTTCCTTTCATAGGGAGGAAAAACTCATACAAATTCATTCTGGCCCGGGGCCGGAAAAACTTCAAAACTTCAATAATAGAACTGCTGTCAGCTGTGAAGAGTTTTATGTAAAAAAAAATATTAAAAAATGACATGACTTTATAAACAGCCAGTGTGAATTTAGCGCAAACTTCTTTGAGCTGAATAAGCCGCGAGTGCCGCGACAATTATGCGGCGAGCGGCAAGTTCCATATTTAAAATTTAAAAAGTCAACACAAATTGGCGGGTATATATGTATCTGTGACGGACTTTTGTGCTAAGATTTGAATTGAATATTAAAAATGAGTTCAAGCGAAATATTGACACCAGATTCCATTACAGACGAGGCAAATTGTGTCATAGAAAATCTTTTGCCAAAAATATCAAAAGAAAGATTTATAAACACATACAATGATTTTATGAAGTGGCGAGAAGACAAGAATATAAAATCGTTTTCCGAAAGTGTATTTCTTACATATTTTAATGGACTGTGTAGCAAATTACAGCCTTCAACGGTATGGAGCCGATATTCAATGCTCAAGAGTACACTTAATGTAAAACAAATGTAGATTTGAAAAACTTTCATAATTTAACAGCATTTTGGAAAAGACAGTCGCAGGGATTCAAGAGTAAGAAATCTAGTTTTCACATCTCATGAGGTGGAATTTGTTTTAAATGATGCTCCTGACGAGATATATTTGCCAGTGAAGGTAAGTTTACCTAAGTATTTATGGATTTATTCTAAATACGAGTATGAACGTATTTATTACACAAATACTAAAATAATTACATGTTTTTCACAGGTCGTATTGATACTCGGTATAAGCGGCGCTTGAAGAAGCAGTGAACTCACAAATTTGACAATTAACGACATTGAAAGTCAAGGCGATTTATTATTAGTAAAACTGACTAAAACAAAGACTGAAGAAGAAGATATTGAGCGCTCGTTTATAGTAAAAGAAGAGTTTACACAAATAGTAAAGAAATATCAAAAATGAGACCTACTTATGTAAAAACGGACCGCTTTTTTCTCAACTATCAGAAGGGAAAATGCTATAAACAAGTGATCGGTAAAAATAAAATCTCAGGTATGCCGAAGCAGAAAGCAACATATTTGAATTTACCAAACTGTGAGCAGTATACCGGACACTGTTTTAGACGAACTTCAGCGACACTTTTAGCCGATTCTGGGGCTAACATGACTACGTTAAAAAGACATGGAGGCTGGAAATCCAGTACAGTCGCCGAAGGCTACATAGAGGATTCAGTCCAAAATAAAACTAAAATTTCAACTAAATTAACCGAAACTATAAAAATACGCCCCAATTCGCCTCTGCCGACAACTTCCAGGGAGTGTCCGCGATGGAATCCATCGTCTGATAAAATACCAGTCTCCTACTTTTACAAAGATCCAGAACAGCCAAATTTCTCAAAATATATCAAACAACAAATATTCCAAACAAAAATGTAACTTTTAATTTCACGAATTGTCCTAATTTGACTATTAATTTTAAATAGGCACTAAATTTATTAATTCATCATTATATATTATTATATATTAATTAATTATTATTATATTATATATTTATCTTATTATTTATTATTATGATTAATAATATATATAGTATATTATATATTATATATTATATTATATTATATATTATATACTATATTATATAGTATGATTAATATTATCATATTATTCTTAATCATACCTAGTATGATTAAGAATAAAAAATAGTAAGAATAAGAAGATATGAATGATATCACATAAAGCCACAGACGACCGACGCGCTGGCTCAGGGCGTCGGCGCTTAAGCCGGAGGTCGCGGGTTCGAATCCCGCCGAAGGGACAAAAAGTTTTCAGTGTTCCAGGATCTCGGATGTGTATTAAATATATGTGTAGTATAATAAAAATCTTAATTATGTGTAACGTGTATCGTATAAAAGTATTACCTAAGTATATTTCCGTTGTCCGGTGCCTGTGATTCAAGTTCTTCGGATACTTAGTACAGAACCAGGATTGATGTGGTGTGGAAGCGTCCATAGATATTATTATTATTATTGAGGATAATTATTAAAATCAGTCAAGAAATGGTGGATTTATTAAAGTTTTTCTGAACGGCTAGTTTGAAACGCGCGCTTCCACTGAATTGGTTACGATTACGTCATCTGTCGGGATCCGTGCGACAACGGCTTGATTGTACGCATACTTCATAGGTATTGCTTAAGTATTCATTCTCCGATTTTTGACCCTTTTGCCTAGCGTGCATTTTTTTTGTTTACGTTAAATATTTTAGCTATGTTTAGAGGGGAGGTGACGACGACAGATGACGTAACAGCGACTTGCTTCATTCTCGGGCGCGTTTTTGGAACTAAAGCACTAAAATTGCTGTATATTCGTCATTTTTGGTCCGATTTAAATAATTACTTTACAATATTTACTGTTTTTTTTGTCGCCATAAGTATGCATAGCCCACAAAAAATATGACCGATCCTCATTGCCATTACTTGTATGTAATTTTAAGAAAACTGTGTGTGGTAGTTATTTATGGATATCTGAACCCTAGCAGAGGACACATTAGTAGTCATAGTTGCTAGTTTCTTATCCCACTCTGGATGAGGTAGGATAATGTAGGAAGTTGTGAAAAAGGGTCAGCTCATGCTGCGACGAACCGCGACGCTACGCAGAATACTACACAAAAATATACACGTTTCATATGACATCAGTCATGCGCTATGCAGCTACCTAACATTCGAACTCTTACGATAACACTCGTGTCTATATGTCATATGTAATGAAAAAAGTTCAATTTTGAATTAAAGCTATCTTAAAAAGGCAGCGCCATAACGCATATCGTTTCGTTTCGGTGTAAATTTCCCGTTAACCTTCAGTAGTCTCATTGGCACATTTGGAAGTCTGGGTAGCTAAGATATTAGTTTACGGACGATAATTTTACGTGATAACGTCATCACAAGCCGAACGCTTAGGCCGATCGTGCTTCTCTATCGCTTGTTCGGCGCTTTCGCTTGCACGCTCGGCTCAGGCGGAACGTGACAATTTAACGTGCGTGCAGCCGGCGTTCATTGATTTATAAGACGTTATCACGTCAATAACTGTAAGACGGATCGTCCTGTCTCCTACAGCGTGTCGTAGTGTCTCGCTCACTCCACGTTCGTGCGGACTCGCTCTAAAGTGCAGTGCCTCGCAGTCTCCGTAAAGCTATTGTCAAGTCACTCCTTATTCGTTAGAATAAAGAGTGAATTGCCGCCTTGCTGAGGAGTTGCCCTGCCTTTGACCTCCCGTTGGAACTCGTTTCAACGTTGGGTCACGGGGAGCGAGCCTCTCAAAGTTTTATCCCGTGCAAGTACGTACACTATTGTGACTACTTAGACACTAAATACGTGTTCAGTGTTTAGTTATATCGTGTTATTGTGTGAGTACTCTTATTATTAACTTTCTTTTATACATGTACATTGTGTCTCGTGTGTGTAAATATTATGTGACTCTACTGTGACATGTCCACGTACGTATAGTACATTAGTACAATCGTACTACAACCATGTCTGAACGTGATTCGCGGCCGCATAGCCGCGACCGTCCCAGCCATTCTCGCGCCGGCTCTGGATCGTCGCGCAGCTCCACCTCTTCGAGGTCCAGCTCGCGCACGTCTGAGCGCGCATACCTGACCCCCACCGAGCCCAGCTTGAGCGGTACGGACACCGCTCGACCCGGGCCGTCCTCGGCATTCTCGCGGGGGTGTACTGACACCCCCCCGCCCAATGCCTTCCGATGGCGACCCGCAGCGAGTCCGGGCCACCGCCCCGCTCAGTCGATAAGGGTTCGGCCTCACCGCCGCGCACCGCGCGCCCTAGTACGGAGGTGTGCGCCCCCCGCCACCCTCCAACAACTACATCAGTGAGTAAGCTCACCTTCACCGCCTCGCCGGCATCACCGCCGCAAGAGGAACGCCGTGCGGTAAGTGTCCCTGCCCCGAGGGCCCCCGCACCGGCCCCCGCGTCGATCATCATGCCCCCGCCCCCTGCCCTTCCCGTGCAGGTCACCAAACGGCAGCGACAGGAGGTGTCATCAGACGTCTCGCCGCCGGCCAAGCGTGCCGACCGTCCGGCTACCTACGCCGCAGCGACCACTGCCCCTGCGCCATCTGGATCTCCCGTGGCGTGGCCTCTACCTCGAGGGCCCCCTCGCCGATGGATACGACCTCTGCACCAATCTGGTTCTCTCCACCAAAGGTTTCGAAGTAGAACACTTGTCCCGAATCCTCGCCAGGAAGGACCGCCCCGGGTGCTCCTACTTCGTTTTGCTAAAGCGCACCCCAAACCTGGTACCAGGCATCTACCAGGTAACTGAAATACTATATATGCCGGACATAAAGGTGGAAGCCTGGCGTGGGAAGAGTGGCCCCGCCCAGTGCCACCGCTGCCAGTAGTTTAGGCACTCTAGCCGAAACTGCCACCGTAAGCTGGCGTGCGTCAGATGCGGCGAGGAGCACGCCGCCTCCGACTGCCCCCGACCTGCAACAGACCAGCCCATTTGCATTAACTGCACGGGGCCCTACCCTGCCAACAGTCGGAACTGCCCGGTCTTCAGTCGGGAGGCCAGAAACCGTCACGCGGGCCCCATTGCCCGCACAACTCGGACCACAAATCGGGTAAGCCACGCCCCCACAATAACTAAAAGAGAGGTTTCTTCGCCGCCGCCCACCGCCACATCTCTAATGGCGGAGGCAAATGACTCCACTCCCCGCCCCGCCGCTTCCGCCGCCCCTCCCTCATCTGTCCGGAAGCAGCGGAAACGGACTAGAACCAGAACCAAAAAGAGGGCCAAATCCGGTGCGACCTCCACTGCCGCCACGGACTCGGAGTTCAAACCCTTCGCACTCCCCCTCCCCCCTGCTGAAGCTGTTCCGCCGGCTGACGATGCCGTTTTAGCTTCCGGGGGGTCCGTGGCAAGGTAACCATGATTCGCCACCTCCTTCGGGATTACGAGGTGGACGTCGCCTTGCTGAGCGAGACCCTCCTGTCCCCTCAGGACCGTTTCAATGCCCCCGGATTCCATGTTTACCGCCAGGACTTTTTGGGGGGCGAGCGTGTGTGTCCAGGCCTCGCCGTTCTGGTCGGTAGGAGGATTCTGCACCAGCTCCACCCCGTGGTTTCTTCGCTCTACGCCCTTGGCGTATAACTGCTCCTCGGCTCCCACCGTACACGCCTATTCGCGGCATACAAACCTCCGGGGTCACGTTTACATATCTCCGACATCCATAGGAGCCTATGGATGTCGGAGATATGTAAACGTGATATGATCAGAAGAGTCGACTGTGATTGCTGGAGATCTGAACTGTAAGCACCCCGAATGGGGCTCTCGTGTCCCCAACGCGGATGGAAACCGCCTGCATGCTGACTCGAAACGAGTCGGGTACTCTGTGGTGGGTACATGCGCGCCCACCCATTACCCTGAGAACTCTCAACACTCACCTGATGTTCTCGACGTGGCAATCACCCACCTGCTCCCAGGCGACCTCCACCAGGAGGTCCTCGATGTGGCCCTTGGGTCCGACCACCTTCCTGTCCTGGCCATCTTACGCGCCAATCCCGTGTGTGTCCCCCCCCCCCCCCTGCCCAGTCCGTGACTGGGATGCCTTCATGTTGCAGCTGCACGAGTCCACGCCTCCCGGTTGATTCTGCCGTCGAGTCCATGACGCTGCAGATCACCGAGGCGATAATAGCTGCAATGGCCGCGGCAACCCAGCCGCCCACCCGCCGCCATTTCAAGCGGCCCCCCCTTCCCCGCCACATCGCTGACCTCATAGTGGAGAAAAAGCGCCTGTGCCGCAGATGGCAGCGCACGCGATGCCCTATGCAGAAGGCGCAGCTCAACCGCCACTGCAGAGGTGAAGGCCGCGCTCGAGGACCTCAACGCTGCAGACTGGACCCGATGCATCCAGGAGGCGGGGGAGGACTGACCCTCCCTCCACCGCTTTTGCCGCAGCCTTACCGGAGTCACAGCCCCCGTGTGCCCCCTGCTTCACCCAGATGGCAACCTCAGGTACCGTGCAGAGGATAGAGCAGACATTCATGCCGAGCACCTAGAGCACCAATTCTCACCGCTGCCGACGACCGCAACGGAACACGCCCGAATGGTCTCTGAGAAGGTAAAGGTTTTCCTTCTTTCTCCCCCCTCCCCTCCAAATTTTTCCTTCTCACCGAGAATGGTCCAAAAGACACTCTGTCGCCTTAAATACAAAAAGGCCCCCGGTGCAGACGGCATCCCAAATTCCGCACTCCTCTACCTTCCCTCCAGGACGGTGGCCGCCCTGACTCGCCTCTATAATGGAATCGTCAGGACCGGCCATATTCCCTCCCCCTGGAAAATGGGCCTGGTTATAACCATCCCCAAACCCCACAAAAATTTAAGAAAGGCCGAGGGCTACCGGCCCATTACTTTTCTCTCAACCCTATCCAAAGTTTTCGAACTTCTCTTTCTTAAACACCTCTCCCCTTACCTCCCTCCACGTGAGGAACAGTTCGGGTTCAGGTCCCAGCTCAGTACCACTTTCCAGCTGGTACGAGTCATTCATCACCTGTCCGTTGCGGTAAACAAAAAAGAATCGTCGGTCGCCGTTTTCCTAGACATGGAGAAGGCGTTCGACAGTGTCTGGTATGAGGGTCTGCTCTGCAAGCTCATCTGGGCCAACGTACCTCCCCCCTAGGCCTCCTTCCTCTCCAGCAGGACCTTCAGGGTGCGCGTGGACGGAGTCCTCTCCGGCGAGCGCCCCATCACCGCTGGCGTCCCGCAAGGTAGTGTCCTCTCTCCAGGGCTCTACAACTTCTACGCCAGCGATGTGCCCGTGGACCAGGGCACCACCGTAGCGCTGTACGCCGACGATACGGCGTACATCACCTCCTCGCTGACCACCGGACATGCTGCCATCAAGCTTCAGAGGACGCTGGATCTCCTCCCTGACTGGCTGAGCAACTGGAGACTATGTAAATGCAGGCAAGTCCCAGGCGCTCGCCGTCAGCAAGAGGTGCTCCCTTCCGGCGCCTCTAAAGATTGGTGATGCTGTGATCCCGTGGGGGAGAACAGCCAGGTACCTCGGGGTCACCCTGGACCGCCGACTCTCTATGGCCACCCAGTGTTCATCGGCGGTGGCGAAGGCGAACTCGGCGGTAGCCCAGCTGCGTCCGGCCTACGCGTCCCCGCAGATCCCCCTGAGGATGCGCATCGCCCTATACCAGACGGACGTACGGTCCCGCCTTACGTACGCGGCACCCGCGTGGCACCACTTGCTCTCTGCATCCCAAAAAGGGTTGTTGCAGAGAGCCCAAAATCGGGTGCTGCGCCGAATTACGGGCGCACCGTGGTACGTCCGCAACACCACCATCGCGAGGGACCTCAGGGTGGAGAGCGTGGAGGCCTTTGTGGCCCAGCTCTCCGCGAAACTGTTCGCGCGCGCGGATCCCTCACGCCTGGTCGAGTTGACCGACCTGGCGCCGTGGCACGCCCGCCCGCCCGACCGCCACCGCCTGCCAAGAGATGCCGTCCCACCAGAGGACCCAGCGGAGCCACGCAGCCCGCCCCGCCGCCCCCGAAGAGGAGGAGCCCTGGCGCACTGATGCGCCCTCCCCAGCGCAATGATGCGCCCTGGCGCAGCAGCGCCCCACCCACCGTTAGATCGTATCCCCCCCACCTTTCCTTACGCCGGCAAACCAGATGCTGGTGTAAATCTTCTTGATTCGTCCGGTGCCTGACGAGTGGCAGCCCTATTGCCACCCCGTCGACTCCGTGGCGTACCTTCCCCCCCGACACAAAAAGTCGGGGCCCGGAAGTTTTTAAACTCCCACCCTTTCCCCTGGTCGGTTGAGTCCGCGGTCCGACATACGCGGCGCGTGCGGGAGTGGCCCCATACGCGATCCCGGACCCCGGGTCGGGCCCTCACGCGTCGTTTGGAGTCGACCGCCGGTCGAGGTCGCGCCTGGTTGGCAAAATTTTCCCCTTTTGCTCGCCCATGGGTTTCCCCCGCGTTCTGCCGCGGGGGGTCTTCCCCTAACTGACTCAATGCGCCCAGTACTCGTACTGGGCGCGTCATCCCCACCCCAAGTAGAGGGGCTTTGCCCCTGGTTTTGGTTCCCCGCCCAAGGCCCTTTTCAGGGGCCCGGCGCGCGAGAAGAGTCTCCTTCTCCTTTCTAACTGTAAGACTTGGCCACTTCGGCTCACTTTCACTCTCATAGATAGATTTTGTGAATTTAGTTTTAATATTCAGTATCTAGCAAACTAAATAATATTACAATTCGCAAACTTTACCTTCAAAATAAACTAAAATATTTTTTTGAATTGTAAATAATGGATAATTATATGGTTTCATTATAGCAGATAAATATATTGTGAAATAAAAATTGTGATGAGTAAAAAATATCAAAACCGATAAAACCATCAATGAATAGTTTTTTGTATAAAACAATTAATGTTAGGTATTTCAGTTTATTCCGTTGATAGACAAGATATTTATGATATATTAAACGTTATATTTCATCTGTGGTATCATAAAGGTATAAAACATTTAAATCATTTTTTTTTATTATAAAAAATATTTGTTAATCTAATTTTATTATCAGTAAAAGAACATTGGGTATTTTACTACGGAACAATTACTATCTACGGTAATCAACAGCCTCCGTGGTCTAGTGGTTTAGAGCTTGGCTCTCGACTCGGAGGTCATGGGTTCGATTCCCGCATTGGAACAACAAAAAATCTTGTTTCCAAGTTTGGTTAGGACAATGCAGGCTGATCACCTGATTGTCTGACAAGAAAGATGATCCATGCGTCGGATGGGCATGTAAAAAGTCGGACCTGCGCCTGATATCTCACCAGTCGTGTCGGTTATTCGTCCCACTGGGTTACGAGAGTAAAGGAAGAGAGAGTGCTCTTGTATACTGCGCACACACTTGGGCACTATAAAATAACTCCTGCGTAGCTGGCCTGTTTTCAATTAAACCGGCCACCGTCACTGAAATCAGTGTGGGGAGCTATTACGGTAATCAAACATAAAATAAGGTTTAATGTAAGTGTAATTACACCTGCATTACAACGGCATAAATCACTATGTCAGTCCGAGTCCATTGCAACGCGGTGTCAGACAGGGAAACGTCATCTCTCCGAAACCGTTTTCCGCTGCATTGGAGGATGCGCTGCATTGACGGATGCGTTCAAACTCCAGAGCCTTTAGTCAAGATGCATTCGATTATTTCCGGGTTTGGGGAGATATTTTAGTTTTGCTGGGGAATTCAATGGGTGACGTTGTGGATTTTGTGTTTTTTCATAAATTTGTGTTATTTCGGTTTTAAATGTGTAATATTGGTAGAATATTAACCATTAAATATTTGTTACTATTTTTTGTAACTTGCTCTTTTGTGATTCCCTCCAAAACTCCCTAGGAACTCTCAGTAAAGCTTCTACCACTTTACTGAATCGACTGACATGACTCATTGACTGCACTGACAATTTATTTGAACATTGACTAGACTTTAGACTTGACGATTTAAGAATATGGTGTTGAAAATTGAAACGAAAGTTCTATTTCTCGCCTTTTTTACTTGACACTGGCAAATGGTTATAAGCCGATGATATATATTTAAAAAAATATATATATTTATATGGGATTTGACATAAGACATCGCAAGCGACATGTCACATAGCAATGACTTATGTCAAATCCCATACATTTTTGATTTCGAACTTTGCCGTCGAAATTATCGAATGCATCTTGACTAAAGGCCCTGCAAGTGCAAGGACTTGGGATCAATGTAAATTATTGCGACTGGAAACCACGAACTGGGAATCGAAATGGAGGACGACCTCCCACCAGGTCAGGACAGACGACATGAGAAAAGTCGCAGCGAGCCGGTGGACACACGCCGCGAGCGACCGGTCGCACTGGAAAATGGGGGAGGCCTATGTCCTGTAGCAGTGGACGTCACGAGGCTGAAACGACGATAGTTTCAAAATTCTAGGGTGGGAGGCAACTTCTAAAGCACTTTGGATGTCAATTACTCGAAAACGGCTTACATTAGAAAAAAGTCATATTGTGTGAATCCTCGCATTTATTTGAGAAGACCTAATCATTACTTTTTTTTCTAATGTAATCGCGTGGACGCGATGGGGTAAAATAAAAAAATAAAAATCACCCCCATTCACATTTTGTATTTTAGCCTCTCCCAAAAAATAAAGACTTATGATGCCAAAAATAAAGACAATAAACTATACAAAATTTCGTCAATTTATATTCATAACTAGGTGTGCCCGTGGCTCCGCCCGCGTAAACACAGTATCCCACGGGAACACTGCTTTTTCGGGATAAAAATTATCCTATGTTTTAATCCAAAGCATTACGTAATATAGTTTACCACACCAAATTTCATCAAAATCCGTTCAGTAGTTGTTGCGTGAAAGAGTAACAAAAATCAATTCATATACCCATCCATCCTCACAAACCTTCACATTTATAATATTTGTAGGATTACCCAAGTTATCAAGGGAGGACATACGGATGCGGGACGGACGGACAGACAGAGCGAAACTATAATGGTTTCCAAGGGAACCATTATAGTTTCGCTCTGTCTGTAGTTACTACAGAACCCCCAAAACTGAACAGTCTTGAGCGATCAATTGGTTAGCAACATTTATCATCAAAAATATTCAATTACTGAATAAAATTTAAAAAAAAAGGAAAAATATTGGTAACATCGCTTTATGATTAAATTTTGTTAATAACTTTATAATATTTATCACGTTATATGTATATACATCCTAGGTACTGAAATCTTAAAGAAAAGGTACTCACGATAACTTTTGTTGAGATCCCAATCCAAATGCTTATTAGAGTTCATGTCTAGTCGTGACGCGAACAAAAGTAATACAGACACGTAATGTTCAAGAAAGGTATCATTAATTAACATTAATTGTCACAAAAAACCACAAAAATTTAATCACAAAACCACTAACGTATTTTTCGATTGCGTAATTAAAAACCTAACGTGTAACTGACGACATGGTGTAGGCCTAACCCGCCACTGCTCTTGACTAATGAAAGACAACTCACAAGAACTCATTACTGATCTGTTTACGGCAGAACATGATATTTACAATTTTAACACATACTCTATGCTCACATCCGATGGCCAACGCCCAAGTACGTGATCAATTGATCATGCCGTATGTTTTACGCTAATTATTATTAGTCATCGAATTACTTACCTCTAATTATTGTGAGAATTTAATATTATATAAATCTACCTCTCTACCTCTCTGTGGAGGTAGAGCACTGCAAGAGGCTTTGGCAGACACTTCTTCATATATAGCTCGTCAGCTATCAGACCTATAGCATCAGACTATAGCATCAGACCCTTAAGGACAAAATATCCCTACCTCTAACCCGCCGTCAATGGCACTTATGTAAAAACTAACTCGGACTTGCTTCTACCTGTCGAATTGAACAGTGTCAATTATAATATGATCATCTGGGCCTTTAGTTAAGATGACGTATTCGATCATTTCGACGGCGAAGTTCGAAAACAAAATGCATGGGATTTGACATAAGGCATCGCAAGCGACATGTCACTTAGCGATAACTTATGTCAAATCCTGATGATGGGATCCATGAGGAATCGAGGGTACACCTCGAAATTTATATGGATACATATTATAGTAATTTCGACTTTTTCTGAAGTAACCCAGGCATATGCTACCAAAAAGTAAGATTTTGCACAAAGGTATTACCTGAACCCCTGAGTCCTTATAGATATATGCCAGGGAATTTCGGCGTTGTTTAAAGAACTGCAAGCATATGCCACTATGTTAATTACAGTAATCATCATCATCACCACCATCATCACACCATACATCATACATTAAGATGATAACAGGTACTTCTCATAGTATTTTACATCGACACATAATATAATATCTTTGAACATTACTCTGCCGTTTGTGGACCCATTTGGACAATTATTTTTTTGTTATAAAGGGTATAATTCGAATTTGGTCTCTTATTCACCAAAGCACAGTGTTCTCGCCCAAAAATCGGACATCGACTTTTTATCGGTTAATTCAAAAGAGTACTTAAATACAAATGCCCGACTAAAACACACATGAATCTCGCTTGCATAGTTTTAAATATATCTCAAAAAGAAAATTCGTATCCCGTATTGATAAAAAAATATATATTTCAAATGGAATATACTAAATGATGTTAGACATTATTTGAAAAACTTCCAAAAAGCTACATTTTGAACCTTTTTCAAGTTGGATATGACTTATGGGGGCCATAAGAACAAATAAAATCGATTTTTAATGAGATTCATGGGTGTTTTACTCGGGAATTCGTAATTAAGTACTCTTTCGAACTAACCGATAAAAAGATGATGTCCGATTTTTGGACGAGATTGAACACTGTGCAAAGTGGATGCCACATGATGATGGCATCAATGTAGAAGGGAGTGAACTCCTCAAAATCTACAGGGATAGTTATAGTTATTTTGACTTATATTGAAGTAACTCAAACATATGCCATCAAAAAGTAAAATTTAGTGGCAAGTTATACCCTAGATCTAAAATCACCGAACAGAACTCCTCAGTATTTAAAGGTACACGTTGGAAATTTCGGCATCGTTTAGATAACTGCAAGCATATGCCATCATGCTACTTACAGTAATCATCATCATCATCACCACCATCTTCACACATTTTTATGATGATATAGGTATCTACTCCTCATAGTTTTGTAAACCGATTTCAATGTCTGTTTAAATTTTGCTATTGTCAAAATTATATTCGTGATCACTATGGAATTATATTTAATGCTTACTGCTACATTTTTTCCGCCGACTACTACAATAGATAATAATAATAATTTTATAGTATCTAATCATTATCAACACTGGTGATTGTTTACTATTTAAACCACGGCTATTCAGAAACCGACATAAAATAACGCTTGAGTTTGTTTTGCCGAGAGAGTGAGAATACCGGAGACTTTTTTGTAATAATAACATTCTTAAAATGTTTTAATAATATTATGATAAACTAGATTTATCCCGCGGCTCCGCCAGCGTAAATATAATATTGGGTATCCCACGAGAAAACTGTAATTTTTCAGGATAAAAAGTAGGGTATGTTTTAATCCAGAGCCTAAACTACTAATTACTACCATACCAAATTTAATCGAAGTCCGTTAAGTAGTTGCGTAAAAGAGAAACAAACATCCATCCTCAAAAACTTTCACATTTATAATATTAATAGGATATAACAATAAAGAGAAAAATTATGATTTTAAGCAAAAAATTAAAACCGACTTCTAAAGTAAAAATACCAAAAAAAGTATGAAATAATTCTTATTTTCTAAATAATACCCCTTTTAAATTCGGTTAAAATTGTAACTATTTAACTATTGAGTAGTTTCTTCATAATTATGAAGTCGGTTAGCCAACTTGAACGTGATTTTAAATATTGTTTTATCAGGATATTGTATGGGCTGGTACCGAAGATTAATAATGATAATTTAATAAAGATTAATCACCCAAAATAATGAAGATTGAGTAAATAGTTAAAAGTTTATTCGAATTTAAAAGGGGAATTATTTAGAAAATAATAATTATTTCGTACTTTTTTGTGTATTTTTACTTTGGAGATCGGTTTTTATTTATTTTTTATTTTTCCGTGCTATATCCGTACTATATATAACTCCGACCAAAGCTCGGTCTCCCAGGTAATGATAACGACACCTCATATAAACATGTACCTGTTAGACGATTATCGACCAAAAAGTGGCAGTAATTCACTGGGTTTTTCTCCTTGTTCCTAATAGGAACTACCTCATTTATCACACATAGTTTTGGTTTTTAAGGTCTTTTAATATATGTGGTGTTACAGAGGATGTCCATAATATGTTTATGGAGTGTGTTCGGTATGAAGCTCTTAGATTAGAATTATTTAAGTTTTTTAAAGTTAATTTGTATGATGTAGGGTTAATGTTTAGTTTTATAAGATTAGTGCATACTGATTTTCAGACCATAGTTACATTTGTTAATAATTGCTTAAAATTAAGAGCTCAATAGAATATTTATATAGTTAATAAAGTGAATGTACAATGAGGCTGACATAGCCCAAAGGTTTTAACCCTATTTAAAATAAATGAAAAAAAAAAGGTCTTTTAATGGCTGAAAATGTATTTGTTTACTACCTTGCCTTTTCTACATTGCTTAAAGATTAAATAATCGACTTTACATTAATTACTAAGTGTTGCCTGCGACTTCGTGCGCGCAAAAGCAAATCCCGCGCCAAACTTACATTTTGCCGCAATAAAAAGTAGCCTATGTTCTTCCCCGCGGTCTACGTTATATGAGTGCCAAATTTCATTTAAGTCGGTCCAGTAGTCCGAGCCTACTCAATGATAAGAAGTAGGCAAATAGTTATAATACTAGTGTAGACAATTATCAACGGAGGGATATTGCTTTATTACTATTTATTACTGAATTTTAGGTCATTAAGCATAGTACAAGTTTTATACGTATACTTTTCATGTATTTTTTATTTGTATTAATCGAAATAATCACCCGTGCAATCAATGCATCTTTGCCAACCAACGCAGTGGCAGTTTATTGATGACCTTCTTAAAGAAATCAGCTGGACGGGAGGCAACAAATTCTTCAAAGGCATTTTGTACTGCCTCTCGTGTATTGAATTTTTTTCCCGCCGAGAAGTTATCCAAATTCTGGAAAAAGTAGTAGTCTGTAGGCGCAAGGTCTGGTGAGTAGGGCGGATGACGGAGAGCTTCCAACCCCAGTTCTTGCAACTTGGAGACCGTCTGCTGTGCAGTATGAGGTTGAGCGTTGTCGTGCAGGAGCAGCGGAGACGAACGATTGACCAACGCTGGTTGGAGATGTGCCAGCTTCTCCATCATTGTGTTCAGTTCTTCACAGTATATATCTGCAGTAATGCTCACCCCGTTTGGTAAGAAGCTGTGATGAATCACGCCGGCGCTAGACCACCAAACAGTGACCTTCACTTTTCTAGGGGTAAGTTTTCGTTTAGGGCATTATTTAGGTGCTGAACCAGGATCCAACCAACTTGCTGAGCGCTTGCGGTTATCAAACAGAATCCATTTTTCATCGCAGGTAACAATGCGGTTCAAAATTCCTTCATTTGTGTGCCTGTTGAGCAGTGCAAGGCACGTCTCGACGCGTACTTCGCGCTGGCGATCATTGAGTTCGTGGGGCACCCATTTGTCAAGCTTTTTTACCTTGCCAATTTAGCGCAAATGGACCAATATTGTTTTGACACTACCGTCGAAAGCTGCTGCTAATTCAGCAGAGGTTCATTTTTCAGGTCGAAATTTCCAGAACGGAAGCGAGCAAACCAATAACAGGTGGTGCGTTGGTTTGTAGTGTTAGCTCCGTAAACGTCGTTGATGTTGCGTGCCGCTTGTGCCGCGTTGCTGCCACGATGGTACTCATATTCCATAATTACTTGAATTTTTAACGTATCCATGATGACGAAAACGATTGAAATGCGATGAAAATGTAACACATTAGTGTCATTTGTTTATTGATTACAATAAACAAATGACTACTTTTGGGAAAAGAATTCCATGTTTTTAAAATAAAATTAATTTGAAATTAGAATTCTTAGCCAAACAAAAATTATTTTGTTTTGAAATGGCCAGTACCGCAGAACGGCATTTTCATACTTAAAGACCTATTATTACCTCGGATATTAAATTTTAAATCTGTCATACAAACATTTAACCTTTATTTTACACAAAGACTTAAGTATACGCAAGTTTACCTTCAGTCCTGAAGATTGGTCGTATTCGAGCCGGACGTTTAAAGATAAAATTTAATTATTACCAATGACTGGATTGATGTAACGAAAGAAAGAAAAGAAGAGAAGAAAGAAGGAATGAATGAAAAGTGGATCCTATACGATAATCGGAAACGCTCATCGCAATGGCTGAGCCCTGGAAAACACGCCAAAGCCTGCCCCAAGCGAAATTGACTTAAAGAAAGTTACTTGTGAGCGTTTGGTGGACTACTGCCGGTGTCGATCACTACAGCTTTCTTAAATCTGGCCAGACGACTACGGCAGATGTCTATTACCAGCAACTGCAAATCATGATGGAAAAGCTAGCTGCTAAACAACCGAGGTTGGTCATTCGCTTTAGGCCACTGCTGCTTCAGGACAACGGTAGACCACACACTGGAATGTCTAATACATCCACCGTACTCCTTGCTCCACTAACTTGCTTGGATAACTTCTTGCAAAGGAAAAAATTCAACTCCGATGGGGCAGTCCAAAGCGCCTTTAAAGTTTTTATTGATTCCTGTCCGAATGGTTTTTTTAGTAAAGGAATCAATGAACTACCTATGAGATGGAAAAAGTACATAGACAGCAATGGTATATACTTTGATTAAATAAATATATTATGTTTAAAAAAATCGACTTTATGTTCCTCCTTTACAAAACGCCAATGTATGTATTCATATGTAATGACCTAATAAATTGAACATAGATTATTATTATTGTTAACACTTGTGTACATTTCAAATTGATTGTAGATATTGAATTTGGTGTCACAGTAAGTCTGTATTAATTATTATTGATTAATTTGTTTTCATTGTATTCAGGATTGTTTTATAACTGCTTCCAAATGGCCAAGGGGTAATAAAAATTAGTCCGAACCCGCGCTAGTTGCAAGAGGCTGTAAGTAATTTGCATAGCGCGAGGATATCTCCTTGGACAGTAAAGGTAGAGCAGAGTTGAGTTAGAATACAACGAGGTGCAGGTATGTCTAGAATGCATATTAGAGAGTATCGGGGAACAGCGAGCCGAACCGGAGCTCGGGGCTCTGTATTTTGTCCTGTTTCTCGTTCTCAAGAGTTATTCACCAACACCGGCGTTGGAAAATATTTCTGTTCAAGGCCGTTGTTACACACAACGTAATATTAAATAGTATTTTAATGAAATAATATTATTTATTTTATGTAAATATTTTAAATATTCTAAGTACTTACTTATTAATTGTTACTTTAATACGTAATACGTAATTAATTGAAGTATTATTTTATTAATTATTAGACGTGTACTAATTATACATGACATAATATTAGATTTTATTATTATCAGTACACATTTGCTATTATTACCAATTTTCACGCAGGTATTATTTTATCAATGAGGACTCGCTCATGTCAATAATAGAGCGGTTTCTACTTGAGATTTAAGATTGTTTTATTACTTTGTGTATTTAACTATTTAAGTAGTAACTTAAAAACATATATTGTGTATTGCATACATACATGCATACATACATACCAGGAAACCTGTTTATTATAATGTTCAACGTTTACGAATTCAAAGGTAGAAATAAGAATGGGATTTCCTGGCACATATGATAATATTTATTATTATTCTACATCAATTGATTACTCAGTAACTTAGATAATAATTATTACTGGATTACCATTCTTATCATTCTTTATAAGGCACCTTAATTATTTTTATTTTGATCATTTATTATTTACTTCCAACTTTTAACGTATGACATACATGTTATCCGAGTCCTACGATTTAGGGGCTAAACACATTAATTATAATTATGTTGTCATATTGTATTATAATTTTGTTGCTATTGTGTATATTTTATTTTATAAATATTAAATTAATTTAAGTATGTATTACTATAATTGTTAGTGCGTTAGTATTAAGGAAATACAGTATATTTCTATTATGTAGAGTAGACGTTATTTGAGAGCACATTAACTAAAATTATAATAAAATTCTAACTGATTGGCTCACATGTATGTTTCTTTCAATTATTTTGTCACTTCTAACATTATTAAAATTAAACTTTATTATTCCTTAGCAGTTGAACTATTCCGTAGAGTTTGACGAAGTCAGATTCAAAATGTATGATTATTATTGTCTACCATTAATATTACTGTTGAAAATGTGTTGCGATGATATTCGTACGTATTATTACTTATTTTATTATTGCGTAACTAAAAGTTCTTACAGGACTGAAGATTTGACAAATTTTCTACTAAACGAATTATTTCGTAATTATGATTATACCATTATTATTTGGTAATACTCTATTCATTGTAACACTTCATTGTAAACAAATTATTATTCATGATAGATTATTATTATTACACACATATTACTTATTCGCATAGATATTAGTCATTATGACAGCCATTATTATTATTTAGCTGACATCGGTAACCTCTAGCCCAAGATTTTGTGGCAATTATTTTTATTAAATATCATGACGACATTACGCTACTTCAAGTCATACGTACTTCTGTACTTATTATTATTATTTTTGGATTCTTGATTGTGACCGATGACTTTAGGACTGTTACGTTGTCGGAGTCTAGGTTGTAGGTTGAATTTTCAACATTATTACTGTTAGTTCTGTCCTAAATAATCTTATTATTTTTTGGACAGGACATTTCCTGCAATACCAACGCCTTCAGACCTGTAATTTTGTCAGTGGCTTGGCTGTAGGTTGGGATAAAACATTATTCCTATTATTAGTTCATGTTCAAATTTAGTCATTGATTCATTATTGCGAGGTAACTGATTTTGTACTGTACTAATTACTAATATTCTGAACAGATTCACTTTGCGTCATTTAATTCGTGTTATGTATTCTGGCGACCATAATATTATTTTGTTTGTTAGTTCGTGCAATATTATTGTTATTCTCCTGTGCAACTTTCATTCTGCACTTCACTGTTCAATGTCGACAAACTCATAAGTATTTTCTGCATTCTTTCTATTTCGTATCTAATTTGAAAGCAGATTTTAAATGTATTTATTATTTTTGTTTTAGGGGAATTGTTTATGGACTATTTTGATTCTTTAATACTTTCCTTCTTCTATTTTTATTATTGTAAATGAGCACTTAAGATTATTTGTAAGTTAATGTTAATATGTACTTATTGTTTGGTACTACATTATGTGCTTAGTTCAGGTTTTAACGATTGTATTACGTCCGAGACCCCTAAATTTCCGATTTAGACGACCCCTATATCGTAACTTGCTTATTATATATTGTAACTTGCTATTACTGTTGTGCTACCAAGCTATTACAATTTTACTTATTATAATATTATTGAATAACAAACCGCAATGCAAGATTAATTATTCTACCTATCTACTATTTAAAGGACCGGCTGGACGAACCAAGCTGTATGCTTTGGATGAAGGCTAGTGCTAGAGAACTGTTATTACTATTTCCTGATATATCTGAGTGCTAGCTTATATATTTCTTGAATAAGTTAATTAATTTTAAGTACAGCATGATGTGATTTATCCAAGGGAAAATGTAATAAAGACTTTGTTCCGGTAAATAGTTATCGGACGTCCCAGGTGACTCAGGAGAACTGACTTTAATAATTTTAACTTTATACCTAGACTGCAATTATATAAAAAAATATAATTTTCATAGTTAGGCTTATGGCTAAACCATATATTTTTTTATAGTTTTATTGCCTGGTTGGTGGTTATATAAATATACCCAGACATGGAAAATTCTGTAGAAATAATGTTAAAATACTTATTAGTATTAACATCCTTATAGCTGTAAATACTCATTCATATTTTTTTTACATAATAACTAAAAAATACAACTCCCTCACACCGATTTCGGTGCCGGTGGCCGGTTTCATTGAAACCAGGCTAGTTACGAAGGAGTAATTTTATAGTGGTGTGTGCGCAGTACCAGTAGCACTCTCTCTTCTTTTACTATCATAACCCAGTGGGACGAATAATCGACACGACTGGAGAGAGATCAGGCGCAGGTCTGACTTTTTACATGCCCATCCGACGCGTGGATCATCTTTCTTGTCATACAATCAGGTGATCAGCCTGCATTGTCCTAACCAAACTTGAACAACATTTTTGTTGTTCCAATGAGGTAATCGAACCCACGATCTCCGAGTCGAGAGTCAAGCTTTAACCACTAGAACACGGAGATTGTTTAAATAAATAATATTATCTATAATATCTATGGACGGATACTTTAATAAATACTACACAATATATACCCCGAAACAGAACGAGTGTTCCTTTGGCGGGATTCGCACCTGCGATCTCCAGCTTGAGCACCGACGCGCTTAACCTCTTACCACAGAGGTCATCTTCAACTACGTTAAAACCTTCAGGCATAATAGAAGAATAAAATAAATAAATAAATAAATAAATAATAAATAATTCGTACCCAGGTAGAAGATAAAATAAACGTCAATTTTTCAATTTTCAATATACCAGACCGACCATCTTCTCGAAACAGGTATGAGCTGCCCCCCCTAGCTGAAATCCTGGGTACGCCCTTGCCTTCAGGTGCCATTTTTATGATATATTTTAGTAGCTATGGCTTTATTAGTTTTCCAATTAGTTTAATCATAATGTTTTAGATAACGAGTGTTTTAATATTAGCGTTATTAAAAGTATTTTAGTGGCTACAGTAAAATATGTCGCGAAACTTTTAGAGATGATTTTAGAGATTTAGAGATGAAAATTCTTGAATTTTCTACAAAAATAATAGTAGACCCTCTATTTAATCGAAAATTTAGTCGACGCTCATAATTGTAAATCAGTTTTTATTTAGTAATTGAGAAATTTGAAAAATTTGAGCTTCTTGAATAAAGTATTTTTGAATATGAAAACAAGGTAATGCATCCTGATAAAAATTATTAAATGGAACTTAACAAAAACTTTTCTTATTATTTATTTATAATAAATTTTAATCCCTAAATTTATTCCAGAAAATAACTTAACAGAAAAACTTAGTAAGCTTTAATGTTTCTATATTTATTCATTTATCTATTTAAGCTTTAAATAATTTATGGACAAATATAAACTTACATTGACTCTTATAGATGTCTCTTTCAGGGAAAAGGTGTTCGAAGTAATCGGACCTCATTTTTCGCGTTTGACTCAGTGTACATCGAATTCAGACTGACCGGCTTTACATACGAAGCGTTCCTATTATTCTTTTGTATTTTCTTGCATAATTGAAAATCGTTTAAGGCTACGACAACACTGTGACGTTGTAATACTGAGAAACTGCGGGGTTTTATATACAAAGTACAAATATTAAATAGTTCCTATCTTTACTAAATGTCTATATTTTTCCGTTGATTATTGTGGAAAGAATTGGGTATTTGACAACATGTAAAAATTTAGATTTTTTTAAATGAATCAAGAAATAATTCGCTATTACAATTGTAATTATACAGGGTGACCTGAAATTCGATACATTCCTTTGAAAGACAGAAAGTAGACCTCATTTACAGTAATATTTTTCATGGCATCCCCTGTCCGAAAGTTGATATTTACAAAGTTATTAAAATTTCAAAATTTTTTCTTTATTTTCGACTTTTTGATTTTGACATGACGTATTTTTAAAAATGTTTGTCTTTTTAGTGACTTTTTTTATGTATTTTAACCGTCAATGAGTCAAATATTATTTTTAAGGAATAAATAGGGACAAACTAAGCGAGAATATTTCATTATGAGACATGAAACAGAATTTTCTTTTAAGAAAAGTGTGCATTTTTCTTAAATTGGTGACTTTCTTAAAAAAATGTATGATACAATGCGTACAAATATTCTAAATAACTTCCTTATCTCATTAGCTTTCCAAAAAGGTGCAAATGTCTACATAAAAATATAACGTTGAAGTAAACATATGAGAAGTAAAATGAAATAATGTCTAAATCGATTTATTTGCGATAAGGTTAAAATAAAAGGAAAAACTTGAATTTAATTACGTTTATTGTGTTTAAAAAATATCAATGTTTAATTAAATTTAATAATAAATATTCTACTTTAGGTCTTGTTCATGAACCTCTATTTCTGATACAGGCCCGTAGTCTTCTCCGTACCTCTGTTTTGATTATTCTGGTAGTAAAACCAGTTTTGATTTCTTCTGCTGCATTTCTTTTGCGGCTTCTGAGCTCTTCTACAGTAGTTATGGGTGTAGTATACACCAAAGCCTTCATATGACCCCAAAGATAAAAATCACACGGGGTCAAATCGGGACACCGTGCTGGCCAAGGAATTGGCCCGCCTCGACCTATCCAGCGATGTGGGTAAGTTTGGTCTAGCCACTGGCGTACGCCGAGGCGGAAGTGGGTCGGGCAACCATCATGCTGGAAAATCATATTAAAACGAGTTGCTATTGGCACATCTTCCATTAAACCAGTAATCTCCTCTCTTAGGAAATGTTCGTACATTTCACCATTTAAATTTTGAGGCAAAAAATGAGGTCCAACTAAATTATTATTAATTATACCCATCCAGACATTTAGACTGAATTTGGTTTGATGGGCCCTTTCTTTTTTCATCCTGGGGTTTTCTCCTTTTGGTGCCCAGTAATGTGTGTTGTGGAAATTGTTTATCCCGTCACGGTCAAATTTCGATTCATCCGTCCACAATATTCTTGAGAAGAAATTGCGATCCTCCATGTCTGCATTTATCATAAAACGGCAAAATTCCATTCTTCTAACCGGGTCTCCCTCTTCCAACGCTTGGACAGGTGTGTAGTGAAATGGATGTACACGCGCTGTGTGTACTGTAAACCACACCTTCCATTGACTCAATCCAAGTCTTCTAGCTGCCGCTCTTGTAGAAATAGAAGGATCATTTTGAAAAAGTGTTAAAATTTCTTCTTCTTCTTCTGGAGCATACAAACGAGGTCTGCCTGAATTGCCACGTCTTCTATCAACACGGCCGCTTTCCCGAATTCGTCGAAATGTTGTTGAAAACACTCTAACGTTTGGCACTCGTCGATTCGGAAAACGTTCAACGTATGTTCTTCGTGCAGCAGCAGCATTACCATTACAAAGTCCGTAACAAAACAAGATGTCAGCGTATTCATCGTACTCAAAAGCAGCCATCGCGATACAAAAAAATCACAAGTAGAAGTAAGGGTGTAGTTTAAAGCAACAATACGTCCGTACACGGCAATAGTTGACTTAAAACTAATATTAGCTACTAAATTTGCTCTCTAAGCCAGTAGGTAACTCATTGACAAAGGGCCGCGACGACAGTAGCCGAAACATCCCGAAGTTTGAACAAAGGAAACAATTGAAAAACAAAGGTCGCCTCAGGTAGAGTAATTCTTGAGATAACGTTACCTGATGATTGTTTTGTCTTTGTTTATTATATGTTCATATTTTTATATACATATTTGTACCTTTTTTGGAAGCTTATGAGGTAAGAAAGTTATTTAAGGTATTTGTACGCATTGTATCATACATTTTTTTTAAGAAAATCACCTGTTTTTAAGAAAAATGTGCATTTTTCTTAAAAGAAAATTCTGTTTCATGTCTCATAATGAAAAATTCTCGCTTAGTTTGTCCCTATTTATTCCTTAAAAATAATATTTGACTCATTGACGGTTAAAATACATAAAAAAATCATTAAAAAGACAAACGTTTTTAAAAATACGTCATGTCAAAGTCAAAAAGTCGAAAATAAAGAAAAAATTTTTGAAATTTCTATAACTTTGTAAATATCAACTTTCGGATAGGGGATGCCATGAAAAATATTACTGTAAATGAGGTCTACTTTCTGTCTTTCAAAGGAATGTATCGAATTTCAGGTCACCTGTATATAACAATGTTACAATGATAAATGTAAATAGAATTAGGATTTTATGAGTAGTTTTGCAATTATATGATTTTCGAATTCATTAAAAGTTAATTATTGAAAAAATTAAAGGAAATTTAGGTTTATTATTACATATATGAAATTGGCGTTTTGTAAAGGAGGAACATGAAGTCGTTTTTTTTTAAACATAATATAGTTATTTAATCAAAGTATATACCATTGCTATCTATGAACTTTTGCCATCTCATAGGTAGTTCATTGATTCCTTTACTAAAAAACCATTCGGACAGGAATCAATAAAATCTTTGAAGGCGCTTTGGACTTTTTGTCTTTGGATTTTTTTTCCTTGCAAGAAGTTATCCAAATTTCGAAAAAAATGGTAATCTGTTGGAGCAAGGTCCGGGGAGTATGGTGGATGTCTTAGACATTCCAGAAGATTCTTCTTCTAATTTGGTAGCCGTCTGGTGTGCAGTGTGTTATCTAGCGTTGTCCTGAAGCAGCAGTGGCCTAGAGCGAATGACCAACCTTGGATGTTTAGCAGCTAGCTCTTCCATCATTTACAGTTGCTGGCAATAGACATCTGCAGTAATTGTCTGGCCAGATTTAAGAAAGCTGTAGTGAACGACACCGGCACTAGTCCACCAAACGCTCACAAGTAACTTTTTTTGAGTCAATTTTCGCTTGGGGCAGGCTTTCGCTGGTTCGCCAGGGTTCAGCTATTTCGATGAGCGTTTCCGATTATCGTACAGGATCCACTTTTTGTCACAGGTAATTATTCAATTTAAAATCCCTTCATTATTGTGCCGGTTGAGTAATGTAACGCAGCAGTCAACGCGCGTTTGTCGGTTTGTTGCACTCAATTCATGAGGCCTTTCAAGCTTTTTCACCTCTCCAATTTGCTTCAAGTGGATTAAAACAGTTTTATCACTAACACCGCACGCAGCCTACAGCTAACTCAGACGTGGTTTGCGATGGATCCGCTTTTACAATAGCCTTCAATTCTTCATTATCAACTTTGGTCTCCGGCCGTCCACGGGGCTTGTTCTACCGGTCGAAATTTCCAGAACGAAAACGTTGGAGCCAAAAACGCACTGTGTTTTCTTTTGCGACACAGCCGCCATACACATCATTAATCCTTCGAGACGTTTCTGCAGCACTGGTGCAACGGTGGAACTCGTAATCGAAAATAATACGATATTTCAAGTTTTCCATTTTGTAAACAGAGTGACGCAAAAAAGAAACCAAAAGAGGAAAAAACAAATGAATTACGGTTTTCGAAACACAAATGGATTTGTAAATAGCTCTATAAATTTGAGATTAGAATTCCTAACCAAAGAAGATATATTTGAGATCCATGTGGCCAGTACGACAAAACGCCAATTGCATAATATATGAGGACCAAATATTTTTTTAAAACATTAGTGTATAAAACCTACATAATTAGTTTACTTACATCAATTACAAAAAGATTTACTATGGTATGTATCAACATAAACGCGCAAAATTACGAGATATCAGAAATTTTGTTCATATGGCCATACATTTCGTAGCAACTTACCTACAAGCGTATGACGTCACTTACTAGTACGACTTATGGGGCGTTTTCACAAGACTCACAAAAGTGCTTCAAACAATCCGCAATTGAAAATATTGATGTTTAGTATACTATTCCCTTTGTAAACTGTCTTATTTTTCAGAGCACTATTCATTTATGTAATAAAAAAAATACAGGAAAATACCATATTCTTATTATATCCTGTAAGATTTGTCTAATTTACCGAGATAGTAAGTTGGAAATAAGTCCATATCATTCTACACGCTTTTATATATTTATATACCTAGCTATAAAAAACAGTACCTACCAGTTTGGATGTTATAGAAGGCATAAAAACAATTTTTACTTTGATAACTACTTGACCCTTACATAATATTGTGTGAAAGTATTTATATTAGGGCGACAAATCTCGTAATTTCTCTACAATTAGCATTATAGTTCCAGTGTCAGCATGCTATCTGTTATGCGGGGCCTCGCGGATCGCGTTTTAAAAAAGGTTTCTTTATTAACACACCTTACAATAATTATTTAGAAATAGGATTTAGAAATAAAAGAAATAGTACAACAAGAAGGTGCTCCGCAATAAGACTGAAGGAAGACTTACTGTCCGGCCGACGGGCGACCTAATATAATGTTAAGATATGCTGACTTGACTTAAGGTCTAGTCATCCCAACTACTTACATTGATAAAGGTATAACAACCCCCCGGTTGAGTGTAAAGTTCGGGGTTAAAAATCGAACTTTACCAAATTTAATGAATTCTAATTCTAGGCGGGGTAGTAATTATATCTTCATCCAGTTCTATTTCGACTGGTGATTTTGCACCTTCCGTCTTCTTGCAAGAGTTAATAAATTTATTGATAAAAGTGTATCTACAGATCTTGTAAGATATAAAGCTACTAACTAAAACAATTAAAAATAGAGTTATACTAGAATAGTGTGTCCCGTATTTAATGATATGTGGCTGATCGATTATTTTGTCAGCTTTGTTAGTTAAAAAATTTGAAATTTGATCATTTAAGTTTAAATCGTCTAAATCAGTGTTTATTAAAGATATAGGGGGCACATTATTCGACGATAGTAATTGTAAGATTTTGTTTACGTTACAACAAGAGTCATTGATTAAATTGTAATCAGACGACATAGGGGTTATAGTTAAATTCACAAAATTATTACTATTAGGAATTAATCTAGCACTAGAAGTAAATGCGACACAATTGCCGGGAAGCGACACAATCCCAGTACCCAGTAGGGTGACAACCTTTTCAGACTGATCTTGGCAATCTATGGATAATTGTGTCGGAGCAGAATGTATATAAATCCATTGATTATTAGCTAATGCTTTCCAAATTTTTAAGTGTCCATAAATGAACTTAGTTTCACACTGTGTGGGAGGTTTTCTCATAACCTTTAATAATAGTTCACTTGCACAGGTTGGATATTCACTTATAGAGTATATATTCATCACGTCACATATTAAGGTTTGGGGATCGATAGTGATACACTCGTCCAAGTCACTCAAGTTACAAAAATGTTGTTTGTCTTTAGTCACTGCGATATACTTAGTGCTAGGTATAATGGTAGTATAAGTGTCCGGATTTTCCGGGTCATAGGGTATCGGAAAAGCTATGCTATGATACAAATTAAATACGCCTGGAGCGACTAGAGGAATTCTGAGTACAAATATAATTTTCCTATTTATGTAATAGCAAAATACTTTTGAAATTTTCATTAGGTGATACATATAATCTAATTCTAAATTTGCAGGAAACTCGACATCATTGTTCAGGTGAATATGATTCTCGGCAAGTTCTCGGTATAATTGACTCGGCGTTATAACCGATGGATGCAGGATGTTTTGACTACTGAATGCGATAGCGTTTGATAAGTCCTCTAAACGAAAAGACAAAGTTAAAAGCGTTGATTCTAAACTGTTAAGGATAGAGTTAATATTAGTTATAATAACTAAATGATTTGACACATTACTTAAATTACGGATGTTTACCGAGAGGTTGTCGATAGCATCATTTAAACGAGCTTCATTAATTTTCATTTCATGAAAAGTTTTATTATATGAATTTAATGTATACTTAGTAACTAAAATATTTTGTTTTATTAAGGAAGCCAGTTTTCCTTGGTTATTTTTTACAATTTCAATCGCCTGATCGTATTTAATTCCATCGTCCTCGTTTAAAGTTCCAAAAATATGTTTGAAAGCAGTTCCAATGCCACCAAACCAAGCTGACCGTTTGCTACCCTTAGACATAAGATGTGATATTAAATCATATTCCTTGACTATGTCGTAATACCGTGCTGTAATAGGTTCTAACATGTTATGACATTCGATATCATTTAACGCTTCATATTGTTTACATAAATATCTAATAGTTCCTAGAATAGAGTTAGCGTTTTCAATGTGTGGCCCGATATAAGATGTGTCAACTGGTATCATGGTATCGAGGTAAGCTCTTCTTATTTTGAGTTGTCCTAAATAATCAAAATATATTCCGGGACTCGACGTAATTGCTTGGACATAATTCTGTTGCGCTAGTGCAATAACGCTGAAAAATAAATGTCGTATATAATATTTACTTTTATAGGAATTAATTATAGTATATGTATGTTTAATAATTAGATGTAATTTATATTAGTAATGCCATCATAAGAACTATTCGATAACTTTTGTATATATTAAATTTAAATTATTTAATATGTGGATTTATAAAGAATTAAGTTGATACTACTTCATTAGTGAATTATTTATGTTATTGGGATATTTGCAGGTTTAACTTCGTCGAAGTGATGTTTCACATGCCTACGATTTATTAGTAAAGATAGTGTATTATAGCCATGTATTTTAACTATTTTGTAGGGACCTTTCCACTGGGGTGACAAAGCTTTTCTGAGTCTAAGGTGATTTTTAAGGTACACATAGTCACCTACTTTATACGTAATTGGTCGAGAACGGTTATCATAATAAGTTTTCGAGGTTTGTTTTGATTGGACTATGTTTTGGATTGCTATATCGCGAGAAAGTTTTAATCTATGTTGGAGCATTTTAAGATATTCGGGATAGGTAGCGTCTTGAGGAGGATTATAAATCGAATCTGGGAGAAAAGGTTTAGGAAGTTCATAAGGTGAGTATTTCGTTGTGCAATGTACATTAGTGTTGTAAGTGAGCATGGCTGTGTAGACGTAGCGAGGCCAATTATCTTGACTTTGATTAGTAAATGATTTTAGATATTCTTTTAAGGTTGAATGGCTGCGTTCTAGCGCTCCCTGAGTCTGCGGGTGATAGGGAGTTGACCAAATTTGTTTAATTTTTAAGAAACTACAAATTTTATTAAATAAGTCCGCTGTGAAATTAGTACCTTGATCTGATAAAATAGTTTTAGGGATTCCGAATAGAGAAATAAAATGAATCAAACAGTCGCTTGTTTCTTCCGCAGTTATTGATCGAATAGGATAAGCTGTTGAGAATTTCGTGAGATCGTCTTGGAAAGTCATAATGTATTTAAGTTTAGCAGTACCTGCCTCTGGTAAGGGACCTACGATGTCGATAGCTATTCGTTGAAAGGGAGCAGTGGACGTTGTACTTATCTGCATAGGTGCTCGATTAATTTGCCAAAATGCTTTATTCTCCTGGCACTGTGTACAATTTTTAACGTATGTTTCAATGTCTGAACGCATTCCTTTCCAGTAATATTTTTCCTTAATTCTATTCAGCATTCTGACGGAACCGAGGTGTCCAGAAACGGGTAAGTCATGATTTTCTCGTAATATAGTTTTAATTTCGCTAAGCGAGGGATACATTATATTATTATGATATATGTGAATAGCAATACTGGAGTCGTGAAATAGGTAAGTAATCATGTTATATATTTTACTAAATGCGTGTTTATCAAAAGGATTTCTAAAATCGGATATAGCAATTTCTGTTATGATAGACGAATTAACTAATACATTTTTTATTTTTTCCAGAGACTGAAAAATATCGCGGTATGAACTTTCTTCAAAGTGATGTACCTTAGTAAAGAGTAAGTAGTAATTCTTCGTATTATGTTCTATTTTATTATACGAATGTAATTGTTTTTCACTCTGTAGTATTTCATCTTTATTAGGAAAGTACGATAAGATATCATTTATATAAGGATTAGCTTCATCGAGATCAATGGAAGTTGGAACAAGAATGTGTGAACAGAAGGTTTTAAGTAATGCTTCATTATGTTCAATAATATTAGTGTTAAAACTTATATTTTTATCCGCGATTATTTTCAGGAATTGATTTTTCGTTACTATTTATATTTACAGGTGGTGGTTGCGGTTCTTTTGAAGCCGTAGGTATAGAGATCCTGGTAGGTGAAGGTAAGGATATATTATCAAATTCTAAGTCTATATCAGAACTTCGTGGATTAGGACCTAAAGAACCGATGTCCGAGAGATTATCGTTGGGTAATGGAATAATATTTTCGGGGTTAACGCCAGCATACGGAGGGTACGGAGATAGAATGTCTTCAAATGACAAATTAGGTATTGGTGATATTGTAATTTGAGGTAACGTATTAGGATTTTTAGGGATGACGTTATTGTCGACATTATTATTATCTTGATGAGTAGTTTCGTTATGTATTTGTTCGGGATTCGGAGGAGTTGTACCTATTTCTTCTAATATATTATTTGGAGAAGGGACAGAGTCAAGAGGATCTTCAACAGGGTTCAGAGGTATTAGTTCAGGGAATAATTGTGCATCATAGTCGTCAGGAAAGATAGGGTTGACTAGATAGCGCGATAGGGCATCGGCTGCCGAATTTAACCTACCCTTGCGGTAGACTATTTCATACTCGTACTCTTTACTCTAGTTGTAAGCGCCATCTTTGGAGTTTGCTATTATGATTAGAATGGTTAACAGCCATTTTAAGGGTTGGTGATCAGTGACTATTGTGAATTTCCTACCATATATATATGGGCGAAATGTTTTACAGCCAAATATTATTGCTAAAAGTTCTTTTTCTGTTACCGTGTAATGATTTTCACTTTTATTAAGTGTGCATGAGGCAAATGCGACGGGACGATCCTTACCCACTTGACCCTGCGATAGTACAGCGCCAATGGCGTGATCGGAGGCATCGCAAGTAAGGATGAAAGGAAGGCTGAAGTCGGGGTAACAGAGAACGGGAGCAGTGGTGAGTTTGTGTTTTAGTGTATCGAAAGCTACTTGTTGTTGATTTTCCCATTTAAATATTACGTCCTTTTTTAACAGAGAGGTTAGAGGTTTTGCTGTCATTGAGAAATCGGGTATGAATCTGCGATAGTAAGAGACTAGACCTAGAAACGATTTTATGTCTTTAGGTGATTGTGGCGTAGGGAATTGAGTGACTGCTTCGATTTTATCCGGGTTAGGTTTTACACCATTCTCGGTTATAATGTGGCCAAGATAGGCGACTTCTCGTCGAAGAAATTCGCACTTATCTGGCTGTAATTTTAAATTGTATTTTCTGAGCCTATCAAATATTGCGGTTAAATTTTGGATTTGGGAGGTGAGGTCAGAGGAATATATTACTACGTCGTCAAGATATACAAAACAGCGCATGCCCTGAAGCCCAGAAAGTGCGGTGTTCATAAGACGTTGAAATGTTGAGGGCGCGTTCTTTAGCCCGAATGGCATGCGTTTAAATTGGTAGTGCCCTTGAGAGACGGAAAATGCGGTTTTGACTGAGTCTTCAGGGGAAACTTTAATTTGATGGAAGCCGGAAGCAAGGTCGAGGGTACTAAAATATCTACTTTTGCCTAATTGGTCTAGGTCAATAACAACTCGCCATTTGCGGTTACCGGATGCGTCTAATTTTTTTGGGACTACCCATATGGGTGCCGACCATGGAGATGATGAAGGTTCTATAATTCCTTGTTGTAACATTTCGTTAATTTGTCTATTTACCTCCTCCTTATGAACTTCCGGAAAACGGTAGGCTTTAGTGTGGATTGGGATGTTAGATAGAGTTTTAATTTCATGTTGGATTGCATTCGTGTAAGTTAGTTGTTCTCCGGGAAGATGAAAGATGTCAGAATAGTCAGAACATAGTTTGTAAAGAGCGTTTATTTCCTCTTTATTCAGGTGAGATATTCGTAATTGATTTAAAACCTCTTGGGTGCGTCGAAAACTATTTGTGTATGATACAGTGTGAACAGAATTAACAGATATCGGAAAATTCTCATTATTAAGGTCATTACGTTTATAAGGTAAAAGTACTAAGTTTAAATTTGATTTGATATGTATTGGAGATTCAGAGATGTTTGCGACGGATAAATTTATTCTTTTATTGGATTTCAGTTTTACGAGGCAATTAGCAATTAATAAATCCTTAGATAATTTTTGGTCTACTATTAAACCCTCTTTCAGTTCAGGGTTGACAACAGAACATTCGATGATTGTCTCTGTACGAGCTGGGATAAGGTATGTTGGTTCGTAAAAAATTAATTTAATTTCATATTTTTTTATTTTTAGGATATCGCGATTGTAGTCAATATTACAACGAAACAAATTCATGAGATCACTGCCAATAATGCCGTCATAAGGTAAGTCAATATGTTCTACTACACGGAATTTACTAGAAATAAATTGATTCGAATTGTCAGCTATGTATAAATTTAGATTGAAATGACCAAGTGTATGTGTTACTTCCTTTCCAGGATCTATGCCCTTTATTTTAATTTGTTCTGGTATGAGTTTTTGTGATTTCATTACAGTATTTTTCTTTAATAGGCTAATAGCAGAACCAGAGTCGACTAGGAGAGCTAGGGGAATGTCAGAGACTTGAGTATAAAGTAATACATGCGGCAGTGTTTTATTTGTATGGTTAGTATTAATCTCATATATTTCTAAGAGATCGGCTTCACTTATTTCGGGTTTGGTAGTTTCGGAATTTTTTGAAGATCCATCGGACTTGGTAATAAAGGACTTAGTAGATCTAGAATTTCCAAAAGATTCAGTGGGTTTTTTAGCAGGGTTAGTAATTTTAATAGACGCAGTGGATATAGCATTATTTATAGATTCAGAGGGTATAGTATGTTTAGTGGGCACAGTGGACTTAGAATTATTAATATTTAAAGACTCAGTGTTATTAGATTCAGTGGACTTAGTATGAAAAGATTCAGAGGATTTAGTATCAAAAGATTCAGAGGATATAGTATTTTTAAAAGATTCAGTGTATTTAGTATTAAAAGATTCAGAGGATTTAGTATTAAAAGATTCAGAGGATATAGTATTTTTTAAAGATTCAGTGGATTTAGTATTAACAGATTCAGAGGATTTAGTATTTTTAAAAGATTGAGAGGATTTTGTATTTTTAAAAGATTTAGAGGATTTTGTATTTTTAAAAGATTCAGAGGATTTTGTATTTTTAAAAGATTCAGTGGATTTAGTATTAAAAGATTCAGAGGATTTAGTATTTTTAAAAGATTCAGTGGATATAGTATTTAATGATTTAGCAGAAATCAAAAATTGAATACGTTGGTCGGTGTCGATTTTAACACTTTTGTGTCTCACACGACGCCCAAATGAGACGTGATTTAGTTTTTTAAATTATCAACTTCGTCATAAGAGTTGTCTTGGATGATATTATTATCGTCAGTCCTGTGAGAATTAGTAAAATCTTGAGTAAAGTGAATTGGATTTGGTCTAGACGGCCTCGAATTATTGTTATAATTATTATTCCTCATCCGATTGTTATTATACTGACGTTTACAACAATTTTCAATAGTATGTCCTGGGTATTTACAATATCTACATACAGGTGTAGTAAAATTACTTGAATTATGACGCGGCGGGTATTGATCGTTCTTGTTATTATTATTAAACGAGTTCCGGGGTCGAAAGTTATTACTATTATTAGATGCGTAATTATCATAATGGTTTTTATTTAAGTTTGTATATGACCTCTTAGTAGCATGGTAAATCTTTTCTTCGGATATGGCTATATTTATAGCTTCATTTAAGTCATTGGGTTCGCGGCATCTAACAACTGTGGATATATTTGGATTTAATCCTGTTAAAAAAGTGTGAAGCGCCAAATCTTCCATTGCAGCAACTCGGCCAGTCAGTTCGCCTTTTTTCTTAGTAGGAATGGAGACATTAATTTCGGTGAGTAATTTACTAAGACAGTTTTCAACTCTGAGAGAGAACTGATTGACTGACTCACTAACACCCTGTTTACTGTTTTGGAGTTCGGTTAGGAGATGTGTATAATGCTTTCTTTCTCCAAACTGTGTTTTTAAAAACTCTTCTAATTGGTTCCAGTCGTCGAATTCTTTAATATTAGCGGCGGACTCTGCGCGACCTTCTAGCCGACTTAATATATATTTAAAAATGATTTTCTTTTGTTCATCGTTAGCTAACCCTAGTGCATTGTTGCAATTACTTAAAAAAGGATTTAATTTATCTCTACTCCCATCAAACTTTCCGATAAATTTTATTAAAATATTTAATTCTACAGCTGGCATTATTGGAAGATTAATAGGCTCAGCTGGTTTACTGGTTCCTGGTGTCGACATTAACGTTAGACGAGGAGGATTACAGTACAGTAATATCACTATAATAATATGCCTAATATAAAATAAAGTTTGGAAAACAGAGAACTTTTAATGTTTGAGAAACAGTGACTAAAGACTTACAGTGAACTGGCGATCACGGAGGTGAAGATAAGTGTTGCATATTGACAAAAGTAAGTGTCAACGTCATTTTTGACATTGACAGATGTCATGAAGTAAAGCCTATTTAGTTTGTTTATTTCAGTTGGCCAAAAGGCTATAAATAGTGTAGACGTAGGTATATTGCTATGTTAGGCATATACCTCATATTAAATGTAATACGTAATCAGTGTTAAGCACCAATAAAGGAGAATATAATAATTGTTGCTGTATTATTATCATCACCACTCAGACACACATCAGGACTTACAATCAAGAGGTCGAAGCCCGCTACAATAAGAAGCATGACGGACGTAGACTCAGCGAAACACCGATGTAGTGTATATAATCTATCTCGATGTAGCACGTCTAACATCCGATTTCGAATGGGTTATTCGGAATGCCTTGTATATTATTTTCTGTATATTTAGATTTATTATGTTTTGGTAATGAGTTTATCCACTTAGCTGGCTGATGACTGCGATACAGGATACTGTGAGGACTGCGACAGGATATGTCGTTATTCTCGCCACAGGATTTATGCTTTCAGGAACTCACTTTTCCACTTTTACACAACACTTATTGTGAATTTTCACAGTTTTTCAGCTTTTATTCACAGATTTTACAGTTTACTACTTTTAAACAACACTTTTCATAGATTTTCACTAGTTTTTCACTGGTTTTAGCACATATCTTCACAGTTTTCACTAGTTTTTCGGAGACGGTACCGAGGATTTTCACTTTTAAAATCCCTTAAGCTGCCACCAATGTTATGCGGGGACTCACGGATCGCGTTTTAAAAAAGGTTTCTTTATTAACACACCTTACAATAATTATTTAGAAATAGGATTTAGAAATAAAAGAAATAGTACAACAAGAAGGTGCTCCGCAATAAGACTGAAGGAAGACTTACTTTCCGGCCGACGGGCGACCTAATATAATGTTAAGATATGCTGACTTGACTTAAGGTCTAGTCATCCCAACTACTTACATTGATAAAGGTATAACATATCGCTCTCGTGGCCAACCCCACTTGATGCGTGTTTGAGTATGACAGCATTCGCGGAACCGTACTGCGAATTTATTATTTAACAGAAATAATTACAAGAATTGGACTTCTGGACAAACCAATTCTGGAAAAACCATAAAACTATTCTCGTTAAATTATAAAGATAATTTAACGAGAATAGTTTTATGTTAAAGCAATATCTTCTACTTCAGCTTGTAATTAGCTAACTACATACTTACGAGTAGATACACATGATACATCTTGAATAAACTTGCGTGATTTTAGCGCGCCCGAGCCCGCGATTTCCGAACGGAGTCTTAGTTAGCCTTTCTGTCTTTAACCTCTGTAGATGCAAAACATAACAAACTGCCACAATATTTTAAACCTGCTTGTTTTTGCTTGTTTAAAAAACCTTATGTTTCACATTACACTTTGCGTTACACGATTTTCCTAGAAATATTAAAAGTTTTATGATTTTCATTTCACACATAAAGTGACGAGTATCGAGTCAAATGTCAATGTCATATCTACAGCTTGACACTCAACACTTTGATTTTCAACTCTATTGTATTAGCACAGAGAGCTATAATATTCAGAGCTCTGAATTTTCCAGGGCCTGCCAGATTCCGGATCATACAGTCTCCGCATTAGAGACAAGTCGGAGTAAAGGAGCATACCTAAGTACATTAGATATACTAGTAATTATTACAAATATATTATTTTATTTACAATTTTATATTTATTTTATATTTAATCAATATTACTCAAAAGTTGTACAGTATTTCTAAGTTTTTGAAACCCATATTGAAGTCAATATGGGTTATGATGATAATACTATTTGTAAGCAGATATTTGTTTATTTGATCGCCTCAGTATCTTTCTATTATTTTGTCTAAAATGGACAGGATTGTAATTGGATGTTAGATATTATAATCATTGACTTTACCTTTTTTATCTATATGGGTCTAATGACTCCAATTTTGAGTACATTAGGATAAATCGAGGTTTCTAGACAACGGTTAATAAGATGAGTTACAGGACAAGATGATCGGAAATACTCTGCCCGAAAACAGTCGTACCCAGGACTTTTTTTGTCATTAATTTTTTTATAATATAATTAATAGATTATTCTCGTGCGCGCTGTACTCGAAGCGATCAATCAGGTACTAACTCATATGAATTTATATCTAGTTAGGTCTGATAGCAAAAAATGCAAATATTGTTTGTGTTATTTTTAAACTCCACGGAAAAATTATTTGCTAATAAATCCGGATCAATTAAAAAGTTTTTTATGAGTATGTCGTCAATACAATTTTTCATTTTACCTATGACCCTATTTATTATTTCCCATACTATTTTAGAATTCTTAAAATTTTATTGGTGTTTGGCGGAATTTGTCTATTTTAATATAATTAGCGTATTTATTTGTTTAATTTCTATAAGCATTTTAAATTAATCTGTTTTTAAATTATGTTTATATTTTAACCAGATCTCCTATTAACTCATCACGTTTTTTACACATCATACTCAATTTCTTATTTGCTCATGTACATACCTTCCGATTACCATTTACATTGATCTTAACCGTATATTTACATTTATTATAAGCGTTGTTAAAATTGTGATAAATATATTTCACAATATCGTTTGGGTTACTGTATTGCAAGGGTTTGGTCTAATATATACTATTCAATTCGCTCTGCAATTGTCATTGCATTGTAATCTAGCTTGTTTATAATTTTTATTCGGGGTGACCCATTCATTCCGATAACGCCTGAGATGGCACAGCCAGTGATGTGATGATCGCCAAGCGCAGTATTAACTACTGCGGTGTAAATATCGCGTGAATCTAAATTACGCATAAACACATGATCAATGCATGTTGTAGTTGCAATATTACCATATTTTTCTATGCATGTCTTTTTCTATTTTTCTATGAGGTCACGCCGCTATTTAAACCTAGTTCGCACAGTGAATCTAAATAAAGTTTACCTATTGAGTTTTATTCTCTTAGGTCGATATTCATATCGCCTATCACTAAGCGATTATTATCCCTATGTGAACAATTATTTGTAGTACACTTTTAATTTTTAAGCTATTTGCATATCTTTTATCGCGGGCTTTGAGCGCGGCGACCGAATCAAGAAATTCCGTAACGAAAAAACGGCACAGCGGTGCGGCGTTGAAAGCCGTGCATCGTCTAACGTCGTTTCAGTTCGGCAGACTTCGGCACGGTGTTTTTGTGGGTGCGACTAGACGTGTGCGTGTAGACTTACTATGCAATAGCTTTACCGCGGCAGTCCCCGAGTGCGACACGTATTTTTTTAGTATATTTGCGCCGTAGATATTTGTATATCTGCTTGAGTTCGTCTTTTTAATTATAATTTTCCTTCCTCAATTTTCTTCCTTCCTCCTCAATTTTATATTGATAAGCATAAGTTTTCTTGCTTGCTGCGATCTCCTCTGTTGACTAATGTGCACAGTCTTTTTGGGGTTCAAAGCTTGAACAAATTTAACCTGTAAAATAGGAAAAAAATTACTTACTCATTCGCTTGCGTTTAACATATCTTATAAAAATACAATAAAATGAATCGGCTAAAACAGAACATATTTTGTACGAAATATAGTACAAAATATATTGTTCTGTTTTTCCAAAGTTCACCGGCCCTCAGGATTTAATGTTTGAACAGATTTTAACCTGTAAAATGGGAATGGAAATTTATTTGGCCCGGGTGCCAAATCTTTAAATACGCCTCTGAATCACAAATAAAAATTATTTGATGGCACGTCTATGTCCTCATTATTATTATTTTTTTAGAAAAATGGCACGTTGATACATAATGGTTCGCCGTCCCTGCCCTACAGGGATGATTAGGTTAAGGCGTCCCCAGCCTCCTTTTAAAATCTAATCGGCAGGCTTGAAAAATGAACGATGTTAGTCGATGTGATGGCCCCGTGCGAGTTTCTTACGCCGGTTCTTCTCGCCAGGCTAGTTTCCGAACCGGTGGTAGGCATCATGTACGACAATTCTAGAAGCGTTATATTATAACCTACTTATATGGAAATAAAAATTCTTAATTTTGATGAACTTTGAAGGAAATCCATAACGGCTTTTATGACTTTGTTACTTCTTACTTCAGGAGTTATAGAGACTCAACTTGTAAAATACGTTTACTTTGAAAACTTCGTAAAACTAACGAAATTATAACTAAACATTGATATGTTTAGTTATTATTTCGTTATTTTTACGATCCGGAACTAGGTAGTTAGGAACTACCTAACTAACAACCGGAACCCTACGTCCGACTCGCACTTGGCCGGTTTTTCCTTTTATCTTCCTCCGACCCAAAACCGGTATGAAACCAACCTAATCGTAAATTGTCGCCTTTGCATAGGTCCATAATATTTTATTCTTAGTGCAATTAGCATAACGATTACCATGCATCTAAAGGATGTCCAATTTAACATGTCACATTTGACACTTCTAATACAGAAACGTACGTCAGATAATAATATTTGAGTTTTGACGTACGCTTAGTAGCTGCTGCATGCGAATGTGCAATTAATGGTAAGATTTTCATTTCATATTATTGTTGCATAATGACAAAAGTGTCAATGTCATTTTTGACATTGACAGATGTCATGAAGTAAAGCCTATTTTAGATAAGTAAAAGGCTATTCTCGGTGTAGACTGTAGACGTATTGTGTTAGACATATCTCATTTGTAACACGTATCTGTGTTAAGTACCAATAAAGGAGAATATAAGAATTGCTGCTGTATTATTATAATCACCACTCAAGCGTAAGAAGGACTTACATATCAAGAGGTCGTAGCGCGCTACAATTATGGATGTACGAAGCCGATACCAAGCTAGGATTTGGAGTGAAGAAAGAGTTTGTGTCCTAAATCAGCCTTACAAGTGGATTTATTACGTCGAAATCCATATTCATTACGACTTATGAGACCATAATTTTTTATTTCCTCGACATAATTAAATATGAGGCGTTTATTAATTATTTGTTCCGAATTTTGGATATAGCACTTTAAAGTGCAATAGGACGATAGAATAGTGACACAGTCTCAATTTCTACCCTTATGAACGGGATAAGTTGTAGCCTTTTCAAAATAGGAAAGCAATGTACTAGTATCGAGGAAAATATTGAATATGTGCGTTAAAAGGGCCCGAACAAGATATTTTTATGTGTTGTGTATGTGTTATGCTAGGTCATCGGGTGGGGGAGGGAGTGTAGGTTTTTGTTACGCAGTTAACATCTTCTAGGAAAACCTCGCGCGACTGCCTTTAGTACTATGTGAAAAGTTAGGGGGATGTCTCGGCAATCGGCATATACTGATACATACAGGTTGACCTGAAATTCGATACATTCCTTTGAAAGACAAAAAGTAGACCTCATTTACAGTAATATTTTTCATGGCATCCCCTATCCGAAAGTTGATATTTACAAAGTTATTGAAATTTCAAAAAATTTTTCTTTATTTTCGACTTTGACATGACGTATTTTTAAAAATGTTTGTCTTTTTAGTGATTTTTTTATGTATTTTAACCGTCAATGAGACAAATATTATTCTTAAGGAATAAATAGGGACAAACTAAGCGAGAATTTTTCATTATGAGAAACAGAATTTTCTTTTAAGAAAACTGCACATTTTTCTTAAAAACAGGTGATTTTCTTAAAAAATGTATGATACAATGCGTACAAATATTCTAAATAACTTCCTTATCTCATTAGCTTTCCAAAAAGGTGCAAATGTCTACATAAAAATATGACGTTGTAGTAAACATATTAGAAGTAAAATGAAATAATGTCTAAATCGATTTATTTGCGATAAGGTTAAAATAAAAGGAAAAACTTGAATTTAATTACGTTTATTGTGTTTAAAAAACATCAATGTTTAATTAAATTTAATAATAAATATTCTACTTTAGGTCTTGTTCAAAATGTGAACCTCTGTTTCTGATACAGGCCCGTAGCCTTCTCCGTACCTCTGTTTTGATTATTCTGGTAGTAAGACTAGTTTTATTTCTTCTGCTGCATTTCTTATGCGGCTTCTGAGCTCCTCTACAGTAGTTATGGGTGTAGTATACACCAAAGCCTTCATATGACCCCAAAGATAAAAATCACACGGAGTCAAATCGGGACACCGTGCTGGCCAAGGAATTGGCCCGCCTCGACCTATCCAGCGATGTGGGTAAGTTTGGTCTAGCCACTGGCGAACGCCGAGGCGGAAGTGGGCCGGGCAACCATCATGCTGGAAAATCATATTACCATTAACCAGTAATCTCCTCTCTTAGGAAATGTTCGTACATTTCACCATTTAAATTTTGAGGCAAAAAATGAGGTCCAACTAAATTATTATTAATTATACCCATCCAGACATTTAGACTGAATCTGGTTTGATGGGCCCTTTCTTTTTTCATCCTGGGGTTTTCTCCTTTTGGTGCCCAGTAATGTGTGTTGTGGAAATTGTTTATCCCGTCACGGTCAAATTTCGATTCATCCGTCCACAATATTCTTGAGAAGAAATTGCGATCCTCCATGTCTGCATTTATCATAAAACGGCAGAATTCCATTCTTCTAACCGGGTCTCCCTCTTCCAACGCTCGGACAGGTGTGTAGTGAAATCGATGTAGAAGCGCTGTGTGTACTGTAAACCACACCTTCCATTGACTCAATCCAAGTCTTCTAGCTGCCGCTCTTGTAGAAATAGAAGGATCATTTTGAAAAAGTGTTAAAATTTCTTCTTCTTCTGGAGCATACAAACGAGGTCAGCCTGAATCGCCACGTCTTCTATCAACACGGCCGCTTTCCCGAATTCGTCAAAATGTTGTTGAAAACACTCTAACGTTTGGCACTCGTCGATTCGGAAAACGGTCAACGTATGTTCTTCGTGCAGCAGCAGCATTACCATTACAAAGTCCGTAACAAAACAAGATGTCAGCGTATTCATCGTACTCAAAAGCAGCCATCGCGATACAAAAAAATCACAAGTAGAAGTAAGGGTGTAGTTTAAAGCAACAATACGTCCGTACACGGCAATAGTTGACTTAAAACTAATATTAGCTACTAAATTTGCTCTCTAAGCCAGTCGGTAACTCATTGACAAAGGGCCGCGACGACAGTAGCCGAAACATCCCGAAGTTTGAACAAAGGAAACAATTGAAAAAAAAGGTCGCCTCAGGTAGAGTAATTCTTGAGATAACGTTACCTGATGATTGTTTTGTCTTTGTTTATTACATGTTCATATTTTTATGTAGACATTTGCACCTTTTTGAAAAGCTAATGAGATAAGGAAGTTATTTAGAATATTTGTACGCATTGTATTATACATTTTTTTAAGAAAATCACCTGTTTTTAAGAAAAATGTGCATTTTTCTTAAAAGAAAATTCTGTTTCATGTCTCATAATGAAAAATTCTCGCTTAGTTTGTCCCTATTTATTCCTTAAAAATAATATTTGACTCATTGACGGTTAAAATACATAAAAAAATCACTAAAAAGACAAACATTTTTAAAAATACGTCATGTCAAAGTCAAAAAGTCGAAAATAAAGAAAAATTTTTTGAAATTTCAATAACTTTGTAAATATCAACTTTCGGATAGGGGATGCCATGAAAAATATTACTGTAAATGAGGTCTACTTTCTGTCTTTCAAAGGAATGTATCGAATTGCAGGTCAACCTGTATATACCGATGATCACCGTGGGAGGGGGTTAAAAATGGATAATAAGTGGTCACGTAGTATGTTACTATTATGTACATTTCATAAGGGTCAGTTCACACCGCGAGGATTTGCTGCATTGATTTCTTGCATTTTAAGAAACCTATTGAATATTAAACTTTATTCACTACACAAAAATATACACGTTTCATATGACGTAAGTCATACACTGCACATGCGCTGTGCAGCGCATAGCAACATTACATTCGAACTTTTACAATGTGTATCTTCTTGTGTAATAATTAATAAAGTTCAATTTTGAATAGCTATCAGCGCCATGTCGCGTATCGTTTCGTTTCTATGTGAATTGACCCTTAGGGCTCCCACACATCATTGCGAATACCCATGAATTCGCATTTCATCGGCGAGCTCGTCTTGGGCCCATATTCGAGCTATCAGATATTCGCGATGCGATGCGAATTCGCTATTATGTGGGAGCCCTTAGTGCTGTTAATGACCTCGGCCCCTGTGGTGTCGTCACTCGTTACCCGGCTCCGTCACCCGGGAGTCAATGCTGTTCGATTGTTGTGCGTTACAACATTTTGTCTGTTGTGCTCTATTTTTTGACCGGAGGTTTTCCACTGTTTATACCTACACGCACTGGAAACGCGCAAAAAACTTTTCAACAAATTATCTGTATTAGAGAGGGTTATGTTTTTGTTTCATAGTTTTAGATATTAGTGGTATACTTTTATTTTATTTGGTGTATACTACCTTAAGATACTTTAATACTACGGCGAAGCTAAAAGTGAGGTTAATGGTTTTGGCAGTTTATATAATATGTATATATGTATGTTTGTTCCACCGTAGTGCCCAAACCACTGGTCCGATTTTAATAAATGGCGTGTCAATCGATTCGTAATGATATTCCGGATAAAATAGGTTATACAATTTACGTATTCGGGTTATAGTTTTTTTATAGTAATGATTATTTTAATGGCATTCAACCATGGAAGTAATAATAGTAATAACATTTAGCAAATTAAAATGAACATATATTGAATTTATTGAACAATTTTGTATGTTTAAAGTATGATAATAAATTGTATAAAACTGACAAACTACACTAAATATATAAGACGAAAATTCAACTATTATAGTATTTTAATAAGAAAATAAAATGTTTAAATAATATAACTTTAACATGATTTGAACTGTTAAATTGGTTTGTAATATCTATATTTGTTTTGTAATATCGATATAATGTAGTAATTTGTTAATTATATTGAATTCTAATAATTTTGACGTTCATAAGTGATACTGTGTGGCCTATGTGAATAAATGTTTTTGATTTGATTATAAAATTGTAGTTATTGCCCATTATTCGGGGTGTATGCAAATTGCAGAGGTTGTGACCCGTCACCCGCCCAATTTCTGAGCTTAGTTTAAGCATCGAGGCCGCTGATCTAAAATACTTTGCGTGTCTAGATTATCTAGTCTGCACGTGGTATACACCTACTCGGAATACAATACTATATTTATATATACATTATTCATGATAACCTTCCCATTATAAAATGCTAATTTACAATTTATTTAAAACTATTCATACTCTAATAGTCGGCACAACAATGGACATCTCACTGACAATTCTTTTATTGTATGTTTTAGGGTTCCGTTTACTGGTTTTGAAGAACAATTTAGCTAGGAATCGGATTGATGCTTGTAGCCCCTGTAGCAGAATGGAATATGGATCCTTTGGCACAAGTGTCGAAGAGGCGATGCGACGCACAGATAGATTTGGTGTGCAAGTAGGTATTAGTAGGTAGGTAAGTAGATATTACGAATCAGGCTAAGGCCCGTATTAATAAAGCGTTCTTATCTCTAGGACAATTCTCAAGAAAGTACTTAAGACGTTGTTTTAATTAATAGACCGTACTTAGCTACTGCTGTAGGTACGGCGTATCAAGTGAGTGCGAACGTATTAATTAACGAGACTCGTTACTCAAGTACGCTGTCATTGCTGTTAAACTGTTACTTGAGACGCGGTTTCGTGGGTACAGTCAAACCTTGACTTGAGAACGGCTTACTTGGGAATTGGGATACAGTACATTATTGTTTGTGGTGTTTTTGGATGTGTCACAATTATGTAAATTAAAATCTAAATACTTATGATTAAACAAACTCAGAATTTACACTACATACGAGGGCTGATTGATAAGTTTCCGAAACGACAAAAAAAAACTTCAAAAATCTATTTAAAATAAATTTATTTCTCAACGTAGTTTCCTTCTACCTCGATGCATTTAGTCCAGCGCTTCTCCAATGCCGTTACACCAGTTTGATAAAAAGTTTTCTCCAACCCCTCAAAATACTCGTCCACGGCAACAATGACTTCGTCATTTGATGAAAATCTCTTGCCACCTAACCATTTCTTCAGGTTTGGGAATAAGTGGAAGTCGCACGGGGCCATATCCGGGGAAAAGGGTGCATGCGGTAGCAATTCGAACCGCAATTCATGGAGTTTGGCGACTGCAACCATTGACATGTGTGCAGGTGCGTTGTCATGGTGGAACAAAATTTTTTTCTTGGCCAAATGTGGTCGTTTCTTCTGGATTTCTTCACTTAATTTTTGCAGCAAGCTTGCGTATACTCTCCATTTATTGTTTTTCCTTTTTGCAGATAATCCACTAAAATAATCTCTCGAGCATCCCAAAAAACAGTCGCCATCACTTTGCCAGCCGACAAAACCGTTTTTGCTTTCTTAGGCGCAGGTTTTCCGCTATCAGTCCACTGCATAGATTGTTCTTTTGTCTCGGGAGTATAATGACGTTTTTTTTTCAGGTTTCATCGACTGTAACAAAAAAACATAACGTTTAACGTTTCGTTTTACATAACGCCGCAAAAACTCATTAGGATAGGTTAAACAGAGCCAAACACTCCGATGAATCGTCCACTCGACGTTGCTTTTGGTCTACAGTGAGCAAACGCGGCACCCATCGCGCGCAAAGCTTTTTCATTCCCAAATGTTGGTGCAAAATATTAAAAACGCGTTCAGATGAAATGCTCACCATCTCTGCTATCTCTCGCAAATTTAAGCGCCGATCATTCAATACAATTTTGTGAATTTTTTTGATCATGTCCGGATTCGTGACTTCATTTGGACGGCCAGACCTGTGGGCGTGTGGCGTCTTCGCAGCTCTGTCTTCCACGTTTCAAATCAGTTACCCAGGTGTGAATTGTACTCAATGCAGGAGCAGAATTACCTAAAACACTGTCTAGCTTGGTTTTAATCTGGGCTGCTGTTTTCTCTTTTAAAACGTAAAACTTTATCACCGCACGAATTTCGTTTCTTTCCATTGTTAAGAAAATTTACGACAGAGAAAGGTCTACGTCCTCTCAAACAAATTCCATCAGTTCGATTAAATTTAAATTTGGCGTTCTATTTTTAAAAAGATGCCAGAATATAATGTAATATTCCTTTTTTGCGTATCATTTTTTTAAGTTCGTCGTTTCGGCCAGTTATCAATCAGCCCAGGTACTCAACAAAAAATAAAGTTATAAGAAGAAGACGCTTATTGATACTTATTCTTCTTTTTTTTGGTAATCGCAGTTGCAAAGGCTTTGCACCGTTCTGCCAGTGTCGAGTATTTGTAGAAATATTTTCGATTTTATTTAAATATGTTTATTTATTTATTTATATTAAACGAATTACCTATTTGATTTATATTAATTGACTTGATTTGACACTTGACAGCAGAACTTTTTTTCGCTGCCCAATAAACAATCATTATTATATGATCCCTTCCTCCTACAATTCCTAGCCCTATCAACCTTAAATCTGTTCTGTGTTTTGTAAATACTCCTTTTACTAAAACTTTATGTACATACTGTGGTACTGGCCCTAAATTTGTCTGTTACAGGTTTTAGATTATTCAACAGACTTCCTCCTGTACACCGTACTCTTGTTTATTCATAAAACCCACTCATAAGGCAGAGTTTTCGTCAACACAACACATTGGCGAGTCACTAAGGAGCCACTTTAAATAATAAGAAGAAGATGAACTTTTTTCGAATGTCAATGATCCGCATTCCGTTTTACGTAGTTGTTAAAAAAATATGGATATTATTATGCTAGACAATAATAAATATTAATATATACGTATAAATTATAGACCAATATCCAAAGTTTGGATATTGGTCTATAATTGTTTACATTAATTTTATCACCTCCCTTATGCACTGGGTAATAAATGCAGACTTCCATATGCTTCGTATATGGGCATACCATTCTTTCAATGATCTATTGTATAGTAAGCATCTATTGTATAGTAGCCAAGTGCTTAGCGCATTTAATTACAAATATAGGTGGGATATCGTCTGGTCCTGAACCCTTATTTAGATCAACAGATTTTAAGAGTTATAATACTTCATCAGAAGTAACCTGAATGTTTCCAATAGTATTGTGATTTACTTTCGTTTAGAATTTAGATTTATTTCGTTTTCAAATTCAAGTTACTAGGAGTAGAGTTAGAATTTAGAAATTAGTTTGAAAATAGTTAGCAAACAGGTTACAGATTTTGTCACTGGAGGTGGGAAATCCTCCTTCGTAACACATAGAAGAAGGAAACGTGGAAGTGGCTCTACTATTATTTTTGACAAAATACCAAAAGACTTTAGGATTATCATTTAAAGAGCTTTCTGTTTTATGAATGTATGATTCATAGCACGATTGTTCTAGTAATTTGGCTCATTTTCTTAGAAGGGAAAAAGAGAGTCATTGTAATTCCCATATAGTTTGAATTTTCGGTGAAACTTATGTTTCTCCTTTAGAACCTTTTATAGAACAGAATCATACCAAGGGGGATAATAGTTGGATGAAATAACTTTGTGGGGTATGTGAGATTTACGAACGTCATAGAAAATGTCGTATCAGTATTTTAAAGCTACATCTAAAGATTTGTTGCTAAGGTGCTCGTCCCAAAAAATTGTGTTTAACGAGGTGCAAATCGAATCAATGTCACCTCGGCTGTAAATATATTTCAGTCTCTTTTTATTCTTAGACATGCTTGTGGAATCACGTATTAAATCAATACATAATGAACGATGGTGAGGTATGTCCGTCCTCTGGGACTAAGGGATCGTCACAAGCATTTATATTAAGTTCACAATTTAAAAAAGTTAAGTCTAACAACCGATTGTTATGCGAACTTGACTACATTGACTAAGGTTACACTGAGCAATAGTATCCATGAAGTTAATTTGGGTCCTCGAGAGCGATACGCCACCTGATGTGAAGTGATTTCCCTGATGATACCAGTCAATGTATGGTAGGTGAAGTCTCCCATGATTATAAATATATCATTAGGATTTTGAATAACTACGTTAAACAGCTTATTGCTAAAGTTTTCAAGTTAGGTACTGGAATTGTTTCCATCATTTTGGTTGCAAAGATAGAGTGTGCAGAAATGTATTTTATCTGAAGAACTACCCATTGGTGAAACCGTTACCCAGATATCTTCTGCAGAGGTATGCCATTAGGGACGTCCAATTGTTGCTAAATCGCATCGAACCGCTAAAAACACTCATAATATATTTATATAATCAAATATCATTCCTATCTATACATTTTTGCCATCTCATAGGTAGTTCATTGATTTCTTTAATAAAAAAACCATTCGGACAGGAATCAATAAAATCTTTGAAGGCGCTTTGGACTGCCCCATCGGAGTTGATTTTTTTCCCTTGCAAGAAGTTATCCAAATTTCAAAAAAAATCTGTTGGAGCAAGGTCCGCGAAGTACGGTGGATCCCGTCTGGGTCTTAGACATTCCAATTTAAGCTCCTCTAATTTGGTAGCCGTTTTTTGTGCAGTGTGTGGTCTAGCGTTGTCCTGAAGCAGCAGCGGCCTAAGGCGAATGACCAACCTCGGTTGTTTAGCAGCTAGCTTTTCCATCATGATTTGCAGTGGCTGGCAATAGACATCTGCCGTAATCGTATGGCCAGATTTAAGAAAGCTGTAGTGAACGACACCGGCAGTAGTCCACCAAAGGCTCACATGTAACTTTTTTTGAGTCAATTTTCGCTTGGGGCAGGCTTTGGCTGGTTCGCCAGGGTTCAGCCATTGCGATGATCGTTTCCGATTATCATACAGGATCCACTTTTCATCACAGGTAATGATTCGATTTAAAATCCCTTCATTATTGTACCTGTTGAGTAATATAACGCAGCAGTCGACGCGCGTTTGTCGGTTTGCTGCATCAATTCATGAGGTACCCACTTTTTAAGCTTTTTCAACTTCCCAATTTGCTTCAAGTGGATTAAAACAGTTTTATCGCTAACGCTAACGCAGCCTGTAGCTAACTAGGACGTGGTTTGCGATGGATCCGCTTTTACAATAGCCTTCAATTCTTCATTATCAACTTTGGTATCCGGCCGTCCACGGGGCTCGTTTTGCAGGTCGAAATTTCCAGAACAACAACGACAACAGTCAAAAACGAACTGTGTTTTCTTTTGCGACACTGCCGCCATACACATCATTACTCCTTCGAGCCATTTCTGCAGCACTGTTGCCGTGGTGGAACTCGTACTCGAAAATAATACGATATTTAAAGTTTTCCATTTTGTAAACAGAGTGACGCAAAGAAAAAACCAAAAGAGGAAAAAACAAATGAATAACGGTTTTCGAAATACAAATGCATGAGTAAATAGCGCTATAAATTTGAAATTGGAATTCCTAACCAAAGAAGATATATTTGAGATCAAAGTGGCCAGTACGACAAAACGCCAATTTCGTATGTAAGGACCGAATAATTATAAAAACTTAAATAAAAGGTGTTAAGTTTGTCACGGACTTTAATTTTTTATCCCACATTTTGGGGGCTCGTCCGGGATTTAAATTACAAATAAAGTGCTACGACTATTACGATGTGATCCGGCAAAAAGATGCGATGCGATGTGTGAGAAAAAGAAAAAACGTTTTCGAGGCGCGTTTAAGGACGGTTCTTTTAAAACATTTTTAAGACGTTTATGAATAACGACGACGACGATGGCTTCCGGAGCTGAGGGGAGCAAATCAACGACGAGTGAACCAGCAACAATGGCAGCACTCTTTCTCAACGGAATAACAAAGTTTAGCAGTAACGATAAGTCGGTGTCATCCACTAAATGGGCCCAAGATTTAGACGATAACGGCAACATATTTAGCTGGACACCACAGCAAAAACTCGTCTTCATACGTATATCATTGATGGGCACCGCAGAATTGTGGCTGAAAAGTTAGAAGACATTAAAAACCTACGGTGAATTGAAGACGGCTTTACAAAAAGAATTTCCCGACACTGGAAATATTAAAGAAATGTATGAAATTATGTCCAATCGAAAGAAATGAGCGAACGAAACTTATTACGAGTGTATGTTTATTATGAAGGAGTTTCCCAAATATGTTTCCGTACATCATCGACGAGAAAAGTGACTACGAACCTAACAAATCCATTTTATACGGAGCTACTACTTATGAAAAAATGAAAAGCAAGATCAAGACGAATAATAATATTATGAGTGAAAATCGACATGTAAGGGAAAGAAGAGTCAAGGACGATGTTACAATTGTGAATATTTTAATCATGTTGCAAATGTGTATAAAAACGGGTTGAAGTGTTTTCGCTGCAATAAGTTTGGACACATCGGCATCCATTGTCCGGAAGCGGCGGCCACAGCGACGTCGGTAAAACAGCACCCAATAGTTTCAAAGGCATTGCCTGCAGGTGGTGCAAGCAGTGTGACTCAATCGGTAAAACAGCGTTCCTTAAAATTCATGACGATAGAGACAAGTGACAGCTGTCACGGTCACGCATCGGATGTAAACAAAAATGCTTAACAAACTCGAAAAATATTCGACAAAGCCGATGATCACGGTGAAGATCAAGCAATTAGAAGTAAAAGCGTTAATTGACTCCAGTAGCGACGTTAACTTGATGACGTACGAGTGTTTTGCTGCGATTGAAACTGAAAAATACGCCGATAAATTGTGCTTAACGGGACTCGGACGTATGAATGTGCATTCCTAAAGGACAGACTAGAGGCCTATCGTTTCAGTTAGAACTGACGTCAATTCGGCCTGAACGGATTCGAGCACCCAAACGAAAAAATCGCATCAGTTCGTTCTGGTTTGCCGCGGGCTACGGTCATGTTTATTATATGTAAACTCACTACGCTTATACACGATACAAGCCCGCACGGTTGCGGCTCTGGCGAGAACTGAAGCGATTTGACACACATAGTCCGTTCAGTCCAGAATTAATGTTGCCAACTTAGTTATTTAACAAAGTTTTACCACTAAATTAAGTATTTTATTCCCTCCTTAGTAGTTGTTAGTAGTGTTTTAGTATGAAAGAGCCAGCCAGTAATTATATGCAAATTGCCAAGGTTAGGCACAAAAAAAATTTTTTTACTCCTAATCATAATAATTCATCGTAGCATTCGTCCGTAATTTGCTTAAAATTACATGTTTAATTACTATATACGTATTTTTTCCTAGTATATTTTAATTGAACGATAAAATTTTATAATATTATAATAAAAAAAATAATTACATTTTAATTTAACAAAACATAAAATTCAGTGGTTTTAGAGATTCGTAAGTTGAGTAGCTTTTTTGATAGTTTTCAGCATTCTTTTAGTAGTATTTTGTGGAAATCGATGCGAGTTTAGTAGTTTCGTAAAAAAAGAGCTGGCAACACTGAAACGAATCGCTTCAGTCTATCCGGCCGACTGATGCGATCTTGAAATTGCACACATACGATACGATTTTGCATCCGTTAAGGCCGAACTGAAAGAAAACCAGACCGTATATGGGGCCCCTTAGGAAATATGTTTGTAAACATTACTATCGACGACATAAATTATCAAAATGTTGTTTCATATTGTAAATTATTGACTATTGACAATAATGTCATTCCATTTCATGTAATTTAAGGTCAAGAGTTAAAAGTAAGTTTTTGTGCGAAGATGATAAATGGATGTCTAAGTTGTGTTGTTTTTCAGATTATTCAGTTGACCTTAATCATATTTCAGGTAATTTCGTGAAGAAAAAAGTTTTACAATGTATTTGTAGTTTATTTTGTAGTTTTCAAACTACAATCCAGTTCAAATGAGGGAGGCACCTATTAAATTAAAGATCGTGCTGAAAGATGATGTGACTATTGCATAGAGACCATGACGAATAATTCTATCCGAGCAGAGGATAGTTGAAGAGCAGGTGAAAGAGTGGTTAGATGTGGTTAGATGAGGGCTGTATGAAAAGTTTACCTGTATAATGATACAGGTAAACTTTTCTGAATATTCTAGTACATCAGTGTTGGTGGGGGAAAAAGATGGTTCAGTCCGAATATGTATAGACTACAGACAGACTAAATATATATATTTTGAGTTTTATATAGTGATATTATAATATTATTGACTAGTATCTGAGAGACCGAGATTAGCTCGGAGTTTTAGTTGGACGATAAAATATTTAAAAATAAATAAAAATAGGTATAAGAGAAATAAAATAAAAAGAATCCCAAAAATATTATTCTGACCGGGATTCGAAGCCGAGATCAATTTGTAAATAACGCACAAATTACAATTCTGCTATCCAGCTGAGACTACTTTTATCACGGCGAAATGTACGGTTCCCGTGAGATTTCCTTTTGCGCGCACGAAATGGCGGTCAACTAGTATAATATAAACATTTATTTCCAATGTCGATTTTAAACACTTATGAAAAAATACCTCAATGAAGTTAGTTGGAGCAAGAGGTCCCACAATCACGATTTCAAAAATGAAATCTTTAGTTAAAAGTGCCTAATGTTGAATTATTGTTGAAAAACTGCTGGACCACTTTTCAGAAATATTTTAAATAGTGTTGTGTTGACAGGAAAAGTTGCGTGGAAATTAAAAATGTGTAACTTAACTTAACGAGCATTATTAACTTTTCTAATAAGAGTTTCCTCGATTCCTTATGGATCCTATCATCATCTTTTTTGTATTCTTGGAGACGCAGGTGTATAATTCTTAAATTTTCAAGTGAAATCACATAAATTTTGTCGATTATCTTATTTTTGTTTTGTATTTGCCAGATATTTGACCACCACTATATTCCACCTCAACAAATCAAGCATTGAGCTATTGCTCAATGCTTGATTTGTTGAGCTGGAACATACTTGTCCACCTGTGAGGTGGACATATTTGTCAACATAACGTAGTAGGTGCATAACACCATTTGATTTGTTCCACGAGTAATTTCAAGACGAAGGACTTTCCACTTCCTGCACCACGGGTGATGAATAACAATGATTGGCTTTCTTGTTCCTGCAAATCACTTTCCAGAGCTGCACAAACTTTTTGAGAAAGGTCTCTCCGTTGGACGTTTAGACTTTAAATACTATCCAAAAAGACTTTCGAAGAAGACGTCTGACATTGCAGACATTTCGAATACATCTTCACAACAGTTCTTTAAGCAATTCCAAAATTTTCAAGCGTGCAGCTTTAAAGACTGACGAATTCCATTCTGTGCCTTTGAAACCAGGGTATACCTTGACATAATATCACTTTTTGGTAACATAATATGCATAGGTTACCTAAAAATTAAGCTGTCGGCGGAAATGATCTAACAGTTTTCACATATAATTATAATAATGATAATGATGTAACTAGCGACTGTTCAAAGCTATCGATATTGGTGTAAAAGACTAGAAAGAAGCACCTATTTCATCATATGATTATGTATGGTGTGACGATGGTGGTGGTGATGATGATTAATTATTAGTGACATATGCTTGCAGCTCTTTAAACAATACTGTAATTTCCAAACGTGTATCTTTAAAGACTGAGGATGTTGCATAAAGTAGTGATAAAAAGTAGAAATGTCAATGTCTTATTGACAGATGTTACAAGCACAGCCTATCTAGATAGATTATTTTAGTTAACCAAAAGGCTATATATAGTGTAGATGTATCTGTGTTAAGCATCTCTCTCATATGTACGAATAAAGAAGAATATCAAAATTATTGCTGTATCATTATTATCACCACTCAAGAATAGACGTCGCAGTTAACAAAAGAGGAGTTCTGTTGAGTCCTTTTGGATCCAGGGTTTAGCTTGGCACAACATTTTACTTTTTAGTAGCTGTGAATGTTCGAAGAAATACATATCGGTGTAAAATACTATGAGAAATGCCTATATCAACGTAATATCATTATGTATGGTGTAATAATGGTGGTGATGATGATTTTTTAATAGTGGCATATGCTTGCAGTTTTATAAACAATGCTAAAATTTTCAAACATGTATCTTCAAAGCCTGAAGAGTGTAATTCAGTGCTTTTGGATCCATCATCCAGGGATCTTTTTGGTAGCATATGCTCGAGTTACTTAAAAAAAGTCAAAATCACTATAGGTATCCCTATAAATTTTGAGGATTTCTCTTATTCCTCATGGATCCCTCACTTGGTCAATAATTTGGTGATAATGGGACCAATTCGGGAGGAGGAACTCTTTAAAATAAAATAATAATTTCGAAAATCGGTCCACATACGGTGGAGTAATCGTGTAACATACATACAAAAATAACCAAACACGAATTAATAACCTCCTTCTGTGTTTTGGACGTTGGTTGAAAAAGGGGCCAAAACGGAGAAGTCCAACTATCGTCCGATAACACTAGTTCCCGTAATATCCAAGGTCTTTGAGAAAGTTACGTACGCTAAGGTAGAACACTTTTAAACATCGTGTAACATTCTCAAAAGGGAACAAATCGGATTCAGGAAAAACAGCTCGATCGCTTTAGCACGCTTTTCGATAGTAAAACAAATAACTGAAAGTCAACAACATTAACATCTTCTAAGATGCTATCGCTATCTATAGATGCTAGACCTCATAGCTAGCTAGCTATCTAAAGCTAGCGAACCACTTTTTAAATAGCACAAAATATTACCATTACTTTGCCTGTACATTCTCGAAATATGTATCTTTCTAGAAAAGCACCCACAATATTTTGAAAGTTTAGCGATAATGATTATAGCCGATCTAGACATAAAGGTAGACTGCGCCTACCTAAGATAAAATAGGAAATATTCAAGAAAAATGTTAATTGTATGTTATTCATCTCGAAATCTTATAAAATTACCTTTGACATTATTTAAAAAGCGATTATATCATTTGCTATTGAATAAATGTTATTAAAGTATTAAACATTTTTTATAAGATAAGCTACGCATAGCTAGCTAGCTAGCATACATTCTAATGAAATAATATAGTAAATAATCATTTATTGTCGATCGTATGTGATGCTATGAATATTCTAATGATATGAGTCATAAAACAACAGAACCGCAGAGTAAATACTCTATCTATGAGCTGGAAACTCTGGCGGTAGTAGAGACAGTGAGAAAAATTAGACATTATTTTATTGGGATACATTTCAAGATATGAACTGACTGTAACAGACCTTAAAAATGAAATATCACCAAAAGTTGCAAGATGGGTATTTATGTTAGATGAGTATGACTCCGAGATGAGTATGACTCTTAGCAGAGACCCATATGTGGCAGTAGCAGTGAGTCTACAAGAAGAGATAAAACGGAGACAAGAAACTGACGAAGAACTTAATGCTATCTGACAATTGATATTTTAATAAGATATTATAATAGTCTTTTAAGACTGACACTATAATGACTTTTGGATTGACAATGATATTCTGTACAAAGGTGATGAAAGAAAATGAGTAGTTCTTAGACTAATGGGAAAAGAAATAATTAATAAAGTACATCAGAAAGGTCACTTTTTAATGAGAAAAATGAAAGAAGCTATAGGAAAGGATTACTATATAAGATATATGGATAAAATAAAAAGGAAGTTGTGTTAAGCTGTATACCCTGTTTTTATTTTAAGTTAAAGCTTTATGATACCGTAAAGATACCAAATAAGACCAACCCAGCTCAGCTGATAATATGAAGAGATGGCCAGGTAAGGATATATGATGATTAATGATTAATGTGTTACTTATGACAATAATATGTTACTACAATGTTCTCATGATCAGTAAGACAAAGTTTTTTTTTTGTTTTACAAGTTGTAGTATGTATTAGGTGATAACATATGAAATTGGCGTTTTGTAAAGGAGGAACATAAAGTCGTTTTTTTTTAAACATAATATATTTATTTGATCAAAGTATGTACTATTGCTATCTATGCACTTTTGCCATAGGTAGTTCATTAATTCCTTTAATAAAAAAACCATTCGAGCAGAAATCAATAAAATATTTGAAGGCGCTTTGGACTGCCCCATCGGATTTGAATTTTTTCCCTTGCAAAAAGTTATCCAAATTTCGAAAAAAATTTTTATCTGTTGGAGCAAGGTCCGGGGAGTACGGTGAATGTCTTAGACATTCCAATTGAAGCTCCACTAATTTGGTAGCCGTCTGTTGTGCAGTGTGTGGTCTAGCGTTGTCCTGAAGCAGCAGTGGCCTAGAGCGAATGACCAACCTCGGTTGTTTAGCAGCTAGCTTTTCCATCATAATTTGCAGTTGCTGGCAAAAGACATCTGCCGTAATCGTCTGGCCAGATTTAAGAAAGCTGTTGTGAACGAAACCGGTACTAGTCCACCAAACGATCACAAGTAACTCGCTTCCACAATAGCCTTCAATTCTTCATTATCAACTTTGGTCTCCGGCCGTCCCCGTGGACGGGACGGGGCTTGTTTTGCAGGTCGAAATTTTCGGAAAGGAAACGTCGGAACCAAAAACGCACTGTGATTTCTTTTGCGAAACTGCCGCCATACACATCATTAATCTTTCGAGCCGTTTCTATAGCATTGGTGCCACGGTGGAACTCGTACTCGAAAATAATACGATATTTCAAGTTTTACATTTTGTAAACAGACTGACGCAAAGAAAAAACCAAAAGAGGAAAAAACAAGTGAATTACGGTTTTCGAAACACAAATGCATGAGTAAATAGCGGTATAAATTTAAAATTGGAATTCCTAACCAAAGAAGATATATTTGAGATCAAAGTGCCCAGTACGACAAAACACCAATTTCATATGTAAGGACCTAATATTACTATGTATTTAGTTTTACTTAGAAGCTTACCATTATTATTTTCGTTTAGGTAAATAATAAAGAAAAGAAATGGAAGCAAGTTTTTACTTTGTTTATAATAAGTTCAGTGTTTAACTTGTTAGTGTGTAACTTTTAAGTAACAAGTTATTATATTTAGAAGTTAAGTTGCTTAAGATGCTTATATATTTTAAATAGATTAATTTACAATTAAAATATGTATGTGTTCTTAGGATTAAAATATATATAAAGATTTATTACTATTATAAATTGGAAGTATAATAATTTTTAAGCTAAAACCTAGTAGTTATAGTAAATAGGTACCAAAATGTAAGTGAATTGTACGGAGTATATACGAAGATAAGAGATGTAATTTAGATATTAAGATTGTTTATAATTTTGTTAAACAAAAGTGTAGAGTAACATATTTCATATATGAATGCGTTATGTATGATGAAATTTTCTTCATTATGAATGAAGAAAATTTCATTCTTCATTAGCATTCTTATTATATGTGTTCTTATCATATGTTTCTAACCGAACTCAAATGGTGGTCATCAATGGATTCCACTCCGATACAGTTACTATTACTTCCGGGGTTCCACAAGGTTCAATTTTAGGACCCCTATTGTATATAAACTTTATTAACGATATTAGTGATTGTTTTCAACACAGTAGCTTATTGTTATACGCCGACGACCGCAAGATTTATCATACCATTAAGTCTTCTGAGGACCACTTTACTATCACTAAGAAATTACATTATTTTGATTTTCGTTACACTCTTTGTGATTCTAATCTCGAAAAAACTAAATCCATTCGTGATCTTGGCATTTAAATTGATGGTAAACTAACTTTAGATTCTCATATAAATAATATTTGTAATAAAGCTTTTAGAATGTTTGGATTTGTTATGAGTGCAACCAAAGACTTTACCGATCCATTTAATTTTATTTACTTATATAAATCCTTAATACGCTCTCAGTTAGAATACGCGGTTGCAATTTGGGATCCTCTTTATAACGTTTATTGAGAGAATACATTTTTTTTAAGAGTTTTTATTATAAGTGTACAATTAAGTTTGTATCGTACAATTTGTGCTTGTGAAAACACAAAATATTTACTTTAAAACACAGACGTCAACAATTACAAAGCGATGTTTCTGTTTGACCTTTGTAAAAATAAGTACTACTGTAAAAGTGTTATGGATAAACTTATGTTTAATGTGCCTACCAGACCCTTGATGAGAGCAACACGTGCCCGCCGCACATTTGCTCTACCGCTGTGCAGAACAAATGCTGGAAAGCGATCGTCAATGTATAGAATTTTGGAAAATTATGATCTAAATTTCAACGGAATAGATTTTTTTTGTAACCAACCAAATTTCTTTAGATATAAAGTTTTTCAGAAGTGTCTATATGATTTTAATATGAGTGAGATATGTTAACAGTAGTTTAATGGTAGTTGATAAGTAGTTTAGATATATTTAGTACGTGGTTACGTATATTATGTATTTTTTGTTTCTCATGTTTAAATTTTGTATTAAGTTTGTACGTCTTCACAACTCTCGAAGTATTGTATGTATTTTTTCTGTAAGTTGAGACTAATGTTGGTGTCGTTTATGTAAGTTATCTCTATAGTCTGGCAATGTTTTGAGGTTGGCAACAAAATACTTAATCTGTGAGAATGTCGATGGTCGTGCATTTCAGTAGTAGTACTTATTATCTATGGTCGTGCATTTATATTTGTTGTGCAGAGCAAGTGAGCAGGCACACGTTGGGTTGAAAAACTACGTTGATTGTTTGAAGGTCATCTTCCACAAGATGCGAAATAAAATAACATCTTCATGGAATCCATTGATGTTTATTATATAATTATCAAAATGCTATCAAATAAATAACTTCGTCAACATAATATTAAACAGATTAATTTAGATTATATAATTAGGACATTAAAATATATCAACATTTCACTATACATAATGCAGCATCCGGCATAGCTCTCATTAATGATGACCTTAGACGTATAAGTGAATGGGCGCAGTCCTTTGGTCTACTTGTAAACCCCAGTAAAACGAAGGCATTATTAATAGGTAGCAGACGGATGCTAGCAATACTTGACAAAGCTACTCTTCCTCCCATTACCTTGAACGGCACTACGATACCTTTTTCTGACTCTGCCAAAAACCTGGGAGTAATTATTGACACACACCTGTCTTGGAATACCAATGTCAACAACATTAGTCGTAAAGTTTACCACACCCTGCATTCACTCAAGTTACTCCAAAACTTTCTTCCTACTCCTACTAAAATTCTATTAGCGCAAACCCTTATCCAACCTATTATTGATTACGCTGACGTTTGCTATTTAGACGCGAATGAAGACATTCTAAACAAATTAGAACGGTTGCAGAATCTCTCCATACGTTTTATTTTTGGCTTAAAAAAACGAGATCACGTGTCTCAGTACAGAAAGCAGTTGCAGTGGCTCCCTATTCGTCTACGCAGAAACTATCGAATCCTCTGTCTCCTTTTCAATACTCTGTTTAGTCCTACATCCCCTTCTTATTTAAATGAGCGATTCTCCTTTCCTAATTTCCAAAACATATCTTGTAGACCCTTTAGACGTACTCTTCTAGATATCCCTCCCCATCGTACCGACTTCTTTGCCTACTCCTTCACGGTGCATGCTGCTAAGCTCTGGAACTCCTTGCCAGCTCAGATACGGGAGTGTAAGTCACTTGGGCTCTTTAAGGGAAGACTGCGAGAGCACTATGTCAGCTTAACCTAATAATTAAGATACCAAACCCTTAATTTAATTTATGCTATTAATATTTTATGTTTTTACTATACTATTATAAATTATTGTATATATTAGTATATTGTATTTTTTTTTTATGTAAGTATTTGTATAATAATAAAGAACTTAATCTGTTTTCATATTGTTTATAATTGTACGCACCAGATACTGTTAATTGCTTTTATGTTCTCCTGTATCGGGTCTACTGGAAGAAATTCCAATTTTGGAATAAGTAGTACCTTTGTACTAAATTGTATCCTAGTTTTAAGATTTCATAATTTATTATTCTGTGTACATAAATTATTAAATAAATAAATAAAAAATAAAATATATGGCGGCATGCCGTGATGAGACAAGACCAGAGCAAACGTAACACCGCTTGTCAATGTCAATCGTATCTATCAAATCATAGATAATGTAAAGCACAGATGTAAGCACATTTTTCAATATTCCTCCTGCTTTACATTTGTCTAAAAACAAATAAAATTCAAACTTTACATAACTCTACATAAGCTATAAGTCAAAATTTACATCTACCATACATATAATTCAAACCGACTCTACATTACCAAAAAAAATCAACTTTTTCTTACAGACTCTACATTAAGACCTTTTACAAATTTATTATGTTTAACAGTACACAAAGATTTTGTTAAAACATCAGCTATCATAGATTCAGTTTCTAAATATTTTACATCGAGATAGCCTTTTTGAATAAGGTATTTAATAAAATGATAACGCAGATCTATATGCTTGGTCTTTCTGTGTGAGTATTCTTTTACATACAGTAATTTCTGGGCACTCTGACTATCATTGTACACAGTAACTCTTGAATTTTTGTTCAAAATTTCAGTTATGAAATTTCTTACAAAACAAATGTCCTTACAAACATGTGTTTGTAAGGACATTGTAAGGAAATGTCCTTAAAAACGTGCGTTCTACCTCTGTGCTAGAAAGAGCATTACAACGCTGCTTCCTAGCCTCCCAGTTTATCACACTATTGCCTATTTTTATTGCAAAACCTGTGTATGACCTACGGTCAAGTAAATCATTGGTCCAGTCTGCATCTGTATAAGCGGTTAAATTAAAATTACCAGATTTAATAAAATAAATTCCATAATCCTTTGTTCCCGCTAAATAGCGTAATACCTTGGTGCGTTTAGCAATGCACCAGTGATTTAGCCAGTCCGCAATTATTAATTTACAACGGTAACTACATTTTGGGTATATGCTTAGCAAAAGCTAAAGTCTGAGCAAATGATGTCTTGAATTTGCTTAGTTGACATATACTATTTCATCGTTTACTACCATCGGTCAGTGTTGGGTCAAATTGTACCCGGCGGTGGATTTTTAAAGTGGAGTTCAGTATATATAATAATTGTCGCACAGTCAGGACGTTGCATGTTTTATACAAGGTTATTGTGGGGTATAAGAACGGATGTTGCCAGCCAATTGGGCATTATTTCTTGAAAATTATGATAACAATTTATAATATAGGAAAAGTGAATTTTTACAACTTGCTGATGCCTTGTCTAGGTTACCAATAAATAAAATTGGGTTAGATGTAAACAGTAGTGTTTTATCAGACGTTATGTTACCTATCGATGTGTTTGATATTGCAAGAGAATCCTTAAAGGATCCAGTGTTATCTAAGTAATACACTTACTAAAGATGGTTGGCCTAACTATTGTAAAGAGCCCGCCTTAAGTCCATATTTTAAAATAAGAAAGTATATCTCAATTCATGAAAATTGTTTAATGTTTGGGTCTACAGTAAATATACCTGAAAAGGTCCGAAAAATGTTCTTAAATTGTTACATGAGAATTATCCTGCATCCCGGAATTGTAAGATCTAAAATGTTAGCCAGACCATTGTTTTGGTGGCCTTCAATGTCTATGGATATAAAAGTTAATTGTCAGTCTTGTTAACCATGTAGTATTTTTAATTTTAAACCTAATAATGGCCTTAAATTTAAACATGGCCTTAAATTTACGTTCCTTTTGAAAGAGTTCATTTTGATTTCTTTGAATTTAAAAAGCAACATTCCTTAATATATTGTGACACTTATTCTAAGTGGTTAGATATCAAGCATATGACAAATTCATGCAATGTAGAACATGTAATTGAAGAACCATGTCGAATTTTCTCATATGTAGGATTGTCTGTTGAAATTGTATCGGACAATGGTCCACCCTTTGATTCTCATTAATTTATAAATTTTTGTACTAAATTTAATTTTAAAGTCACTAAAAGTCCTCCTTATCATCCTGAAAGTAATGGTTTTGCTGAAAGAAGTGTTCAAATAGCCAAAAAAGCATCAAGTAAACTTATTTTAGAGAAAAATAACTGTGAATCTCTGAATCTTAAAATTAATAAGTTTCTTATGAATTATAGGAACACTCATACAACTATTACTGAGAAATGTTGTATAGTCATAGAACCTTATTGTCAATAATAAACCCTAATTATAATCCTAAGTCTGTTAACAAGTATCCAAAGTCTTCAACTTTTAATGAAAATGATCATATTTTAATTTGCACGGGGAGAAATGGAGTTATTAATAAGGGTATATAGTATTAAAGAGTTTATGTCCAGTTATATTTCTAGTGTCAGTCAATGGTGTAGCGTTTCGTTCTGAAATGTCCGCCTCATGTCATCCTAATAGTCCATATTATAGTGAGAATCCGAATGTAGTATGTCAATCAAGTTCCACTTCCAGTCCTGTCCATACTAGTCCAGTTATATCCAGTCAGTTACAACCTAGTCCTGTCCAACTCAGTCCTATTGAACCCAGTCCTATTAGATGAAGTCATATTCGTCAAAGTCCTATTCATCAAAGTCCAGTTCAGTCGAGTCCTATTGCTGTCTCAGAATTACGTAGGTCTAAGAGAGTCGTCCACCCACCTCTTAAACTTAATTTGTAAGGGAAGGATGTCGCGTATGTAAGTTATCCCTATAGTCTGGCAATGTTTTGATATTGGCAACAAAATACTTAATCTGTGAGAATGTCCCATCGACATTCTCACAGATAAGTATTTTGTTGCCAATTTATTTATTTATATTGACAATAAGGTTGTGGTCGTGCATTTAGATTGTACTAAGGATGATTGTAACAAAGATGTCGTGTGCTGAATACCAAAAAAGTCTATCTACAAGTATGGTCGTTTCTTAGTCTTCCTTTACATCCACAAGTCTACTCCGTGAGCACCCTGTAACATCATCTCGCCCAACAATAAACATCAAAGTAAGCTATACAAAATTTTTATTATTAATTTAATATGTATTTTTAAAACTGGTCCTTAATAAAAATAGTGGGCAGATATACCTCATAGTATATGCAAGTGACATATCACTTAACGATGACGATGTCAAATCCCATACATTTTTGATTTCGAAGTTCGCCGTCGAAATTATCGAATGCATCTTGACTAGAGGCCCAGGAAGTGAGGAAATATATTAATATTATTCCAAAAATATGTTCCACTGGGAAAAGGAAAAATACGAAATAAAGAAAAAGTAAGTTTAAAAAACTATAACTCGACTGCGTAAAAAAGGGGCTTAAAAAGGCCGAAACAAGAAAATAATTCAGATAGAAATCCAGAAATGCATAGGTTAAAATATTGGTCTAGGTGGTCGCACCTACTTTATAAGATTCGGAACAGTCGATGTCACATGACATCGGGGTATAATTTTAAAAACTTATACTACTATATACTTATACTACTTTTAAGGCCTTAGGGTCAGCTCATACCTAGATGCGACGCATCTCGGTGTGTTCTGACGCCTAGATGCCATAAGTGGGTGTGACCACGGTTCTAACTTGCCCCTTTTTTTTACCTATGCATTTCTGGACTTTTATCTGAATTATTTTCTTTTTAGACTCCTTTTTACGTAATCGGGTTTTAGTTTTTTAACTTATTTTTTACCCTTTACGTATGGAACCCAAAAACTACGACGAACCTTAGTAATTTCTCTTAGCTCATAATTATTAATACCGGCCAACGTTTGTCGGGTCAGCTAATGTTTAATATTTATTAGTAATACAGTATAATAAATATATCTTCTTCATCTTCTTTAAAATACAAAAGGATAGCAACTTCAATGTCTCGCTAAAACACGAGAACGGCGAAACTGATTTAGCTAATTTTAGTCTTATAGTAATTGTCTAGGTTCAGGAAAGGTTTTAACAGTGATAAATATGGGATAAATTGTGGGGAAAATACTAAAAAACGATTGTATTTTCCTATTTGACTGTCAAATATTTGTAAGTGCGTTCAGTTTACCTATTTGGTTTATTTTTAAAAAATCGGCCTGCCCTTGATGTAGGTGTAGGTTGTAGTTGTATATGTTAGTGTAGGTTGTAGGTGTAATTGCAGGTGTAGCTGTAGGTGTTGATGTAGGTGTAGATTGTAGTTGTAGATGTTAGTATAGGTTGTAGGTGTAGTTGTAGGTGTAAATTCAGGTGTAGGTGTAGGTTCTAGTTGTAGGTAGTAAGTAGATCTTGGTTTAACCTGTAGATGTAGATGTAGTTATTTGTTTATTCCTGTTCATAGATAAGACATAACAACGTGTGTTGTCTTGTCTGACATTGACTAGATGTCAAAATTAACAGCTAGTCGATTATTTTAGGTCCTTACATAATATGAAATTGGCGTTTTGTCGAACTGTCCACTTCAAATATATCTTCTTTGGTTAGGAATTCCAATTTCAAATTTATACCGCTATTTACTCATGCATTTGTGTTTTGGAAACCGTAATTCATTTGGTTTTTCCTCTTTTGGTTGCGTCACTCTGTTTACAAAATGGAAAACATGAAATATCGTATTCTTTTCGACTACGATATCCACCGTGGCACCAGTGCTGCAGAGACGGCTCGAAGGATTAATGATGTATAATATGGCGGCGGTGTCGCAAAAAAAAACACAGTGCGTTTTTGATTCCAACGTTTTCGTCCTGGAAATTTCGACCTGCAGAACAAGCCCCGTGGACGGCCGGAGACCAAATTTGATAATGAAGAATTGAAGGCTATTGTGGAGGTGGATCCATCGCAAGCCACGTCTGAGTTAGCTGCAGTGTTAGTGATAAAACTGTTTTAATCCTCTTGAAGCAAATTGGGAAGGTGAAAAAGCTTGAAAGGTGGAGGCACCTCATGAATTGAGTGCAGCAAACCGACAAACGTGCGTCGACTGCTGCGTTACTCAACCGGCTCAATAATGAAGGGATTTTAAATCGAATCATTATCTGTGATGAAAAGTGGATTATCCTGTACGACAATCGGAAACGCTCATCACAATGGCTGAACCCTGGCGAACCAGCCAAAGCTTGCCCCAATCGAAAATTGACTCAAAAAAAGATACAATTGTGAGCGTTTGGTAGACTATACTCGGAATTATAATTCGATTCCACATTTGACATTAGCTACTGTCATTTTGTAAAATAATGATACCACATATAATAGTGTAGTGATGAACACAAAAATCGATAAACAATCGCGATTTATGTTTATGTAATCATAATATTGGTGTGCCAATTAAAGACTAAATTGTTGATTTTTATTTAAATAAATACATAATTATTCATAATAATTATTTATTAATTAGTAACCACTGCTTTATTTTATAAAAAGTTAATATTTTTGTTTTTTTTTTTATATTAAAAACAAAACTTATACTAAAAGAGCCTAGATAGAGAGTTTTCTGTATTGGCAACCCGTGCGCGCTCGTGCAGCTATCGCCATTTTGTTTATCTTGTCATTCGGCTTCATTCTCCCAGTCTGACTGCACGAATATCTTGTTTCATTGCGAATCGATATTTTGTTATTTTGTTAGGTTTTTGTTAAAGTTTTGTTACGTTGTGTTTGTTGTTACGTTTATAGTTTTTTGTGAACTTTGAGTGAATCTTTTTGTTTTGGTTTTCCATCAAAATGGATCCTCAGCCAAGTACATCACAAAAAGACGTGGATGTTTTCTTGTCCCCAAGAAAAAAACGTCCACGAAAAGCTTTCACTGTTACTGAAAAAGTAATGATCCGCAACGCGATTACGTGAAAAATGAAACTTCTGCGCAATTGGAGGCCTTTGAAGTTGTGGAAGAAAATAAATGTATGAGCAAAGTTGCTGATATATTGGGAATAACCTCTCGCTCTGTTTGTAACGTTTTGAAGAAAGTAAATAAAGGTGCGCCGCCAACGCCTCCTCAAAAAACTGGACCAAAGTGAAGTTGAAAGTTGAAAGATGAAATTGATGAATTTACATTCTCCGCAATACGAAGAATTTTTCATGAGTTTTTTTTACCGAATTGTTTACCGAAATGAACCTCCAACCATTGCAAAGGTTAGTCAATCAGTCAGACAGTATTATTTTATACCTACATCTTTTATATATAAGTAATGATTCCAAACTATTATACAATTTACTATTTTAGATTTTACAAGTGATGAACGATGATCCAGAAATGCCCAAGGTTTCCAAAGACACCCTCAGAAAAATTTTGAAGCATCTTAATTTTAAATTTGTTGCACGGTCATGCAAGAGCATACTTATTGATCGAAATGATATAATAACATGGCGCCAGCGTTACTTGCGATTTATATGTCAGTTTCGACGAGAAGGGAGATATATATATTACGAGCATCAAGATGAAACTTGGGTTAACGCAGGTAAGGCTAACATTTTGAATTTATATACATTTTACATTAAATTTAAAAGTAATATTGAATGTTCATGTACTATATTTATTTTTAGGTAATACTGTAAAAAAAACTTGGGTGGACAAGAAAGTCACATCATCTCGGCAAGCGTTTTTGGAGGGAATGACCACTGGATTAAAAAATCCATCTGGAAAAGGCCAACGTCTCATAATTAGCCATATATGTAGTGAAGAAGTGAAGAAAGCTTCCTGGAAGAGGGGCTCATGATTTTTGAAAAAAGAAAAATTGTGAAGATTACCATGATGAGATGAATGCAGTTTGTTTTGAGGAGTGGTTCGATGGAGTCTTACCACAATTAAGACCAAACTCAATTGTGGTGATGGATAATGCACCTTACCACTCCCGAAAATTGGAAACGGCACCAAAAATGAGCTATAAAAAAGCTGCCATTCAAGACTGGCTTTTAAATAAAAATATTCATTACGAACCAGATATGGTTAAAGCTACGCTTTTAGAACTGATTCCACATAACGAGTCTTTTAATAAGTACGCTGTAGACGAAATGACAGCACAACATGGGATCACGGTTTTAAGACTGCCCCCTTACCATTGCGAGCTGAACCCTATCGAATTGATATGGGCGCAGGTAAAGGGGCATGTAGCTCAAAATAATAAAACCTTCAAATTGACAGACGTGAGAAATTTGTTCGAGGAAGGCATTCAAAAAATTACCATTATCCCATGTTTTCAAAGAAGAGGAAAAAATGAGTAGGCTAGATATGTTAATTGACAACATCACAGACACATTTATAATAAATGTTACAGAAAGTGACAGCGATAGCGATAGCGATGACGGCGACGATTTATAAAATAAAATATTACCATAATACATATATTTGTTTTATTTCTCATGTTCCTTCATGATCAAATTTTTATTTTTTTATTTCACACACAATTATTAAAGAAAACTCTCAGATCCTTAATAAAATTAATCGTCATAACTAAATCCGTTCAGAAATATTTAATTTCCTGATATACTTAGTTTCTATTAAAGTAGTAGTTGTTTAGATATACTACTATAAGCGAAAGGAATCGATCCGGAAATATTCCATTTCCGTATCGAATAATTTCGCAACGTCACTATTTAGTACTTGTCATAACGTTGCAACACTGAAATTGTCAAATCTGGAATCGAATTAAAATTCCGAGTATAGTGCCGGTGACGTTCACTACAGCTTTCTTAAATCTGGCCAGACGATTACGGCAGATGTCTATTGCCAGCAACTGCAAATCATGATGGAAAAACTAGCTACTAAACAACCGAGGTTGGTCATTCGCTCTAGGCTACTGCTGCTTCAGGACAACGCTAGACCACAAACTGCACAACAGACGGCTACCAAATTAGAGGAGCTTCAATTGTAATGTCTAAGACATCCATCGTACTCCCCGGACCTTGCACCAACAGATTACCATTTTTTTCGAAATTTGGATAACTTCTTGCAAGGTAAAAATACAACTCCGATGGGGCAGTCCAAAGCGCCTTCAAAGATTTTATTGATTCCTATCCGAATGGTTTTTTAGTAAAGGAATCAATGAACTACCTATGAGATGGCAAAAGTACATAGATAGCAATGGTATTTACTTTGATTAAATAAATATATTATGTTTAAAAAATCGACTTTATATTTCTTTTACAAAACTTACAAAACTCCTTTACAAAACGCCAATTTCATATGTAATGACCTAATATAAAATTATGCAGGTACTTTCTAAACATTTTGCTACTAAGCATCTTTTCTATTCTAAAACATTTTAAATGCATTGAACGTATCTCGTTATTGCTAATACTATAAACAGGCACCCTATTTTATTGTCAAATTCAACAGTTCTCGCTAACTTTAGTAGTTTGTAGATATTTAATAGACTGTTTTTTTCTAATATAATGGTTTGATGACGCTTTGATTTCATCCACAAGGAATTAAAATATTCCTGCCATGCTAACGTATATATAATAAGTATGCATGGATTTTTCCCTAGGACACCGCTATGCAAATGATTTCATCGTATAGCAGTTTTAAGTATATAATAGTAGTGGGATTAGGATGGAATAATAGAATACATACTGATTAGTAAGTACTGTAAATTTTATTTTATATTGAACTGTACATTGGAAATGTTAATATGAACAAGTGTAAATATTTCTTGTGCAAAGACAAAGGGAAAACATGAACTTGCGACTATTTAATTGACATAAATTTTGAGTTAAAATTAGGGTTCGGTCAAATTCGGGTCTAATTTGACCGAACTACCTCAGGACACCACGCTCCTATACATTGACCCGGAGCTCAAAGTGTCGGCACTTTGACTATTGGTTCTATCTTTGAATTGGAGTGTTATTTCAGTCATATATCTAGGCTATATTATCCGGAATCCGGTGGGCCTAGGAAAATTCAGAGCGCTGAAAATAGAACTCTGCGCTAATACAATAGAGTTGAAGATCAAAGTGTCGAGTGTCGAGCTCTCTCTGTCTTAAATGACATTGACATTCTACTTGACACTTGTATTCGATTTTCAGCTCTATTGTATTAGCGCAGGGTTCTATTTTCAGTGCTCTAAATTTTCCCCGACCTTACGGATCCCGGAGTCCGGACAATATGGTCCCAGCCTTAGACTTTAAACGATTTAACTCCACCTTTTTCGGTCGAATGAACATTTAAGTAACTGTTTTCAATATAACCAGCACAAGACTACGTAGTTTTCTTTCTTTTTTTGAAAATCTAGAAAATTATACTTATTTAAAAAAATAAAAATATGGTAACGTAATGGGAATATAATTTACTAAAATATGTATGTAACCAATGAAATATACTTTATTCCAACACCTAAATCGTATAAAATGTTAAATTTTATGTTCCACTTAAAATTATGTTACAACACAATCTAATGTAACAGTTATTTACATTTTATAGCTGGTTACATTAAGATACAATTCATATCTTTAATTATTTAAGTATTTTCCTAGTTTTTTAAAATTCGCTTCATTTAACTTTCACCAAATTAGGTGCTTCTGGTAGACACGAATAGTCACAACAAACTTTAGAAGAAATGACGTCATAATGTATATATTTTTATCAACCAAGAAAAACTTATCCCTTTTCGTCGTACACATTTTGTTGAAAGTTTGCCGCCAGTCTGTGTTAATGTTTGTATCTACCAAAATATATTTTTACACTTAACTTTCGTGTCATTTAAGTATCCATTATAATTTTCGTATTTTTATATTTACTCGCATTCAGTTCGATTTGAGTCATGGATAAAATAGTTTTAGCACCGACTTAACAACAGTATTATTTAAACTTATCCTAACTGAGTTCAACAGCATGATGAAATATAGCATGACAGTTATAATTCACCAAATCGTTTTCATCAAAATTGGTAACATCATTTTAGTAATCCTACTAAAATTCACCGCATACTCTTACTAAGGCTTACCGTCTTACTAGGTATATTATAGGCATAGTACGTTTAAGGGTCAATTTACACGATGATACGTGAAGTGACGCGGGGCTGCATTTTTAGGTTAGCTATCTGAAATTGAACTTTATTCACTACAAAAAAGACACGTTTCATTGCAATCTCCTTCGACAATGATTCGAATTCTTGCAATGAAACGTGTATTTTCTTGTGTAGTGAATAAAGTTCAATTTTGTATGACTATCTTAAAAATGTAGCGCCGCGTTGAGTCATGTCTCATCGCGGTGTGAACTGACCCTATGGCATAGAGAACCGATTTCCCTTTTCATATCCACTAAAGTATTAAGGCGCCATTAAATTTTTCTACTCTAGATATTTCAGATACACTCACAATACTTTGGATACTTCATACTATAACAGGTTACGGGCCTAACTACATGTCCACGTCACGACGTCGTCAACGTGAATCGGCGCTGGGTCGTGGCATCGTGGCAAGATGGATTGTTTCATCGTGCTAGTTAACGGTACGGCAACGTCAACGCAGAAAGGTGCAGAATGTTCCGGAAGCTTACTACCACAATGTAAATAATGTACAGTAGCGGCACTAACCGTGTCCTTGAAATTTTTAACTACCTTTGAGTGTGGCCGAGCGAAGCGCTAGAGCTGGTACGTCTACAAAGAAGACGTTAAATCTCGTTAGTCCTTTAATGCAGCGACAAGTCTCGGTGGCGCAGCGCGCAGCGTGACACTACATACTTCTGCTATTTGAGGTTTCGTTAGCGGCCGTGTAAATGACACGTATGTGTGCGTGCGCCGATTCTAGCGGTCTAGTATGAAGATGGTCTACTGTCCAATTTTTATATTGTGATTTCACGTTGACGATGTCGTGACGTGAACACGTGGACGTATCACATTGGATATAACCTCGATAACATACATATAATACAAACTATTTACATACGACTATATTATTTACAAATGGCATTTATTTCGACTTTTTTCTTTCCCTGTTATGTACTTTGCCATTCTTATTGCTATGCCCGTTCACGCCATTTGCTTTTGGTTCTGGTTTGTCTATGCTCTTCTTATCGCCAGGTTTTCCGTAGGCCTTGTAGTAGAAGTCGTAGAATAGGTAATAGAAGAAAATCGAGTTGGGTAGCGTGAAGACTACCGACCAGCGCGGGTAGCCGCAGTCGTAGAACAGAAGTTGAGAAGAATGCAGGAACGCGATGCAGAACTGGAGCTGAAATAAAATTAATACAAGGTTATAGCACTAGTTACTGCCACGTTAAAATACTCGAGTAAAAAAGTCCAAAGGGAATTTAAAAATATCGGCAAAGGAACATGTTTATGTTAGTTGACCACTACGCCACGGTATCCATTGAACTACAGACGACCTCTGTGGTCCAGAGGCTAGTGCTCAAGCCGGAGGTCGGCTCAGTGATTGAGCGTGTTGGTGCTTTAAGCCTGGGGTCGCAGATTCCAATCCCGCCGAAGGAACAAAAAGTTTTTCCGTGTTCCTAGGTCATGGATGTGTATTAAATATGTGTATAATATAATAAAATCTTAAATATATGTATAGTATAAAAAGTATTAATTATGTTTCCGTTGTCTGGTACCCGTAACACAAGTTCTTCTAGAACTTACCACGGTATCAGATTAACGTGGTGTTAAAGTGTCCATTAGATATTATTATTATTATTTTAGTTAATGTCTATAGACAGCTGCGATAGTCAATTACGATCAGGCAGTTCATCCACTTAGTCTTGTTTGCTGGTCATGTTCCTTAATTCTATTTTTAATGACATTTGTCAAGTTCTAGAAAGTGATAGGGTTATGTTAGGATAGTTAATAGACAGATCGGTATATTTGGCTCAATCTCTTTGTCTTTCGGAATCATAACTATTACAATCTATTGAAACATGACTAACAGTGATCGGTGAGCTACATCTAAGACAAGTCCGAGGAGTGCTTTTCGCGAAAAAATGCAAAGTGGTTTATTCTCAGCCGTGTTTGTTGACATTGGTTGACATTTCTTTTATGTTAAAAAAAATTAATTTTACCCTTTAGAACGTCTCTAATGAAAAGCTGTAATTTGGAAGAGTCAGTAATCCAAATTTGATTACACATAAAATTAATTGTGTTAGATAATTCTCGTTTAGCGTCGGAAAGTATGATGGGAATGTCGTTACTAGTATATGATATTGAACTAGCTTCTCTAGCCATCTGGTCAGCTTGTTCGTTACCATCTATTCCTTGGTCAGAAGGTATCCATATAAATACTACATCAACTGATAGTTTTTTTAATTCAAAAACGACAGAGTGTATTAATTGTATAAGAGGGTTTTCAGAAAATCTATTTTGAATAGCTTAAAGGGAAGATTAGGAATCGCTTAAAATAGCATTAAAATTTATAGGTGGGGTTTGTTAGAACCATTTTGACAGAACGATAGATTGCATAAGCTTCACATAGAAAAATAGAATATTGAATGGGTAATCTTATTACGGTAGGATCCGAATCAGAATTTATGGAGCAACCGGTTCGGTTGCTCCATAACGTTGTTCGGTAACACCTGATTCTATTTATATACTTGAACTTATAATAGTATTAGAATAAAGTATCACCAAGCACCAAAAAAGTTAAAACATTATAACTTTCTAAAATTTTCTAAAACATTTCGGTATCCAATAATTATGAAACATCAGTTTGTACTTATGTGCATTTTTCATGCTGATTCAATTGTGGGAGATCCACGCTTGAACCGGCCGCATGCCGGGCATGAATGGGCCGGCTCGACCGGGTAAATACCACAGCCTCACAGAAAACCGGCGTGAAATAACGCTTGCGTTGTGTTTCGCCGAGTGAGTGAGGTTACCGGAGGCCCAGGGGGTTGGGGATTTTAAAGACTGGGAACGCAAGTCGTAACACCAGAGGAGATATAAGTGTAACTCCTCTGGTATTGCGACTGTCCATGGGCGGCGGTAATCGCTTAGCATCAAGCGATCCGTCTGCTGGTTTCCTGGTTCATTACATAAAAAAAGATCAGGGTTTCCAAACCTTTTACCCTATAGGTATGCCGAACGCCTCATCCAACGTTTTGAAAATATACTACGCCCCCTAGGGGGTAGGATATGTAACGATATGTAACGTGCTAATACTAAAAGTTGACAGCAATTTGCCACATCAGTGCTTTGGTCACTGCACTGCAAATTAGAAAGAAGTCTTGATCCCCTATATAACATGGAAGCCTTCTGAACCCCATTTCTCGTACCTAATTAACTTACACTTTCATTTTACTTTTATTGAATCGTCTTGATGTGATAAACAGATTTTTTGAGTTTGGACCAATCAAAACGGGTTAGACGTTGGTTTGACGTTTATGAGAATACCATTTTTCAGTTTTAATAAATCGGGACTGGATTGTAACTGTATTATTGCAGGACTTAATTAGCAGAATCGACCTTCTGGGGGTCTAAAAAGGCCACTTTAGGTGTTTCATATTATGTTTCATATATTTTTTCCATACAAAAATCGTGAAATGGTAAAATGGCTACATGATGCATCTGATTTCATCATATTGAACATCAATTTTGCAAGTTTTCAATAGAAACGCGTAAAATGTCGCAAATAATATGAGTTGAAAAAAATATATGAAACATAATATGAAATACCTAAAGTGGCCTTTTTAGACCCCCAGGTCTTGTAAGTCGGCACCTATAATATCTATCGAAACAACTTTTCGGCAGAGCGAAGATCGCGTTGTGTGTATAGTTGGACATGTTGCTAACTTCGCATCTGTTGCACATGTCCGCGCCGTGTAACGTAACGTACAAGCCGAAGACGTCGCGTCTTGAATCATTCATTCTACGCCCCTCAAGTGAGGTGCGCTCCACTAGTTGGCAATCCATGATATTTAGAATATTAATTTAATAGGGGAGATGACTACATCTAAAATATTTTGTTTCATTAATATACTCAGAAATATTGAGGCATTACTTGTATATTAATACAAGTAATGGCAATACTTGGTAAATGTAAAAAAAAGTACAAAAAAAGTCTCTTGCTAAATTAGTAAACAAAACCAACATCATTAGTTTACTTACATCATATACAAAAACATTAATTATGGTAAGTATGAACTTAAACGCACAAAATATATCCTGCGGCCTTATACTTCATACACTTTTAGACAGGCGTGACGTTACAGCTTGGTACGACTTTAGAAGACTTTAAGTCTTGCGAAATTTTGTATACAAATCACTGTACCTTTGAAAATACTGACTTTTGATATACTGCTTCTTTTGAGAAGTTACTCATTTTTAAGACTACTGTTTATTTATGCAATAAAAAAATCTGTCATCTAGCCTAATATAAATGTCACACTAACCATTTGCAGGGTAGTTATATGCCTCTTCCATCCAAGGAACTTCTGGTACTGGGGTCCCATGGCAGCCAGCATGTAGTAAGTGTACATGATAATATGTACAAAGGAGTTGATCACTCCGATCAGCGTTCCGTGGCCTCCAGGGTAGTATTTGGTGGCGCCCCACGATATCATGGGCATTACAGTATGGTGATACATATGGAGGAAGGTTATCTGTCTGTCCTTCTTTCGAATCACGAAGAAAATCGTGTCAAGAAGCTCAGATATCTTCGCTAAGAAGTATATGTAGACGCCTCGTGCCACCTGAAAAGTACATCGTCACCATTACTCGACGTAACTTTCTTGACGTAAAAAGATACACCGTTCATGAAAATTGGTTGAGTTTTTTTACTGATAATGACTATTTATCATTAACTGGATAGTTTATGGTCAGAAATAACGGCATTTCCCCTTACGAATAAAAATGTTTGCACACCGGATAACTTAGCTTGTGTTCCTAATTGAAACTTTAAAGTCTAACGCCAGTATACTGGCCAGTGCAATCTGACGTCTCGGTAGCCACTAGCTGTTACACTAATACTGTTGTCGCATGCCAAAACCATAGGGCCAGTATTGTTTCTACTACTAATCTCGCGTCGTTTCCTACTACAAAACCACTGGGCCAGTAATGTTTCTACTACTAATCTCACGTCGTTTCCTACTACAAAACCATAGGCCCAGTAATGTTTCTACTACTAATCTCGCGTCGTTTCCTACTACAAAACCATAGGGCCAGTAATGTTTCTACTACTAATCTCGTGTCGTTTCCTACTACAAAACCATAGGGCCAGTAATGTTTCTTCTACTAATCTCGCGTCGTTTCCTACTACAAAACCATAGGGCCAGTAATGTTTCTACTACTAATCTCGCGTCGTTTCCTACTACAAAACCATAGGACCAGTAATGTTTCTACTACTAATCTCGCGTCGTTTCCTACTAAAAAAACTACTAAAAGAGATCAAAAGCAACTATACGGTACTTCTCCGGTTTCACTATGTCGTAAATATTATAATAATTTTATTAGAAAAAAAAGATAATTCGTGGGTAATGTTACGTATATAGAAATAAAACGGCCAGTTTACGCGACTTACGGACGCGTGCTATGATGTGTTAACGAGTTATATACCGACAGGTGTATAAATTTTTTTGTGCCTAATATAGGCCATTTTGCATAGGATTTCTGTCTGGTGGCTGGAAACTGTTTCCTACTAAAAAAAACACTAAAAAACGACTAAACTTATTTGTTAGTAGTAAATTATTACTTTGGTAACAGTGCAGTCTGGTACAAAATGAGCAGTACAAAATAGCGACCTGGCAATTCCAATGACCTGGAATACAACGTTGCTGTCATTGTCTGCCACGTTGGAAATGGCACTTGACAGACAATGACAGCGATGTTCTATTTTTTTTATTTTATTCATATATTGCATCGGCTTATAACCATTTACCAGTGTCAAATTAAAAAGGCGGGAAATAGAACTTTCGTTTTAATTTTTATTACCGTATTCCTATATCGTCAAGTATAAAGTCTAGTCAAAGTCCAAATAAATAGTCAGTACAGTCCATGAGTCATGTCAGTCGATTCAGTAAAGTGGTAGAAGCTTTACTGAAAGTTCCTGGCGTTTTAGCGTTTTGGCGGGAACACAAAATAGCACGTTTTTAGAAGTTATACCACTTGCCCACAATTGTGCACGTTAACGAATATTTAATGGTTAATATTCTACCAATATTACAAATTAAGAACCGAAATAACACAAATTTATCAATATAGAAAAATACAAAATCCACAACGTTACCCATTGAACTCCCCGGCAAAACTCGCGCCGTTCTATTACTTACCGGTTGTGTAAATATTTTTATTAGTAAGGGGGTAAGTCAGTGCGTCATATGGTGTAAAGTTTAGATGTTGTGAGAAGTTGGATTAATTCATCTTAAATCTAAAATTACACGTTCAAACGGTTTGATCGAATATACAATAAGTAAGCTATTGGGACAAATATAAACTATATTCTATTATGTCTGTGGCAGCCACTATAATTTGCCCGAGGCATGATTCACTTCAATATTACCGGTTGGATAAGCCGATTAAAGTTAGTTTATGCGACTCCAAGTAAAAAAATATAGGTAAGTAGGAGTAGTAGAGATTTCAAGTTTTTGTTTTTTTTTTTATTACGCCACATGCCCAACCAAAATAAAAAATAAAAATCAGCACAATGTTTATTTTTATTTAGTAAGTACATCTTTGAATATTCCATATATAAAATTATCATAAATGTATATTTTTAATTACAACATAAAAAAATAAATAAATTCAACACAAAATAAAAGAAGAGTAATAACTTGCTTACATTTCTAATTGATACCTACTACAAAACACTCATTGTTTTCTCATACTACTTAGTTCTTATTACTACCAGTACAGTCACAAAGAAAAGTCTTATTATTTGAAACTTATTTATTACATATGATAATATTATAATTAGTATAATAAAAAAATAAGTTTTTTCTTTACCATCCACTAAGATAATAACGTTAGGTGAAATATATTTTACAACTGTGAAAGGTCCCAAATACAAAGCATATAATTTGTTACAGTTTTCATTTTTTATTAGAATTAAATCCCCTAGTTTATGAATAATAGGATTCACATAGCCATCATATTTGTCTTTTCTTATAATTTTACTATTATACAAATTATTTCAAGCTTTTAATTGTGACTTTTGTATGCGATATTTTAATTGTATTGGATAACTATCGAAATTATAAACTGGCTAAATATTGTTAGTGTGATTACTCGGTATGGTACATGATATTCCGAACACAAGTTCAAATGGAGTATATTGTGTCTCCGAATGTACTGTTGTGTTATATGAGAAACACCAGTACGGCAGCCATGTACTCCATTCCTGAGTTTGATTGTTATTTATTTGCATTTTAAGATAAAGTAAACTTTAAACTCTTCTAAAATATTTAAATTAAAGTAGTGAATTGATGTTAATTACTATTATTTATATGGAATCTTTTGGTAATTAATTAGTGTCACTCGCCTGCAGTGTATTTTTCCTAGTAAATATCCTTTCCTTCGCCGCTGCACAACATGACTTCTCATCACACACAGTTGGAAGACAATATCTACGATATGGCCCGGATGTTTGAGGCTAAAATGGCTGAATTCCAGGCTGAGCTGACGCTGGCGACTTCTTCGAACCGTAAGAATCCTACAATTGCTGCGCTTAACACTGAGTTTTTAGCATTTAAAGCTTTCGTTTGTAACGGCCTCTTCGTGCTGCGCGCCGAAGTTGATGCTTTAAAACTTAATATAGATCGCATCGAGATGAGATTCCGTGGCAAAATGTTGCTTGTACATGGAATCCCACAGGAACCCGGTGAAGATACTAACGCTAAGGTCATCTCTAGTCTTGCCAACAAGTGCAAAGTACCCTCTCTGCCCGCCTGCTCCATTGCCGCTAGCTACCGCTTGGGGAAGGGATTCAAAAACAGCAAGCCTCGACCCATCGTAGTGAAATTCACCAATTCCCCAGTTCGTGAAGCACTATGGAAAAATAAAGCCGCTCTCAAAGGTTCCAAAATAACATTGTCTGAGTTTTGAACGAAACCCCGGCATGAAGTGTTCATGGCCGCAAGACAAAAGTTCGGCATTCCAAATTGCTGGACCCTGGATGGTGTAATCCGGGTTAAAACTCCGGATAATAGAATACTCAAAGTAGAAGCCATGGCGGAACTTAATTCAATCTCCTCAAGCACTGAAAACGATTAACTTCACTTTCTTTCCTTAGAGTTTCTTTAGAGTATTGCTAACCTAATCTCGCAATTACACAACACTCAGCACCAGGTTTAGTTTATAATTTAATATTCGACTCGCACGTATCACTTGTCGGTGACACTAATTGCAACTAAGTAAGTAAATGCTACATGCGGGAGCGTCGACGGCCGCATTTGTATTGTACCTATACCCTAAGTAACCGGTTCTTTTGAGTTGTTTTATACTTAATAAATGAATTAGATTATTTTGTATGATGTGCATAATGTGTATATGAACTAAAGAATGTGCAATTATTATGGTTTTAGTCTATTTTTTGGAACTTAAGAAATAACATTTTTTTTTTGTCTGTATGCTTTATTTTCTTTAAAATACAGAATTATTCTGTATTTTAAAGAGCAGCTCATATTTTACACAGATATAATAGGTATGACATAGTTATTTATTCAGTTTAATGTTAATTCTCCTTGCGTTTCTTGCTTTTTGCATGTACAATTGTATAGAGGCATTATATTGTAGGCTTGAAACCAATAATGGAATGTTATTCTCACATATGTAGATCCAAGAAACTATAATATCCCCGAACAGTTTTGTGACATTAACTAATTACATAATGTTTCATGTTAATTTTTAGCAGTAAGATTACAATATGATTGGGTTTACTAATTTATCGCTTAAAAACTAGAAGTACAACTGTGTTACCTTTTAACTTCCTGATTGTGTCACAACAATACTTGTGTTTCTTTTTTTTTCTTTTATTATTATTATTATTTTTTAATTTAACTTGGTGCTGTTTTATCTGTGTGCATAAGTAAATATATTCTGGTGCCTTTTATTTTTGGCATGTATTACAGCGAACCTCTTATACACTGCCGGCGTGTGAATTTTGATAGCACATATTTTTATATATTTTACACTTTTGGTTACAATTTTAAGTACCTTATTTTATATTCACTGTATATATATATATATATATATATATTTTTTTTTTTTGTATTTATTTATATTGCCTAATGTTACAATCAACTAATGAAGATAGTTTCCCGTCTAATAATAGCTCTGAATACGAGTCGTTGTCGTCAGATGGTAGTTTCCAGAGTTTGCCCCCATCCTTAGACTCACAGTTGAACTCAGGTGGAGTTTATATGTTCTCCAAAAACTTCAATGTAGTGCATATAAATGCGCAAATCATTCCTGCGCACTATCCGGATTTATTAAGTACATTCTCTGACATACCACATCTACACGCTATTCTTGTGTCTGAATCCTTTTTGAAACCTTGCCTTTCTTCTTATTCCTACTCCCTACCTGGATTTCGTATAATACGTAATGACAGAATGGGCAAGGGTGGAGGTGGAGTAGCTATATACCTTAAAAGCCATATCCCCTACAGTGTCGTCAATGCCTCTCCATCTCAATATTCCGAATCATCTGAACATTTATTTCTGGAGGTACTCCTAGGTCACACAAAGGTTCTGTTGGGAGTATACTACAGCCCTAACCTACATATCGACTACTTCAGTTCTTTTGAAACGATGCTCGAATCACTGGTTCCGGTATTTGATCACACTTTAATTTTGGGTGACTTTAATACCTGTCTCCTTAAAGGGGATTCTCGTTCTAAAAGATTGCTCTCTATCGTTGAGAGTACAAACCTTAATATACTGCCTTCAGCTGCAACTCATCATGCACCTCACTGTCTACCGTCACTGTTGGATCTTGGTATGGTATCTTCTCTTGATCATGTCGCCACCCACGGTCAGTTTTCTGCTGAAGCCTTCTCTTATCACGACCTTGTCTTCCTGTCCTATAAGATCAGATGTCCTAAGCCTAAGCCCCGAACAATCTTAAGACGTAGCTTAGACGGTTATAGATAGACAAAAGTTTGCGAACGACCTCATCAGTTCTAACTGGGACACGGTGCTTAATGCTACTACAATAGACACGAAGCTGGAGAACTTCAATAATATTATAATCCACCTGTTTGAAATGCATGCTCCGCTTCGACCTGTTCGCCTTAAACACCTCCCCGCTCCATGGCTTACGAGTGACATTAAAGTCATGATGACCAAGCGAAATGCTGCGAAGGTTAAATATAAACACAATCCCTCGGAAGAAAATTGTCATCGGTATAAGGAATTGCGTAATCGCTGTAGTAGGATGTGCCGAGACGCACAACGCCTCCATATACATCGATCAGTTACAAGTGGTGATCCTGGCAAGGTTTGGTCATTTTTGAAAACTCTAGGAATCGGTAAATCTGGTTCTGCTCCACAGATCAGGGTTGATCTTGACTCACTTAACCATCACTTCACTACCGTTTCCCCTATCGCCAGTAACCTAAAACAGGCTACACTGCACGCTTTAAGTACCAACAAAAATTATGGGCAATCTATTTTCTCTTTTAGGTCTTTAACTGAGCGAGAAGTTCAAACAAGCATGAACGCTATTAAATCCAATGCAGAGGGTGTCGATGGCATAAGCCGTAGAATGATTGAAATTGGTTCAGAAATCCTCATTCCAATACTCTGCCACATTTTCAACTTTTCGCTCAGTACTGGTTCCTTTCCGAGTTGTTGGCGTACTGCAGTGGTTGTCCCTATTCCAAAAACTAATGATCCTTCACTACCCGCCCATTTTAGACCCATATCCATTCTCCCTTACCTATCCAAAGTTCTCGAACGACTTGTTTCAAACCAGCTCAATTCATTTATTAATTCTATTAATTTCTTAAATATATATCAGTCTGGGTTCTGTTCAGGACATAGTACCACTACTGCTCTAGTCAATGTTTCAGATAACATTCGTCTGGGGATGTCCAACCGACTTGTGACTGCGATGGTTCTCCTGGATTTTAGCAACGCTTTTTGTACGGTTGACAGCGATATTTTATTGGCTATGCTTCGAAATGTGCTCGGCTCTGACAAAGTGATCTCGTGGTTTAGCGGTTATCTCGTCGGTCGACAGCAATGGTAGGCGTAGATGGTAGGTCCTCTAGGTTATGTGATGTGGTTGCCGGATTGCCACAAGGCGGTGTACTTTCTCCTCTCCTCTTTACAATATTTATTAACTTTATAACCCCCTTGCTTACGTGTCATTACCATTTATACGCGGATGACCTCCAAATCTACTCTCAAGCCGATATTGTCTGTATTATAAGCCGATATTGGTGTCTGCTTTGATTCTTCCTTGTCTTGGGCACCTCACATATCTGAGATTAGTCAAAAGGTTTACGCAGCATCTGGGTCACTCAGAAGACTAAAAAATTTGCTACCTAAAAAAACAAAGACTGAACTTGCGCAGTCGCTACTCTTGCCGATCCTCGACTACGCGGACGTCTGCCTCATAGATCTCAACGATGAATTGATCAATAAACTCCAACGTATCCAAAACCTCTGCGTAAGATTCATTTTCGGTTTGCGCAAGTTTGATCATGTAACCGAGTTCAGACGTCAACTTAAGTGGCTGCCCATCAGACTGCGTCGCGAGGAGCATATTTTGACTCTCTTATACAAAACTCTGTATGATCCTCGTGCACCGATATATCTCAAGGAACGCTTCAAATTCCTTGGTGCTAGTCACAGCCTTTCTCTTCGCTCTGATATGGACAATACTTTAGAGATACCTCTTACTCGATCTGGCTACTACTATAACTCCTTTACCGTAAAGTCCTCAATCCTTTGGAACTCACTGCCACCTGACATACGACACTCCAATTCAATTGCAATTTTTAAATCTAAATTGCACAAACATCCTCTACAAAACGACTAGATTGTAACTATATTTATGTATTCTATATATTAATATTTATTAATTTATTATACACATAAATACTATGTATGTATCTATGTATATTATAGCATCATGGTTTAGTATCTATTATGTCTATGTACATTGTACAGTATGTAGATGTATTTGTAATTAATTTCTTATATTTTATGTTTAGTTATATTTATTATACCACTTACATTTTAGTTTTCCTTTGACACTAAGGTTATCTGGAAGAGATCGCTTTAAGCGATGAGACCGCCTTTGCCCACGCTGTCTAACCGTTTTTATGGCTAAGTCTAATATTTTGTAATTTGTGAGCAATAAAGTGTTTTTTATTATTATTTTATTATTAAAATAATAAATGTTTATGTGAATTTTCTATAGAACCTAACGTTCGATGATGACACGCCGTTGACTGTATATGATTAATTATTAGAATTTGACAAACTTCTACTAACATTAAATTGAAAAATTCTGTCCCTCTATCGGTCACAATCTCAGATGGAATTCCGTATATCAAAATAAAATTATTTACTAAGGTCGTGGCCACACTAACAGCTTCTTTTAATTCTAGCGGATACGATTTCGTTAAGCTACACTGAAGAGTTAAATTATATTTATATCTACTGTCCCTAACTAATGGACTAACTAAATCTAAATAAACCTAAAAATTATCAAATGCTGATGATCCACAGTCCGTGATAACCATCGGCTCTTTTATCGTTTTCAAATATTTACCTTTGACATTTGTCCCACTTTTTCACAAACTCAGTCACATCTTTTTCAAGTCCACTCCTATATGCGCCTAATCCAAGCATGCCCACTCGTGGGAAGAATATGAAAGTCTTTTAAAATAATTATTTTTAGATCCTCGTCAGTTATTTTTTTAATGCCTTTAATGACACATAAGCGGGGTCCGGACCACTTACGCTTTTTATTTATATACTGAGGTAGTATCCTTGAATATTAATTTATTTCTCTCGATTTTAATGACATATACAGTGTCTATATTTAGACGTAAACAAAATGATTCCATTTCCCTCACAGAGACAGCTCGTGTTCACTGCGATGGGGTAAATAGTTTCACAAAAAATATATGATTTTATGACGAGTATGCAAAATATCTACATCCAGAAGCTATATCACTATTTTTAAACTTTTTTCACTCTAATTCATTAACAAAAATCAACTCTGTGTAGACCCTCGGCAACTTAATTATTTCTACGACTCTTGGGTGATCAGTCCAATCGTCGCGTCGGTAGGAACATTAAGCACCCAAGGGCTAATGAGCGCACTGTCCTTCAATCTCTTACTCTGCGCTCTTGTCAACACCGCCATCAGATGTTCATTCATCTCCTTTAATTCTACACTCGTCACCTGTATCCTCGATAACGCGTCTGTAGCCACATTATCTCCGCCCTTTCACATAAACTACTTCAAAATCATATTCATGTAATAATAGCCTGAACTTCATTAATCTACTAGAAGGGTATGTCATATTATATAGATATATTAAGGGACGATGATCGGTTTCTATGATAATACGCCTGGCATACAGATAAGGTCTAAAATATTTATTTGAAAAAACGATAGCCAGTAACTCCTTCTCTATAGTAGGATAGTTACGTTCTGCCTTGTTAAGGCTTCGACTAGCGTACGCTACTGGTCTACGGTCAATATTACTTAGCACACCCCCAATAGCATATCCCAATGAATTGGTTTGTAAAATAAATAAATTACAATATATAAATATAAAATTTAAGCACTAAAATTTGGGTATTGTAATATCGGTGGGTGTGTACACGAATGTTTTAACGAATCAAAAGCAATTTGACAAGAACTATTCCATTTAAAATGTATGTTTTTCGGACATAAGTTATTCAAAGGTAAATAGATTTTAGCAAAGTTATAAATAAATGTACGACAGTACCTAGTTAGCAAACGCAACAAAACGCTTACCTTCGTCATAATTTTTCTGAGTGGGGTATTCTTTAAGAACCCAATTTTTTTCTGGATCGGTATTGATACCATTTGCTGATACAACGTGACCAAGGTATGAAATTTCTTTACATAAAAAGTCACACTTTTCGTGATTTAATTTAAGGTTTACTTAATTAATGTTTTAACTAGGTTTACGTAACCTAGTTAAAACATTAATTAAATTTTTGTTGTGAATATCTAAGCTACGACCAAAACATACTAAATTATCCAAATAAATAAAACATTTATCGTAATTGAGACCCGCCATGGCAACAGTCATCATACGGGAAAATGCGCTCGGGCTCGTCTTTAGCCCCATTGGCATCCGAGTCATTTGATACTGTCCTGACGGTGTCGTGAAGGCAGTATATTTTCTATTATTTGAATTTAATTATGCCTGAAAATATCCCTGCGTCAAATCTAATTGTGTAAAATATACGGAACCGGAAAGGGAATCAAGTATATCCGTATTATTTGGTAGGGGAAATTTGTCAACTAAAATGCTCTTATTTAAGTTACGAAAATCAATCACAAGCCGCCACTTTGTTACTAGGTGATTGCTTAGGAACCAATAGAATCGGGCTACTCCATTCAGAGCTTGCCGGCTAAATAATATTATTCTTTAACATATTTTTAACTTGATTTTCAATTTCACTTTTTTCGTCTATATTATTTTGTTTATTGAAAAAGCATATTGTAAGCGAAATGTAAGCATATCCCTCGCTTTTTAATTGCCCGCCTATTCCATTTATGCTTATGCTTTCTTTATGCATGGGAATGTTCAAGCCCTTTAAAGTTTAAAATTTTACTGCTGACAACCATGCTTCCACCGGATCTTGATGAATGATAGAAGCCATCTATCTATATGTGTTACCTTTTACGACTAAATCTATAGAATTATCAAAATTACTAGCTAATATTATATTATTACTATAACTATCACTATAATTTTTAGCCTCGAAAAAACTGGCGTAAAGTACACTATACCCTGTGCGCTATAATTTCGACCTCTAAAAGAAGACACGGGGCCTTGTCTAGAGCCCATCGGGGAGGCCTTACTGTCCCTTGCCACTGATTTGCCCGCGGTGGCATCATATTTCGGGCTCGTCCACGGGCTCGAGCATAGTATGAACTTCGCTGCCTATAGAAGTTTAAAAACTTGCTTCTATTGTGTTGGCTCGTGCAGACAGAACCAACTCCCTGCACCACAGTCACACTGTCCACAGTACTGGATTCTGTCGCTCGAGAGCACTCTTCTTCCTTCGCTTCATCCTTTAGCTGCGTGTAATCTCGGGCCGCTAAAATAGTGCTAAGTCGACTATTTCACAAGCCTTCAGTAAATCTTTTTAGCACCGGCGTTCTTTTTACCACTTTCGTTTAACGGTCGCAATATTTGATAGGCTGTTTCATCGCCTCCAGCTTGAGAAATCGTCAACTTAACAAAAATATCTTCTAACTTTTTACCGAATTCCTCGATAATATGACAACATTGGCTAGTTTTCATCATCTCTATCTGTAGGGCAGTTGCTGACTGCTTAGTTAGAAGATGTTTTTTCATGTCAGAAATAAATTCAGTGCTTGTTTTATATCTAAAAGTAAGTCGCAATTTAGCTCTTTCCGATAACCGAGTTTTTAATATAAAATTAATTAATAACTGCTCCTGATTATGATCCAAGGTCTGCCTATAAAATTCTAGTGCGTCAATTACTTTTCTGGTGACGCTTCTTCTCCTCTCTTAACAGGGAAAAGAGAAGCAGCCGTTTGTATGTCAAACTCAGATTGGTTACCGTAATAATATTCGCAATACAAAAGTCAACTATTTGTTGATAATTCCTTTCTATATCTTCACAAATTTTTAATAATTTTAAACTTTCATCCTGCTTAATGTCACCTTTTTCAATACTTATTTCTAACTGCTTACATTTAAAATTTTTCCTCGTATAAAACCTGAGTCTGTTGAAACTTATGTTCTAACAGTAGGTATATTTGTTCTTCTTACTTTACTTAGCTTAACCAAATTGACTCTAATACTTTTTATTTCCTCGCAAATGGTAATAATTTCCATTTACTAAACAAAAAAAAATCGCTTAAAGGTAAAAGTACCTATCTACTCTTTAAAACATATATATGTCGCATCCGGTCATAAAGCGGAAGCGGAACTTCAAGTGTGCCATCTATCAGAAACTTGTTTGGCCCGTTTTGACAGAGTCGGGACAGAGAATGAGAGCAGTTTTAGAGCGGGGGGGCGTCCCCTCTTGTGCCAGCCAGCCATTTTGGTGTCGTGAGTTCAATCTGAGCCACTTACTTGTCAACACGTCACGGAACTGTCCTAGTTCCGTTTTAGTGCCCGTGTTTATAAAAGTGCAGTGATTTTATAAAGTGTTGTGAATTTATAAAGATTTGTAATGTGATTCCGAATAAACGAGTGATATTGTAAGTCTGTTACTTCTCTTTGCACGATATACCCACGTAAGCCCACAGTGTGTCTAAATGGTATAGATCCAAATTCATGAGCCTCAGACGACGTCAGAAGTGAGATCAAGTCGTGCAAAGAAAGAAAAAGCTTGTTCCGAAAAAGTGTGGGTATTAAAAAAAGTGTAATCTATCCCGCACAAAGGCTACAGAAAGTGATAATAATCATTGCGAATGATATGGATCGAGTTTGGCAGCATGTACGAGGGCTGATTGATAAGTTTCCGAAACGACAAAGAAAAACTTCAAAAATCTATTTAAAATAATTTTATTTCTCAACGTAGTTTCCTTCTACCTCGATGCATTTAGTCCAGCGCTTCTCCAATGCCGTTACACCAGTTTGATAAAATGTTTTCTCCAAACCCTCAAAATACTCGTCCACGGCAACAATGACTTCTTCATTTGATGAAAATCTCTGGCCACCTAACCATTTCTTCAGGTTTGGGAATAAGTGGAAGTCGCACGGGGCCAGATCCGGGGAATAGGGTGGATGCGGTAGCATTTCGAACCGCAATTCATGGAGTTTGGCGACTGCAACCATTGACGTGTGTGCAGGTACGTTGTCATGGCGGAAAAAAATTTTTTTCTTGGCCAAATGTGGTCGTTTCTTCTGGATTTCTTCACCTAATTTTTGCAGCAAGCTTGCGTAGTACTCTCCATTTATTGTTTTTCCTTTTTGCAGATAATCCACTAAAATAATCCCTCGAGCATCCCAAAAAACAGTCGCCATCACTTTGCCGGCCGACAAAACAGTATTTGCTTTCTTCGGCGCAGGTTTTCCGCTCTCAGTCCACTGCTTAGATTGTTCTGTTACATAACGCCGTAAAAACTCATTAGGATCTCTGTTAAACAGCGCCAAACACTCCGATGAATCGTCCACTCGACGTTGCTTTTGGTCTACAGTGAGCAAACGCGGCACCCATCGCGCGCAAAGCTTTTACATTCCCAAATGTTGGTGCAAAATATTAAAAACGCGTTCAGATGAAATGCTCACCATCTCTGCTATCTCTCGCAACTTTAAGCGCCGATCATTCAATACAATTTTGTGAATTTTTTTGATCATGTCCGGATTCGTGACTTCATTTGGATGGCCAGACCTGTCTTCGCAGCTCTGTCTTCCATGTTTAAAATCAGTTACCCAGGTGTGAATTGTACTCAATGCAGGAGCAGAATTACCTAAAACACTGTCTAGCTTGGTTTTAATCTGGGTTGCTGTTTTCTCTTTTAAAACGTAAAACTTTATCACCGCACGAATTTCGTTTCTTTCCATTGTTAAGAAAATTTACGACAGAGAAAGTTCTACGTCCTCTCAAACAAATTCCATTAGTTCGATTAAATTCAAATTTGGCGCTCTATTTTCAAAAAGATGCCAGAATATAATGTAATATTCCTTTTTTGCGTATCATTTTTTTAAGTTCGTCGTTTCGGCCAGTTATCAATCAGCCCAGGTACAACAAGGCAGCACGCCATACATACGGCGTAATTGAGAAACTAAGGACAGCTGTGACGTGATGACGACAGTGACATGACGTCTATGGTGGTAACACGAGTGCGGTGGCGGCTCAACGATAGGCTTTGGTTATGAATTCCGTGGTTTTGGTAAAAGGTGGCGGCTCAACGATAGGCTTTGGTTATGAATTCCGTGGTTTTGGTAAAAGGTGGTAGCCAACTTTTTATTTCTCGCAATAATTTTTAAGACATTGAATAAACTAGTGATTTATGTCGTGTTTCAAGTGTCCATGAAATTGCTTGCTTAGATCTCAAAATAACCTTTACAATTTAGTGTTCTGTTGTTTTGCTGTTTTGTTTTATGTGCAGTTGGAAGTTCGACTGGGCGATGCATAGCCGCCCCAAGCGGACAACAAGCGGCGCTGCGTGACCGAGCAGCGGCAGCGCGGGCGGCGGCGACAAATGGATGTGCATTGTAGAGTTCTAAATTATTCTGGTTTTATAACCTAAGTATTATTTTATTTTATTTTATTTAACGTGGTATAACCAGTGGCGGATTGAATCGGCGTTGCCTAGTAGGTACATAAAAGTTTATTTTACTAAGAAGATCTGGACAGTAAATTTCATTGTTAATTATTTTTAGTATAAATATAAAATCTGCAATATGTCAAATATTGATTTCATTATGAAAAAGAAACAAAGTAAATGAGCAGAAATGAACGCAAAGTAAAAACCGAATACTCAGTACATACGACATACGTCGTACAGACTCATTATTATTACTGTTTGATTGACCGAAGTTGATCACGCTTAATTATAGCAGTAGCAACTAAAAAGTTAAATTATTTTTGGTAAATAAAGATCATAATCGACATTCCATTTCGTGACATCACATTGAACTTTGTAATAAAATGACAAGTCATGGCAGATACGTGCTAGTTGTAAACAACACTTGCGAAAACAAAGACAATCCTTATCAATTGCAGGTATTCCTGAAAAACAACAGCTGGTGCACTGCATAAACAAAATCAGTTGACGTATACTTTAAATTTGTTGTTTAGGACGGTATTAGTTTAAAACGACTTCACTTCAATTTTACGTCTACCAACCTATTTAATATTGAAGCTCTACTTTGTACTTAGTTTTTATCACAGTACGTACAGTTTGTACATACTCTTGTTTCTTATTTGGCGATAATGTACACGATGTAGGAGAAATTAACCATTGGTCAGTTTCAAAAGTGACTTTAAATAATGTCATGTATGCTGTTATTTATTCTGAAAGTGTCTAATAGAACTGTTAGATGTTAACACGATAATAAGTTCTAGGACATTCGCAATTCGCGAGAAAACTTTGTCAGTTTATGATATCGTTGTTGTAAGCTGTAAATTTGGAACATTACATGTTTGTCTATCTATTACTTTTTAGACTAGGTGGATTGGAATTATTAAAAGTGTGAAAATACCATGATAATATTGTTTGTGTGGTGGTCCATGAGCGTGCATCACTATAGGTTACAGAAATTATAGGAAATAATAGTTTAATTGACAACAAAAAGAAAAGAGGTTAAAAGAAATAATTTGACGGTTTCAGAAACTGCAGTATGTAAGCAGGTGCCTGTGGCCGGTGTTGATGGTGATAACCGCAGCACGCGCTCAACGGTCCAGTGGCTATGACTGAGGCGGATAAGAAAGCTCATCGGGGAACTCCAGTGAACTTCGGTGAACTTGGTTATCATTACTATATATACTTGGTTGTAAAGACTGCCCCAAGTGGTCTTCTGGTATCATGGAGGTTCAGTATTCGAGCGACGCGACGCGAGGCGACGTGATGCAACGCGACGTGACACGACGCGACGTGGCATGACGCGACACGACGGAGCGCGGCGGGTGGTGTAGGCCGTACGACGGGGTGCCGCGGCGGCCAGGGATCTGCACTCTGTACTTCATTGAATATCAGATTTGGAACTAAAGTTATTTGGTGAGCGTAATTGTTTATCTCGTGACTGTAGTGTGAAGACTCGGTATAGTCTTTTTATGATCGCATTAGAAAGATGCCCAAGAGTCAGGTACCTATTGAGATTGTAGAGAATAATGATATAGAGGATATAGGAACATCCGCATAGTTACGATGTCAGGGCAGGATTCACAATTCGCAAGTTCAGAGACTGTACCAGGATACTATAGGAGGTAGTCCTGGGTAGTACAGTCGGATCTTGCCTCGTAGCATAGATCATTTGAGTTAAAGGTTGACTTGGGCTCTCCTTAAAACTCTTGTGTTTGGTGTGGTAGAAGGTATAAAAACCTATGAACTGTGAATGTGACACCTGAAGCTGTTAATAATTTTTGTTTTTGTTTTTTGATTGTTTATTAAGAGATATTCTCAAATGGTACATGATTCAAAATAGGAGTCTAAATTGAATAGTAATGTTATGAAATAGCTATGCTACATAATCAACTCTTAATGATTAATAAGTCATCATACTTGGATAATTCTGGTTGGTTAATGATGAACTAAGTTGTAATCAAAAGTCGAGTAAAAACTATCTACCGTACTGTGTTCGATCGTACCAGTTATTTAAACGTCCGGTGACTATAAATACGCTCATGCTCGAGTACGAAAAATGCCTGAGGGCCAAGTACCTATTGAAGTTGTTGAAGATGATGATATTTAATGAGATTCTGTTTCTTTGGGTACTCGATTCGCTGTATCGGAGACCATACCATTGTACAGTAGCCGTAGCCTAAGAGAAATCGGCATCTGCCCTAGGGGTCGTCTGTGGGTACGCGGTAGTGCTGTAGCTCTGGATGCTGTGGTCGGGTCTAGCCTTGAAGCCAAGACCATAGAGTCCGTGTGCGGTTCAATTTCTGTTTGACCACGAATGAGTGACCTAAGGTTTAAAATGTGATTAAGATATACAATGTTTTTTTTCGAACGTCAATAGTACTTGCTCTGGGTTTGACTTAAGCTAGCGTTAATTTTGTGTAAAGTTTTGAGATGAGATACTTTTTCTATGAACCTACTTAGTAAAACCCTAATGATATTTTGGATTAATGATGTCTATTTTATATTTTCCTCGGTTTAAAGAATATTGTTAGTAGTCTGAATCATTTTAAAATTAAACAAACAAATTTTCGAAGCGTTTGACAAGCTTTATTTTTAAACATGAAAGATCAGCATTAGGACCAGATCGTGTCAGGAATGGTCGAGCAAATACTGTGCTGTCTTAACATTGTTTCAGTTTAACGCACGAGGACGTGCGGCTCGCAGAATGGCCGTGTCGCATCCGGTCACAAAGCGGAAACGGAACTTCACGTGTGCCATCTATCAGAAAATTGTTTGGCCCGCTTTGACAGAGTCGGGACGTGTTGGAATGAGAGCAGTGTTAGAATGGGGGGGCGTCCCCTCTTGTGCCAGCCAGCCATTTTGGTGTCGTGAGTTCAATCTAAGCCACCAACTTGTCAGTCAATACGTCACGGAACTGTCCTAGTTCCGTTTTAGTGCCAGTGTTTATAAAAGTGCAGTGATTTTATAAAGTGTAGTGAATTTATAAAGATTTGTAATGTGATTCCGAATAAACGAGTGATATTGTAAGTATGTTACTTCTCTTTGCACGATATACCCACGTAAGCCCACATGAGTGTGTCTAAATGGTATAGATCCAAATTCATGAGCCTCAGACGACATATATTTAAAATATTATATCATATAAAAATAATATGAACTAATTTCGTTTGAAGTATGAGCTACGTTAAAATATTACATTACTATATTTATTTTATCTAACTGTCAAAATTTATAGAGCGAAAAGAAAAATAGTACCCTAATAATTAGAGTCACGTAGTCCAAAATTCTTATTAGATGATAGTCTTCAGTCCATAGTCCAACATTTCGGTGTCCTCCTTGTGGCTCGGTGGCACCCTGCGCCTGTAGTCCCGTCACACTCCGACCTCCTTGGGCTCATCCACTCGACCTGGGCGCCTGACTCATGACTTCCGAAATGCACTCCTCGCCAGCTCTTGTCTAATCCATTCGACGTGGTACTTCTTGTATATAACGTAAAGTCTAGCTATCACAACCAACACCAGAACCTCCAAAATCACAGTCAATATGGGTATTGTTTCCACATAAGTTTTTGTGTATGAGTTCTATATTGGCAGAATTTACACCACCCACGGCATTTTGGGTTATAATGATTGCTTCCTTCGATTGAGTTTTACCCATTTAAAAAAAAAATATTTTTTTTATCAAATAAAGAAATTAAAAAGTCAACTTTTCTTTACTCGGAATTCGCGGCGCGCGATTTTAAAGTGAACCGTCGCGGCTCGACTTGCAGGGTCGCCATGTGAGGATGGGACATTAAAATACTACATTCCCGATTGAAGTTACGTTTATTACTGTCTCATTAAACCTTATACAAGCATTATTATATCAGACTTACACATACCGCCACAGTAGTGGACGGCGATAGGCTGATGGTGATGATGATAAAATAAGTTATGAAAATTACCCTCATGGCATCCGGCGCGTCGGAGAAGTCGACGGGTTGACATTTCCAGCTGTACTTCGTCATCCATCCAGCAGCCAGGCCCTGGATAGCACAGTTCATGATTATTTTACCCAAATACGAACTCCTTTATATAATATTTTATAGCTAAAATTACATGTATCGAGTTATTGTAGTAGTGTGAATCTAAAAAAACAAAAAAAAAATACGGTGATAATTTCTCATATCAATATAATAGTTATATTATTTTTGTTATCCGTCGTACAAGCGTCTTCAGTCTACCGCCTAAACAATGGACATGCGATGTTAAATTTATGGCACTAAATACTGTCCAAAGGCAGCATTCCGATCTTAACGACCGCGAAACACGACCGCCACCATCAAACCCGCGAATCAGGTTTTCCGGCCACGCCCACTGGTCTCGCGACCCGGTCACAGTCGCGGGTCGATCGGAATGCTACCTTTAGCTTGATTTTCTACGTTATCAAATGGGAAAAAATGGTCTATTTATAAACAATCTGTTTACGTCAGACCGCGCGACGTATAGAGTAGGTAAAGGGTATTCAAATCGGCCATTCACGTGCGTGTATGGCCGACAGATTAGAAGGCGCTGTAAGAGATAACGAAAGGACTTACCGATTGAACATCTCGCGCGCAGGACGTTTTTCAGCTCATGCCGAATTCTTAGTGAACGCGAACGCGTGTGCGCATATTTTTTTGTGCTTTAGTATTGTCAATAGTAAACCAAATTCGCCGGCGAATCGCGATAAATCTATCGATAATCTCCGCTCAGCTGTGTTGTGTAGTGAGAAGAAACCTCCGCCCAGCTCAACAAAAAGGTCAGTCCCAGTTGTCTCCAGCTCACGTGAACCTACCTACCTACCTACCTCAGCTGAAAGTCGCGTATATAACCTAGCGCTTACACAATGTCATACAATTTTTTTCTCAAAAGTCAAAAATAATACTTATCCACCATAAACGCAACAATCTTCGCGTTTAAGGTGTAAGATCGTATATTATATATAATCGGTTTCTCGAAAACGGTTGCAAGTATTACCATAAAATTTAGTATGCAGCTAGTTTTGGGGGAGAAAAATTGATCTAGCTGTATCTAGATTATATCCCTGGGGTATTGCGCATTTTTAAGCTATATATGTTTTTACTTTCGTCGTGCAACAATATATTAATAATTTCGACTATCATGTCAGTCCAATTGACAGTTTGGTATAAACTCATACCAATAAACTATAATGTTTGCTTTGTTCGAAAATTCCTAACTCTAAAAATATCTGTCTGACCGGGATTCGAACCACGGTTCGAATCCCGGTCAGATAGATATTTTTGTGATTATTTCTACTTTTTACTATCTCCGAGCAAATCTCGGTTACCCGCTTACTTACTAACGATCGGTTTCAATAACTTATATACCAAGAACTATTTCTTAAACGTGACAGCGTGATCGCTGACAGCGAGGTTCATAATCAAATAAGTTAGGTAGTAAACGCAAAAAACCGGCTAACGATAGCGAACGTGTCGTTTTTAACAAATAGTTATTGGTAGATAGGTTATTGAAACGGTCTGTAAATAACTAACATTTACCTCATAAAACAAATAACAGCTGACTAAAACTTGTATGAAGTTGTAAACTATAAGCGTCTTCTGGAGCTGGAAGGGCTTCTTGTCTACCATGTACCGTGGGCCCCATTTCAGCGTGAAGTACAGGTACAGGCCTAGTATCGTCAGTCCAGGTACAGGACTCTTGATTAAGAACCAGTTATTGGTTCTTGGATCTGTAAAAAAACAACAAATGTGTTGGTTAGGTTGAAATGCATTGGTGGCCTTAAATTTATAATTCCATAATTTTCCAGCCAAAAAGGTCACCTACAACATGTTTGTTTTGTAAACCAATGCAAATTCGTATAAAAACCGGCCAGTTGCAATTCGGATTAACGCACGACGGGTTCCGTACCCAACAGCACAACGGCATGTACAAAACGGCAAAAAAACATGTTTATTGAATGAGAAATGTATAATTATTAATTTTATTATGTTTTTATTATTTGTCGTTATAGCACCAACAGATATACAATATCATCTGTGAAAATTTCAACTGTATAAATAGCTATCACGGTTCTCGAGATACAGAGCCTGGTGACAGACGGACGGACGGACAAACAGATATACCTATAGCGAAGTCTCAGTAATAGGTTCCCGTTTTTATCCTACGTTACCCTAAAAAAGTTATTGTCGTTTTCGGCTGCTAATTGACTAATAATTGACTAATTAATTAATAATATGGCTAATAATTATTGACCTTCGCGTCGCAGAAACTTTTCTGCGACGCGAAGGTCAATTATTTGTCATAATACAAAATATGTTTTATTAACATTAAATGTTTTATTGTTGTCCGTTGCGAACCTAAATGATTCCATCGATTCAATATTTCAACAGATTTCTGTTAAGACGAGGTCTAAGCTCAACTACAAAATGATTTACTTACAACGAAAAACGCATTAGACAAACATACAAAATATAGGGATAGGATACCTATAAAACGAAAATTTATCTACATATTAAAGCTGTTTTTATTTAAATCCTAAAGTATACAAAAATATTAAATTCGACAAAATTATTGAATGTTTTTTTTTTTCTTTATTGTACGACCAGATGTTGCCCGCGATTTTCTGCGGAAAACCGTGCATTTTGCTGCGATAAAAAGTAGGCTATGTCCTTCCCCATGATCTACTCTATATATGTGCCAAATTCATGAAAATCGGTCCAGTAGTTTCGGAGCCTATTCGATGCAAACAAACAAATTTTTCCTCTTTATATTATATTTGTATAGATAAATTCACTTGTTTACGTTCAAAATTGTTAGGATTATTGCGCGCTATTGTTCTCTTTAGGTATTATTAACGTTTAGATCAAATACTTTCTCAAGAAATAAGTACTAAATAAAAAAGGACATACCGGCCAATTCTACGAATAACCTATTGTAGATTCTAGCGACGGAATTGTTAGAAAGCGCCATCTTCTTTCTCCTTCTATATCTTCAGTGTCGTAGAGCGTGTGTCATGAGAGGCTCTCCCGCATTTTATATAGCGCTATCCTTTTCTTTTATTTCTGGAAATAGAGATAGGAAAATGTTTAACAAAAGAAAATATGCACAATTTATATTACACGGCCGTACCCTCTTCATTTAACTTTGCCGACCCCAGAGCCGGGAACTACCTGGCACAACGGATAGCCATTGCTATCCAACGAGGCAATGCTATCAGTTTGCTAGGTACTCTGCCAGACGGGGACGACCTCGGGAAGTTTTTCTATTTATAGATATTTTTAGATTTAGTCATATTTCTAGATAAGTCGTCTTTTTTAATATTAATTTTGAGTTTATAATTTGGCTCTATATGAAAATAAGATTTCTTGGAAATAAACGGTAAAATTACCGGCGACTTTCCTTGACGTTAAGAAAAAGAATATGTTAATACTTATTAAAAAGGTTTAAGTAGGTACATATAAAATCAGAAAACCTAATCCAACGTTAGGTTAGTTTAAATCAATTCTGAATGTTTCTAAAAACGCTAACGCTGAAAAGCGAAATTAATTATTATGATACCAAAAAAATTATATTCTAATAACACACATTTTCATTTTTATAAAAACGAAAGTTGAGTTTTTGCGTCTTGGTACTTATTTTTTATATAATATTTAAACTAATGTCGATTGTCATACATCACCTTATACGGTCAATCAAATTGTCAATTTCTTTTGAATGTTAAAGTTTAATTTGTTTAATTGCCTGTCCTATGGGTAATGTATTCGGAGTTTATAGAAAACGTAATGTCAGTAGTTAAGAGAAAGGTAATGTCAGTCAGTTACTGCCTGCTGAAAAATATTGTGTTATAGGAAATTGATGACATTTAGGGATTGTATATAATTCCTAGAAAATGTATACAATAACTTAAATCGCCCGGAAATGTAAAAAATACATTACATTAGACACATTTCATAGGCTAGTGCCTAAAGAGCATTAGGAAATATAATACGCCAAAAATATCAATTAATATACGGGGATAGACAAGCAAGGATGGTATTGCGTTATCCAATTGGGCGATAATAAAGCAATAAAAATATACGTTATACTAATCAAATGAAAAAAGTTTTACAAGAAAAATAATATAGTATTATGTAGTAAGTAGTATAAAATCGAAAGACCTTAAGTTTTATATTTTGACGTGAATTAACTCCTATTTACTGACAGATTACCTACTTTATATTTACCAAATGGGACAGAGACTTGCTTTGTTATCCCCGGACCCCGCATAACCATTGGTCTTTAACACATTTCAACATTTCCTACTACTGCTCTTAAGGCATTGTATAGATTTACTGGGAAATGTGTTTAATGTAAAAGGCTACTTGATCTTGTTTTTATTTATGTCCTAAACGCTTTATAATTGTTTCATTACACAAAAAAAAATACATTATTTGAAACATAAAAACCTACAAAAAAATATTTTAAAAATACACTTTTTAAAAACCGCCGAAAACACTATTCGCCATGTTGGTTGATAGATTATGTGTGATGTGACGTCATACTAGTACTATTTGTAATCTGTGCTTATAGTCCGCTCAGACAAAATGGCGGTGTGACGTTCCGTTTGAAGTTTTGACATAAATGACTTTATAAGATGTCATATGAACTATTTATTTACAGAAACAAGTTCCATTTCACTACTACGCACGTGTTTAACTATGTTTGTGTCGTCACATCCTTGCTGGAAGTTACTTCGAGGTGTTTTCATCAGTAGAAATTAAAAAATAAAATTACATATTTTTAAATTAACTTTATTTATCAATCGTTAGTTTTTAATTTATGATATGAATTGAAAAACGCTTAAATACTACTTCAATTTATGAAATTAAATATGAGTCGAGTAGCCTATTATTTTCACATATTCCCTGGTGATTTTAGGTATTGTATATAATTCCTAGGAATTTCAAACAATGATGTATTACATACATTGCCTGTAACAAACATAATATTATGTGGACTGAAAAATATAGGTATTATGTTGAATCAAATATCTTTTATCCCCCGACCTTAATGGATAATATTAATGTTTTTTTTTACTATAATCATAAGGTACAAATGACAATAACAATCTTTGGGAACGCGGTTTTTAGAATAAGGCAGTAAATGTATGCCGATCTGGCGATCTTCTTTACGAAATAGGAAACACTGAACCAAAGGATATTTGCACTTCAAATCTAGCAAAATTATACAGATAGATTCAAATGAGGATAGCTTAAGATATAGGGTGTTGGGGCATCTTGGTACGATTTTTACTTAGACCCAATAAAAGACGAACTCGTAATAGTAACAGCCAATTTAAGAATTATAATCTATTAAATATATATTCAACTAACTTTTCAAAGTCAAATTAACCGTTAGATTTAATCATAAGGAATATTATAGCCTAATTACTAAAAATTTAAATTTGAAAACCCTATGCGTGAGGTACATTGATGCATAGAAACATTTCTATAAATTAAACAAGTTTTAGTGATTTTTGTAACATTTATTTATACATAATGTAATGACATATATGTACTTACCAAATATCTTAATATATCACGGGTAACACTAAATATATTTCAGGAATCACATCCGAAAGGAAACTATGAAAATTTTCTTGAGAACGTCAGAAACAGGGCCTTTATTCAAGATACATTCGATTTTATACATTTATTTTTCGAATTTCGGCGGCGAAATTAGAAAACAAAATGTATGGGATTTGACGTAAGGCGTCGCAAGCGACATGTCACTTAGCGATGACTTATGTCAAATCCTATATATTTTTGATTTTGAACTTCGCCGTCGAATTTATCGAATGCATCTTGACTAAAGGCCCAGAGTTTAAACGTGCTAAACGTTGAGTGAACGTTGCTCCACGCTAGTGTGCGTGTAGGGTGTATGATACCTTACTATTTGTGGCGGACGGCTCTTCTAACGCGTTTTGTTTTCGATTTATATTGACTGTATATATGTGCCCCATGTGTCAATGCACCCCATCTCCCCCTTACAGTTAATAATATTACATTATCACTGCCATTACATCTATTGCGCCTTGAAACTATAACTTAATATACCTAAGCTATGTCGCATACGCGGGTCAATGTTAAAATAATTACAATTCAGATAATACAATTGCAGTGTAATTATTATATTATTATTATTATTTTTAAATATGTTTCATAAAAGTACATTAATTGATGTATTTTGCTTTGTAATTATTTTTATAAAGTTGTTAACCTGTTTTATTGTGAGTTAGATCTTAAAATCTAATATCTAAGTCTAGTAGTATGAAATCTAGCACTATCAAAATCCGGTGTACGTCTCTATAATGTATTCATTTTAAGACGAAAAAAAAACATGTTATAGAGAATTATTTTTTTATGTTTATTTATGCTAGTAAAACTTTGTGTCAATTAGATATCTAATAATAAGGACAAAAAGATAGTATTTTGCATATTACGGATGTGCAAATGAATACAAATCTGAATATTTATTTTTATGTATGCAGTACTGAAGTAATAAATTATTTATTTAGATACATAGTAAAGAATTTCAGAGTCAAGTACGGCGACCGGAACGTGATAATTAATTATGTTAATTAATAACGATAATATAATAAAGAAAAAATAAAGTACCGTTAGGAAATCCTTTTTGATTATTATTATTATACAAAGTATTTTTTCCAGCCTTGTTAACGCACAAAGTAATAAAATCAAATGTGCAAGAGTTTGATTATTTGGTGATAGAATAATTATGTGTAATAGTTATGATTAAAAATAATGTCGAAAAATCACATATTAACGCATCCAACCAAATTATCTACTTATTATTAACTAATACAAACATTTCAATCATGCTACAGTTATGTATATTTAACATAAACCACTCACCTAAACACAAAAATACATTCCACACAATGCAGACACTAAAATACAAACTAAATTAAAATTTTCTATTTACACATATAGCACTTTCGTTCGGAAGCTCCGCTGTGACGCAACTAAGGGAGCTTTAGCACACGCGAGGGGCGCGGCGGCCATTTTGGAAAAGCCTAATGTATTAAAGGAGTCTGTTATTATTATTTACTTCAATTAACGACTAAAATATTTCTATGAATATAGGTGCCAAAATTTGGAATGTAATAAATAAAGATTCTATTTTTGTGTTTAATAAAATAATGCACCAGTACAAAAATTATGTATTTTTTTATTATTAATCTAACCGGTAATGTTCGAAACCAAATAGGTAGGTAATGTTCGAAACGTAAATATTGACGTAAATGTTAATTACAAACAAATATTTTTTGACAATAAAAATATAACTCTTTTCTCATTAAAACCAAAATATTGGATTTCTCTTTAAAACTTTCTAAATGCTGTTTCTTTGTATCTAAATAAATAAATATCATATTTTTTGATTTAACAATTTTTTTCAGTTGAAAACGCGCAAAAATATTTTACAATAGCATTCTCTCTCTCTCCAATATAATGTTAAATTACACTAAGGAAAATTATTACATAAAACAGCAAAACATCTTCGAATCCGTCAATTTCAAAGTTCATAAAACTAAACAATAGGGGCCTGCTACAAGAAAAATGCTACAAATAAAAACAATATCAGGTAGATACCTACCGTCATGGATAAACCCGGTGTGCTCTTTTGGTCCTTATCGCCATAGTAATAAGATTGAAATATGGTCGGACCTGTCGGCGACCGTACAAAATATTATGCTTGTTGACTGATTTTTTAATTGCTTGTGTGAATAGTAAGTTTTTTAGAAGAAAAAGTATATTAAAATTAAAAATCTATATTTTCAGACATAAAGCGATTTGCTTACAGAATTTCGCAAGTCACCTCCTAACTCCATACAAAATTTGCCGAACTTTGACGTCACGCGTTCCTAAAGTTGTTATAATAAATGAAATACTAGGGTCGCAAAAACTCTCCGAAATTTGTGCATTTTAGTTCATTTTTACTATTATTTTTACCATTATAGCAAAACATTCTGAATTTTTTTTCAATTTTTAAATATACTTACATTACAAAACAACACAATATTTTTTTCATTTATCAAGCAATTTATTAATATCTCAATATTTCTGAATATCCAAATTGAACTAAATATTTTACATGTACTCATCACCCCTATAATTGCAGGCATGAATAATGCGTATATATATATTTTTTTTATTATTAATATTAAAGAATCTAGTGTTTTGTAATGTAGGTGTGCTGCTGTTCTGGCATTTTTGTTTAACCTAGTTCGTGTAATCGGTCTGACCGTGCTAGTGTGACATAATCTCGGTCTCAACAGAACCTCTCTGACACACAAACAAACTAGAGCTGCGTCACTTTCGCCTCAAACTTAACATGCGATTTAAACTTGTATATTTTCAAGTGTATGCTCAACATTATGTGTTCTATTTCTATCTATATAATAAATGAGCCTTTCTAGTTTTTATACCATTACTAGCTTTTTCCTGCGGCTCCACACGAGTAAATACAGTAGGTAGCCCACGGGAACACTGTTCTTTTTCGGGATAAATGCCGACCTATGTGTTAATCCAGAGCTTAAACTACTTTCAGATTAAATTTCAATAAAATACCTTCAGTAGTTTTTACATGAAAGAGTAACAAACATCCATCTATCCATCCATCCTCACAAACTTTAAGATTTAAATTGTAAGTATGCAGAAAAAATTTTAAGGAACAAAATATTCTTTCTGTTTTATTAGGAAAATGTTACACGCAACTAAAGGTCATGGGCTTATTAAATTTCTATCTTAGATATGCGTTATTGTTCGGAGAATAACAGAATATTTTTAGTTAGTTGTCGACCTCTGTAACGTAGTTAAATTTCCTCTCAGTAAAATCAATTATTTCGGCGTTACTCGCGTCATCTATGATTTGTATGCTTAATTATTTGAGTTATTCAGAGGCTTTAGCGCTATCTATCAACGCACGTCCTTACTAAAACGGCGTTAGCCTTGCTTTAATATTTGGTGCATAGATCGATTTTACTTGCGTCTTAAACCTTAAAAAATAATTATTTAATTTTGAATAGTGATTAAAATACAGTAGATTTGTATTGTTATATTATGTAATATATTGATTATTATTATAATATCTTTTTATTTTGATTTGTGGATTTTTTCTCTTTACGCTTAGTTTTTTTAGTTGTCAAATGTTAAGAAAAAAAAGACCAAGAAGGGTATTTAAGGCACTTCTTCGATTGACGTTTTCCTTTTAGAATAAAATTTTCTATAGACTCAAGATGTAGTCGTTATATTTCTTAATCCCGTTTTCACAGTGAGTTTTTTATGTCTGTGTTGTGAAGTTTTATTTCGTAAATCACGCTTGTAATAAAACACATTATTTTTTCATGTAAATTATCACCTTGTAAAATTAGTTGTCAAAATTTGATTGGCCAAACCACGTGCTCATTCTTTCCGTTTTTGCATTGTTATAATATTAGGATGTTTGTATCCATACTTTAATTATTCTTGTATGTCATCTTTTATTTTGCTTACTCCTTTTTATTTTGTGATGGTCACACAGCTCGTGATTTTGATCGTTTGGGGTTAAGATCACGCCGGCTATGGGACTCCTACTCCACATTTTTTATGGATTTTCCAGGGATCTATACTCCGGGTTCAAGGCACCGTCTTTCATGGACTTATGGCTGGTTTCCACACATCCGGACGCCTGAATGCCGCTAGTTATTCCGGACTGATCTGACTGGCTTCGGACCCAGTCTGCACCGCCCCTTGGACGATCTACGTCGCGGCGAACATACCGGCCTGAACGACAGAGAGAGAGAGAGAGACGCTACCGGAAGTTGGAGTCCAACTCGCTCGCGCCAGGTTCTGACTACTTTCCTGGACCCGTGGCCGCGTGGTTAAGCCCCTCCGAATCCCACAGACACCAAGAGGCTAAACTAGATCTTTCGACCTTCTGCCCACGTCCCCTTTTTTTAAATATATTTGTCACGTTGGTAATCCCTCGTTTCATTTAAATTACCCGTAACACCTCTGTGGCTCAGTGGTTAGCGCGTCGGCGCTTAAGGCGGAGGTCGCGGGTTCGAATCCCACCGAAGGGACAAAAACTTTTGTCTGTGTTCCTGGGCCTTGGATGTGTATAGTATAATAAAAATCTTAAATATGTACCTGCGATACAAGTGCTTCGGATACGTAGTACAGGACGAGATTGACGTGGTGTGAAAGCGTCCATTGATATTCCGGTGGCGTGTGCCTAGCTGCCCGTGCCCAGTTCATACTTATTATTAAGTATGGTATTTTCAGAAGCTATTTAGACGGATACAGTATGATCAATATCAAATTACTCACTTTAAGCATTTTATACACATTATAGTAGCCCTTTAAACCATACAGTTAAAATTAATATCTTATATTCAGAAGTAATCGTAAAATTTATATTCAAGCTCAAAAATATATATCAAACGGTCTCGCACGTCGCGTCGAGCTGATGGGGTCCCGTTTTTACCCATTGGGTACGAAACCCTAAAAACATTTTCAATATTGTACACAGAAGTATATTGCAGTCAGTAGAGTTATTTGCTAAAGGAGTTTTTTCTCCAAGAACACTATTCCACGCGGGCGAAGCCGCGTGCAAAAGCTAACGCCTAGCTAGTAAGGTGTAAAATATTATGTTTTTTACTGTTTTGCAATTTTGTAATTAAATTGAAAATGAGAACTACAAAACTAATAATAAGTAATTTAACGAATTAAACTTACTACTAATTGTTTTTAAAATAGGCAGGTTTATTTATTTATTGCAGAAAAAAATTTAACCATTGGCTTCTATATAACAAATATTAATAAACGCCTTGTCTTGAAATTTGTATGGAAATAAAAAAATATCAATTAAAATGTGTTTATGGCAATCAAATATGCAATAAGGCTTGTAAGAATTATTTATAGTCCGAGTAATATTTATAATTATGTATAACTGCACTAGATTATAATATAGAAAATGTATTGAAACCAACTTCCTGGACCGGATCATAGTGACTTACAAAACGTAAATATCGCAACTGTAATCATCGGATGCGACCGACCGTCTCGCAACACCAACACGCACAGCGGATCCTAACCTTTCCTCGTGATATCGAGGTTCCTTGCAATGGAATAAGACTGGTAAATGAGCAAGCGATTCGACTGATGGTAGTGATTACGCGGCCCATAGAACACCAAGCACAATCGCACTCGAGACTGAAGCGTCACTGCATCTTTATCAATCTTATACTTTAAACGAGAAATTCTTGAATATAGATTTATATTCAGAATCTCGAAAACGGCTTCAACAATTTCCATGAATCGCAGGGAGTTTTGGGGGTCGATCTAGCTAGGTCTTATTATCCCAGGGAAAAACGCGAAATTTTTGAATTTTTATATATTTTTTCTTTCGTTGCGTAGTTTAGGTAATAAGATAATAAAAGTAAATATACATTATATAGCATTGGGTATCCCGCGGGGATACTGTACTTTTTCAGGATAAAAGTTATGCCTAATTAAATTAAAGCCTATGTTTTAAATCCAGCTAAAACTACTAATATACCAAATGTTATCATCGAAATCTATTCAGTAGTTTTTACGTGAAAGAGTAGCCAACATCCATCCCTCCATACATACTGTTACGGCGCTTCAATTTGTAGAGTGTTCTAGTATGTTACGGCTGCAGCGCTCAAATGTGTAGTGTTCTATTAGCTTCTAGAATAGAAAGTACAAGAACGTTTTCGGACGTGTACTGTATCATTCTCACCTCGACTCGGAAGTTCTAGATTGTTCTATGTAGAAAGATCTAGAAATTTGTACACCGCGAACATTCTATTTATTAACCGTCGGTATATAAAGAGGCCGCCGCAGACCGCCGTCAGTTCAGTTAACCACGAGTGTTCTTCGAGTTAATTTCGAGCGATACCTAAAGTGATTAGTCCGATTATTCTCTGCGACTCCGGCTACGAATTACGATTACGACTGCTTACGATTTGGACATTTTGCGTGTTGGAAGACCAGACCTGTGTCGGTGTGGAAATTTGTAGCGAATAAACTCCCTCAGAAGAAACTGGCGTTTTACTCCGAATATCGGACCATAATCCCGTAACAATACATACATCTATTCATCCATCCTCATAAGCTTTCACATTTATATAAGTAGTAGGATTTCTTCAATTGTCAAAGCGCGTGGATGCGTTGTTGGCAAATTGGTGTCTCGGGCTCGAGTCCCGGTCAGACTGCTATATTTTTTTCAGTACTACTCGAACTCCGGTCCTTCTCAGATTTGACTAGAAGGAAAATTATGAATTAAAATGGCTAAATAATTTAGTGGAAAATTAGATTTACTACAAGGAAATCTATGAGTTAAAGTAGTTAGTGTTATAAATGGAAAAGTAGATTTACTACATGGAAAACTGTACAGTAAAATGACTAATATTATTATAGAAACAATTAGTTTTTACTACAAGAAAATCTAAGAATTAAAGTGGCTAAAATAACAGAAAAAATTAGATCTTACTACAAGAAAATGAATAAAATAATGTGGCCCTGTACGTAATTGCTAGAAAAATAAATAGTATGGTAAAAGAGTATATTGTAAAAATCTTACATCCTGTTCAGCCAATGAAGTGATGAAATAGGAATAGGAAATATTATTAATACTAGTCATCGCCCTGTGGTCGAGATACGACCATTATTCATATTTAAAATAATTAGTTTCAATTTAGGGTTCTTTTGCCTCTTGAATACGCAATAAAAATGTGCAAATTTTCTCTATGATACTTACAGTGCCGGATTTACACATTTGCCGCCCATAGGCTATTTAGTTTTTGGTCCTCAAAAACTTCCCTTTCTTATACTAATCGAGTCTAAGGAAAGTATTTTTGAGGAGGAATCGAGTACATATGTAGTTTTTACCCGACTACGGCGAAACCAATAGGAAGGGTAATGATTTTGGCAGTCTATGTATGTATGTATGTATATTTGTTCCATCGTAGGGTCTAATCTACTTATGGTTCGATTTTAATAAATGAGGTGTCAATAGATTTGTAATGATGCCGCGGGTAAAATAGACTGTATAATTTTTATCAAAATTTCGTATCTCGAAAATTAGACCTTAGATTCTAACATCTAAAAAAATTAAATCAAAATAATCATCACGTGTTTGGTATCAAAAGAAAGGTCTTGGCAATCACATTATAAATATGTAATGTGCTTCCCAAGCAAAATATATATTATATTAAATCATATCAATATACGTTTAAGTCATAATATACGTTAACAATTATAAATATACGTAAATTGCGGTCGTACAATCCAGTTGTCCTATTTTCTAACATTACGTAATATAAGACTACAAATATATAATTTATATAATAATATATATTATTCCACCTTCATAAAAGATATTTTATTTTATAAATTTAATTTATTGTAGATACATAACAAAATAAGAAATTAAATAGCCCCTGAATTGTCAAGCAGTGAACGAGCTGATGATGATGAATTATAGCTTAACACTCGATCATGTCAGCTTTCAAACAAAAAAAAAAAAAGATTGAAATCGGTTCATCCGTTATTAAATAGAATGTGCAGATGAAATAAATTCTTAGCACTTTTATTACTTGTTTGTTCGATAGATGTCACTGTACGGGTCTTACATTTTTCTGAATCGAAATATCGTTGTATAATATGGGAAATTTTGATTTTGAATTATTAAGATCTTAATCTCAATTGCGTTTCTTGATTGTCATCTAATCTAGAAAAAAAAATTGGCGCGCTCCGCGCTCGTAAAAATATATTTTTAATTTCAAGTGTTTTGATTAATTATTAATATTATTCCAAAAATATGTTCGATTGCAAAAACGAAAAAATACGAAATAAAAAATAAGTTAAAAAAAACTATAACCCGTCTACGTAAAAAGGGGTCTAAAAAGGCCTCAACAAGAAAATAATTCAGATAGAATTCCAGAAATGCCTATGTACAAAAATGGTACAAGGTAGGGTTTTTTTCTTTTTTCAAAAGGGTCTATGCTAACGGTCGGGTTAAGACCGCTGTAGCTTCATCGAACTATAACTATCCTGGTGGCTAGTTGATTAAGTGAGAGACGATGGGAGGGTTTAACCCTCCCAAACATCACCCGGGTGATGTTCAGACCGGATATTGGGGACAGCTACGGGTTGTAAGCTATTATTAGGTCGAGAGGGACACGGGTCCCCCTGCTAAGGGGTCCGACCCCTTCCTCACTCTCTGATAAGTGAGGTTGCTCGTGCGCAGTAACAAAAACTAGCGGTGTGCGAGTTATCGCAATAGAGGAGCTCAAGTTATTAATAATTTCGGTACTAAGAGGGCCGACCCTCTCCCCTTCCGCGTACGGTCGGGATGACGGGATGACGTAAGTCCTAATGTCGACGAGGTTCGCGGTATTGGTAGAGTTCTCTATATCAATATCGCAGTCGCGGTCACTTTTTTGTAGTGTACCTAAACTACTAGGATGCCAACTCGAACTCGGGTTCGGATTCGGTCCCGGGTTTGGGTCGGTCTGTACGTATGTGCGTGTGTTTGTGTCGGATGTGGGTCCTCGGGGTAGGCGCCGGCATCGACCCCGGTGCAGTACTAGCCTCGCGGGTGCGTGTGTTTTGTGTTTACGTAACTGTATACAGTACGTTACGTATTTTGTGATCGGGTCTATGGGATCGGCTAAGATATGCTTAGGCCGCTTGTAAGGATGTCTAAAGGTCTGTGCGTCGTGATCGTAATCTCGGGCCTTACGGATGAGAGGGTTTGGGTGCTTTTTGCCTTTATCAAAGAATCTCTCTACGAGTTTATTGATATAGGTTTTTATAGTGACGAGTTCGCAGTCTCTATGCAATTCGATGTTACGCATGTAGAGTAATTTGTAGAGAACAAATTTCACTTTTCATTACGTGTTAGTGATGTGCCTCGAGAACGTCATCGAATTTGTTTAGTACTACACCTAAATATTGGACTTGAGTGACCTCTGGATTATGTTACCGTGCAGACTTATAGGACTCATACATTTACGGGAGTTTTTGCATTTGTTTAGGTATGATTTTATGTCAAATTGGATGGCGTGACTTTTGTCTGGGTTTACTTCTATTCTTCATTTGGAGAACCACTTACTGAGTTCGGTAACTGACTCTTGGAGGGCTTTAGAAGCGGCACAAGGTCGGATGTGCGAATAGTATAGGGCTGTATCGTCCGCGAACATGGCTAATTGCACCTAAGCTTGTTCGGGGATACTCGTATCGCAAGTATACAGGTTATATAGGGAGGGCAAGTGGACCGAGCCCTGCGGTACTCCCGCCTCCGTATATCTTGGCGAAGGCAGTGCGTCTTCTAAGCGGAAATGAAATTTGCGGTCTATTAAAAAGTTACTGATTAATAAAACAAGATTATCGGGTATGCCCATTTGATAAAGTTTGTATAACAATCCGTTATTTCAAGCTTTTGCTATATCAAAAAATACGGCGCATGACGTCTTCCTGTCGTTCTTGCTAGCAATTATGTACTCCGTTAAGCGGTGTTCTTGAGCGGGACAGCTGTGTATTTTGCGGAAGGCAAACTGCTCGTCTTTTCGGAAGGAGTTTTTTGGCGGTTACGATGTCATTGAGGCGCCTTTGTATAACTCTTTCGTAGACTTTTCCAAGGGAGCCAATGAGACTAATTGGTCGGTAGCTACCAGGTGCCCTCCGGGGTTTCCCCAGTTTGTGAATACCTATAGCTAGGCCGGATCAGATCACAGCTAGATGTGCATGTGACGCATCTCGGTGTGAACTGACGCCAAGATGCCATTAGTGGGTGGGCGACCACGGCTCTAGCTTGACCATTGTTTTAACCTATGCATTTCTGGATTTCCATCTGAATTATTTTCTTGTTTCGTCCATTTTAGACCCCTATTTTATTACGTAGTCGGATTTTAATTTATTATTTACGAGTGTCCTGGTTGAATGTTGTACCAAACAGCTATTTGAAAGTGTGTATTCTTTAAATACAAAGAGATTCCGTAAGAGAAGCTCACATTCTTATTTATTATTTTGCCTCTTAAATAGAAATAAGTAAAAAAAATGTTGTGATATATTGACAAACGTCAACGTGTAATGAAATTAAATCAAACGCACGGTAGGTAGTGTGTGTAGGATTAACTATAATTAATGTAATAATTAAAAGAATATCAGTCCAGTACCATTCAAATTACGAAAAATAAAATTTCATTCATGTTTATCACGATGAAACCGAACTTGACAACTCATAGGCTTTGACAATAATTAATACACTACGTGTGTGTATGTGAAACAAATCCATGGTTGTGTATGTTGCGGATATTTTAATTAATTTCATGTATTTCTAAGCATTATATTAAGAAATTTAAGCTTTTCGCATGCCTTCCTTAGCATAAATTTAATAAATATTTTTTTTTATAAGGTTTGTTTTTAAACCTTGAACCTAGAGCCTCTTAGTTCGAAGCTACGACTAATAAATATTATATTTTGATTTATTGTTAAACGCAAAATCCAGTCTAGGAAAATTCCTAGACTGGATTTTGCGTTTAACAATATAAATACGAATAATTAAATAATTATTCGTGTAGTTTCCTCTTAAAAAATTCTCAAGTAAATTATTTAGTTGTACTTAACATTAAATAATACTTATCATATATATTTAAATTTAAAAATTATAATATTTTGAAATAAAAGTAAGGTAGACTAAGGTAGATAAAACGATGTTTGCTAGTAACCGTTGTACGGCGCGGTGTCGGGACGCCAGATATTTTCAAAGCAAAATGGCGGCGAAAATTTATATTACTAATGAACATACAACTGAGGAGTCTAAAAGTCGGTTTTATTTTCTACATACAATTCACTTTTTTATTTTCGTATAAAAACATACTAAAACATAAAAACTGTATGATCTAACTATAAATAAATAAAATATATACTTTTTATTTGAAATCTATAATCTAACGTACTAATATTTTTATGTAAAATACTCAATTAAGTAAATTAATATGCCTAACAAAACCATTTAAAAAAATTGCCTAAAGACGACTAATATTTTTATGTAAAATAGTCAATTAAGTTAATTTTTATGTCTTACAAAAAGATTTTTAAAAAATTGACGAAAGACGACTCCAAAGATTTTTTGTTTGTAAATTTTCACATAACTATGAAATTTTATCAATTTTTCAAACAATTTTTAATAACTCTAGAAAAGCCTAAGAAATGTGTATTTATTTATATTTTCGGTTCTATATTTTGTATAGTTTTTGAAAAAACAGCTCATATGTAAAAACATCAAACCGTCAATCTGTTATGTAAAAGTGGTATTTTTACCGTTTTTTATTTTTATTTTAAGATTTATAATGATTGGGCCACTTAATATACACGATTTTTTTTAAAAGAAACTCTATATCAGGTAAGGTTTAATAGGAGACCACAAAAAATACATTTTATGTTGATAATCAGGTCCAAAAAGGCTCGCGTGTACGCCGTACAATGATTATTTTTAAATAACGCATTCGCTTTAAACTATATTTTTTTGCAATTTTCTTAAGCAGAGGATATTGTGTCTAATTTATAATAATAAAATAACTTGTTTTTAATATAATCAAGCTATTTATAATGTGTCTACGACTGTGTCTGCGACTTAAATTGTTTTAAATGCTATTTTCGACAACAAAGGTGTCATTTTACAAACTTGTGCGATATTCTTATTAGAATAATTCCACTTGTTCATTTTTTTAGATTATATTATATACTTATTAAATAAAATTTTGCGTAGATTCCGAATATACAAATATAAGCTAGTGCACTCATACGAATTTTCGTCGAAATCTGCCTTTTAGCGCTGACCGGCAACTTAGAGGTCATACGTCAGATTTGAACGGGACGCCTTACTACCTAGGACATAAAAAATAGGGGGCGCCCGACATAATACAAAACTGTTTTTGTAACGGTTTTTATTTAGGTTGGTATATGGACGCAACTAAATGTGTGTATCTCATATTTGTCATCCTTTTCATTAGCTTCAATATTAAAACCATTAAAAAGAGACCAACATATATTTTTTGCACGTAATTTAATTGTTTTTTGGTACTATTACCCAACTGCCGCATCGACCGTACAACGGACGCCGGCCGGTGGCGGGTTTTTTGTATGCTTTTTAAATTAATTTTATTAATATTAAACAAATACTACATGAGTTGTACTTATACTTATTCACGTAATTTAAAGGAATTAATCAATACCATATTTAGTAATAACAAATATTTTGCGGTATATTTACATATCAATGACATGCAATCTGTGTCATATTTTTATGCTCCGGAAATATTTTTGCGACTATTATTTTGATTACAGCGTAATAATGCGTCTCTTTATAATACCTACATATTAAACCTTAACGATCTATATTAATTTTGTAACCTAATTAGTTTTACTCCTAGAGTTTTAATTCCTGCGGGCCCTACAACAAATTGGTTGAGCATAGCTGTCATCGACTCTAAGCGTAAACACATGCTCTAGAGTCTAGTATGTGGTAATAAAGACTATATTGGCTTGGCGTTTCGACACGCTGCGGTCCGCTGCGTGTGCCAAATACCGCGCTCCACAGAGTACCTACTCCTACTCTCACTTGTTAGTTGTTACAACAGCCCTTTGAGCCCTACTTGGCCACCTGTTCCTGCCCGCAGGAGGCTTATGTAGTAGACCACAGACTTCCAAAACTTTGAGCTAAAAGAGTAATGTGCTTCAATTAACTTATACCTTTAATATTGCATTTTATGTCTCAAAAGGAATTCTTCTTACATTTTGATTTTTCGGTGGTGATCTGTAATCACTTGAAATGGGCTTCCATAAAATAAAAGGCACTTGGTTGGTGCTTCGTTATCTTATGAGCCTTCCCACATGTACCTACCACAACCTGTGGTTACGATATAGTACCGACAAAAACTCGTCGATGTTTGATAAGAATAAACCGTGTACCTATACTCGGTTTCGTTGGCGGTTGCCACAAAACCACAAGTTGCGATGTGGTTGCTATGTGGTGCACAGCTTGACCACATTTTGTCGCGTCGGTGTGGTGTGGTTGTGGTATGGGTGGGAAGGCCCACAATGTTTAAGAAACCTAAGTAGATAACAACCTAATTCTAGAATAGGAGACGAAGACCCATGTCTACTCGAGATGATAGTGGTGACTAGCTGCTAAGAACAAAAAAATAATAATATTAAAACCAATATTTTCGAAGTGAACTTCTCTAGCAGCGTTTAAAATTTAATTTCACTGTCGCGTCACGTCACGAAACGATTTTGGATATATAATGTCATCTGTCGGAAGCTACTTATATTTCTTGCATAACATCTCAACTTTAGAAGTGCGGCTCCACACACAGATAGCGTTAGGTGTACAAATTTTAATTTATTTCCACTTTAATTTTTTCAAGTGATGTCTTTAAGCACGGTAAGAGTATTTTTGGACGTCATAATTTTTTTGTATTTAAGATTGTTTTCAAATAAATACCTATGCGTAGTTATAAATATCGTCAAAACATAATTCTGTCTCTACTACTAGGTATAACGGTCGAATACTGGATCGATAGTTAAATTAAGTGACTCTCAAGTTACATGCTGTTGCTGTTGCATGTCATTTCGGCTAAGAGAGACAGCGACAGCCTGTGAATAGGAGGGCTCTTAATTTTGATTGGCGTTTCATAATTCTGACGTACGTAACTGGCACAGAAGGAAAAAAATGCATAGTGTGTCATTTCATTGACCAAGATTTCAAGTCAGATTATAACTAAGTAGGTATCTCAAGAAAATCTCAAGTGTTTTATATGGATATGTTTCACCGCGGTTCAGCAATTCTTACGCGATATGTAACAACCAACAAACATACGATGTGTAATTTTCTATTGCATAATCCTTAAGATCATATTTTCTAGTTCTTACTAATAAAAATTGGTTTTACTCACATCATATAGGCTGAGCACATGAATTAACAGCTTATGAAGGATCTAGAATCTCTGCTAAATTAATTAAGCTCGTGAGTTATTTTACGTAAGCGTCAGCAGTCGCCGACACGCGACGCGACGCGGTGCTGAATTTTCAAGATTGCGGTTCAAAATTTTATTTTATTTACTACACAAGAAGACACACGTTTCGTTGCAAGACTACGGATTTCGATCTGCGCCGCTCTTACGCCGCGCTACAGCCTGTTTGGGAGCTACGATGCCACGAACAGACACACACATACAGAGAGACACGTCAAATATAACAACCCACTGTCACCGGGGGTTTAAAATATCACCAAAGTTTAGTAAAATAAAATATTGTGTGTGAGTATGATGGTACGATTATTTTCCGGTAGTGATCCGATGACAACAGAATGTTGTAATACGGTGAAAGAGAAACTGCTAGTTATATTGTCGTTAAGTTTTTATGTCACTCGGAAATGTGATCTATCTCTTAGATTTAGTATGTTATTATTGCTACTAGAGGGAGGAGGCCCTGTGATCGAAATTCTCCCATAATAATTCATATAATATTTAAGTTTGAACATCATAAAACCCTTATAATCCAACAAGGCCATTAGGCCTTGAATTCAAACTCTGCCTGTATTAACAGGCTGCTGGATTTGCATGCTGGTCCGTGAGGATGGCTCTTTAGGTATCGGGGTTTTTCAATTTAAATAACACAACTTGATGGTAAGACAGCGTTTTTGTAGATCTACTAATATCTTTGACACCAAAAACAATGTGACAATGTTTAAATGTCAATTGTTATGTTGCTTACACACGTACAGATTTGGTTTGGAGTGGACCAGTATGATAGCACGATACTCGTGTGTTTCTTTTTTTTCAGCTCTATTGTATTCGCACAGAGTAAGTACTATTTACAGTGCATTCCGATTTTTGTACAGTGTGTTCCAACTCTCAAAAATATTTCTCCCCAAACTTAAATAAACTGATAAATAAATAATAAAAAAATATGTTCTGTAATAATATTCTGTCCCATTTCTGTACATTAAAATATACTTTCAAAAGTAAGAAACTTTTACAGGTTTACTTTTCGAATCGCTTGTCAATGTTACTTCGATCAATAGCTTAATTTAATTAAAAACAAGAAAATACAAATCTCTAAAAATAAACTCAAAAAATCTCCCCCCTAGAGAATTTTTTCCCTAATTTTAGGGAGAAACCCCTAAGTTGGCAACCAAATCCGTGGTCTGCTCCGGACCAAATCCGTACGTACGTCTGGTAATAAGTGTAATAAGGAATGCAAATTGTATAATTAATGTTAAAATATAATTAAATCTCTACAAATCTCTCCAAATTTCTCCAAATTAACTGTCACATGGTTTTAGCTTAATTCGATATTGCTTATTTGTACCAAAATGTGCGTATGTCTTGCGGTGTTGCCAACTTTGGAAGTTCACTCAACTCCTCAAACATTTAGACGACACGATAAAACATACGCTTTCTTCCATTCTGAATATAAATGTTAACCACCGCTCATGGACTTAAGCAACGCTTCCGGTAAGGTTCGGTGGCCAGAGCATTCGACAAACGTCTGACGTACCCTTACCGGCGTTCTTGTCCTCAGTCCACGCAAACTACGCAGTGATTTCGAAAATATTAGAGCGCTCATCCTGCCCCTTAATTATTCCTTTTGCGGCCAGGGACGCCTGGGGCATTGCTAGTGTCGTCAGCAAAGTGCACGAGAACACATTTTCCCAAAGGCTTTGGGACAAGCCCATCTGCAGACTGGTACGGAATAGACTTTTTAACACGTCTTCCAGTCCTGCAATCTTTTGGCTGTGGAGAAGTGGGAGTCGGGCGTGAGCTAGTGCTGAACCATTGCTGGGCCGCAATACATTTCGGCTAGCCACTGCCCTGCGTCTTGATGCCCCCCATGTCATCCCTCATCAGTGTGTTTGCGGCGCGAACGTAGACAGCCACGGTCACCACGGGCTGTGCTGTTCACGAAGCGCTGGACGCATTCCCCGACATCACAGCCTGAATGATCTCATTCGTCGGGCTCTTGTCACCGCTGGTATGCCAGCTATACTGGAGCCTTCCGGTCTGCCGCGCGACAATGGCAAAAGACCTGATGGAATGACCCTGGTTCCTTGGAGTGTGGGACGGGCTCTTGTATGGGACGCTATTTGTGTCGATACTCTTGCTTCGTCCCATGTCCAAGGCACCTCGAACTGTGCGGACGCGGCAGCAAACCAAGCAGAGAACCTCAAACGGCGCAAATATGAGAACCTTGGCAGAGACCTCATATTATAACCGTTTGGGGTAGAAACACTAGATGCTGGAGTTCCAGGCGCACATAAGCTTTTTAAAGAAATATCAAAATAGCTTACTGAAGCCACCCGAGACCCCAGAGCCGGGAACTACTTGGCAACGGAAAGCCATTGTTATCCAACAAGGCAATGCTATCGGTTTGCTAGGTACTCTGCCAGATGGGGACGACCTGGGGAAATTTTTCTATCTATTGCTAATTTTTAGTCATATTTAGTCATATTTGTAGATAAGTCTTCTTTTTTATGAGTATATAGTTTATTATGTGATATATACAATTAATTAGGTAAATATTATGTTATAATCAAGTATGAAATTAAATATGAGTCAATTAAATCTTGTAATTTTCGTAAGTGATAGTTGAATGGTTTAACGATGAGTTTAAATAATTTACCTTAACGATCTCTAATTTTAAAAATAAAAATTAGTTAAGGTGACTGTCAGGCGACGTTATTATATCCAGAAAAAAACTAATCGTTAAAAATAAAATAGGTTATTGTAATAATAACTTAAATATATTACTAACTAATAGAGTATTAGCATGGTAACTTACAAGTCTCTATCTCCTTTAATTAGAAATGCCTACTATGGACCGACTTACAATCACTTTGAAGGCCGATTACTCGAAAAGGGTTCATTTAATAAAAATTGTCTTGTATAAAATAACGCCTTAGTTATAAAATACCTTACTTCGACCATACCCTGCACGGTAGGGTTGAATGAAAAAAAACTCATCCCTAATTCTCATGTATCATGTCATATCTGCCACCCTTTCAAATATAAAATTATTCTTATTTTATGACGCAAAAGTGAAATTATTATTTAATCTGTAATAGGCATGTTGCCTAAAATTTTTGTTTTTCGTCTATTCCATGATAGATAACATGTTGATAAACAATCTAGAACCCTTTTTCGTATATCTTAAAAAATAACAAAGATCGATATACCGGCCTGTGACGTCACGAGTTGCTCTCCTACATTTGTCATTAAAAAGTATGGTGGTAGCAGCTTGTGACGTAACAAATCGTTTCGCGAGAAAGTGATGGGCAATATTTTTTATTTGCTTATAATTTTTAATAGCGTCAACCTTAATACTTATTTCTTTTCGATTTATGTTTTAGAGAACGTTCAACAATTTTAAAACGTGATTTGCAAAAATGTGTTATTCACAATTTCATCTATTCTTTGAACATACATTAAACCTTTCACAAATTATGATATCATCATATATTACTAAATAAGATGTAGTATATTGCGCAATTTTTTAATATAATTTTAATATTACCTTTCCAAACATCCTACTACTACTATAAATGTGAAAGTTTGTGAGGATAGATGTATTGATTATACATGGATGGATTTTGTTACTTTTGAAGTTTGGTATGGTAGTTATTTAGGCTCTGGATAACATAGGCTACTTTTCATCCGGATAAAGTACAGTGTGGGGTACTTAATTTACGCAAGCGAAACTGCGGGCAATAGGTAGTTAAAAAAAAGTAAGACAAATTCCATTTATACTGTGATTTTTAATCTCAGTCGGTGAAAGCCGTGAAAAAACAAGGTATGTATGAAAAATAAGAAAAAGAGTTTATGTTAAGAAAAATGTAATTTTACTATCTTGGATTAACTAGAAACAACCGAGTTACCGACTGGAGTGAGGCAAAAATTATGATGTGAAGGATTATTTAAATAACAAATGAAACAGTAAAACTCATGAACTTATAACATAATATTAATGAATTTAAGAATTCAATAACAATTATTATACGTAATCATAAAATAAATTGTAATATTATAAGTAATTTAATGAGATTGTTTATTTAATTATGTAGTTTATTTCTGTGACATTTTAATTTACTTATTATTGACATTGTTATTATTAGCAACACTTTAATTTCTATCATTTTCTATATTATATTAACCTTAATACTAATTTTTGACATGGTGACTTTCTTTGTAGCTTAACTGATATCATGTTACTACTTAGGTTTAACAATATTTGTACGCGTAATTAAGCAGAATGTGATGACAGTAATAACACACAGGACTTCTTGCACTATTTCCACTTTAATAAGTATTTTACGACAAAGTCATCATCAGGTGTAGGTAGATTATGATTATGTGATGAAACTTATATGTTAATTGTTAACATCAAATTGTACCATATTAAATGCAAATAAAGATTATGATTATATATTTTATGATTATGAAAAATCTAAATTTCCTTATCAAAACTAGTCGTGTTTCAAATAAAACAGAAGTGCTTAGTCGTAAAAATCTTAACGCAAACATCGGTGTTTCAAAACGCGGCCAAGTGGTACATTTGAACTTGTGGTTAAGTACTAAACATAACTAGTCAGCGGTTAAAATAATACCTGAATTATGTTATTGACCTACATGTATAATTTTTGATTTGACACCGCGGTTTGAGGCATTTTGTGTAAGTCAATAGACACAACTGATAGTACAGTCACGAAAATATTATTATTCTACTAGCTGTCTCAACTATGAACTGAAATAAATAAAAAACTACGCCTACTCCTACACCTACAACCTACACCTACAACCTACAACCTACACCTACAATATTTCTCACCGTTTAAACCTTCCCTGAACTTCCACATTTATTTCAAGACCAGTTTTAGCGAGTTTTAGCGAGACATTGGAATTACAATTCATTTTTATTATGAATAAGATTAATACTTAAAGTAAAAACTATCAATCAGTATAGTTTTACGAGAACTGTGCAACTGGAGGAGTATGAAATTTGCCCGGTAAATTAAAGGTTATGTGGAGAAAGGTGTGGAGAAAGTTAATATTTTTAAAAATAATGCCTAGAAATACATAAAATTAATAAAATAACAACAACACACACTACCTCAGATATAAACACACACTACCGTTCATTTGATAGATGCAATTTTTTAATGGCGAGAGCAAGGCAAGAGCATGCCAAGACATGTCTAATGAGAATTCCGTAACTATCAACGCGCAATAGGTTTTCTTTAAATTAGGTACTTCAAAAGTTATTGTCCGATTTCGCTCAATATAATTTTCCTAAAGAGTTTTTAGTATGATCTATAACCATATAAACTTACAAGTAACTCCTATAGTTTAGAAATGCGGGGGGGGGGGGGGGGGGGGCAACTTATAAACCACTTTGAGGCCGAATACTCGAAAATGGTTATCTTTGTAAAAAAATAATTTACAAAACCTTGCCTTTATTTTAAAATACCTATTCAACGATACCCCACACGACGGGGTAGAACTACAAATATTTTTCATCCCCACTTCACATGTATGGAGAACCACCCCTTATATGTAAATTATTATTATTTTATGATGCGGGGACTGAGATCTATATACAATCTTTAACTTTACCAAATTTCATCAATTTATATTCATAATTACAGAAGCTTGAAGCGCGGACAGACGGAGAGACGGACGGACAGACCGAAACTATAAGGGTTCCTTGATTATTACGGTACCCTAAAAATCATGTTACCTACTATGGGAAAATTTGGACCCCAGGGGGGACCCTTAGTATTAATTAATATACATTATATTAATATAATGTGTAAAACTAGGCTTTGCCTGTCTTGCCGTGATATTTAGGAATATATCTAGAAAATTATAAAATGAAAAATATTACTTCCGATTTTTAGAAGCTCGTCTTTGAATAATTATATAATATTATTTACATTTAGATTTTTATGTCAAGGTAACGTTTGATAGTGTTTTAAACAAATTATTTTTTATTAAAAAAAACATGAACGGAATATTTAAAACTAAATTTTTTATAAAAGATAGAGAGCTTAGATACCTCCTGTAGATAACATTTTTGGTCCGTCTGGTCCAGTGGTTTAAGGTTTGACTCTCGACTCCAGAGGTCGTGGATTCGATTCCCGTTTTGGAAGGACAAAAAGTGTGGAAATTAGACAACGGGCAAGGACATAGGCTACTTTTACCGTGACAAAATGCACTATTCCCGAGCTATTTTCTCTTAGTAGTAGGCAAAAGCAAAGTTTGTTTGTTTGCATTGAAAAGGCTCTGAAACTACTGCACCAATTTTGATAAAATTTGGCACAAATATAGAGTAGACCGCGAGGTGCTATTTACGCGCATATGCTACTTTTTATCGCGGAAAAATGCACGATTCGTAAGGGATTTCGCACGCACGAAGGCGCGGGAAATGTCTAGTATAAAATAAATACATTTGGTTTTGCTATTATGAAAATTAATTACCTACGATTTTCGTTCCAGATAGATATTATGCGCCGAATGTATGCAAAAGCTTCTCCGTTTTTAACGTGATTTGTCATATTATTATGACTGAAGCACTTTGTCTTGGAACATTTTTATTTAAAACATTTAAACATCACTCTGACGTTGGCAACTCCTATTACAGGGAAGGCTATTCCAAAAGAAGAAGAAGAAGAATGAAACATTTAATATTCATGTGTAAATAATAAATAATGTTAGCGTCGTGACTGTACATTTACAAATCCAGCCAAACAAGTGAATCCTGCGATTGCGAAGTACAGCTGACATGCGTTAGTAACTTAGGGTCAGCTCACACCGAGACGTGACGCAGAGCGGCGTTTTTAAGATAGTGATTCAAACATGAACTTTTATTTTATTTTATTTTATTTATTTATTTATTTAAGGTCGTTTTTAACATCTACGGTCATTAGCGACCACAAGTATTAACAGATAACATATAATTACATATCAAATCAAAGAATAATAGTCAGTCTTAAGAATTTTGACAGTGTTTTCATAAAATGATAAACAATCTTTTAATGTGTTATTAAGCTTCTTTCTGAATTAAACATTGGGCAATCTATTAATAAATGTTTTATAGTCAAGTCGACTCACTCTCACAGTCGGCTCACATCTAGAACATTTGTTCTTAGGTACTTTGGTAATAAGGTGAATGTGTGTAATATTACAATGACCTATTCTTAGGCTATTTATAACTATTTCATCTCTTCTATTGTTAAATTTAATATTACATTTTTCAAAAACGGATTTCCTAATATCATACTACGAGGGCTGCACTAAAAGTATCGGGAATGGAATATTTCCACTGTTCCTGTCATATTAAAATCTTTTTAATTTAAAACTCCTTGGTTTTAAAAATCGAATACCGTTTATTTATTTAAAAAAAGATTCTCGGTCTTGTCACAAGGTCTTGTCAAACTTGTTTAGTCGTTGAGAAAATGGAATTGACTCGAGAAAATTCTAGAGCGATGATTTATTATGACTTTCGAAGTGGTTTAACACAAAAACAGTGTGTTGACCGGATGATTTCTGCATTTGGTGATGAAGCCCCATCCAAAACCACAATTTATCGCTGGTTTGCTGAATTTCAACGTGGACGTGTCAAGCTCAGTGATGATCCCCGTCAAGGTCGTCCAAAAACTGCAGTCACCCAAGAAAACGTTGATGCTGTGCGTAAGCTGATTGAGGAAGATCGACATGTGACATACCGCGAAATTCAGGCAACTTTAGACATTGGCATGAGTCAAATACAAATAATCTTGCATGTGTATGCATCTTATGTGTAAAAAAGTTGTTTTCCCGATGGATACCGCATTTGCTCTGTGAAGAGCAAAAAGCGGCTCGCGTTACTTGGTGCGTCAGAACTCTCGAAAGATTCCACGCAGGATCCTCAAATGCTGTATACAACATCGTATCAGGTGACGAATCCTGGATATACGCGTATGAACCCGAAACAAAAAACCAGTCACGAGTTTGGGTGTTCGAAAATGAGTTAAAGCCAACAAAAATTGTTCGTTCACGGAGTGTTGCAAAAAAAATGGTGGCCACGTTTGTCTCCAAAACCGGCCATGTTGCGACTATTCCTCTTGAGGGACAAAGAACGGTTAATGCAGAATGGTATGCTAATATTTGTTTGCCACAGGTCGTTTCTGAACTCCGTAAAGAGAACTGCAACCGCCGCATCATCCTCCATCACGACAATGCGAGTTCTCACACCGCGCACAGAACAAAAGAGTTTTTAGAGCAAGAAATCATAGAATTATTAGACCATCCGCCGTACAGCCCCGACCTAAGCCCTAATGATTTCTATACTTTCCATAAAATAAAGAATAAATTGCGTGGTCAGAGATTTTCATCACCTGAAGAAGCTGTGGACGCCTACAAAACGGCCATTTTGGAGACCCCAACTTCCGAATGGAATGGTTGCTTCAATGATTGGTTCCATCGTATGGAAAAATGTGTCAAATTTCGCGGAGAATACTTCGAAAAGCAATAAATACATTTTTAAATAATAATGTTGTGTCACTTCCTTGATTCCCGAAATTTTCAGTGCCGCCCTCGTATGAACTTATTATTTCTAGCCCAATAGCTGTTCCATTGTTTTTTAACATTTAACTTTAGGTGTTTTTTAAAATCAGAAATATTAGAAATCATCAAATTACATTCATTTAAATTTGTACCTACCTTAGCTAGAACATCTGCTTTTTTAATTCCCGGGATGCCTTTGTGACTAGGGCCCGTATTAATAAAGCGTTCTTATCTCTAAGACAATTCTAAAGAAAGTACTTTAGATGTTGTTTTAATTAATAGACGGTACTTAAGTACAGCTGTAGGTGCGCGGCATATCAAGTGAGTGCGAACGTATTAATAAACGAGACTCGTTACTCAAGTACGCTGTCATTGCTGTCAAATTGTTACTTGAGACGCGGTTTAGTGGGTACAGTCAAACCTTGACTTGAGAACGGCTTGCTTGGGAATTGAGATATAGTACATTATTATTTGTGGTAATTTTGGGTGTGTTACAATTATGTAAATTAAAATCTAAATACTTATAATTAAACATACTCAGAATTTACACTACATACTCAACACAAAATAAAGTTATAAAAAAAAGACGCTTATTGATACTTATTCTTCTTTTTTTGGTAATCGCGGTTGCAAAGGTTTTGCACCATTCTGACAGTGTCGAGTATTTGTAGAAATATTTTCGATTTTATTTATATATTTATATTAAACGAATTACCTATTTGATTTTTATTAATTGACTTGATTTGACACTTGACAGCAGAACTTTTTCGCTGCCCAAAAAACAATTCTCATTATATGATCCCTCCCTCCTACAATTCCTCGCCCTATCAACCTTAAATCTGTGCTGTGTTTTGTAAATACTCCTTTTACTGAAGCTTTATGTACATACTGTGGTACTGGCCCTAAATGTTTGTGTCTGTTCTAGGTTTTAGATTATTCAACAGACTTCCTCCTGTACAACGTGCCCTTGTTTATTCATAAAACCCACTCATAAGGCAGAGTTTTCGTCAACACAACACATTGGCAAATCACTAAGGAGCCACTTTAAAGAATATCAAGAAGAAGAACTTTTTTCGAATGGCAATGATCCGTATTCCGTTTTACGTAGTTTTCAAAAAAATATGGATATTATTATGCTAGACAATAATAAATATTAATATCTACGTAAAAATTATTGATTGTTTTTTCAATATAAAAAATACAGACTAAACTTTTTTTGGTATTTATATTATTAAATATTACATTTTTAAAAAGAAATATTGAAGGAATGTATAATCGCTAAATCCGTTCTTTGTAGAAGTGTAAACGAAACGTTATTTTATTCGTTCTTTGTCGTGTAGATGACGCTTAAAAGTTGAGTAAGTGATCTCAATAACGTTATCAACTGAGACGATCTTGAGATCATACTATGAATTAAAGACCATCTTGAGAAGCTAATCGTTACTTGAGACTGTCTCAGCCAAGAAAGGTCTTGAGACCGAGTTTGAGAACGGTTTATTAATACGGGCCTAATAATCCAAATAATTTAAAAAGAAAAGTTATTATCAATTAGACTTGTTAGATTTTCTTTTATAATATTAATTAAGGGATCAATATTTTTATTATTCGATAAAGCAGTCAAACATGATAATCAGAAAAAAAAATTTTTTTGCAGTCATAGGATTATTTTTCATGAACTCCAAATATTTCAAAATGGCTATAGCCTCGCATGTGAATATAGATGTATAGTCAGGTAATCTGTACTTGCAACTATAATTTTCTGAAACAATTGCACAACTCGTTCTATCATTGTAAATAGATCCATCAGTAAAATACAGACTATAATCCGAAAATTGTTCAGGTTGTTCATAAAAATAATTTCTATAAATATGTCAGGAGTTGATTCTCCGGGACATTTGCTAGCTATATCTATTTATTTTATATTTAATTTTATTCCAAGGTAAGAGCTCATAAGGAACACTACGACAGAATAACGGAGGTAGATCAAATTTAATTTCATTCAAATAGTTTTTAACTCTGACACTAATAGGAACAGAAAGAGATGGTCGTAAGCTGTATTCTTAATCAGACAATAATGTTGGTTTTAAAAAGAGAGAATCTATATTATTAATAATATGTTTGGCTGCATTCGTAAGGCATAGCTCCTTCCTTCGATTTTTTAAGCGCATTTCATCAGACTCAACAAGAATACTGTCAACTGGACTTGTTCGAAAGGCTTCTAAACTTAACCTAGACACGTATTATGGATACTTTCTAAAATTTTTAAAATATAATTTGAAGCTGAGTCATACAATATCGAACCGTAATTAATTCTTTGCCTTATCAAGGCTTTGTAGGTATTCTTAATACATTTACTATATATAGATCCCTAACTATTTTATGACAAAAATTTTATAATATTCATTCGACTGTAACAATCAGATTAAATTTTTTTAATGTGTGAAACCCATTTCAATCTAGGATCAAAGGTAAGTCCCAATATTTTTGTTTCACTCACTTCATTTATTTTACAGTTATTAATGAATACATTCAAAAATTGAACTTTATTCACTCACTACACAAAACTATAAACGTTTCACTGCAAGAGCGGCGCGACGAGCTGCGCAGCGCGGTGCGGTTCGAAATTCGAACTTTTCCAATGAAACGTGTATCTTTCTTGTAGTGAATAAAGTTCAATTTTGAATCCGGCCAGCGTGGCGTCTCGGTGTGAAGTCAACCGAGGCTTGTCTTTCCTCATACAACCTGATTACCCACTTGTGTTGCAGTCATAAGCACCTTGTCATATACCAGCGACATAAGTTTATGGAGCAAGCTAGTGAACGAACAGTTTGATCACCTGATGGTAAGATATCGTCGCTAGACGTAACACCATAGGAGATATTTATTATAAGCGCTTTGCCACAGCTTAGTCTTATGGAAGAACTAGCTTTTAGTTTGATTAATTACATACATACATACATATAATCACACCTCTTTCCCGTAGGGGTAGGCAGAGACCACTTCTTTCCACTTGCTACGATCCTTACATACTTGTTTCGCTTCGTCCACTTTCATTATTCCCTTCATACATGCTCTTCGGTTTAGGGTACTCTTGACCTGGCCTTTTTTCAAGACATCCCTGATTGGTCTCGAAACGTCCGCCTAGGTCTACCCCTTCCAACACTTCCATTCACACTCGCCTTTTACACTTTTTTCGTCAATCGTTCTTCATTCATTCTCTCGACATGGCCAAACCATCTCAGCATACCTTTCTCAATTTTTGTCACTACATCTTCTTTCAGACCACAAAGTTTCCTAATCTCACTATTTCTTATCCTGTCACTCAGTTTAACTCCTATCATACTTCTTAACGCTCTCATTTCAACTGCATTTATTCTGCTTTCATGTTTCTTCTGCCATACCCAACTTTCACTTCCATACATGAGTGTCGGAGCCAACACCCCTCATGCACAGCCAAACGAGCCTTGTTAGACACCTTCCGACTGCTCATAAAGGAGTGCAAAGCTCCATTCACCCTGTTTCCTGCATTCACTATTCTTTCAATATCACTCTCACACTTTCCATCTCTTGTAAACTTAGATCCTAGATACACAAACTCAATCACCTGTTCAATTTGTTCATCTCCAATCACGATATTGCAGTCTGTCACTGCCTCATCTCTTTCAAACACCATCACTTTCGTCTTCTTTACATTCATCTTCATTCCCTTTCTAACAAAAGCTCCACTCATAGCAGTTACCATCTCCTGCAACTCCTCAGCCGAAGACGCAAGTAATACTTGGTCAGCATAGAGAAAACATTTGACGAGTAGCTCATTCATTCTCAACCTACTTTCATTCTCTTTTAAATCTGTCAAGCAATTGTCCATGAACAGACTGAACAGCCACGGTGACGCTACACATCCCTGCCTAACACCTTTTTCGATATTAAACCATTCAGTGTATGCCCCATTTATCCTTACACAAGCCCTAGTATCCCTATAAAGAGATTGCAATGCTCGTATGAGGATACCGCTCACCCCGTTCACGGACAATGCTGACCACAATTCATTCCTCACCACTCTATCATAGGCCTTTTCAAGATCCACGAACGTGCAATAGACCTTCTTGTTTTTAGCCAAATACTTTTCGGCTATGCATGGCAATGAAAAGACCTGATCCGTACATCCCATTCCCTTTCTAAATCCCGCTTGTGCATCGCATACTTTTTCGTCTGTTTCATTCACAACTCTTTCAATCAATACTTTCGCATACAATTTCCCGACGACGCTGAGAAGACTTATACCGCGGTAATTTATGCAGTCCTGCCGTGACCCTTTTCCCTTAAATAATGGCACGATTACGGCTTTGCACCAGTCTCCCGTACAGTAGGCGGTACAGCTGGCTAGCCACTATGCCCTGTCCAGCCCTCAGCATCTCGGCGGTAATACTGTCATATCCTGCAGCCTTACCTAATCTCATACTTTTCAACGCTTTCACTATTTCATCCTTGCTTATCTCACTTTCATCAACATTTAAATCTTGTCTCTTCTCCATCTCTTTAACACACATTCTTCGCCTTTAATAATACTCCCATCTTGACTCCTGATTGCACTCAGCTCCGAGGTAGAAGTTTTTCCTCTGGCTGTTTTGATGGATTTCCAGAAAAACTTGATGTTTAACTGGAAATCTTCAGTGGGTCTCCTATCAAAATCATCCTTTAGTTCTTCTTTCTTTCTAGACACAACTTCTTTCGCTGCTGATTTCAATCTTTTATACTTCGTTCTTGCTTCCTTTATCTCATCATCCGTTGCCTTTTGAACTTTTTGGTTAGCTTTTGTTGCTAACCAATCCAACCACGCTTTCTTCTTTTCTTGTACAGCCCTTTGTACATTTTTATCCATCCACACATTATAGTTCTTTCTTTCTTTCCTTCTTTTTGCTACCCCGCATACCTCAATAGCAACATTCACGACCCCTTTATTAAATGTCTCTCACAAATCTTCAATCACACTTATCTCTTCTATGCCTTTAAAACTTTCTTTCAGTTTCTCTACATACTCGTCTTTCTTTTCTTTTTCTTGGAGATTTTCCACTTTTACTCTGTCCAGAACACTCGTAGGCTCGGCCCCGCGGTGTCGCCACCGTTTAAAGAGGCCACGCATTCGGGCTATGACCAGGAAGTGGTCTGTGTCGAGGCCTACACCGCGGTATGCCCTAGTGTCTTGTCTTTGATTAATTACGGGAACTTATAATTTTGCAAATAGAAAATTACATATTATGCGTATTTTTTTTAATTTATTAGTAAGAATTATTTATAATTATTACCTTTTGGATACATGATGCCTATAAATGATAAAATATTAATTATTTAAAACCTATTGTCAATGTTTTTACTAAAATAATCAGTCTTTCAATTATTATGATGTTATAAAATATTGGTATTAAAAATAGTAGATAATATATAAATAGTAGATTTGTAGAAACACCAGTGCCTTTACTTAAGACGCATTCGAAATTTCTACGGCAAAGTTTGAAAACAACATATATATGTGATTTGACTATGGCCTTGTAAGCGACAAGTCACTTAACGATGACTTATGTCAAATCCCATACATTTTTGATTTCGAAGTTCGCTGGAAACAATCTATACCAGTGTTTCTCAAACATCGTTCCGCCATTACCCGCTAATTTTCACTGTTCCTTCGTGGCCCACTTAATACTTTTAAACATAATAGCAAAGCAAATATTACAAATTTTTTTAATAGTAAAAATGTTTTATTAATACTACATATTTTGGTATCGCCTTACCGCACGATTGATAGAAGGTATTGTTTTCAAAACAAGGCTGGAATGTTGCGTACTGTTATGCGGGGCCTCGCGGATCGCGTTTTAAAAAAAGGTTTCTTTACTAGCACACCTTACAATAATTATTTAGAAATAGGATTTAGAAATAAAAGAAATAGTACAACAAGAAGGTGCTCCGCAATAAGACTGAAGGAAGACTAACTGTCCGGCCGACGGGCGACCTAATATAATGTTAAGATATGCTGACTTGACTTAAGGTCTAGTCAGCCCAACTACTTACATTGATAAAGGTATAACAACCCCCCGGTTGAGTGTAAAGTTCGGGGTTAAAAATCGAACTTTACCAAATTTAATGAATTCTAATTCTAGGCGGGGTAGTAATTATATCTTCATCCAGTTCTATTTCGACTGGTGATTTTGGACCTTCCGTCTTCTTGCAAGAGTTAATAAATTTATTGATAAAAGTGTATCTACAGATCTTGTAAGATATAAAGCTACTAACTAAAACAATTAAAAATAGAGTTATACTAGAATAGTGTGTCCCGTATTTAATGATATGTGGCTGATCGATTATTTTGTCAGCTTTGTTAATTAAAAAATTTGAAATTTGATCATTTAAGTTTAAATCGTCTAAATCAGTGTTTATTAAAGATATAGGGGGCACATTATTCGACGATAGTAATTGTAAGATTTTGTTTACGTTACAACAAGAGTCATTGATTAAATTGTAATCAGACGACATAGGGGTTATAGTTAAATTCACAAAATTATTACTATTAGGAATTAATCTAGTACTAGAAGTAAATGCGACACAATTGCCGGGAAGCGACACAATCCCAGTACCCAGTAGGGTGACAACCTTTTCAGACTGATCTTGGCAATCTATGGATAATTGTGTCGGAGCAGAATGTATATAAATCCATTGATTATTAGCTAATGCTTTCCAAATTTTTAAGTGTCCATAAATGATCTTAGTTTCACACTGTGTGGGAGGTTTTCTCATAACCTTTAATAATAGTTCACTTGCACAGGTTGGATATTCACTTATAGAGTATATATTCATCACGTCACATATTAAGGTTTGGGGATCGATAGTGATACACTCGTCCAAGTCACTCAAGTTACAAAAATGTTGTTTGTCTTTAGTCACTGCGATATACTTAGTGCTAGGTATAATGGTAGTATAAGTGTCCGGATTTTCCGGGTCATAGGGTATCGGAAAAGCTATGCTATTTTACAAATTAAATACGCCTCTGAGTACAAATATAATTTTCCTATTTATGTAATAGTAAAATACTTTTGAAATTTTCATTAGGTGATACATATAATCTAATTCTAAATTTGCAGGAAACTCGACATCATTGTTCAGGTGAATATGATTCTCGGCAAGTTCTCGGTATAATTGAATCGGCGTTATAACCAATGGATGCAGGATGTTTTGACTACTGAATGCGATAGCGTTTGATAAGTCCTCTAAACGAAAAGACAAAGTTAAAAGCGTTGATTCTAAACTGTTAAGGATAGAGTTAATATTAGTTATAATAACTAAATGATTTGACACATTACTTAAATTACGGATGTTTACCGAGAGGTTGTCGATAGCATCATTTAAACGAGCTTCATTAATTTTCATTTCATGAAAAGTTTTATTATATGAATTTAATGTATACTTAGTAACTAAAATATTTTGTTTTATTAAGGAAGCCAGTTTTCCTTGGTTATTTTTTACAATTTCATTCGCCTGATCGTATTTAATTCCATCGTCCTCGTTTAAAGTTCCAAAAATATGTTTGAAAGCAGTTCCAATGCCACCAAACCAAGCTGACCGTTTGCTACCCTTAGACTTAAGATGTGATATTGAATCATATTCCTTGACTATGTCCTAATACCGTGCTGTAATAGGTTCTAACATGTTATGACATTCGATATCATTTAATGCTTCATATTGTTTACATAAATATCTAACAGTTCCTAGAATAGAGTTAGCGTTTTCAATGTGTGGCCCGATATAAGATGTGTCAACTGGTATCATGGTATCGAGGTAAGCTCTTCTTATTTTGAGTTGAATAAGAACTATTCGATAACTTTTGTATATATTAAATTTAAATTATTTAATATGTGGATTTATAAAGAATTAAGTTGATACTACTTCATTAGTGAATTATTTATGTTATTGGGATATTTGCAGGTTTAACTTCGTCGAAGTGATGTTTCACATGCCTACGATTTATTAGTAAAGATAGTGTATTATAGCCATGTATTTTAACTATTTTGTAGGGACCTTTCCACTGGGGTGACAAAGCTTTTCTGAGTCTAAGGTGATTTTTAAGGTACACATAGTCACCTACTTTATACGTAATTGGTCGAGAACGGTTATCATAATAAGTTTTCGAGGTTTGTTTTGATTGGACTATGTTTTGGATTGCTTTATCGCGAGAGAGTTTTAATCTATGTTGGAGCATTTTAAGATATTCGGGATAGGTAGCATCTTGAGGAGGATTATAAATCGAATCTGGGAGAAAAGGTTTATGTCCGAATAGAAGTTCATAAGGTGAGTATTTCGTTGTGCAATGTACATTAGTGTTGTAAGTGAGCATGACTGTGTAGACGTAGCGAGGCCAATTATCTTGACTTTGATTAGTAAATGATTTTAGATATTCTTTTAAGGTCGAATGGCTGCGTTCTAGCGCTCCCTGAGTCTGCGGGTGATAGGGAGTTGACCAAATTTGTTTAATTTTTAAGAAACTACAAGTTTTCTTAAATAAGCCCGCTGTGAAATTAGTACCTTGATCTGATAAAATAGTTTTAGGGATGCCGAATAGAGAAATAAAATGGATCAAACAGTCGCTTGTTTCTTCCGCAGTTATTGATCGAATAGGATAAGCTGTTGAGAATTTCGTGAGATCGTCTTGGAAAGTCATAATGTATTTAAGTTTAGCAGTACCTGCCTCTGGTAAGGGACCTACGATGTCGATAGCTATTCGTTGAAAGGGAGCAGTGGACGTTGTACTTATCTGCATAGGTGCTCGATTAATTTGCCTAAATGCTTTATCCTCCTGGCACTGTGTACAATTCTTAACGTATGTTTCAATGTCTGAACGCATTCCTTTCCAGTAATATTTTTCCTTAATTCTATTCAGCATTCTGACGGAACCGAGGTGTCCAGAAACGGGTAAGTCATGATTTTCTCGTAATATAGTTTTAATTTCGCTAAGCGAGGGATACATTATATTATTATGATATATGTGAATAGCAATACTGGAGTCGTGAAATAGGTAAGTAATCATGTTATATATTTTACTAAATGCGTGTTTATCAAAAGGATTTCTAAAATCGGATATAGCAATTTCTGTTATGATAGACGAATTAACTAATACATTTTTTATTTTTTCCAGAGACTGAAAAATATCGCGGTATGAACTTTCTTCAAAGTGATGTACCTTAGTAAAGAGTAAGTAGTAATTCTTGGTATTATGTTCTATTTTCTTATACGAATGTAATTCTTTTTCACTCTGTAGTATTTCATCTTTATTAGGAAAGTACGATAAGATATCATTTATATAAGGATTAGCTTCATCGAGATCAATGGAAGTTGGAACAAGAATGTGTGAACAGAAGGTTTTAAGTAATGCTTCATTATGTTCAATAATATTAGTGTTAAAACTTATATTTTTATCCGCGATTATTTTCAGGAATTGAGAATATTTTTCGTTACTATTTATATTTACAGGTGGTGGTTGCGGTTCTTTCGAAGCCGTAGGTATAGAGATCCTGGTAGGTGAAGGTAAAGATATATTATCAAATTCTAAGTCTATATCAGAACTTCGTGGATTAGGACCTAAAGAACCGATGTCCGAGAGATTATCGTTGGGTAATGGAATAATATTTTCGGGGTTAACGCCAGCATACGGAGGGTACGGAGATAGAATGTTTTCAAATGACAAATTAGGTATTGGTGATGTTGTAATTTGAGGTAACGTATTAGGATTTTTAGGGATGACGTTATTGTCGACATTATTATTATCTTGATGAGTAGTTTCGTTATGTATTTGTTCGGGATTCGGAGGGGTTGTACCTATTTCTTCTAATATATTATTTGGAGAAGGGACAGAGTCAAGAGGATCTTCAACAGGGTTCAGAGGTATTAGTTCAGGGAATAATTGTGCATCATAGTCGTCGGGAAAGATAGGGTTGACTGGATAGCGCGATAGGGCATCAGCTGCCGAATTTAACCTACCCTTGCGGTAGACTATTTCATACTCGTACTCTTCTAGTTGTAAGCGCCATCTTTGGAGTTTGCTATTATGATTAGAATGGTTAAAAAGCCATTTTTGCCAAAGGGTTGGTGATCAGTGACTATTGTGAATTTCCGACCATATATATATGGGCGAAATGTTTTACAGCCAAATATTATTGCTAAAAGTTCTTTTTCTGTTACCGTGTAATGATTTTCACTTTTATTAAGTGTGCATGAGGCAAATGCGACGGGACGATCCTTACCCACTTGACCCTGCGATAGTACAGCGCCAATGGCGTGATCGGATGCATCGCAAGTAAGGATGAAAGGAAGGCTGAAGTCGGGGTAACAGAGAACGGGAGCAGTGGTGAGTTTGTGTTTTAGTGTATCGAAAGCTACTTGTTGTTAATTTTCCCATTTAAATATTACGTCCTTTTTTAACAGAGAGGTTAGAGGTTTTGCTGTCATTGAGAAATCGGGTATGAATCTGCGATAGTAAGAGACTAGACCTAGAAACGATTTTATGTCTTTAGGTGATTGTGGCGTAGGGAATTGAGTGACTGCTTCGATTTTATCCGGGTTAGGTTTTACACCATTCTCGGTTATAATGTGGCCAAGATTGGCGACTTCTCGTCGAAGAAATTCGCACTTATCTGGCTGTAATTTTAAATTGTATTTTCTGAGCCTATCAAATATTGCGGTTAAATTTTGGATTTGGGAGGTGAGGTCAGAGGAATATATTACTACGTCGTCAAGATATACAAAACAGCGCATGCCCTGAAGCCCAGAAAGTGCGGTGTTCATAAGACGTTGAAATGTTGAGGGCGCGTTCTTTAGCCCGAATGGCATGCGTTTAAATTGGTAGTGCCCTTAAGGGACGGAAAATGCGGTTTTGACTGAGTCTTCAGGGGAAACTTTAATTTGATGGAAGCCGGAAGCAAGGTCGAGGGTACTAAAATATCTACTTTTGCCTAATTGGTCTAGGATTTCGGTGATATTTGGGATGGGGTAGGAGTCTCCAATCGTGACATCATTCAATTTCCTATAGTCAATAACAACTCGCCATTTGGGGTTACCGGATGCGTCTAATTTTTTTGGGACTACCCATATGGGTGCCGACCATGGAGATGATGAAGGTTCTATAATTCCTTGTTGTAACATTTCGTTAATTTGTCTATTTACCTCCTCCTTATGAACTTCCGGAAAACGGTAGGTTTTAGTGTGGATTGGGATGTTAGATAGAGTTTTAATTTCAAGTTGGATTGCATTCGTGTAAGTTAGTTGTTCTCCGGGAAGATGAAAGATGTCAGAATAGTCAGAACATAGTTTGTAAAGAGCGTTTATTTCCTCTTTATTCAGGTGAGATATTCGTAATTGATTTAAAACCTCTTGGGTGCGTCGAAAACTATTTGTGTATGATACAGTGTGAACAGAATTAACGGATATCGGAGAATTCTCATTATTAAGGTCATTAGGTTTATAAGGTGAAAGTACTAAGTTTAAATTTGATTTGATATGTATTGGAGATTCAGAGATGTTTGCGACGGATAAATTTATTCTTTTATTGGATTTCAATTTTACGAGGCAATTAGCAATTAAAAAATCCTTAGATAATTTTTGGTCTACTATTAAACCCTCTTTCAGTTCAGGGTTGACAACAGAACATTCGATGATTGTCTCTGTACGAGCTGGGATAAGGTAAGTTGGTTCGTAAAAATTTAATTTAATTTCATATTTTTTTATTTTTAGGATATCGCGATTGTAGTCAATATTACAACGAAACAAATTCATAAGATCACTGCCAATAATGCCGTCATAAGGTAAGTCAATATGTTCTACTACATGGAATTTACTAGAAATAAATTGATTCGAATTGTCAGCTATGTATAAATTTAGATTGAAATGACCAAGTGTATGTGTTACTTCCTTTCCAGGATCTATGCCCTTTATTTTAATTTGTTCTGGTATGAGTTTTTGTGATTTCATTACAGCATTTTTCTTTAATAGGCTAATAGCAGAACCAGAGTCGACTAGGAGAGCTAGGGGAATGTCAGAGACTTGAGTATAAAGTAATACATGCGGCAGTGTTTTATTTGTATGGTTAGTATTAATCTCATATATTTCTAAGAGATCGGCTTCACTTATTTCGGGTTTGGTAGTTTCGGAATTTTTTGAAGATCCATCGGACTTGGTAATAAAGGACTTAGTAGATCTAGAATTTCCAAAAGATTCAGTGGACTTAGTATTAAAAGATTCAGAGGATTTAGTATTAAAAGATTCAGAGGATATAGTATTTTTAAAAGATTCAGTCGATTTAGTATTAAAAGATTCAGAGGATTTAGTATTAAAAGATTCAGAGGATATAGTATTTTTTAAAGATTCAGTGGATATAGTATTTAATGATTTAGCAGAAATCAAAAATTGATTACGTTGGTCGGTGTCGATTTTAACACTTTTGTGTCTCACACGACGCCCAAATGAGACGTGATTTAGTTTTTTAAATTATCAACTTCGTCATAAGAGTTGTCTTGGATGATATTATTATCGTCAGTCCTGTGAGAATTAGTAAAATCTTGAGTAAAGTGAATTGGATTTGGTCTAGACGGCCTCGAATTATTGTTATAATTATTATTCCTCATCCGATTGTTATTATACTGACGTTTACGACAATTTTCAATAGTATGTCCTGGGTATTTACAATATCTACATACAGGTGTAGTAAAATTACTTGAATTATGACGTGGCGGGTATTGATCTTTCTTGTTATTATTATTAAACGAGTTCCGGGGTCGAAAGTTATTACTATTATTAGATGCGTAATTATCATAATGGTTTTTATTTAAGTTTGTATATGACCTCTTAGTAGCATGGTAAATCATTTCTTCGGATATGGCTATATTTATAGCTTCATTTAAGTCATTGGGTTCGCGGCATCTAACAACTGTGGATATATTTGGATTTAATCCTGTTAAAAAAGTGTGAAGCGCCAAATCTTCCATTGCAGCAACTCGGCCAGTCAGTTCGCCTTTTTTCTTAGTAGGAATGGAGACATTAATTTCGGTGAGTAATTTACTAAGACAGTTTTCAACTCTGAGAGAGAACTGATTGACTGACTCACTAACACCCTGTTTACTGTTTTGGAGTTCGGTTAGGAGATGTGTATAATGCTTTCTTTCTCCAAACTGTGTTTTTAAAAACTCTTCTAATTGGTTCCAGTCGTCGAATTCTTTAATATTAGCGGCGGACTCTGCGCGACCTTCTAGCCGACTTAATATATATTTAAAAATGATTTTCTTTTGTTCATCGTTAGCTAACCCTAGTGCATTGTTGCAATTACTTAAAAAAGGATTTAATTTATCTCTACTCCCATCAAACTTTCCGATAAATTTAATTAAAATATTTAATTCTACAGCTGGCATTATTGGAAGATTAATAGGCTCAGCTGGTTTACTGGTTCCTGGTGTCGACATTAACATTAGACGAGGAGGATTACAGTACAGTAATATCACTATAATAATATGCCTAATATAAAATAAAGTTTGGAAAACAGAGAACTTTTAATGTTTGAGAAACAGTGACTAAAGACTTACAGTGAACTGGCGATCACGGAGGTGAAGATAAGAAGCATGACGGACGTAGACACAGCGACTCAGCGAAACACCGATGTAGTGTATATAATCTCTCTTGATATAGCACGTCTAACATCCGATTTCGAATGGGTTATTCGGAATGCCTTGTATATTATTTTCTGTATATTTTATTTATTATGTTTTGGTAATGAGTTTATCCACTTAGCTGGCTGATGACTGCGATACAGGATACTGTGAGGACTGCGACAGGATATGGCGTTATTCTCGCCACAGGATTTATGCTTTCAGGAACTCACTTTTCCACTTTTACATAACACTTATTGTGAATTTTCACAGTTTTTCAGCTTTTATTCACAGATTTTACAGTTTACTACTTTTAAACAACACTTTTCATAGATTTTCACTAGTTTTTCACTGGTTTTCGCAGATGGTACCGAGGATTTTCACTTTTAAAATCCCACCGCTGCCACCAATGTTATGCGGGGCCTCGCGTTCGCGTCGCGTTTTAAAAAAAGGTTTCTTTATTAACACACCTTACAATAATTATTTAGAAATAGGATTTAGAAATAAAAGAAATAGTACAACAAGAAGGTGCTCCGCAATAAGACTGAAGGAAGACTAACTGTCCGGCCGACGGGCGACCTAATATAATGTTAAGATATGCTGACTTGACTTAAGGTCTAGTCAGCCCAACTACTTACATTGATAAAGGTATAACAGTACCCGGTATTCTATTTTGATGGCCCGGTAGCGGGTCGCGACCTGGCAGTTGGGAAACACTGATCTATAACAAGTTTTTTTTATATATTTTAATTAAAGGCTCTTTATCATATGATTATGTCAGCCAAGTTAGTAATATTTACAAGTTAGTATCATAAAAAAGTGGTTTGAAGGAAATTCCCAAGAAGATATTATTTTATTTATTATAACTTGTATGACGTAAATATAAAAGCTAATTATAATATTATGTATCTTTTTAGTAAGCTTAGGTTGGGATACACTGGTAACAGATTTTAATTAAGTTTTTTAAAGAACAAACGTAAAAGGAATATTCTTATCTTCATATTATATGAAGAGTCTCTGGCTAATAGCTATAATCTATTGTAAACCGGCGCATGAACAAGGAATGCTTACAAAAAAAAATCGCCCTTTATTAGACTCACACGAATGACAGCTCGCGGCTATATGTGAGAGGCTAGACATATGCAGGAGGTGCGCGCGGCGAGCGGGACGTGCGTTTTTTCAAGCCAGGACTTTCGTTCACGAGGCTGGTCGTTTCTTGCTTTGACATAAGTGACAATATAATTCCATAATATGTAAATATTATGGAATTATATTATAATTTTAATCTATAGTATTATAGTATAGGAATTAAATTATAATCTATAGTAATATAGATTTGTCTGACGCGTTGTATAAAATTATTTTGGCTGGCTGGCTAGGCTGACATTCGCCGCATGCTCGAGCTGCCATTTGTAGAGAGTGTCGCCCCTGTGGCGTTAGTGAAGAAAAGACTTCCGAAAATACACAGCCTCTGGTGTAATCGACGAGTACAAATAGTTTTCTACTAAAGTTTTTTATGCGTAAATGTGATAAAATAGCTTTATTTTAATTCGTATGAACACGGCTTATGCATCATTGGCCAGTTTTGACATTTGTACGCATGATTCACAGACTTCCTTTACGCGAATAGACTATAGCAAATGATCGCTCAATTGTTATTAAAGATGTTAAATTATTTGTGAAGAATTTTTTTTTTTTTTAATTTAAAAAAAATATTTATGGTACAACTTTACGAATAATAAAATTCAACTAGGAAGGAGGATAAACACAAAGGACAATCATAATAATAAAAAAAATTATCATGATTATTGTTATCTTAGCTCTATACTAAGTATATCTTCTATTTAACCAATTTGGTACAATTTCTTGTGTTATTCTTTTTTATGTTTATTTATATTGTATAGTGTTTATTTAACGAAATAATTATCTTTCCTTTCTTTAGAATAATATAATATAGTAATATGAATGATTATAATAAAATAACGTATTAATGTTTCATTCGACTTTATATTATTGACTTGCGTGAAACTATTAATGGAAACGGAACCCAATTTGTTTAAACGCGACCCTAAGATAAAAGTACTCTATGTTATAACATCAGTTATCCGCCAGTGAAAGTCAATTCAAAATCGGTCCGGCCGTTTGAGAGAACTTTGTAGGTACCGCATATACTATATAATAAGCATTTACTGCACAGATATTCAATTGTAATTACAAACGGACACTTCAATTTTATTTATTTGTATATATTATGCAGATAATTTATTTGCTAACAATGTCCTTGTAAGGTGTTCTGAGGTAAAAAAATACGCCAATCTATAATAATTAAATTTCATTTAGCTTATAAATCAAAATTAATACATGTAACTTTATATGTTTTGTTATTTGGTTTTGATTTATTGATTTATTTTTCTAGAAGCTAATGCACTAGTTGTCAATAGTTAATCTTATACTTTAAACGAGACGACGAATAAGTTCTCCAAAAATCAATTAAGTACGGAGACTTCAGGCACATGATCCACCGCTTAAAGAGGTTTAGGCAGAAAATATTTATCATACTCAAACTAAAAAAATCATCTCATGTTTGGGTGACTCTCCGCAAAATGAAAACTCGCCCATGTAAAGTTTATTTTTTCCGAGTTTGTCAATTATTTTTCTGGTTAAACTTCTTTACATAAGCAGTAGATCATATGCCCGAAGTATCCGTAATTGATTTCACCAAACCTTATATATAATCGGTATCTCGACAACAAGTATTACCGTGAAATGTATGCAGGGAGATTTGGGGGGAGAAAAATCGATCTAGAAATTCCTTAGAAACTGCGCATTTTCAAGTTTTTGTCTTTCGCCGTGCAAAAATATATAAGTAATTTCGACTCTCTTACGTCAGTCTTATAGGCAGCTTGGTATGCGTACCTACGTATAATTATTATTATTATTTGGATTGGAAATTCGGTATGTGGTGGGTTCGAATCTCGGTAAGATGTCTCTGTGATTCTTAATATTTCTTTTTCTTTTGTATATTTTTTAAATTATTTTATCGTTCTACTAAAACTCCGACCAAACCTCCGGTCTCCCGGGCACCCTAAAGGTTCAAAATTAAATGAATTTTGGAATATTTTGACATTATAGCCGATCAGTTTTATAAAACTAGATATTGCCCGCGAGTATGTGCGCGCTGAGGGAAATCTCGCTGGAACCATACATTTTGTCGCGATGAAAAGTATGTCCTTCCCTGTGGTCTCATCTATAATATCTGCACATAAGCCCATCAAAATCAGTCCAGTTGTTTTTGAGCCTATCCAAAACATAATAGAATAGAAAGAATAATTATAAGGAGGAATAATATTTTGTTTGTTTGCATCGAATAGGCTCCGAAACTACCGGACCGATTATGATGAAATTTGGCACAGATATAGAGTAGACAGATATAGATACAGATATAGTAGTATATCTTCGAGTCCGAAATACCTCAGTGCCTAAAGACAAAGGTCTTTGAACAGTGCGTGTTGCCAGTGATGTCTTATGGATGTGAAACGTGGTCCCTAACTGTTGGCCTCTTAAATAAGCTCAAAGTCACTCAAAGAGCGATGGAGAGACCTATGCTCGGGGTTTCTCTGCGTGACAGAATCCGCAACGAGGAGATTCGCAGACGAACTGGAGTAACCGACATAGCTCGCAGAATCAGCAAGTTGAAGTGGCAATGGGCAGGCCACATCGCTCGTAGAACTGATAATCGCTGGGGAGTAAAGGTTCTAGAGTGGAGACCACGAACTGGAAAGCGCAGCGTTGGACGGCCTCCCTCTAGGTGGACCGATGACCTTATGAAGGTCGCGGGCCGCCGTTGGTTGCGGGTGGCCCAGGACCGTTCGTTGTGGAAATCTTTGGGGGAGGCCTATGTCCAGCAGTGGACGTCCTATGGCTGTTAATGATGATGATGATGATAGAGTAGACCACGGGCAAGGACATAGGCTACTTTTTATCGCCTCAAAATGCATGGTTCCTGCGAGATTTCCTTTCGCGCGTACGAAGTCGCGGGAAACATCTAGTAATAACATAAGAATTTAGATTATACTATAGTATATACATATACAACAACTGAGTAACCCAAAACCTGCAGAACTTGTTCTGCTAGAGTCAGGCAGGTAAGGCAGGTATCGGAAGTGGGTAATGAAATTCGTAGATACTCCGATGAGCTCATATATAATATATGTATGTATATTGTATAGATGGGCCTAGTGTTTTTAGGTAAAAACACTAGGTCCATCTATACAATATACATACAATATAATATATACAAATGAACAAAATTGAAGTGTCTGTTTGTAATTTCAAATCAACAGCTCTGAACTAAATGCATACGACAGTATAGGTACGGAACCTACACCAAAAAATAAAAATATTTTAAAAATTTTTGTCGATCCGTTCCGGCTAATTTCTGTAACTTAGTTTCTCAGGAATAAGACCTAGATCGATCGATTTTTCTCTCCCAAAACTCCCTGCGTACTAAAATTCATGTTAATACTTTAGTTAGCCGTTTTCGAGAAACCGATTATAAATATACAATATTTTCTCGTTTAAAGTAAAAGATACTATGCAAATATGAGCATCACAAACTGCAGCTTGCTGATTTGACACACTTTTGCTGACGTTGGATAATTTTTTTTTTGCCATTATTATGATAACCGCTAAGACCACAAGATCATTAAGAAACGAAACAATCCAATCTAATCGCTTCTTACATGAAGGGCCGAATATAACACGAGATTGGTTATGTAACAAGTTTCATAATTGATTTATATCGTGATATAAGCGTATTAGAAATAGCACATTTTGAACGCTTTGACGCGATAAAATGCGCTGTTCCCCTAACGTTTTCTTGTATGACGATTTGTTCTGTCAAATGTACGTCGTATAATAAAGATTTTTCCCTGTAATTTGTGAGTTGTGACCGCCATTGTCGTTATGGCGTGTATTTACAAACAATAGATTTTTACATCAACTTTATCGTTTATCCCTCCTACTATTTACTATTATAAATATGAAAATTTATGAGGACGGATGGATGTTTGTTACTCGTTCACGCAAAAACTACTGAACGGATTTCGATAAAATTTGGTACGGTAGTAATTTAAGCTCCGGATTGACACATAGGCTACTTTTAATCCCGAAAAAGTACACCGTTCCCTGGGATACTGTATTTACCGCAGGCCAAACTAGTAGATCTTTTTCATATTATTATGATATTAGTGAAACTTGTGTTTTCTCAGCAATAGACTAGTTTCCGTCTATCAAAATCAAATGATATAAATTTGTTATTTAAATAGTTTCTATCATAAGAAATACGAATACAACACTATTTTGTTATATAAATATGCGATTTATTTATAATTGCGAAAATAAAACTGTGGTTTTATTATCTGTATGTCACGTGATCTAAAACGCCAGCCGCCATATTTGTCTTGTAAGTGACGTCATAAGAACATAATCAAATCGAATAAACAACAGCGAAAGTTAAATCTAAAGTTCATGCACTACACACGCACATATGACATTTATTTTTTTCTTTTCTTATGACGTCACGATAATGGTGACTGGATAATTTGTCGTTTAAATTTTAATCATTTTTTCTTTGCATAATGAGATATTATTTCCAGGAAATAAAAATACTACTTGACTAACGAATCGATATGAACATTTTAAAGTATATTTGAAAAACATGTAGAATAGCCTATTGTGCTGGTATATATCCGAGTGCCGCCCTGAAGCCTTCAGGGCGAAGGTACTGCGGATTCATTTTGGTGTATTTAAATATTGTCCCCCAAAACTTTAGAAACTATTTTTGATGTGTGAATGGCTGTTTGCTTTTGCATTATTGTTATATCTTATTTAGCGTCTAGTATGTCACAATATCTACTATTGTTATAATTACAGTCTTCGTTTTCCAAAGTCTAGTTATTTCTTTTTTCAGTAGGTGGAATTTAGTAATTTTTTCCATTTCTTTGGTGCCAATATTGTAATCGTGACATCTATCAGGTAAGTAAAGACAAAACAACATGTTTTTTCTCTATGTATATTATATCCGCTCTATTGTGGTTGACTTGTACGTCTGTCTGCACTGGCATCTCCCACATGAGCTTGGCTGTGTCGTTTTCTTTGACTTGGGGTTGTGTGAGCGTATCTTTCCACCAAAATTGATGTGTATTATTGAGTGCAAGTTTTTGTCACTGCTCGCCGTGAAGAAGTTAAGTACAATTTGTACGGCACCGACAACAACGCCCCTAGTGAAAAACAAGGATACCATACAAATAGTAGTTAACTTCTTCACGGCGAGCAGTAACAAAAACTTTCACTCAGCACACTGAAATCAACATGGCGTAAATTTTTCTTGTATGACTTTTTTTCTATGAAATGTACGTCATTAGTTCATAACTCATTATTAGTTTTGAAATCATTGTGTTTATCACTAGATAGTGTTAACGAAGGATGTTTAAACAGGAAAACAGATCGTTATTACGTCAGTTACTTGGATTTTCCTTTACAATTATATACATTACAGGATATATTATATTCAATTTATTTAACTCAATTAATTATTTTATCTTACTAATATTAGGTGGAAGACCTATGTGACTCGGTGGCTAGCCTTCGGCGCATAAGTCGAAAGTCGCGGTTTCGAATACCATCAATGAACCAAAAGGCTTTTTTTGTTCTTGGGCATGGATGTGTTGTCTAGTAGATATCCGTATTGTCGGGTTAAAAGTAACCAAGGGACAAGTTTTGACGTGGCGTCCATAGATATTTCTATTAAAATACAGAAAAAATAGAGACAAAAAAACGAACTTCGAAAAAATTCGGGAAAAGCTGGATGTTTGCGTGAACCTTCCTTTAATTGTTCTAAACAAAATCCCAAAAGTCCCCATTGATCCGTGTGCCGCTAAAAGTTACTCGGGGTCAAATATCACAAAAAATATTATTTACGATTATACGATTATACATGTTGATCCTTCAAGACAATGTACTGCCCATCATTCCTAATTTTTTCTACAGTGTAAGCCATATCCTAAAATAAAAAATATCGTAAAATAATATTTTACGATATTTTTTACTTTAAGGTTTTTATTAAAAATGACTAGAATGATTTTTTTCTCTCTTCTCAATTTTTTTCAAAATGATTTCCATTTTTTTTTAAGATCTATCTAACGGTTACATTTTTTAATTTATTTTATTATGCTGCCAAAAGTAAAGTATACACACAATTTAGTGTACTAAATTTAAACAAATTGTAATAAGCAGCTTCGGACAGACGGACAGACGGTCAGAAAGAAACTATAAGGGTTCCTTGTATAACCACGGAACCCTGATAAACGCAAGAGTCTGTGAGGATCAAGGAGTGCGATGTTGTGTTAATTTTTCGCGCAAACCACTCTCGGAAATTCAATGGGCGTACCAGCGCTTGTAGCCGTAGTTTTGAGCGAGTTTCGACCACAGGGAGAAAGAACTATTTGTAACAGAATTGTATTAAATATATTTATTAGATTTTTCTTTTATTTACCAAAACTAAAAAAATATACAAATTAACTACAATGTAAACATAATTTAAAACCACCGAGGTTTGTCCAATGCTGCTGCATGCAGTTGTATAGACGTACAGTCGGAGTATATTGTATGGTGCTGTTGTAACTTTAATCCGTTATCGCGGAAACTTAAACATGTTGAGTATCTAATACCAAAATAGATCCTTTGTGATTAGCAAATTCGTACCACCTGATTGATATATATAATATAATCCCAGTCAGCAAAATAACAGCCATCATTCATCTCCACAACAAAGGAAATAAGAGAAAAAAAATAATAGAAATGTTATTTTATACCGACTGAGATTAAAAGGCGTAGTACAGCCACATAGCCGACGACATATGTGGCTCAAATATGTGTATAATATAATAAACATCTTAAATATATATGTATAGTATAAAAAGTATTAAATATATTTCCGTTGGCTGGTACCCGTAACACGAGTTCTTCGAGAACTTACCATGAGACCAGATTGACGTGATGTGGAGCGTCCATAGATATTATTATTATTTTAAAATATTTCTATTCTCCTTTGTGGGTTGTTACTGAAGTTGCGGGCTTGTGGTCAAACAACTTCAGGTAAAATATTATGCTAATTAATAACAATTCGACACGTATTTAGAATTACAGCTTTTTGTAATATAAGTAAGTGGGTGAATGTTGAGTGTGTGAAGACTAGTATGTAATGTTTTTGGAATGATGCCTGTACTTGATATTTTATTGGTATGGTTGTAACTGTGTTACTTAAGGGTTTGGCCTGTGCTTTGATACATCAGTAAATCAGCTTTGCCTTTTTTATTATAATAAAAGTTAGACATATGCTGTAGCTGACTTTTTGTAGACATTATCAAGCTCTACAACTTTTTCCTAGGACTTAATCATCTATCTCCCATCGGTAAAGCAGCGTTCGTAAGAAACGTTTTCGTTCAACCGTTTTTTCTCCAACTTACTTTGCAAAACCTACCACTGGCTACCGCGAAAAAGTCTTATAATTTTCCGGGATAATATATATCGTATGTCACTCACAAATAACGTAGCCTTATATTTGTAAAATAATTTTCAAAAGCAGTTCAGTAGATCCAGAGATTACCCCCTACAACCTCACAAACTTTACCTATTTATAATATTAGTATACTTAGTCTGGCCATAAATACTGTTACAATTAAAAATAAACAAAATATTACATTTGAATTTGGAATCTGTCATTTTTTTATGATTGTTCATTGTGTTTTCTCATTTTGGCGCCAATACATTGTACAATATTTTGCGATATTAAAATGGAGTGGGTGATAAAGAGAACTGAATCGCTGTGATTGCATTACACAAAGTAGGTATGGAGCCAAATGCAATTTTTAAAACTCTCCATACGCTTGGTATTAGTAAAATGTTTGTGTACCGGGCTATTAATAGGTACAATGAGACCTCCTCTGCTTGAGACAGAAAAAGATCTGGCCATCTACGTAGTGTTCGTACGAAAAAGGTGGTCAAAGCAGTAAGGGAAAGAATTCGAAGAAATTCTGTCCGAAAGCAAAAGATTTTATCTCGGGAGATGAAGGTAACACCTAGAACCATGTCGCGTATTTTAAAAGATGATTTAGGACTTGCAGCCTATAAGAGACGTACTGGTCGTTTCTTAACTGATAATTTAAAAAAGAATAGGGTGGTAAAATCGAAACAACTACTGAAGCGGTACGCAAAGGGAGGTCACAGAAAAATTTTGTTTACGGATGAGAATTTTTTTACAATTGAGCAACATTTTAACAAACAAAATGACTATATTTATGCTCAAAGCTCTAAGGAAGCTTCCCAATTAGTTGACAGGGAGTAACGTGGGCACTATCCGACTTCAGGACTAATCCGATGGTTTGGTGGGGTATTAGCTATGAAGGAGTGACGGAGCCATACTTTTGTGAAAAAGGTATCAAAACATCGGCACAAGTGTATCAAGATACCATTCTTGAGAAGATAGTGAAGCCCCTTAGCAACACCATGTTCAATGACCAAGAATGGTCCTTCCAGCAAGACCCGGCGCCGGGTCATAAAGCTCGATCTACGCAGTCTTGGTTTGAAACGAACGTTTCGGACTTAATCAGAGCTGAAGACTGGCCGTCGTCTAGTCCCGATTTTAATCCGCTGGATTATGATCTATGGTCAGTTTTAGATAGTACGGCTTGCTCGAAACGCCATGATAATTTGGAGTCCCTAAAACCCTATGGACCAAAACAAATGACACACAGTAGCACACTGTCAACATCTTCAGAGTCGCATATCTTCTCAATACCAAAAGAATCCGCCGCCGCCCGCCGATCTCATCTAAAAAATGTTTAATTTAAATTGTATTTTATAATATTGAAACGCTTTTAGAATAGTTTTTTATATTTCTGTAAGACAAAAATGTTTAGGCCACATTTGTCGCCCCCTAAAATTAGCTGCCCTAGGTTTCAGCCCTCTCAGCATTTTGGTAAATCCGCCTGGATATTTACTACTATTTACTGATAACAGATAAAAAGATATAAGCAAATTATTTACTGGGATGGATGGATGGATGGACCCATAAAATAGGTCCAAAGCCGTGAAATCGTGATTTTTGCTTCACGTATTAGAGCACACGTACACGTATTTTCACATTATGCGATACGATGTCGCTTATCGCGCACGATAATGTGAGAGGCAGCTCTATTACTTTTTATATTGAAATACCTATACCATATACCTTCTTATTTATTATTTTGCCTCTTAGATACAAAAAAGTAAAAAACGTTGCGATAGATTGACAAACGTCAACGTGTAATGAAATTGTATCAAAAGCACGGTAGGTAGTGTGAGCTAAGGTAGCGATAATAAAGCTAAATAGCTAAATAAGGTAGAGGTAACTATAATAATTAAAATAATATCAGTAGAGTTCTATTAAAATTACCAAAACTTAAATTTCAGTAATATTTTCAGCATGAAACCGAACTTCAAAACTCATAGGTATTGTCAATAATGAACAGAATGAATACACGTTTTTGCTCGACGGCGATTCGAAAATTAATTTGGTTTCAACTCTATTAACTTTCTCGATGGTACCACAACATCGATTAAACTTCATAAAGTTTCAACACTACAAATTTCAAACAAAATGTATCCAAACTGTCTTTAGCTTATAAACACACTACATGTGTAAACCAATCATGGTAGTGTGTGTTGCTGATACTTTCATTAATTTAATGTATTTCTAAGCATTATTTTTAAAAAAATAAGCTTTTCGTACGCCTTCCTCAGCATAAACTTTAATTGTGCCAAATTTCACTCTCATCCGTACGCACAATTCTCGTGAAACTGTACTTGAAATTTTCGATTCACGTAATAATATACAATAGATTACATATAGTGATATATTAAAAATTGATTGATTTGAATTTTGTTATGTAGATAGTTATTATAACGTAGGAATATTTCGAAATTCATCCCCCACGGGGGCGCAATGAGGGGGTCCACGCGGACAAAGCCGCACGCAAAAGTTAGTGTACCTATGAAAGTATTTATTTTAGTAGTAACGACTGCAGTTAATTGTCGTAGTCGCTTGGCCCGCAAATGTGGACACATCGGGACTTCTGAGTTCCGATACGCTCGGCTACTCTTGACGCACAATTCAAGTTTGAAAAAATCGATGTAGAATTATACAGATAATCCATATATATATACCTAGTCTTGCCATAAATACTGAAACAAAGAAGAAGAAAAAAATTTCTATTGCAAATAACATTTATTACTTTTACAGTGTGTTTAGTTTAATACATAAATATAAAACAATTTAAAATATAAAAAGCTTGAAAAATTTTTGCTCGCTTGCTCCGCTCGCTCGCTCCCAACGTACAAAACTTTTTTCCACCAGGACAATAAAATTGTACTCTTGATTAATATAAGAAGAATAATTTTGAGAAGGAAGTTTCGGGGGGAGGGGCAAAAACTGAAAAGCCAATGGGCGGCAGATGTATGAATCCAGCACTGTAAATATCATAGACAAAATTTACACATTTATTGCTTATCTAAGAGACATAATTAACCCTAAAAATTTAAACTAAAAAATTTTAATATGAATTATGGTCGAATTTTGACCACAGGGCAATCTTTAGTATCTATTTAATATATAGGCGCTTCACACCAATTTGTACCCCCTCATTTCACCCCTTTAGGGGACGAATTTCAAAAAACTATGAAATAAGTACTCAATGATTATGATTCGTACTTATTAGCTTTTATATTAAATTTTATGGAAATCGGGACATATTTTCCAAACAAACTTTCAACCCTTAATAACACACCGTTAAATTCTAATCAACCTCGAAAAACGTTTTTAATAAAATGTATTTAAGAGCATACATCAGAATTTTCAACTAAATCGGTGCGTATTTAAAGATTTTCCATACAAACTTTCAACCATATTTGACCCTTTAGGGATAGAATTTTTCAAAACCCCTACTTAGTGTGCGTCCACGTTATAAATAAAGCAACTGTCCAAATTTTACTTTACTACCATTAGTGGTTACATCCCCAGAGTATGCACACTTACGTACACAGAAACAGCTTACATAGAGAATTTGAAAATTTTGACATCCCTTTCAATATATATAGTAATAGCCCACAATTTTTCAACATAATCGTGAACACACAAGTGCAATCGAATCGAAAGATGTATGTAGCTGTTCATCTTTCTTTAATCTGTGCTACAGCTGTGCGTACGTCTATATGTCAGTCAGTCAGTGGAGAAATCTCCTTCTAAATATAATCACAGAAATGTGTTTTACTCGTCCGAGTACAAAAAAAGCGGTTAATCTAAAATGTGCAATTTTTACAAGCTGGGTCAAAAATATATTATACAAATATTTTACATACAAGCCAGAGCTAATACAAAACCTTTCTTTAAAAGAATTTTCAATGTCGGGACTCTATGGTTATAATATCGCATAGGTAGTATGCATTTCAAGTTCTTTTCACTTTTTAAAATTTCCGAACTTTGGAGATATGTCAGTTACCAATAAGTATCAAAATTCCTTTCTCTATCAGAACAACAAGAAAGAAAGTTGACACAACTTTTACTTTACTATTATTGATGGTAAAATTACTCACGTGGAAAAAGTTACACCGATAAATAATAAAGACACACATCCACAAAATCCAAATTACTAACATTGATATTGTTCGAATAAAAAACTTCTATGCTTTTAAGCTCAATTACATATTTATCTTCTATCTAGAGTGATATAATAAAGAGGAAACACTAATTAAATTTTTTTTATTTTTTTAAACTTTATTTTCTTTACAATATATTATATAGTATTACATAGTGTGGGGACCTCCTTTTAAGTTAAATATTTTTGTTAGGAGAATCCCGCTCCTTACTTCCGATAATTATTACTATTTTTATTTATATTATATTTTAATTATTATTTTTATAAATTGCAAGTTTTTTAACTATAGAAAATACATTTTAACTTAGGAGTGTAACCTTGCCTGTGTGTGTGTGTTGTGTGTTTGTGTATGAGTGTGAGCGTGCGTGTTTGTATGGGTGCGAGTGTGTGCTCATATTTTACTACTATACTACTATGTGTTTTTTATAGACTGATATAATATTATACTTATTAATATTATTATTTAATAATAAAATAGGTTTTATACATAAATGTTTTAATATCTGCTATAGTAGTTCAATGTCTCCATAATTTAGGCTTTTTAACCAATTTAGTATAGTTTTTTTTACATTTTTCTGTATGAAAGTGAGTAAATGTGTTGTAACCGATTGATTTTATTGTATAATATGATAGAACGTACAGTCAATTGTTGTTTAGCAAAAGATGTACGGACCGAAAGCTGAAATATAACACAACGAGGGTTTCTTTTATTTAATATATCTGGTTCTACTTTAGTATTGTTTGTAGTATATATAGTTTTCTTACTGTTAATACATTAGCTTCTTTGTATAATAGTTCTGTACTAAAGAGAATTTTCTTTTTTAGCATGATTTTTATTAACCCTCTTTGTGCTCGTTCTAAATTTAAAATGTGGGTTTTGTATGAACCTCCCCAGACCGTGATCGAATAAAGAATTACAGATTGAACTAAGGCGGTATAGATATTAGTGATGAGTTTAATATCCATAATGTTTCTTAAGTATCGAAATAGCCAGGTTAGTTTTCTTATGCGAGATGCAACAGCTGTCAGTTGTGGGATCCATGATAATTTACTGTCGAGGATTACACCTAAATATTTTGTAGAATTTACCCTTTCTATTGTTTGACATGTGCAGTTGCTAGTTATTTCATTGTTACAAAAGTGGGCAGTTATATTAAAATTACTGGGGGCTTGGGTTGGGGAATTAATAGAAAATGTTATATAATTAGTTTTATTTGTGTTCAATGTTAGTGAATTTATTCTTAGCCAGTCTATAACCTTATGAAGTCCAGTTTCCGCACATTTAAACACTGTGGGCCAACTCGTGTCTTCAAAAAGTAGTGCTGTATCGTCAGCGTATGAAATAATAGTGCCATTAAGCAATTTTAGATTTGTTAAGTCATTAATAAATATCAGGAATAGGGTTGGGCCAAGCGCGCTGCCTTGAGGGACGGAATATTCAGAAGTTATCATTTGGTCGCTGGTGGTATTTGAATCTAATTTTACTTGTTGTGTTCTACTGGTCATGTAACTTGTCATAAGATCTAGAAAAGGGCCCCTGATTCCTATTTTTTCCATTTTACGAAGGAGAAGAGGAATATAAACTGTGTCAAACGCTTTTTTTTAAGTCTAAAAAAATATAAAGTGTTTTCTTTTTAGTATCAATACTTTTTTTAATACGCCTGACAAGATCATGTATAGCATCTTCAGTACTAAGACTCTATCGAAAACTGTATTGGTATGTTGATAAAAGATTATTTTTATTTAAATATTTTATTACACGTACATTAATAAGTTTTTCCAGAATTTTTGCTATTACTGGTAACACCGATATGGGTATATACGAGGGCGGCACTGAAAATTTCGAGAATCAAGAAAGTGACACAACATTACTATTTAAAAATGTATTTATTGCTTTTCGAAGTATTCTCCGCGAAATTTGACACATTTTTCCATACGATGGAACCAATCATTGAAGCAACCATTCCATTCGGAAGTTGGGGTCTCCAAAATGGGCGTTTTGTAGGCGTCCACAGCTTCTTCAGGTGATGAAAATCTCTGACCACGCAATTTATTCTTTTTTTTAGGGTAAGTATAGAAATCATTAGGGCTTAGGTCGGGGCTGTACGGCGGATGGTCTAATAATTCTATGATTTCTTGTTCTAAAAACTCTTTTGTTCTGTGCGCGGTGTGAGAACTCGCATTGTCGTGATGGAGGATGATGCGGCGGTTGCAGTTCTCTTTACGGAGTTCAGAAGCGACCTGTGGCAAACAAATGTTAGCATACCATTCTGCATTAACCGTTCTTTGTCCCTCAAGAAGAATAGTCGCAACATGGCCGGTTTTGGAGACAAACGTGGCCACCATTTTTTTTGCAACACTCCATGAACGAACAATTTTTGTTGGCTTTAACTCATTTTCGAACACCCAAACTCGTGACTGGTTTTTTGTTTCGGGTTCGTACGCGTATATCCAGGATTCCTCACCTGATACGATGTTGTATACAGCATTTGAGGATCCTGCGTGGAATCTTTCGAGAGTTCTGACGCACCAAGTAACGCGAGCCGCTTTTTGCTCTTCACAGAGCAAATGCGGTATCCATCGGGAAAACAACTTTTTTACACCTAATTTTTCATGCAAGATTATTTGTATTTGACTCATGCCGATGTCTAAAGTTGCCTGAATTTCGAGGTATGTCACATGTCGATCTTCCTCAATCAGCTTACGCACAGCATCAACGTTTTCTTGGGTGACTGCAGTTTTTGGACGACCTTGACGGGGATCATCACTGAGCTTGACACGTCCACGTTGAAATTCAGCAAACCAGCGATAAATTGTGGTTTTGGATGGGGCTTCATCACCAAATGCAGAAATCATCCGGTCAACGCACTGTTTTTGTTTAAACCACTTCGAAAGTCATAATAAATCATCGCTCTAGAATTTTCTCGAGTCAATTCCATTTTCTCAACGACTAAACAAGTTTGACAAGACCTTGTGACAAGACCGAGAATCTTTTTTTAAATAAATAAACGGTATTCGATTTTTAAAACCAAGGAGTTTTAAATTAAAAAGATTTTAATATGACAGGAATAGTGGAAATATTCCATTCCCGATACTTTTAGTGCAGCCCTCGTAGTTATTAATGTTATGCCTACTACCGTTCTTAAAGACCTCTTCAATACTTTAGGAAATGTTCCACTTCTAAAGCTGGTGACACATAAGTGTGTGATAATGGGTATTAATAGGGATTTAGCCATTTTTATAAAGTTGGTGGGGATTTCATCCCAGCCAGCAGCAGATTCTGATTTGAGGCTTGATATTATTTCATTTACTTCCGAAGCGTCGGGCACAATAGTGCCTATTGTATGCGGGCAAGATGGTAAACTATCTATTTAGGTACTGATTTTTTGAGTGTTGGTTATTTTGTATTTTTTCAGCTAATAATTTACCGATACTATTAAAATGATCATTGATATAGTTCGCGGAATCTGTTGGGTTATTTCCATAAAGTTTTATTACTCGACTTCGCCTTGTTAAGAAGTTCTGTTTTTTATACACTTAAGTATGCCTGGCATAATCCACGGTTTGATAATTCTCTTACTATTTGGTATTTTAATAAATTTTGTATTTTGTTTTAATGATTTTGATATAATTGAGGTTAGATCCGTTGCCAATTTGTCTACGTTATTAATTGTAAATAAGCCATCTGTGATTTTAGATTTAAGGGATTGTAATGCTGCTGAGTAATCAATATCAATTTTAGTTTTTCAGGGCTTGTGTTGTTTTAATTTAGTATAAACAAAGAGGCAGATCATTTTGTGATCTGTAATAGTAGTGTTGAGTACCGAGATAAAACCGGTTAAGATTTGTTATGATATGATCCAAAACAGCTTTTATTCCTTGTATCAAATGTATGTCCTGGTAACAAGCCGTTTGACGCCAGCATGTCAATATAAAAAGTAAAGAAATCAAAATTACATACATGGCAATATACATTCCTTGCTAATGAAATTATATTTACTTCAGCGTGGACACTTCGCACACTAATAACGGTTACAAAAATTCCATAGGATAGGTAAAGAGAAAGTCATTTAATTGCAAGCTGATGAATTTGACATTCGGACTTGATAGGGATTATCGGTGAGATATCATCTTGGCGCAGGTACACTTTGCCGTAATTCGTCCAGCAGTATTTAAAGCCTTTTTTTTTCTTTTTATGTCTCCCGCCAGAAAATAAAGTCTAGCTGCCAGTGGTGTCAGGCTTTCGGATATATATATATATATATATATATTAGTGTCTCCGCCGTTTTCATACCCAGATGGTTGGAGGTTAATTTATTTGTTTTATTTCTTATATTAAATGTTTTTGTCGCCTTCATAACTTCATTTTTTATAAAAATATTCGTAAATTCAACTATTATAGCACATTTTCATTCCTGTTCTTATTAATTTTAATTATGTCTTTGATATCTGATTTTTCTAAACTTATGCCGATATTTTCACATAAGTTAAGTTACTTATCAATATATGCAGGTATTTCTTTGTTTCACCTTTTAATGGTATATTTTTGTAATATTATTATTTGCTCTTTGTCCGTTTTAGATTGGTTTTCTAGGAATGTTATTTTATCTTTGAGGTATTTGTTTTCCTCGCACAAGAATGTGATAGTGAAATTCAGATTGTTTGTTGATTCCCGCAGCTCTTTCAAGGTGCTTAAGATTGATCCGCCTGAGCGTCAGTGAATGTTTTGAGCGTGTTGTCTATTTGCTCCGTGAGCTCCATTTTTATCTCCTGGATTAGAGAATCTGTACACTTAGTAGGTTGTTTCCCTTTACAGCGCGTGGTTACGTTATTGGCTGGTGACGTGCTTCTATCGGAGCGGTGATGTCAGGCGCAGCTGGAGTTTGCATATTATTGTTTTTATACACACTCTCTGTAGGTGATAATGAATAGCGAGCGCAGGTATCGTACAAGTTGTGATAAGTATGGCAATTATGACAACTGTCCTCTTTCCGCGGGGTTGTTGAGGGGTGATGGCTGTCGGTCACGTTTCGCGGCACCGCGGTATCGTAGGTGTTCCTGTGGTGTGACAGGGATGGCAATTATGCAATTGTACTATTTCCGCGGGGGTGCTGAGGGGTGACGACTGCCGATCACGTTTTATATGCACTGAGTGTTTAGAATGTTCTTTCACTTGAAACTTGAATTTTTGCACTTAGGATTATGGTACACAATTGTATAAATGTTTATTTATTATTTCACAGGCAATGTAACACACGTCCGCTCCGTAGCACAGCCGAGACGAAAGAGGATATACTAATTGTTTGTTTGTTTGCATTGCATAGGCTCCGAAACTACTGGACAGATTTTAAATACTATATATATAATAATTAGGCTACTTTTTATCACGGGAAAATGTAAGGTTCCCGTGGTACTTTCTTAGAGCTTTTTGGTGACTGGTCTTAATTAAATTTTTCAGTTTTCAACAAGTGCAAATAATATTTATTAAGTACATAAAATATAGCGGAATATACAATATTATCTATGATAAACTTCGCAAGTTACTCCTATGGGAAATATGCGCATGAATACTGTTTGTAGAATATATTATACATATATGTATATTATGTACAATAAAAATCACGGTTTTTGCATCATAAAGGTTAAAAATGTTTATCTCACAGATAAGGTTAAAAGTTGACAATACGAAGATAATATTGGAATCTACTAACTACAGTTTACAACCTATATTCCTACAATAAAAATATTTACTATTCTCTACGGAATTCGGATACAATTTATTTTTATTCTAAACAAAAAGATAAACACTATATAATGCTAACAATTTTAATGTCACCAAATATTTCAATAAAGAATATAAGAATTTATAGAAATACAATGACCATGGAGCTTGCTTGCTTGGAGCAGCTCCGTGACAATGACATATTTATTTATTTATTTACTATCCAAGACAGCAAATATTCCTTTGTTTTGGTTTTCATCTTCAGAAGCCCTACTATAAGGGCCTGCAAGCCCCATAAATTTTGGCTTAATAATTTGATTGAATTTATTATTTTTGTTGACAAAAATATTTATGTGGTTGATTGTAGGTACTGCAGGTTCTTGGTGGAAATTCATAATAAAACATGCTACACAGTAATTTACAAAACACATAATTTCTTGCACTTTTGTACTTTATTAGTTACTAATAAACTTTACTTTTGGCCGCGGCTCCTCCCTCGTAAATACAGTATCGCACTGGTAAACAGAATTTTTTCGGGATAAAAAGCAGCCTAAGTGATAATACAAAGCTCAAACTACTACCACCAAATTTCATCAAAATCCGTTTAGTGGTTTTTGCGTGAAGGGTAACCATCCATCCGTCCATCCTCACAAAGTTTTACATTTATAATTAATATATAAGTAGGTTAAGTAGGATTTTACGTCTTCATCAGATTAACATCATGACCCATCCTTTTGGCTTCGCCGTAGTCGGGTAAAAAAAATTGACTTGGATCTGAACAGTGTATACTATGATTGGTAGAAAACTACTAATAAGTGAAATTTAATTTAAATGTTATTCATTCTGTGCTAAAACGAAAAAAAAAATAAGATAAAAAACTATGACTCGACTACGTAAAAAAGGGGTTCTAAAAAGGCCGAAACAAGAAAATAATTCAGATAGAAATCCAGAAATGCATAGGTACAAAAATGGTCAAGGTAGAGCCGTGGTCGTACCTACTAATGGCATCTAAGCGTCAGTTCGCACCGAGATGCGTCGTGTCTCGGAGGGACCCTAAGGCCTAGAGAAGTTTCTAGAAAATGCGTATATTCGTCATGCACATGCATACCCTAAAAATAGATACGGACGGCTGCGATTTGACATCGACTGATCCGAACCTTATGAAGTAGGTGCGACCACGGCTCTACCTTGACCATTTTTGTACCTATGCATTTCTGCATTTCTGGTTATAGTTTTTTTAACATATTTTTTAAATTTCGTATTTTTCCGTTTCCCAATCGAACATATTTTTGGAATAAAATTAATAAGTAATCAAAACACTTGAAATTAAAAATATCTTCTTCACGAGCGCCAATTTTTTTTCTAGATTTAAAAACGATAAAAATATAAATAATAATAATAAGATAATAAAAAAATGCAAAAGAGATTATTCAACAGGCAATAGGCCACTTCACTTATTAGATATTCATCGTATAATACTATGTAGGTACTCGAATCTTCACATCAAACATAAGGATACTGCAATTCAGAAATATATATGACCCGTATAGTCACATCTACCGAACGTAGTAATAAAAGTCCTAATAATTTATGTCATCTGCATATATTAATTAAAAACGGATGAGCCGAATAACCGATTTTAATTTAGCTTTTTTTGTTTGAAAGCTGACATGATCGAGAGTGTTCTTAACTATAATTCATCATCATCAGCTCGTTCACTGCTTGACAATTCAGGGGTTATTTAAATTTTTAATTTTTTTTCTTATGTAATATCTATGATAAATTATATATAAAATTTTATATATATATAAAATAAAATATGTTTTATGAAGGTACAATAGCACATAGGCTATATAATTTAGAAAAAAATTATATAGCCTATAATTATGTTACCCGTGGCATCATTGCAAATCTATTGACTCCTCATTTATTAAAATGGGACCAGTAGTTTAGACGCTACGAGGGAACAAACATACATACATACATAGACTGCCAAAATCATTACCCTTCCTTTTGGCTTCGCCGTAGTCGGGTAATACTAGTCAAAGTTGGTGAAAACGAAAGTAGGGAATATCTTTTACCATATTGCGTGGCGTTATTTACAAATTTGGGAGTTTTTATAGCTCAAAACCATATAAGTACAGTCGAGTAAAATGAATGTTTAGCGGTGATAGACCATATAATTTTTGGAACATTGGATAATATGTCTTTTCATTCGCTCCGATGCTCCGATTTCACGAAAAAGTGCAATCTCATTATATCTCTGCGAAGATATGATATTTAGAAAAGGCTCAAAAGACGTGTTTTTATGAGAGCTGTAAGGTGCAATTCAAGAAAGTCAAAAACTATAAAAGTTATGGCCGAAATAGTGAAAAATAGGGATTTTTTTTCCGAATTTTTGATTTGGGCGCTCGATATTTTGAAAAAAAAAACATTTCCAATGTGCTCGATAGTCGTGTGAGGCACGAAATCTGTGAATTTTTTTGTATGTTATGGTGTTGCCTTCAGCTGCTTATTGCGGCCGGGAAATTTTATGTAGTAACATGACCAATTTCAGATATCAAATAGCTAAACATTTAATTTCTCGACCGTACCATCATACAAAATCGTCAGTGATATGAAATGTGTTGGTTATAGCTTAGGCTGAGAAGTTATTAGATCAAAGATGTAAGGTTTTCGAGTGTATGTATGTATGTATATTTCATTGCACGCCCTAGAGGCTAAACGGCTAAACATAATTGTCGCATTTGAGCTTGAGAGGCATCATTAGATTCGTCTTAGTTGTGAGTGACATTGGGTATGTCAAAATTATTTGACGCAGTCGGGTTTTTTTATTGAACGATGTAATTTATTTTTTAGTTTTCACTTTATTTTCCAGGTGTTTTCAGTTTTCTAACATATTATTCAGATGACAATTTCACTTTAATATTTGAAATGAAAGGCTGCCAGTTAAAGAGCCTTAAGTAAACTAGATTGTTAGGTTTGTTTAAGGCTCTTTAACTTGCAGCCTTCATTAGTTTCCATAGATCGTGTTTTTATTTTCCTAGCATTTTCAGTAGTAGTGAATCGATTGTGCAACTATGTCAGTTTTAATTGCTGACATAAACTGTAAAATCAATTGAACTCCGTTTTTGTAAAGAAAAATTCCGTTGGTAAAATAAAAATAAAAAAAAAAACAAAGTTAAAAAGGAACACAGGCCAAAACTTTCGTCAAAAAAGTAAGTATCGATATAAAAAAATAAAAACAAAAACAACTGACCTCCTTTCCTATGATCACTACACACGTTCCCACTGCGACGGCTCGCTTACCACTGAGACTCTTGCGCAGGTTGCGGAACTTCGGACGGCGTTATGCAATATAATAATCAATGAAAGCTCCGTGGCCTAGTGGGTAGACCGTTTGATTCGCACTCGAGAGAGTGCAGGTTCGATTCTAAGGTTGTGGCGTGTACCAATGAGACTTTTTCAGATCTCAAGCACATTATACGGACGCTCTAACGGTGAAGGAAAACATCGTGAGGAAATCCGCACATGGTAGGCCCCAGACGTATTGACCAGTAATTTATCTGGACTAGGCTGACAATGGTGCTTGGGCAACCATACGACATTCAAAAACCACCTGTCCCAGGCACTACAGTATTTCAAGAGCGGTTACTTCGCTCGAAGAATACTGTATAAATCATCCAATAACGGATGCAAAGGCTTTAGTTTTAACCAATGAAAGTGGATTTTCAGATTTGGACGATTCAACGGTCAAAGGTTCTTGTCCGGTTTTGGAAAATTATAGTTTATAAAAATATAGTAAATTACTTACTGTATTAAATTACACAATTAGCCATCACAAAGTTCCCGGCAGATATGCAACGACGAAATTGTTTGCCAAAAAACTTTGCCTCACAGGCTCTACCACAAAATGCGTATTGCTTTTTTACCTATATTTTTTTTTTGATTTTATTATATCAGGTGCCAGGAAACGAGCAGACGGATCACCTGATGGTAATTGATACCGTCGCCCATGGACATGGAGTTACATTGGTAACTCTTCTGGTAATAAAGTGGTGGATAAGGTGTAAACATAAGTTTATACACAAAAAATGTTCATTCATTTCTGAAAGGCGTCCGTTACAGAATGAACAACACATTAGTTTTTGGCTCAAACCACTGAACAGTTTTCGTTAAAACTTCACTTAAAGAATGCCGACATGTACGTGTGCTTAGATACCTAGTTTTATGATAAAGGCACCCGCTAGGACTCAAAATTAACCCTGAAACGAAAAAAAAATGTTGTATATAATTCCATAAAATATTATGTTATGATGACTTAAAAACAAATATTAAATTTAAATCATTAATTATTATAATTTGAATCGACGTGATTCGATAAATAATATTGAATAATCTAATAAATGATCAAATGCGATAAGAAACATCACAATTGATATAGGTAAGTCGTGAGAAAATGTGAGTACTTATGTGTTAATGTGTTTGTATGATGTTGGCACGTACTAGCGGCAGTTGCTAGCTACTAGCATAATATTACTGAGAGTGCGATATTCTGCACTTTTTATTTTCAACATTTTAGGTTGATGAAGATAAATTAAACATTTTATAATAGATTAGAAATGTAAGAAAATCTTTAGTAGTATTCAATAAATCAAGAAAAACCTTACTCTGGAGAATCACAGTCGATAAACTCACATTTCTATTCACTTCATGCCGCTTTATTTGTAAGTTGGTATTTAGTAGAGACAGTTATGTTTCGAAGTGAGTGACATAAAAATCAGAGTATAGTTTTACGCCCGAAATTAATAACGTATCTAAAATCTTAGATTGACTTCAATCTTAAGATTCTCAAACAAAAATTGTCGTAAATTGACGTAAATTAACGTGAAGTTAATCCTAGGACCGTTGAAATGTATTGAAATCTTGATCTCAGATAGCTGAAATGAGATTAAGATTGATTATTAATTCCGGGAGTTAGCTATTCATTTAATGGCATTGCTCCATTTGTACGCGCTGCCGCTAATCGCGTTTACGAATTTGACATAATTTGTCTGCTTTTTTTCGGTACATTTTGCGACCGAATGAAACCATATCCTACAAAACTAAAAATTGTCACAAATGGAATACTTCTTTATCTAAAAATCGGTAAAATCTGTTTTTGTTTGTATTATGATTTTTAGTTTAATAAAAAATAAATCCCAAAACCTCATCACCCAAAATTTACAAAAAGCGGTAGTGTTTAGGATAATTTTTCTGCTGTTATGTTGCTTATTTTGGTTTTTCAAAAATACCCAAATATGAGCAGAGGTAGTCACCTTAAATTAGATTCAAAAATAATCCAACAGTATTAAAGATTGTTTTGAAAAAGTGCATAAAAAGTCTCCTCAATAATATTTTCACGTGTTTTGCTTATTTTATTTGGTCACTGTCTGGGTTTGACACACAAATCATTTCTAATATATTTGCTCTCCACACTCGGAAACCTGTCTAAAACAACTATTCGTAAACGCGTCCTTAATGGCCACACCGCTACTACAGAAGCATGCATTTACAAACTGTATGCAATTACATTTAGACACGCTTCCGCTAAACGCCGCGTCGCATTCATGGCCACACATGATATTGTAACGGTGACAGCGGCGCGCGGCGCGGACGTGTGCAAGGCTCGGATGTGTGGCCACGGCGGATAGGAAAGCGACCTTCGTGTAACACGGACGCATGATTATTGTAGCATCACCATCGGTCAGCGACTACTTACACGACGTAGGTACCTACTTGGTATGTAGGGGAAGGTGGGGCAAGATGATGTGAGGGGTAAAACGGGGTACAAGGCTTTTCACGTCTTTCGGATAGATCGAGCACATCCGTTCTAGTACCTAACGAACGGAATATAAAACAAGTGTGTGTGTGTAATGTGTTTTATATTCCGTGACCTAACGCTCGATAGTCGTGACTCGTGACAGTCGTCAGTCATACGAGTTTTAAAAAACCCGACCTCATATTATGCATAAATTATTGAGAAAAAGTAATTTAAATCTATACTCTTAAAATTTTATGAAAACGGGGTGTTAAAAGTGTTTTAGAAATCAGCAATTTAAAATATCCTACTAGTAATTTTCACGTATCACAGACTAACTGAAACAGGCAAAAATTTGTATCATATCAAATTCATTACTTTTTTTTTATTGAATTAAAATTTTTAAAAGAGACGGGATGGGTTATGTGGGGGTGTATACGAAGCATATTATAATATTGCTAAGGGACAAAGAAGCATAAACGTCCAAAACAAAAGAATGATGTGGTAATATGATTTATCATATTATTACCACATCGCATCGCGCATCGCGGTGCAACTTGCCATTCAATGTAGGTGTAAATTCTTGTGTAGGTGGTGAATAAAGTTCGATTTTGAATAGCTATCTTATAAAATCAGCGCCGCGTCGCGTACCGTGTCGTTTCAGTGTGAACTGACCGTTACTATGATCATTATTTTACTTTTGGTGATTTTTTGATGCATGTTAATTTCTATCAAATAAATATTATTTATTTGATAGAAATGAACTTATGATTTATTGTAAAAAAAATGAAACGTTTCTGATGTTATTATAATATTCACTAGAGATACCTTCACATATGTAACAAAAAAAAGTATATAATAATAATAATAATTATTATCAGATAAAATCAAGTAAACATTTCAGACTTGGATGTTGGAGAAAATCATTTCAGAGCACTTAAACTCAATGACGTATGTCATACGTACGTCAGTGTTAAAGTTTAAAGGCCAAGGCGTGATTTGCGGAATCATTAGGAAATCATTTCTAGGAATAATTTTTAATTCATACGTGTAATCAGATAACTGTTAGCCTGGCCACGCACGTACTGAACCGCTTCCTTACCTTAAATTTTGATCACTTATAAAATGCTTAAATTCTATTCGTAACCGTCCAGACTATATCGAGCGGCGGGCGCGTGACCTTCAAAGCTAACGCGTTGTTCGGCAGTGCGAGGGTGTCCAATGTCCATGCGTATTGCGAGTTGTCAGAAAATGTTAATCATGTTATTTTTTTTGTAAATTACGCAAATTTTTAGTTATGCATACTTTCATTATTTATGTAATGCTGAATTAAATATTTAACCCAATATATTTTATTCGGTTTGGATTTAATTCGGATTTAAATACACTCTTGTGTATCTACTGTTACTATATTTTGCAGCAGGTAGGTATATAATTGGCGCCTCGTGTACATTCTGGTGACGTAGATGAGTCATTACAATGATCAAACATTAATACGGAAATTTCCTGTATTTTTTATTACCTACTTAAATTAATAGTGCTCTGAAAAAGAAGACAGTTTAAAAAAGGAATAGTATACTAAAAATCGAAATATTTTCAAAGATATTGCGGATTGTTTGAAGCACTTTTGAGAGTCTCGTGAAAACGCCCCATATAAAAGTCGTACAAGTAGGTGACGTCACACGCTAGTAATGTTGCTACGAAATGTACGGCCATATGCACAAAGTGTCTGATATCTCCGAAGTTAGCGCGTTCATACATGCCGTAGTCAATATTTGTATTTGATGTAAGTTAACCAATTATGTAGGTTTTTTACACTAATGTTGTAAAAAAAAGATTTCAACTTTTTACAAAACTGAATTATTCTTTTTACTTTCATCAAGTTGTAAATCGTAATACATAATTATCTCTTCATTTATGAAAACATAATTTTTACATATTGTAGGAAAATATTATGCAAATTGTGAAGTTGCTACTTGAGTCAAAGTAAAATCTCGCAATTTTACAGTTCACTTTCACTAGGTAAATTAATTTATTATAAGCAACCATATTTTAACCGTAGGAGAACCATGCCTCGACACGGATGGGCCGGCTCAGCCGGCTTCAAGTAACGCTGATTCTTTATTGCTTAAATGAATAGTACTCTTACTCTTACAAAACTACATATAAAGTTTTTACATTTATCAAGTTTTGATACCTCAATATTTCCGAATATAATACCTATATTAAATAAAATAGTTTATGAACATACTTTCCGTACTGACAGCTGATGCTAAACGCTCACAAGGATAATAATTTGGTCGAAATCGGACGGTAACTAGTGAAGTTATTTGAAAATAGCCTAACCAAGATCATGTCAGGACATGTCTATGGAGGGTTCCGTAACGTGCAATAGGTTTTCTTTGAATAACTTCAAAAGTTATTCAAAGAAAATGAAATGCCAAGGGGGGGACCAACTTATAAACCACTTTGGAGGCCGATTACTCGAAAATGGTTGATTTTGTAAAAAAATCAGGTATGAAACCATACGTTTATTTTAAAATACCTATTCAAGTATTAGATATGGCTATTTATTATTTATATCTTGCAACATTGTGGGGTAGAATGACAAAATATTTTTCATCGCCACTTCACATGTATGGAGAGCCTAAAATGAAAAATTCTTATCAATCAATCATTTATTCACAAGATGTGGTAGTGATGGTGGTTACAATAATTATAAATAGTTCTTACATATATCCTACCATAACAATGGTGTGTGAATGTCAAATTTAACGTTTTAGTTAAAGAACGATCAGTACAAGTACAATTCAATAAAATTACATTTAAACATTCATTTTTCATCACATAATTGAAACTAAAACATTAAATTATTATGAATTATGTCATATAACATAATATAAGCACGATACTGTTTCAATTATGTTGTTACACTGTCAAAATTACATTATTAGTGTCAAACTTTTTATTTTAACTACCATGAACCTAAGTACCTATTACATAATAAGTCAAAATTGTAATATAATAAATGTCAAGTAATTCCCGAATCAGATTACAATGAATTATTATGAGCAGTTCACGTCAGCGGTCAGATATTTATAACCTAATATTTTTGATTATGTAACATGTAGTCATTTATGTTGTAAAAGCAATTTTCTAGAAGCCATATATATGGTTAACTTTTTTTGTACGTATTAAAAGAAAACTGTGTTTAAAATCATCTGGTAACTTATTATATATGTTTAAGTTACATATTGGACGATAGAGCTTATATTTAAATCTATGATTTTTACGTTCTATGTTCGATTTGAGTTCAAAATATTGTGGATATAACCTAACAAAAATACATAGTTCTTTAATGGACATGCAAACTAATGGTAGTAAGTATATTGTATTTTTTAAAAAGCGGTTTGCAACTGTCCATAGATGAGGCACCATAAATAGCTCTAATACATTTTTTTTGGACTTTAAACACCTTTTCAATCTCTACTGAGTTGGCCCACAGCAATAGACCATATGAGAGAATAGAAGAAACGTAACCGTGGTAAGCAGTTAGAGCTGCTTCAGTACTAACAGTTCGCCTTAATGTTTTTATCGCGTAGACGAAACGGTCAAGTTTGTCACAAACATATTCTACGTGGACCTTCCAATTACAGTACTTATCTATCAGACTACCTAAAAACTTTGCACTATCTACTTCAATTATTTTCTTGTTATATTTTATGTCTAAATTAATTTGCTCTCTTCTGTAGTGTTGAATGTGTATGATTTGTGTTTTTTCGGTGTTAACGTGTAGATTATTATTATTTAGCCACTTTATTATATTTTTAAGTGTTAAGTTAATTTCTTGTTCGTACGTTTCTCTATCACATTTAATGACGAGAGTCGTGTCGTCGGCAAACAAAATTGTTTCGTGTTGAGTTATATTAGGAAGATCGTTTATGTACAGCAAAAACAGATTAGGACCTAGTAAGCTGCCTTGTGGCACTCCGTATTAATTCAGCTCATAATCGGATCTACTGGGAACTTTAGTATTTTCGTAAATTTTTGTTACTTCCACACATTGAAAGCGACCCGACTATTGGCAAACCCGATCCAATCATTGGCAACACTCCTTATTCTATATTAGTCTAATTTATAAAGTAGGAGTCCATGATGGACAAAATCAAAGGCCTTGCTCATATCAAGGAAAACACCGGCTAGCATGCTAGAGAGGTTGTACTATTTTTGTGAAAACCGAACTGTACATTTGTTAAGATATTTTGGCTAATAATGAAATCCTGAAGCCTCTTTAGCATTGCTTTCTCAAAAATTTTTGAAAAAATTGGGATTAGTGTGATAGATCGATAATTATTAACATTAGCTGTATCTCCTATTTTAAACAAAGGCTTAACTATTGATTTCTTTAAAATATCTGGAAAGCGGCCCTCTTGAAATGAACTTAATAGTAAAACTAAGTGGTTTACAAATACATTTTGCACAGAGTTTAATGATTTTAGTGTTGATTTCATCTACACCTACAGAGTTGGTATTGTTGAGACCCTTTATAATTGTATATACCTCTAAGGGATCCGTTGGATTCAGAAATATCGTATTTGTATGTGTGGTCATAGTTTTGTTAATATAGGAAACGTCAAATTTAAAATTGCTATTGTTTGTCATATTTATATAATGGTCATTAAATACTTGGCTAATGTCAGATGATTCCATGTAAAATTTGTTATTGTAAAATTTTTTATCTATGCCTTTGCTCGAATTTGTATTGCCAATATTTTGGTTTATGATATTCCACACTGCTTTAGACTTATTTTTATTGTTTAATATATATTTTTTATTTTGTAATTGTTTCGATTTATATAAACATTTTTTTAATATTTGAGAATACCTTTTGTAGGTTTTGTAACTTGTTTTATTTTTACTTTGCATGCATTTTATGTACAGTATCCTTTTTTTTATGCAGCACCTTTTCAATCCTTTAGTAAGCCAAGTAGTTTTAGTTTTTGTATAATTATATTTTTTTATTTTGTAGGTAGGGAAACATAAATTAAAAATTAAAACGAATAATTCATAAAACTCTGCAAAGGATTCCTTAAGATTAACTTTCTCATATACTTCAGTGATGGTGAGTGAGGAGACACTTTCATAGAACTTTTTAATATTTTGTTTATTAGGGTCCCTAATTTTTCGTTCCAGCTGATTAAATGGAGTTTTTTATTTACGTGCAAAGTAAAAATTTGACATATTTCATGATCTGAGAGTCCTAAATAATTTATTTCGGTCCGAAATTGCTTCACATTGCTAGCAAATTGGTCGAGGCACGCATTTTGACGTGTCGCCGATTTTATGTGCATCTCTACGTTGAAATTTTAAAAGTACTTATAAGATCTACACAGTATTTATTAGGCATTAGGGTATCCAAATTCCAGTCTCCACATAGGATAAGTTTTTTAGACCGATTTGAAATTTTAATTAGAAGTTGTTCCATTTTCTCTATGAAAAGTCGAGAATTGCAGTTCGGAGTTCTATAAATACAAATAATAATAATTTTTGGGTCTATTAATTCGATTCCGCAACATTCAAATATAAAGTTACAAGAAAAAATATTGAGTGTTTTTAAAACTTTAAAGTTCATTAAATCATTTTTTATAAGAATGCAGGATCCTCCCCTTTTCGTGTTACGAGAAAATGTTGTGACTAATTTATAGCCTTGTATTTTGAGCAGGTTTTCCGTTCCTTTTTTGAGAAAAGTTTCAGTAAAACATATAATATCTATTTGTTTAGATTGCCTGGTTAAATCAAATAATGCAAAGTCGATGTATTCAATATTATTAATTGCACCCGCTATGTTTTGATGTAAAATTCTTAATTCACACTTATTGTGTTTTGGAACGAAAAAGTTTATTAGAGCTAGGTATTGTGTTCTTTAAAGAATTTTGTAATTCATTCGTATCATTATTCCTTTGGTCCTTATTGCTATGTTGGTGACACGATTTAATGTTAAAATAGTAAGGCATAGTTCCCTGTTTTGGCTTATATATTGTATTATCATTATTTATGGGGCCTGAACTTTGAATATAGATATTTTTTTGATATTCTAAACCTGATATAATGACATTTTGTTATAATGTTGATAACAATTCTAATTCAATAACAATTTTAAAACTTAAGAATTGATATAATTTGTAATGATTATAAGATGGATATGTATTTTTGTTATATACGTCTATAAATTTACAATTTGGGTAATTTTTAGTAAGCAGTTTTATGTTTTTATTTAACATATTTTCATTTAAAAATGGGTTACGAGTATATTGTACATTAATTACAAATACTTTATGATGTTGTAGTAGGTAGATCGAATTGCTCAAATTCGTGACAATGCTACTCAGATTTTTGTCATGTGCCCCAATCATTAAAACGATTATATCATCACATTTTATAGATAGGCTTAAATTTTCACAGGATTTAAGCATTTCGTCACTCTGCGCCCATGGTTTCACAATACCTAGAATATCATACGTTTTTGTTTGATTGTCCTTGTAACGCATTTGCATATTATATAATTTTGACGCCAGCCCACGGGCCTGGTTATCACCTATTATGTATACGCAATTTTCCTTTTTGAAAAAACGTTCTGAGTTCCCCTTGTCGGCTGTAGAAGAGTTGCGGTACTTCTCCGTGTAGAGACTACTATTGAGTGAGAGCGTTTCAAGTTGCTATTTTGGTGCTTTAAAATTATTGTTTTTGTTACTGCAGCAAATTATGTTGTTTATGTTTTCAGGTTTCTTAGTTCTTTGGGTACGCGGAGATTAAGAGTTTAATTCGCGGTTTTCTAATGGTGATGTACAGGGGCTATTTGAAGTAGTGTCGTCAATAATGTAGAACTCAAGTAGTTTATTTTTTTCTTGTAATTGTTTACGAAGGCTATTTATCTCTTTGTGCGCTTCGGAACATTTTTTTTTTATTCTAAAATTTGTTGCTTCAGCTCTTGTAATTCACATGTAGTCATAAGTTGAGAATTTGGGAAAGCTGTTCCTTCAGATATTATAGAGTAATATTAGTTAATGATAAGCCATTTAGGCATAATGGAGAATAGGAGCTATGCATTATATTGTGTACTAGAAAAGTGTTTTTTTTAATTTATTTTTAATATTATTGGGCTTTAAAGAACTTGGCAGCTCAAGAGGTAAGTTGTTGATAAGCCGGGGACGAGGTACTGCGTCGTTCGCTTGCCGTACACATTATTCGCACCTATGGTACACAGCCGGTTCTGAGAAATAGCTCGTGTATGTACCTGTACATTTGATCTAGTTTGCTCTTTAGAGACTCATTAAAATAATTGTCTTTGAGAAGCATGTATTGCACTAGATTGTATACTGGCATAATATGACAGAAGTTAAATAGCCCATTTTCATCGTTATTAAACTGTTGTTTAATTTTAGGCGGGACGATTGTTTTGAGTATTTCAATTGCAATTTATAAATGCTCTAATGCTAATTGAATGAAAAAAAAAATGCTAATATTACTCTATAATATTTACTTTACACTTAATTACTTACCTATAAGTTGGTGCAACTTGTAATACGTATCATCTATACAAACCTCTGTGGTTTCTTGATGATATTGTAATACCAATGTTATACATGTATTTTTGTTTTAACGGAAAATAAATTAAAAAATATATATATAGCGGTATAAATTTGGCCAGTACGACAAAACGCCAATTTCATATGTAAGGACCAATATTATATAGACTATAAGTTTTCATATTGTATTTTTGTTTTTAAAAGAACAATTTTCCATCTTTTTGCTAAAAGATGGCCCCGTGCCAGTTTCTTACGCCGGGATATTACCCCGGTGCCGCGGTCGTAGCCATCACGTACGCGTAGGGACAATTCCGTAAGCGTTGCCTAGTAACCTATATGGAAATGAAACTTTTTTGTTCTTTTAAGCTATTGCATAGCTTTTGTCGCGGGCTTTGAGCGCGGCGACCGAATCGAGAATTTCCGTAACGAAAATAAACCTAACACCCCCCACTCCGACCGGCACAGCGGTGCGGCGTTGAAAGCCGTGCATCGTCGGGAAAAAGAAAAGTGCACCGCGACACAATCCGTAAGTGTTTAAAACAATATATATTATAGCTTAAAATAAAGTTTCGCAGGGATAAGTCATTAGACCTAGCTACATTGATTTTTCTGCCCCAATAATCCCTGCATACTAAATTTCATGGTAATAGTTGCAGCCGTTCTCGAGAAACGGCTTAAAGGTATATACAAGATTATCTCGTTTAAAGTATTCAAGATAACAATTTGCCAACATTCACAATTCCAAAACAATAACCAACATTTACAAATCTTAAAATAAGTATATTCATTTTGTATTTTGTAAACTAATTGTATTAAAACACAGTATACAGTCTAATACTATTTAATTTTTAAATTTTCATCACTTTTTGTGTACACAACACTGTTTTCTGTTAATTTTTCATGATTTTCAGTCTTTTTTTGTAGCTTCGCAGGTAGAAGTTCATAAACAAAAAGAAGAAGGAAGTTATACTGAACACACAGAAGTGGTGGAAGCCTGAAGGTATGGGGCACGGCGATAGAGCTTGCTGGTAATGCAGATTAGATACTACAAGGATGAACTGGACCTGGAAAAAGAGTACTATGTGCTTAAGTAAGCACGTAAAAAGTTATACTTTATTCTGTGGGCCTATCAGGAATATTACAGCGGCGTAAACGTAACGTTATCGAATGAGAATTGTATGAAAATATGTCAAAATCATGACAGCGCCCATACAAATTTCATTCGATAACCTGTCGTTTACGCTGCTGTCAAATATTCCTGCTAGGCCCCCTGTTTAGTATCCCAAATATTTAAATTATCAGCTAACTTTTAACGCATTTTCGCAGTCACATATTTGTAAAGAAAACTTTAAAAAATATGACAGACCTCGCAATGGTTCATTAGGAAAATTTATATTGCATAGTTACAATCGACATGGAGAGAATATGCATCAAAGAAAATAAATGTCTAGCTAAGGCTGACATGACATGGTAATCACAAAATCAATACAAAGTTTCCTTACCAATTGTATCTTAGTTACATGTTTTTTCCACCAAATATACTTGGCATATTCTGGTCCCATGGACGCTAGACCATAATACGTATACATGATAACATGCACCAAGCTGTTTATCAGCCCCACCACGTTGAAGTGGTCCGTGGGGTGGTACATCAGGTGGAACCAGGTCCACGCGACCATGGCGGTGTGATGGTACACATGGAGGAAGGTAATCTGGTTTTCCTTTTTGCGTAGCACGACAAACACCGTGTCTAACAGATCTACGTGTTTCGCTATGAAGTACGGCCAAATTTCTTCGATCACCTGAAAGTTAAATTGTGCCATTTTGAAGTGAACGACTCTCAGTTTTATTTCGGTGTGTAAAACAACAATATGTGCATGGAGTGGAAGAACTGCTTAATAAGGCTTTAAACCTCTTTGAGAGCGGCATCTGTTGAAACAAGAAGAAGAAAAGGCACTCTGTAGAGTTGTAGACTGTAGCAAAAAGTCGATGTTGAGAACTTAAATCGATGGTTTTACTTCAATCGCATGTTGACTGCGTGCAGGCTATAACTATCCCTCTTTCTTTAATTTGAGCACAGACTTAAGAAAGAGGAACAGATAAACAGCTGCATAGTTAGCTTTCGATTTGATTGCACTACTACAATCATACGGTGTACCCACGACTGTGTGGAGAAATTGTGGGCCGTTGAAGGGGCCGTCAAAATGTTGAAATTTGGATCGTGTTGATTCGTTCTATGAAAGCTGTTTCTCTAATACGTAAGTGTATAATAATATTTCCTACTCTGTGCTATGAGCATGCGAATAATATAATCACTTTTATAATTATTCGTAAAATTATAATTAATTAGATATTATAGTATTAATATAATTGGGAAGTTATAATTACTATTATAGACTAATAACCTATTGATTGCTATTTATGAAGTAAATCATTTCATCAGCACGTCATTCATTATTGCTAATTCATTATAAGTCTGATCGATTCGACTCAGAAACATCGAAGAATATAACAATTGAGGAAACAGGAAGTAATGTTTCAAAACAATTGATTCCATAAGGTTTCAATATATAAGGACTTCAAGGTTTTACAGGATTTCGTCATCAAGATAATAGCTAATATATGGTACACGTAAACTTACTACTGAAAATTTGGTAATGACCGCGGCCCCAAACTCTTTCAATAATGAGGGTGTTTGATATTTTCTCTGCCGCTAGGGGGCAGACAATGCGTCATCTGGTGGCGTGAGTGGTATCGAAAACGGTCAATAAGAATTTTCGATTCTTTTTCTGTCACCAGGCGGCGCTAGGTAGCCCGACGGTCCATGTCGTGTCAAAAAACTGTCAGTTGTCACGAATTTAAAAACCCTCATTGGAACAAAATAGAAAAATAAAATTCAAGTATTATTATTTCTTTTACGAGTATACCCTGCCCGCGCCTGCCACTGCTGAATTTAACGCCGAAGGTATGGAATTGTTATAAAACAAGTAATAGTATAGTTAAGTAGAGTCTTTGGACTTGCGCACAAAAATAAAATGCATGTTGCATGGAAATTTGGAGCCCAGCTTGAATATTTCTTTCATTCTGTTTTTAGTATTTGTTGTAATAGCGGCAACAGAAATACATCATCTGTAAAAAATTCAACTGTCTAGCTATCATGGTTAAGAAGACACAGCCTGGTGACAGACGGACAGACAGACAGACGTACAGCGAAGTCTAGTCTAGTCAGTAATATAGGCTCCCGTTTTTACCTTTTGGGTACGGAACCCTAAAAAGATGTCATCAAGCACTTACTGCGGTACGATAAAATTACTAATAATTCATCATCATCATCATCATGATGATGATGAATTATTAGTAATTACTTAAGTAAAACTTGGAAAGCTATATTTTCAACGCTTACCTTTTCTAGATCCGGTCCCTTTGGACATCTTTTGGTGATAATACCATGTTGGAAAATATATCTAGTGTACTGTAAAAATAATAACAATAATTTAAAACCCTATGGTTGACTGGTAGAAAATGCCCTATGGCATTAAGTCCGCCATTGTACATTGTGCAGAAAGTGTATAAATAAATAAATAAATAAATGGCGGCGGGGGTAAACGTATCGGGGGTTAAAAATTCAAAATCACAGCAATTCAACCCATCTTCATGATTGAGAATATTAAAATTAATGTTTTTAGATAATGTTAAGACACTTACCAATATCACAGCATATAAAGAGAATAACACTTGGAAAGCGTTGTACACACGCAGTAGTCGGCTTAGACTGTATGGTTTTCTATTTTTCATAAACTCTGGGAGAAGCCGTAGAACTAGTAGTAGGTAAAGTGCTACCACCGACCCAACACTTGTGAAAGTCTCATAGAACGACCATGTTCTTATTGAATCTTAAAAAATATTTTAGCAGCAATATAAGTTTTGTAAGTAGCTATTTTATTTACACAGGCACTTGTAATATTTTTAGATAATAATACACAATGTTGCGGTGAGATTTTATAGATCAACATTGGAATAAATTATTATGTACACTGAACAGATAGTAAAGTTTTTGCATTTTGAGGTTTGAAACACTGATTTGCCTCGTGTTATCCAAGATGCACAAAATATTCGTCAAACTAATAATGTAATTACCTGACTTTGTATCGTAAAGGTTTTCCACAATAACATCATATTGGTACTCCATAATATTGACTTCAACTTAGTAACATCACAGCACTTTGGTGTATCTGAATATTCTGACCTAATCCTGGTTATATACTACTTACAAGTAAAAGCATTTCTCAATCTAAATTATAATATATCATACTGGTACACGCTATAATAGAGCTAATCAATATCGGCATAAGAGCTCTTACAGGTTTTAGTAATTAAATGAGTTTTAACTTCGGCGTCTTTTCTGCGTAGGTAACGCAATGACTTTGTATGCAAATGTGTCGTCCCATTTAGACAGTACCATTTACATACGGATTGGGCAAATAGGTACGATAATAGTTATTATTGAATTATAAAATACTTTCTATAAACTATCTTCAATCTGCAATAAATAGGATGAGTTTAATAACAACGTTTTGTGTTTACAACATCTGAATTGTTAAAATATATTAACAAGTAAATTAGCGCCTATAAAATACATAGCAATAACTTATAACGATCTGTTGCTCTTTCTTATTCTGAGGTGGTTGCAAAATAAATCATAACAACAATGTTGGTCATAATTTTAATGTTATAGATAGATATATTAAGTACACAATATAAATATAAAAAAAAACTGCAGGTATGTCAAATATAGAAATTGGCAAATGTAATAACACTTATATTATTAGGAATACCGTAGTAGTTTTCAACTCATCCTTTATGTAATTTTTGAAGAAGTAGGTATAGAATAGGGCAGTAGATATAATATAATGTATTATATTATAAATATATTATAAAATTTCGAAAGACTATATTATTAATATACTTATTTTGGGGTGAACTTTTTGTATGATATTTTATTGTTCTATGACCCATGTGTCCTATGTTATTATTGTTTTAACCTCTTGTTGGAAAGTAAACATAGTATTGTACGTTTGCTATTTCATCTACAAGGCTTTATTATATTATATTATATATTTATATAATAAAGCCTTATTATATAAGCCAGGCAGATTATAAAGGTTGTCTGGCAAAAATCGCTTGTAGCGATAAGACCGCCTTTTGTGCTTTTATAAGTTTAGTTTTTCTATGTTCTGTGTCCTATTTGTTTTTGGTGCAATAAAGAGTTTTTCTTTCATTCATTCATTCATTCTACAAGGCGTTATAAAAAGGAACGATAAACTCGAAAAAGTTAATATTAGTTGAACATCCTACTACTACTATAAATATCATGTAGACCGACGTTCAGAAAGTGTATAAAAATACCTATTTTGAATAAAAAAATTTGATTAAAAAAAAATGTGAAAGTTTGTGAGGATGGATGGATGTATGGATGAATGGATGAAAGGATGGATGTTTATTACTTTTTCACGCAAAAACTACTAAATGCATTTTAATGAAATTTGGTATGGTGGTTTAGGCTCTGGATTAATACATAGGCTTACTTTTTATCCCGAAAGAGAACAGCTTTCCCTAATGGGCTAATGTATTAACGCACGCGGAGCAAAAGCTAGTTTTAATAAATAACACTGGTCTGCAAAAATGTTCTTTCCTTTATGTTTTCATACGTGATAACATAGAAGTAGGTGTTGGAGCACCGGAATTTAACCTTTAAATATATACAGTATATATAATTTTTAAAGTAAAGCTCATTTCTTTTCATCACTTCCATCGATTTCCAGACAAATTTATTTTCTCTCATAATATAAAATACGTAAACTACACCTAATATCCTTAACAATTGTAAATTCGATCGTTTATTCTAAACGGCTGGTGCCGACTTCAAAACTATGAAGATTGAGTAGAGAAATAGTTAAAATTTCAGCCAAATTTAAAAGGGGAATTATTTAGAAAGTAAGTTTTATTTCATACTTTTTTGTGCATTTTTACTTCGGAAGTCGGTCTAATTTTTTGGTTAAAAATAATAATAATTTTTTCCTTTTTAGTGATATTTATTAAATTATTATTAACACATTTTAAGGACGTTTAAAATAAACGATCGAATGTATAATTGAATAGCCAAGGTTCCATTAGGAAATATAATTAGGAATTTCCATTATTGTATATAAGATAATGATGATGATTACTGTAAGTTACATAATGGCATATGCTTGCACTTCTTTAAACAATTTCGAAATTTGCATTTGAGGAGTTCTGTTCAATACTTTCGGATCCAGGGTATATATCCTTGGTGCAGAATCTTACTTTTTGATAGAATATGCTTGGGTTATTTCTGAAAAAGTCAAAATCACTATTAATGTCCATATAAATTTCGAGGAGTTCCACCGCTTCGGTGACAACGAGACCAATTTCGGATTATACCCAATACATCAAAAAAATAATTTTGAAAATCGTACAACAGACGGCGGATTATCGTTGAACATACAAAAAAATATATAAAAAAAAAGACACAGCCGTACGTACGTAGGTTTCGCCTTTTTTTTTCCAATAAATATTTAGAAATAAAGAAGAATTGAAATAAACATTTTAAACAGCCTCCCTGGTCCAGTGGTTCAGAGCTAGGCCCTCGACTCGGATTGCCACGTCCCATGCCTGATCTATCGCCAGTCGTTTTGGTTAAATCCATCCTACTGGGTTAGGAGAGTAAAGGAATAGAGACTACCCTTGTGTAATGCGCATACACTTGGGCACTATAAAAGTAACTCCTGCGTATCCGAAACCAGCCACCGCCACCGAAACCGGTGTGGGAGCTATTATTAATAAACAGAACTGTACCTAAATAAAATAAAGGTATTGTTTTGAATTTTTTATTAAGAAATAAACAATACCATAACTCCAAACGGAGAGTAATAGCAACAAGGCTGTCATAACAATTGTTGTTGTTCTTCATCTTCTACTGGCATATGCCTCCCCTGTAATAGGAGTTGCCAACGTCAGAGTGTTGAAAAACAATTAATATTGTTGTTCCAATCTGACATCTGACACCACTTTTACGAAGCGCCGCCTGATGGCAAAAAAGTTTTAAAAATTCTTATTGACAGTTTTCGAAATCGCTTCCGTCAACATATGGCACTTTGTGTGAGTCGAGTCTGCCTCCTCGCGGCAGAAAAAAATATCGAAAATCCTTATTGAAAAGACCTATCCAAAGACATAATAATATTATCTTATTCTATTGCAAGTTGGTCCCAATCTGCCCATTCATATTTGTAGCGTACTTCTCACTCTTGGGAGAACCCTTATGTCGCCATGGCGAATCACGTCGCCGTTAGTAAAAGAATTCATTAAAGTTTGCTAACACTATGTACTTTCGAACAAGTTTATAAGCGACCAGGCGTAAGGCCAAAATCGCTTAACAGCGCCGCACGCAGGTGTGCGTGCGCACGATTTATTATATTTACACGTATAAACACGGACATCAACCACGTCTGCAGTCGATGCGGTCACTTCTTTTGTGTTAAAATTTTTTGAAGCGACCTAGTGCATAAAAATGTTTAGAAACTGGTCGAGCAGAAACTTTGCCGATATTGTACCTATTGTCATGTCACGATTATGATTTCGAACAATCCGGAGACCAAAGGGTTTGGTCTCCGGATTCCGGATACCGGATCAGATATCTAGAGGAATATAAATACCGTAAACTCACTTGTAAATCCCTAGCAATCGTTTTGGGAAACGCTGAAAGGACTTGATGATGATAGCTTATAATAACATGAGATGTAATTTCGTTTCTCGAGAACAATAAATTACTATGCGTCAAAAACACACAAATTTCCTGAGTTACCAAATCTATTCTGCTGTCACATAGAGGTCATGTTGTGTGTTTTGTCGTTCTTGCGATGTCAGTCAGCTATTACGCAGCATAGGGCATTGATACTTGATACCAATACATGGCTTAGTAGTGCTCCAGATACATTAATATCTAAATGTCTCAGATCCATGTGATTTGGGCATTCTCGTAATGAGGGTCTTTGATATTTTTTCTGCCGCTAGCGGGCAGATCCAACGCACACAAAGCGTCATCTGGTGGCGTAAGTGGTATCAAAAACGGTCAATAAGAATTTTCGATTCTTTTCCTCTCACCAGGCGGTGCTTGGTAGCCAGACGGTCCTTGTCGTGTCAAAAAGCTGTTAGATGTCACGAATTATTAAACCGTCATTAAATAACTGTTCCGTTTGCAGTATGACCACAGCGACAGCATTTGTTGTCGATTGAGCTTGGTTGGTTTCAACTAAAATTGATAATAATAATGACTGGAAATTGCTAAGTCTTTAATACATCCAAAATTAATAGAACCTTTAATTTAAAAGATTTTAAAAACAAACACGCCTTACGCCTGATTACCTACACTGGTCTGCAACCAAATCCTCCTTCTAAAATGTATGTTTTAAGTATGAAAATTTTAATGCTCTGAATCTGTTCCTGTAAAGTATTTTTTTATCACGTCTAGATTTTGTAATATTATGACTTTTATTCCCAAAATATCACAAATTAACGTTTTTTTTAATTCTTTCTATATCGTTAAATATACCTACATATTTTAATTCGTTATATGCATTAAAATCATAAGCAGTCTCTATAGATACAAAATAAATTTTTGGCGAGTCGATTAGAGAAAGAAGGAAAGTGTATCAAGATATTTTTGTTGTTGTACTTAAATGCGCTTGAGTATTCGTTGTAACTTTACAACAGTTAAATGAAAACTTGTCTTTTAATTATTTAATATTATATTTATTCTTATGTACTTTTATCTCAATTCGACAATACCAACCCGCGTAAGCGTACAGCGGGCTTAGCATGGCGATCCGAAGTAATAATTTTAAAGAAGAAATATTCTATCCAAAACAGTTCGTTGCAAAATAGTTCTTAATCCATGGTGTCAATAGAAGTAAATATTTCTAAATAGCCATATTTTTAAAATGGCTGTTGGAAAATTCTGTCAAAAATGATCAAATTTTCAAGTAAATGACTGAACGTAAAGAAACTATATTTTGTCTTGGACCGCCATGATGTGGAGTAGTTGACATTATTGTAAGACTATTTGACATTGAAATAAGAAAACGTTTCTTCTTTAGCTGTCAAAAGAGGCCATTTTGTGAGCTCATGCTCATGCGATGCATCGACCTTGCTGCCTTACAATAAGAATTATTTTGCTCCGAATGGTATTAATGTTCTGTGTCTTGAATCTGTCATTTTGTCGATTCTTCAGTGTTTCTGGGGTGCGCATGCTAAGCCTGCTGGTAGACACAAGGAAATCTCCCCTCTTCAACCTCCATCTAGTCTTGGGTTAGGTTAGGTTAGGCTTAGGTTCCATAGATATTATTTACAACACTCTTTTGCATATCTAAGAGGCAAAAGAAGTTGAAACTATAAATAAAAAATATTTATTTTTAAAAATTTCGACTACTTGGCGACCTCTGATATATTTTATTTTGTTTACTCTGTGGTAGTTTTATACGGTTGCGGTTGCACGAGTTGCGGAAACTCCGTTCAGAACCGATTCCGAAAATCGATTCGTGTCGACTCGATTATTCGATTACTCGGTTACTTCTCTGGATACGTTTCCACAAGGGTGTCGCAATTACCAGCCACCAGACGAGCTCGTTATGGACACTTTCGACATGCGATTTGCTCACCGTGCCCGCTGCCGTGACGACCACGAGACGACCACGTGATCGGTGACTCGCCAGGGATCGAAGGTCACTCGTTAACTATCCGGGTACACACAACTATCCAGGTTAAAGGTCAACTATCCTAGATTAATTATTTCGTGAATCTGTAATAATTTTATAAATGACTAGCTGGTGCGGGCAACTTCGTATACGTAGAACTAACGGAAACGGAACCCTATTTTTCAAAAGGCATCCCTAAGAACAAATTACCCCAAGTTACTCCTTATAATATCAGTTATCTGCCAGTGAAAGTCTCGTGAAAATCAGTCCAGCCGTTTCATAGATTAGCCGGAATAAACAGACAGACAGACGGCCATCTAAATATTTTTGTATTCATTGCGAGAGCGGCGCCGTGTTCCGCAGCGTGGCGACAATTACAAAAAAACATGGTCCAAATTTCATTGCGAGAGCGGCGCCGTGTTCCGCAGCGTGGCGACAATTACAAAAAAGCATGGTCCAAATTTCACTGCGAGAGTGGCGCCGTGTTCCGCAGCGTGGCGACACTTACAAAAAAGCATGGTCCAAATTTCACTGCGAGAGCGGCGCCGTGTTTCGCAGCGTGGCGACAATCACAAAAAAGCATGGTCCAAATTTCATTGCGAGAGCGGCGCCGTGTTTAGCAGCGTGGCGATAATTACAAAAAAGCATGGTCCAAATTTCACTGCGAGAGCGGCGCCGTGTTCCGCAGCGTGGCGACAAGTACAAAAAAGCATGGTCCAAATTTCACTGCGAGAGTGGCGCCGTGTTCCGCAGCGTGGCGACACTTACAAAAAAGCATGGTCCAAATTTCACTGCGAGAGCGGCGCCGTGTTCCGCAGCGTGGCGACAAGTACAAAAAAGCATGGTCCAAATTTCACTGCGAGAGTGGCGCCGTGTTCCGCAGCGTGGCGACACTTACAAAAAAGCATGGTCCAAATTTCACTGCGAGAGCGGCGCCGTGTTCCGCAGCGTGGCGACACTTACAAAAAAGCATGGTTCAAATTTCATTGCGAGAGCGGCGCCGTGCTTCGCAGAGTGGCGACAATTACAAAAAAGCATGGTCCAAATTTAATTGCGAGAGTGGCGCCGTGTTTAGCAGCGTGGCGACATTTACAAAAAAGCATGGTCCAAATTTCATTGCGAGAGCGGCGCCGTGTTCCGCAGCGTGGCGACAATTACAAAAAAGCATGGTCCAAATTTCACTGCGAGAGTGGCGCCGTGTTCCGCAGCGTGGCGACACTTACAAAAAAGCATGGTCCAAATTTGACTGCGAGAGCGGCGCCGTGTTCCGCAGCGTGGCGACAAGTACAAAAAAGCATGGTCCAAATTTCACTGCGAGAGTGGCGCCGTGTTCCGCAGCGTGGCGACACTTACAAAAAAGCATGGTCCAAATTTCATTTCGAGAGCGGCGCCGTGTTCCGCAGCGTGGCGACAATTACAAAAAAGCATGGTCCAAATTTCATTTCGAGAGCGGCGCCGTGTTCCGCAGCGTGGCGACAATTACAAAAAAGCATGGTCCGAAATTCATACTAAAAAAACCCAGCGTCGACAGTGGGTTCACTTTAAATCATATTTGATGACACCAAAGGACCCTGAAATACGCCGGGTAAAGAATAAAATCCATAATCATAGTAGGCGAAGATGTAGGTGTAGGTGTAAAATTAATCATGTATTGAAGTATACAATAATAATTAGTACTATCATTATTATATACTTTTTTATAATTATTTTTTATATATCTAATAGTATAATTTTTGTCAGTTATTCAAACTAAAATTTCGAATTTAGCTACCCGAGCTCGCTACTATTTTTTTCTTGTTCACATATTTGCAGACTTCATTACGTCTTAGTATCAACGGCGATGAAATCATATAATAACTAAATTGCTGTATTGGCGATGAGCAAATCCCTTAGCTGCAAGTCGCAGAACTGACGTATGACGGATAAAAATATGGTTAGACGTACGATTTTAAATGATTTTAAAAATAATTTGTAATTCTTCAAGAATAGAAAATAAACTGTGCTATAAATTTAATGTTAAAACGACTACAAATATATTAAAAATAACCTAAATTTTCGTTTCGTTTGTTCCGTAACTATCAACGCGCAAAAGATTTTCTTTCAATTACATCAAAAGATGTCCGATTTCGCTCAAAATAATTTTCGTACAGAGTTTTTAGCATGATCTATCAGCATGGTACGAGTTTCTCTCTCCTATAGTTAAGAAATGCCAAGGGGACTTATAAACCACTTTGGAGACCGATTACTCGAAAATGGTTGACTTTGTAAAAAAAAACATGTATGAATCCTTGCCTTTATTTGAAAAGATCTATTCAACGATACCTCACATGTTTGGGTAGAATGTAAAAATATTTTTCATCCCCACTTCAGATGACGTAATACTATAAAGTTTAGATACTATACAATTGCTTAGTAATCAAAGCTTATGTTTAGGTTCAAGTTTGAGATAGCTCAACACTGTCTGTCGATTAAAATGAAACGAATTACACATTGAATTACAAAATACTTTAATTTGTTCGATTTTAAATAATAATATTCAGACTGCGGCTGCGACCATCTCTGCGACTCCGCGTGTGGACCACAATCGACCGCGAATTTTGTGTACTTATTTTGAGCTTAATACAGTGCTGCCAACATAAACCGAACCCCTAAATTTCGGGGGAAATAATCTCTCCAGAGGGTTCTCTAGGGGCAAGGACTTTTTGCGTTAATTTTAGGGATTTTTATTTTCTTGGTTTTATATAAACTAGGCTATTGAACTGTTATATCGACAAGCGATTTGAAAAGATGACCTGTGTAAAAAACTTTTGGAAGTATATTTTAATGTATGTATGTGAGGACAGATTAATATTACATGACATTAATATGTATTACTTGTTTATCATTATCATATATTTATGTAGTGTTTATAGTACCTATCATACAAAAAATTGGGGGTGTTTTAAATTTTATTGTTGTGATCGACTTTAGAGAAATATTTTTGGGATTTGAAAACACTGCTTGACTATTAAAATGTACGCGTTAACCACTGAGCCACAGGGGCCAGGGCCTTTGGTTTGACAATAGTTTTAATTAAATGAAATGAAAAAAAAGAAACCAAATGAAACTTGACAAGCTTTTTTTCAGAAAGTCAACAGGATTAGCTACCCAGCGGGTAAACCGTAACCCGCCGAGAAGAACCGGCGTACGATTCTCGCACGGAGCCTTTTAAGATTATATGTAATTTATTTAGTCACAAACATTAAAATAATATAACAGTTACACAATATAATACTGCTGCAAAATATTTACAAACTAAAAGAAAGTAAAAAATAAACATGAGAAAGAAAACTAAAACAACAATAAACTTAAATGGCTATTATTATGATAAATATAAGAAAAAAGAGCTCCGTGGCCTAGTGGGTAGACCGTTATTGATTCGCACTCGAGAGAGTGCAGGTTCGATTCCCAGGTTGTGGCGTGTACCACTGAGACTTTTTCAGATCTCAAGTACATTATACGGAAGCTCTAACGGTGAATGAAAACATCGTGAGGAAACCTGCACATGATTGGCCAAAGACGTATTGACCAGTCATTTATCTGGACTAGGCTGACAATGGTGCTTGGGCAACCATACGACATTCAAAAACCAACTGTCCCAGGCACTACAGTATTTCAAGAGTGGTTACTTCGCTCGGAGAATACTGTATAAATCATCCAATAACGGATGAAAAGGCCTAAGTTTTTTTATAACAAAAAGTCGTATATTTATATACGTAGTCGTAGTATTTGATGTCCTCTACCTGTTTAAATTACAATTCATGTATGTATATTTTATTTTTATTAGGAATATGTGCCAAATATTGTTGTCAATAAGAGACCTTTGGATAGTATATTTTTAATCCAACCGAAGGATCATTCTGAAATCTCCTACGAACAGTACGGAGTAAGATTATCGGTGTTCTAAGGGGGTTGGGGGTTTTACAGACCGGGACATGTAACTCATCTGGTGTTGGGATCCACTCGTTCCCTGGTATTTTCCACCTTAAAAAATCCTCCTGATAGTGACCTTTAGTATCGGACATTCGCTGTTACTTGTTAGGACATACATTGCGCCACCGCCGCGCCGCGGCCGCCTGCGCTCAGTCGCGACTCGGCCGCGCTGCCTGATACCTTGCGCACCAAGCAACCTTGGGGTGAGTAAACCTTGACTTTGATTTGTTTCGCCACAAGAATCCACGACTTTTCAGTCGCGATTGTTCAGTCGTTGGGGTCAGTTGGGTCCGTAGCCTGCCAGATGTGAAGTGAAACATGTAATGTCCGACACAGTACAGTCCGACCGTCTTGTTAGGGTGGAGACGTAACGCATCGCCACGCTAGTAAACAATTATCACGTTTCACACCTGTCAGGCGGCCCTCGCCGGCTAATTATATTTTAATGAATCCCGGGTAATGGATATGAGATAGGTACGTAGATTTTAGGTAGGTATTTAAAAACAATTAAATATAATATAAGGGCTAAAGTATTTCCGTTTTTTCTTTGCTTGGAGAATCAGTTCTCTATCGCTGAATAAAAACTAATCTGCGCTTGTAATAGCGATACCGTGGTCTGAACACGTTGGTCGGATCGATTGAATTTAAAGATTAGAAGTGGGCAATTTTTTTCGCGTAAGGACTAAGGGTCGATTCACACCGAAACGAAACGTTTGTGACATGGGGCTGCATTTTTAAGATAGCTATTCAAAATTGAACTTAATTCGTTACACAAGAAGATACACGTTTCATTGTAAGAGTTCGAATGTCGGGTTGCACCGCGCTGCACAGTGCATGTGCAATGTATGACTGATGTCATATAAAACTCTTTGTGTAGTGAATAAAGTTCAATTTTGAATAGCTGTCTTTAAAATCCAGCGCCGCGTAGCGTCGGGTATCGTCGCGGTGTAAGCTGACGCTAAGATTGCAAGAGCTCTAATTGCTCTAACAATATTACGTGGGTCAATGTACCTAGGGCTAATATCATTTAATATTAAGGTAGCATGCTTAAAGATCCTGAAGGAATCCCGTCTTTATTAGCCGGGATATCGGGCTGACAGTATTCAGACGAAAGTTCGTAATCTTAACATCATATATAATAAGTCACTAGCCACACCAAAACATGCTTTATTTACGTACGCAACAGCAGTATCGATTTTAACTCCTGAAAAACATCATATTACTATCGTCGAGGTTCTTCTGGTGTGGGATGTGGGATACGTAACTACGTGAGAACCAATTTATAAATGGTTGTTCGCAATTTACAGCCTTCTCTAAAGTCAGGGTCGCTGAAAACAATTTTAAGTTTTTGTAACTGAAAATTTGTTTCATTTGACCTTTTTCAGGGTTCCATAGTACTATAGGGAATCCTTATAGTTTCGCTCTGTCCGTCCCGTCTGTCTGTATGTCCGCCCTTCTAACTTCTGTAATTATGAACATTATTAGATGAAATTTGGTAAAGTGACAGATTGTGTTGTGTATGCATTTCATTTTTAGCATCATAAAATAATTATTATTTTGTATTTATGGGCGGCCTCTCTCCATACATGTGAATCCATGTGTGGCCTGTGGGGTGTCGTCGAATAGGTTTCTCTTAAATAAAGGCAAGGTTTCATACATGACATTTAAGTAATCGGCCTCCAAAATGGTTCATAAGTTCCTCCATGCCATTTTTAAACAAAAGTAATAGATTTCTATCCCTAATTCATAAAATATAGAAATCTGTTACTTTCCATGCTGATATGTCACGCTAAAAACTCTTCAGGAAAGTTATTTTGAGCGGCATCGGTAGATGTAGATGTGGGTTGTGGGTGTGATTATTTATTTATTCAGTTCAAAGTTAAGACAGAACAACATATGTCGGGTCAACTAGTATTGATATAAAAGTGCCGTACTTAAAAGTTCCTTTTATTAAAAATACGGTCAAATCAGTCGTGCAATTTTAACATTTAAATTACAGTCTCTTACTTCAAATTGTTAAATAAAATATTGTGTGTTTCCGCTCAAATATTTTGTGGTTTATCTATGAAATGTTTTAGCCTGGTTACACCAAATACCATATCCTATGTACTGTGACCATACTAGGTTGATGATAATGAAGCTTGCCTCATTTCCTTCGCACTAGTATGCGAAAAGGGTTAGGTCGTAAGTACACTCACCGTTAGCGCAAGCATGAACATTATGCGACAAAGTATTCGTATAGTCACCGTAATCATTTGTCAAATGTATGTAAATCATGAAAGCTATAGTCTAAGCGCCAAACTGATTTTCACGTCTAACAATGTCGCGAAAATATTTATAGTCGTTAATTTACGTACTAGTGACTCATTACTATCATAAAATATTATAGTACCTGGGTAACCGAGCTTCGCTCGGAGTTCTAGTAGATTAAAAAAAATCACAAAAATATTTAAAAATTTAAATTTTAACCTACCACATTCCGAATTTCCGAACAAGCCGATAATTAATCAAGCTGCCAATCGGACTGATATTATGGATTCTAAATTATTGATATATTCTTGCATAACGAAACGAAAGAAAATACATAATAACAGTGGCGTGCACAGGATTATGACACTGGGTATGCGGCGAAGTACTCGGTCACAAAAACTTTTTTGTTTATAGATTTTTAGCATAGCTACAGCCAAGCGACGGATCTCTAAGTCGAAACCATGCCAACAGAGCAAGTCTTAGATGTACTACTATTCATGTACATCTTCTACGGCAACGCAGACAAAACAGCGATCGATCGTCGTGGCGGAAGAAATTCTAATAAGTAAAATAATAAGCATATTTTAAAATATTATAACTACTCACCAGTCAGTCAGCTTCAATTTTCACATATTCAAGGTTCCGGTTACTTGAGATTTCTATATCCCGATGTAAATTACTAAATAATATGCAAGGAAAACAATATAATTTAATCGTGTGTACACAACCACACAGCCAGTTATACGTTTCATAACTTTTAACATGAAATTTTCGAGTAACATTATTTTTTTGCTGGTTTAATTGTTGTAACTCGGGTACACACCTACCTTTAGACAGAATTTGAATCTTTTCACTGAATGACAATTGTGAGAACTTGTTATTTTTAATTTTTAATAAACACACATTTTCAAAACCTCACAGTCAAATAACATTAAAAAAAAATCGACTAACTCACTAGTAAAAGCAAATCACTACAATTATTATAGAAACTCAGTAATAAACTGTTAAATGTACACACTTTCAAATGTTAAAATGAAAAATCTTTTAAGAAAACTATAAATAAACTGGAGCGATTAAATTATAAGCAATGCTTATCACATGAAATATGCAATATGCCCCCCGCGAAACACAAAACGTTTCTTCTATTTAAACAAATAAAACCTTACTAAACAAAAATGCATAATGTGCATACATGATTTATTAGATTTCCGACTATTCTTTTTACTCGGATTATAGGCAACGAATAATTTCCGACAAGCCAGTTCGGCGGTTTTCGGAAGCGATCGGATAGCCGAGGCCCGAGAGCCATCGCCTGCCGCGGGACTTGGCGGTATATAATCATGTCGATATTCATGGGTGTGTGCGTTTGCGAAGTATGAAAATTACACATACATGCGATGATTTGTCCTGCAGCATGCACCGGCATGAGATGAGTTGTTATTTATAAAATATTAGGCGTTTTTAAGTTATTATATTTTTTTAATTTATTTATTTACTATTAATTAATTATTAAAGTCATCTAAAACGTACGAACGTTTTATTAAAATATCTGTGAATGACAAGTAAAGCACTGCATTTCTGCCTATATGGAGCGCACGCCCCTGCATAATAAATTAACTTAAAAATGCGCAGTTATAAAATTGCACAGGAATAATACCTAGCTAGACTGATTTTTCTCCCCCTTGCATACAACTTTTAACTCCTTGAATACTAAATTTCATGTAAATACTTGCACCCGTTGCAGAGATTACGATTATATATATACAATATTGTCTCGTTTAAAGTATATTATGTTAATACGTGAAGCAAAATCTTTTAACGAAAATTATACGAACGAAGGAGTATGAAATTTGGCACAATTATTATTTATACAGAGGAGGAGTATAGCAAAAATGTTTTACAATAATGCTTAAAAAATATATTAAATTAGTAAAATTTAAATAAATACATTTCCATTATTATTATTAACGCATCTGTAGTGTGAGTTATTTTGATAACAAATAATATTTTAAGTTTGCTCGACTAATACGTAGTTTTTTTAGACTGGTCTTGTATGTTATTCTGAAAAAAGAAAGCTATATAATTTGCCTAGAAGAAGGATAGCTGTTATTTGTATATTGTACTCCAAATATATTTGTATTACAGCAGTTAATACTTCCTGTTCGCAGCAGATATCTAGCATTTTCATTAGACAAGTAAAACTAATGGTAAAAATAAAGTATCTTACGAAGACTGAAAAACCTTTCAAACTGTATGTGCTGTTATGATCGACCTGCTAGTGTTCCGGGATAAAAAAAAACAATATTAGTAAATCTAGATAAAAATACCATTAAATTGAATTAGTTATAAAAAATACGTTTCATTCGCATATTCTATCGCATTTAGTTATGTTATTATTATAATACTTTGTTAGATTAATCGGTAGCCCGAACACAATTATCAAATATCAAATGTATTGGCGCTGTTAAATTTACGAATACGTAGTGGTTTGTGGTTCCTGCTAACCCCACTGTAGTTGACATAAACCGTTTTCAGATTACACGATACGATATCGCATAACGCGTGCAATATCGCACGCTCGTACTGCACCGGCATAAGACCGTTTCCATATTGATTAGGTCCGATTTCCGATATCGCGCCGATACGTCATGTAATTACAAACATAGAAAATGGCTAATAAATGGCAATATCGATATAAGCATTAATAATATGTATTTCGTAACTCGAACCTTGAAACTTCTCGTACGAGTTGATTCGTTTATATTTCAACACGAGAGTGCCTCCTCGGGATGAGATGTCCGCACTAACAATTCTAATAAGGTATTGGTATACCTTATTAGAAGCTCGACATTCACGAATGTCGAGCTTGAATACTAAATTTCATATTAATACGTGAAGCAAAATCTTTCAACGAAAATTATACAAACGAAGGAGTATGAAATTTGGCACAATTATAGTTTATACAGAGAAGGAGGAGTATAGCACTATATTTTTTTATAATAATGCTTAAAAAATATATTAAATTAGTAAAAATATTAAATAAATACATTTCCATTATTATTATTAACGCATGTGTAGTGTGAGTGACTACTAACAAGAAGCTATGGCCTTGTGGTTGGTACCAAAGTTGGTACCACAGCTTCATGTTAGGTACGTTATTTCGTGAGTTTTGCTCCTTGCAAAAAATAAGTTCTTTTTTATTTAATATTCATTTACTAATTACTACCTACATCGCTATATAATCTTTATTATTTGAACTATTAAAAAAATATTAACATGTAAATTAAATAATAAATAAAGTATAAAAATAAGATCTATATGACCTAAATTTAGGATATATTTTATGTTCACCATATTTCTTATAATACGAGCTTGGAGGATACCTGAATTCACATTTTTTTTATATTTATTATTTAAGACAACAAAATTTCTTTTTTTGGTTTGTATCATCGTCAGCAGCCCTACGGGGGCTTATATGTTGATAACTTCACGATAATTCTTATAACCTAGCATACTGAGAAAGTTAGGAGTAATACATACTTGACGGATACCTGAAATCGCTCACGGCCGCTGATGGTCGCTAGCGACCGTAGTCGCCATCGGCGGCCGTGAACGATGTGAGCGGCTGCGGTTGTCTGAAGCGAAACTGTGTTTTATAGTAATGAAGATAAAGTTTAAAATTAAGCATACCCAGATGAGGATATTGCTTATACCTTATCTTATCAAGTTGGCCTGTGCTCAAAAACGCACGAATCGCGACCAATTCGTATGTAATAGTTGTGTCGACGACGCACGAACCGCGACAAGACCCATAAGTTCTTCGAGTACTTAGCAGTTAACACGGGGCCATATTGACGTGGTGTGAAGCGGCCATAGATGTTATTACCTCCTATAGAACCACCCTTTGTGTTGAAAATCGTTAACAACATTGCCAACGCTTGTACAATTTAACACAACGTCAATTTGTGTTTATCAAGCGGCTGTTTGTAAGTCAATGCCACAATTAAATATATAATGCAATATGTTAATTGGCGACTTATATACAACTAAAATATTGTAATAAGCCTAATATAATGGATGATAATATACGAAACTAGCGACTAGGTATTCAAGGGTGCGTAATGTAGAAAGTCAGTCGATCGAATTCTTTAGTTGTTATGGCCGCTAGTTCAAACTAGTAGAACGTCTACTAGATTGAACTTTGATCTCATCGACAGTTCACAGCGAGACGAGACGCGGCGCACACTTTTATATTCGGCCGTTCTTCAATACGGTGTAATTTGAACTTTATTTATTACACAAAACATACATTTCATTGCAAGAGTTCGAAATGCTAGCTGAACCGCGCTGCGCAGCGAACGTGAAACGAAACGTGTATGTTTTGGTCTAGTAAATAAAGTTCAAATTTGGATCACCATCGAAAAAGTGTGGCATTATACCAAAATTAATGTAATTGTCCCCTTAGGGTCAGCTCACAACGAAACGGCACGCGATGCTTCATTTTTTAAGACAGCGATACAAAATTGAACTTTATTCACTTTTTAACTAAACTTTGATAGTTCAGGAATTAGAGATACTTAATTTGTCAAATGCGCATACTTGAAAAACTTTGAAATAACTAAATAATTAGTAAACATGTAAAATATAATTATGTATTATGGTGTACCATACGGAGCCATACTTGCGCGAGTCCCGACTCGCATTTGGCCGGTTTTTTAATATTTTTAATAGGGGTATTTCATGATATTGCCAATAAATAGCGTAGTACTTGTCTATGCTAATATAATAATGAGGAAATATTTGTTTGTTTTTTTTTGTTTGTTTGTTTGTTTGCATTGAATAGGATCCGAAGCTACCTACCTACTGGACCGATTATGATGAAATTTGACACAGATATAATGAAGATCACGAGGGAGGACGGCTACTTTTTATTGCGGAAAAATGTACGGTTCCCGCGTGATTTCCTTTTGCGCGTACGAAGTTACAGGCAACATCTACTTAATAAGTAGGTAATCGATTAATATTGCAGCACAACAATTGACATCGTGGAAACTGTGACAGTGTGCTTGGGGTTTTTGTACGAGAGATATATGAATATTTCATAGTCCAACAAGTAACCCTTATAGTTTTGCTCTGGCCGTCCGTCTAAATATTTGAAAGCCAAGTGACAAATTTTCAAAGCGAAAATCAAATCGTCGTTTTTTAGTATTCTCCCCGCAATGGTTCCAATACATAAAACTTCCCTGAATTACTCGTACCACAATCATTTTAAGACCATAATTAGCCATATCGGTGCAGCCGTTCACGAGTTTTAGCGAGACATTGGAATTTAAATCCATTTTTATATATAAAAGAAAAAGGTTATATCCATATCAGAAGGTTATATATACAGTAGATGAATATTCCAGAAAAATGTATGTTTTAATTGATTGTATTATCAAAAATTATACAAATGACTTGCTCAATTCACAAAGTAGCAGTGACACGAAAGTAAATAGCCAATTCAAACAAAGGTCGACTTTGGGAAGGAAATGTAAATAAAAAAAATTAAAATTTCACACGATTGTTAGTAAAATTCACATAAAAAATAAACGTCTTACACAAGACTTGCTGTCAGAAGGCCTTGGTACCACCACGGTCACCACAAGATGGGGTTGGGCAATTTGGGATTCGTTTCAAAAGCATTGTGGGTGTGGTACCGTTGAAGGTTGTTATGTACACCACAGCTGTCACGAAGGTTGATAAAATTTTCATGTCAATATCTACCGTTAGCACTGGACATGCGACAACCCTAAAATTGTCTCCTTATTGACAGACGACAGTAGACTTTCAGAGATCCATATGAACTCTTTCCTAATTTAAAATTTGCGTTTTGCTGGCACTCAATCCGCCATCTTAAAACTAGCAATATTTTGCTATATATCTCTTTACAGTTTACAGACAGTAGACACATATGGTAGAATTATGTTCTATCAAATTGAAATATGCTGTGATTTTGTGTCTAATTCATAGTTTTAGCCCTGTAAAATCATAAAGGGACATTTTATTTGTGTTGTTGAGCCCTTCTAAGCCCTTTCAGGTGATACCCATGAGCTTGTAAATAAATATAAAGACCGCCATTTTTTGACGGCAGCCATTTTAATTCACAATCACATTAGGTATATCAAATTTTAGTGGCAATAAAACCAAAAGTATGTACTAAATATAAGATCAGACTGTCAAAGAAAAAGCAAAGGGAAATCTCAAGGGAACCGTACATTTTGACGCAATAAAAAGTAGCCTATGTCCTTCCGCGTGGTCAATTCTATATCAGATCCAAATTTCATCAACATCGATTTAGTAGTTTCGGAGCCTGCTCAATGCAAACAAACAAACAAACCTTTCCTCTTTATTGTATTAGTACTAGCTGTTGCCCGCGGCTCCGCCCGCGTAAATACAGTATCCCTCGGGAATACTGCACTTTTTCGGGATAAAAAGTAGCCTATGTTTTAATCCAGAGCCTAAACTACCACCATACCAAATTTCATCGAAATCCGTTCAGTATTTTTTGCGTGAAAGAGTAACAAACATCCATCCATTCTCACAAGCTTTCACATTTATAATATTAGTAGGAAGTAGGATAGATTATTTCACTATCACGACTTGAACCTATTGATATAGATACCATACATAATGTAAGATTTCAATAATTGCGCATCATATAAAATTTATAAAGATAGGCGACGATATATGATGCCATCCATCATTTACCAACCATAAAAAAATATTTGCCCCGACCATAGCTTTGGGTTCTGCGAAGGCCATTCGAAAACGAGTTTTCAGAATCTGCGATAACCGATGCCGACATCTTGCATTTAAATACTAAGGCATAGTGTCATGTTGTCATACATAAAAGTTTCATTTTAGTTAGTAACGCAATCTCACCAGAATAAATTATTAATAAACTTGAAATACTACTTATTATAATGAGTACAACAATATAAACGGATAAAAGTGTGAAAAATGTATGATTTCAAAATATATTTTCTGGTGATTTCAGGATCAGTATTGATAAGTTAATTTCTGAAACACTGTTTACTTTTATATTATAACTAGATTTTGCCTGCGGCTTCGCCCGCGTGGAATAGTGTTCTTGTGAAAAATGCTTAATTCATATTAAATGCACAACGTATTTAAGGTACTTAATTGGATAAGGATTAATGCTGTATTGATTAAAATCGCTTCGTAAATAAGCTAATGGCTTAAATTTTGTTGTAAATTAAATAAATTAAGTAAATTGTCGTAAAAAGTAAAGGATAAATGGATATTGTGGTTTATCCCTAAGAGATAGACATATATGTCTACGAGTATCTCTATATATGGTATACCATTGCGGGTGTTTTTTTTTTCCGGAATTAGAAACCTCTAAAATGTTCAGTGTTTCTCTACGATATTGTGCATGTTATATACATATAAACCTTCCTCTTGAATCACTCTATTATATCTATAAAAACCCGCATTGAAATCCGTTGCGTAGTTTAAAAGATCTAAGCATACATAGGGACAGACAGAAAAAGCTACTTTGTTTTATACTACGAGTATATAGTGATAATAATTATTTACAATAATGTTTTAAAGATCAGTATTAGTAGAAAAGAAGAAGAATAATAATAGTAGATACTAGATACATACTTTTTTATTATTGCCATTGAAAAACAAATTATAGAAGAACTCGACCGTGACCTTGACCAACAAAAAAGAAAAAGTGATGCTGATAGTGACCACGTGAGCGCGAGCAGGTGCGGTCGTCGACCACGCGGTCACAGTTGGTCAAGGTCGATGGTTGCGACACCAATGCACACTCACTTTCAACCCTCACTAATCGTTTGTCGGTTTTACCCCCTTTCAAGGAGTTTGAACGTTTGTTGGTTTTACCCCCTTTAACTGAGTTTGTTCGGTTGTTGATTTTAACCCCTTTGGCCTATTTTTTTAATCAACACAATCACTCTCTCTTTACTGACCTGTCTATCTGTCATTTCTATCAATATTTTTTTTTAAGTTGGAAATTGACAATAAAAGGCGTGATATAAAATGGATAGCTAATAAACTGTTAACCAAACCTCTGATCATAGTATTTCCACTATAATGGTGCCGCTAAGGAATCCTACTATCTAATGTCTTTTTAACGCCTCAGGCGCAAAACGACATAGTACTGCAATACTTTTTATTCCGATGTTTTACCGTCTGTCAGAACCGCAGACCTGGACACGACGGAAAAAAAATATGTTTCTTAAAAATGTCAGCTACTATAAGACCATTGACGTCAAGTAAATAAATTAAAATGGCAAATTGTGGCGTGTTTAGTTTTCTCGTTAAACATTTTTAAATTTCAGTTGCCGACAAAACACGAGCCAAATAACGTAAATTTATCTGGTTATTGCCAGCAATGTGAAGAAATAACGTTAAATCCATTGTCTCATTCCAGTTTACCCAAGGAATTGCGGATGTCTCAATAATTGCGAATATTGTTAGTTTGTACGTTCTCGCGTCGGAGGCAGTAGCGGGCAGTAGTGGGGTGTAAAAATGTCTGTCGAAATATTTATCGAGCCCGACTCCAATTTTAGTGTGAATACGTTAAGTGGTTATAGTAGTGAGTGACACACGAAATGCCGCGAAAGGCCTTGTTCCACTAATGATGCGAAAATAATATGTAATGCTCCTTGTACTTGTAAATGTTTGTTACTGAAACATAGTTAAAATAAGTTTTATGTTGTATACATATAAATATACATATGTTCCGAGGATAGGTGGTTTTCAGTAGCAATTAATCCCTATATCCCCATTGAAAAAACAAAAAAGAAAATTGGAAGAGAAATAGATATTGTATTTTATTTATGATTGGTTTCTCGAAAACGGCTGCAAGTATTACCATGAAATGCGGGGATTTTTGGGGGAGAAAAATATATCTAGATAGGATTAATCCCCGCGAAACTGCGCATTTTTAAGTTATGCATATGCATTAACATGTTTTTTCTTTCGTCGTGCAACAATATATCAATTATGTCACTCCGATTGGCAGTTTCGTAATGCGTATGTATAATTTTTGCTTTGTTAAAAAATTCCGAATTATTCATCAGAATTACGAGCAAAGCTCTGTTAGCCAGATAGCTTTTTCTTTATCCTAGAATGCCCTTAAATATTTAAACACAATGGAAGTAACAGAAACGACTGCAGACGTGGGTCCCTCATTCATTGGATAAGGATATAAGGTATTTAAAAGAAGTGGCGAACTAGCGAGTAAATAACTACTTTTTATATTATTCGCATCGAATCTCTTAGCTTCTCCTACGGCGCGCTACAAATGTTGTTCCGTTAACTTAATTCATATATTTCTAGAAAGGCACTGTTTGCGACACACACCGGACGACCATTGCACCACATCAAATTGACGCTGGATTCCTTGAGGTCATGAGTTTCATCATCATCAGCCCATTTATCTTAGATATACTCCATTCAGGTTTTATTTCATCTGAATGTAAACAATTTTAATGTCACTTATTTACCGAGCAACAAACTAATTATAGATATATTTCACACTAGATGTTGCTCGCGAGTCGCGACTTCGTCAGCGCAAAAGGAAATCCGACGGGAGCCGTACATTTTGCTGCCATAAAAAGTATGCTATGTACTCCGTGGTCTTATCTATACGTGCGCCAAATCTAATCAAAATCGTTCCAAACAACTTCCTTCCTATTTATAATACTAGTTTATGCTATAGTAAGTTGTTCTATTACGTTAACAAACACTGTTACCTTCTGCAATTTTAAATATTATGTACATTTGTTTAAATTAAACCTACATCACATAAATATTATGTACAGTGTAGTAAGTGGATCAAACTCTAGAGTTCAATACATAGTAACGGTACACAATTTAAATTACTATCTAAGACCTAATGGGCTAGATAACGATTCTTGGATATTGCGAAGCCTGCTTCGAGGTAGTATTCGAGTTTGTAAATTGTAGGGAAACTTTTCGTGACACATTTTTTTCAAGATCGTTTGATCTTGACTCTTAACTAAACTAAACTCTATTTTTTAATGAAATGGACGGGGTATAGCAGAGTGACCGCCTGATGTTAAGCGATTACCGCCAGCTATGGACACCCGCAACTGCAGAGGAGTTCCCCGTCTGAAACTACCAACCACCCTTTCGGTACCTACTGCCCAAACAAAACGCCGGTTTTCTGTAAGGCCGTTGTCTTCCGGTCGCGTCGGCCCATTAGCGTTCTCGGAAGAGGGCTCTCCTACGTAGCCATATGCTACTACTATTATAAATATGAAAGTTCGTGAGAATGGATATCCATCCATCTGGATGGATGGATGGATGTTTGTTATTACTCTTTCACGAAAAAGCTACTGAACAGATTTTGATGAAATTTGATATGGTAGTGGTTTAAGCTTTGAATTTACACATAGGCGATTCATACCATACATATTACCATTCATCCCCGAAAAAGTACAGTGTTCCCGTGTGGTACTGTATTAACGCGATCGGAGCCGCGGGCAAGACTAGACCAGTCAGATTCACTTTAGAATCTAGATAATATTGAAATTGCGATAATTCGTATTAAATTATTATTAAACTCATAATTATAGATAATATTCGAAATAGACGAGTAAAACCGCGGGTTTCTGCTGTATTACTCAAGTTTCATTTTAAATATATTATAACGATACGCGACGTAACGTACGTAACGTAACATTTGAACCTGTAATGGACGTTTTTGTGCGCGACTGCAGTTTTTTGTCGGAGTACATCCGTTAGCTGTAAATCACAATTATTACACGAGTAGCTTAATATTACACAATTATTTACTGACGTAAATAGGTAAATAATAATGTACCTAAGACGAAAATTATGCGAATGAGCTTTTGAGTATTGATATATATTAATGGTAGCGACATTGTTAGTTTACAAATGGAAAATGAAAAAAAAATACACATTCTAAATACTACATTTATTACTTCACAATAAGTATGAAGGAGAAAAATATGTTTTTTTTTTGTTTTTGCTCAGCTTAGAGTTCTGTTAACAAATACAGCGTGATAAATATTTTTTTTAAATTTGTCAGTTAATGACGTCCATCACTTGTCAAAACGATACTCTTTATCTCTGAATAAGGTTAGTTTCCTTATTCAGAGCTCTTTATGGTTTTGCATAAAAATTGTCTTCTGAAAAATTGGTTCCGGCAAAATATTGACATGACAAAATATTTATATATAGTGAAATAGTATCATGACAGTACGTTCATAAAAAATATAAATCATGTTATAACGGATGAAAAGGCCTAAGTTTTTTTTGATGTTTGTCAATATGACTTTTAGATTCAATACGACACGTCACACGAGCAGTTTTTTTCGTCTGCGTTAGCAAAAACAGCAATGAAAATATAACTTTACGCTTATACAATAGAGTTGAAAATCGAACACACAGCAACAATTTGACAACTCGACGCTCGTGTATACAATTTTCAACTATAATGTGTTAGAGCAGAGGTCTATTTTACAGTGCTGTTTTTACAAACGCCGCGCCGTTGGAAAAAACCGATTGTGGTAACGTAGGCTTAAGCTCGGACTAAATCACACGGAAGCTCTTCGATCGAAAAACTGCAAATTAAATATTTTGTTTTTTTTTTAAACGAAAATATTTAATTGTACAAATTAATGTGCCATTGCATATCTTTAGTGCACTGTTAATAAGTGACATTTTAAATTGGTAGCATTATATTTATTTATGGCACCATTGTTTATTTGTTTACGTTTAGATTAAATAAGCTCTGAAGGGCTAAGAATTTACCTACATAATAATTAAAAAGTAATATTAGGTCTTTACCTATGAAATTGCCGTTTTGTATGAAAAAATTTAAACTTTTTTATTTGTATTAATCGAAGTAATCACCCATGCAATCAATGCATCTTTGCCAACGCAGTGGCAGTTTATTGATGCCCTTCTTAAAGAAATCAGCTGGACGGGAGGCAACAAATTCTTCAAAGGCATTTTGTACTGCCTCTCGGGTATTGAATTTTTTTCCCGCCAAGAAGTTATCCAAATTCTGGAAAAGTAGTAGTCTGTAGGCGCAAGGTCTGGTGAGTAGGGCGGATGACGGAGAGCTTCCAACCCCAGTTCTCCCAACTTGGAGACCGTCTGCTGTGCAGTATGAGGTCGCGCGTTGTCGTGCAGGAGCAGCGGCGATGAGCGATTGACCAATGCTGGTTGGAGATGTACCAGCTTCTCCATCATTGTGTTCAGTTCTTCACAGTACACATCTGCAGTAATGCTCATCCCGTTTGGTAAGAAGCTGTGATGAATCACACCGGCGCTAGACCACCAAACAGTGACCATCACTTTTTTGGGGGTAAGTTTTCGTTTAGGGCATTGTTATGGTGCTGAACCAGGATCCAACCAACTTTCTGAGCGCTTGCGGTTATCAAACAGAATCCATTTTTCATCGCAGGTAACAATGCGGTTCAAAATTCCTTCATTTGTGTGTCTGTTGAGCAGTGCAAGGCACGTCTCGACGCGTACTTCGCGCTGGCGATCATTGAGTTCGTGGGGCACCCATTTGTCAAGCTTTTTTACCTTGCCAATTTGACGCAAATGGACCAATATTGTTTTGACGCTCACGTCGAAATCTGCTGCTAATTCAGCCGTAGATTGTGTATCATCAGCTTCCACAATCGCCTTTAATTCGTCATTGTCGACCAAAGTCTTCGGACGACAGCGAGGTTCATTTTTCAGGTCGAAATTTCCAGAAAAAAAGCGAGCAAACAGGTGGTGCGTTGGTTTGTAGTGTTAGCTCCATAAACGCCGTTGATGTTGCGTGCCGCTTGTGCCGCATTGCTGCCACGCGGTACTCATATTCCATAATTACTCGAATTTTTAACGTATCCATGATGCATAGGGACTGCGAACTCGTCACTATTAAAGCCTATATCAAGGAACTCGTAGAGAGATTCTTTGATAAAGGCAAAAATCACCCAAACCCCCTTATCAAAAAGGCACTGGACTATAATCACGACGCACTGACTTTCCGACACCCGCACAAACGGCCTAAGCATATCTTAGCCGATCCCGTTGACCCGATCACAAAATACGTAACGTACTGTGTACAGTTACGTAAACACAAAACACACGCACCCGCGACGCTAGCATCGCACCGGGGTCGACGCCGGCGCCTATCCCGAGGTCCCACATCCGACACGACAACACGTACAGACGTACAAACCGAGTTCGCATCCTCGTAGTCTAGGTACACTCCTAAATAGTGTCCGCGACCGCGATATTGATATAGAGAGCTCTACCAATACCGCGAACCTCATCAACATCAGGACTTACGCGCGCGAGTCATCCCGACCGTACGCGGAAGGGGAGAGGGACGGCCCTCTCAGTACCGATATCGACTAAATCGAGAGCTCCTCTATCGCGATAACTCGCACGCCGCTAGTCTCTGCTACCGCGCGCGAGCAACCTCACTCATCAGCGAGTGAGGAAGGGGTCGGACCCCTCAGCAGGAGAGACCCGCGTCTCCCCTATCATAATAATAGCTCTTAATCCGTAGCTGTCCCCAATATCCGGTTTGAACATCACCCGGGTGATGTTAGGGAGGGTCAAACCCTCCCATCGTCTACCACCAAACAAACTAGCCACCAGGCTAGTTATAGTCCGACTTAGCTACAGCGGTCTTAACCCGACCCTTAGCAATAGACCCGTTCGAAAAAAAAAAAAAAAAACGTATCCATGATGACGTAAAAGATTGCAATGCGATGAAAATGTAACACTAATCAATAAACAAATGACTACTTTTGGAAAAAGAATTCCATGTTTTTAAAATAAAATTAATTTGAAATTAGAATTCTTAGCCAAAGAAAAAATTATTTTGATTTGAAATGGCCAGTACTGCAGAACGGCAATTTCATAGATAAAGACCTATTATAATGCATTAATATGACCTGCATATTTAATAAAACTTGAGATGTGTCACGGGACACCCGGATGGAACGAAGTTCCTTTCGATTAATTAGTGAAGGAATTGTAATAAAATTTTATTTTTTTCAAGTTATAATAATATTTTTCTTATTATTAACAAATACAATATAATATAAACTTAATCAGTAGGCTCAATTTTAGTAATAATTGAGAGAGAGAGAGAGAGAGAGAGAGAGAGAGAGAGAGACAGAAACACGCGCACGCCATACGGCTTACAATTACAAAAAGTGTCGTTACAACTTTTAGTCTTAATTTTTTCCGTCTAGCCCCCTTGCGCAACGCGCGATAAGAAACTTCGTTCCAAAATTAAAAACTATAGCCTGACTACGTTAATGATATAGCCAATGTCACCCGGACTATTATACGAATATATTGACACCTCATACATTAAAATCGGATCAGTAGTTTAGTCGCTACGACGGAACAAAAATACATACATATATTGCTGCAAAATACTTACCCTTCCTTTTAGCTTTGCCGTAGTCGGATAAAAAGACAGGTAACATCGATTGGAGTATATAGCAGTTTTTTGGATTCTATTGTGAAAATCTTTGACTCACATTCCTTATCCTATTTATGTCCAGTCATCAAATTACTTTAGCAATTAAGTTTTTACATTCTCTCATATAATAACCCATATTTATCCATAAGTATTATGACGTAGGCAAAAAACAGCTCAAAGACAAACGTCAAAGGTATAATTATTGTTTTTAAAGACGCATCAACAATTTGTATGGAAAAGGGGATTCCCTAGGTAATAATTGTTTAAAATATTTCCGTGAAAATAAGAAACCGGATAGCATAGGAAACAAAAAACCGAAGGTGTTGTTAGAAATACGCAATAACAACAATAAAAAGTAAAGACACGTATAAAAAGTACTACGTCAATATTTAATTAAATTATAATAATTATTACATTTAGTACTACTTCTAAGGGGATAATAACCTAACCTAACCAAGAGCATGTCAGGACATGGCTTAGGAGGGTACCGTAACTATCAATACGCAGTAGGTTTTTTTTTTCTTCAAATTACTTCAAAAGTTATCTCAGCGTGGAAAATTACAAGTATCTACCTAAAACCCCCCGAAGTCCTTCACGGTCAGACGATGGGAACTATTGTGACGACCACAACCCCACTGACGTATTGCCTCATCGATCATTATATACTTATAGATGACGGCGATGCTGCCACCGGTTTCTACGCATGGCAACAGGCGCCCCCTGGTACATGCGTAACATCGACTTGCATAGGGACTGCGAACTAGTCACCATTAAAGCCTATATCAAGGAACTCGTAGAGAGATTCTTTGATAAAGGCAAAAACCACCCAAACCCCCTTATAAAAAAGGCACTGGACTACAACCACGACGCACTGACTTTCCGACACCCGCACAAACGGCCTAAGCATATCTTAGCCGATCCCGTTGACCCGATCACAAAATACGTAACGTACTGTGTACAGTTACGTAAACACAAATCACACGCACCCGCGTCGCTAGCATTGCACCGGGGTCGACGCCGGCGCCTACCCCGAGGTCCCACATCCGACACGACAACACGTACAGACGTACAGACCGACCCTAACACGGGACCGGACCCGAACCCGAGTTCGAGTTCGCATCCCAGTAGTCTAGGTACACTCCTAAATAGTGTCCGCGACCGCGATATTGATATAGAGAGCTCTACCAATACCGCGAACCTCATCGACATTAGGACTTACGCGCGCGAGTCATCCCGACCGTACGCGGAAGGGGAGAGGGACGGCCCTCTCAGTACCGATATCGACCAAATCAAGAGCTCCTCTATCGCGATAACTCGCACGCCGCTAGTCTCTGCTACCGCGCGCGAGCAACCTCACTCATCAGCGAGTGAGGAAGGGGTCGGACCCCTCAGCAGGAGAGACCCGCGTCTCCCCTGTCAAAAAAATAGCTTCTAATCCGTAGCTGTCCCCAATATCCGGTTTGAACATCACCCGGGTGATGTTAGGGAGGGTCAAACCCTCCCATCGTCTACCACCAAACAAACTAGCCACCAGGCTAGTTATAGTCCGACTTAGCTACAGCGGTCTTAACCCGACCCTTAGCATAGACCCGTTCGAAAAAAAAAAAAAAAAAAAAAAAAAACGATGCTGCCGTCTACCTTCAAGTGTCCCCGGACATAACCCTACATCTCTCGACCCTTCAGTGGGCGGCAACCCCCCGGATGCCGCCCACGGATCCATTTTATGGCGGTAACCTATTTAGCGTATTTAGGTGCACTAAACGCTGCCACCCATGTCGTCTGTACGACGCATCGGGTGCGACTCTCGCTTCTTTATGCACCATGGCTGCGTCTTTTCCTCACTCCGTGCCATAGTGGCAACTAAAGCGGAAAGCGATAAATCCGCGCCGAAGCAATGAAAGTGAGGGAAGCTTCTACCTCATAAACTGTAGAGATGACAGAGGGGGAGGGGGGAACAAAGATTACCAAGTGTCTAGGTGACTTTTAGTAAAACAAACTTTTTTACATACTAAATTACACCCCACAGCCTACCAGAAGAATATGCTTTAGGAAAATGGGAAGTTCACGTTTCGTGTTGATGCACTAACAAAATAGTTATAATTATTATTTGGTGAGAAACGTAAGGGTCACGTAAAATTAAAACTTGACATAATTAATAGCGCCCGAAATATCCACGGGGTACACTGATGGGGCTAGGGCACCAAAAAAATCCTGGGCGGCAGAGTGCGAGGGCCGACTTTGCCGTCCCTTGCAGCCTGCTGCCCCAGCCTGCCATGACCTTGGCCCTGCAGTAAATACGCCACTGTCTTTTCCTAATAGCCGGGCCTCTATGTTATAGTTATTACTCTGAGGTTTGAGGCAGCGGCCTTAAGGTTGTTACTGTTGCAGACATCAAGTGCCTTGTTCTTAGTCTAAGATTACAATTAGTGTTTATTACAAATGATTTTATTACAACGACCTTAAGAATTTGCAATATTTTATGGCGCATAATTTTTATAACAAACTGTAAGATTATTATGTAATTGTGTGCAGTCACGAACAGTAATGCAGTAACACGTAAAATTATTATACTAATGTAAACGAAACAATGCACCATTTATACTATGTATACATTTTGTCAGGCGAAGTCGCGGTCAAAAGCAAGTATAATATAACTGGCATGACGTAAATCTGTTTTTAGCTAGTAATTGTAGGCTATTTAATTAATTGATATGGTTTTGTTTCAGACATTTCTGTATCGAATTCGTCATTTACTAGAAAAATCTAAACTATGATTAAAAATTATTTTACGTTTAAAACTTGATGTAAAATATAGTGTAAACTTCATGCAAACTTCATGTAATATATATGTAGCTTCCTGTTTAGGATTGTGCGATAAATTATTTTTAAATTAAATTCAAACATTATTCTACAGTATAAAGCAGCTGTAGCTGCAATTAAAATTTGAATAATCTAGAACAGTCATTTCCAAAGTGGTCCAGGTGGACCCGCAGGGGTCCACGAGAGACTCGACGGGGGTCTACGTTGGACGTGACAAAAATGGGGGTCTACAATCGTAAGCAGGGATGCATGAAATATATTTGGTTTGGATAGTGAAGAACTAAAAGGTTGGCTTGTTATTTTAAATAATATGATACCTAAATTAAACCTTCTAAATAAGACAATTTATAATTAAATTGAGAAAAAAATGGATAGTACCGAACTGGGAGTCGAACCCAGACCATGTCGGTATCGCGCCGAGTGCTCTAACCAGTTGAGATATCCGGCCCTATGCCACTTTCCTTTTTCAATTTCATTTATAACTTATTGAGCCACACCGTCCATCATACGATAATACAACAACAGAAACAATATGATACCTAAATTAAACCTTCTCAATAAGACAATTATCTCCTATCAATATAGGCAGATAATATTTTAAGAAGCTCAGCGACTGTTACTTGTAAAAACTTGCATATTCCATATTCAGTACAACGCGTCGAGACTTGTTGCCGCGCCGGCCGCCGCCGTCCCGTCATGGTGTATGTACTTGCAATCTTGTATGAACGTGTTTAATTCTTCACCAATATAAATACGAATGTCAAGGATAAACGTTACTCATTTTTTTCCGAAATTTCATAAAGAAAAGTGAATCTATATTAGTGATAACCAGTGTCGGAAAAGTAAGTACCTACCTGCCTATTCGTATACCTACCTACCTAACTATATAATATAATATCGCGTGCCTAATGCTAAAAGAGCGCATTTTTCAACATTTTGTATTAAAACTTGTTTTTTTTTATTTATTATTTACAGGTAGGTAATTGATACGAAACATGACCGAATCTAAAGAAGAAGTGCCGTCAGTACAGTGTTGAATATTTAAAATTTGGTTTTCTTCCATCACAGGCAGATAAACTATTGCCCACATGCCTTTTATGCAACAAAGGTTTGAGCAATGACTCTATGAAACCATCAAAGCTAGAAGACCACCTAAGAAGGTGTCATCCTGATAAAATAGGTAAAGATTTAAAATATTTTCAAACATTAAAGGAAATATATGAAAAGAGACCCACCGTGCACAGTACGTTCGCTTCAACATCTGAAAGCAACGATGGTGGCTTGCGGGGCATCTTACAATATCTCATTACTTATAGCAAAATCTGGAAAACCGCACACCATTGGAGAACAGTTAATTTTACCTAGAGTTGAAGAGGTTTTAAAAACTGTTCTGCACAAATCTTCATTTGACATACTCAAAAGAATTCCTTTGAGTAACAACACTGTACAAAGACGTATTGATGAAATAAGCTCCGATGTTGAAAGTTTCTTGTGTGATTATCTGCAAACAACTCATTTTTCTATTCAACTGGACGAGTCAACTTTACCTAGCAATGAAGCATTATTATTGGCATATGTTCGATTTGTTATGGGCGAAGAAATTTATGAAGAGCTACTATTCGCGAAAACTTTGAAGACGGACACTAAGGGTGAATCAATATTTAATGTCCTAAGTGATTTTTTTTAAGAAAATTCGATTCCATTTACAAACGTTATTTCGGTGGCAACAGATGGAGCTCCTGTCATGGTCGGGCAATATCGTGGGTTTAAGGGCCATCTTAAAATAATTATACCAGAGGTAACTGCAATTCACTGTGTTATCCACCGACAACATCTAGTAGCGAAAAATTTGAGTGATAGATTGCACTAATCGCTTCAATTTGTAATTAATGCAGTTAACAAAATTATAATCAATGCATTGAATACGCGCTTATTGGCACAATTGTGCGATGAAAATGATGAAAACTTCCAACGATTGCTGTTACATACCGAAGTACGCTGTTTGTCGAAAGGTGTATGTTTATCAAGATTTTATTCGTTTTTTGACTCAGTTTTAGAATTTCTGGAAAGTAAAGATCCTGATTTAAAAAAAAACCTAATCAATTTTAAAGCAGACATCGCGTATTTGACAGATTTGTTCAAAAAATTTATTGACCTCAACTTACAATTATAAGAGGACAGCCTTAATTTAATAAAAACAAAGAGTGTAATTTCAGATTTTATTGGTAAATTGAAATTTATGACGGAAAATATTGGTCGGCGCGAATTTTCACAGTTTATAAACTTATCGCAGGTAGAATGCCTTGATGAAGATATTCAGACATACGTTCAACATTTGATTGCTCTGCATGATGATTTTAAAATCAGATTTGAAGACATTTTGTCGATGGAAATACCACCATGGATCATAAATCCATTTGATGAAATGGAAGTGGAGAATGTAATATTACAAGAGGAGGTACTCGAGCTTAGCACTAATGAAAGTGACATTTAAAAGAGGGTATCAAAAATTTTGGCTGCATGCAAAAACACCTGAAAAATATCCTGGACTCTGGTGAATCGCGCAAAAGCTTCTGATAGCGTATCCCTCGTCATATCTCGTCGAAAAAAGTTTTAGTGCCGTTACAAACTTATTAACAAAAAAAAAGGAACAGATTGAATATCACAGAACGGGGAGATTTGCGGTTATTCCTTATAAAACTCAAGCCACTTGATAATTTGCTGTCAATCCATCAAGTACATCCATCTCATTATTTTTTTTTGTAATTACCATTGTAGAAGTTCCATTACGTTAAAAATAAGTGTTTAATTTTGATTATATTACGATTGTTAAAACAATAATAATTATTAGTGTAATAATTTATATACTTGAATATATAATATATACCTACAACACAAGGAAATATACTATTATATTTCTTTTTACCATTCCGAATGAGACGTTTTCTAAATAAAATTTGTAAGAATTGATTGGTCCTTGTGCTGAGTCACTGTAAATTTCAAAAAAATAAAGTTGGATGGAGTCACTTTTTCGATTGGCCAACAACTTTTTTGACATCCACTAACAACACAATGAATTAAAATTTAGTTGAAAATTTGTTTAGTCTAGCTACTTTATTATCAAATAATTAACCCTATCAAACAATCAATTAGTTTCAACGACGAATTAGCAGTTTTCGAAAAAAAAAAGGTTAGCAGCCACAACGCAAGTTTCCATAGATACATAGATCTAATCTTCACTTTTTTTTCGAGATTAAGAAATTGGTATTAATGTAGAATAGAATGTAGATGCAGGGGGGTCCACCGGATCCAGCAAAATTTTCAAAGTGGTCTATGAAACAAAAGAGTCTGGGAACCACTGATCTAGAACTTGAAAGTTAAACATCTTAAACCCATGAGTAAACCTTATTTGGAGTTTGAGGATAAAAAATTCAAGATTTACAATTTTTATGTTGTTTGTGTACTAATACTAGCTTACATACAAAATTTCAGTTTTCTAGGACATTCGGAAGTACCCTGTAGGTTTTGATGATCATCAGTGAGTCAGTGACAAAATCAGGAGATTTTAGATATCAATCAAATTTTAGTCCAAAAACCACGCAATTAAATCTTTATAATATGTTTAATATGTATACTACTGGGAACATATTCCGAAAATTTCGTTTATTAGGTATAATAAACGAAACCCAAGTTATGGGGGTTCAAAAATTCGACGAAGCACTTCTAGAAAAGGTAGTAACTAGGTAGGTAGGTAGTGCCTTTGGGCTTTGCTTGGCTAGTCTTGGCAGGGCCACTAGTACGTTTACCATATTAGGTAATGCCACTGCAAATGTCACTAAATTTTGGTAGACATTTTTTGTACAAAGTAGAAAAATTATAATGCTTAACAACACACTTGTATCATAATTCTTGCGATCTGAGATTTTAACATATAAATTAGTATTATTATTTATCCATAGAAAACTTTACAGCTAAAAAAAACGAATTGCAACAAGCCCGTACAAAATTTTTGAACAATATACAAAGAAAGGAAAAATAAACAAAAATAATTTGTTACAGATATTTTAGACCAGCGCAATGTTAGGCACAGCCCTGGTCTACCTGGTCTACTACATGACGTACACCGTTCTGCTCGCGCTCGCCGGTCTCTGGTGCTTCGAGGAGTGTCTGCTCACTGAGGAGGAGGAGTACGAGTTCGTGAACTACCACCGGGCTATGCCGTACTGAAGTTACTGTAAGTTCCCTTCCATTTCCCGTATTATTACACTCCCAATAGTGGTCTGTATAGACACTAGCGCTGTAGTGGTACCAATGTTGAACCCTATTGTCACACCGTATTTGTCAGCGGCTGTACGGAAGGGATAATAACCTAACCAAGAGCATGTCAGGACATATCTAAGGAGGGTTCCGCAACTATCAAGGTTTTTAGTTAATTTACTTCAAAAGTAACTAACTTTTGAATTTTCCTGAAGAGTATTTAGCATGATCTATCAGCGTGGAAAGTAACAAGTTTCTGCCTCTAACGCCAGGGCTGGACCAGCTGGTGAACTTTTTAGGCTAAACCTCACTTTTATTTAAAAGGACCTATTCGAAGATAGATAGGTAGGATAGATCTCCACTTCCCATGTACGGAGAGGCAACACCAAAATATAAAATTACTATTAATTTATTATGCCGATAACGGAATCTATACCCAATCCTATAAATAACCATGCCAAATTTTATCAATTTCATTTAATTTTAGATACAGAAGAAGGGCGGACAGAAAGACGGACATGACATAGTGAAACTATATATTCAACTCTAAATAGTATAATAAGCAAACAAGCTAGAAATTTTACATAAATTTCGTCCCTCCGTCTGTTTGCAAATGTCGTGTACATACATGACACAATAATTGACATGTCAATAAATGGCACAAAAAATCAATTTATTAGACATTTAAAAGTTCTGTCAATAAACAGTAAGTATACAAATCTTTTGTGTGCGTTTGTAATTGAACTCCTGGACTGGCTGGACTGATTTTGGTGAAATTTTTTGTGAGTGTGTCATTCAAATCAAGTGGATTCGAGAATGGATAAGATTTACAATTTGGTCCACTGTTTGTCGTTTAATCTAGATGGCAGAGCAACATTTGAGGTCATTTAGGCAAATCGTTGCTTCCACTTTTAATCGCCTGTTTCATTGAGGTGAATGACCAAAGAGTCATATGGAGCGAGTTGATCAGATGCCCAAAATATCCGTAACTGGTTTTGAACAACCATGTGAGGTTGTTAACAAATCTTAATAATAAAAAGTACCTGGGAGACCGAACTTTGCTCGGCGTTTTAGTAGAACGATAAAATAATAAAAATAAATGAAAAAATTTTAATGAAAAAACGGCGGGGGACGGAGTACGATTGGCTAGCCAATCGGCGCTACGCACGAGCACCCTTCGTCCCTCTAGCCCCCCTGAGAGACCTAATTTTTGACTTCTACGCAATAACGGTCAGCGCTAGTCTCGTGCCGCTACCTGTACCAATCAGACTGACGTAAAGTCGAAATTATTGATATATTGTTGCACGACCAAATTAAAATAAAAACATATATTGCTCAAAAATGCGCAGTTTCCAAGGGATAAGACCTAGCTAGATCGATTTTTCCCTCCCAAAACTCCCTGCATACTAAATTTCATGGTAATACTTGTAGCCGTTGTCGAGATACCGATTATATAATATATACAAGATCGTCTCGTTTCAAGTATAAGATAATAATAATAATCAAGTGTCATACTTTTGATAAGTATTATTATTTATAGTAATTAGTAGCGTCAAGTGTATGTATTAAACACTTAATGGTGTGAAAAATCTCGTTACCTAGCTCTCTCACACTTCTACCTCGTACATGCTCGTACCAAAAACAGCTACAATTAAAAGAATACATATTTCACATAATTTTCCATAAAGCCAACAATATGACTTTTAAAGGCCGAATGTAAATAAACACGAAACGTACAAATATTTAGATTGTAGATTCATAAAAAATATGCACCTACAATTTCTGAATAATAAAATAACATTACTATTAGGGCCTCTTTCACCACCTTCGAGTAAAGTGTCGAGTAGACTACTTACCAGTTAAAGTCACCCATAACTACATGTGTCAGTTTCACGACCCTCGAGTAGCACTAATCATATGATTAAACTGTCAAGTAACTTACTTGCCACTTCATCTGCCAATTAGCGAGTTTACTTGACGGTTAAATTTGTTTATCTCTTGTCAAAAATGGATTTCTTTGATTTAATTGATCACCAATTAGATGAATTGGACTATAATATGTTGCAACGAACATCGAGACCTCGTGTCTTTAAATCCCGTGTTGATTATTTCATGGACTTAGATGAAACAGATTTTTTGGCTAGATTTCGTCTATCGAAGTGTACAGCGAACCAAGTGCATAACTTAATAAAATATAAAATAATGCCTAAAACGCAAAGGTCAAAATAATATTTTTATCATTAAATAATCAATAATGAGTAATAACACAGTATCTAGTACCTAGTTAGTTTTTTGTACAAATAAAGAATTTTCTATTCTAGTACCTAGGTACTATTAATCCTTTCTCCATTTTTCCTTATAAACTTAATACAACAAACGACTCAAACAACTATTATAACAAGCAACAACACACAGAAGAAAGGTATACTTCTTCTTCTTCACCGCCAATGACAAGTGACAACGACAGACGATTGAAGTTGACGTCATTTTGAACGAATGTAATGTACGATTTGTTATGTCATTCACTTAACGGGCAAGTAGTTAATCAGAGCTTCATTTTTGCTTGTGAAATTGACAAAAGATACTTGTAAGTTTTACTTGCCAATTAACGTTATTTGACAAGTAACTACTCAACACTTTACTTGGAGATGGTGAAAGAGGCCCTTATGTATTAAAGAACTCCGACTTATAATTAATTGTATTTATTAATGCGCGTCGGCATCTTTTTACGCACTTCTTTTAATCCAGTGGAAATATACCCAGGTGCACAAAACGGTGCTTGTGTTCCATGTAAGCTCATGTCATGAAATTGAATACATATTTCATAATGCCATTCACTAAATGTAGCCCGGTTTAGTCCTGAGAGACACTTTGAATATCAACATACCTACTGTTTTCGTTTGGATTTTTGTTGATGCTGTTGTTTGGATTTTCTCTTCTTTTTATTCCTGATTTGAGGCATAGCTTCCCCTTCTTTCTTTCAAGAATCCTCTTGCAAATTGAAATTAATATGCCATATTCAATATTTTTTATGTAGGTACGTACTTACAATCATGAGCAATACTCGACTCTTGTTTTAAAATCCTAAACGATTAATAAATAATTGTTCCGTTACCCCAAAAAAATAACAGAATATTATTTTAAGACCAAAAGAACTCACAAAAGTTTCATTTAATAATACGCTTTTAAAACAGCCGAAAACGCCACCCGCCATGTTTGTCGGTGCTCTGACGTCATACTAATAGTAAGTAATCACTTGACAGCTCAGAGCACTATGCACGGTTGACAACTATGACAAGTGAAGTTTATTTTCTTACTATTACTATGACGTTACATCATGGCCGATCGCACAATGCGCAGATAATAGTGTTTTCGACAGTCCTAATAAAATATTTTTTTTTTTTTTTTCATATAAGTTTAATTATCCATCTTGTTCCTTTATTTCGTGATTTCGCTATATTACGTTTTCCTAAGCCAAGTACTAAAGGAAATACTCATTCAATGTATGCAAAATAATTATGAGTCAAGTAGCCTATAATGTAAATGCGCCAAATATTAAAATAATTAACGCGAGACGAAAGCACAGATTAATAACAATTCAGAGAGAAGTGATATTTTACCATTGTCAAATTACAGGTTTTTGAAGTGTCAAGGTCACACTTGTGACTTCATAATTAGAAACACCAACGAATCGTATAATTGTAGCACGATTCACGAACGGATATGCGCTTCCGGCAGATTTAACGATATGCACGCATGCAATCTGGCCCAAACGCAAAGAAATTTAAGGTAAAACAACTTCTACTACACTATTATAAGGTTATTCCGAAATCGGTAGAGTAAGGCCTTAAAGTTACTCTCTTATCTGTTACCTGGAGAAGAACAATTACATTAATCCTAACCAGTTTGGGTTCAGGGCTGGGATATCTACTGAGGATGCTATTTTGAAGCTTACTACAGCTTTAGCGAGTTCTATGGATAGTGGAGAAAGGTGTATTGGTGTTTTTCTGGATCTCCAGAAAGCGTTTAATACGGTTTCACCTAACATCCTTTTGACTAGACTGGAGAATCTTGGTATAAGGGGCACTGTTTTGGACTAGTTTCAGAATTACTTGTCTAATCGACTTCAGAGTGTGAGAGTGGATGATATGGAGAGCGACAAGCTTCCTTGCACATTTGTTATTCCACAGGGAAGTACTTTAGGACCTACACTGTTTCTAGTTTACATTAATGACATGTTCAATGTTGTACATGGCAATGTGGAACTCCAAATGTTTGCCGACGATAAGGACTGTATCGTCACTAGTGCATGAAAAAACGTGGACAGAAGCGCGACAGGTAGCCGAATCTAATATGGCTAGGATTACGTATTGGCTCGAATCCAACCTTCTCACTCTTAACACTTCGAAAACGAAATACTTATGTTTTCATAAATCCCACAGAAGCAGCCCAGATTACAGTATTAAATTAACATCTCACACATATCCATGTAACATTGCTTTAGATCATTATAAGTATTCTTGTGCCATTTTGTCGAGGAATGAATCCATTAAATATTTAGGAATATATATAGACGAGCGACTAGATTGGCCTAACCATACTTATGCCATGGTCGCCAGAATTAGAAAAATGGCATACATCTTTAAGAATTTAAGACAAGTCGCTAATGAAAAGCTTCTAATACAAACTTATCAAGCATTATGCGAGTGTCTGATGAGATATTGCATATGGGCATGGGGGGGGGGGTGGGGTGTATGCAAACCCCTTCTTAAAAAAGTTACGCCAAAGCGGATGTCCTGTCGGTGAGAAAAATATTCGTTCTGGAAATGCTTACGAGATACCATAAAATAAGTGTACCATACCTACCTCCTCAAATCATCAAATCTCCTCAAATACCTCATCAAAGAGACTTGATCGGTGTCCGGTTCCTTTTGCACGGACGACATTCGCGCGTCAACAATATAATGTCTTGGCATCATCTATATATAATAAAGTGCTAAAATTAAAATAAATAGATAAACACTATACAAAGTACACCTTTAAAAAGTAATAATTAAATGGCTTAAAGATAATACTTATGATGAAATAGAAAAATAGTTCTTGCCTTCTATTTGATAAATAAAATAACACACCCAAGTTGTACCTATTTACCTATCCAAGATTTACATATAACCACACACAGCAACACACACACACACACACACACACACACACACACACACACACACACACACACACACACACACACACAAACACACACACATCACACACTAAAATTACTATTTTGTTCATTGTGTAATTGTATCGGTATTGGTATCATTGTTTTTGCCTACATTCTAAATTAAGCGCACTTCTAAGACCTACATGTTGTTAGTCATATTTTACATGCATTTCATATGTCAATAATTATAAGTCATTTTTCTTCTCTTTTCTATTTCTTTTAAATTGTTTATATCTCTATTGGCACAACATGTATCTTCATGGGCGAGGTCACTGGCCTCTGCAATACAGCTTACACTAGTGCAGGGGTCAGGGACTTCAGATATGTAAAACTCCTCTGTGTCAATAGAGAATTTATTTATTTATTTATTAAATTTATAAGTTAACCCTGGGTTAAATATCATGTTATCTCTCTCGTTCTCCGTATTTATGAAAGAGAATGCACGATATTTTAACCCAGGGTTAACATTAACCCAGATTGGCGCAAGAGGGCCTAAGTATCCATGTTTACTAGGATACGGTGGCACAATCAGAGACGGTATGGCCGGAGGCAAACTGCTGGTGACACCAGAGTAGGACATTAGATAATAATATCTATGGACACCACGTCAGTCTGGCCCCGTGCTAAGTATCCGGAGAATTTGTGGTACAACTGGAAGAAACCCCATACAACTGGAAGTATATTTTTAATACTTTTATACTATAAATATATTTAAGATTTTTATTACATTATACATAATATATTCAACATACATCCATGACCCAGGAACACAGAAAAACCTTTTTTTCCTTTTGGATGGATTCGAACCCGCGATCCCCGCGAGCACCAACGCCCTCAACCACTGAGACACAGAGGACGTCAGACAACTCTTAGATAAATATGTCATTATACAATTATGTAACTCTTTGCTATCCCGAGTCCCGACACACATTGTTCTGTCTTAACTATGAACTAGAATAAATAAATACCGATTTATTTAAGCAATAACATAAAAGATTATTAAAAATATATATTAATAAGTTATTAAAATGTATGGGAGCACCCAGTAAGCGTAGGGACTCTTTACTGAGAATTTTTATTTTAGGGGCCAGTTATTAAATTTAGTAGTTATTTCAATCCAATGATCGTGTTAGTCGTTAATAAACAACTCACATTTGGAGAAATTTAGTTCCAAATCGATGGATCTGAATTTTTCATTGATGACTTGTAGATCCTGCAAGACTGAAACCGGATCTCCACCGAGGCTCCCGTCATCCAGGTACCAAACGTTGAATTCGGATGTAATGATTGGATTGGTCCAAAGGATCAATCAATCAATCAATCAATCAATCCTTTATTGCAAGAATATGGTATACATAAGGTCTTAAAAATATTATAATAACTAGGATCCCACATTCTGCCATCACAATGGCGCGCAAAATATCCTTAACATGCAAGGTGTTAGGTGTGTGAAGTTAGCATTTATAAATTGCAACAAATTGGAAATAAATAAAATATAGACATACAGTTAATAATTTAGAAGCTTCAAAAATTATTGATCATAACAATTTAAATAATAATTAAATAAATCACACAATTTTAGTATTAATCATAGAAATTAAATAATGATATATCACGACCCTTAAGTATTATTAAAAGGGCATAACAAAAAAAAACAATGTATCTAAAATCAATATAAAAAGTAAGTTATAGCACAACATGTCATCATAACAACAAAATCTTAATAGTATTCATAATCCATAATCATCATAAAATCAAAAAATAAATTAAATATTAAAATTATATTAAATATTATAATTATATAAATAAATATAAAAAATATTATGTCTAAATCATCATGTCATGTAAAGAGTAAAAATTAGATATCTAATGTCATATTTGTAAATTTAAAAATAACATTCATAATTCATAATCATCATTAAATCAAATAAATTCATTACTAAAATATTATGTCAAAATCATTATAATGTCATGTAAAAAGTAAAAATAAGATATCTGATGTCATTGTTGTAAATTTAAAAATAACATTCATAATCATCATTATATCAAATAAATTCATTAATAAAATATTATGTCAAAATCATTATAATGTTATGTAAAAAGTAAAAATTATATATTTAATATCATTTTTGTAAATTAGGGTAATTTTCATTTTCATTTATCTTTCTTTAAATGTCATGTATTCATTTAATGTATAAAAACAATTATTTAACAGCCATTTAGTTAATTGTCTTTTAAAATTATCTAGGTTTAAACTTTTGAAATGGTCAGGTAGCTTGTTATATACAGTAATGGCATTGATGTACACATTTTTTTTATAGATATCATACCGGCACTGATGCAGATATAGTTTATACTTGTGTCTTGGTGTAGTACTTCTATTATTAATATCAGAATTTTTGGGAAAGTACTGTGAATTCTGTTTTACAAAAGTACAAATATCCCTAATGTACAAGCATACCAGAGGCAGAATACGAAATTTCTGAAATAAGGGTTTGCAACTGTCTGAGGGCCAAGCTCCGCAAATGGCTCTTACACACTTCTTTTGAACCTTAAATGCCTTGTCAATTTCAACAGAGTTCCCCCATAGCAATAGCGCATACGAGAGCACCGAAAACACATATCCGTGGTATGCGCATAATCCGGCCGCGGTTGAGACTTTGAAACGTAACATTTTAATTGCGTATACAAACTTGTCTAGTTTGTTGCATACGTGGCTTATGTGCTCTTTCCAATCACAGTGTCTGTCTACTATGACCCCTAAAAATTTTGTGGAATTAACTTCTTCTATTTTAATGCTGTCAAAGGTTAAATTTAACTCAATTTGTCGTGTTCTATAGTCCCTAAATTGAATGATTTTAGTTTTATTGATATTAATTTTTAGATTATTATATTTAAGCCATGAAATTATTTTGTCAACCGTATTACAAATGTCATTTTGGAACGAGTCTACATTCTCACATTTAATTATTACTGTTGTATTATCCGCGAATAAAATAGTATTTTGATCTGTTACATTAGGTAAATCATTGATGTACAGCAAAAATAGTTCTGGCCCTAGTAAGCTTCCTTGCGGAACTCCAAATTCGTTGCATAGAAACTTCGACCTACTAGAAATTTGTTTCCCTTGCATAATTTTTGAAATCTCTACGCACTGTCGTCTTCCCGTGAGATAACTTTTAATCGAGTCATAGGCTTTGCTCCGTATTCCATATTTTCCGAGCTTGTATAGTAGAAGCTTATGATCTACAAAATCAAAAGCTTTGCTCATGTCTAGGAATACGGCGACTACAGGCTTTTTATCGTTTAGAGATTCTGTAACATATTTTATAAGATTAAAACAGGCTAAAGATGTGTTACTATTTTTACGGAATCCAAACTGTTCTGACCCAAGTATATTATTAGCGGTAATAAATGCGTGTAGTCTTTTTAGCATAGTTTTCTCAAATATTTTTGATATTACCGGTATTAATGTAACTGGTCTGTAGTTGTTTATGTCAGATATATTGCCTTTTTTAAATAGAGGTTTGACAATGGATAGTTTTAATATTTCAGGGAATGAACCTTCTTCGAAAGAAAGATTAATAATATAGCTCAAAGGCTTACTTAAATCTTTAGCACAAGCTTTGATCACTTTTGTGTTCAAATCGTCAATTCCTACAGAATTTGTGTTGTTTAGACTATTTATAATTTGTAGAATTTCATTTTTATCCGTTGGCGTTAGGAAAATAGTTTTCAAATTTTGTGTAATTAGTGTTTTAGCAATGTCATTTGTTTTAAATTTAAATTCTTTGTTAGTCAATTGTATATAGAAATGATTAAAAGCTTCGCATATGTCATTAGGAGCCGTATAAACTTTGTCATTATAATTAATTGTATTTATGTCCGAATTAGGTTTCATGTCATTAATATTGCTATTTATGATGTCCCAAACTGCTTTGCATTTATTTTTATTATTATGTATATATTTATTATTTTGTAGTTGCCTTGATTTATAGATACATTTTTTTAGAATTTTGTGGTAAATTAGATATCTTTTATAATTTATAGCTTTATTGCCACCAGATCTTTTATATTTTAGATATAGGTTTCTTTTTTCAATTGATGATTTTTTTAAACCTTTTGTAAGCCATGATTTGTTCGATTTTTTATTATTATGTTTACATATTATCACAGGGAAGCAAAGTCTGTAAAATAAAACTAATGTTTTGTGAAATTCTTCGAAGGCATCATTTAAGTTGTTTATTTGGTAGATTTCGGAGAAATTAATTGATGACAAACATTTACAGAATTTAAGTATATTTTCCTTGCTACAGTCCCTAACAGATCTCGACCAGGAAATCAGTTCACGTTTGTTTTTTACCCTAATTGTGAGAGTTTGTCCTGTTTCGTGATCTGACAGACATAGATGGTGGACTTCAGCTGAGCACGCGTTCATGTTACTTGCAAACTGGTCAAGGCATGACGTTTTTCTTGTTGGTGTATTAATATGTAGTTTTATATTTAAAAAATTTAATAAATTAATAAGCTCTTGACAGTTTTTATTAGGATTTAGAGTATCAAGGTTCCAGTCTCCGCATAAAACAATTTTTTTAGATCTGATTGCAATTTTTGTCATCAATTCCTCTAATTTTTCAATAAAAATGTTAGGATTGCTGTTAGGGGTCCGGTATATACATAAAATAGACATTTTTGGCGACATAATTTCAATACCCGATACTTCAAAACTAAATCTATTTCCAAATTCATTAACGATCCCTATTCCTTTGCACTCGATGCTATTTTTCGCGAGTATGCAGGTTCCGCCCCTTTTTGTGTTACGTGAATATGAAGAAATAAGTCTATAACCCGGTATTTTTAGTAGCGACTCCATTCCTTTCTTTATGAATGTTTCCGTTAAACAGACTATATCTATTTCGGTGTTTTTTTGCGAAAATCTTGTAAGCGCTAATGTAATTTCTTCAGCTTTATTAATTGCTCCGGCTATGTTTTGGTGGAAAATTATTATGTTATTATGTTTTTCTTTTTTATCCACGAAAAAACGTATCAGTTTTAATGTTATTTCTTATCGAATCCCTCTTTTTTGAAAAGTAGTAGGGAATTGTACCCTTTTTGTGCTCTACGCAAATAGAGTCATTTTGGTCAGAACTCAGTTGAATATGTATTGGTTCAGGAGAATTATGTGTACTTAAATTTAATTTTGATTTTGAGGTGTTGTTACATTTAAGGAGCTTGGGCGGAGAGAGGCTTTTATTCTGATTATTTCTAATGTTCATTATTTTATTATGTAATAGGAACTCTATCTCTACGTTAATGATAACGCTAAGTCTTTGTAATAAAAATTTTCTGTTTCTTAAATGCTCACAGTAATAATCCTTTAAATATAAACAGTTATTATAATTTTTAGCAATCAATTTAATGTTATTATTAAGTAAATTTATATTTAAAAATTTGTTATAAGTAGTTTCTAGTATAAAGACTTTTTGTTTACGTAAGATGTATAGGATATTGCTAAGGTTTGCTAATATACAGTAGGGATTTTTGTCATTAGAACCTATAGCTAAGATCACAATGTCACCTTTTTTTAATGTTGATATTACTTTATGACAGTAACAGAGTATGTCATAACATCTTGCGTATGAAAGAACTATGCCAAGTATTTCATATGTGTTATCATTTCTTTTTTCTCTGTCGTAGTGAATCTGCGAGGCTAGACCACGAACTTGTTGATCCCCTAGTATAAGTATCTTCTTCTTGCGACACGGGGCGCCATCTAGCGAGGATTTTGGATTATTATGGTAATACGTTTTGCTTTCGACTTGATTAACTGAACTTTCTGACTTGATCACCTTACTGGCAACCAGTAGAAGAAAGTAAACGATCACTTTTGTATATGAATCCTCACCATAGCACTGTAGAATATATTCGTATTGACGACAGATGTTTGGCTACTTGGATCCTAGCACCTTTCAAAAATGGGTCAATAAAATCTAATCAGATAAGCTTGTAAGTTTTTGTAAGAAACTATAGCCGAAAATCGTAGCTGGAAGGAAGGAAGGAATGAAAACCCAATAAATACTGTATAAAAATTGATACTTATCTACTATTTAATTATCAACGATTCTTCTTTTCCATTCTTTATTTTTAACCCCCGATGAAAACAGATGGGTGTTATAAGTTTGGCGTGTCTGTCTGTGTGTCTTTCCGTGGCATCGTAGCTCCTAAACGGATAAACCGATTTGATCTAGTGTTTTTTTTTTTGAAACCTGACATGATCGAGAGTGTTCGCTGTTCATAGCTATCATCATCATTAATTAGCTTACTCACTGCTTGACGATTTGGCGTTACTTATAATTTTTATTAATTATGTTTTTGTGTGATTGTTGTTGTATTATAAAGATTAGAGGTATATTCCATACTTGACGTTTGTGGCTAGCTGAGTTATACCTAAAACCTTTCATTTATGAGCACAAAAGTACTTTTCAAGTGATTATAACAATCGAAGTGATAATTAGCTATTGTTTTTATAAGGAATCGTTACCAGTTGCATCAGTAACAACAAACTGTTGTGTGTACCAGGTCGTGTTGTTTAAATGCATTGTCTGTTAGATAATTACTCTGTGTAGTTTACAAGTATGAAGTAAGTACTGCCATTTCCTTAGCGTCAGTTCACACCGAGACGTGACGTGGCGCTGCATTTTTAAGATAGCGACTCAAAATTGAACTTTATTCACTACACAATAAGATACACGTTCAATAGGCTATTCTAAATTTTTTTCAAATACATATATTTGTTGGATAGACGGAAGCCTTAAATCCCAGATCTCCGACCGAGCGAGGTAGTATATGCTGGGTGAGGCCGCAGCCCACTTGTATGAATTTCAGATGTATTTGCGATCTAAGAAAACTTCGATAGCGCGATTCAAGGTTGTGGCACTAATTGGTCCGCCACATCGCTCCCGAAGACCAGAGGTCGAAATCTTCGATACGTCTTACGCTTGTGTCGCCACTCGCCAGGTGCCAGTGGAGAGTCCCAGTGAGTCGGAACTGTGCTGCCATTCTGGTCTGTTCTACGTGCTGACCGGAGAGGTGCTGCGTGCTCTGCTTGCTAACTGATCGTTGTAGCTACGTGTGTTGACCAGGAGAGATGCTTTGTGCTCTCTGCTTGCTGACCGGTCCGTGTAGTCGTCGTCCGTTAAAGCCGATGAGGATTCGACCAGTCCGCGGTGCGTTGGGGCTGGAGGTCGAGGTACCCCATAGGCTGAGTCTAGCTGGCGTGGTGCGGAGGAATGGTGCGAGGGGTGGGGTGACGATGATGTCCAGAAGGGGGCGGTTCTGTCGAGGGTCACCAATGTGGGAAAATGGTGGCAAGCCCCAAAGGGAGATCTCCGACCGAGCGAGGTAGTATGCTCGGTCAGGCCGAAGCCCACTTGTATGAATTTCAGATGTCGTATATAAATAGTCCCGATCTTAGAAAACCTCGATAGCGCGATTCAGGATTGTGGCGCTAATTGGGCCGCCACATATTTTTAATTGTTCGTATCGATTCGATAGTCAACTAGTATTTTTATTTCCTGGAAATTAAAATTACTTATTAGGAAGTTAAATTTATTTAAGCAAAGAAAAAATTATTAAAATCTAAACGATATATTATGTTTGCGCCAAAACGGCAGTCACCATTATCGTGACGTCATAAGAACAGAAACAAAAAATATGTGCGTACACACGCGTGCGTATACAGTGCATGAACTTTAGATTTGACTTTCGCTGTTGTTTATTCGATTTCATTATGTTCTTATGACGTCACTTACAAGAAAAATATGGCGGCTGGTGTCTTCGGTCACGTGACACACAGATAATAAAACTACAGTTTCATTTTCGAAATTATAAATAAATCGCATATTTATATAACAAAATAGTGTTGTATTCGTATTTCTTATGATAGAAACTATATAAATAACAAATGTATATCATTTGATTTTGATAGATGAAACTAGCCAATTGCAAGAGTTTCGAGCTATATCAAGCTGCGTAGCGCGGCGCCGCTCTTGCAATGAAACGTGTATCTTCTTGAGTAGTGAACAAAGTTCAATTTTGAATCGCTATCATAAAAATTCAGCGCCGCTAGGTACTACTTTTATAGAGCTGTGTGATAAATATGATTATTATCTTGACAAAGAAAAACAATTGGTAAGTAACACATTTTGTTTAGATTTTACTACACTTCACATTTTTTGTATGGGGAGCCCTAGAATAATTTTAAGATACCAAAAACAAAACATATACATAATAACTATATACAAAATTGATCCGTTTATATACATAATTACTGAAGTAGGTCAGACAGACACAGATAAAGGAAGTCAGAAGTGTGGTAAAATACACAGACAGACATACTGTATGTCTGTGTATAGACGGACAGAGCAAAAATAAAAGGGTTCCTTGCTACTACGGAACCCTTAAAACCAAATATACCTACAGAAAAACATTATCAAAACATCACAAAGTATTATTATACCAAAATGTCAAACCAAAATGCTACACTATTATCTTACCGGAAATCTTTGTGTGACTACAGCCGCCGACTTATTCAATACACGACTTTTGAACCTTATTGTAAGGGAATAAGGTCGAAAAGTGGTACACCGGATCCGTCGGCAACCGCTCATGAAGTCAGTTAAGTAGAACTCACGTCCAATTTGGCTCAGATAAGGTTTAAAGGACGTTTGTCACCATAATTAACTGCAAAAAATATTCTCAATTCCTCATGTTGTTTTGGGTGCCCCAAGGTTGAGGATGCTTTACGATCCACGACTGTCGTGTTGCCACATCCCGATTCCTGAAAGGCCTAAAATATTTTAACTTGCAGTAAACCTATGTATATACTGAGCACCATCTAGCTTTTGGCTCCCAAAAACTACCTACGCAAAAAATTGAGGATTCCTTCATTTCCCACTCGTATTCCCTATATATAACCTAACCTAACCTAACCTTCCCTATATTCCCTATAACTTTTATTAGTTATATGAAAAAAATCCAAATACCTTGTAAATAGATTGCAATTCCAATGTCGCGCTGAATCCGGCTGGACCGATTTGGCTTATATTGGTCTTGAAATAATTGTGGAAGTTGAGGGAAGGTTTAAGCGATGAGAATTATTGGAATATATATAGGTGTAGGTTGTAGGTGTCGGTTTAGGTGTAGGTGTAGGTTGTAGGTGTCGGTGGAGGTGTAGGTGTAGTTATTTTATTCCAGTTCCCAATTAAGAGTGAACGACGTGTGTCGGGACAGCAAGTTATTAATAAAATATTTTGTCATAATATAATTTCATTAATTCAACAAAATAGTAATTTTTGACAATAGGCGCTAAAAAACAAAAAAAAACTATGTAATGAAAAAAACAGTCGTTCTTTCTGGAAGTAATACAATCAATGTATCTAACTAATGACCAATGTCCTTCTTTTTGGAGGTAATTGCATCCCCGGGTTGTGTTGGGTAACCCGGTTGTGTAACCCCGCGTAACCGCAGGATGCGCTCGAAGGTTTTAAAAATCGTGAACTTCCGCACCGCGAATACAAAACAATTATTTAATATTTAGTTCACCTCGCCAATTCCTGATTTATAAATTCCTTGGTATTGTGAATATTGTATGTTATGATTTCGCTAGTCAATTTCGCGGGCGTCCCGCTCTGCCATCCTAATTTGAATATACCCATACCAAACTGCCAATCGGACTGACATGATAGAGTCGAAATATTTTATATAGGTATTATTGCACGACGAAAGAAAAAACATATATAGCTAAAAATGCGCATTTTCCCAGGGATAAGACCTATCTAGATCGATTTTTCTCACCCAAAACTGCCTGCATGCATACTAAATTTAATGGTAATCCTGCAGCCGCTTTCAAGAAACCGATTGCATACATACAAGATTGTCTCATTTAAAGTATAAGATGGTCACATTATAGTCACTGATTTCGTATGGGTAGCATATAAGAATAAGAAACACTTGTGGTAAAAAAATTAATTACTCTACGCACACTCCTGTTGGAAAACTTTATATTACGTCTTTATACCTTCCTTAGGCAGTGCCGGTTTACCATTAGCAGCTATAGTTTCGCTCTGTCCGTCCGTCTGTCTGTGTGTGTGTTTGTGTAATTATTAAAATATATATATAGATGAAATTTGGAAATTTTTAAATTTTAAAGACTGTATATAGATCTCGGTTTTGAAATCATAAACTAACAGTAATTTTACATTTTAGGGGTGGCTCTCCATACATATGAAGTGGGTATGACAACTTTTTTTCATTCTACCCCATCGTGTATCATCGAATAAGTCTTTTTAAATAAAGGCAAGGTTTTCATATATGACTTTTTTATAATGTAAACTATTACTTTGAGTAATCGACCTCCAAAGTGGTTTACAACTTGGTATTTCTAAACAATGAGACTTAGAAACTTGCAATTTTCTATGCTGATAGATCATGAACATGATGATCGTGAATTTTGAACAAAATCGGAGTTACATTTGAAGTAATTTAAAAAAACCTATTACGCGTTGATAGCTACGGAACCCTACTTAGACATGTCCTGACATGCTCTTGGTTAGGTTATTTTTTTTTTGGAAAGCTGACATTATCGAGTGTTCTTAGCTATAATTCATAATCATCATCTCGCTGACTGCCTGACAATTCAAGATAAATTAAAACCTTCTATAATAGCTCCCCACACTGATTTCAGTGACGGTGGCCGGTTTTTAATTGAAAACAGGCCAGCTACGCAGGAGTTATTTTATAGTGCCCAAGTGTGTGCGCAGTACACAAGAGCACTCTCTCTTCCTTTACTCTCGTAACCCAGTGTGGCGAATAACCGACACGACTGGTGAGATATCAGGCGCAGGCCCGACTTTTTACATGCCCATCCGACGCATGGATCATCTTTCTTGTCAGACAATCAGGTGATCAGCCTGCATTGTCCTAACCAAACTTGGAAACAAGATTTTTCGTTGTTCCAATGCGGGAATCGAACCCACGACCTCCGAGTCGAGAGCCAAGCTCTAAACCACTAGACCACGGAGGCTGTTGGAAAACCTTCTATATTGAGTATATAACTAACAAAGAAAGTGCTGATTTTGAATCGCAATGATCAGTAATGGTGTTCATAAGAATCGAGCACGAACATCAAACAAATAACCAGAGATCAACAAGACGTACAGATATGGCGCTGTCGTAAGCCATTGTCTAAAATTATATTTATTACCACTAAGTACACCTAAATATTATTATATTAAATTGTAATGCTTACCGTAGGGCTAAATAGATTTAAAAAAATCCATTTAGCCCTACACACAAGGAAAATATATTGACAAAATATGTGTTACAATATGTGTCAAATCACGTGGTAAAAGCATACAGAAAAATGACCTTAAAATGGAGACGCTTCCACAGTACTCTAGAGACCTATTTAACCGACTTCCAAAAAAAGGAGGCGGTTATACGTTCGGCTATATATATATATATATATATATATATATATATATATATATATATATATATATTATTTTTTTTGTATATTCAACGATTACGCCGCCGTCTGTGGACTGATTTTCAAAAATGTTTTTTTGATGTATAGGGTATAATCCCAAATTAGTCCTTTTGACATCAAAGTGGTGATCTGATGATGGTATCCATGAGGAATCGGGAACTCCTCGAAATTTATATGGACACATATGGTGATTTCGACTTTTTCGTAAGTAGTCCAAGTCGTTCGGAAGTAGTCCAAGCATATGCTATTTCGGCGTTGTTGAATGAACTGCAAGCATATGCCACTACGTCAAATAGAGTAATCATCATCATCACCATCATCATCACACCATACATGATCACATTATGATGATATAAAAGGCACTTCTCATAGTATTTTACACCGACACGGATATCTTTGAACATTACTATGCAGTTTATGGACCTATTTACAAAATTATTTTGTTTTTGTAAAGGGTATAATTCAAAATTGGTCCTTTAGTCACTAAAGTGGAAACCTGATGATGGGATCCATGAGCAATCGAGGGAACTCCTCGAAATTTATAACTTTTTCTGAAGTAACACAAGGGGATTCCGGCGTTGTTTAAAGAATTGCAAGCATATGCCATCATACCACTTATAGTAATCATCATCATTCTCTTATTTACAATACCTAATGGAAGCGTGAGACGTATTCAATTATACATTCGATCGTTCATTTTAAACGTTCTTAAAATGTATTAATAATAATTTAACAGATATCACTAAAAGGGGAAAAATAAAACCGACTTCAAAAGTAAAAATGCAGAAAAAAGTATGAAATAAAACAAATTTTCAAAAAAATCTCCTTTTATATTCGGCTAAAATTTGTTCGGCTTAAACGTGAGTTCTATAAAATATTGTAGGATATTGTTTGGGCTGGTACCGACTTCGAAATTAAGAAAATTGAGTAGAGACATAGTTGAAATTTTAGCCATATTTAGAAGGGAAATTATTTATAAAATAGGTTTTATTTCATACCTTTTTTGTGAATTTTTACTTTGGAAGTCGGTTTATACATGTACATATATTTCAAGCACTATGAAATAAATTTAAATACGTTAATTCGAAGACGGTGTAATCAATTCCATAATATATCTAATCATTGTTTGCAAATACAAAATATTTTTGCGCAATTATAATAAATTTTCTTCATTTTTCCGACGCGACAATTACTATTCACAAAAGCAAACATCTAACACCTGTCGTATCAGTTTCATAGATCTATGGCAGCCAATATTGCCTCACTGCAGAACCTTACCCTGGCCTTGGCACACTCTTCTGCCACGAGATGACTTCAATGTGGCTCAGTCAAAATAAACCAACAAGGTTACGATTAAAGACAACGAGCTGACGTTGGTGAATTATAGCTAAGAACACCGTCAATTTCACAGCTTTCAAACAAAAATACCTGGTTGAAAATCGGTCCATCCGTTTGGGAGCTACGGACAGACACACACATAGACACGTCAAACCCCTCTGTTTTCGTCGTGGGTTAAAAACTTTAGCCAGAGGCATAATCGTTTGCATTCAATGAGAGTTTTTTAATTCGTGACATCTAATAGCTTTTTGACACGACAAGGTCGTGCTACCAAGCGCCGCCTGGTGACAGAAAAAGAATCGAAAATTCTTATTGACCGATTTTGATACCACTTATGCCACCAGATGACGCTTTGTGTGAGTTTAGTCTGCCCCTGCAGAAAAAATATCAAAAACCCTCATTCGGTATCCCGTTTGTGTTTTATAACCGACTGCCAAAAAAGGAGGCGGTTATAAGTTCGGCTGTTTAAATAATATTTTTTTATATGTATTACAGTAGGTTTGACACAATAATGATTATTCGGTGTGCTAAGTTTGATAGGTACCTAAAATAATAGTCTATGTACGTAACATTATTTATTTTTATCCATCACAGGCTTCAAAGTTACAAAAACAGCGCACGTGCAAGTAAAACTTGACAAAAAACCACCACATTATTATCGTGAAAATGGCACAAAAAATAGTGAGACATCAACACAGTTGTGTCAATCTTGAAAATTCCAAAACATTTAAAGTCACATGACACATATTACGTCAAAACCAGATGTGGGAAACGTCAAATATAATTATATTTCTGTTCTTGAACTTGACTGTGGCGAACAATGGGACGAAAAAAAAACAATGGACGAAAATATGACTGTTGGGGCAAAGACGCTTATCGCGTAGTAAGCAACACGAACGGACAAAAAATCTGCATAATTATTACATTAAGTCGAGAGATCGCGTTAATATACCCTCAATTATTTGTGTTTCTGCTGTGACACTAAAAACTTACAAGTAAATTGCTTGTTCATGTATTAACTTTGTATTGTTATTTACAATTAATGAGCTGCGTATCAAATATAATGCTGCGATAAAACATATTTAACGTGGCGAGTGACGCGTCGCCAGTGGCAACGTACGGGTCAAACGTACAAAATGGGTTCGCTGATTTTGTTTTTTTTTTTCAAATATTTTGCAAAATCTTTGGGGCTTAGTTAAGTATGATGAAATCAAGTTTCTGACATATTTTGAGGTATGGTGAAAACCAAGATGACGTAACTTATTCTTGTATGAAAATTTGATCTGTCCAATGTACGCCTTAGCCTATCTTTAGTTTTGAAATCTTTGTTCGGTACACAATATGGCTACTTACTTCAACAAAGACACGGGCAAAAGCTATGAACAATATAATAAACATTTACACTATTGCACACAATTTAATGTGAAATGATTTCAATAAATCTTAGACTGTAATGAAAAATGCTGATCACGTCGGTTCCATACGATAAACTTATGTTTCACAACACAGATGTCGTACATTAGAACAAAGAACGATTTGCCTTAAAGCTTGATTACACCTTCCGACTTGTATGACAACTAAACTTTGATTGTAATATCCTCCTATAATTAGGATAGTATCTCTTAGATGAAGTAACATTGACGTGGTACGCAGCATTTATATATAAAGGAAATGTGTTACCTTCTAATTTAAATTTGGCGCGCATTTGTCATGAGACATCTAGTTGGCAATCTGTGGTACAAGTTACAAAATGGCAGAGATAGAAGACGAAGGAGTGCTATGGAAAATTGCTTTTAATCATTGACCAAAGAATACAATGGACTTGCCCTAGCTATGACACATGTCTTCGTGTCCGAGCCCAATTACGTGTCCAATTTATCAGCTGATTGTTGATGAATTGGACAAGTTTTAAACAAATAACAAATTAATATCCCATTACCTACATATATTTTATATATGTAGGTAATGGGATATTAGTTATAACTTAAATAAACCGGACAAGAGCTAGTCGGACTCGCACACCGAGGGCTCCGCATACAGTAGGTTAGTCGGGTAGTACCTTATAAACATAAATAGATCAGGAATCGAGTATCGCAGTTTTTGTCGAGCCTGTTATTTTTGTTATTTTTCATTTTAAATTTTAAAAAATATGCGTCGTCGTTTTCGTTTCGTTTTTCGTCGTCGTCGAACTTTATTTATATAAATAAATAAAATTCGTATTGGAATGCTCACATCAAGCCTTTAAATATGATACCTCTGTTGAACTGGTACCTTCAACTTGACTTAAGACTATTTTTGTAATAATTATAAATTTGCAGTCTTCAGATTTTTTTTTGTACTTGTATGTTACTTGCCAAATTTCATAGTTCTAGGTCAACAGGAAGTATCCTATGAATTTTGATTCTCTTGAGAGAGTTGAAATATATGTTTTTATGGCATAAATGGCCATTTTTTACGTTAAATTAGTAGTCTGATTTTTTATAGCTTCAAGGGACCGTAAACCTGAGTATCTATGTGATTTTAATTTCAACTCGATACCTTAACGTGTTCCTTAACTAAAGAGTATTGACAGACAGACAGATGAACGGACAACAAAGTGATGTTATAAGGGTTCCTGTTTTCCTTTTGAGGTACGGAACCCTTAAAATGAAACAATTAATAATTAAATTTTGTAAGAAGTCAACCAAGTGCCAGTGGCGTGCACAGGATTATGACACTGGGTATGCGGCGAAGTACTCGGTCACAAAAACTTTTTCGTTTATAGATTTTTAGCATAGCTACAGCCAAGCGACGGATCTCTAAGTCGAAACCATGCCAACAGAGCAAGTCTTAGATGTACTACTATTCATGTACATCTTCTACGGCAACGCAGACAAAACAGCGATAGATCGTCGCGGCGGAAGAAATTCTAATAAGTAAAATAATAATCATATTATAAAATATTATAACTACTCACCAGTCAGTCAGCTTCAATTTTCACATATTCAAGGTTCCGGTTACTTGAGATTACTATATCCCGACGTAAATTACTAAATAATATGCAAGGAAAACAATATAATTTAATCTTGTGTATACAACCACACAGCCAGTTATACGTTTCATAACTTTTAACATGAAATTTTCGAGTTACATTATTTTTTTGCTGGTTTAATTGTTGTAACTTGGGTACACACCGACCTTTAGACAGAATTTGAATCTTTTCACTGAATGACAATTGTGAGAACTTGTTATTTTTAATTTTTAATAAACACACATTTTTAGAACCTCACAGTTAAATAACATTTAAAAAAATCGACTAACTCACTAGTAAAAGCAAATCACTACAATTATTATAGAAACTCAGTAATAAACTGTTAAATGTGCACACTTTCAAATGTTAAAATGAAAAATCTTTTAAGAAAACTTTAAATAAACTGGACCGATTAAATTGTAAACAATGCTTATCCCATGAAATATGCAATATGGCCCCCGCGAAACACAAAACGTTTCTTCAACCTTATTAAACAAAAATGCTTAATGTGCATACGTGATTTATTAGATTTCCGACTATTCTTATTACTCGGATTATAGGCAACGAATAATTTCCGACAAGCCAGTTCGGCGGTTTTCGGAAGCGATCGGATAGCCGAACCGAAGCCGAGAGCCATCGCCTGCCGCTGGAGTTACCGCTTTAAAATCATGTCGATATTCATGGGTGTGTGCGTTTGCGAAGTATGAAAATTACACATACATGCGATGATTTGTCCTGCACAAAGCAACCGAATGAGTTGCTATTTATAAAATATTAGGCGTTTTTAAGTTATTTCATTTTTTAATTAATTTATTTACTATTAATTAATTATTAAAGTCATCTAAGACGTACGAACGTTTTATTAAAATATATGTGAATGCCAAGTAAAGCACTGCATTTCTGCCTATATGGAGCGCACGCCCCTGCCAAGTGCAGAGGTGTTCTTGCTCCATTATACAACAGTTTAAACAGTTTTAGTTTCTATAAATTTTTCTTATTAATTCAGTAATTTTTCCTGCTTTTCTTTTCATTATTTAATCTTTTCATTTTTCTGTGCCTTTCTGTGTCACAGAAAGTGACTGAGAATGCAAATGTTAAAAATTTAAACATGAGCTAGAACAACTTCAATACTGTGTACAGGATATGAACAAATATGAACGTTATTCATTGCAATTTTTGCAGAGAGAAAAAGTGACGGACGCTTAAGAACCATTGTAAAGAATATATTATTAATATTTATAATACACAAACAGTAGGTACCTAAGTACATATAAATGCATATATAAAACCAGAAAGATTTAAACTACATCAGTTTAAATCTTTCTGGTTGACTTCTAAACTTGTTGACTTTAATAATTTTAATTAATAATTATTTCAATCGAAATTCAGTTTCATCATGGCCATAACCGAAATCAAATATTTATTAAATATTTTTTGGTAGTTTAAAATAGGATATTTCTATTATAGCTGAAGAGATACGTATTTATGCAACTGAGTTTTAGTAATCCATAATGTCTGGTGAGGTTAAAGTTTGATTATATGCCATTGACTTACGTAACATGCAAAGCAATAGAGAATTAAAGAGGAATTAAGATTATTTGCTCCTGACTCCAAAGTGTAGAAGAAATATCCAACGGGAAGTATACACTTTTCATTGACAGGTTCAAAAATAGTGCTTAAAACACATCACTTCAAAAAAGAATAGACAAATTTAAATTTGTACTCCTAGCGCCATCTGAGTATAGAAAAGTGTAACTTTAGAAAGTTTAGTTGCTAAGTAAGACGTATAAATAGGCTTCCAACAGATGGCGTTATATCGAGGGAGTTCTATCCAAAATCGTGTCGTGACGCGTGTCTTGACGTGACGCGACCTTAAATTTTCACTCTCAACGCCGCTTAAAAAGATTCACTTTAATAATTTGATAAACCTTGAACGTCACAACTGTCCTATTTTGTTGCACTTAGATAATATGAGCACTTAATCAACAGAGAACAAAGACAAACCAGTGTTGCCAGACTGCCTTCGTGAAGATGTTACCACATTAAATGATTTACTAAACAAAGAGTTGCTGAGATTCGCTTATTTGGTCAGGGTTCTATAACGAAAGCGATATCATCTTTATAGTTTACTTCGTATATTACGGGTTAACGAAATGTATAATTAAAAATAAGATTTAAAAATGCATTAGATAAGAATCTTAGACTGTATTAGATTGTATGATTTAACACACACGAGCACTCAAACCATTTCAGTAATTTCAAAAGTTTCTGTTATTGTTACTCTAATTAATAATACATACCTACAATACAATATATCAAATTTATTAAAGAACATGATCGGGAGTCGAGACATACATAATATTATGACGACATCTGTGGCTCAGTGGTTGGCGCTCAAGCCGAAGTCGCGGGTTCGAGAACCGAAGGAATAAAAAAAGTTTTCTGTGTTCCTGGGTCATGTATATAATATGTAAATATAATATATATACATAATAATATGTATATATTAAAAATCCTAAATATATGTATAGTATAAAAGTATTAATTACACTTCCCCTTGTCTGGTCCCCGTAACACAAGTTCTTCGGATACTTAGCTCGGGGCCAGATTGACCTGGTGTGAAGCGTCCAAAGATTATTATGTGTATTACTATTATTATGTGTCTCAAAATAAAACAATGTAAACAAACATTCAGGGGTTCTCTAAGTTAGGATCAAGTGACGTGCATATTACGCGGAGCAGCGGGAATGACTTATAGTAATGAATTAAAAAATTAGGGCAAACGCGACATGTCATCTACGGTCCGGGAGTCCTCAACTTCGGAATTCTCTCATATCATAAAAGCAAATATTTATATTGATATTAGTGTAACCTTAACCCACATGCTTATAGAGTAGAGTAAACTTCGATATTTCGCCACTGTTTCGTCACGCGTTACGAAAATTGACCATGACAGATACCGGTTCGCGAAAACGAATTTTTGCCGCACCATTGCTTAAGTAATATAATTCACACATGATACTAGTTTTTATTATAAGACTGGTCTAACTCGTCGGTCATTAACGCTTTGGGTCAAATTGTAACGTCTAGCTAGACGATTGGTCTTGAAACGCGTGATATAGTCACGTCAGTCATCAACGCATCATATCAGCTGGTCAAGTAGTAACGTCAGCTCGTGCATCGTCATGATAACTGTGGGGTTAGCAGGAACAATTGACAGCTACGTATTCGTAAAGCTATCGGAAGAGAATTGCATGAAAATAGGCTATTTGACTCATATTTAATTTAATACATTGAAGTAGTATTTCCTTTAGTACTTGGCTTAGGAAAACGTATTCTAGCGATATCATAAATTGAAAACTTAAGATTGATAAATAAATAAAGTTTATTTAAACTTATAAATTTCTACTAATGAAAACACGTCGAAGTAACTTCCGGCAAGGATGTGACGACACAAACACACAAAACACATATGTAGTAGTAAAAAGAAACGTTTCTGTAAATAAATAGTTCATGTCATCTTAAAAAGTTGTTTATGTCAAAACGTCAAACGGAACGTAACACCGCCATTTTACTACTACGGACGTGCTATAACACAGATTACAAATAGTAGTAGTATGACGTCACAGCACAGATAATCTATCGTAATGCTTGAGATAGCCACGTCAATCGTCTACATGTCACACTTCAGCAGGCGAAGTACGATCACCGCAGAAATTAGTTTTTTCTATGGAGGATAAACAAAATGAGAGTTTGATAAAGAAAATTAATATATTTTTCCATTCAATATATAATATATTTTTACTATTTTTATGTTGTTACAATGTACAATGTCCTTTTCTTACGTTGGTCATACAACGCGAGTACGCGGATCATGACAACTGGTCAAATCGTAACGCGTAAGATATTCACATCCGTCATCAACGCTTCAGCTCAATTTATTAGGTTGAATCGTAAGGTCAGCCTTTTATGTCACATCATTAGATTGTTGCATTTGCTCGTGTTGCTTAAATTGATAAAAATTATAAATAAATTGTGAAAACCTTAAAATACTCAAATTAGCTCAGTTGTTTAAACTTGTTTCAATGATCCGGTAAAATTATTTCACTAGTTTACATAGTATCTTAAAATTGTGAAAAATTAGATGAAAACGTAATTTTTTTTATTAGATCGATCTTAAAAGATAAACAGTTTGACATTTATTCGAAAATTTCTATAATAATTAATTACTATTATTTTTGACATTGACATTATAATTACGAGTATATATACTTATTAACAACTTTCCACATTCTTGTTTATTTTTTCGAAACGTAATCTTAAAACCTATTTGTCACATCATTTTTAAATCAATTTAACAATATTGTACGTCTCGCTTTTGCTACTGTAAGACTTTTCAAGACGAGTCTTTAGTTCTAAAGTCAGACCAAAGTGAATTTTATTGTTATGAACCTTTATTAGAACTCTACAACTAACTGTAACCTTTATTTAAAACTAAATAGCTTTTTCCCGCGGCACCGCCCGCGTAAATATAGTATCAAGTATCCCATGGGAACACACACACATTATAATCCGGGGCTCAAACTACTACCATACCCAATTTCATCGAAATCCGTTCAGTGGTTTTTGCGTGAAAGAGTAATAAACTTTCACATTTATAATAGTAGTAAGATTAGATTAGATTTATGAGACTATAAAGGTTATTTATTTAATGTTTTATTTACATCACAAAAGATTAATGAATACTGGATTAGAATAGTGTCCAATGATACATTCCAAATGCTCGGACATTCTGCATTTCGCAAAATCTCTCTGGCATGATTTATGTTGAAATAATGTAGAATTTGTCATATATAATAAAATCTATATTCGAAAAATATTTTTAAATTATAAAAAAACTGGAGGTGTACAATAAATAAACTTTAATACGCGCGTTCGTAGCCATGGTGCTACGAGGGAGGCGTAGCGCGACGCCCCCTTTCCTCTCGGGCGTCCCATCAACGTTTGAAGGTTATATACTACACCAATATTATGTGTTGGTCTTTTTTTTATTTTATATTATGCTTTGACATTAAAGTCCTAATTAATTCCTTACCCAATTTCAAGGGTTTATTACTCAAAAAGCTATTATATTTGACAGTATTTTTTTAATTAAAATTAGATTAAACGTGACAATCTTGTATATAATCGGTTTCTCGAAAACGGCTGCAAGTATTACCATGAAGTTGAGTATGCAGGGAGTTTTGGGGGAGAAAAACAGATCTTAGCCCTGAAAAACTGCGCATTATTAAGCTGAAAATGTTTTTTCTTTCGTCGTGCAACTATAATATATCAATAATCTCAGTCCAGTATCATCCAGTATGCCAGTCCAGTAAAATTTGTTCGAAAGTTCGGAATGTGGTGGGCTCGAATCCCGGTCAGATAAATATTTTTGTGATTTTTTTTATTATTTATTTATCAGAACTCCCTCGGTTACCCAGATACTTAATTTTAAAACACTCACAAAAGCAAAAACTATTAATGTACGATGTTATAATTTAAATTGCATTAAACAGTTGTCGTATTTCATAATTAACTATTAAGTGGTAACACCGTAAGTAGTGTAGCAAATATTTAGGCTATGTGAATATGTTATATGGTATGTATGGTAATATGGTAGGAAATGTCAAGGTCACGCCGAAATCGGATGTAAACTTTTGATTGCCAATTATCTATTAATTAGACAGCCTCTTTAGCACAGTGGTTAGTGCATTGGCGCTCAAGCCGGAGGTCGCGGGTTCGATTCCCGCCGAGGGAGCAAAAAGTTGTCTGTGTACCTAGGTCATGGATGTGTATTAAATATGTGTATAATATAATAAAAATTCTAAATATGTGTATAATATAAAAGTATTTCATATTCTTCCCGTTGTCTGGCACCTGTAACTCGAGTTCTTCGGATACTTAGCACGGGGCCAGATTGACGCGGTGTGAAACTTCCATAGATATTATTATTATTATCTGGCATGGCTATCACGCGCCAAGCTGTCTGGCTTATCAAGTTGCTGGCTTGGCAATGATATTTTTCATTTGTTGAGCTTCGCCAGGATATATTACTTATCTTGATAACGGCAAAATAATTTAAAAAAATATAAAAAATAAAAGCCTTTTGTTTTCTTCAAAGAATTTCAGAAACTTTTCGAAGTAACTTCTAGGGAACCGGTCTTATTTAACTTAATATCTTACAGATACGTATTTGTTTAAAAATATACAAAAAGCTCATTTAATTCCTTTATCTTTATAGTACGGGTAATGAATCTGAAAGATATTTTTCGTTTGTAGTTGGTTCGCTAGGTGACGTTCACCATTTGAAATGTGAACACACAATTTTCATTTTATTTTATACAAGAAGTTACCGCTACTTCGGACGCGCAAAAGAAAATCCCACGGGAACAGCGCATTTCGCCGTGATAAAAAGTAGCATATCTTCATAGCATATCCTTCCCAGTGGCCTGATCTATCTAATCTGTGCCAAATTTCATTAAAATTGGTCCAGTAGTTTCGGAGCCTAGTCGATGCAAACATACAAACAAGCAAACCTTTCCTCTTTATTATATTAGTATATACTAGATGTTGCTCGCGACTTCCCTCGAAAACTCAAGGAAAACGTTCTTTCAAGACAAAGTAGCCGATGTCCTTCCATATCTGTGTCTATCCTATATCTGTGCGAAATTTCATCAAAAGTAGTTTCGGAGCCTATTCAATGCAAATAAACAAACAAACATAAATCTCTTCCTCTTTATTATATTAGTATAGAAGTATAGATAGATGTTGCCCGCGACTTCGTGCGCGTAATCTTGCGAAAAATCTACTTTTTCCGCGATAAAAAGTAGCCTTTTTTTTCCCGTCTACTCTATCTTTCTGCCGAATTTCATCAAAAACGTTCCAGCAGTTTCGGAGCCTATTCAATATTCAATTCAAATAACAAATAAAATAAAAAAGCCTTTCATTTCTTGCCAATTACAAAATTCGATTAAATTACATTACGATAATTAGGTTAAACAAATAAAATTACAATAGCATAAGTTTACATATTTTGTTTTCAATTTTAGTTTCATTTTTATTGTTAATATTTATTCATTATTATTTTCATTCTAATGTTTAGGTTAGGAGGATAGGATTTATAATATTCATTTTACATTTTTATAATTATACTATGTATATACTTCAATGTTAGTTATATGTAATTTAATAACAATTAAATATATAAATTTGTACAATATGTTACTGAGCAAGAACCCCTCCTCAGGTGAAGGCCTCCTCCAGAGATTGCCATACATGTCTGTCGCTCCCTACTGTTACCCAGTCTCGGCCTGCTGTATGTGTGATGTCGTCTACCCATCTTGTTTGCGGTCTGCCTCTTTTTCTGTAGCCGACTGGGCCTGGCCCATAGTGTAGTCCGTATAGTCCACCTATCATCGGTCATTCTGGCCACATGACCTGCCCATCGCCATTTTAATTTCTGGGCATGACTAAGCGCGTCAGTAATGTCTGTCTTTTCACGGATAATTTTGTGTGGTATTTTCTGTAGTTTGCTAATTTTCATCATGCTCCTCTCCTTACTTCTTGGACTCGTTTTAATTTTGTTTTTAGTCTCATGGGTAAACTTCCATGTTTGGCATGCGTATGTCAAGGAAGGTAAGAGACATGTGTTCATTACTTTATTTTTTAATTTAATAGGAAAGTTGCCTTTCAGTACTTCCTTGTAGCTCCAAAATTTGTTCCATGTATTTTGAACTCTTCTATCTATTTCTTGTTGGTTGTTTTGAGCACTGAATGAAACTTATTTACCTAGATATATATAGTTATTCACGTATTCCAGTTCGAAGTCTTCGAGCTTTATAGATTCTTGAATGCTGTTTGTCATTACTTTAGTTTTTGTTAGGCTTATTTCCAGGCCAACCCCTGTGCTAGCTTTATGCAGAGAGGATTGTAATTCTTTATGATCGTCACTCAAAAGTACTATGTCGTCAGCAAATCTTAAATGTGACAGATACTTTCATTTTATTTCCCAAATTTTGCCCCTTCAGATTACCCAGGACCGTCTCTAGCACTGCTATGAAGAGGCGAGGTGAAAGAGGGTCACCTTGTCTGACTCCTCTATTTATTTTAATAGGCGGTTCAACGTTTTCCAATTGTACTCTACTCTGACTCTTCGCATAAAAATGTTTCAATATGTTTATACAGGGTGGCCAAAAAGTCGTGGATCAAACGAAACAGGGAGATAAAGGAGGTAATTTCCAACAAAAAATCTTTCTCCAGCATGGCTATAACTTCATTGCACGAAAAGATATGAACTATTTTTGTTTTTTCAATGAAAGTACCGAGTTTTTTTACAATTTAATCAGTAAAAAGTTAAAATTATTAAAAATAATTAAAAAAAAGCTGTTGTATTATGACTCGATTTTGTATCAATACTACAAAAAATGTATTGCAGCTCTTGGTATCAAACTTAACGAGCAATTAATGTTTTTCCGTAAATTTTGATGCGTTTCAAAAAATTACTTCTCACTTTAAGAGCACCATTTGAAAAAAAAAACGTATTACGGAAAGGTGACCCTGTATTATAAAAACTTGCCGGTTTAAAGCTGATTAAAATGAGGTACAACACTTTACTTTTTGATCTTTAGTTTTGGTTTTATAATATTTTTTCATATCAAGGTGCAAATTTCATAAAATGATAAATTCAAAGGAAAAATTTGATTTTTTCTCATACATATTACATAGTAATTTCAGAAGCCATTATGAAATAAAAACAACGATTGTACCTTAGTACTTTTATTAAATACAAATTTTTACATTAAATGTTCAAAGTTCCTACCTCTGACCACAACGCACAATCTGCACCGCCTAATAAAATTTGCTCGTAATCGGCGGAATGCACCTCTGTTATTTTGAATTTGTAACTTAGCAAACTCGAGCTTTTGTCGTAGTTCTTGTTCGGTGTTATTCTCTCCATGATACACTATTTCTTTAAAATAGCCCCAAACAAAAAAGTACATGGGATTAAGGTCGGGCGACCGGGGTGGCCATGCAATAGGTCCACCTCGACCAATCCACCGGTTAGGGAAACGCTCGTTCAAATGTTCTCGAACTGCTCTAGTGTAATGAGGCGGGGCGCCGTCTTGTTGCAGCCACATTTCTGCCACTCTATCTTCAGGAATCTCAGCTTCGTTCAGTATTTGGTTCAAATTATTTTGTAAAAAATTCAAATACATAGCACCATTCAGCCTTGGTGGCATTTCATGTAGCACAAGCTGCTGGTCAATTATTCCACCCCACATGTTTATCCCAAACAGATGCAGGAATCGATCATTTCTGATGATATGTGGGTTCACTCTGGAGTAATAATGTAAATTGTGGATGTTAAAAACTCCCATTCTTCTAAAATTTGACTCATCAGTCCATAACACTTTTTTGAAGAACTGCGGATCCTCTCTGTGTCTTCTAAGCATCTCTCTACAAAACCTCACTCTAGGTTCATAGTCAGCTGTCAGTAAAGCTTGCACCCTTTGCACGTGGTAAGCGTGAAATTTATTTCTTTTAATGATAAGCTGCACCGTCGATCGTGGGATCCCGAGATTTCGTGATATTTGGCGTTGGCTAATACCAGGGTCCAATCTTAACTGTCTCAGTATTTGCTCTTCATTATCAAATCGTACTACTGGTCTTCCTGTTCACGCAGCATGCTCCCCGGGTAAGGTTCCCTCCATGTACGCATTATGCACGCGCATAAAGACCCTGTAGTCCGGGAAACGGTCTCGGTTAGGGTAGCGTTGTCGATATTCTCTGGCAGCAGCGCGAGCATTACCGTCGCAAAAACCATAGAGGTAATGCATTTCTGCATACTCCCGTTGGGTATATGCTCTCCTCGCAGCAGCCATTTTAGCTTATCTAACCAATCCGAAGTGATCACAAAATCCGATTCACACAGCGCTGGTCACAGGTAGGCAATATCACAAGTCCATAAACAAAGCGTAGGTTACAGGTAGGCAATCAATCACAAGTCCAGAAACGAAGCGCAGGTCACAACTAATCACAAAAAATACCGTGCAAAATAATAAGTGTGCGTAGTCACATCCAGAAAGTGAGTGAGACAATAAACAAAGAAAGATACTCACGCGCTTCCACCCCTCCCGCTCTGCTTCGCCCGGCATTCTACTACCTGAACTAAGACGGGTATTCTGACCTTTTTCGACAAAGGATTAAATGGTTAGTGTGAAAGAGAGGCACAATTCCTTTGTATCGAGTGTTTTTACAGAGTTGTTTGTATTGTATGACCCTTTCGTTTCCTAGAAAAGATAAATCGTTAAATTTAAAAATAAGGCTCATTTAATGAAATTTGCACCTTGGTATGAAAAAACGATCATAAAACCAAAACTAAAGATCAAAAAGTAAAGTGTTGTACCTCATTTTAATCAGCATTAAACCGGCAAGTTTTTATAATACAGGGTCACCTTTCCGTAATACGTTTTTTTTCAAATGGTGCTCTTAAAGTGAGAAGTAATTTTTTGAAACGCATCAAAATTTACGAAAAAACATTAATTGCTCGTTAAGTTTGATACCAAGAGCTACAATACTTTTTTTGTAGTATTGATACAAAATCGAGTCATAATACAACAGCTTTTATTAATTATTTTTAATCATTTTAACTTTTTACTGATTAAATTGTAAAAAAACTCGGTACTTTCATTGAAAAAACAAAAATAGTTCATATCTTTTCGTGCAATGAAGTTATAGCCATGCTGGAGAAAGATTTTTTGTTGGAAATTACCTCCTTTATCTCCCTATTTCGTTTGATCCACGACTTTTTGGCCACCCTGTATATATTTGATTGACATTCTGAGTTTGTAAAGTTTTCCAAATCGCTGAGTGTGATATTGTGTCGAATGCTTTCTGATAATCGATGAAAGTCATGTAGAGTGGTATTTGGAATTCTTGATACTTCTCTAAAATTTGTTCCAGTGTATGGATATGGTCCGTAGTACTATAGCCTTTTCTAAAACCTGCTTTCTCTATGGGTTGCTTTCTATCGAGTACTTGACGATTTTTTTCTCTATGATTGAAGAAAATAGTTTGTATAGCGTTGGTAACAAGCTTATAGGTCGGTAGTTAGAAACATCATTTGGATCTCCTTTTTTATATAACAAGATTATGTTTGATTCAAACCATTGCTGGGGAATGCACGTAGTTTCAATAATCATGTTAAACAGTTTTGTTAATGGTTTTGCCAGTCACGGGAGACCTATTTTTGTGATTTCATTTGTTATTCTGTCTGGGCATGGGCTCTTTTCTATCTTCATGTTCTTAATTTGTTCGATGACTTCTATTTCTTCTATGGGTACGACCTCTTCAGTGTGACGCATTTGTAAAGCATCTTCGTGAGGTGGTAGCGAGGTAGTGCAGCTATATAGGTTTTTATAATAGGACGTTGCGATGTTTAGAAAATTCTAATCTATTTTTATGTATCTTTTCTTGCCCTTTTAATTCTTCTATCCAATATTTTTGTGTTCTCAGGTCTTTAAATGCTCGCTTTAGGCTTCCAGTTGTATTTAGATGTCTCTCTATTGTACGTGATCTATATGATGCATAATCTCGCTTTATATATTTGCCAGTCAGTTTATAGAGCGCCTTTAACTCGTTTTTCATGCTCCGAGTTTTAGGTTTGGTGTTTTGTATCTCGTGTCTGCGGCGTATTAACTGCCTAGTACGGTCTGTAATGACTGGATGTTTTGTGGAATTTTTATTAGATTTTCGGGCATTTAGTAAGCTGGTTTCTATAATATTTATCAATTTATCATAATATTGCTGTGTTGTATAGTTCGTTTGGTATTCTAATAGATTTTTTAATTTGTCATGTAGGTATTCACTAAATGTAGAGTTTTGTTCTTCAGACTTGATTTGGTTTTTCATGTTTTTAGTATAACTTGTTCGGCGTTTTTGGGGTAGCCTAATTTTAATTTTTGTTCTTACTGGTCTATGGTCTGATGGGTATTCAATATTTAGAATTTCAATGTTTTCCATGTTCTATGGAAAGGTGGACAGAATATAATCCAATTCGTTCTTCGTTTTGCCGTCGGGTGATCTCTATGTCCATCTATTTTTGGGTTTCTTATCAAAGTAAGTATTAATAAAACAGCTAGTATTCGTACGCAAATTCTAACATTCTTTCTCCTGGAGTATTTCTGATCCCATAGCCAAATTTTTTCATTATTAAGTGTTCCTCGGGTTTTGGGAAGACAATTTTGGCATCAAAGTCGCCCATTACTATAATCTTACTGTTGGTTGTCATTTTTAAGGCTTTATCTATGGTTTTATAAAATTCTTCTATTTTGTTTTCGTCAGCACCTTCTGTTGGGGCATAAACTTGAACAATAGCGAGTCTGAAGGTATTTATATTTAATATTAATAAAGCAACCCGTTCTGATAGCCCTATTATTGACTCTACATATTTTTTTAGATGTTTTTTTTTATATTTTCATTCAATATATCTATAAAATAATAATATAATATATCCTATTCAATACAAACAAACAAACAAAAACTTTTTTTTATATCTTTATAATATTAGTATAGATTGCATTATACGCAGACACAAGAACGAAAGGGTAAATTAGACTAACAATAATTGGCTTATATTTACCACAAATCAGTAATCTTCAATTTTTGTTTACTAATTGGTTAATGTTTTGCAACAAAAAGCTTAATAAGCGGTTATGATTCACTTTTTACATGTTGTATATAAATTATAATAGCCTAAATATCTAACGATGTAGAAAAGTAGGCCTCGGACCTTTCAAAGTAATTTTTGTAGACGCTGTTAAATGTATTCCTTCTAATAGGTCCTTACTTATGAAATTGCCGTTCTGCAGTACTGGCCATTTCAAATCAAAATAATTTTGGTTGGCTAAGAATTCTAATTTCAAATTTATTTTATTTTAAAAACATGGAATTCTTTTTCCAAAAGTAGGCATTTGTTTATTATTAGTGTTACATTTTCATCGCATTTCAATCTTTTTCGTCATCATGGATACGTTAAAAATTCTAGTAATTATGGAATATGAGTACCGTCGTGGCAGCAACGCGGCACAAGCGGCACGCAACATCAACGACGTTTACGGAGCTAACACTACAAACCAACGCACCACCTGCTATTGGTTTGCTCGCTTCCGTTCTGGAAATTTCGACCTGAAAAATTAACCTCGCGGTCGTCCGCAGACTTTGGTCAAAAATGACGAATTAAAGGCGATTGTGGAAGCTGATGATACACAATCTACGGCTGAATTAGCAGCAGCTTTCGACGTTAGCGTCAAAACAATATTGGTCCATTTGCGTCAAATTGGCAAGGTAAAAAGTTTGCCAAATGGGTGCCCCACGAACTCAATGATCGCCAGCGCGAAGTACGCGTCGAGACTCGAGACGTGCCTTGCACTGCTCAACAGACACACAAATGACGGAATTTTGAACCGCATTGTTACCTGCGATTAAAAATGGATTCTGTTTGATAACCGCAAGCGCTCAGCAAGTTGTAGATGCATTGATTGCATGGGTGATTACTTCGATTAATACAAATAAAAAATACATGAAAAAATTCGTTTAAATTTTTTCATACCAAACGGCAATTTCATAGGTAAAGACCTAATATAATGATAATAATTTATCAACAGCCTCCGTGGTTAGAGCTTGACTCTCGACTCGGAGATCGTGGGTTCGATTCCTGCGTTGGAACAACAAAAAATGTAGTTTCCAAGTTTGGTTAGGACAATGCAGGCTGATCACCTGATTGTCTAACAAGAAAGATGATCCATACGTCGGATGGGAATTAAAAAGTCGGACCAGTGCGGCGCCTGATCTCTCGCCAGTCGTGTCGGTTATCCGTCCCACTGGGTTATGAGAGTAAAGGAGTAGAGAGTGCTCTGGTGTACTGCGCACACACTTGGGCACTATAAAATTATTCTAGCGTAACTGGCCTGGTTTTAACGAAAAACCGGCCACCGTCACCGAAATCGGCGTGGGGAGTTATATAATAATTTATATTATCATTAAAGAAGGTAAGGTTTTGTAAGAATAAACCAATTTGAGAAATATTATAACATTAATTTCGTCGATGAATTCAAAATAAGATAGAAATATTCCTTTTTTATCTCCGTCAGATGTTGAATTTTTCACCCCTTTGGGGTTGAATTTTGAAAAATCCTTCTTTAGTAGATGCTTTCGTCATATGAGAAATACCTGTGCAAAATTTCTAGCCTGTGCGTTGATACATCAATCAATCAGTTTTGCCTTATTTAAATATATGTATACATATATATATATATATATATATATATATATGAGCGGACCCGACAGACATTGTTGTGCCGGGCTGATTTGTGAATATATATTTAATATATATAATTTTCTATCTATATAAAATATATAGATAGAAAATTAAAGATAGATTAAAGCTAAACACTTACTAGGTGTTAAAAATTGTTTGTAAAATAAATTGGTGTCAAAATTTTTCATTTTGACCTTTGATATGTGAAACAAATTTTACGATATACAGTAGCGGAGTAGGAGATTCTTGTTGTAACTAGAGCGTGTCAGATTCAGATAGTAAAAAGGTTCCACATCGCTCTGGTAACAAAGGTATGAAAATCTGTCTATTTGCTTGGGGCGCGGCGTTAAAAACATTATCAAAATTTAATCGGATGATATATAAAAAACCTACTTTTTTATGTAGTTTTCTTTTTTTAAGTTCAATAAGCCCGTCGCACCACAAGAATAAGAATCATAATCTCTTTTTCTTCTGAACACCTAATCTATAAAACGTACTAGGTCTCTACGACGCTAGAGTAAGTACACACTTAGCATCATGGGTAATAGAGCAACATTAAAGTGTAACGCAAACTTGACATTGGCACACTACGCTGAAGTTCGTCAAATGTGTGCCAGTGAAAGGTACAAGTAGCGACATCTGTTGTTCACTTTAGGAACTACTTGCGCATAAGCTTTCCGTGATCCGTGAAATATGCCAACTACTTTACAATTTAATCTCATTAAAAAGAAGGGTAAAAAAATTATTTGTCTGCCCTTTGCCCTAACTACTTTGTCTTGTCACATGCCGCAATATTTCCGTACATGGTTACATCATCATGAAAAAATCAAGGCAAAAATAAATAATTAAATTGCTCTTTATTTAATTCTGATTGTTCTGATTTAAGTTCATCCGTGAACTTTTTTACTCCATTATTACCTGAAATCTTGGCATTATTGAAATTGGAATTGTGGTCTTTAGCCCAAGGTGTGATGAATGTTAAAGGAAGAAAAGGTGCCATTTCCTGTTGGTGATTAACATTATAGGAAATATCATCCATCATCATCATCATCATCAAGAAATACCATCAATGACTATCTTTTACATTTTAACCCTCTCCCTTATGCCTCTGGACCAAATTTCTATACAAAAAATCAACCAACGAAAAAAAAGTGTCACGACGTAATTAGTATTGAATAGTTGGGTTGTTTACATAAGTGCTAGTCTTGCCTATATACCGGGTGTTTTTCCAGTCAGTATCCAAACTTACAGAAGTGAACATTATACTCTTGAATATAATCAACTTTTACTATGGGATTAACTTTGCTACTGGAAAGAAAATTCAACTATTTCATACAAAAGGGCTACGGCGGATAGCATTTTGTAGGAAACAGCTGATTTTTTTTGTATAGATGAGCATACTAATTGTCTATTCTAAGGTTTCAAAAATTACCATTGAGGCCTGGCCCAAACAAAGTTGACCTTAGAAATACAACATCCTGTTAACATTGGGACATGCTTACAACAGCAAGAAATAAAATGGCGTCATTTACAAAAACCTACTTATGTTAAGTCCGCATAGGTAGATTTTGCCATTCACTGCTGACTGTACAAAAGACCATTATCAGGGCTGAATTAACTAAGATAATTGGACCTTTTTTTATATAAATTAATTTATACGGGTTTTTGATATTTTGTCTGCCGTTAGGGCAGCCCCAACTCGAACAAAGCGTCATATGGTGGCGTAAGTGGTATCAAAAACGGTCAATATGAATTTTAGATTATTTTTCTGTCACCAGGCGGCGCTTGTAGGCTGATGCGACGGTACTTGTCGTGTCAAAAAGCTGGTAGATGTCACGTATTTAAAAACCCTCATTCAAAATTAAAAAAATACAGGGTGTTACTAAACACATGGACTGACAGGTAAATGATTTACATTTAATTTTATGACATCAGCAAAAAACCAATTGTTCAGGTAAATATGACAGGTGACATAATTCATAAAATGTGCATACAATAACTCCAAACAAATCACCGGTCAAAGTACGAGAAACCTCCGCATCGGGTACATTACCGCGGCACGGAAATGCTAACTCTAGGCCGTATATAATAGGACTCATTTTCCGGTGACGCAACCGCGTGACTTACGTCCTTGTGCGCGTGGGGGGAGAGCGGGTACGATTGGAGCAGACATGGCGCGAGATTCAATTGACGTCGGGAGATCGGCGCGCGCGCACTTTCCAAGCTTTCGCTTTTACCGTCCAAATGGTTGCCTGTCTCTTCATATTATAATACGCTGCGAATATAATGAAGGCTACAGGCAAAACTTATAGGTACAAATCAAAATAATAGTAAAAAAATAACATATTTTTTTGTATTGTTTTCAAAAAACTTTTTTTTTTGCTTACAGGTGACAGTTTGCTGGCTGCAATTTGTTACTGAGTGACGAAAAAGTGACTGAAAAGAAAGTGTTGTGAGTGCAGTGAATATACTCAGTGTTGTTGTGTTGTAAAACTGTCAAAATGTCGGGCTTCGTTAAGATCGCTATCGACGATTATTACTCCGATAGTAACTGGACCACAATCATCAACAAATATTGGATGCTAGCTGAGAGAGTTTCAGGTAATATAATTTTCCCCAAACTTTTTTGCAAGAGCCTTCATGATCTGTTATGGATAAATTCTATAATATAATAGTTAAAATATAATAGAAAGGATAAATTCTACTAATATTATAAATGTGAAATTTGGTGAGGATGGATGGATAGATATTTATTACTCTTTCAGGCAAAAACTACTGAACGGATTTTTACGAAATTTGGTATGGTAGTTTAAGCTCTGGATTAACACATAAGCTACTTTTAATCTCGAAAAAGTACAGTACAGTACAGTACAGTACAGTTCTCGTGGGATACTGGTTTTATCCAGGCGGAGGTGTGGGCAAAAGCTAGTAGAGTATAAAAATGTTACATCGCTTGTAAATGAAAGTTAAGCTAAGATTTTATAGGCTAAGATTATATTATAATAAAATATTATTACATTTTTTTCTACAATACAGTAACTTCTTTCTCCTAAAAAATTTTCTGAATAAAACTACTAGAAATTTACGGGCCGGTGCACTCAATTTAATTATATAAATAAATAAAAAATACGTGAAACTTTCTAAAAGTATGTGAATACGAGTAGGACGTAGGTGCGGCTATGAAATGAGTAAAGCGAAATTTAAATTTTGTAATTTGATAAAACATTTTTTACATAATTTACAACATTAAACAAAATTTTATTTGTTAAATGCAAACCACTTTTGTTTTCATTCTAGTGTTCAACCTTTTTTCATTTTTTCTTCATAGGTAATGTTTAATATTAGATTGTTTCGTTTTTTCAATAATACAAATAGATTATATTTTATTTTTAATGCTTAGATTGAAAAAATATATTTTCATTCTAATTTTATATACCTATATATAAATAAATACTGTAAAATTTTTTTTTCTGAAGTAGGAACATAGGAGATGTTGTTTTGTTGAGTTCAAACTGTCTGTTTGATAGTTTATACAAAGATGGTTTTAATAAACGAATTTTAAATAAAAGAGTATTTTTAAATTAGTACTTAACAGCATGAAAAATTATAATATTATAATGTATGGCTCTAGTTGTATTCATGATATGACCCTATTTTAAAAAATACAACGCACGACCAAAAGACTTCAACGCATGACGCGATTTAAAAATTTAGACAAAAATTCAGACTCCACGGGCACGAAAGAGCCGTGAAATGCTTCGAGAAAAGATCGCACGGCCGCTTAACGACTTGGCGAGACCGCTGCCACCGCTGCCACCGCTGCCACCGCTCCCACCGCTGCCACCGCTACCGCGCTCTCAGATCTTATAAGGCGTAAATACTCGCGCGCAATATCTAGTACACTATACATACGGAAATCATGCGTTAGAAGGAAAACGTTACCGCCAATCGCGATGGAACTTCGCGAATTTCGCGAAAACAAATTTTTACGCCTACATAGGCACGTTGGCTAAAAAATTTCTTACTCGTCTATTCATTGTAAGACAACATTATAATAAACAATCTAAAACCCATTTTTCATTAAAATCTTAAAATCTAACGACGGTACAATTTTAAATTTGCAATAAGAAAACAGCGATATATTGGCCTGGGATATAACTAATACATCTGTCATGACAATGTACGGCGATAACAATTTGTGATGTCACAAAATATCGTTTTGCGAGAAGAACATAAAAAACTGCCAAAGTTTTTTATTTACTAAAATACTTATTTGCGTCGTCCTATATAACTTTTTCAATTCGATTCATGTGTCTCTATTCAACATTTTTTTTATTTAACTTGTAAAAATGTGATATTCGACACTGGGCAACATCCCTATTGCAAATTGAAATATATGAAATTCGACTGCATCTGTGCCTTAGTGGTTAGCGAGTCGGAACGCGCGTTCGAATCCCGCCGAAAACGTTTTCAATGTTCCTGGGTCATGCAAGTATATTAAATATGAGTACCTGGGTAACCGAGCTTTGCTCGGAGCTCTAATAGATTAAAAAAACATTTTACTGGGATTTGAACCCACCACATTTCCGATCCCGGTAACATATTTTTGTGTTTTTTTTCGAATCCGAATTTTGTTGTGCAACAAAAGAAAAAACCCCATGGATAGAAAAGCTAGACCTATTTTTCTCCCCCAAAAGTCCCTGCATACTAAATTTCATGTAAATATTTGCAGCCGTTGTCGAGATTACGATTATATATATAAAAAATTGTCTGTTTTGAAGTATAAGATAATAATATGTTTTATTACAATAAAATCATAAATATATGTATAAGATAATATCTTAGAGGAAAAATAAACTATTTTGTTTCTCTGTAAATACGAGTTTATTATAAGTCGATTTAAAAAACATTACTTTGAAACAAACTAAAAACTACATTAAATTTATTTATTAACATGCCTGTACATACGAGAAACGACAATTATGTTTATTGTTATTCCTCCAGTATGATATTAAATTAAAATCTTTTGTACATCTTTATATTCTTTGCTTTTAACATTTTTCCATTTTAATAAAATAAATTTGACAATCTCAACCAGACTTCAAAATAATTTCTTCTAAAAATATTTAAATATCTAGCACATAACACTACTTTAAATAAAAACTTAGTTTATTATTTACATCTCCCCCCTTCAAGGGTAAAAAAATCCATTTGTTTTTTAAATCTCACCTCTAAAGTAAAATCCTCTTTTTTTTTAAGATTCCTCTAAATCGAATACTGGTACTGGAATCAGTTTAGTAACATGAAAGAGATTTGATTCAGTTTTTCTATGATCTGTCCTATCCTATATATAGAATTAGACACTTTTTCGATTATTCAATATGGTCCAATATTCAATTCATCTAATTTTGATCTATTTAATCTATTCCCATTTTCAACATAAGCTCAATCTCCTTCATTAAAATTCCATTGTTTCCGATTTCTATCTAATAGGTGTTTGTTATAATTATGAGATTTTATTGTATTATCAAAAGCAATTTTCTTATCATTTATCCAATCATCCTTTGATGTGCTGCTCCTCAATTCCTTTGGTAAAATTGTTACGTCATTTGTTTCATATAAAAGATATTTTGGTGAAAATCCTGTAACTGTGTGAATGGTCTCATTATATTTACTAACACACTCTTTAGCTACGTTTTTCCATGCTTTTTTCTTGCCTTTTTATTAATTTTACACCTGATTTTATTCACCAATGTTTGATTAAGTCGTTCATTTAAGCTATTAGAGAACAGACAGTTAACTGCTGTAAATACCACGGGTATATTTTTGTCATTTAAAAATGTTTTGAAAGTACTTGAATTAATTCCCGGATATTGATCAGTCAAAATCATATAATTTTCATCCGTTTCCGTTATAGTCGATAATAGTTTAATGAAATCATTAGCGGTTTGAGTTTTTGATGTAAGAATGAATGCAAATCTAGTAAAATGGTCCACTAATAAATGTAGATATTTCTTTGATGATCTCGAACCTCCAAATCCTCCTATTGTGTCAATAGACATTATATCAAAAGGTTTAGTGGCTGGTCCTAGATGAGACATGTATCCAAATTTATCATATCGTCTTGACTTATTTTTTATACAAATTTCACAATTTCTGCTAATCTTCTTTATATTATTGGATAAATTTCTAATTGAATAAAATTTACCAACACTCTTCTGCATTTGGTTGATTCCAATATGACACATATTTTCATGGATATTTATCAAAAATGTTAAAGTTAGTTCCTCTGATAAAATTATTTTATCTCGATTTCCAACCTTTTTGAAGTATACGTTTTGTTTAATCATAAATTTATCTTTTTTTTCTTGTATTTCTTTCTTGATCATTTAAAATGTCTTCAATCTTTATCATATTAACTACTCTTAGTTGTTCATCTGTGTTTTCATCAGAATCCAGTACTGGGTTCCTACTTAAACAGTATGCCTCTAAATTATTCTTCCCAGGAGAGTATATTATTTTAAATTCATATTGTGAAAGATAATAAGATAGGTCACCAACATGAATTAAAATCGAGAACCGACGAAGTTCTTCGTTTTCCAAAGGTTTGTGATCTGAAAAAACTGTAAATGGTTTTCCTATTAACCAATATTGCTAATACGTTAATGCTTCTTTTATTGCCAACAGTTCTAAATAAATAGCTTTCTTTTTCAGTTTATTGCCAACAGTTCTAAATAAATAGCTTTCTTTTGAGTTTCAGTTAATTTCTTCGAAAAATAAGCCACAGGTTTTTCTTTACCATCTGGTACCTGTTTCAAAACAGCGCCAACTCCTTCTATAGATGCGTCTGTATAAATATTAATAGGTAAAATTTGATCTAAAATCTCCAATATCGGTTTTGAGCGTAGTATGATTTTTATCATCTCAAAAGATTTTTGGCATTCATTAGACCAAAAAAAATTCTGCCCTTTTATTAGTAAGTGATGTAAAGGATCTAAAATTATTGCTTTTGTTGGGATGTATAAATGATAAAAATTTATCTTTCCTAAAAATTCTCTAACATTCTTCTGATTTTTAGGAATTGGAAAATTTTGCACTGAATTTATATTATCCTTTAATGGTTGTACGGAGTTGTTCAGAATTATGTGTCCTAAATATTTTACAGAACCTGAGGCAAAAGTGCACTTTGTAAATTTTAGACGGAATCCTTCTTTTATTATGGCCTCCAGCAACTGCTTTAAGTGATTGATATGTTCATCGAAATCCTTTAAAAAAATTAAAATGTCATCAAAGTAATTAACCGTAAAGTAAGTTAGTTTATATTTTCTTAATATGTTGCTCAGTACCCTTTGAAAAATTGCTGATGACGTTTTCAAGCCAAAGGGAAGGCATGTCCACTGGTAACGTCCTTCTTGTGTTACAAACCCAGTTCTTTTTCTATCTTCGACTCGTAACGGTATAGACCAAAAAGCTGAATTTACATCTAGAGTTGTAAAATACTTGCAGTTCCTGGTCTTTATCACTAAATCTTCAATTAACGGGAAAGGTTGAGCTTGTGGTACTGCAATTTTATTCAGGTCTCTAAAGTCTATACATAATCTTGTTTTTTTATTATCTTCTTTTTTAAATGCTAATGTTACCGGTGCTGCAAATGGACTATAAGATTCTTCTATTAGCTTATTATCTAGCAATTTTGCAATCTGCTGTTCTATCTCCTATTTGTCTTCTATAGTGCATCTATAAGGCCTCTTGCTGCAGTATCTATCTACTAATAAGTCTATTCTAGCTCCATATCCACTTACAGTATTTATCTTTTGCAAAAACAGATTTATATGTGTCAATCAGTTTATTTATTTTATATTTCTCATCTTCTTTTAAATGAATCATTTCTATTTCAATATAATCTTCATTTACGTGTTCATTGAAATTTATTTTAGTATCTTTAATTGCATTTCTATCTTTTTCTATACTTATATCTTCGTTTCGTATCATCTCATTACTATCAACATAATATTTTTTCTGAATAATAGTAAGATCTTCAGTTTGAATTAATCTAAATATTTTTATCAAAGCTAGTCCAATTAGAAAATCATACTTGAAATTCTTTTCATCGATAATGTACACATCCACCTCTTTTTCCATTTCAAAAATCTTAATCCTTAACTTTGTCAAACCAGTCGTCTTTTGGACACCATTAATCATTAATAGACTTGCCTCATTTATATCACTTCTTTTATTCTTTAATTTAAGTAATTTTAATTTTATCAAGGTTTAGGTTAGTACCTGAATCATAAACTCCATTTATTTGTAGTTTTTGATTTACCTTTAGTTTGGCAGTTATTAATGGTGTCACTATTAGTTTTTTTGCTCAGTTTCATTTAACTCTGCCACAATTACAGTATTTTTTACATGTCTAATCAAATTTTTTTTTAAATTATCATCATCTTTTGTTCTAAACCAGCATAAAGCTTCAGGGTTATATTGTAACCCCTTATTTAAGTTTTCGCAAATTTTACATGAATTTCTTGTAGCTTCAGCTCGGTAGGTAGATCTATAGGTTCTCTTTGCAGTGAATATTATTTTTTGTACCATATGTTCATACCTTCTTACCTCATTAAACAAATCAATTGTATCTGTTAAGATCTCTCTATCAATCTTATGCAATATATTTTCTGGTAAGCTTACTAGTATTACTAATACTAATACTAATATTTAAATATCTAGCACATAACACTACTTTAAATAAAAACTTAGTTTATTATTTACATATGTATAAGTATAGAAGTGTTAATTTAATACTTTTATACTATACATATATTTATGATTTTATTATATATATTACTATTAAATATACTTCCCGTTGTCTGGACCCCGTAACATAAGTTCTTACGACTGGGCCAGACTGACGTGGTGTGCAGCTTACATAGATAATTTATGTATAAAAAAAACGTAATCACTTCGAAGTTCGATCGCGTAAGTTCGTATAGTTACACATTAACGTCGTTTCCTGTTTGTATGGCCCTGTGTTCAGTGGGACATCAGTGAAAGTCCCCAACAAAGCCGTCGAAGATTAGATAAAGCTACGCACAGTCGAGTGTCTGCACAAAAAACTTGAAACTTTCGCTATAAGTTTTATGTGGAGGTGCAGCTAGCACAAATTTAATAACTATACTAGATGATGTCCGCCTGTTGGCGCGCGCAAAAGGAAATCTCGCTGGGACCGTACATTTTGTCGCGATAAAAACTAGTCTATGTCCATCTCCGTGGTCTCTATATTTGTAAATTTCATCGAAATCGGTCCAGTAGTTTCGGAGCCTATTCAATACAAACAATCAAACAAATCTTTCGTCTTTATAATATTATATATACTAGCTTTTGCCCGCGGCTCCGCCCGCGAAAATACAGTATCCCACGGTGACACAAAGTACAAAAAGTACTTTTTTGTACTTTGTACAAAAGTTTTGTAAAAGGTACAAAAAGTAGATTTTTCGGGAAAAGTAGCCTATGTGTTAATCCTGATTCCTGAGCTGATGATGAAATTTAGTAGTTAAACTACTACCACACCAAATTTCATCATAATCTGTTCAGTAGTTTTTCCGTGGATGAGTAACAAACATCCATCCATCCATACATCCATCCATCCTCAAAAACTTTCAGATTTATAATAGTAGTAGAAAAATATTAGTATAGATGAAGAATTTATTGGCAGTAATGGAAGTATTTGGCTTAAAATAATGCAAAATATCTCAGTATATGAGTTCTAAAATCTGTCGATTCTGGTTTTTTTAAAGATTTTTGTTAGAGACAATGTGGGACCATATTGTCAAAGTCAAAAATGTTTGACAAAAGTTGGTATTATTATACACTTTCTGAACGTCGGTATACGTGATGCCTAATATTTATACAGTATTCTCCGAGCGAAGTAACCACTCTTGAAATACTGTAGTGCCTGGGACAGTTGGTTTTTAAATGTCGTATGGTTGCCCAAGCACATACGGCATTCTCACAACACAGTCAGCCTAGTCCAGAGGAATGACTGGTCGATACGTCTGGGGCCAACCATTTGCGCGGGTTTCCTCACGATGTTTTTCCTTCACCGTTAGAGCGTCCGCATAATGTATTTGAGATGTGAAAAAGTCTCTATGGTACACGCCACAGCCTGGGAATCGAACCTGCACTCTCTCGAGTGCAAATCAAACGGTCTACCCACTAGGCCACGGAGCTCGTTATAATTATATTTAATTCAACAATACAAGCAGTAAAATTATATATTAAGTTAAGCAGATTAAAATTAATTGCTCATAAAACTACTTTATGTATGAATACTATGTACATCTCATTAACAATTAGCGGGTAACTGTTAAACTGGTTTCATCGATGACATGACTACTATGATGACAGGACTAATATGACGTGTCTTCTGTGCATATCCGTTACTAACTCACGCATAGCTCAAACCACTGAATTTACAGCGCTGGAAGGCACGAAGGACGCTGATAAGCAATACTGTGTCAACCCACAAAATTACTAAAATCAAGATGTTGATACTAATCGCTTTCTCGGGCGATAAACTATAATTTTCAAAATAGTGTGAAGTTAAATAAATCATTTTAGTTCTGAAAACTGATAAAAACTTTTGACGCGCAGTTGAAATTCTCTATGGAATAAAATTAATTGAACACGATATTCTCAAAATGGCGATCTAGTCGGTTATCACATTATTGCTTATCAGCGTCCACTGTTCGTCTGTTGTCATGGCATGGCATACCCAAAAAAAAAAATAGGTTTCACGTTAGGGGTCGGTAGGCAGAGCCCTATAGAGGAAGACAAAGGCCATAGACAAGAATGTATATTACTAACGTAAATAGTCTTACAGGAATGACAGCTCGCAGCTATGTGTGCGTGGCTAGACGTATATGGTGCCAGGACTTTCGTTCACGGGGCTGGCCGCTGGTCGTTTCGGGCTTTGACATAATTGACAATATATTTTCATAATATTAATGATAGATTTGTCGGACGCGATGCCAATGTAAAGAAGTTGAGGCAGAAAAAAAATCTAGTATGAACGAGACTAAGGCGTTAGAATGTCCTTGATCTCACACGGCTGATTTAAATTACTAGCAATTTATTAAAATGATAATATTAAAATTATTTTGAAATCAGCTGTGAAATTAATGATGTTACGGCTGGTTAGTGTCGAAAAAGTATAATGTAATTTTATTTTGTATTTATGTCGTACTATAATCTTATAAATGTAAAAGTTTGTGAGGATGGATGGATGGATGTGTCTTACTCTTTCACGCAAAAACTACTGAACGGATTTTGATGAAATTTGGTATGGTAGTAGTTTGAGCTCCGGATTAAAATAAAAGGGTACTTTTTATCCCGAAAAAGTACACTGTTCCCGTGGGATACTGTATTTACTCGAGCGGAGCCGCGGACAACAGCTAGTTTTTTTAATAATTATACACGGAATTTCATCAATTTAAATTAATTATTACAGAAGCTAGATGGGCGGACAGACAGACAGATAGACAGAAAGACGGGCAGACAGAGACAGCTTTAAGGGTTTCTTGTAGTACCTACTTATAGAGACCTATTCATAATTCATCGTAACACGATAGGGTAGAATGAAAAAACCCAGCCAGCCACCCCTAAAATACAAAATTATAACAATTTTATTTTATGATGCCAAAAATAAAGTCTACATCAATGACTACAAAAAATTTAGTCTGGAATGGAATGGAATAAAAAATGGAATGGAATAAAATGGTCTTACGGATTTTGTCAATTATATGCAAACAGATTATACTGAGGAAAGCAAATTTCAAAATGTCAAGGTGACGAAGGTCAAACCTAAACTGCCCCAAACAACGCCAAAAGTGGGGAAGTTTAAGTGTGGACACTAAAGCATGCCTCGTCTATAATTTAGCGATCTATGGCATAGACTAATCATAGGTCTCGCTGGGCGCTCTACCAGACCGAGGTGACGTGCTTATCGAATACTGCAATAAATACTCAGCTGAGGCCCACTTACCCGAGCCAGTCAAATTGAAAGCTTTATGTAAGGTTTACATCCTGAATATGGGAACGAAGTTCCTTATCGCGCGTTGCGAAAGAGGGCTAGACGGAAAAAATTAAGACCAAATCTTGTAACGACACTTTTTGCTATACGAGTAGTTGTAAGCCGTGCGGCGTGGAATAAATTATAAATTCCCTTCAATTTTTTACCACAAGCCAATTATTATTAAATTGAGCCTACTGATTAACTTTATATTACATTATATTTGTTTATAATAATAAAAAATATTATATCTTAAAAAAAAAAAAAAAATTATTACAATTCCTTCACTAATTAATCGAAAGGAACTTCGTTCCATCCGGGTGTCCCTTGACACCTCTCAAGTTTTTTTTGACGTGATAACGTCTTATAAATCGATGGAGCCGGCTGCACGCACGAAAAAACATGACTCATGCGTTACCTGTTAGCCGTTATCGTTACCAAGTACCCAAGTACCAGCGTTACCTCGCATTGCCTTTACCTCATTATTATTGTTGTTGTTTTTGTTGTTGTTGTTGACGTTGTCACGTTCAACTATCGTCAGTAAACCGACTTTACAGACAACCGGTATTTTTAATTTAATTTTAGTTATAATCGAAAAAAATGCCAAGTTGCGTAGTAAAATTAAGTAAAAATAATACGACTAGAAATAAGAAGGATACTGGGATCACTATCATCAGTAAGTATCGTATTATTTGGAAATTTCAACATAAAATTATATGAACTCAAAACGCCATTCAGTGTTGCCGCGTATGCAAGAATCAAGTTCCCCGTAGTTAATATTTTTATGATGTGAATTTATTGTCATTGTATCTAATTTAAAAAATATGATATTGTGTCATAGTGTTCGGGGACACACTCCTTCGAAACGACTTGACCAATTCTTATGAAAAATGTTTGCATATTATTCGGTAGGTCTGTTTTTTAAGTAATCTATTTTTTCAAGCCCTAAATGTTAAACATAACTTAACTAATAGACCCCAGCATAACATATTTTCCCCGTTAAATCGGGCAGAAGTTGCGTAGCTATCACCACAATTTTTCACGCATACTAGAATTTGTCACATGTAAATCAATTATAAATTTACACACCACAATAATGAGTTGCCGCATTGACGAAGCTGTTTTTGTAAGGGAGTGCTCAGTGCTCTATCTTGTCGAGCACCCAGCGAGACCAATGATTTATCTATGGTCTATGGTTATGATTATTTGTAATGTATACCAAATAATTGCGCGAATTTTACTACTTATATAAAATACTAGCTGATGCCCGCGGCTACGCCCGCGTAAATGCAATATCCCAAAGGAACACTGTACCCACTTTTTCGGGATCTCAAGTAGCCTATGTTTTTTTTTATTATTTATATATGGCATCGGCTTATAACCATTTGCCAGTGTCAAAGTCAAAGTGTTAAAAAGGCGGGAAATTGAACTTTCGTTTCAATTTTTAACACCGTATTTCTATATCGTCAAGTCTAAAGTCTAGTCAAATTCCAAATATATAGTCAGTACAGTCCATGAGTCATGTCAGTCGATTCAGTAAAGTAGTAGAAGCTTTACTGAAAGTTCCTAGGGAGTTTTGACGGGAAACACAAAATAGCACGTTTTTAGAAGTTGTACCGCTTGCCCACACTTGTGCACGTTAACGAATATTTAATTATTAATATTCTACCAATATTACAGATTAAGAACCGAAATAACACAATTTTATGAAGAAATACGAATTCCACAACGTCACCAATTGAACTCCCCGGCAAAACTCCTAACCTGTGTTTTTATCCAGAGCCTAAACTACTACTATACCAAATTGTATCGAAATCCGTTCAGTTGTTTTTGCGTGAAAGAGTAACAAACATCTATCCATCCTCACAAACTTTGACATTTATAATATTAGTAGGATAGTAGGATGTACACTTGAAGCAAAATGATATTATGTTCTTCCTATACAGTGGTAGGCAACGGATAGATCTTCATTTACTAAACTGACATTATCTTTAAACGAGACAGTCTTGTATATATATAATAGGTATCTCGATAACGGCTATAAGTATTACCATAAAATTTAGTATGCAGTGATTTTTAGGGGAGAAAAATTGATCTAGCTAGGGCTTATACCCGGAAACTGCGCAGTTTTAAATTTTATGTGTTTTTTAGAATGGCATACCTATGTATAATTATTGCGTTTTTAGAAAATTGGGAATGTGGTGGGTTCAAACCCCGGTCATATAAATATTTTTGCCCTTTTTTAATTGTTGTAAATCTACTAGAACTCCGAGCATAGCGCGGTTACCCAGGTAATACATATAAAATATCAACTCATTATGTTCATAACCCTATCCTATTAATTAATTATAATTATAAAATTTTAGCAACTATAGAATTGTGTGACTAGAGAAAATACTATGATATATTATAAAAAAATAAGAGAATAACATAATATATTAGGTCCTTACATATGAAATTGGCGTTTTGACGTACTGGCCACTATGATCTCAAATATATCTTCTTTGGTTAGGAATTCCAATTTTAAATTTATACCGCTATTTACTCATGTATTTGTGTTTCGAAAATCGTGATTCATTTGTTTTTTCCTCTTTTGGTTTTTTTTTACGTCACTGTTTACAAAATGGAAAACTTGAAATATCGTATTATTTTGGAGTACGAGTTCCACCGTGGCACCAGTGCTACAGAAACGGCTCGAAGGATTAATGATGTGTATGGCAGCGGTGTCGCAAAAGAAAACACAGTGCGTTTTTGGTTCCAACGTTTTCGTTCTGGAAATTTCGACCTGCCGAACAAGCGTGGATGGCCGGAGACCAAAGTTGATAATGAAGAATTGAAGGCTATTGTGGAAGCGGATCACACAACACAGTGCGTTTTTGGTTCCAACGTTTTCGTTCTGGAAATTTCGACCTGCAGAACAAGCGTGGATGGCCGGAGACCAAAGTTGATAATGAAGAATTGAAGGCTATTGTGGATGCGGATCCATCGCAAACCACGTCCGAGTTAGCTGCAGGCTGCGGTGTTAGTGATAAAACTGTTTTAATCCACTTGAAGCAAATTGGGGAAGGTTAAAAAAGCTTGAAAGGTGGGTACCTCATGAATTGAGTGCAGCAAACCGACAAACGCACGTCGACTGCTGCGTTACATTACTCAACCGGCACAATAATGAAGGGATTTTAAATCGAATCATTACCTATGATGAAAAGTGGATCCTGTACGATAATCGGAAACGCTCATCGCAATGGCTTCGAGGACCGTCAATTGGAATGTCTAAGACATCCACCGTACTCCCCGGACCTTGCTCCAAGAGATTACCATTTTTTTCGAAATTTGGATAACTTCTCACAAGGGAAAAAATTCAACTCCGATGGGGCAGTCCAAAGCGCCTTCAAAGATTTTATTGATTCCTGTCCGAATGGTTTTTTAGTAAAGGAATCAATGAACCTATAAAGTAAAGGAATGAAGGAACCTATGATATGGCAAAAGTACATAGATAGCAATGGTATATACTTTGATTAAATAAATATTATATTACGTATAAAAAAATCGACTTTATGTTCCTCCTTTACAAAACGCCAATTTCATATTATTGACCTAATATTAATGAATAATGCTAACATATTTAACAAAAGAACAGTGATGTTTTTTTTACTTTTGCACGCCACTTGAATAAAATAATCCAAACTGCCATTCGGACTGACATGTCGAAATTATTGACATACAAGGTATTGTCCATGAATGCGTACGCGAAAAAAGAAATCTCGCGGTTTCTGTACATTTTGCTGCGATACAGAGTAGCCTATGCCTAATATAGCCTAATCCAGAGCTTAATCGACTACCATAGCAAATTTCATCAACATATGTTCAGTAGCTATTGCGTGAAAGAGTAAGAAACATACAGACACATATACAAACTTCCATACTTACAAACATTCGCGTTTGTAATATTAGTAAGGATTATAATATAAGAAATGTTGCACGACGAAAAAAAAAATAATAATTTAAAAATGCGCGGTTTTTCCTATCTAGATCGATTTTTCTCCCCAAAAGTACTATACTAAAATTTATGGAAATACTTGAGGCCGTTTCTGAGATTCTGATTATATATGTATATGCAAAATTACTTCGTTTAAAGTAGAAGATACCTAAATATAATATATTATGTACTATTGGTGGGTCGCTATTGGTAGCGCTGCAAAATGTACGAAAATTACAATACGATGTTACAAGCGACCACTCGTTCGTAGCCATTTGCGCCACCCCTAATATCATATCTTTTAAATTTTAAGTATATCTTTTTAGGGTTCCGTACATCAAAGATAAAAAAACAGAACGCTTATAGATTTTCTTTTTGTCGTCCGTGACCCATGAGAGCGCCTTTCTTCGGCTCAAATGGGCCGGCTCGTCCGGATAAATACCACGGCCTCATCAAAAACTGACGTAAAAATATAACGTTTGCGTTGTCTTTCGCTGAGTGAGTGAGGTTACCGGAGGCCCAAGAGGGTTGGGGATTTTAAGGACAAGGAACACAATTGCGCAACACTAGAGGAGTTACAAGTGTAACCTCTAGTGTTGCCCCTCAGGCGATCAGTGTGCTCGTTTTCGGGTTCATTTTATTAAAATAACCCTTTATTCATTATTTATTCATTCATTATTTCTATCTCTTCCAGATCCCAGGGTGCAAGGATGGTTCCTGTTCGATACGCCAATAGTGACGGGCGTGATGGTGATGCTGTACCTGGCGGTAGTGATGATAGCCGGCCCCATGTGGATGGCCAACAGGAAGCCCTTGAAGCTGACCAGTGTGCTGGTGTCCTATAACGCCTTCCAAGTACTTCTGTCCTCGTATATGTTTTATGAGGTATGTAACAGAATGGCCTAAATTTTCATTATTAATATAGCTACGCCTGTTTCCCACAGACTGAGTCACAGATAAGAGTCAGTACACACTGCGATCCGACGAGATGCGACGCGGCGCTGCATTTTTGAGATTGCGATACAAATTGAACTTTATTCACTAGACATACACGGTTCATTGCGAGAGTTCGAATGTCGGGTTACGCCGTGCTGCACAGCGCATATTATGCAGTGTATGACTCATATCATATAAAACGTGTATCTTTTTGTATAGTGAATAAATATCAATTTTGAATAGCTATCTTAAAAATGCAGCACCGCAACGGGGAGGGTTTTGGGGGTTCCACCGCCACCGTCGATTAAATTATCGGATCGCATTCGGGATCTGACTGATCAACAAAAAAGCCCGCTTACGATATGCGAAACACGGTGCACCACGTATCGTCGCGGTGTCAACTGACCCTTAGGTTTATGGTTCTGTTGCCTAGCAGGTGCTAAGTACTTACTTATCATGCGTGCCCTATTGTTCTGATAAGTACCTATTTTAATGAAGAATAAGCGACATTGAACATTCATATTGTTCCCAAGAAGCCGCTGAGGCCGCGTCCACAGGTATTGAGGTCTCGAAGTACCCACGTTTTCATACTTTTCATAAGAGTTATGCAAACATGCGTTAGAACTATAAGGAAATTAGGAATTTTACTATTGAACAATTACCCACGGTAACCAAATATAAAATTAGGCTTACAACGGCATGGGTCAGATATCTGCCGGAGGTGGAGTACTTAAACAATGTTCTATTTTAACTAACTTCAAGGAATATTTATATAAAATATTATTAATAATTTATTGATTATCTCCGGTCCTCAATGAATCTGAAATAAAAAAATTACGGAAAATCGAAATATGAATGAAAATTGTACAATAATATTATATTTGTTTGTTTTTTTTTTGTTTTCATTGAATAGGCTCCAAAACTACTGGCCCGATATTGATTAAACTTGGCACACATATACGGGGATCGACGGGGAAGGAAGGCTTTTTTATCCCAAAAAAAAGTACAGTACTCCCGTGGTCTCTTTACGTTTTGTATATATTATTTGTAGTATTTTGACATGACGATGTATTATATCAACCGGTCCGACGCATTGCATTAGATATTGTATAAGAATTTCCTAAATTATGAACTGAGCATCAATTCGCCCATCAATCTACGCGACAGTAAAAGTATCTGCGTCTCCTCCATTTAAAACCTCTGTAATCTTTAATTCTTAAACAGTTTAAAAAGAGAATCTAGAGACTTTTATCTGTATACTATATACTAATACAATAAAGAGGAAAAGTTTGTGTGTTTGTTTGTTTGCATCTAATATGCTCCGAAACTACTGAAAGGACATAGGCAACATTTACTGCGGCAAAACGTAAGGTTCCCGCGGTACCTATTGCCTTTTGTGCGCACTAAGTCGCGGGCAACATCTAGTTGTCAATAATTTTATCTTCGTATTTCGAACACAAATTCCGATTCGAGCTTTATGTATTTTTATTTCTCGCCCTTTCCACAAGGCGTCCGTAATCGCTTTCCATCGGGCGATCTGTCTGCTCGTTTGCCCCCTATTTCGTAGAATATTAACCACTCTTAATCTCTTACGATTGTATCGTTTAATATTAAGCAATTTGTAATCTTTCTCAACAATAAACAGTTGTATCTTGTAACCTCGGCAAGACGGTCAAGGCGGGAGTCCGGTAAATAATTACAGTCATAGTGTTGCACCTTCCTATAACTCATCTTCAGATATACCCCAGGAGCCACTGGGGAGTTTAGAGCAGGTGTTTGAGCCAAGCTAAAACTTTGTCCTAAATATTAAAGTTTTTAAGTTTATATCCTGTTTATATTTTTTTAACCTTTTTCCAATTTATTTTTACACTGGTCTGGCAAGGTTTAAGCCCCGACAAAACGACCCGGCCCTTTTTTCCCCCTCCTCTCCTCTCTCCCCTCAACTCCTTAAACATTATACTAACACTATATCAAAATTTCAAATTGCCTCAAACATGTTTTTTGGGGATTTAAAAATTCAGGTTTCAAAAATTTGTATATTAACATAGCCCCGCTTCTAACCAGCCAGACCTGCAGTCTCGTGTTGAGGTACAATAGGCGAAGTATAGGACAAGATTTCAACTTGCCTCCAACAGCTGCTCTAAATTTCCTAGTAGCTCTCCATCTAGTAGCATAGATTAAATATTTTTAAACAACAAACGTTGTTATGCCATCTAAATAATCACTCGTTTATTAAATAAATTAAATTAAAAAAAAAAACCCGACTGCGTACAAAACTGAAAAAAAAAACAAGGAAATTCCAGTATTCGATATTTTGTTATCAAATATTAAGATGTAAAAACTTACTTACTTAAATACCAGCCAACTTAAACGTGAGCTCTATAAAATAACGATTTGTCAGGATTCAGGATATTGTTTGGGCTGGTACTGACTTCAAAATAATGAAGATTGTGTAGAGAAATAGTTAGAATTTTAGAATTTAAAAGAGGATTTTATTTAGAAACTAAAGGTTTATATCATGATTTTTTGTGTATTTTTACTTTGGAAGTCGGTATAATTTTTGTTTAAAAATAATTACTCTGTGCTATGGATAAAGTATTTTTATCTTAACTCAGAATGAATGAATGAAGAAAGTAAAATAAATCATTCTACTTTACCCCTATGTAACATTATTAAGGCGCTACGTTGCGATGTAACGCGTCGTCACGTCGCTGTCGTTTGTTCACATGTTTTTTCTGTACATACTCTCACTTACCTAGTAATTATTAAGACATTATAAATCCTATTATTTACATGAAGTCTATATGTCATCACAATTATAATCGTGTTATCGTTAGTTCAGACCGAGACACAAGAAGATACACGGCTCATCCCAAGAGTTGCACCGGGCGGCCGGTTGCAATGAAACTTGTATCGTTTTGTGTAGTGAATGAAGTTCAACTTTGAAGGGCTATCTAAAGGCTCTGTATAACGCCAGTGACCTTGAGCGTCAAGTCCCATACTAATTTTGTAGGCGACAAGGGCGTATCGCGCCGACCGGCGGAGAGTATTGAAATCGGATAAATATTTGAGACAAAATTTGCAAAAACTAAAACGATCTTCCCCATGAGTCTTGTCTTACTTAAAATACTGAAATAATTTTCACACTCGTGTGACTTATAGAAGAAAAAAAAAGTTTTAATTTAAAAAAAAAGGGTGGACTTAGCATATTTTTAAATCAATATTTAAGTAAAAATTTAAATTCATAAAAAGACGCTCCTCGGCTAAATACGAGTATAATGCAGATTAACATATATTTCTTTGGGATTTTTCGATACGACCAAGGCTGAGAAAAAATCTTTCAAAAAACTCCAATTTTCAGTTCTACCTAGCGCATAACCCCTTAAAAATGCACGGCGAAGTCAAAAGGAAAAAGTTTTTGGCAGTATCTGTATGAATGTATGCATTAAGCATGTTTGTTTCACCGTAGCGCCTAAACTACTGATCCGATTTTAATAAATGAGGTGTTTATAGATTCGTAGTAATAGGGTAGACTATAATATAATTTGCGTAATCAGGTTATAGTTTTTAACTTTAGAATATAATTTATATAGTATATTATTAACACTTCCTGTCATATTTTTATCACTGAAAGAAGATATTCGTCGCGCCTATAAACTATACATGCCCTTTGACCTTACTAATCCTAATGTCAAAAAGCTCATTTAATGAGGCAATGAAACCCAACCGTTTTATTAATGGATCGCAATTCACTAAACAAAATCCGTATCTTATACGAAACTATAAAACATCATTCAGCATCAAGTAGTGACAAACGACCTGTTTCAGCACCTGATGTCAGGCTGGTGGGACGACTACAGCCTCACGTGTCAGCCCGTCGACTACAGTGATAGCGAGAAGGCGAGACGAGTAAGTAACTAATAACTATATGAATAAAAGTGAATTACCGAAATGTTAGTACGCGCATAACTTCCAAACGACTGCACCGAATTGGATAAATCTTTATTTTATGTGTTCGTTATTGTCAGAACCTTCTCGTGACAATAACGAACACATAAAAGAAAGGTTATATGAGAAAAAGTATTAAAAAAACAAAGAAAATATTAAATACAAGAAAATATTTAAAAATCTCCGAATAGTGAGAATGCGAATGAGACAGAAGACTGTGAGACGTCTTCAATATATTGACAAAACTCTGACAGAATATTATGGCGGTACGAAGTTCGCCGGGTCGGCTAGTTATACGTACAAACATACAAACATACACTATCATTATATCCAATTTCATCCGAACGTAAACAAAATGATGAATTCGATCAAATCAATGTCTCCATATTTAATTATTGCACGGTAAATAAGCTACTTTTTATATTGCTAGCGTTATAGCACGCTATTGTTTCTTTGACTTTAGAATTTAATTTCAATGGAGTACACATTCTTAGTTCAAATAACATAACGTTCTAAATCATATTATAATATTGTAGAAACGCGTCTATGTTACAGTGGTTAAGCTTGGCTCTCAACTGTGGAGTTAATGGACTCGATTCCCGCGTCGGAACAACAAAAAATATTATTTTCAAGTTTGGTTAGGATTATGTGGGCAGATCACCTGATTGACACGAGAAAGACGATCCATGCGTCGGATGGGCATGTAAAAAGTCGACCCTGCGCTCAGTCTCTTGCCAGTCGTGTCGGTCCGTCCGTCCCACTGGGTAACGAGAGTAAAGAGAGTGCTCTTGTGTACTGCGCACACACTTGGACACTACAAAATAACTCCTGGACTAGTTGTGTTGTTGGACTGTTGTTTGGAGCTATTATTATTATTGTGGGGATTTACACGAAAACCAGTTCGTACCTGTATTTAATATGTAAATAGAAACGTCAAAGAAAGCTGCACAAAATATTTGTACACCAAAAACATGAGAAATTACGAGAGTACACAGGAACTAATCATTTTAAACTTTGCATCAACACAAAACACAAAATAGTTGTAATGGTGTAAATATTTGTGTTTAAAAAGAATTATTAAATTAATACGCGAAGCAAAAACTTTCAGTGCACTTTCACGAGAATTGTACAACCGGAGGAGAATAAAATTTGGCCTGTAAATTAAAATTTATGTGGAGGAAGGTGTGCAGAAAGCTAATATTCTTTATAAATGTTTAGATATATATAAAAATTACAAAATTAATAAAAATAACAACAACACAGACTAGCGTGAGTTAGATAGGTACAATTTTGTGCCTATCTAACTTGAAATTGCAGTCCAAAGTTTGCCTCCTGTATAAAAGACTAAGCTATTAAAGACGCGAAAAACCAGTATCAATATAATTCACGTAACTCTTACTAATAGGAGGTAAGTAATAAATCCCCTCTCTATACAATGTTTCACAGTCAATATAAAAGAAATAATAAACGCATTTGGAGGCCTGAAGTGACCAAACCGGCATAATCACTTTCCATTTCGTGGGGCCCAGTTCGTTTGCTAAAAAAAATAGCGGATGGCAGACGCAAAGTATGAAGCGGTAAAAGTCATTAGCCGTAGAAAGCAAAGATGGTCTGATACCGGTCGCCGCGAGAAAACCATGTAAAGATAACAATGTATAGACAAGCCAACTAACGCAATGTTATATTTATGGACCCATAATAATTTTAGTAGTTTCCAATGTTAATTAGATGGGGGTTATTAATTCAACTTCCGCGGAAATCAGGTGTAAAAAAAGTTAAAAATAAAGTAAAGAAATCGAATTTCTTTTTTTAGAATACACTGAAATGGGTGAATAAAATAACTCCCACACCGATTTCGGTAGCGGTGGCCGGTTTCATTCAAACCAGTCCGACTACGCAGGAGTTATAGTGTCCAAGTGTGTGCGCAGTACACACGAGCACCCAACTTTTTACATGCCCATCCGACGCATGGGTCATCTTTCTTGTCAGACGATCAGGTGATCAGCATGCATTGTCCTAGCCAGACTTGAAAACAACATTTTTTTGTTTGTACCAACGCGGGACCCGACCTCATGACCTCCGGAGTCGAAAGCGAATCTCTAAACTTCTGGACCAAATAGAGGAGGAGGTTAAATATGTGAGAAAGTTTTATCACACGACAGACGCACCTATTTTATAATGGGACCACAATAAATAAACTTATGTAAAGGTTAACAACACAATAAAACCTAAATTAAATTAAAAAAAACTATTTGTTAAAAACCTACTTTATTTTATAATATTAAAATCCTACTAATATTATAAATGTGAAAGTTTGTGAGGATGGACGGATGGATGGATCTTTGTTCCTCTTTCAAGCAAAAATTACTGAACGGATTTCGATGAAATTTGGCACGGTAGCAGTTTAACCTCTGGATTAAACATAGGCTACTTTTTATCCCGAAAAAGTACGGTGTTTTTTTTGGGATACTGTATTTACGCGGGCGGAGCCGCGGGCAACAGCTAGTACATAAATATTACTACATATTCGTATATTTCTTAAATTACTTATATTACAAGTACATTTTTCGACCCGAGAAAAGTCAGTAAACTTAAAGTATAAAGTATAAACCATGAGCACGACAGATGTCAATGTCAAATTTTACATTGCACATAATCACGTGCTAATATAATATAAATAAAGCGAAAGCCAAACGGTATTTAAACACTGACGAAAGCAACAGAGCATATTTTTTACATTGTTAAGAAATATGTTATTACAGTTTAACTAATGAATTAATTAATTTATTATGCATGTCGAAATACTGCTAACTTTATTTTACAAAGTTGGCTCAAATAAGTTTTTATACGGTTCTCCGATAGAACATAATCTTAAGATGAAAGTAGGTGAATTTAAGTTGTAAGTAATTAAGGTTAGTAAAGTAAAGTAACAAGACCGTCGCTTGTTGCCTAGACAAGTTTATTCATTATGGTTAGCTAAGTAAAGTAACAAGACCGTCGCCTGTTGCCTAGACAAGTTTATTCATTAAGGTTAGCTAAGTAAAGTAACAAGACCGTCGCCTGTTGCCTAGACAAGTTTATTCATTAAGGTTAGCTAAGTAAAGTAACAAGACCGTCGCCTGTTGCCTAGACAAGTTTATTAATGAAGGTTAGCTAAGTAAAGTAACAAGACCGTCGCTTGTTGCCTAGACAAGTTTATTCATTAAGGTTAGCTAAGTAAAGTAACAAGACCGTCGTCTGTTGCCTAGACAAGTTTATTCATTAAGGTTAGCTAAGTAAAGTAACAAGACCGTCGCCTGTTGCCTAGACAAGTTTATTAATGAAGGTTAGCTAAGTAAAGTAACAAGACCGTCGCTTGTTGCCTAGACAAGTTTATTCATTAAGGTTAGCTAAGTAAAGTAACAAGACCGTCGCCTGTTGCCTAGACAAGTTTAAGCTAAGTAAAGTAACAAGACCGTCGCCTGTTGCCTAGACAAGTTTATTCATTAAGGTTAGCTAAGTAAAGTAACAAGACCGTCGCCTGTTGCCTAGACAAGTTTATTAATGAAGGTTAGCTAAGTAAAGTAACAAGACCGTCGCCTGTTGCCTAGACAAGTTTATTCATTAAGGTTAGCTAAGTGAAGTAACAAGACCGTCGCCTGTTGCCTAGACAAGTTTATTCATTAAGATTAGCTAAGTAAAGTAACAAGACCGTCGCCTGTTGCCTAGACAAGCTTATTAATGAAGGTTAGCTAAGTAAAGTAACAAGACCGTCGCCTGTTGCCTAGACAAGTTTATTCATTAAGGTTAGCTAAGTGAAGTAACAAGACCGTCGCCTGTTGCCTAGGCAAGTTTATTAATGAAGGTTAGCTAAGTAAAGTAACAAGACCATCGCCTGTTGCCTAGACAAGTTTATTCATTAAGGTTAGCTAAGTAAAGTAACAAGACCGTCGCCTGTTGCCTAGACAAGCTTATTAATGAAGGTTAGCTAAGTAAAGTAACAAGACCGTCGCCTGTTGCCTAGACAAGTTTATTCATTAAGGTTAGCTAAGTGAAGTAACAAGACCGTCGCCTGTTGCCTAGACAAGTTTATTAATGAAGGTTAGCTAAGTAAAGTAACAAGACCATCGCCTGTTGCCTAGACAAGTTTATTCATTAAGGTTAGCTAAGTAAAGTAACAAGACCGTCGCCTGTTGCCTAGACAAGTTTATTCATTATGGTTAGCTAAGTGAAGTAACAAGACCGTCGCCTGTTGCCTAGACAAGTTTATTCATTAAGGTTAGCTAAGTAAAGTAACAAGACCGTCGCCTGTTGCCTAGACAAGTTTATTCATTAAGGTTAGCTAAGTAAAGTAACAAGACCGTCGCCTGTTGCCTAGACAAGTTTATTCATTAAGGTTAGCTAAGTAAAGTAACAAGACCGTCGTCTGTTGCCTAGACAAGTTTATTCATTAAGGTTAGCTAAGTGAAGTAACAAGACCGTCGCCTGTTGCCTAGACAAGTTTATTAATGAAGGTTAGCTAAGTAAAGTAACAAGACCATCGCCTGTTGCCTAGACAAGTTTATTCATTAAGGTTAGCTAAGTAAAGTAACAAGACCGTCGCCTGTTGCCTAGACAAGTTTATTCATTAAGGTTAGCTAAGTAAAGTAACAAGACCGTCGTCTGTTGCCTAGACAAGTTTATTCATTAAGGTTAGCTAAGTGAAGTAACAAGACCGTCGCCTGTTGCCTAGACAAGCTTATTAATGAAGGTTAGCTAAGTAAAGTAACAAGACCGTCGCCTGTTGCCTAGACAAGTTTATTTATTAAGGTTAGCTAAGTGAAGTAACAAGACCGTCGCCTGTTGCCTAGACAAGTTTATTAATGAAGGTTAGCTAAGTAAAGTAACAAGACCATCGCCTGTTGCCTAGACAAGTTTATTCATTAAGGTTAGCTAAGTAAAGTAACAAGACCGTCGCCTGTTGCCTAGACAAGTTTATTCATTAAGGTTAGCTAAGTGAAGTAACAAGACCGTCGCCTGTTGCCTAGACAAGTTTATTCATTAAGGTTAGCTAAGTGAAGTAACAAGACCGTCGCCTGTTGCCTAGACAAGTTTATTCATTAAGGTTAGCTAAGTAAAGTAACAAGACCGTCGCCTGTTGCCTAGACAAGTTTATTCATTAAGGTTAGCTAATAAAATAATTGTCAGAAAAAGTTTTTAGCATTACTTAAACTGATATCTCAACACAGTCTTTAACTCTACCAAATTTCATCAATTTATGTTTATAACAATTACAGAAGCTATAAGGGCGAACAGACAGACCCATACGTCTGTCTGTCCGCCCTTCTAGCTTCTGTAATTATTATAGAGCGAAAAATTGAGATCACGGTCGGTCTGTATACATGTTTAAAACTCAATACTCATTACTTTTTATTTGCATAAAACATGATGAATTAAGGGGTTACAAATTGAATGGGGAAGTACATGTTTTGCCAATTTTGTCATGCAAATATTACTAGCTATAATAATAATTAATTAATTGTTACGCATAATATTAAAGTTAAGTTAAGACAAGTGATATAATAATATTAGACATTTACAAAACATTCAGGATAAGCTACAATATTGCATTGATTGTATAATTTGAGTTTTAATTTGGTATATTATTAGGTATTTCTTACACACAATATTATGAATTTAAAAGAAGTATTATTATAGGACAAATTTTGTATTTTTTTTTTGTTTTATTTTTTCATAATATGTATTAAGTAAGTCGTATAGATATACAGTTATAGAGTAGAAATTTTTGTCAATGAGAAATTTTATTTAACTATTATTAAAACTATTAACTAAAAAAATGTTACACTTCACAAATACCGCGACCGGTGTGAACTGACCCTTACTAATGAAGATTATTGAATCAAGGTACAGAGGTCTACACGTGCGAAGCTCTATATTGTCGGTCAAGTAGAGTCTGTTGCACTTTCCAATTGTTATTATTTCTTTTAGATTTTGTTTACACACACATACATATTTTCTGCACATCATATGCGCGGCCTTAGGGTTATGATCTCCGTGGCTGAGTGGTCGAGCGCGTTGGTGCTCAAGCTGTGGGTCGCCGGTTCGAATCATGCCGAAAGAACAAAATAGTTTTTCTGTGTTCGGTCATGGATGTGTATTAAATATGTGTATAATATAACAAAAATCTTAAATTTATGTTTAGTATAAAAAGTATTAAATATATTTCCGTTGTCTGGTACCCGTAACACAAGTTCTTCGAGAACTTGCCACGGGACCAGATTGACGTGGTGTAAAACGTCCATAGATATTATTATTATTATTATTTACCGTGCTTAGGGCCTGTCTCACAAGAATATACTGATACTAGCTGTTGCCCGCCGGCTCCGCCCGCGTAAATACAGTATCCCACGAACACTTTACCTTTTCCGAAAAAGTATCCTATGTTTTGATCCCAGAGCTTAAACTACTATTGTACCAATTTTCATTGATATTTACTACACCATACCAGACCAGGTATATACCAATTTCTGCATGAAAGAGTAACAAACATCCATCCATACATCCATCTATCCATCCTCACAAACTTCCACATTTACAATAGTAGTGGGATAGTAGGATTATTCAAAGTCTAAAACAACCTTTGTGCTCTTCCAAGTTGTAATTATTTAATTTTTGCTCTGATTACATCAGCTTTTGGGGTAAACTATTTATTCATTTAAACTTTTGCGTGTATGATAATAATCATAATTACATTGCATTGCAATTCCAATTAATAAAACTCAATTAATCCTTTCGTGAAGTAATTTTAATCCGGACACGAGTAATTAAAGTAGATAAATATTAATTTTTAACTATATTTTTTTTACTTTACCTTAAAAATAATACTTTTATAATAAACGTCGTTGTTTTAAGTCTTATTGTAAAAAATATAATTATATATACAAATGTATCAGATTAATCTGATCTGGAATTCCATTTGAGTAAAACTCATGAATGACTTACAATCTGGTAGGCTGCGCTCGTTTCACGTGACCGCAACCTTCACGTCACCTGCACCGCCGTGAACTCGTAACGTAACAGCGAAAGCCGCCGGTCACGTCGTCCGCTGCGATACGATGATGTGATCTCAAACTGGGTTTGAGAGGAAAAATGTACTCTAATATGTAACCTCTTTTTTGGAAGTCGGTTATATAAAATTTGTTAAAATAATCGCGAGAGATCTGAACCCTGTCTCTCAATTATCGTAGTAAATAAGAACGTAACGTAACTTACTAAATTAACTAGTGCCTGTGTGTAGAAATTCGACAATTATTAGTAAATAAATAAAATCTTTATTTCTAAAATTATATAGTATTAATTATATAATTACATAATACAACAATAAAAATGGAAAAGTTGTCTATTGAATGTCAATGACAAATAGACAAACGCGTGGCCAAATTGTATCAGAAGCATATCATAGTGTGTTATTAATCTGAGGTAGTGTGTGTAATGTATGTTTATTAATTTAATGTATTTTTAGGCATTGTTATAAAAAAGTATGATAGTGCATCTGATCCGTATAAACTTTAACTGTGGCAAATTCATACTCCTCCGTTCGCATAGCTTTCGTGCAAAATGTGTACATAGTTTTTGATTTACATATTAAAATATTTTATAATATAAGTATTTTACGATGCGTCATAATCTGGACTCTGGAGGGAAAAGTGCATACGATCAAAATTATTTTTTGAAGTAAATTATAATACAAACATGCATAAAGTTTAAGAAGGTAACTATCAAGATTATTTTGAGTATCGTAATCATATCTAAATAATCTAATGCATTTGTCATAATGCGTCATAAGTTCAAGGAAAAAGAGGAGATTATTAAAAAAGTGAGTCTGTAATAATAATTATTATAGTAGTAATAATAATACGTAACGTAACGTAACGTAACGTAACGCCCGAGCGCGTCGCAGCTTATAAAGAAAGTAATAGTAGATTTGATCTAGACATAATAATTAAAAATGTGCAATTTTATATAACTCGCGATTTAAATAATTTATTTTGCATTGATATTCATTAATTTTGTTTACAAATCTACATTCAAAAATTCAATTAACCACTTGTCAAATGTACTAAAAAAATGAAATATAAGAAAATATTAAAAACATTAACGAGTATACGATTTATTAGTATGTCTAGAGAAACTTTAACCCGACTACGTAACCCGGGCTATTAGGGCTATTGTTACGAACCTATTGACACCTCATTCATTAAAATCGGATCAGTAGTTTAGGCGCTACGGAGGAACAAACATAGATAATAATATGTACGTATGTTTGTTCCACATACAAAGATAATATGTATCTATGTTTGGAATATCTATGTTCTGTTGTTGGAATGGTAATGATTTAGCAGTCTATGTACATACATAGACTGTCAAAATCATTAATTACCCTTCCTTTTGGCTTCGCGTGATGATGGTACTTTCTTCTCTTTTAACGAACAATGATGAAAACTTTATCGACTTGTCACAAGAAGACTCCACGCTCTAAAAAATGAACTTAATCATAACTCTCCAGTGACCAGTAGCTTGGAAATGTGAAAGCAATTAAAACTTTTTGGTTGGATAGTAGATACATTAAATGTCTGTAACTTGATAAGAAAATTACGAATAAAAGACGGTAAAAATAACAGTAATGGTCTTCTGAACCGTCCATCCAACCATCATCATCTAGAGTATATTTTGGTGTAACTTTACACTGACGTATCGGATAATTAGTTTCTTTAGCACAACTACAGTTCTTAGCTTTATTATTTGACGACCTCTGTGGCTCAGTGGTTGAGCGTGTTTGTATTCAAGCCGGGGGTCGCGGGTTCGATTTGTATTATTTATTATCGAATTGTATTAAATATGTATATAATATAATAAAAATCTTAAACATATGTATAGTATAAAAAGTATTAAATATATTTCCGTTGGCTGGTACCCGCAACACAAGTTCTTCGTGAACTTATCACGGGACCAGATTGACGTGGTGTGAAGCGCCCAAAGATATTATTAGTATATTATTATTATAATTAATCTTTAACATTTTTATTATATTCTACACATTACACATATTTGATACATATCCATGACCCAGGAACACAGAAAAACTTTTTGTTCCTTCGGCGGGATTTGAACACGCGAATCCCGGTTTGAGCAGCTCTCAACCACTGAGCAACAAAGGTCGTAAAACAACAATTTTGTGGCCGCGTAGTCAAAACTCCTATTTTTGTTCCAGATGCTGCATCTATGTTGGGTATACTATTTCTCCAAGCTGTCCGAGTTTGCTGACACGATATTCTTTGTGCTGAGGAAGAAGAAGAGTCAGATCACCTGGCTCCACCTGTACCACCACTCTCTCACGCCCTTCGAGGCGTGGGTGCTGGTTAAATTTATCGCCGGTGAGTAGTGTTTCAAAAAATTTGTATGCTAAATTCCTTATTATGAATCAGCAAGAGTTATTTAAACACATCTGTGTGCCGAGTGCGAATTATTGGCACTACTCGCAGTGAGCAAGATACGTGCAAATTGCAATTTGTATGGCATCGAATTAGTAACCATTGTTTGCCACGAGGGGCGTTGTTTCGATGCCATACAAATTGAAGTATCTTTATGGCGAGTAGTGACAAAAACTCGCACTCCGCACTTAGAAAGAAGTTAGTCATGACACTGATATGACAAACCAGGATAGGTCAAACTCCCTCATCGTCTCCCCACGAAAACGACTAGCCAACCGGCAGTCACCAGACCGACTAAGCTAAGACGGCCTCAAGCCATTAGCGTAGACCCATTCGAAAAAAAAAAGGTATGTACTATCAGGGAATCTAATTTATAAGCAGGTTGACCGTTGTCATAAATTATTCGTATTATAATAATATTATGAAATCGAACTGATATATTATTGATAGTATTGTGACCGCATGTCGGCGTTGTCAAATAAATGATGAGAACACTCTACCTGCTTATGAATTAGATTCCCTGATAGCACTTTATACTAAATGTATGTGAAATTGACGTCATTTAATGATTGAGGGTGATTTTGCTTTCAATTGCTCTACAAAATATGTAAATACAACTTTCTAGTTACTAGTAAATCGAACTTAATAATAAGTTTTTTGAAGTATTTTCAAGTAGGTAGTTTCTCACATTTTTTTAATTGAGACTTTATTATGTATGAATTTTCTGATATTATGTATGCCATCAGCCATGTTATGCCACTTGCACGCTTAGGATGACCACCATAGAAATGCGTTTTGTTAGCACAAGAATAGACTTAAGGACAGGTAATATGGACAAATTGACAGCTTTCCTTTAGCAGCCAATTTCCTTTTCCAGCTAGCCCTACTAGCTTTTGCCCGCGGCTTCGCCCGCATAAATTCAGTATCTCGCAGGAACTCTGTACTTTTTCGGAGAAAAAAGTAACCCGTGTGCTAATCTAGCGCTTGAACTACTACCATACCAAATTTCATTGAAATCGGTTGAGTAGTTTTTGTATGAAAGAGTATATTTTATCCAGTAGGATTTCTGGTGAAATTTGACCCCCTTCTCTTCTAGGTGGGCACGGAACGTTCTCGAACATCGTGAACAACCTGGTGCACGTGATCATGTACAGCTACTACATGATGGCCGCCATGGGCCCGCAGTACCAGAAGTACCTCTGGTGGAAGAAGCACCTCACCACGCTGCAGCTGGTGAGTATTCATCGTCAAGTTGTCATACACTTAAATTAGGATTTAAGGGCCTGTTTTACAATCTACTGTTAAGTGTCAGATAGCTTATTTGTGTGCTTTGTCTCTATCGCTCGATATAAAGTAAGCAGCGACATAATTTCCGAATAAGATATCTGACACTTACATGTTTGCCGAAAAAAGGTTTACCGAATCTCGCGTTGACGGCTTTCTTGCAATTTTGCGAAAAAACCAAGGTTTCGCCTCTAGAGTGGATTGTCGCATTCAAAGGCATTGTGTGGAGATAGGCATTGGATTAATAAAATAAATTTTTGATACGTTTACTAACATAGGTTTAAGGTAATTGTTACTAACAAGAATATCGGAAAAAGTCTGAAATAAAGATTTATTTATAACTCATTATCATCAGGTCATTATTAGGTTATTATTAGGAGAAGTCTGGCATATACTACGAGTGGTCACCGAGGGGAGGGAGGGGTCAAAAAATCTTAAAAAATAGGTCACGTAGTATGGGTACGTTCCCTTATTACTCATTGTCATTGGAGCATATACAGATATATAAAGACAGATTTCACAAATAATATAAACTTTAAAACTATTACCCGACTGTGTAAATTATTTAGCCTATGTCACCCGGGCTATTATTACGAACCTATTGACACCTCATTCATTAAAATCGGAACAGTTGTTTAGGCGCTACGGTGGAACTAGTATACTTACCAAACATACCTCCATACATACATAGACTGTCAAAATCATTACCCTTCCTTTTGGCTTCACCGTAGTCGGGTAAATAAAGTATCAAATCAAATCAATCAATTTAGTCAGACACACATAAAAATATATACAGATCAAAATATATACATAATTATATAATAGATATCACGTCAATTTTTTTATTCCGATTAATCACGTAATTCCGCTAAGTTGAACTTGATTTTCGGCAACGGGTATCAGACAACGGATATATATTTTTATACTATACACAAACACAATTTTATACTATACAATACACATTTAAATCTTATTTTCTACTAGCTGTTTCCCGCAGCTCCGCCCGCGTAAATAATTAAATATAATATCGGGTATCCCGCGGGAATACTGTAGTTTTCCGAGATAAAAAGTAGCCTATATTTTAATCTGGAGCCTAGACTACCACCATACCAAATTTCATCAAAATCTGTTCGGTAGTTTTTGCGTCCATCCTCACAAACTTTCAGATTTATAATATCAGAAGGATAAAATTGGTAACTACGTTTTCATAAGTGACTCGACATTGCAGCTAAGAATTCTAAGGATGGTGCATAGATCAGGTGAATTGCAACGATTTGAACTTACGAACCGGTTTGTTTACAAATGTTGTTGCGACGAAATTATATAGTCGTACCACTAGTTTATTAGTCAATCGACTATTTTAAACACTGTATAGTACAACTACAACTACAAAGTAACTTGATGAAAGGATATAGGATCAGTGGTAATGAGGGATTTTAAATTCGTGACAATTGACAGCTTTGTGACACGACATGGACCGTCGGGCTACCAAGCGCCGCCTGATGACAGAAAAAGAATCGAAAATTCTCATTGACTGTTTTTGATACCACTTGCGCCACCAGATGACGCTTTGTGTGAGCTGGGTCTGCCCTCTAGCGGCAGAAAAAATATCAAAAACCCTCATTTAAGACGGTTCGCACATTGACACCGCGCCAGCGCACGGCGCATGGATTCCGCGTATTCTGGCGGAATCTGCGACGGATTCGTGAGTATTCGCGGAATCCGCGATGGTTTCCGCGTGGTATTGCGGAATCCACAATCATGCTCCATTCGAACTCAATGTAATCTAAATGTAAACAAAAACCCGCCAGGTGCAAGTTGGACTCGAGCACGAAGGGTTCCGCACAGAACGGTAAAAAGATCACGTTTGTTGTATTGGCGCCCCCCTTAAATACTTATTCTGTTTTTAGTATTTGTTGTTATAGCGGCAACAGAAATACATCATCAGCTGTGAAAGTTTCAACTGCCTCGATATCACGGTTAAGGAGATACAGCCTGGTGACAGACGGACAGACAGACGGACGGACAGCGGTGTCTCAGTAATAGGGGTTCGGAACCCCCAAAAATTAAATTCGACCAAATTATTGTGTTTTATGTATTATTTAATTTGTAATAGGTATTTACCTATGAAATTGCCGTTCTGCAGTACTGGCCATTTCAAATCAAAATAATTTTTGTTTGGCTAAGAATTCTAATTTCAAATTAATTTTATTTTAAAAACATGGAATTCTTTTTCCAAAAGTAGTCATTTGTTTATTGATTAGTGTTACATTTTCATCGCATTACAATCTTTTTCGTCATCATGGATACGTTAAAAATTCGAGTAATTATGGAACACGAGGGCTGATTGATAAGTTTCCGAAACTACAAAGAAAAACTTCAAAAATCTATTTAAAATAAATTTATTTCTCAACGTAGTTTCCTTCTACCTCGATGCATTTAGTCCAGCGCTTCTCCAATGCCGTTACACCAGTTTGATAAAATGTTTTCTCCAACCCCTCAAAATACTCGTCCACGGCAACAATGACTTCTTCATTTGATGAAAATCTCTGGCCACCTAACCATTTCTTCAGGTTTGGGAATAAGTGGGAGTCGCACGGGGCCAGATCCGGGGAATAGGGTGGATGCGGTAGCAATTCAAACCGCAATTCATGGAGTTTGGCGACTGCAACCATTGACGTGTGTGCAGGTGCGTTGTCATAGGGGAACAAAATTTTTTTCTTGGCCAAATGTGGTCGTTTCTTCTGGATTTCTTCACTTAATTTTTGCAGCAAGCTTACGTAGTACTCTCCATTTATTGTTTTTCCTTATTGCAGATAATCCACTAAAATAATCCCTCGAGCATCCCAAAAAACAGTCGCCATCACTTTGCCGGCTGACAAAACCGTTTTTGCTTTCTTCGGCGCAGGTTTTCCGCTCTCAGTCCACTGCTTAGATTGTTCTTTTGTCTCGGGAGTATAATGATGTATCCAGGTTTCATCGACTGTTACATAACGCCGCAAAAACTCATTAGGATCTCGGTTAAACAGTGCCAAACAACTCCGATGAATCGTCCACTCGACGTTGCTTTTGGTCTACAGTGAGCAAACGCGGCACCCATCGCGCGCAAAGCTTTTTCATTCCCAAATGTTGGTGCAAAATATTAAAAACGCATTCAGATGAAATGCTCACCATTTCTGCTATCTCTCGCAACTTTAAGCGCCGATCATTCAATACAATTTTGTGAATTTTTTTGATCATGTCCGGATTCGTGACTTCATTTGGACGGCCAGACCTGTGGGCGTCTTCGCAGCTCTGTCTTCTACGTTTAAAATCAGTTACCCAGGTGTGAATTGTACTCAATGCAGGAGCAGAATTACCTAAAACACTGTCTAGCTTGGTTTTAATCTGGGTTGCTGTTTTCTCTTTTAAAACGTAAAACTTTATCACCGCACGAATTTCGTTTCTTTCCATTGTTAAGAAAATTTACGACAGAGAAAGTTCTACGTCCTCTCAAACAAATTCCATCAGTTCGATTAAATTCAAATTTGGCGTTCTATTTTCAAAAAGATGCCAGAATATAATGTAATATTCCTTTTTTGCGTATCATTTTTTTAAGTTCGTCGTTTCGGCCAGTTATCAATCAGCCCAGGTATAAGTACCATCGTGGCAACAACGCGGCACAAGCGGCACGCAACATCAAGGACGTTTACGGAGCTAACACTACAAACCAACGTACCACCTATTATTAATTTGCTTGCTTCCGTTCTGGAAATTTCGACCTGAAAAAAGAACCTCGCGGTCGTCCGAAGACTTTGGTCGACAATGACGAATTAAAGGCGATTGTGGAAGCTGATGATACACAATCTACGGCTGAATTAGCAGCAGCTTTCGACGTTAGCGTCAAAACAATATTGGTCTATTTGCGTCAAATTGGCAAGGTAAAAAAGCTTGACAAATGGGTGCCCCACGAATTCAATGATCGCCAGCGCGAAGTACGCATCGAGACGTGCCTTGCACTGTTCAACAGACACCCAAATGAAGGAATTTTAAACCGCATTGTTACCTGCGATGAAAAATAGATTCTGTTTGATAACCGCAAGCGCTCAGCAAATTGGTTGGATCCTAGTTCAGCACCTAAACAATGCCCTAAACGAAAACTTACTAATAGAAAAGTGATGGTCACTGTTTGGTGGTCTAAAGCCGGTGTGATTCATCACGGCTTCTTACCAAACGGGGTGAGCATTACTGCAGATGTGTACTGTGAAGAACTGAACACAATGATGGAGAAGCTGGCACATCTCCAACCAGCATTGGTCAATCGCTCGTCTCCGCTGCTCCTGCACGACAACGCGCGACCTCATACTGCACAGCAGACGGTCTCCAAGTTGCACGAACTGGAGTTTGAAGCTCTCCGTCATCCGCCCTACTCACCAGACCTTGCGCCTACAGACTACTACTTTTTCCAGAATTTGGATAACTTCTTGGCGGGAAAAAAATTCAATACCCGAGAGGCAGTACAAAATGCCTTTGAAGAATTTGTTGCCTCCCGTCCAGCTGATTTCTTTAAGAAGGTCATCAATAAACTGCCACTGCTTTAGCAAAGATGCATTGATTGCATGGGTGATTACTACAAATAAAATTCGATTAATACAAATAAAAAAAACATGAAAAAAATCGTTTCAATTTTTTCATACAAAACGGCAAGCTAACTAAGGACCTGATATATAATTGCGCAGTGACATTTAAGTTATTAAGAAGTAAAATAGTAAGAAGCACATTGAGTTTTGTATACATTTAGGTTACATTGAATCGGAACGGAGTCTGCGAGCGTTGGCACATTGTCAAAGCGAGAATCGCGTTGTTGGAGAAGTTATTTTGTGTTCAAATAGGTAAGTCATGTTTTGATGAATCAAAAAATCAATAATAAAGTCGGATGCAACTTTTAGCGTATCAATAAACTTTCGCTTTTAAAATATCGCTAAAAGCCAAATCGCTTTTTGCGAAAAAAACATATTTTTTTTACAATAAATCATTATAATTATGATTTTTTTTCAAACAGCTTTCCAGCATTTACCCCTTAAGGGGACGAACACTAAAATTGATAATATGGAAATAACTCAAACAAACCCTATGATAAAGTCAGTCACACAAGCTCCGGCGTCGCTTGCGCCATTTCTTGTTTTTAAGAATTCTAGGTGTGGCTCATCAGTTTAATATGCTTTTGCAAAACTTTCTAAATTCACTCACACGTGTTGTTTCATTACTGATGACATTGAAGTTTATGGATTGTTTAGTAATTTGATATCTGCATATTCGAGTTAATAAATAGAGAGCATGGCGTTTAGATTTGACCTATATTGGTGTTATGGATGCTACTGTGCATATTAAGGCCTGCACGTAACCCCAATTCTCGTATTTTACTTACACTTTCTTTCAATGAATTATAAATGAATCGTCTTAATATCATAATAGAGTTTGGACAAATCAAAACGCGTTTAACGTTAATTTGACGTTTGTGAGAATACCATTTTGCTGTTTTAACACATCGAGACTGCATTGAAACTTTATTATTGTAAACTGATTTAATTCGTAGAATCGACCTACTGACCTCGGGGCTCAGACCAAATAAAAAGTGTTTATCTATGCAGTGGGCGTGTGGCTACGCACAACATAATATCACAGCTCGACAACGAGCATCGACAGCTCGCTTAACAAGGTAATTCGTAGTTTCGTTCCAGTTGTGTGCGTGAAACTGTGTAAGGCGAGGCGTAGTTTAAACTAGATTTTGGACCTGTACGCTAGGATGTATTTAAAAAAACCCTGGGATTAAATATAAATCATCACATTGCATCTTAAATTCAAAACATGCACTATATTGGGTTGCTGATATTATATCGACCCCCAAAACTCGTCCACAGAAATAATAATTTCAGATTACTCATAACATTTTAGAGAATATCTAAGGGCCTGCTTCACAATCTACTGATAAGTGTCAGTTAGCTTATTTGCATGTTTTGCCTCTGTCGCTCGATACAAAGGAAGCAGCGACTCAACTTCCGAATAAGCTATCCGAAACAGGCCCTTAAACTACATTTCGTAACTAATAAATAAGTGAATCGTACAATGAAACATCATCTTTTGAATTTCAATAGATGATGTTTCATAGTTCTTCTTCTTTTTTGATGTGTAACATCTCTGGCTTTCTTGCAATTTGTTGAAGTGATTTCGTGAAAAAGGACGGAAGTGTGTAACGGGAAGTCGCGGAAGGGAATTGACGAATGAGCGCGCGGTGGTAGAGTTGTCCGTCAGATTCGAATGTAATATTTCAGTGTGTAGTTTTTCTAAATTTTGACGTTGATTTCTGTCACCGCTTTAATGGAAAAGTTTCCGTATTTTTTTATCACATTAAAAAAGTGACAATCGCATTGTGTTTTTTTTTATGTTTTCAAAAAATGTTACACATCTTAAGAGACTACTGTGGCGGTTTCGTTTTTTTTCTAGTCGTATCCTCATGACTAAGGGTCGTGACCACCAAAATTTGATTATCACGATAGGAGTAAGATTTCATAGTTCGATTCACTTAATATTGTGACCATATTAAACCTGCAGATTTTGGAATTTTTCGAAACCTTCTCTCCCATGACCGATGTTCATTGACCATGGAGGCACATAACATTTCTGATTATATCCTTGCGTCCTTGGGGGACCTTGGGGTTCGGGCTGAAAATCGATTTAGATATAATTAGCTTTATGTCTGTATTTCGCCACGGCTAGCGGAACGCAGTATCCTTTCACGTTGCAACTGGCATTCTACCAGTAGATACAGACCTTCAACCGAGGAAACTAGTCATTACACGCGGCTGCGTTTAATAAACGATTGCGCCTGTCGATTATATAAATGATATAATCAATATAACATTGTAATTAACACAGTAGGACATCGCACTTTACAAAGTTAGCCATCTCTGCAGTAGGCTAACATGGCGGACTGTAGCTGGTCAATTCACATCGAGACGTTACGAAACGCGACATGGCGCTGCATTTTTTAGATAGCCATTAAAAATTGAACTATATTTTTTCCACAACTTCTTGTGGAACTTGTTCGAACTCTTACAATGAAACGTGTATCTCACGCGCACACGTCTCACGTGTACTATAATACACGTTTCATTGTAAGAGTTCGAATGTCAGGTTGCACCGCGCTGCACAGCGCATGTGCAATGTATGACTGATGTAATATGAAACGTGTAGCGTCGCGTATCGTCGCGATTTGATTTGACCCTCAGCCTTGCGTTGAGAAGAGACCTAGGGCTTTACCCGATGTCGATTTTGATTCATATTCGATCCTCATGCGTACTCCCGAACAAAATCGAATCGAAATCGAGATCGCGTTGAGACCGTGTCTTATCAGCGTCGTTAGTATCCGGTTGCTGACGTCACGTCCACAGTGTAAACAAGTTACAGCTGAGTGCCGTAGTATTTGGGGAAGATTAATAAAAATATGGAAAAATTATATATTTTTCAATTTAAATAACATTTTGTGTATGTTTGTTCAAATATATCAGCCTCAATTTCATGCAATGGTAGGTTTTTAAAGGTTATTTTTCTAAAAAAAACTGTGACAGTAAATAATAGTTTCTAAATTCTTCTTTATAATCTTTGACGTTCTGTCAAATGTCAAAGTCATATTTTGATTTAATTTGTCCACAAAACTCAAATATTGGACACAAAACACATTCATTAACCACAATAACTTCCCATAAATAGGTAGTATTGTAAAGAGGGAGTTAATTGTGGTGAAAATATAATTCAGTGGTATATTTAATGTAAATTATACATTATACAATAACAATTCGTGTTTAGTATTTACATATAGAAAACCTGAGCATAGTAACATCAACATAGGACTTTTTATAACTATTTATTGACTTTGTTATTCAAAGACAGATTGAGACAAACGAAGTCTTCATATGATACGTTAATATAGATAATATTATGTAGACTTCATTTGTCTCAGTCCCTGTCTTAAGTGAAAATATTATACATGAATTAGCGGCAAAATGTGTAAACAAATGCGCAAAGGTTTTAAATAAATTTACACATAACCGTGATATAATTTCAGTGAGTTGGTTTCTTCATATGAGTAGTTAAATCTGCGACTCATACGTCAAATAAATCATTTTTAAGGCGATAATTACATCGAAATTCCACACAATCCTTACAGTCCATTGCTAATGTGTGAAATTGGTGAATCTTCGAAAAAATTTGCATTTCCCGAACGTGCATTCTATTAACTTTTAATAGAATAACATTAAATAATATAAATAACATTAAATAATGCTGCAATACTACAATAAAAATCACGGAATTTCGTTTAGATACACTAAAACAAGCAAACTTAATACTGTTAATGAGACCTCTTCAGCTATCGTGTAATTTGACGTTTGTTTTCGATCCTGCCATTCGATTCACAGTCGATTGATTTCGTCGGGAGTACCAAAAGTTACGATCTAACGAACTTCTCGATCCAGGTTAGTTACAAATTGAGCCACTGCACGATCGTGCGCTAGTGTAGGTGTCGGAAGTATCAAAAGCTATTGAGATCGAACTGATTCGATTCTCGATTGTGTCGGGAGTAAGGGGGATGATATAAATAAGTGACCATATACAATAAACGTTTTTATCACGCGTTAAGATTCATGCATAATATTTTGCTATTATTTACACGTGAAATTTTTAACGAGACCTTATAGTCCCGTTCCAAATATGTTTTAAGTACTTTTGGATTATTTTTTAACTAAATTTAAGGTGATTATATCCGCTATCTTTGGGTATTTAAAAAAAAACTAAGTAAGCTACATATCATAATCGTTGAACATACAAAAAATACATATATAAACAGCCGAACGTATAACCACCTCCTTTTTTGGAAGTCGGTTAAAAGCAGGAAAATGATCCTAAACTCAACCACTTTTTGTAATTATTGCGTATAAGAGGTTATTTAAAATTTATATACTAAATATTTATAATTTTTTATAACTTTTAAAATGATCTTTAGATAGTTAAGTACCTACTCTATTTGTGACGGTAGTTAGTTTTGTAGGATTTGGTATTTGGTCGCTAAATTATTTCAAAGAAAACGCGCCCTCAAAGCACGAGTAGAAAATATTTATAATTACGTACAGAGAAACAGCTTTCGTAGAACGAACCAATTCGATTTAAAAATGTAAATATTTACGTCCCCTTCGACGGCTCATGATTTTTCCACGTAATCGTGGACACACCGTACAAACAAATTGAAAGCTAACTGTGTAGCTGTTTATCTATTCCTCTTTCTTTAATCTGCGGTTAAAGTGCGATGACGATAAAGTAACATTTTTAAATTATGTAGTCTTTTCTAAAAACTTTCTTTCCTTACGTAACAGCAATAGCCATCTATAACTTGGTGGACTAAACCTTCATCCTCATCTTGAGAAGATTTCTGTGCTTGATGAGGAGGACGTTGAAGGTGATGAAGCTAAATTTTACAATGTTGTAGCTCTAAATATGATTTTCTTTTCCGTAGGTCTTCATACCATCAAATTAATCACTTCTGATAAAATTCTAGTATCCATTAATTTGCACTATCAATGAAGAAAATAATTCACGACAATGGTTGAAACTTTTTTACTCTGAATTATGTTTCAATTCTTACTCTAAACTATGTTTCAATTCTTACTCTGAATTATGGTTCAATTCTTACTCTGAATTATGTTTCTATTAAATATAAATTATACAATAACAAAAAAGGTCTTGTAAATACTAAAAACTGCTCCTGAAGATTATATTTAGAACAAAATACAAAAGCTTCTGTAACGGCCAATTCGCACCACTACCACAGAGATGAAATTATACTTACGTACAGATAAACAGCTTTCATAGAACGATCTAAATCGATCCAAATTAGAAAATTTTGACGTCCGTCCCCTTCAACAGCCCACAATATTTCCACACAATCGTGAACACACCGTATTAGTATACTTGTAGTAGCGCAATCAAATCAAAAGCTAACTATGTAGCTGTTTATCCGTTTCTCTTTCTTTAATCTGTGCCACTTATATTACTAGGCAATTTATTTATTATTATTTGCCACTACTGTCACCGCTGTTAACTTCTAAATCCTATAATTAAACAAAGTTTTAATTGTCATTACAATATGAATCGTACTGTAATCGTACTGCAATCGTATGTAATCGTACTGTAATCGTATGTAATCGTAAACTGGGTACTAAAGGCATTTACAAATCTATAGTACTTATATTAATAACAGTAGCTATTATTTAATAGGGGGGCCATATATTAATAATTGTTAATGAACATTACATACTTATATATCTAAAACAAAAAATTCGGTTCACTCGATTGAAAATTATAAGCACACAAAAATATAGTCCATCTCTTTTTCGCAAAACGATTTGGGCTATGTAAAATGCACGGCGGACTATCGCAATGACGTCACACCGTATTTCCCTCTCTTTCGTATTGCAAGTTTAAATTGTTTTATCTTCGTTATTTTTTAAGATAATATTATAAAGAAATGGGTTTCAGATTGTTTATTACCACGATAACTAGCATCGTTTATACTTTTTTTAAAGAACAATTTTCCATCTTTTTGATAAAAGATGGCCCGCGCGAGTTTCTTACGCCGTTTCTTCTCGCCGGCTTAGTTCTCGAACCGGTGTAGTGGTAGGCATCACGTAGAGACAATTCCGTGAATGTTACAACCAATATGGAATATTTTTTTCATTAATTGATTAAAATAGCCTACGATTATTAAAACTATTGACACGGTTACGAACCTTATAAACACATTTTAAAACTTCAAAATGCCATATAACAATTAAATAAATGAAACAATAAAGTTAATGAGATATAGCCCCAATTAGCTTCGCAGTTACAATTGTACACAAGTGTCTATTAAGTCAGAAATCCCGGTCAAGTTTACACACGAAACCGTTGCAAAACGTTGCCGTTACTTTGTATATTAATAATATACAACATACACAGGTATTTGTATGTATTTATATTGTGACTTGAGAGTTTTTAAATTGAATGCTAATAATAATAGCTCCGCAGTCCCCATACTGATTTCGGTAACGGTGGCAGGAGTTATAGTGCCTAAGTGTGTGCGCAATACACAAGAGCACTTTCTCTTCCTTTACTCTCGTAACGCAATGGGACGGATAGACGACACGACGGGCGCAGGTCCGACTGTTTACGTGCCCATTCGACACATGGATCACACATTCTTCGACGCCTCGATCTTTCTTGTCAGATAATCAGGTGATCAGCCTGCATTGTCCTAATCAGACTTGAAAACAATCCATTACCTCTGAAGTCGGGAGCCTAGTTCTAATCTCTAAAAATATGACTGAAAGATCGCATCCAATCAGATCATAGTGCTATGTGTAAGTTTCTCTTTTCGCATTCGATCGTGAGCTTGTTTGGCGTTTACTAGGAATTTGTATGTGATTTGTACAGCGCCACCTAGTTGTAAACGCGACAACTAGGTCAAATCACATACAAATTCCTAGTAAACGCCAAACAAGCTCACGATCGAATGTGAAAAGAGAAACTTACACTTAGCACTCTGATCACTTACACTATGTACCTCCTCAATGAAAAAACAACTAAAGACAACTAAAAGATCACAAAATGTGCTAATTTTATCATTCCATGATATAGGCCAGCCACGCTTTTGTCTGATTCGATCCTTAAAATAGAAGTAATAAATGCCAAGGCAAATTAAGAAAATCACAATAGTGCAAGTACTGTAAATTCTGGTTTATTACATTAAAATGTAGTAATGTTTATTGCGAAATGATAAATTCCGTCTGGTCTTCATGTATCTGCACGCAAATCTCTCTAATAGAAGGTATTTGGAAAACCGTAACTAATCATGGTGGTTATTTTGGGGTCAAATCAAGAAGGTATAAGAGTGGCAATAGCTGGCCAAATTGCCACATGTGAAAAAATATATTCTATATCGTAATTTATTATATTATTATTAAAAAAAATGTTTCGTTTAAAATGTAAACGTCGCAGTGGACCGATTTGAGTCGAGCGAATGCGCTTGCGCAACTCCTCAAGTACGTTAACATGGCTAACCTTAAATATTTCATTTAGCGTTGTACATATACTTAAATACTCGATTACACTCATTCAATTCAAATAACTTAGTTGCTAAATTACTATATTTATCTAGTAATTTAGCAACCAACTTATTTAGATAGTATCCACGGAGATTTTTTTCGTTTCATTTAAGAAGATTCTTTGATAGCAACTTTTTTGATCCGTAGCGAATGAGGCCAATTATTTGGCTTTAAATATTTTTTATTACCGTGATGTTATCTACTTAGGTATCTAACTCAGCCTAGATAGTCATTGATAATTTAGAATATGATAAAAGTAACAAAATGCGTCTAAATATGTTTGCGAATAAAAAATTTGTCTGCCTTATTTATTCGCTCTACATATTAATATCCACTAAATGTGTCTATTTTAGCATTGTTTTAAAATTACTTTGTATTTCTCCGCTTAAAAGTATTATACCAACATTATCATCATCCTCGTCATCATCGTCATCACCGTTTTCATCATCGTCACCGTCATCATCAACATCATTTTTATTATTATCCTCCAGTCGACATGTTCTGTAAATCTATTTTTCTTACAGATTCAGTTCTACATGGTGCTGTTCCACTCTATGAGCGCTCTAATCTACGACTGCGGATATCCAAAGTGAGTATTTATTTTGAAATATTGAGCTTCGAAGCTAATAAGAGATTTCGACGCTCTCTCGCTTATGAATGATATCAATCATAAACAGATTTTTAGAGTTTGGACTAATCAAGACGGGTTTGACGTGAGGGGTATGAGAAGACCATTTTGCAGTTTTAACATATCGGGACTGGATCGTAACTGTATTATAGCAGGATTTAATCAGCAGAATCTTGACCTTAAAGGCCTCTCGTTCTTTATAAAATCTGCAGTGATACACTAACTTTTTTTGGCCTCTCAAACTTAAGTCTAATAAACTACCATTTTCAGGGCCATCGCAACAGGACTGGTGCTACATTCCGTCATATTCATCGTCCTGTTCACCAACTTTTACATGCAAGCGTACAAGAAGAGAAGACCGACGCTGAATGTGGACGTCTGCAACAACAACAACGACAGCAAACATAATGGATACCTCAACGGTCATGCCACAGCAACAGACATTGTTGCCAACGGTCGTGTCAAAGCAACAGACATAGTCGCCAACGGTCATGCAGTAATAACAACCACAAACACAGAAACCGTCGTTAATGGGTACTCGAACGGCCACGCTCATCCAATAAAAGAAAAGACGCAATAGTCATTTATAACAACACTGTAAATATTTTTGCTCAATAAATGTTGAGATTTGTAACATAACAATCAAGATTTTGAGGTAATCTAGGATAGGAAGTTCAAAGTGGATGGATAAGTCTTTCTTCAAGTTTTCACGTCATAATCGAACTTACAACGAACGATCTTTGTATATTCTTATTCTTTCATCTGTTTTCTTTAAAGTAATTATTATTGAATAAGATGATGTATTATGATATTACTAGCTGTTGCCCGCGGCTCCACCCGCGTAAATATACATTTAGGTATCCCGCAGGAATACTGTACTTTTCCGGGATAAAAAGTAGCCTATGTTTTAATCCAGAGCCTATACTACTACCATACCAAATTTAATCAAAATCCGTTCAGTAGTTATTGCGTGAAAGAGTAACAAACATCCATCCATCCTTACAAACTTTCACATTTATAATATTTATATATATATTTTGTAAGGATGGATGAAGAATAGTAGGATTATACTTTATAATATTATCTTTATTGAAATTTTGATGCGATACAATACGAGGGTGTGTGGATCACACTGAAACGAGACGATATGCGACGCGCCGCTGCATTTTTAAAATGGTGATTTCTTATTGAACTTTATTAAGTAATCAGTATACAAGAAGATAACGTTTCAGCGTACAGCGGCGCCGCGGCTATGCAGAGCGGTGCAATTTGTCATTTCGAATTCTTGCAATTAAACGTGTAGGTATCTTCTTGTGTAGTGAATAAACTTTTGAATCGCTATCTTAAAAATGCAGCGTCGTATCAAGTATCGTCTCGTTTCGGTGTGAACTGGATCTTTAGTCAAGATGCATTGGATAATTTCGACGACGAAGTTCGAAATAAAAAATGTATGGGATTTGACATAAGTCATCGTTATGTGACACGTCGCTTGCGATGCCTTATGTCAAATGCCAGACATTTTGTTTTCGAACTTCGCCGTCGAAATTATCGAATGCATCTTGACTAAAGGCTCTGGCCCTTATTGTAATATTTGAACTCTGCAATTTTTGACTAAATGTGGACTTCTACAAAGAGTAATTATGTCTATTATAATATTATATAATACATTCAAAATTAAGCTGTGTATAGGTTTATTCACAGTAAAGTGGTATAATATTTTCTATGAATTGAATGTTGTATGTTCCAACAATTTATTAAGGTATGTAGCGGTGCTAACAATTTTAGATACATGTAATTTTAATTTTATCGAGGTAATGGTCGTATTTATTTATTCTGGTTGTCTGTGGTTTGAATTTTGGTGAAATTCTTATATATCGGGAAAGGTTGATAAGGTTGACATTAACTTTTTTCAATGTCAAGGAAACTAAGAATTATATCTTATTAAAACTAATATGTTTTTAGCCCTCGTAACCACGAGAGTTTTTTTGCGGTCGCGACAGAAAAAACTGCACTGTGAATAGAAATCGAAGTGTCAAGTGTCAAATGTCAGATTTGACAGCTCTACATGATTTTCAGCTGTAATATGGTAGCGCACAGTTCTGTTTACAGTGCAGTTTTTTCTGTTGCGACCACAAGAAAAACGTGGGAACGTAGCCTTAGCCAACCACATGCGGCTTTTTTTCTTATGTTTCACCCGTTCTCTGTACACTTTTCTATTACCTTTCAGTATTTAGAGACTCAGTATTTCAGACTTTTTAATAACCTTTTCTCCGCTTTGAATGTTAAAACTTGTGTAACGCCTCATAGTCTTCCGTCCTATACTAAGTATACGTCCATGTAGTTTTATTCTAAGGTAGCGTAAATGTAAATATAGTGGATGTTTATTATTTGACGAGGACTCATACGTGTGATACGTAATATTAAATATGGGAGGACGTGTTATGATGAACAAGATAATTGTAGAGCGTAGCGTCGGTTTCACGAATTTAAACAAAGTTAATAATTATCTGTAATATAAATATTAACTTTAGTCGATTTGATTTTCATATTCCATTAATCTTCTACTGACTGGCACGAGATTAGGATCTATGAAGTTGATTTTAAAATATCCAAAATGAAGTAAATACGATACGTATGAAAAGTTGAAAAATTTCAATAAAAACAGTAATTTTAAACTTGCACATGATTCTCCAAAGTTTTTAAAAATCTTACAGATCAGTAATTTTTGAATGAATGGAATTCGAATTACTGTGTACTGTTTGCGAATTTTTGTCACTACTAATTCAGTAAAGAAGTTAACAATAATTCGTATGGCTACTACTAAATACTGCCCCTAGTGGCAAACAATGGTAACTATTTCGAGATAGTAACAAAAACTCGCACTCAATACACTGTTACTGATTAATCATACAAAACAATTGTCTTCCATTCTAGCACTATTGGGTATTTGCCTATTTCACATTACATTCAGAAAAGGAAAAAGATTTTATATAAATTTTTGTAATTAGATGAATTTCAAAGCTGGAATATTTTTACAACATTGGTGTAAAAGACCGGCATAATTAGTTTATTTACATCAAATATCGGTGTTAACAGACATTTTGTGTATATGACATGGTCATATACGCAAAATGTTCATATTATGTACATTTAGTAGCAACTTACAGACGTGGTACGACTTTTGTATGGGGCCTATCATAAAAGCGCTTCAAGCAATCCGCAATTTCTTTTAAAATACTATTACATTTTTAGACTTTGTTATATTTTGTAAGCACTATTAATTTGCATTGTAAAAAAATGCAGGCGAATACCCTATTCACCTTGAAAATCGCGAGAGAATCGAGACGGTGTCAAAACTCAATATCCACACTTTACTCCTCAAAAAAAAAGCTCTCTCGCATACAACGACTAATTTTATATTGCTAGAGAGACAAGTGTAAATTATATTCTCAAGCAATACGCAAGATTCTTTACTTGTAACAAGTGAACGAGATCACTTCAAATATGCTGGTTATAATTACCGTTCCCCGCCCGAGTTTGTTGACATGAATAGAACATTTCAGTGGCAGTATTTTGAGTACAAAATATAATGTATGGATTTTCGCAAATATATATATATATATATATATATATATATATATATATATATATATATATATATATATATATATATATATATATATATATATATATATATGTTACCCATCACAAATTAATGTTATAAAATTAAAGATGAATGTATGGAATAGCATTAGATGGGACCTGATCAATCATTCATTTTGTTGATGTAGAGAAAAAAATCTATCATCGTCTGGATTTTAATTGTTTCATATACATAATATATAAATATACACAAAATGGTTTAAAATTCTTATATATGGATATCAAATTGATTGATTGAAAAAAAAATCGTCGTTTTCATAATACGAAATTTGTGTTATCATACATTTTAATGTATTAATCGCTTGAGCGGTAGAGTGTTAATTATCAAAATGTGTATAATGCTAATAAAAACTCAAGATACACACTTTACTTGTCAAAAAAAAAACTCTCTCGAATACAAAGAATAATTTGATATTGCTGGAGATATATATATATATATATATATATATATATACAGCAGAACGTATAACCGCCTCCTTTTTTGGAAGTATAATGTTCGAATTTGGCAGAATGTACCTGAATTTATTTAAAACTTCGATCGACAGTGCGAAAACAATTTTGAAAAAAAACTCTAAAATGAAATAGCCTTCTTACAGTGAATTGGTCCGGTCCTCAAGTACCAGTCAATTTAGGAAAATGTATTTTGTAACTATTGTACACACACTAGTAATAAGAAGGAATCATTGTATTATTGTAAAATATACTCTTTTATACTTAAATGGCGCATCGTTTTATTCCAAATCATTTTATTGTTAATAATAATAATAATAATAGCTCCCAACACCGATTTCGCTGACGGTGGCCGGTTTCATTGAAACCAGGCCTAGCTACGCAGGAGTTATTTTAAAGTGCCCAAGTGTGTGCGCAGTACACAAGAGCATTCTCTCTTCCTTTACTCTCGAAACCCAGTGGGACGGAAAGACCGACACGAGTGGCGAGAGATCAGGCGCAGGCCCGACTTTTTACATGCCCATCCGAGGCATGGATCATCTTTCTTGTCAGATAATCAGGTGATCAGCCTGCATTGTCTTAACGAAACTTGGAAACAACATTTTTTATTGTTCGAGAGCCAAGCTCTAAACCACTGGACCACGGAGGCTGTTATATTTTATTGTTAAGAATAAAACAAAACGATTCTGAAATATGTTTTAGTTGACAATTGACATGCTGGGCTTAACATTTTGTTGTTTAGTTAGATAATCGTAGACATACTAACGAGGGTAAAATTATTGTTAATTAAGGGCGCGTTTACAATTTTAAATTTTAACACAAAATGGTTTTACGGTCGATATTGTAACCAAATAACAACAAAACCTACAAAACGTAACACACCAATATAGTTACTTCTTTAGTAAAAAACAATTTTTCAAAGGTCAGAACCTCTACACTCAAAATTAAAAAAAAGAGGTCGTCTTTCGATATTTTTTTGATCCTATTTAAATTACTTTGTTTGTTTAAAATATCCTAAGATAGCTAATATATAGCCTTGAAAATTGCTTAAAATTAATCCAAAAATGTTAAAAACTGATTTGGAAAAAACATAAATAGTCCCCTTTAAAATTTTCACGTATTTTCCTATTATGCTTGAATCGTTATGCGTGACGATAAGGCAATAAAGCCATACGATCTATTGCACAAAACATTTCTAAAGAACTTAAATTTACAAATAAAAGCAGTATACATAAGATCGGACTAAGGAGCAAAAATGACATATTTCTACCCAAATCACGTACAAATTATGGAAAGAGGTGCATAATGCACGAAGGTGCTAAAATCTACAATCAGTTACCCAAAGACATAAAAGAAACAAAAAATATGTCATCTTTTAAAAATAAGTTGAAACATCACATTATAACTAACTCGCACATTAAAACACTTTAATAAATATAGAAAATCCTATTACATTTAGGTAATTAAGGCTAGCGTCGCACTCTGTAATTCCGCCAGTGTACATCGAGTAGAATACTTATGACTCATGAGCGACTTAGTCGCTTACTATCAGGTGGGCTATTTGCTCGTTTATCTACTATTTCATAAAAAAATGCAATAGTCTAAACGTCTTTTGTAATAAGATGTAATATTGAAAATATTTAATATATAAGTAATAATTTTAAGAATATAAAATATAAAGATTAAGAAAATACCAACCATACATACCATACACTAATAAATACAAATAATAAATATTAACTTGTTAGAAATACTCATCATTTTAATCTACAATATAGGTACTAAATATCTAACAAAGTACACAATTATAAAACTTTATTGTCATTGTACATACTTTAAGTTAAAATTTAATGTCGCTTCCAGGTACGCTCGATCTATGTCTTACCGATAAGCGCAACTAGTTTGAACCCAATGCTTTGCAATTATTTTTCAATTTACCCTCAAAATAAAATGTACATCTATTGCCAAGAAAAAAAATAATTAGTATTGAAGAGTGATATTTATTTTGAGCTATTGTGAATTTAATTGTTTTAAAAATACTAAATAATAACTTTTGTGTGCCGCCGCGCCGCTGTCAAATAAGTTTTAAAAATGTATTCTCCCTCAATGTAAGTGAATTGTATTCTTTTTTGAGGAAATAAATGATCTTAAACCGTAAAGAAATACCAGTCCGTACTAGGCCGCTGTCAAGCAACACATATTATAAACGCGCACCAGGACTCTACTAATAAAATAAAAAAAAATACTAGTACCATAGTCCAATAAAACTAGTTTTATTGGTCCATGATGCTACTAATAAAGATTTTTTATAACAATGATCAATCTAAGCTCTACAATTTTACATGTTGTAAAAGCGGCATCTTGTATCACTTTCCTGAACTAGCACCACTTTTGTAGATCCAAGTAGAACTTACTGTTATACAGAATACGTACAGATGGCGCATTTGAATTAAACTTAAGATAAGAATCACATTAATTATTATTATTCTAATTTATTTTACTATATCACAGAATATCAATAATATAAAGTTCTTCTAGTTATAGTTCATATTCTAGGTAATAATAGTATTTTACATTATTCTTGATAAGTATAATATTATTATTCAAGTAACAACATTTTCTCTTCTAGTAGATTCAGTATTTACGAGTAGCTCTTTGTATTAATTTAATATATGATTTTATTATATAGTTAATTTATCAATACCACTTTTAAATTATTTAATTTTACTTTAATTCACAAAAATGCAAACAATAATTAACAGTTGCTTAACTTTTTATTTTTTTGTAATAAACTAATTATAGTATCATAAAACGGATTCTAGTAGAAAAAGCATAAAACAGTCGTTACAAACCCATTGTAACAAATGACAACTAATTGAAAAATCGTAGCTTAAAATTTAACCGCGTGTCGATAACTCCCAATCTGCCTCGTAAGTCTTAATTATCGTTAGGCAAATGTCAATAAACCTGACATTCGGACGTTTTTTTCCCCTTTCATTTGCCCTAAAATCCCTACACTTTCAAACGATTCCATCCATCTTTATTAGAACTCTACAATTTTCGAACACGACGTTATAACTTCACTAAATATGAAACCAAAAATACAAATAAGGGTTCAACGTGGTTGGTTTTCAACCCTCTTTATAAAGAGCAACGTAGGGTTGATATAAGTCGCAAGTTGCAAGTCGCTTAGCTCTACTTTTGTTTCGTCGCTTAAAGTTAGTTATAGTAGAATAGAGATGGCGCTAGTGAGTGGTTTGCGCGTTCCGTTATAACTTATACTCAAGATGTAGTTATAGTTTCTACTAGTAATAATTCGAATTGCATATTGAATAATGAACTGCGTTACAAAAAAAAACAAATAAATATTTTATATCACACATTTCTCTTACTCGCAAAGTAACAAGTAAAATTGTATAGTTTTGTGCGAATGTTTAAGATTCTACTCTACTCTATAAATTTAATTAAAATTAAAGTTGTTATGTACAAAATTATTTTTTATATTTTGTAAAACGGGTTATTTCTAATATTATTATTTCATTTTTAAGTGAATCGTGATCAATAGGACGTGGAACGGAACGTGATTGCGCCAGCCGGGCCGAAAACCTTCGGCGATCGGTCCCGGGGCACGGGGTGAGTTGAGAATGAATTCAGTCGAGACCCATCGCCCTCGCTGCGTCACGTATCCCGCGTCGCGCGTCACTAAATACAACAATATAACCCACAAATTACACAATACCACTTCAAATATTTACTACTACAGTGATCTGTGAAATATAACGTGTGTACGTGAAAGAAAAATGTGAATATTGTCGGACTCAGTGCTTTTGTGAATCTCAGAATCGGCGTCCCAGTCTTGTATAATATCAAATATTTTGTTCTGAATGGGTATTACTGTGCATTTAATAGGTAATCTCTTTTGTTTGCGATCGATTAATATATTATCGCTTTATTGTGGTGTTTATATGCTAATCGGAAGGTTTCTTTTGCCCGCACAAAAACCTCTGCACTAGATACTGCAGTGCGATTTGTGTTGCAAATTTTGAGGGTTTTTGATTTTAAAAGTTAGATAACCATGATTTGGTTATGTTTAACAGTGTTTATATACAATACGTAAGATTATTTTCCTAAATTATACTCAGCTAACATTAAGCTACTCAGAAATAATAGAAAAACTCTACTTTTTGTCGTACTGGATAGAGACAGGAAGTAGTTTTAGTTTTTGAACAGTCTTTAGTCTCCATATATACTAGTCTAGACATTATTATGTTCGAAGTTTTTTGCGTTTTGTTTCTATTGTGACTAATAGGTAAAGTAAAATATTATACATTCGTCAAATTACACTGAAATTTTTGCTGCTAGAGTGAATAGTGTATTGTCGAGTTTTCTCTAGTAAAGAGTTTTCTCTAGTTATCTTCGAGTAAATTCATTGACTTTTGCTGGTCTTCAGATAAAAACTTACTTAATCCATTTATGGTAGATTTCATCATTCAGCAATAACAGTAATGGATATTCAATAAAAACAGTCAAATGTGAGTCGGAATCGCGCACGAAGGGTTCCGTACAAAACGGCTAAAAAAGTTCACGTTAACTGTATGGAAGCCCCACTTAAATATTTATTTTAATATGTATTTATTGTTATATCGGCAACAGAAATACATACACCTTTGTGAAAATTTCAACTATATCATAAGATACAGCCTGGTGACAGACAGACGGACAGAGCGCAAAGTGTCAGTAATTTCGTTACTCAGTAGTTTTTACCCTTTGTGTACGTAACCCTAAAAAGCAACCACATGATTTAGATTATCACTTTGAATCATAGTGCACCCGTATTTCGTCTAGTCCGTACCCAGACAAATAAAAAGCTAGACCACTTAAATAGATGACGTGTTACTAAAATTGCTTCTGAGATAAAGGATCTGTCGTACTCTCGTACTGAGTACGAGTTCTCTACAAACGTCAAAAATGAAAAATGTAGAGACCATCACAAGAACGGCCTATTGCACGGTCTACTGATAAGTGTCAGATAGCTCATAGCATGTTTGCCTCTGTCGCTCGATTTGTTTCTGCTTACTTTATGTAAGCAGAAACAAAACTTCCGAATAAGCTATCCGAATCTTATTTGAAGATCGTGAAACCGGCCCTAAGAAGCTAAATGGCGTTTTTACCGGGTAAAGAATATTAATTCAGACATGTGTTGTTCCTAAACCAGCGCTTATAGATAGATTCACCTGTAGGCCTGCAGGTGCGACACACTGTGGAAGTGTGGTTTCTTTTGGGTTAGAATTTTGAACTTGACTTTGAAGCAACAATAGGCTAGAAGACAGATTTTTTAATAGCTTAAATTAATAGTACTCTTAAATATGTGTAACTTCTCAGAAGAAACAGCATAACATAGGCCAGTATTTTCAAAGGTACAGCGATTTGTATACAAAATTTCGCAAGTCTCGTGAAAACGCTGCATACAAAAGTCGTACATGTGACGTCACGCCTAGGTAAAAGTGTATGATGTATAAGGCCGCAGGAATATATTTGTAAATATCTCCGAAATTTGTGCGCCTAAGTTCATTAAGTGCTTACTTTAATTAATGTTTTTGTACATGATGTAAGTAAGCTGATTATGTAGGTTTTTTTTTTAAATTATTTAGAAATATATTTTAAAACATTTAGCATATTTAGATGCATCTAAATTCTAATTACTAAACTACACATAAAATATTATATTATTGTACGTTTATCAAGTAGTAATACTATTGTATAGTACTTATATTGTATTTATATAGTAGTATAGTAAATTGTTATATATTATATCTTTTTATGTTTACAGTTAATGAAGCTTTCTTAGTTTGTACACCTACACAATCTTTTTCATTTTGAACCTCCGATGTTGAGTCGACCGATCTCATAAACAAAAGGTTGGCTGGTAGAGATTGCTTATTATCAATAAGTTGGCCTTTTGTACATTTTGATACATTTACATCATTTTGTAGTTTTGGTGTGCAATAAAGTGTTATTGTATTGTAATACCTCAATTTTTCTGAGTATATAAATTAAACTAAATATTATACTAGTCGTCTCCCCAATTACATAAGTGTACCACAGACACGACAGACCGATGAAATGTATTCTACGATGTCTGTATTCTGGTTGAGTTGTATTGGTACATAATTATTATCTGTTTTGATCTATTTAATCTAAACATAATTAAACAAATAAATTGAATCCGATTGATCAAATGCACGTGCCACTGTATTTCTTTAATGCACTGAACTAAAGTAGCATTTAAATTGGTACCATTATTGGGCGCTATTGTTTCTTTGTTAACGTTTGTATTGAATTAGACCTGCTCGGAGTATATTCTAATGTAAGCGCCTCAAAAAATCGTCTCAAGACAACTATAACTTATTCGTCAATCTATAGATTATGTAAAAGTTCATATATTTCACGATTGACGATTTACACGACGAGATATTCCTAGAAGATATTAAATACTGATCATTTAAAAATGACGCATAAACATTAAGATTAAGGAATATATGGAATAGGTAAAATATCATAATATTTTGTATTCAGGACATATTTAACATTAGCCCTTGGTCGATACGAGCACCTTATCAATCTTTTTTTTCTCCAGTGCCTCCCGAGCCACACTACCTCCATGTATCCCTGCTTCCCAAGCTGCTTGCCCAGCGAGTGCCGGCGCCATTACATGTTAGACCTCTGGACCCGAGTTAATCGAAACAATATTAAATAGCCAGGGTGTTCGTACTCCGGATCTTAATGTTCTAATTTGCCTCTGGTTTGTAGAGAACAGACATACGTACTATTGATATGAGAGGCCCGGGGCATTATGTTGGTTAACAATTTCGGAGTATGCATTAAAGTAGAATCTCAGCTGGAAATCAATGTATGTAGGGATCTTTTTGTACCATATTTTTTCAAATAACATATGCTTATCTTATCTTAATGAAAATTTGTAAGGCACTCACATTTAAAAACTTTCATGATATGGAATTGAATTTTGGTCTAAATAAAATTAAATAAATCGTACAGAAATATAGAGGTAATATGCATACGTAAGCATTGCACGCATGCGTATCATTCGGTTGAAAAAAAATTGCAATGCACTTACTGGCTGCTAAACTGCTCAGATTTTATAATTTAAACGAGACAATCTTGTATATAAATGATCAGTTTCTCGAAAACGGCAAGTATTACCATGAAATTTAGTGTGCAGGGAGTTTGGAGCAGGGGAGAAAAATCGATCTAGTTAGGTATTGCCTATGTCTGAGGTGTTTTTAGGTGGACATTTTAAGCTATAAATGTTTTTTAATTCGTCGTGCAACACTAAATCAATAATTTCGACTCTATTATGTCAGTTCGATTGGCAGTTTGGTATGCGTATGTATGGATTTGCGTTGTTTGAAAAATCGGAATGTGGTGGGTTGAATCCCGATCATATAAATATTTTAGTGGTTTTTTTTTTTTTATTTATCAGAACTCCGAACAAAGCTCGGTTACCCAGGTACTGTTAATTAATTTACGCCCAGTCATTAATTTTAATTACTAATTAAACACTTAGTAACGAGATAAATATCGTTCTAGATACAATCTCTACTTGCAACGAGTTGTACAAAAACTCTAAGTAACCTCTAACATTAAGCCAAGTTTCTAAAGAAGTTATCTAAGAAGATAAAACTAACGTTAGTGGCAAAACTAATTTAAGAAACTAAAATATCAAAATCGTGTGACGTGGCAGTCGAATTATGTTTTAAGAAAAGCTACATTCTACCATTTATTGGGAAATAGGCGTTATGCAGGAGCGTGCGCTCCTTGTAGGCAGAAATGCAGTGCTTTACTTGTCATTCACAGCTATTTTAATAAAACGTTCGTACGTTTTAGATGACTTTAATTAATAGTAAATAAATTAATTTAAAAAATATAATAACTTAAAAACGCCTAATATTTTATAAATAGCAACTCATCTCATGCCGTTGCGTTCTGCAGGACATATCATCGCATGTATGTGTAATTTTCATACTTCGCAAACGCACACACCCATGAATATCGACATGATTATATAGCGACAACTCCCGCGGCAGGCGATGGCTCTCGGCTATCCGATCGCCTCCGAAAACCGCCGAACTGGCTTGTCGGAAATTATTCGTTGCCTATAATCCGAGTAAAAATAATAGACGGAAATCTAATAAGTCACGTATGCACATTATGCATTTTTGTTCAGTAAGGTTTTATTTGTTTAAATAGAAGAAACGTTTTGTGTTTCACGGGGGCCATATTGCATATTTCATGTGATAAGCATTGTTTACAATTTAATCACTCCAGTTTATTTATAGTTTTCTTAAAAGATTTTTCATTTTAACATTTGAAAGTGTGTACATTTAACAGTTTATTACTGAGTTTCTATAATAATTGTAGTGATTTGCTTTTACTAGTGCGTTTGTTGATTTTTTTAAAATGTTATTTGATTGTGAGGTTTGTGTTGAATATGTGTGTTTATTAAAAATTAAAAATAACAAGTTCTCACAGTTGTCATTCAGTGAAAAGATTCAAATTCAAATTAAAGATTCAAATGCAATGATAATTGAGAATGACATAAGTCACGTAGTGGTCGAAATTCGACCATAATTCATATTAATTTAATTTTTAAGTTTTAACTTTTATGCTATTGCATAGCTTTTATTGCGGGCTTTGAGCGCGGCGACCGAATCAAGAAATTCCGTAATGAATATAAACCTAACACCCCCCACTCCGACCGGCACAGCGGTGCGGCGTTGAAAGCCGTGCATCGTCTAACGTCGTTTCAGTTCGGCAGACTTCGGCAATGTGTTTGTGTGCGTGCGTTTAGACGTATGCGTGTAGACTTACTATGCAATAGCTTTACCGCGGCATTCCCCGAGTGCCACACGTATTTTTTATGGTTCTTTTGGCAGATACAGAACAGATACAGAATGTTGACAATTGTATCAAACCAAAATCTACTGTTATTATACAAACACGGTAATGTAGACCCTAAGTGTGTATGCAGTATACGAGAGCACTTTCTCGTCCTTTACTCATGTGATCCAATCTATTAATCTCACGGGATGGAACAGATACCGAATCCAGGTACGAAGTAATTAAGCTTAAACCTAAACATATTATAGATCCGCAACTTTGTTCGCGTAAAAGTAAATTTCGCTGCAGGAATGAATCCAAGTATACTCTGTGATATCATCTCAAGTATCCAGGCTATACATTATCCTGAAGCCAAAAGAAGTTTGGCGTTTTTATCCGCTTATTAAAAAAGTCGCACCACAATCCAAAATATTCAATTTTCATTCACATCCATGGAGAAGTGGAGCTTATCAATAAATTGTTGATCATAAATGTATACGAATATTCGTTGAAATGCGTTACAATATTACAGTATTGATCCCACTTCATCCAGATACGAGACCTACGCCGTTGTAATTCAGATGCAATTACGCTTACATCTAACCCAATTTTGTCATTGGACGCCTTGGGTAATTGTTCCATAGTAAAATTCCCACTGTCCTCTCATTCAAATCCGTTTAGCGGTTTTTGCGTGTAGCCAGGCAATAGAACATAAACAAGCATATCTATTAGGGAACATTACGTGACCTGTTTAGGGGGGAGGGTATTTCCAAAGTACTACGCTCCGCCGCCGGGTGGGGGGAGGGGTGTTTTTTTTTTTTTTTTTTTTTCTCCCCCTAACGTGATCAGGGCTGTTTATTAGTCTTTTTTTAATTCTTTTTCTTTTTCAATCTTATTTCTAAAGTACAATTTACAATTACATCTTATTTCTAAATTACAATTTACAACTACAATTCTATGAAGTACAATGTACTTTGTCAACTATTTTTACAAACTTTTTTGTAAAAGTCAACGGAATATTAAAAATATCAATTGTTGAAAAATGTTCACGGTAAAATAAAATCAATTTAAATAATAATTCCAATAAAAATAAAATTCAAATAAAATAATAAAATTCAAATAAAAATACAGCTACTTAAAATGTCAAAATAATACAACGGCACACACATTCAACATAAACCTACTATCACAATGAAACTTAATCTAGAGCCTACACTAATATCACACCAATTTATCACAGTTAATTTTGTTAACATACACAGTGATTTCCTTACAGAAGAAAGGAAAATTTCCCTCCTTTTTCCCCCCAGGATGGAAGACAGGCTCTCACCCGTGATCGATATGCCCAATTTTTGCTCAGTATCATATCTACTGCTAGCAAAAATCGGGCACTCGATCAGCAGGTGAGGAACCGTCTCCTCAACTCCTGGCTGACATGAGCGGGTTTTGTCACGTAGTCATCATTTTCTAGGGAAATCTTGCGCGACGGCTATGCGATAAGGAGGAGGGGGGTTAGTCTCGGCATATACTACGAATGTAGTCACCGTGGATAAAATATTATATTAGTTCGTGTGAAAGCGCCTCTGTAGTAGATTATGTCTGCCTACCCACTCACATCTCCACAGGATAAAGCGCCCACGTACTGTCACATTCCTCCAAGAACAAAATACAATTCTTATCTTTGTATAGAACTAGTTGTTCTTATATTTCATTCGTGTAGAACAATATTTACCGATTCAAGAACTTAACCATCATACCATCGTTAATTACAATGAAGATTTTCTAAATTGAAAATATATGGGATTGAAATAACGTTAGCTAAGTTAGTTAGCGCGCGGTACGTCAATCCCACACATTTCTGTTTTCGAACTTCGTCATCTTGGATAAGACCCCTGTACCTTTCAATAATATAAGTATGCCTTGAAGTCAGAGTTAATAAGACATAGGCAGGGACAACATTTTATCATTTTAGGCCCACTTGCGCATTTCTGGGTTCAAGTTAATCCTGGGTTAAATATCGTGTTATCTCTGTCGTTCTTCGTATTTATGAAAGAGAATGCATGATATTTTAACCCAGGGTTAACTTTAGTCGACTACAACTAGGTGACACACTAATTTTGTGTAAAAGTTAGCAACTAGGTATCTACAGTTACCCACAGCTTCGAGTGTCATTCCTGCCTTGTTAAATCCGGAAGTTAAATATCACTCAAACTACATTTAAGGTAGATGGTTGGACGGACGGACAGACGGGAAGGTATTTCGAAGCGAGCGACAATGCCGCTGCGTTAATGACGTCGCGACAGTGATAATAATAATATATATGGACGCTTCACACCACGTCAATATGGCCCCGTATCCGATAATATCCGAATAACTTGTGTTACAGGTACCTGAAAACGGTAAGCACATTTAATACTTTTATACTATACATATATTTAAGATTTTTTTATTGTATTATACACATATAATATTTAATACACATCCATGACCCAGGAACACACAAAAACTTTTTGGTCCTTCGGCGGGATTCGAACCCGCGACCCCGGCTTGAGCACCAACGCGATGAACCTCTGAGCCACAGAGGTCGGCACGTCGACAGTGCGACAGATCAATGAAATAAATACCTACTAAATTGTGTGGGATGGCTTGCGAGTGCTGCGGAGTGTCGTGTCGCCTCGCCACAGCTCAAGAGCCTCACGCTCCCCTTCATTATGAGAGAAGTTTAAAAAAAACTGGAATCTTAACTGTAGCTTCTCAGTATGTTCTATCAAATGTAAATATTATATGTTAAAAAGAAAAGTGACAACCACAATAGAAATATAAAATAAGCATAAGCTTGATGTACCAGTGACAAGACTTAGTAAAGTAAATATTTCGTTTAATGGCCAATTCGCCTATACAATAAGATCCCAGAAAGCGTTCAAAATTATTCAATCAATAAATTTAAAGTTTGTGTGCCAAAGCCTATTCTAAAGTTAATGATTTTATGAATAATAGCACACCTTGGAAATGAGGTTGCCCCTTGCTAGATAACTTCTAAATGACATATATTATCGTACTCTTATTATGTAGTTTTAGTCTTAACATTGTTATATATACCTTTTTTATTTTAAAATTTTCCATCCTATTGATAAAAGATGGCCCCCCGCAAGTTTCTTACGCCGGTTCTTCTCGCCGGGCTAGTTCCCGGGTAGGCATCAAGTAGTAGTAGGAAAGTGTATAAAAGTACCAATTTTGAATAAAAAAATTTGATACATACATTTATACATTTATACATTTAGGCTTTATACATTTCAGCATTATACTATACATCAAAATCTGTCGCACGGTCGCGCCGTCACTGACGCGGACGCACTGACGCAATAGACGCTCGCTCACTTAATTGAGCACTTATACTTTACAAGATGGGCAAATGGCAATACTTACTGCTAACACCCATTTTCCATTGTAATGTTGGATTTTCACGCTAGACATACAAGCCAATTGTATTGTTCCCCAGTGCCCCGTAGATCCGATGTGTGGGCGCCATAAGAAATCGAACAACTTGAATACTTGGTAATTGTAAAGTACAAGGTAATTAACGAGTTTTGCTAGTTTTTCGTCCCCACATGTGTAGCGCATATTCCTGCTAAAGTGTAACCCGTTTCAGTTGTTTGCTATATTTGTAGTTGGCGACATTTTGAAGCCGTGGGAAAGCATTTGAAATACCATACGTAGTATAAATTTGATTAAGAATGATATATAATTAAAATTAGCTGACCGTATTAATTAAAAATAAAAAGAATAACAAAAATATTCGTTTGATTCGAAACCTGAGACAGCTAGAATATTTTTAATCTGTGCCCGAGATACTAATGTGCCAACAACACAACACCGGAGTTTTGCCGGGGAGTTCATTGGGTGACGTTGTGGATTTTGTAATTATTCATAAATTTGTGTTATTTCTGTTCCTAATGTGTAATATTGGTAGAATATTAACCATTAAAATATATTGAACAAATGTGGGCAAGTGGTACAACTTCTAAAAACCTGCTATTTTGAGTTCTTTTCAAAGCTCCCTAGGAACTTTCAGTAAAGCTTCTATTACTTTACTGAATCGACTGACATGACTCATGGACTGCACTGACTATTTATTTGGCCTTTGACTAGACTTTAGACTTTAAGATTTAGGAATACGGTGTTGAAAATTTAAACTATAGTTCTATTTCCCGCCTTTTTAACTTGACACTGGTTATAAGCCGATGCCATATATAAATAAATTAAAAAAAAACACAACACCGATGCTAACCAAGCTGCCAACTGAATTTGACGTTTAAATATGGAAATATCTCTTATCTTATATTGTTCCATTTCCCAGGAACAAGACCTAACTAGACCAATTCTTAACTCCAAAACACATGAAAATACAAATTCATGAAAATACTGTTTCTGAGGTTTTGATTATATATATAATACAAGATTTGCTTGCTTAGAGAATTAAGTTTAAATTTGAAACATTTTTCATTGACAGCATTAAAAATTCAGAACGAATAAATTATTCTTATTTTACATCGATATTTTTCACAAATCACTTTTTATGTGAGCCAAACCTACAGCTTAATTTAAGCAATCGTATTCTCTGAAATCTGTATACTATCGCTACAATATAATAAATATGTATTTAAAATAAAGGTAGCTCTGGTATAATAGGTATGTGTAATTACATACCTAGTGTACCAGAGCTACCTACCCAGTTAAGATGACAAACGGAATTCAGAAGCCCAATTTTCGTAAACATTTTCGATATAATCTCGGTTCGGTCAACGCGCTGACTCATTCTCATACGCAGCAAATCGCGCACGCTTGAGTGGAACAGCCTAAAAATCCAAAAGAGATTTAACCGATAATAATAATTACGAGAATCGCCACCAAAAAGAAATAATAACAATAATAACGTTTATTTCGGGTGGAATAGGCCCATATTATTATTATATAATTAAATACTACACTTTATAAAAATACACGATTTACTTCAGAGTTTTCCGGGACCTTAAGTCTGTCATAAACAAAATCATTCATACATCAAAATCAAACTATCAAACTAAGCCCGTTGCTTTCAACCCTAAATCATAAAGTTTTGGCGAGATTAGACAAAGTAAACGCCGCCAAAAGCACCCGAAACAAATATATAAAATCTATTTTCTATTTCGGCTACCCCTCGGAAACTGAGCGAGCGATCGAGCGAAAAAGCGGGCCCATGGCGCGCTGTCATGTGAATGACAGCTGTCACACGTCACACGCGTCGCTCCATTGGCGGGAAAGTAGCCTGTATTATGTTGGCGACAATGGATGAGTGAGTAGCAAATATACCGGCGTCCTTGTCGCGTGCCTGAGGCGGGCACGATTAATTTATCACAATGTATCCGCACGCGATGCTGTGACAGGGGTGCAAAAATGTATCATACAGAGCAAGGAATTATTTACATCATGGTCTATGAGATGCGAATGCCTAGAAATGACTGTTTCCATTCATATAACAGGATATCTTAGAACGTATTGTTGCAACAAGTTTCTCACTTTTCGAATCCAGTAACGTTTAATTTTCCAATATATTGATTAGTTTTCAAAGTTTCGCTAAATACTATGGATATACAAACAAACGAATGTATATGCAAAGGGAGAATGTATAGGGAGCGTCCATAAATTACGTGAGGTATTTAGGGGGGAGGTCCATCCGAATCTCACCAAGTCTCACTTGGGGGAGGTGGGTCTCAGCAAATAACACGTAAAATTCCTCAAAAACGTATTACGTAATTTGTGGCCGCCATTATATTACTTACGTTAAGACTAATCCATTAAAGGGTCAGTGAAATCATTTGTACATGTGTCACAGCTCGTAGCCGGCACAGAGCGGCAAATCGTATGGAAAGTGGAAACAAGTCGGTCAGGCTCGCGGCCCACTGAGCACCGCGATACGACTTCACACGAATAAAAATAGACCTTCTGTATTAATAAACATTACCTTATGTTACATGTTGTATGTAATATTGGAAAACCTGTATGTTTTTGAGTTTATAATAATTAGGTAGCATTTAAAATGCTTGTCATTCCAAGATACCGGCGGTCGGTATGTTGGACATTTTTAGGGTTCCGTACCCATATGGTAAAAATGGGATCTTATTATGAAGACTTCGCAGTCCGTCCGTCGGTCTGTCTGTCTGTCACCAGGCTGTATCTCGAGACCCGTGATAGCTAGACGATTTCGAAGATCGCCATTGTAATTATTAATGTGGCATGTTGGCCAAGCCCTCTGGTACAACGTTGCTGCAATCGACAGCACTTGACGTTGACAGCCGATCCCTTCCTCGCCTCCTACATAAACTGAGTGGGATCGTTGTCTGTCAGATCGGGTGCAGAAGATATCGTCATATCATGCTATTGGGTAAATTAAGCTAACCAGATAACACTCAATTTGAGACGTGGTTCTTAGCACAAATAGGTTTATAATAATACTAGCTTTTGCCCGCGTAAATACAGTATCCCACAGTAACAGTGCGCCTTTTTGGGATAAAAAGTAGCCTGTGTCAATTCAGAGCTCAAGCTACTACCATACGAAATTTCATTAAAATCCGTACAGTTTTTGCGTGAAAGAGTAACGAACATCCATCCATCCATACATCCCCATAAACTTTCACATCCTACTAATATTATAAATGTGATAGTTTGTGAGGATGGTTGGATGTTTGTTACTCTTTCACGCAAAAACTACTGAACGGATTTTGATAAAATGTGGTATGGTAGGTAGTAGTTTAGGCTCTGGATTAAAATATAGGTATGCTACTTTTTATCCCGGAAAAGTACAGTATTCCCGCGGGATACTAGATAGTATATTTACGCGGGCGGAGCCGCGTGTAACAGCTTGTTTATAATAATAGTAAGATTATAATTTAGTAGTAGGAATCAAATTCTATTTGCTCTTTGATATTTTAACTGAGCTTTTGTGTATAGACCCAAAGAATTTGATAATAAAGCTAACCAATGTTCGCCTGTGGTAAAATCTGGACCAGAGGTTCCCAAACTTATTCCATCTAACGCCCACTTTAAAAATCAGTTATTTTGTAGCGCCCCCCATTTTTTTTTCTCCTTAAAACCCTCGATAATATATTGAGTATCGCCTGGAGTTTAATCAAACCTATATTCTAAACGAGACTTTTTTTACCAGAGAGAGCAATAATAATTCCTGATGAATTATAATTGAACCTTCTAATTTCAATTTGATTTTTACTAGATCAAGAACATAATAAAGTGCTCAGCTTTTTTTTAATACGTGTCTTCGGAGGTGGGGACCTCACCTGCGACACTTCAAAACACGAATATTTTCCAGTGTTTGATATCTATTACTAAATATCTTGAGATATAAATAGCGTTGTGAACGCATTAAAAATATTTATTATATTTTAAGTTTATATTTATACCATTAAATAGGATATAAATATAAACTAATAAATGGATGTTGGAGGAGGATTTTAATTTCAGTGAATTTTGAAATATAAAGTAGCTGAACTTACAAATCAACGCCCCCTTAAATCACATAAGCGCCCCCCAATTTTTTCTGGGCCCCTTACCGCCGTCGTCAAGGACTCCAGCGCCCACAAGGAGGCGTTATTGCCCACTTTTGGAATGACTGATATAGACGCACACTTTCAAACGAGGTCAATTATACCGTTTGTACTCAAAGACAGAATAATTAGCGTTTTGTAGTTAGCGCAATTAGTGAAGTTATGACAAAGCTAGATTACACTGTTTGTCCCAGAGTACTTACTACTTGTACCGTTGCTTGCCACTTAAGTATGGTAATTATTATGGGGTTCCTACTTCTTTGTATCCCAAAATGTACGAGTTACAAAAGAGACACATAATAGATTCACAGACAGTCACGAGCGGTGGGATCCAATTATGTACTGGCTACTATATAAAACATAATTTTAATTTTTAAATAACCCCACGATTTGTCACACAGTGATCGAGCCGATGATAATGAATTATAGCTAAGAACAGTCTCGATGATGTCAAATTTAAAACAAAAAAAACTATATCAAAATCGGTTCATCCGTTTGGGAGCTACATGCCACACAGTCCTCAGACACACCGACAGACACGTCATTCTTATAACACCCCTCCGTTTTCCGTCGGGGGTTAAATATATGTTTGTTATTTATATATATCTAGATCTACATCCAAAAGGATATAAGTATAACACGTGTACGAATTTCCCCATAACTATAATATCCAATATAATCTAATAGTTGGATTAATATCGAAATAGATCTCAATCAAATCTTCGATCCGTTCCGGTGGGTTAAAAGCAATTTTATGGAGCGCTGGATAGCAGGCAGATGCTTGGTTTTTTGTTTGATTTTCAATTGAACCTGTTTTAAATTGTACCTCGAGCATTCCATTGTTGATCTTTCATCTTTTTCTAATGTGTATCTTTGCCAGGTTAAAATTATTATTATAGACTGTACTACTGTTATGAAATGGTTTTTACATTTCTCAATTACACCCGTATTTGTTGTTTTTTACTCGTTTATTTACTCGTTTTTTTACTCGAGATTACCTCCACTCGACTCATCCTCGATCCACGAAAATTGTATCATTAGTTCAACAAAATGTCCTCGACTTGAGGAATTTCCATACGCGAGTCGAGGAATCAACTGTCAAACTTAAGGTATCAGGACGTACCTTGAGGCTCTCTCGAGCGTCTATTTTCGACATTTATATCAATCCTTTTCTATAAACAGAGTGTAATTATTTGAAGCAATTACGCAATTACAGAGGGATACTTATTTAAAGAGAAGCATGGAGAATTTTTTGGACTTTTCTGGATTACCTTTACGAAACTTAACGTGAGTAAGTAGAGTTTATTTTATATTTAACCCTCGAAGAAAACATATGTTAGGTGTTATAAGTTTGATGTGTCTGTCTGTGAGTCTGTCCGTGGCATCATAGCTCCTAAAGGGATGAACCGATTTTTATCAAACTTTTTTTGCTTGAAAGCTGAAATGATCGAGTGTCTTTAGCCATAACTCATCACCATCAGCTCGTTCGCTGCATGAGAATTTGTGGGTTAGTTATTTTTGTTTATGTCCGTATCCGGTGTATTGAGCTCATGCAAATTGATTGAAAGCTTTTCTCCCCCTTTGATAACGCACAAACGAAGAATCCGTGATTCAACCGACGCATGGTTTGAACTTTTTATTTGAACTCTTTCTTATGTAGGGTTGAAAGGTGTATTGATTTAAATAAAGATGTTAGATTAGAGCTTTTATATGTTGAAGTACATGCACTTCACTGTTCAGAGCTCAAGTTTTGATGTTTAATGAAAGTTTATTGGTCTCTCAAGTGTTTCCTGCTACAGCTCTTTGGATAAATACCGCCAGACCAGGCATAAGATGAAAATCGCTTAACAGCGCCGTTGATTCGTGCGCACGCACACACTCAAGTTTAAATACGCAGTTCAACCGCGTCCGCGGTCATTGCGGTCACTTCTTTTGTGTTACAATATTTTGAGGCGTCCTAGTACAAAGGAAAATGTTTAGAGGCTGGTCGAACGGGAACCTTGTCGATATTGTACAAGTTAAGCGTTTTTGATCTTAATTCTGATCTTGTTCGATTGTACCTGGTGACGAAAATTAGGTCTTAAAGTGGTTTACCATGAGGTTTCGTTATTTATAATGTAGGTTCATTCTTTATAAACAGTATGTTTATTAGAACGTAGTAAATCCGTGAAATATAGATCTAGGGGATGAAGGTAAATCATTTGAAACAATCCCCCCTCCCTTTGCATGGCCGATATTAGACAGTTTTTGAGATATTCACCACTTTGTATATCTTCAAAAGTGGGTGACATCATTACTTGACCTGTTTGGGTCATAAGAAACCACTGAAAATGGTTTCAATCGTCAATGTTTTAACATAAAACTCACTCAATGTGTCTGTAAATGGATGAATAATTAAAATTGATCATAAAAGCTAATTTTATCAACAAAATTTCGTCCGAATCAATTTTCTTTCTATGCGAAATATGTTCTGGAAACAATGGTGCTTGATATCAGAAATGAACACAAAACAGAATGTACCAGGTAACAAAATTTCAATTCACAACGTTCTTCACAAACCTCTAAGGGATAATATAGTATTTTGGTTACCGACTATATTGATGTAGCTTTTTCGGTCACTATATTGCAGTACATATGTCGGTCACTATATTGAAGTACATATTATGTCGGTCACTATATTGAAGTACATATGTCGGTCACTATATTGAAGTACATATTATGTCGGTCACTATATTGAAGTACATATTATGTCGGTCACTATATTGAAGTACAGTATCTGGATAACCAAGATTTGCTCAGACTTCTCATAAATTTAAATTAAAAATATGAAAGGAATCAGAAAAATATTTATCTGACCGGGATTCAAACCCACCAACATTCCGAATTTTTGAACAAAGCAAAAATTATACATACGCATACCAAACTGCCAAACGGACTGATATAATAGAGTCGAAATTATTGATATATTTTAAAAGAAAAAAAAAACTAATAAAAGAAAACACATTAATAATTTAAAAATGCGCAGTTTCCTTGGGATAAGACTTAGCTAGATGGATTTTTCTCCCCCAAAACTCCATGCATACTAAATTTCATGGTAATACATGCAGCCGTTTCCGAGATTACGATTATATATATACAAGATTGTCTCGTTTAAAGTATAAGATATTTCAGATACTATATCTGAAGTAAATCGCCTACTATTTAATTTCTACAATGCTATTGTCAGTGTATTCTGGCATTGAAAATATTGACATACTTACGAATTAATGATCTACCTGGAAGGTTACGTTCATACGAGTGAAAAGAAAATGTGGCTTTATAGAATACGTTAGAAGTATTGTTGACGACATGAGGTGAAGTGGCCTTGTTAAAAATATTTCCTGTCTGAGGCATCAGTCCACATCACATATATAATATGCCTGATATGTGCTATATTACATTGAATACTAAATGTTGCCCGCGACTTGGTACGCGCAAAAAGGAATACCACGGAAACCGTACACATTGCTGCAATAAAATGTTACCTATGTGTTAATCCAGAGTCTAAACGGTGGTAGTTTATTACCTACCTAATTTCATCTAAATCCGTTGAGTATTTTATGTGTGAAAGAGTAATAAACATCCATAAATACAAATTTCTGCGTTTATATTATTACTAGGTTTTACCTGCGGCTTCGCCAGCGTAAAATATCCCACGGGAATACTGAATTTTTTGGGATAAAATGTAGCCTATGTTTTAAACCAGAGCCTAAAGTCTTAACTATTAAAATACCAAATTTCATCAAAGGCCGTTCAGTAGTAAATTCCTTTGCCATGGAAGATTAACAAACATCCATCCATCCATCTCACAAACTTAGTAGATAGTTTTAGATTATAGTAAGGATTCCATGTGATATTCTATATTAGTTTTATTTTCGTTATTTAGCTGAATCCTGACGAAGTTCTTATCAGGGGTCTATAGTTCTGGTGGCTATGGTGAGTGAGAGCTTACTAAATATTTTATGTGCTCGTGTGAATCTGGCTTAAATTACCTGGCTGTTTGTATACTAATGACACCCAATATTGAATATAAAATCGAACGACTAACAACAAATAGCACCTAATTGTTGTTTGCACCTAAAGTAGATGGGAATTAGAGTGATTTCGGCTTGCTAAAGGATAGAAAGGGGTTTATTTTCGCCTTTGCCGGGTTTCATTGTTTACAACTGCCACTTGGCAGTGATAGAAAGTTTTTGTTCGTACAATAGTTATATTGCCATGGATATGGCTTTTTCCTTTTTTATAAGGCTTTTTATAATTTAAAAATGTTAATAAATGTTTATATAGAAATTAATTTTGATTGATGACTTTAAAACAATACTTGGACTGATTAATAATAAAGTACTAAGACTGGAGTTGGCTTTCGATTTTATTTATATTTCATTAGAATTTAAAAATATTTACGGTAAAAATCAAAAAGCTTGTTTTTAGAAACTAATTTACTGTCGTACTTATTTATACTGAGACAAAATCTCCAATAATGTAGGTTGTCCGGCCTTGTTACCCAAATGTCCGGCCAAAACTGGCCGGTCTGTCCGGCTATTGGGTTTGGCGACCTGGAAACCTTAGATATTGGTATTCTCCATATATATTTAAAAGGTCAAATCAGGTCGGGTATTTTCATGAGCGCTGATATGCGTACCAAATGTTTAAAGAAATTTAAACGACTCAATATTGTCTCGTCAGTATGATCGTCAGTTTATAATAATATTATAGATATATTATTTTAATAAAAAGACCCACTATTCTTATTTCTGTCAGCTTTAATTTCACTATTTTTTTATATAGGTAATCTGAGTTCACTGTCTATAAAATGTATTAATAATTTATATATAATTAATGACAGTACAGATAGTATAATTATTTAATTTTTTTACCTAAACTTTCGAACTTATTTATATGAAAAAATCAGAGCTACCCGAGCTCTCCACTATTTTTCTATAGTCCACATAGTTGCAGACTTCATTACGTCCTAGTACCAACGACGATGGAATCATATATACCACCATACCATAAATTGCCACCAACTCCCTAGCCATTATGTTAGATTGTGATTTGATGATTATAACGTATTCAGAGCCGCGAAATACTTCGGCAAAAGATCGAACCGTTGCATAATGACTAAGCGGGGACGCGACTTTGTCATGTGTGTGCACATTTCTGTCAAATTTTGGTGCCTTTTAGCGCTACAATAATTATATATGTATATACATGATGCCATAATATATCGTTTACATTTTTTTGTAAATTTACGTGCATTAATGATAGAGCTCGTGCTATTTAGTAGGCTTCCTACTAATATTATAAATGTGAAAGTTTGTGAGGATGGATGGATGGATGTTTATTACTCTTTCACGAAAAAACTACTGAACGGATTTCGACGACATTTGGTATGGTAGTCGTTTATTCTCTGGATTAAAACATAGTATACTTTATTCCTGAAAAAGTACAGTGTTCCCGTGGGATACTGTATTTACGCGGACGGAGCCGCGGGCAATAGCCAGTACTAATGCATTTGAAACATTAAACTTAAACGATCCATTTACCACTAAAAGCTATCCGTCCATGCATTTGATTAATAAAGGTCAGGCTGCTATGCTAGAAAGCTTCGAGGGCTGAAATTACAGGAGTTTTCATCGATAACCAAACTTTGTGGAAATGCCAAGTCATGTTACCATTATAACACATTTAAGCGAGTCATGCCAACAATTACCTACTGCTATATAATATTTTATTTATAATATATATATATATATATATATATATATATATATATATATATATATATATATATATATATATATATATGTTAGTATAGACAGTGATAGACAAAGATTTAAAAAACTATGGTATTTAGGTATTTTAAATAAAAATACACGTTTCTTATTTTCAAATAAAGATGCTAAAAAATTCAAAGTAATTACGTCTTCTAGTGTCTACTTGTAAGCGTTATATAGAAACTTTGTAACTTGTAGGTGGGTCTGTTTATGAGAAGCACATGCGCGGCTACTGTATCGTATCATTTTGCAAGAGAATCATTTAATGGTACACATGGCAAGTTATTACCTGCCTTAAAAATGGCCGCTTCAAAGTCAACGTTATTATAACATATACACAAACCTACTACCCAATGTCTCGCAATTCGTAGTAAACAGAGCCTTTAGTTAAGTTGCAATCGATAATTATTACGGCGAATTCAAAAACGTATGGGATTTGACATCCCATACATTTTGTTTTCGAAGTTCGCCGTCGAAATTATCGAATGCATCTTGACTAAGGGTACTGGTGTTTAAAATCAATTACGGATCACAAGTGTCGAGTCAAATTGTCAATATCATATATGAAAGCTCGACTCTCGACACTTCAATTTTCAACTCTATTGTATTAGCGCAGAGTTCTATTTTCAATGCTCTGAAAAACCGGCGTGCCGGATTCCGGAGCATAATATAGTTCCAGCTTTATGTAAAAACGATTAGGCAGAAAAACAATAAAAAGTAGAAAACAATGGCGTTCTTAGGTGTTGAGATCATTAATCTCATAGAAACAGCTGATTCAAAGGAAAGCAAATACTACCTTAACAACATCAATACAATTACATGAGTTGTACTTGACTTTCACAACGACGTAAAGAGCGTACCTACTGTAATTTTATTTAGTACTAGCTGTTGCCTGCGACTCCGCTCGCGTAAGTACAGTATCCCACTGGAAAACTGTACTTTTTCGGGATAAAAAGTATCCTATGTTTTAATTCAGAGCATAAACTACTACCATACCAAATGTCAGCGAAATCCTTTCAGTAGTTTTTGCGTGAAAGCGTAACAAACATCTATCCATCCATCCTCATTTATAGTATTGGTAGGATAGTAGGAAATTTAGTTTCCAATAAATGTAATTATTTTTCTGCTTAAGGGTACATTTACATTAGCATTAGATCATATGCCCAAATATCTGAAATTGATTTTGAACAACCTTATTAGGGTTCTGTTCGTACACAAGTCCGTCTGTCTGCTTGTCTGCCTGTCTGTCTGGCCGCGCTACTAGCTTCTGTAATTATGAATATAAATGGATGAAATTTGGTATAGTTATAGATTGTGTACAGATTTATTTTAAGTATTTTAAGCGAAATTGGACAATAACTTTTGAAGTAATTCGAAGAAAACTTATTTCGCATTGATAGTACGGAACCCTCCTCAGACATGTCCTGACATGCTCTTGGTTAGGTTATATATAATATAAGGAATTATTGACAAAAATAATACTCCAAAGTAACCCGAAAACCAAACGCCCTGAAGGCTCGGCTAATAACAAATATAGAACCTCAATCTACCCAATATACGAAGGACCACAAAACAATAACATATTATGAAGGTCGTTTGTAGTCTTTAGGTTTTACCTTTTGATGCATTTTATTCTTATTTATAAAAATGGATTGCAATCCCATTGTCTCGCTAACACTCGAGAACGGCTGGACCGCTTTGTCTTATTTGGGTCTTGAAATTATTGTGGAAGTTGAGGGAAGGTTTAAACGGTAAACGATATCTGTTAATAGTTAGGACATAACAACGTGTGTCGGTTCAACAAGTGAATAATACATAGGAAAAAGTGACGGAGATCACAAAATTAGGTCCAAACCTTGAACGCAAAGTTCACTGTTAACACACACACACTAGGTGAGACCATATTATAAATATTATGTTGTTGACTGAACTAAGAATGTCTAGCATATAGAAGGTGTTTTCATTTACATTGCAGTTATTAGTTTCAGAGAAATAAATAAGAGGGTAGTTAAACTAATCTGGTACATTAAGCTCCGAGTAGCTGGAAACTCAAGAATACGTAGGTATTAAATTGAGTACTTTTTAGACAGGAGATTCCAAGATTTCTTTACATTAATGTTTTTATTTTTACAGATTAATAATAATTATACTTTAAATCAGTAAAGACTGATCGACGTGTTATACAAAAAAAGTTTGCGAAAAATAAATCAAGTGTAGCTAGGTAACTCGAGCGCTGAGTCACGTGTAAGTAACTCGAGTGCGACCAAGTGAAGTGCGATTAAACTGAAGCTATAAATCAAGTGTGGCTAGGTAACTCAAGTGTAACTAGGTATCTTAAGTGTGGCTAAGTATCTCAAGTGTGACGTCAATCAAGTGTAACTAGATGGCGGTAGACCAAGTGTGACCAAGAGTGGCAACTCAAGTGTGAACTCAAATGGTAGTGGCAGGATGTCCCGGCAGCGGCCGGCGGCTCGCCACTTCCACAACCAGCCGGAGCTGCGCCGCGGCGGTGGCAGTGGTGTGATGGTACGATGGATGTTCTTCGCGTGGGTCGCCAGCTGCGGACCGCTGGGGAATACTGTGAAGCAGGATGGTAAGTGTTATCATAACACACATACATACACGTACAACTTGCCTTCGGTACGCCAATTTCCCATAAAGGGTAGGGTATTGGACATGGACCATTACCACATTTAGAACCTTACGATATTTTGCCTATGTCATGTTAGTTAATGGGAGTAATTCATCACCACTTAATGCACCAATGCAATGCAATGTCAGTTCGCAAGGAGACGCGTCGCAAGGCGACGATAACGCGCGACGCGGCGCTGCATATTTCAGATAACGATTCAAAATTGAACTTTATTCACTACATAAAAAGATACACATTTCATTATAAGAGTTCGAATTTTGAGCTGCACCGGGCACGGCGCCGGCAGACACTCGCTTGCAATGACACGTGTATCTTCTTGTGTAGTGAATAAAGTTCAATTTTAATCGATATCTTAAAAATGCAGCGCCGTGTCGCGTCGCGTCTCGTTTCAGTGTGAGTTGACACTTCTGCGGCTATTTTTTTACATCAGATCAAAGTCAGTCAGTCAGTCAGTCAGTTTTTTGCTATCAGAAATCTCGCTAAACTGGCATCACACAGATCGGCAACAAAAAGATGATTCATATGGTGTGACATTAGCACCCTGCACATGTAAAATTTGGATCGCAGATCGGACCTCGGTTTGGAATGCCGATCGAACTGACGTACTAATTACTACTAAAAAAGCGTCACGGTTTGGATTGCCGCTGGCGTCTTACATAATAATACGTAAAAATGTGTCATAGCGCAGTTCAAACTGTAAAAAATGCGTTGTCATCGACATGCCAGATCGGACTGTCGGACCCGCACCGAAAGAGTAAATCACTTTCGGTTCGGAGCGTGGGGAGTTGGAACGCGCTATTTCCCATGGTCAGAACTCTACGAGTGCCGGGCGCTACTGCATTTTATACCTATCAGACATAACTATATTATTTTTCTCTAGTTCAACTTAACCTTATTATACTCTCTAGTCAACTTTCAGTTAAGTCTAAGTTCGGCCATCATTAATTTATTCGTACAATAGACGATACGTTTTTATAGCGGGAATCGCGGACCGTGACAGGGGGTTCCCGGACAATGGCGGCAAAAACCGGGATTTCTTTGTTTCCTGCCACAACTCGACAGCAATTAATGTTACTGGATACAACGTACAATATTATGGTGGAGTTTGTGCTTCGTGCGTTTGTATCCGAATCTAGGTTATTGTGGTTACTAGTTAGGTGCAATAGTGGAGTGGTGATGCCAGATTTTCAAAAAATGTTGTACCTATCAGTGGTGAAGCGGAATGTTTTTTTTTTTTTCGAATGGGTCTATGCTAATGGTCGGATGGCCGTTTTAGCTTCGTCGGACTATGACTGTCGGTGGGCTAGTCGTTTTGGTCGTAACGGGATGGTAAGACGCGTTAGGTAATCTATTGTAATTCAGATCAACGATATTTTATTTCTATTGACACTTAGCGCCATCTATTACGTATAGATGTAAAACAAGTTTTTCGGCACATTGGGGGTAAATTATTGTCTTGTTTTATTATTGAATTTAAAAAATTACATATATATATATATATATATGAGTAATGTTCATAAGGTAAGCCGATATGATATCGAGTTGTACACTACTTGAGGCTGGACACTGGTACCTAATTACTTAAAGTTTCGAGCAAATGATTGACAGAGATGTTTACATTATTATTATGTAGTTAACTTTTCTATTGATAATAATAAAACTTTAATATTTTTTTGATAATGAAGTGGTCAAGGTAGAGCGGTAGAGTTATATCGTCTAACTTGATGTTGTGGTATTTAAATGTATTTTTGTACAAAGTGACAAACTGTTTGTGTTCCGTACCTACCCCAAAAGAAAAAAGGAACCCTTATATATATTTATATGATCACTTTGTTCCGTCCGTTAGTCTGTCGGTCAGTTTTACTTAATTACCTAATTATAATGTTTAGTTTTACAGCTATTTTAGGTAAATATTCAAACTACTTTTTATATACAACAAGCACACCAATGTCCTACAACCCTACTTTCACCAGCTTAATAAGCCCCGGCCACGAAAGGTAGAAATTAATCCTACATTATTACAAAAGTTTTATTTCACGTTTCAGTTTGATTTCACAAAGTAAAATAAAGTAGGTGAATAACAGAATTGACCGATAATGCGCTGGACGAGGGCTATGTAATTTGCCCATTCATATTTTAGTTTTTCTCTTTGTTTACCCACTTTTAAATTTACTCATTACGTTAAGTACGTAACCTACTACGTGGCCACATTTTTGTAAGAGTTCGAATTGCATGCAATGAAACGTGAGAAAAATTAAGTTATATTTTGTATTGCTATCTTAAAAAGTACGTACGCCGTCGTGTGTCGATGTGAACTGACACTCATGTTTACATTCGTGGGCACGCAAGAAAAGGAAATCAAACTTTATTTCGAAAGGTTCTTAATAATTAATGAATATAATACCTAATAAAAATACTATAGTATTAGTATACTATTAGTATTAACTATTAGTGCAAATAAAAAGCGCCGCGTCGCGATTCGGTGTGAACTGACCCTTACAGAAATAAGAACAATGAACAAGAATATTCATTGTTCAATGCATTCGAAAAGTATATAGGCGCAGTCAGCAGTGTCAATACTTACTTTAATCTATTTACCGTACAATCAAACTCTAATATGTTCAACTTTAAACCAACAACATTTTCTTTCAGTCTCATAAAACATATACCTCGCCATTGATATAGGTACCTACAGCTATATTTTAGCCTAAAACAAAGTGTTGGTAAAATCTGAAAGCGAAATCTTGACATATTTACCTGGACAAGGGCCACTTGACACAAAACCGGGTTAGTTAAGAAACTCCGTCGCAAGATTCAAAGGATATTGAAATGGGTTACACACTTATTACGCCCAAGAAAATTATATTAAATTAAATTTTATAAGGGTCCATTCACATGTTACGTCAAACTCACAACGCAAGGGGGAGGGGGGGTTATACTGAACCTTGCAGTACGTGTTAATTACAGGCACAGGGATACTAAAAAAGCGTGACAGACCTCCTTATGTCACGCTTTTTTGATCCATGATATAAATGTATAAAAATAGAAAAAATTAAAACAAAAATATATTTTTGATGTGTACCATCTTTCTTCTCGCTTTTTTGCAATTTCTGGTAGTGATTTCGTGAAATGAGGCGGAAGTGTGTAACAGGAAGTCGCTGGACCGCGCGCTATTTAAATTGACCAATTGGGCGGTGGTAGAGTTGGCCGTCAGATTAGAATAAAATATTTCATTTTAGCTTTTTTAAATTTTGACGTTTGACAATTTTTAAATGGCGTCGGCTTATAACCATTTGTCAGTGGCAAGTAAAAAATCGGGAAATACAATTTTCGTTCAAATTTTCAACACCATATTTCTAAATCGTCAAGTCCAAAGTCTAGTCAAAGTGCAATTAAATAGTCAGTGCAGTCAATGAGTCAAGTCAGTCGATTCAGTAAAGTGGTAGAAGCTTTACTGAAAGTTCCTTGGGAGTTTTAAAAAGAACACAAAATAGCACGCTTTTTGTAGTTGGTACTTGCCCACACTTGCACATCAACGAATATCTAATGGTTAATATTCTACAAATATTACACATTAAAAACCGAAATTACACAACGTCGTTGATTGACATTCCCCGCAAGACTCCTGTCACTGCTTAATGGAAAAGTTTCCGTATTTTTTTATCATATTATAAAATCGCACTAAGCATTGTGTATAATTATTTTATACGACACTGTAAGACTCGCTGCTTTTCTATTATTTTAACAACAATTAATAAAATCGTATGTAGCTATTGGAAATAATTACATTTACTTTAAGGTAAATCCGGGATAGATGGCTCATTTTCAAAAACCTAACTTCTAAAACTCGCGAGTTATTAGTATAAATGGGTGCCGCAGTCGTCTAGCACCTCTGTTGCCAACAGGTTGTTAATGGTAATAGGTCCATATAAAAAGAATAATTTTAAAATATTGAGATCGAAAAGTTTTAAGTACTCAGCCGCCGATACAAGCCGGTGTAGTACAATAACTCTAAACGGTATTTAGTCGTGAAATTCATATTGTACGTAATCAGTTATAGGTAACGGTCAATATAACGAGATGAAGTATCAGGGAATCTAAATCATAAGCAGGTGTTCTCATAATCTATTTGGTTTATAAATATAATCGAAATGCAATCACAATACAATTGTCAATGACATATACCAGTTTAATATACATAATACAAACAAATTATGACAACATTGAAGTCTGAATCATTGAAGTAGCTATGCTAATAAATAATTGTTCACGAAAATGTACGTGTTTCAACTGGGATCAAAAACATATTTGCGTTGTGAAATCTTACTGATTTGAAAATATCAGCTATATCCTACTACTTATTATAGGTACATGTGAAATTCTGTGTGGATGGATGTATATATGTTTGTTACTCTTTCACCCAAAAACTACTGAAGAGATTTTGATGAATCTTTAGGCTCTGGATTAAAACAGGCTAATTTTAATCCCCAAAAAGTATAGTGTTCCCGTGGGACACTTTGTTTACGCGGGCGGAGCCGCGGGCAAAAACTATAGCTAAAAAAATATGATATTTGTCCAAAACGCCTTGAATTCTCGTATCAAAACTCTCCTGTAGCTTATGCAAAATACAAATGAAGTAGGTTATAACTCCCAGCATAATTTGTTAATATGTCATAAATAAGTACACACGTCTAGAAAACAAATGGTACAGCTATTATGTATCGACTAAATACTGAGCAGTGAATAATGGCGAACCGGGGGTTCCCCTACGGAGCCATACATTGATATAAAACGTCAAAACTCACTGCCGCAAAGCTTACACAGCATACGCACGATTACAAACCCTAACAGAACGTAGTAGAGTCTAAATTTATCAATGGAGGAGCTCGCTCCACATAATATTCTCTTGAGTGATCAAAGTTCCTATGAAGTTAACTAGGTTTTGCGTGTGGTTTTGCTCGGATTAGACAATTAATATTCTCCGTATTGTAAGTTTGTGGGCATATTTCTTTTGTTGAGAACTGTCTCTGTACTTTAGCTAAGTTTGTTTGGAAGTGACTATTATATATAGCTCACGTGTTCCCATAGGGAAAGATAGTTTATCAGTTGATAATTTTATTGTTCTTAGCAGAGAGATAACACGAGACATAATGTCAGAATTAATATTACTAGAGCCGATATATTATATGCCCTGTGGTCGAAATTCGCCATAATCCTACTACTTTTATAAATGTGAAAGTTTGTGAGGATGGATGGATGTTTGTTCCTCTTTCACGCCAAAACTACCGAACAGATTTCGATGAAATTTGGTATGGTAGTAGTTTGAGCTCTGGGTTAAAACATAGGCTACTTTTTATCCCGAAAAAGTAGTGTTCCCGTGGGATACTGTATTTACGCGGGCGGACAGAAGCTAGTAATTCATATAAAGCCTCTTAGAATAGAACAAATAAAAACAATGTCAATGAACAGATTGACAAACGTCAACGTGTAACAAAATTGTGTAATATATTGTGGCGGACCAATCAGCGCCACAATCCTGAGTCGCGCTATCGAAGTTCGGCGCTATATATACAACATCTGAAAACCACCACAGTGGGCATCAGCCTGACCGAGTATACTATCTCGCTAAGTCGGAGATCTCCCTTGAGGCCTTCCACTTATATCCACATTGGTGACCCTCGACACTACAGGCCTCCTTCTGAACATCATCATCATCACTCCCCACCCCTCCGCACCACACGCCAGCCAGCTTCAGCCATATCGGTCACCTCGACCACCAGCCTCAACGCACCGCAACAATACCACAATCCCGAATCGCGCTATGGAAGTTTCCGTAGTTCGGCGCTATATATACAACATCTGAAAACCACTACAGTGGGCTTCGGCCTGACCGAGCATATACCATCTTGCTCAGTCGGAGATCTCCCTTTAGGGCTTCCACTTTAATCCATTTTGTGACCCTCGACAGTGCACGCCTCCTTCTGGACATCACCATCATCACTCCCCACCCCTCCAACCACACGCCAGCCGGCTTCAACCTCATCGATATTACATATAATATTGTGGGACTATTTTTACCACTATTTTTATATATTTCGGACTTCCCCCAAAGGGAAGGGAATGGAAAGATCTCCAACCGAGCGGAGGTGGATTGCTCGGTCAGGCCGAAGCCCACTGTAGTGGTTTTCAGATGTTGTATATATAGCGCCGAACAGAGATATAAATTTTATTTATTAAATTTTAAAATATTACTGCTCTTTCATTTAAACAAACCATTAAATATTTATATCAAATAAATCATAAATAAAATCGCTTATAAATATGAATATCAAACGAATTACAATACCGATACACAATAAGATAAGGTTAATAAATAAAATAACAAATAGTATTATATGTACTCTGTACGGTACCTGCTTATACTTTAAACAAACTTATCTTATACTTTAAACAAACTTATCTTATACTTTAAACAAAACAATCTTGTATATTATACTGGATGTTCTTTCTGTCAGTGTCCAAACTTTCAGGAGTGAATATACTCTTGAATATTATCAACTTTTCTACTTGAAAAAAAAATCAGCTGTTTCTTACAAAAGGTGTACGGCATAGATAGTATTTTGTAGGTAACAACCGATTTGTTTTTCAAGTAGGAAAGTTGATCCCATAGTAAAAGTTGCTTATATTCAAGAGTATAATCACTCCTGAAAGTTCGGACACAGACTGGAAAAACAACCAGTATATAATCGTAATCTCTGCAACGGCTGCAAGTATTTACATGAAATTTAATATGCAGGGAGTTTTGGGGGAGAAAAATCGGTCTAGCTAGGTTTCATCCCTGGGAAACTGCGCATTTTTTAGTTATATATGTTTTTTCTTCCGTCGTGCAACAATATATCAATAATTTCGACTCTATAATCGTCGGATTATAGAGTCGGAATCGGACTGACCGATTGGTAGTTTGGTTAATTTTTGCGTTGTTCGGAAATTCGGAATGTGGTGGGTTCGAACCCCGGTAAAATATTTTTGTGATTCGTTTTTCTAATCTACTAGAGCTCCGAGCAAAGCTCGGTTACAGGCACTTTGTTTTAAACACTTACGGATTGTGTCGCGGTGCACTTTCCTTTTTCCCGACACCTCAGTCCTCCCGTGACCACGGCCGCTGGAACCGCGACACAGTCCCTAAGTGTTTAAAACAATGAAAAATATTCGCGTAAACATAAGAAACCAATACCCAGGTACTGTTAATAATCTTAGGTAGTGTGTGTTGTTGTTACTTTTATTAATTTTATGTATTTAACAAATATTAGCTTTCTGCACAAAACTCTGAAATGGATCGTTTCCTGCACGAACTAGTTCACAAGGAAGGACATCATCTGAGTTACTTTCTTTCCAAAAGTTTGTTACCCTAAGTGACTAAGAAGTTTTGTTCCAAGTTTAGGTTAAGTTAAAGTAGGTATGTGCTCTGTATGTAGGAGCTCTGTACCAATAGGTGCTTACAATTACTATGTAGAGTTATTACTATACAAAACTATAACCCGACTGTGTAAATAATATAGCACATTATGTTACTCAGGCTGTTATTACGAGTCTATTCAGTATTGCCGCCTTGAATATTACTACTGTTTTTAGTATTTGTTGTTGTTTCGGCATCAGAAATACATAATCTGTGAAAATTTCAACTGCCTAGCTGTCACAGTAAAGGAGATACAGCCTGGTGAGTGATGACAGACGGACAGGCCGGACAGAGAAGTCTCAGTAATAGGGACCCGATTTTACCCTTTGGGTTCGGAACCCTAAAAATCGAGTTAATAGTTTAGACGCTACGGTGGAACAAACATACACATAGACTGCCAAAATTATCACCCTTCCTTTTGGCTCCGCCATAGTCGGGTAAATAGTAAAACGTCGCAGGCAAAAAGCTAGTATCCCATAGTCGTATTCATTCAATATAGCTGGTGCCCGCAACTTCGTTTGACTATCTGCCAGTGAAAGTCCCGTGAAAATCGGTCCAACCGTTTCAGATTAGCCGGAACAAACAGACAGACAAACGGACAGACAAAAATTTAAAAAAAAAAAATCTAAGTACCGTATATACTTTCATATGCATTATGTGGAAATCTTACTTACAACTTTGAGTTACAAACAGACACTTCAATTTTATTTAGTTGTATGTATAGATTCATACTAGCAAGATCTGTAAAACACTGTACCCACAACTTTACTTCATAAAAACTTTTATTACAAATGTTTTTTGGAATATGTTGAATAATTGATAAAAGTTAGTTTATTACATTCCCAACTCTATCCCATGCGCACAAAGGACTAAATTGAGTTAAATAGATATTCGCGAAGTAAACATAAAGTTGGTTAACAAAATAATGAAGATGCTGTGCTCTCGCATGACAAATCGTTTGAACTGAGTGCAGCAAAAGTTTAACTTAGTTATTTATATTAGACTATCTTTTCCCCGCGGCACCGCGTAAATATAGTATCCCGCGGGAATACTGTACTTTTCCGGGATAAAAAGTAGCATATGTTTTAATACAGAGCCAAAACTACTACCATACCAAATTTCATCGAAATCCGTTCAGTAGTTTTTGCGTGAACGAGTAACAAACATCCATCCATCTATCCATACATCCATCCTCACAAACTTTCACATTCATAATATTAGTAGGATAGTAGGACGAAACTTTGAGACTGATACTTTATAACATAATAGCCCACAGAAGCATTCATTATTTTTTACGTGATTTTATTCTAATTTCAGCTAGAAAGTAGAGTTTGTAGGAAATAAAAAAATAAGTGTGATAAAATTTTCATTGAATTGTTTTTAAGTGTTTGAAGATTTTAAGCTTCTCTTCTTAAGTTTCTAGCCAAGTGGTAAGTTTTCTTACGATGTTTTCTTTTAAGCGACATTATTCATACTGACCTATATAATATAGACCAGGCATGACCAACCTGCGGCTCGGGGCCGCATGCGGCCTGCGTGCCTTCGCCATGCGGCCCCAGAAGGTCGATTCTGCTATTTTAATCCAACAATAACACAGCTTCGATATAGTCCGGATCCTATCAAACAGCAAAATGTACCGTACGGTACGTTATAACTTTTAAACTTAAAAAAATTAATAAGCCGATTACATATGTAATTTAATTGCTATTTTATTAAAAATAAAAATAGGTAAATAATAATGTTTTAAGACATTATACATGCCATGAATAAAACTGACATTCGGCAACTCTTGATCTTGCAAACGTCAAGCAACATCTGTCTTTGTACTCGCTTAATTATGAATTGTAGTCGATGTTATTTCAAAATGACTGTGTTGGGATTTTAATTGTGCTAAAATTGTGTAGTACAATAATGACTTTCAGTCAATTTATGATAACATGATGAATAATTTATAATGAAATGATGGTAAGTTGTAAGTCTAAGTTAAATACGAGAATTGGGCCTCTGAGCTAATTTAAACCTCGAATCATCCAATCGGTATTGTTCACAAACACATAATATCGAAATCATCACAACAAACACCTATTGAAAAATCCCTATATTCACCAAAGATTTCAAAACTCAAGATAGGCTATGGCGTAGATTTGACGGAACAATTCTTAATACATAATTAAATACAAGAAAAAGTTACGCCATGTTGGTTTTCACCATACTTCAAATGTCAGATATCTTGTTTTCACCATACCTCAAATGTCAAAATGGCCCCAAATTTTCAAAATTGGGGCCATTTTGACATTTGATTTGGTGGATGAATTGTCCATTTTTATAGATGTGCCGTTGTGCCGTATGTGTGGCCCGTTAGGGGTTTGTTAAAATAAAAAATGCCACGCAAACTTGAAAAGGTTGGTCATGCCTGATATAGACTGTAATATATTGACTGTAATTACTTAGAATATATCAATTATTTGGCGAACACGCCTCTATGTACGCTTCCACGCCACGTCAAATGAACTACCAGACAACGAAAATATTATATTTAATACTTTTATTCTATACACGTTACACATTTTTAAGATGTTTATTTTATGTCATATTTAATACACACCTATGACCCAGAGACACTGAAAACTGTATTGTTCCTTATGCGGGATTCGAGTTCTCAGGCTCAACGACTGAGCTACAGAGGTCGTCGAACGATATTATGTGATTGATATACAAGCCAAAGTGAATTTAATTAGAAAACCACGTGGCAAGTCCCACAACCTTACGCTTATGGCTCGTCACAAGTAATAGCTATCCGAGTGTATTGCGTGATAAATGGTTGTGTATTTCATTAGGGCCTGTCAGGTGCACCCTCAGGGCCCAGGGACTAGGGACGAGGAGCCAGGGACATAGGGCCCAGGGGTCTGTCAATGAAGACGAATTGCGTACTCTCATCCTCATTATGAATATTTATTTAGTTACTAATAAGCGGGCGTCCATAAATTACATGAGACGTTGTAGCTTTTTGACCCCCCCTTCCTCTGGTGGGATATGGTGAGATTCGCCTTAATCCCCTCCCCCTCCTCCTAAAAAAAAACACGATTTGTTTAGACGGTACGGAGACGGTAGATTATGATTATTATCGCATTCAATGTTGCCATGTATCTCAATAACTACTAATTCGATTTTGATGCGGTTCTCAATAAAGGTTTTGAGTTTCATTTGTGAATGTTCTTAGATAGGTGATATGATAAAAACTATCCAGGGGCGTTGTAGTAAAAATTACTTTGTGCAAAACCAAATCTACCAGTCAATTTTGACGCGTTTTTCAGTATTGGGTCTATGGGTGATTGATGTCAATGTTTTTATAGCATAACATCAAATAAATATTTTTGTTCTACGTGTTTTAGACGCGTTTTTTTTTTGTTTGAAAGCTGACGCGTTCCAGATGGTTCTTAGCTATAATTCATCATCAACAGCTCGGTCGTTGCTTGACAATTTGGGGGTTAGGTACTTTTTTTTTACTACTACTACAAAATCACTAGATCTAGACACGGATTTCACGCATTTTGTCCATTGCTATAACATCACATTTTACTGAAATTGAATAAACGAAAAAGCTTACGTAATATCGACAGGCTCTTCTAATTAAAATTACCTAAATAAAAAAAGCTGAAGACCCCGATGGGTCGTGGGTAATTTACATAATTTCCATAATTTATATAAAATTATTTAGCACAATTCCTACCAATATCATAAATGGCCAATTTGAGCAATATTTAAATTTTAAATGCTTGTTTACTACTTACTTATCTAAAAGCATTTACTATTTTTTTAATGACGCACTTCGCACAGTAAATATGTAAGAGGTAAATAAAATTCTAAACACGCACGACCGAACTTTGTACATTTCTGAAGTACACTAGCTGCGGAACTGCGTATCAACTTTTTTTAAAATTGAGAACATATTTTTACATGCATATAAATAGCGTATAAAGTTAAAATTCATCAAAATTAAATAAAATTTATCTCACTACTCGAACGTTATTTGAACGAATTCGTAAATTTACACATATTATGTATTTATGTGTAAACATACAGATTAAGTTCGCGCTTTCCGACTCGGCCGTTTTATTTTATATTCAAACATAAGAACCGATCTATAAATACGCAATATATACCAACAGAGATATTTGTACTCATACGAGGAGCGACGTCATACGACACGATTCACGCGGGCTTCACGTTTAATTATGATCCAATAACTATGTCAGTACAATAGATCATGAACACCTAGTACTTACTTGTACTTATTTTCGGGCACAATTTTATGGTTCGAGATACAAAATTTCTTAATGTAGGTAAAATATGTTCTGCAACTGATTTTACATCTACAGGCTTCGCTTTTTTGGAGAACCAGCGTTTGCTACTGACTCGTACGCATATTGGCTTGGTGAACGCCACGCTCGTTGACAAATATGCCACACATTTCGATATATTTGTAAATAAATAAAATTGTGTTTCGATCTGCCGTTACATACACAGATAAAATCTGTCGTATGTACTAACAATAAACTAAAAACAGTCAATATAATATACTGCTACTAAGCGTCAGCTCACAGCGAGATGCGACGCGGCGCGGCATTTTTAAGATAGCGATTCATTTCTTTCATATAAGTAGTTACAGGTTTCATTGCTAGAGGTCGAATTTCGATCTGCACTGCGCCTCGCAGCGCGACTTCGCTCTCGGAATGAAACGTGTATCTTTTTAACCGATTACGCCGAAGCTAGAGGAAGGGTAATTAATGATTTTGGCAGTATGTGTATGTATGCTTAAATATTTGTTCAACCTTAGCGCGGGTAGCGCCTACAGTACTGATTGAATGAGATGTCAATAGATCTGTAATAATGGCCCGGGTAACATAGGCTATACTATATAGTTTACGTAGGTCGGTAGTAGTTATAGTTTTTATAAAAAATTGTAGTCATTTTATGTAGTGAATAAAGTTCAAGTTTGAATCACTATCTTAATAAAAATGCCGCGCTGCGTCGTGTCTCGTTGTGAGCCGACCTTAATATTGTGATTCGTCGATATAGTCAGGGAGCCGCAGTTGTTTCACGTAAATATAATTTTATAATCGGCTTTACAGTCCTCCTCCATCAGGCGCCATGCATATTTTACGCCGTTCACGTGGTTACTACGTGTTAGAAGCTTACAAAATTCACCACGTAAATGCCATATGTAGGTATTTATAAAGTTCGTGAAAGCTAAAATAATTTTTTTTGGTTATGGAGGTACGTGTAAAAATATATTTTAATCTTAACTTAGAACAGAATAAAGCTGTAACTTGAGCTACGATAAAGAATTATTTTATATTTCTAGGAGATAATATGTACTCTCCCTGAAATCGAAATTTAAAAAAAATATATATCATTGCCAGCGTTGCCGCTCAATCCGGAGGTCGCGGGTTTGAATCCCGCCAGGGAACAAAAAGTGTTCCTGGGTCATGGATGTGTACTAAATTTAAATATTAAATATTAAAAATCTTTAGTTTAAATCTGTATAAAAAGTACTTACTAAATATATTTCCGTTGAATGGTACTCGAACACAAGTTCTTCAAAAACTTACCACGGAACCAGATTGATGTGGTGTGAAAGTGTCCAGAGATATTATATAGATATTATATACCTGTACGATCGGCCACACGTTTTATTACACATTTTGAAGGTTACTCAATAGTAAATCCATATTAGTTGAAATCTTAATTACTTTGACAAAACTGTCGAAATGAACTAACAGAAATACATCAAACGTTCAATTCATAAATAGTTTAGACAAAGGGTATTAGTAGAATTCCTCCCCTAATGTCTAACGAGCCTACTAATTGCCCCGCAGTTTAATCGGTCAATGTCTGCCGGAGTATTGGGTAACTTAGCGACCCCTCATTATTCATCGTTTCACTGAACTTTCTGGCCCGGAGAGATACCACGGCGTTCTAGTCGGCTGTCGTTTCGTGTCGCCGAATGGGTGTGACAATCAGAAGGGTAAGCCAAGAAATATGGGCGTTAAAAACTGCAATCGGTATTAGTGTTGCGACAACGGCCATTAAAAAACTAAATAATCTTCACCGCTACGAACATTTCGGGCAGGCATCAGCATCTATGCGCTCCAATACCACTGATCCGATTACAATGAATGTTTGGTTTCCACGATAGAGCTCTCCGTTTTTTGGACAAAAAGCATTTACGTGACGTCATAATTCATGCTAATTTCAGATGGAATTAGCTTAAAAACAGAGTTTTAACTTACTAGTATATAAAATAAATAAAGTGTAACCGTTAAAAACTCATTAATTTAACACTGTCAACTGTCAAGTACTAAATGATTACGTCTATTTTTTCTCGACACGTGTGTTGCAGTGTTGGTGTGAAGAGCCATCAAATTATTACTATTTGATATGCCTTAATTACATTGTTTTGTTGACTACCGATATATTTTATAAAATAAATTATAGATTAAAAAACTAAAAAAAACACGCTTTTATAGAAAATCTAACTAAAAAATAAAAAATAAAATTTAATAAGTTTGGATTAAAATCAAAATCAAATTCACTGGAGTCGGTTACATACAAACAAACGTACAGGTGAAGACACTGCACCCCACGCTTTTTTACAATAATAAACATTTATTTTTCATTTACACTATTCTTAATCCAAATTTATTAAATTTTATTTTTTAGTTAGATTTTCTATAAAAGCGTGTTTTTTTAGTTTTTTAAACTATAATTTATTTTTTGCTTTTTAGTACGATTTGCCAAAGAGTAAGCCTGGAACTGCACGCATGCGTAGTTCGCGCACCAGTTCTATCTCTCTTACTCTCATGCAAAGGATGCGGAAAGAAATTGATGAATCCTGGCGAATTTAATCAGGATAATCGGATATTTTAATCGAATTATTGCATTGTCATCGGTCTTTGATAGGTGTGCAAAGTTTGAATTAAATCTGATCGTTCAAAGTAGGACAAAATCGAGCCCAAAGGAGTCGGTTACAAACAAACAAGCAAGCAAACATACAGGTGAAACTAATAAAAGCGTTATAAAAACTGTATGATCCAGGGATCACATATTATTTTTAACAGACTTAAAAAAGGAGGAGGCCTGTTTAACTCATCAAAATCTCGTTTACAAAACAATATCTTTGATTACATTTAACTAAATAACGGCCAAATAGGTACTGAAAATTAGGAGCCCTCCTATTCACAGGATGTCGGTCGGTTAGTCTAAAATGACAAGGACAGCATGTGACTTGAGCGTCACTTAATTTAACTATCGTTTCAGTATTCGGCCGTAAAAGTGCCAACTTTATCCGTTCCACGTCTGTGTTTTAGTACTTTGTATTAGTCAAAAGCATTATCCAAATACGGTATGATCCTGTATTTTCTCTATGCGTAAATGAATAGTTATCTGAAAAATAAGACAGTTTACAAAAGGAATAGTAAACTAAAAATCTATGTTTTCAACTTTTAAGAGTCTTGTTAAAACGCCCATACAAAAGTCGTACAAGCAGGTGACGTCACACGCTTGTAAGGTGTTACGAAATGTATGGTTTTATGCACAAAATTTCTGATATCTCTGAAGTTTGCGCGTTTATTTTCATACTTATAATAGTAATTATTTTATATTTGATGTGAGTAAACTAATTATGTAGTTTTTTACACTAATGTTATAAAAAAATCTAAGATTTTGTGACTTTGAAATGCGTCTAATCACAAAACTACACATAAAGTTATAATTATTTTTACTTTCATCAAGTTGTACTCGTAGTACCTAATTATTTATATAAAACTAAATTTTGACATGTGGAAAAACAACCTTTTCCAGGGTCTTCGTTTCCAGTTATTGGTCAAAATTTCAAACCCAACCTTGTCGTCCAAAATTGTACCAAACAAACGTATTCTAATACATCTAAATTAATACAATTAACTTATAAAAGATCTGTTTTCCACAAAGTGCTTAGCTGTGTCACGATTCATTACAACTGCATTAATATTAAGACGGATGGTTCTTGCATCCTGCTCGCACGGGCTCTCACTCTTACATTATATTTGACAGTTCCAAAGGGAAGAATTTCCTGCGTCCCGGTATCTTGAAGAATGACGCAATTAAAAATAATTTAAAATTATTAGACAGGCTTGGTATATATTTGTCGTTTTATTCTGTGCAATTCCAGAACATGTAATTATGTATATTATTATTTTATTAATTACGTTCAACTTCTTTTCTAAAAAGACCAATTTACCCGTAATAAAAACCCTCCTTGAAATGACACTTTGTACCTTCGACTACTTGTAAAAATGTGTTTATATTAATAAGGGTTTGTAATATTTTTTCAGCCGTTAGGGGGCAGACCCAACGCACACAAGCGTCATCTGGTGGTGTAAATGGTATCAAAAACGGTCAATATGAATTTTCCATTCTTTTTCTGTCACCAGGCGGCGCTTGGTAGCACGACGGTCCTTGTCGTGTCAAAAAGCTGTCAGATAAATTTAAATAGATGAAAATAAACCCGCCTACGTAGTTAAATTACCTCTATTACCTACCCGGGCCATTATTAAGAATCTATTGACACCTCATATATTAAAATCGGACCAGTAGTTTAAGCGCTACTTTGAAACAAACATACATACATACAAGGACTGCCAAAATCATCACCCTTCCTTTTGGCTTCGCCGTAGACGGGTAAAAACTTGCACACAGCACACACCTTTTAACTACTGTAGACCTTATGTAACCTCTAGGCCTTACCCCTCTTAACCTTTAGCAATGCTCTTATCTTCAGATCTACGTGTTTAAATGGTTGTTAGATAATCAGTTCACGGTTGCGATGCAGACGTGACTCCCGGACTATACGGGAACACATGTTTTGCCATAAGTATACACTAACCAGTCTTAACTAACTCCCTTACTAATAATAATATTTATACAGTGTTTAAGCTATATAGTGTTCTGTCCTTGTCTTATACGTTGTAAAAGTCGCTTGACAGACAAGGATTTGCTAGTTTGTACATTTGTTTGTTCGTTTGCATTGAATAGGCTCCGAAGCTACTGGAGCGATTTTGATGAAATTTGGCATAGATGTGTAGACCACGGGGAAGGAAATAGGCTACTTTTTATCGCGGTAAAATATACGGCTCCCGCGGGATTTCCTCCCGCGCGCTTCGTGCGCAGGCAACATCCAGTAACTAAATAAATGGCAATCTTTTGCCAAAGATAAAGTTTTAAAATTGTCCAATATTCGTTGAAAACTGGAAAGTTTAAAATTATTATTCTACGACTTTTTTTTTATGAAATGAACCAGGAAACGAGCAGATGGATCACCTGATGGTAAGCGATTACCGCCGCCCATAGACACTCATAACACCAGAGGAGTTACACTTGTAACTCCTCTGGTGTTGCTACTTGCGTTCCTGGTCCTTAAAATCCCCTTGGGCCTCCGGTAAACTCACTCGGCGAAACACAACGCAAGCGTTATTTCACGCCGGTTTTCTGTGAGGTCGTGGTCGTTTCTACGGTCGAGCCGGCCCATTCATGCCGAAGCGTGGCTCTCCCACAGTTAGTGTCTACTAGTGCCTTTATGACGTCGTAAAGGCACTAGGTATGTGTCCATCCATCCTGGATGGATGCATGTTTGTTACTAAATGTGTTTACACATTATTTTCAAAAGCTATTTTGCAGTGTAATACACAATTTATATATAACGTTTGTGTTAAAAAAAGTCTCAACATGATATTGCAATATTAATCTGCTCCATTCCACTTGTGTCCACCGACCACCGTACACTACATTACATGACATCCAATTCCATTAAAGAATTCCACTTCGGAACCGAAATTGACTTTCAACTGGTCCGAGTCTGGTCTATGCGAATGTGACGTTAATATATTATTTTTAATTCCTTTGTAAGATCAGCGACTCGAATGGAAATAATGTGGTTAGTTTTGAAGTTCAAAATTGAATTGAAATTCTATCTTTCGTGTTTTAGTTTGGGTTTCGAATTTGTATTATTCGTGTAATAATATGTGTCATTTAAACTGATGAATTATTATTATTAGTAAACGCGAAGATTTAAAAAATTCAACTAGCTATTCACGTAGCCAGGTAGTTACGCTCTGTCGCTTGATACAATGTAAGTAGCTACAAAACTTCCGAATAAGCTATCCGACACTTCTTAGTAGATTGTGAACCAGGCCTCTTAGGCCGGGACTATATTTTCCGAAATCCGTAAGGCCGAGGAAAATTCAGATCACTGAATATAGAACTCTGCGCTAATAGAAGAGCTGAAAATCGAACACACAATATGCTCTCAGCTCGACACTCGACACTTCCATTTTCAACTCTATTGTATTAGAGCAGTGTTCTATTTTCAGTGCTCTGAATTTTCCCGGGCCCGACGGATTTCGAATCATATAGTCCCAGCCAGCCAGTGTCCATTAAATTTAATAAAAAAAAAAATTGTATCTTTTCGCAGTCAATAGGAAACCCTAGCCTTCCATTAAGCACTGTCTTGTGGCTTAGCTCAGACATAATAATAATGTTTTTACCTATCATTTCTACATCTTTCTCGATTTATAGAAAATAACCTCGGTAACCGAGCTCAGCTCGGAGTGCTGATGGATTTTAAAAGATAAAAAGAATCACAAAAATGTTTATTTGACCGGAATTCGAACCCACCACAGTCGGAATTCTCGAACAAAGCAAAAATTGCACATACACATACCAAACTGCCAATCGTAATGACATAATAATGTCGAAATTATTGATATATTGTTGCACGACGAAAGAAATAATATATGTAGCTGAAAAATGCGCTGTTTCCCAGGGATAAGACCTAGATAGATCGATTTTTCTCTCCCGAAACTCCCTGCATACTAAATTTCATGGTAATACTTGTAGCCATTTTCGAGCAACCGATTATATATATGCAATATTGTCTCGTTTCCAGTATAAAATATTAACGTATCAAATACGCACTTTAATGCTGAAAGTTACAAGTGGTAAAGTACTTTTTCTTCCCTCGTTACTCGTTAGTATACTACCACTTTGTCGTCTGTAGGTTCACCACCCCTAATGTAATTAAAAACAAGACGCAACCTTATTACAATAGTATAAAATACAAAATTGCAAAAATTTATATGCGTGCGATTTTAGGGCACAATACTGTCTTCAATAAAGCACCGTATATATATGCGCGCAGAGCTTAAATTACAATAACGATATCTTTAATGAACACTCAAATTCAAAAGTTCTCAAAAGAATACAAAATATATTTTTTTTATTGAAAAAAACCTCTTCAGTGTTTGGAGCCCGTCAAATTAGAAGAACAAATTCGTCCCAGTCGCTTGGAGAACACAAAAACTTTGTTGTCTAAATTCATAAATGCAAATGTATATATATAAATATTATGATCGTAATAGATTCTTACAAAAACGGGAACATTTAAAAGTTCGGGAGTTTGATAAGCTTCAATTACACTGAGCTTTTTTAACTCTGGCCATCTTTATATAATATTTTTAAAAATTTGGTCACGGTTAAACAATTATAAGGATTTCTTACTAGCTATGTTTTGTATAAGACACATCGTTGACTAAACCAGTACTAGATATTTTCATTTACTGGTTTGGTCATCGACGATCCATAAGTTCCTATGTTTCATTAAATAATCTACGCCTAAGTATAATCTGCAACGTAAAATTAATGTAATTTTATTATTGTTTTGTGGCGAGTAATAATTATAGCCTATTTGCTTTAAGTTTGCTGTGAATAATCAGTGCATGTGTCAAAATTGACCAATCACGCATAAGCCGCGTTTACAAATATTGTGAAAGTTTGTGAGGATGAATGATAAATGTTTGTTACTCTTTCACGCAAAAACTATTGAACAGATTTTGATGAATATTGTATGGTACTAGTTTAAGCTCTGAATTAACACATAACACATACAGTGTTCCCACGGGATACTGTATTCACGCTCGTCCGCGTGGCAAAAGCTAGTAGGCTATAACCCTGAGGCGCATGATACTAAGAGGCCCTGTATACGGACGGTTTTCCTTCAGTTCAGCCTGAAAGGATGCAAAATCGTATCGTCTGTGTGCAATTTCGAGATCGCATCAGTCGGCCGGATGGACTGAAGCGATTCGTTCCAGTGTTCCAGCTCTTTTCTTGCGAAACTACTAAACTCGCGTAGATTTCTACTAAAAACTACTAAAATAATACTGAAAACTATCAGCTATCCAAATTAGGAATCCCTAAAGCCCCCAAAAACCACTGCATTTTACGTTTTGTTATATTGAAATTTTGTTATTTATTCAATTTTATTATAAATTTTATCGTTAAATTAAAATATTATACTAGGAAATATTACAAAATTACATTATAGTAATTAAACGGGTAGTTTTAAGAAAATTACGGATGAATGCTACAATGTATTATTATGATAAGATGTCTTTTTTTTTTGTTTTTTTTGTGCCTAACCTAGGCCACTTTGCATATGATTACTGTCTGGCTCTTTCCTACAAAAACGCTATCAACAACTAAATTCCTAATAATAAATCATATAAAAGGGTTCCGCACGTAAAATGCGAATCATGGTTTTTCAAATTGCTTCCAAAATTATTGTTCGGTTTTGCTGACAATTATATACTCTTTATCTAAATAATCTATTTAGCATGTACATATTAGGTATAGGAACAAGTTTATACCGCTTCTAGTTTGGAAATGCTAGACCAATTCGTAAACCACTTTGGAGGCCGATTACTCGAAAATTTGGAAATACAATCCCCACTTAACATGTATACCTAAAATACAAAATTGTAATGTTATACTTTAAACGAGACGATCTTGTATAACCGGTATCTGGATAACAGCTACAAGTATTAACCATGATATTTAGTATGCAGGGAATTTTGGTCTTATCACTTAGAAAACGCGCATTTTTAAGCAATATATGTTTTATTATTTGTCGTGCAACAATATATCAATAATTTCGACTTTCTTACGTCAGTCTGATTGGCAACTTGATATGCGTATTGCGTATGTATACCGACGTACAATTTTTGCATTGTTTGGAAATTCGGAATGTGGTGGGTTCGAATCATGGTAAGATAAATATTTTTGTGATTCTTAGTATTTCTTTTTCTTTTGTTTTTTTTAATTTATTTTTAATTATTTTATCGTTCTACTAAAGCGCCGAGCAAAGCTCCGGTCTTCCAGGTACTTGTTATTTAATGGAAAATTAAGTACCTAATATCTATAAGCAATCCTTAACTATACCAAAATGTATCTATTTATATCGATTATTAGATACATAAGTTAGCAGGGGCGGACAGACAGACGGATGGACGGACTGACGTACAGAGCGAAACTATCTTGTGGTACTACGTTACCATGAAAAGTCACGTATTTTATACTAACGGTCATAGGTAGAATTGCCGACAGTTTACTGTAATGGTTTATTTCAACAGTTAAATTAGCATGAAAATATAAGTGGACATGAAAATGACTGAAATTCATCTGAATATTTATTTAATAGAATTGGTATGATAATAGAGGCACAGTACCTACACATACTATATATACATATATTGCTAGCTTTTGCCCGCGACTCCGCCCGCGTAAATACAGTATCCCACGGGAACACTACTTTTTCGGTATAAAAAGAAGCCTATGTAGTAATCCAGAGCTCAAACTACTACCATACCAAATTTCATCAAAATCCGTTCAGTAGTTTTTGTGTGAAAGAGTAATAAATCCATCCATACATCCATCCATCCTCACAAACTTTCACATTTATAATATTAGTAGGATTCACAATTCTGATGCACTCGTAATATGGGCGTGGATGAAGTACCTGCATCGAGCGAGCGAGAAACAATCCTGCCATACATTGTTTTGTTACACCTCCAACGCATCAGGCAGCGTTTTCGATGAAAGCTTGCAGACACCTTCAGCAGTTATCGTCATATTTCAATCAATCTCCACAAAATCTATACAAATTCTACATCTAAACCTTCCTAATGAATAACTCTATCGATAATTGATAAATGCATAAAAAACCATTCAGTAGCTTTTGAGATTATCGCGAACATACAAACAAAACGATAGACCCTTCAATTTATAATATTAAAAGATGTGTGTGTACTGTGATAAAGGTAAGTATTTATAGATGAAAGTCTTTTAATAATAAAATTATTATTTGAATCATTTTTGGTAGTTTATCAATTAAATAGAAGCAACTAGATTGTTTTACAAGCAAAAAGAGTCTTCTTGTCCCGTTCCTTGCTTCATTATCTTAGCACTGGCAATAACGAAAATAACGTTTTATCCTTTGAATTGTTTCTTTTAAAATGTTCGCTGGGATGTGTAATTAATATTCCGTATTCAAATGATGTTGCACAAAAAAACAATTATTTGCCCGCATGACTTGATACAAAATTATGAGCGAGGGTACGGACTACGGCCCGTATGTTTTTAAACGAACTCTTTTAATAATCTGATCTTGCTTACGTTGCCCGTTGGCTTCCCACAACCATTGCTTCCTATTGTGTTAAAAAAATGTGTTTATTATTTTTTTGGCGTTTTTGAATTCGTTACAACGTTTTTATATCCAGGTAATCAATATTAAATAAAAATTAATTACCGAAATGTTTGTACGCGCATAACTTCCAAACGACTGCACCAGATTGTATAAATCTTTTCTTTATATGTTCGTTATTGTCAGGAGATTGTTTGTTCGTTGTTGTGTGAAAAAAAAATTGTAAAAATTTATTTAATTATTTATTTATTTCTCAAAAAACTTAAAATCTGTCATAACAAAATGATAGCAAACTGACGGCACAAAAATATAGCGGTACGAAGTTCGCCAGGTCAGCCAGTCTATATAATATAAATTAAAAGAACATAGTTTTTGCTGATAATGTTTGAGTTCCGACTTATGCCTGCTACAAATTTTCGCCAGCGTTCCTTTAAATGTGTAAAAAACATATTCCTCTGCATAATTTTCGTAAACAGGTGTATAAAATTTGCTTCACGTAATAATAATACAATATATGTGATTCTGTTTAGATACACTCCTGTAACAATTAGTCACGACTACACTGGTCCTACCGATGCCAATAAAAATCTCACACAGGCTCTCGCAATATCGGTGAGTCAATTTGTGTCGGGCACAAAGGATACCTTAGTTAGCACTACAATTGGTTGTAGGGTTGCCACTTATGAAAAAACAAAATCCGGCTTTTTGGTTAACGTTTCCGGCAATTTAAGGACTTTCCATATGATTTATGGGAATTCTGTGTTGCGCAGCGACATACTATTGTCTTAAAGGCCTGTTTTACATCTATTGATAAGTGTCAGATAGCTTAGTGGTCTGTTTTGTCTCTGTCGCTCGCTGTCGTCGCTTACTGTAGAATATAGTAAGCAGCGACAAAACTTCCCAATAAGCTATCCTACACTTACCTAACAAATGAAACAGGGTCTAAGACAATCATATTATCAATTTCTCTATTCAAAATTCTATTATACTGTAAATAAAGTATCTATGGAAGAATTAAAAATTACGTTGATTGAGGACTGTGACGCACCGCCCGCGGTCAATGAGAAACGCCTCAAAGGAGTAATTTTGCTATCTGTTCACGTACAACGTTACATTATGTCAACATATGGCCATGTACATGATCAATGATCGTATCTGGGGCTATCCTACTAATATTATAAATGTGAATGTTTGTGAGAATGGATGGATGTTTGTTACTCTTTCACGCAAAAACTACTGAACGGATTCCGAGAAAATTTGGTATGGTAGTATTTTAAGGTCTGGATTAAAACATAGGCTACTTTTTATCCCGAAAAAGTACAGTGTTCCCGAGGGCCACTGTATTTACGCGGGCGGAGCCGCGGCAACAGGTAGTATTCATATAAAAACCGATGTATTAAAAATGACTTTGGTTTACGCTCCGCTCGCCTTACCTTGTATCGAGCAGTTTTGCCCGGTTTTACCTGACTGCGAAGTATTATTTAGGTGCCTGCCGAAAAATTATTTTAGATCTGGCAACCCTACAGGCCTGTGTTCGTTAGTGTCCAACCCGCTAAACCCGTAACACTATTGAGCTATTATGCTTAAACTTGTTTCTATTGCGAACTGAAAGATTTGTTTTTGAAGGTTTTATTGTGCTGGAGCCACTAACCAGGAAACTTAATAATTAAAGCGACGAGGATTTGTGTCGCCTTTCTGTACATAACCGCTAAACACAATAAGTATAGCGACAACCAACGGCGCGGGCGATTCTTGTGGTTATAAAGTCCAGTACTTGGGAAACCGAGCTATGCTCGGAGTTCTGATAAATTAAAAATAAAAAGAATTAGAAAAATGTTTATCTGACTGGAATTAGAGTTCACCACATTCCGAATTTTCGAACAACGCTAAAATACTACATTCCAAACTACCAATCGGACTAACATAGTAGTGTCGAGTGTGCCCGCGACATTATAGATTGTTAATTAGTCACACAGTACACTATTAGACTAGTTTTTAATTACAAGACTTTTACTGGGTACTTTGTTAGCTCGTCCAATAAGATCTCGTCCAAAAAGGATGAGATGAGAGATGAAAGGATTTATTAGGCGTACCTAATAAAATACAAAAGACCTTAAATAGATAGCCTTTGCAGACCATAGTCTGCAAGTCAATGGAAGTGTTTTAAAATTGATAATTTTGTATTTTATTAAGAACATAATATTATGGTGAAAATACGACGTAGATAATATTATGTATTAACGTTTTAATAGACATTAAAACCAAATATTACCTATTTATTTGGGTACTTATTACTTTTTTTTTAAATGACACTTATTATCACCAAATTATAAAGTATAATACCCTACCAAAACGACAAAAAAGCACTGTTTAATCAGTAACAGAATTAGAATTAATATTTTATACTACTACAGTCTTAGGAATCGAAACATGTAAATGATTTTTATTATTTTCTGCTATCCATATTGTTTTAGTTAAAAAATGTATTATTATAAAAATGGGACAAGTTGACGAATATAAAAATTACAAATAATGTATATTCGTCATCTCGTCCTATTGGCATGAGATCTTGTTGGACGAGCTGACCAACGACTCTACTAAGTAACTTCAAACCGTTGGCATCGTTATAAAGTTTATAAAAGTAAAATACAGCTACACTTTTTATGATTTAATTTAGCTGGAGTCTTAGTAATATTATATTATACTTAAGTACCTTGTCAACCTGGAAAGTTTTATTTAAAATTATCTATGTATTTACTAGATTTATTGTGATAAACAAAGAAGTGCCAATTTTTTATATTTAGGGTCAATTCACACCCAAACGAAACGATCCGCGACACAGCGCTGCTTTTTAATATAGCTATTCAAAATTGAACTTTATTCGATACCTACACAAGAAGATACACGTTGCACTGTAAGAGTTCAAATGTCATGTCGCACCGCGCTGCACAGCGCATGCGCAGTGTATGACTGATGTCATATGAAACGTGTGTCTTTAGTTTAGTCAATGAAATTTAATTTTGAATAGGTATTTTAAGAATGCAGCGCCGCGTAGCGCCGCGCATCATCGTGGTGTGACCACGATGGTTTCAGAATTCTATGCCATGATTAAATTCTTAATTTCTCACGGCATTCCACTTCGATTTTACACTCGAAAGTTAAGAGGAATAAAATCTCCTAACTGGTCAATAATATTTTAATTGTCATACTTTCGCCATATAATGGCGCCGTAACTCACTTTTATAACACCTCACAGCTATCACGTAATACAACGGCATATAGAAGGGCGTAAAATATATGTTTGTGTATTCCAAACCTTCACATAATCACACCCATTACATTTTAAATATAAGAAGCATTTAAGTCACCTACATTTTTGATGTATAACATCTTTCCTGGGGGTTCCTTTTGTGGGGGTGGTTTCGTGAAATGGGACGGAAGTGTGTAACAGGAAGTCGCGGAAGCGCACGCGCGAATATTTGATTTGACGAATGAGCTCGCAGTGATAGAGTTGGCCGTCAGATTCGAATAAGATATTTCAGTATTTAGCTTTTTTAAATTTTGACGTTGATATCTATCACTGCTTAATGGAAAAGTTTCCGTATTTCTGTTATTTAGAAACTCGTAGTAAGCATTGTGTTGTGTTATTAATATTTTCATAAAATGTTACACATCATATGCGACTACTGTAAGGCTCGCTCGTTTTTAGGGTTCCGTAATACATAAGTCACCCTTATAGTTTCGCTCTGTCCGGCCGTCTGTCTGTCTGCCCGCGCTTCTAGCTTCTGTAATTATAAATTTAAATGGATGAAATTTGGTATAGTTACAGACTGTGTATATATCTCGGTTTTGGCATCATGATATAATAATTATTTTATATTTTAGGGGGGGCTCTCCATACATGTGAAGTGGAGATGAAATCTTTTTTTCAATCTACCCCATCGTGTTGGGTATCGTTGAATATGCCTTTTTAAATAAAGGCATGGTTTCATACATGACTTTTTTTACAGTTTACCATTTTTGAGTTTTCAGCCTCCAAAGTGGTTTATAAGTTGGTCCCCCCCCCCTGAAATTTCTAAACCATAAGAGATAAAAACTTGTAAGTTTCCATGCTGAAAGATCATGCTAAAATCTCTATAGGAAAATTATTTTGAGCGAAATCGGACAATAATAATTCAAAGAAAAAATATTACGCGTTTATAGTTACGGCTCCCTCCTTAGACATGTTCTGACATGCTCTTGGTTAGGTCATTTTCATTATAACCAACTTCTAAAAAATTAAAAAAAGAAAAGCTTTTTTTATAATTTTGATCGTGAAAGTATCGCAGATTTTAATGAAAGAGACATAAGAGTACTTGCCTTATATGTTATTTTGGTTGCTATCTGCATCTTAGCAAATAGTTTGGTTCGGAAGCGATATATCGACGTAAAAGGGTTGTAGAATGAACTGGGGGGGGGGTATACGTGGTGGTCTTGGTGTAGAGCCCTTGAGAATTCAATCTCACGTATACAGTTTACACTGAATATTACTGTGTGCTCACCAACTTACCACACGGCAAGTACTCACGATTAATTTTGCTCCAATGCGTGTTTAACTGACATCTATGAAAAGTAGGATTCTCACCGTTTGTTTTGTTACGATTCTTCTCCTATGGGTGAAATCGTTTGTTTTTTTTCTAATTTATTTAAACTTTGGAATTTATATTCATATATTTTGAAATACAAGAATCTGTGAAAATTTCAACTGTCTAGTTATCACGGAGATACACGCCTGGTGACAGACGGACGGACAGACGGAGAGACAGACAACGAAGTCCCAGGAATAGGGTCCCGTTTTTACTCAATGGGCTCGGAACCCAATAAAATTACGTTTTACAGTATACTCCATGAGCGTAGCGTTTTTACCCGACTGCAGCGAAGCCTAAACGAAGGGTAATGATTTTGGCAGTCTATGTATGTATTGTTTGTTCCACTGTGTCTCCGAAACTACTGGTCTGCATTTAATAAATGAGGTGTCAATAGATTCGTAATAATAGTCCGGGTAGCATAGGCTAATATTTAATTATTATTATTTTTTATTTTTTTTCATAATTTACGTAGTCGGGTTATATAGATTTTTTTCTTTTAAAAAAAAAAAAAGTAGTTACATCAGTTTCACTTGCACCGTCCGGTGCCCCATCTGACAATAATAAAATTGAATTCCTAATACAAATATTTGATTGTACCACAGCAGGCGGGGCTGGGCCTCGGAAACCGGTTGTCATTGATATCGTCTCGAAAGCATCTCAAGACGCGTCAGGTAGTTTCAATACATCACGGCTATGGTAACACCAAGATAGTTGCCCGAGGGGTATAGGTGCTTCGACTTTAATCACTCCAGTTTTGCGAATCAATTGTAGGTATGCTGCCTAAATTATTTATCGAAAGACTTTTCAGCTGCCACTAAGTTGACCGTGTCGTATGTCTCTGAGCGACGTCTGTGTGCATGGGAACGCAAAATGCGATGAAAGTTTTACTCACGCTAAACACCCAAAAAACAAATTACGTGACCTTCGCACTTACTAATAAGACTCAACCTGAAGTTGATCAATGTAGTAACATACTAGGCGCCTTAAATTGCAACTGCTCTGCACTAACTAAAGTAAACGCTGTGAAGTACTTAGGTATTAAGCTGGACCAAAGACTCTCGTGGCATTCTCAAATAGATCTTGTTGCCTCCAGGTTACGTAAGCTTATTTGGCTCTTTAAGCTTCTTCGTCACGTTACCACAAGAAAAATAATAGACCGAATCTATATTGCTCTGGCTCAATCGATAGCGATTTACGGCATTACAGTTTGGGGTGGCGCTGACAAAACAAGGTTTATTGATGTTGAGAGAGCACAAAGGGCACTACTTAAAGTCGCTTATTTTAAAAAAAGAAGATTTTCCACACAGACCTTACACAATATTACCAACACTCTGTCTATTAGAAGACTATTCATACTGCATGTCATCATAAAAAAACATATAAAATTAGAATATGACCCAAAAATTTTGGAAAAAAGAAGGGACTACAAAGTAGCAAATGTTGCACAGTTACGTACAAAATTCGCCCAATGTCAGTTCCATTACCTTTCCTCGTATTTATACAATAAATGTAATAAAATACTAAAAATTTACTCTTTAAATAAACGCGACTGCAAAATCAAAGTTACAGCCTGGCTTAAGACCCTAAATTATGAAGAAACTGAATATTTTCTAGTATAAGTTTTAAGTTTTAATTTTTAAAGCTTACTATTACATTATTTTAATATAAATTACACCATATTTAATATTTACACTATTTTTACTATTTACACCATATTTAATATATACACTATTTTACTATTTACACCGTATTTAACATTTACACTATTTTTACTATTTACACAATATATTATTTTAATATTTACACTATTTTTACTATTTACACTATTTTTAAAATGTTATTTTACAACTAGCACTTTATCTACTATTCACGATTTTGTTTTATCCTAAGGCACACTACACACACACATACGCGCACACACTCACACACACACTCACAAACACACACACATTCTCTGCTGTTTTTTCTATAGTTTTAGTTTTAATCTAAATTGGTGTAACTATTTCATCAGTAAAATATAAGAGTGTGCTAAGGAAGAGTGGCCCTTCCTGACACAGGTGCTCCTAGCACTTAATAGGGAAGGTCAACCTCTGTTTATTATTATGTATGTGCTATCTTGATGAAATAAATATTATTATTATTATAAGTTTTTAGGGGATAGCTAGCTTTTTAGCGTTTCGAGGAAGGACGAATTCTATCCTATACGGGATTTATAAGAATTCTACAACTATACCATACGTGGGATAGTTGTCACAAATTGAAGAGGCCCCGCTTAATTCGCAAATTCACTGAAAATAATCATTTTTTTTTTTTTATAAATTGTTCGATGAAAACCCGAAGCACCGGCTGGTTACACAAATTAAGCATTTTACTTTATTTAATAAGAGATAGAGAGTTTAGATTAATAACTATAAATAGCATAGAAACCCGGCCATCAGCAGGAGGTGAAGACGTAATACAATAATCGTCCCTTATTCTACTTACGACGCATGATAATAGGGAAGAAAGAGATGTCTAATAGTTACTAGATAGTCACATCCCAAGTTGTAATTCGTACGTCATATAAAAAAAAAACAAAAATACAACCAAAATACAAAAACCTGTAGAAAAAAATAAAAAGACATTGATATGCTTTCACTCTTATGGGTTTCGCCTTTTGATGTTTTGTGACACGGATAATTGTTTTCTGCTTGGCTTTTAGTGATCCTTCCATGTATATTATTTTGCTTGTCAATAGATGATGACATGACATTAACCACCAACCACACGTCAACAGATCATGACGTTGAGTATGTCAAAAGATCATAATAATTTTTAAAGACTTCATTTAAGTATATTTGTTCGATATTAATGGCCCGTTTCAATAATCTATCTACCAATAACTATTTGTTAGAAACGTCAAACTTCCGCAAAATACCGCCAAATGATTGAATGGCGACGTTTTTAACAAATAGTTATAGATAGATAGGTTATTGAAACGGGCCGTAAGACATTCAGAATAGACCGCACGTTCGCTCTATCTCCTTTAAATATTTTTATTAATATGATTAATAAAAATATTTACGCAACAGTCCAATGCTAATCCATGTTGCTGTCTTTGTGTGTCAAGTGACTTTTCCATATTCCAGTACTTATAATTAATAACAGTAATAAAAAACAGTATTAATATAATTAATAAAAATATTTACGCAACAGTCCAATGCTAATCCATGTTGCTGTCTTTGTGTGTCAAGTGATTTTTCCATATTCCAGTACCAATTTTCTCAATTATTTATTTAGAATCCTAGCTACAAACCAGTGAACTTAAAGATTAAAATACCCAATACGCTCCATCATTGTGGTCTAGAATTAGATTTTTCTAGATCCCGAAGTCCATTACTTGGCGTGTCACTGAAGTACATGTTTTATTCAAACACAAACGGCGCTGAGAGCTCTGGCAAATGAGTACCGACTCCTTTGTACTAGATTTAGACAGCATAATGAGACAAACTATTATATAGGACAGTCTTTGTTTGTGTTGAACATCAAATATCTTAGCTAGTAGATTAACTAAGCGCTGGTTCTAACTAAATAATCCTACAATTTCTTAATTTGTGATTAAAAAGGTTTTCGTTGGTCGCATAAAGGTGGTAAAAGTGGACAATTGGCCCACCACACATACCCACCACTACAACTCCTGTGTAGCCAGGATCTACAGTGTTAACCAACTACAAAAACCCGATATGATCTCAGAGGTGCCCGAGGGACATAATTAATCTATCTAGGGACCTGCAACATATATCAGAAGAATGTAGGAGGAGTAGGAAGTAGGAGGAATAGTAGTGGGTATTTGATTTTTAAATAGGCGGATATTGTAGGTTTTTAACGGACAATGTCCCACCACTACAACTCCAGTGTAGCCAGACTGAACTGCAGTATTACCATCGATAAATTGCTTTGTTCAAAAGTTTTTTCATTCTATTGCTTTATTACTCTTGACTTGTGGCGGACCAATAAGCGCCAAAATCCTGAGTCGCGCTATCGAAGTTTCTGTAGTTCAGCGCTATATACACAACACCTGAAATTATTACAGCGGTGCATCATCGTGACCGAGCCTATCGGCTAATTGGTCAGAGATCTCCTTTTCCCTCGACAGAACACACCTCCTTTCGGACATAATCGTCATCATTCTCCGCTCCTATGCACCACGGCAGCCAGCATTCAGCCTCATCGGATACCTCGACCACCAGCCTCAGCGTACCGCGGCCTGGTGAGCCCTCATCGGCTTCAACGGCCACTCTCACTACGAGTGCAAAGACCGGTCAGCAAGCAGAGCACATCTCTCCTGATCAGCACGGAGAATCGGCCCCGACAATAAAGCCAACCCAATCCTCATCATATTACTCATGCCTCAATGTGTATGATTCCATTTCGGGTTTGACAATGCATCAAACAAACATTTGGACAGCTATTGGGAAGTCCGAGCAATCCACTGAGCACATTCCTTTGAGGCTACGTTACTGTAATAATAGTCAAAGGATGAAGGTAAAATTCATGGATAATTCTACACGCACCTCAAACGCTACTATATGTATATTCAGAATCCAAAACTCATGAATAGTCGAGCTCAGGAGACAAAATAATAAAGTATACAAACATTTAGCGGTTCGCAATCTTGGATCAAATTGAAAAAACAGCATGCTTAGCCAACATGTCATCGTCAATCACAATGATGATCTTCGAAATTGAAAATTTAAGGGATTGACATGACTTCCGCCTAATGTCATAGCGCGCTAATGCCAATACATTTTTAATTTCTAACTCCATCATTGTAATGAGTGATGGCATCTTGGATGAAGGGCCAGTTTCCTCACTTTGTGATAGAATTGAATAAGAAAACCGTCTTTACTTAAAAATGGCGCTACTGTACCCGTCGGTTACGAATGAAGACTAGGTAATCCGAAATTAATTGCTCATTAGTTTAATATTATCATCGCAATAATCGATCACTTGGTGGCATGGACTTTCTGTGTGTGGACTGTGGGCTTAGTCTCTTGCTTGCGGAGGACTTAGATATTTTAATGTTCTTATTTTCTTTTCATGTAAGAACATAATTATAAAGCGCCCCCGAGACAATCAAACGGTTTGACTCAAACACGTAGATTTTGGTTTGAGTCAAACCAATTTGATCATTTACAAAGCTAGTTTGAACGGTTTGTCAAACATTTACGGGTTTGAAGCTCCTTTGATAGAATTACATAATTGTTTTGTTTGACAGTGAAGTGACAGTGAAACTGAACAGTGCCGTTTGACAAACCGATCAAACCGAAGTCAAACGGTACCATCAAACACGTAAGGTTTGAGTCAAACCGTTTGATCGTCTCGGGCCCTTAAAAGGTAATTCGAATGACACGTATGTCACTTTCAGATGTTTGAATTTAGAATTACTTTCATATTTACAGCATTTTGACAGGTAATCATTGTTTACATAAATTATTTTTGTCTTTCCTGATTTTTATTCCTCATAATTCCATTTGTAGATCAAGTCCTTGACGTATGTCGTAGTTCCTAACACATAACGAATGTAATGGCATCATTACCGGAATTATTGCCGGCATTAGAAGCCGCAACAATCCATTATCGCGCTATAGCCCGTATAGTAATACCTGGTGTGACCTCAGCCGCGACCAGCGGTAGGTCAGGCATTACACAGCCCGCACTGGGCTCGCGTGGTGGACTAATCCTCGGCCAGGAAACTGTCGAATGGCGTGTTGTGTATTTGATCCTATAGACCAAGATAAAATTAGGTTAGATGTAAGCGTAATTGCATCTGGATTACAACGGCACAGGTCGCGTGTCAATGTCCATAAATACTGTGATACATTAACTCATTTCAACAAATTTTCGTTAGCAAATAATATATTTAAAATTCATTAAAAAATAAAATATGATAAACAATTTATTGATCATCTCTCCACTTATCCACAAATCTGAATTAAAATAATCACGGGGAATGAAATCTGAATGAAAATCGTACAATCTATTAGTATTTTGGTTTGTGGTCGCCGCTTTTTTAAAACAGCGGGTAAAAAACATCCAATGTTTTTCCATATTGAGCCTGCAGATGTAATAGTCAAAACATCATTGTCTATTCGCGTTAAGTTTGAAGTGAATCATCAGTGCATATGTCATAAACAATGACGCATAAGCCGTGTTCACATTATGCAATTAAAGTAAGCCATTTAGACATTATACCTATGATCCACTGCAAACTTAAAACGAAGAGACTATAATGGCAGATGCAGAACTCACCGGGGAAGTAATTTTAGTCATCAGAATTAGTATATTCATCAACGTAGTAGATATCCTATCGTTATAAAAGTATAATGTAACAATAATAATAGTAATAATAGGTAATAAATAATTATTATTATCAACATTTATATTAGGCAATATCTCCATGCGTTATTTACTTTAACATAGGATTTAATTTTATTAAAGTGAATAAGAAATCGCGGGAAATGAACACGAAAAGCCACAAAGTTAATCCTGGCGGTTGAAAAAGTACAAAAGATATGGAAGCCGGCGAATAATCGATCCCCTGGTGGCTCGGACTTTGAGTGTGTGGGCTAAGTCTCTAGCGGAGGACTTAGATACTTATTCCTTAAGTCATATATTTACTTTTCATGTAAGAATATAATTATAAATTACATAAGTTGACATAGGTGTTCTCTTCTCTAAATAAAGAGATTTCTACCTGCCGATCTAAGCCAGTTTACGATAAAATACGAACTTTATACTTTCCTTCGCGTCAAGCAATCTTTGGTACTCGTATTTAATCGCATGTTAATAATTCTCTATAAATAAATAAATCAAATAAAATAAATAAAAATAACTATAATATTTAAAGCTTAAGTTATTTTTTCGTCATTTTCTTATTTAAAATATTTTGACATTACAAAATTACAATATATACAATAGTTAATACCGACTTTCAACGGTACCGACTCTGTATTTATCCTCTTTTATAAAATTCACTTTTCAAAAATTTGTATATTGACTAAATTCCGCTTCTGACCAGCGAGACCTGCGGTCTCGTGTTGAGGTACAATAGGAGAAGTATATAGGTCAAGGTTTCAGCTTGCCTCAAACACCTGCTCTAAATTTCCTAGTAGCTCTCCATCTATAGGGAATGAGGCCGTCAACACAATAATAAATACCTCCCAACGAATTTATAACCCCCCATTAGAAGTCAGTTTAAACTTATAACCTAACTTAAAACCCGCAGTTTTCTGATACACAAATCTAAAAAAATCATTCCTGTCATTTAAAACCGCTTTTTCTCATGTATTAGAGCATACAGCTTGAAGTTAGAGTCCGAAGTTAGAAGCCGCCACACAGCTCTATGTAACAGAAGTGTTCCGGAATTGTCTTTCACTGTCCATTGAACGGTCGAAGACGGATCCGGTGTACCACTTTTTGACCTTATTACTTCGCAATAAGGTTTAAATTGATACACCGGATCTCACGGCGACTGCACACTGTACGACAAGATTCACTGAAAACGATACATCGGATGTGAGAATGTCTATTATATATTGATCATGTTAAACTTTGTATCAAAACCATTTAGGCATCAAAACAAAAGTATTTTCGGGCAAGACGGTTTATGGATAACGATGGCCTCCGTCATGCAAGAAGTACGTTGCTCTTGATCCAGCAAGAAAATGAAAGGAAAAGTATACAGCTGTTTTGTCCCAACTTTATATTTGAAAGCAATAAAACACGTTTACATACTCTAAATTTAAAAGCGCAAATTTCAAAAACCAAAATACTTCTCCTTTTTTATATTTCTGTTAGTTACCAATTTTAATCTCAAATTAAAATTAGCCAAGATACCATAGCGATGGCATCTTGGCCATCATCATCATCGTAAGTAGCGACTTACGATGATGAAGTCAAAAATGTATGGTATCGACGTATCGCGCGCGGCGTATGGCTATATAATATTATGGGGTTGACATTACGTTCGTTATGCGAATCGAATGTTATGTCAATGTCATATATTTTCAATTTCGACGACCGTCAATGTAATTATCTGGTCTATAATATTATAGATTAAACTATAATTACTGATATATGAATGAGTCTTACCTATAACGCTTAAGTATTCTAGGCCATCTTTTCAACTCGGCTTCATTAAAATTGTACGTTGTACTAATGGTATGTCAACTATATGCAAAAACGGAGTTAGGTTTGTTATAACAGTCGTCTGCGTTTCGCTTTATAATCGTCTGTCACCGAGCGCTTAAAATTCTATTCGGCTCCAAATTCTATGCTTATTGTATCTACTAAATTGATTTTCAAATATAAAGTCGTTCAATTTCAAATGATTATCTGCTAAATATTATTTTATTATCTACGTCAGTATCGCTCGTCAGTATCGTTTAATATGTGTTTCTATTGGTATTGTTAGCCTTACATGCTGGTCATGCTTATGTCAACGTTAAGATACTTTACAATCATTTATTTAGTGTGAAGCAGTCCTATAGTGAGGCCTATAGCGGCAGGAGACCACCAAATTTGCCATCCGTCCGTTAATTTGCGGCCCCTTCATACAATCTTACACTCTGATAGTAAACAGTAATCATACAGAATTACTGCAAACACTAGACTACTACTACTACACTAGAGGCCGCCACAAGGCAACACAAGGTCGAAATTCGCCCGTAACTATTCATATTAAGTATTATTATAATTTTTAAGTTTGAACTTTATAAGCGTTATTTTGCCTCTTAGATAGGTATAAAAATAATGTTGTGACAGATTTTTACTTATTATTACAGAGGGAGTTTTGCCGGGTATGTCAAATGTGCGACGTTGTTGTTTTTGTATTTCCTCCAAAAAAAATTGTGTTATTTCGGTTCATAATATGGTTATATTGGTAGAATATTAAACATTAGATGTTCGTTGACGTGCACAAGTGTGGGCAAGTGGTACAACTACAAAAAGCGTGTTATTTCGTGTTCCCTCCAAAACTCCCTAGGTAGTTTCAGTAAAGCGTCTACCACTTTACTGAATTGACTGACTTGAATCATTACGACGATTGACGATTTATTTGGACTTTGACTAGACTTTGAACTTGACGATTTAGAAAAACGGTGTTGAAAGCTTTTAAGAAAATTATTTTCCCGCCTTTTTAATTTGACACTGGCAATGGTATAATATAATAAGTATTTTTTTAATCTGAGGTAGTGTGTGTTGTTGTTTTAATGTGATTTAAAAAATTGCTTTCAGCGCACAGCTTCCAAATTTCACACTCCTCCGGTTTCGAAATTCTCGTTAAACTGTAATGAAAGTTTTTGATTCACGTTTAAATATAATAATTCTGGACTAGTGATCTTTAAAGAGCTTTTCTTAGACATTGAGTTAGTCTTTTAGTACAAAACCTTAGCAATTGTAAACTAATAATATGCTAGCAATAGAGTAAAAATATTCAAGGAACGTGCGAGTAACAATTGGGAAATCGATAAATTATTCATTCATTTAATTAAGGTTAAATTAAAGGAACTCAGCAGTGGCGAGGGGTTCCTATAACTCCATTCCTATCGTCTTCACTTCCCACTCACCTTCTGAAGACATCCAAATCTCTACCTATGCAGGCTAGGGCTTGCCTATGAAGGAGAACCAGTATTCGCCACTGGTACTCAGTGCCCATGTATACAGTAACATAATTTCTAATGTACGTACCCACTGTCTATTAGATTCTCAAGATCCTTATGAAGGTTTTAGCTAAAGAGTTTTCCTACAAAATAAACGTTAAATAAAAAATCCTTACTAACATTATAAACGCGAAAGTTTTTAATAATGTATGGATGTATGGATGTTTGTTACTCTTTCACGCAATAACTACTGAATGGATTTCAATGAAACCTTATATATATATAAGGCTTATGAAACCAATAATATAGCTTACATATACATCAGAGTAGTAGTATGGTCTGGATTAAAACATAGGATACTTTTTATAGCGAAAAAATACAGTGTTCCCGTGGGATACTGTATTTATGCGGACGGTGCCGCGGGCAACAGCTGTTTCATTACAATAGCCCTTTACATTATATTGTTGAAATTAATATCTTAGGAGTTATCGTAAAATTAAAAAGTATGCGCGAAAAAAATATTATTATTAATTCTCTCGCACTTCCGACGACGACGACGTGAGACGGTGCAGCACATGAATGATTGTTTCAATTCGTACAAGATTTAACTTCGTTGTCTAGAAATTGATTTTTTGGACTTACTTTTTTGGTTACTGTGTGTTTTCAGTGCATGCCCCAAGTCGGGAATTACAACTTTCAACCGTAAGCCCAAATAGAACGTGGCTCTGTTAAATCTGCCGCGTGTTTAAATTATTGTTTTTTAATCTTCCAGCTTTTCTAAATACTGTTTTTAAGTAAATTCCTAAGTAAGCTCAGTACTTTATTGTGATCTTTTAATTGGTGAAACGTGACTGAAAACCGTAAAGAATTTGATGTTTACACCTGTTTATTACCCAATCAAAATAATTATATTCTTCCCGCAAAACTTTTTTCAATTTAAATGTTTAAACGTGCTCATGAAACGTATTTTCTATGTTGATTGTAAATGTTTGGTGTAATAACTCGGTAAACAAACTAGTCAAGAAAAACATCCACCATACGGCGAAGCCAAAAGGAGGGGCAGTGATTTTAGCAGGCTATATGTTTTTATGTATGTCCTAGCTGTTGCCCGCGACTCCGCTCGCGTAAATACAGTATCACTGAACTTTTTCAGGATAAAAAGCCGCCTATGTTTCAATCCACAGCCTAAACTAACTACCATACCAAATTTTATCGAAATCCGTTCTGTGGTTTTTGCGTCAAAGAGTAACAAACATCCATCCAACCTCACAAACTTTCACATTTATAATATTAGTAGGATGTTCCATTGTAGCGCCTAAACTGCTGGTCCGATTTCAATAAATGAGGTGTTAATAGATTCGTAATAATGGCCCGGGTAGCATAGGTTATATAATTTACCTAGCCGGGCGTATATATATATATATATATATATATATATATCGAGGACACACCCCTCCAAAACGTGTATTTTTTCAACCTTTTAATGATAAGTGTGACCCACCCCTAAATATTTTTTTTTCGACAATTTTTTTACTTTTATATGATGTGGCATTAAAAGATACATGCATGCATACACATACATGCAACCCCAAATTGACGCAGCCGGAGCCGCGGGCAACAGCTTTTCAACAGCTTTTATAAAAAAAAATCGGTTGTCTGTAAAGTCGGTTTACTGACGATAGTTGAACGTGACAACGTCATGTTTATAGTGCACGCGGAACTAATTGGCCGCGCCTTAGGTAGGCGTGTTGCCGCCGCGAAGTCCGGCGCCGAACTGAGTAATAACATCAAGCGCCACCGCCTATCCGTCCCACCGCTCACATACCTAAGGCGCGGCCAGCTGAGGTAACGGCAATGCGTCATATTTAGCGAGGTAACGCATGAGTCATGTTTTTTCGTGCGTGCAGCCGGCTCCATCAATTTATAAGACGTTATCACGTCAATATGTATACATTTACTACTTTTTTGTTTGACTTCATCGTTAATAAAAGATAGGCATAATGAGTTTACGTATAGAAAACTATTTGGGGATTTTATGTAAACGCGTTATAATATTATGTAGTAACTGGTGGTTTGGCAATAAGACACTTTTACACCCGTAAAAGGTAAAAACTTTGGAGTAGCCACACCGTGTCGGCTTACAGGCTTTATTCCGACTGAAGGACTTTGTATCCATGGTCATGAATAAATTAATAAAAAAATTAATTACAGGCTTTATTGACTTGCAGCTGCAGGCAATTATCAACTTTATTTGATAAACATAAGGCTCAAGGTTCTTGTTACAAACAAGATTTTTTTTTTCACATTACTCGTACACTAGTTTCCCCAGTAGTATTTATCATTTATTAAAACTGTTTTCAAAATAGACATGACATTACTATCATGTATTTAATGTATTTAATTAACTATTATCCTCGTGTTTCAGATCAAATGATATGGAGTTTGAAGCTATAACACAACTTTCAACCTTACTACCATAGCACAAAGCTTAACTTACATTACACATTACAAGGCATTAATTATGGTGTAAACTGTAGAATGCATTTTAAACGTTATTTACATGAAAATAAACATGAAAATCGTTTATAATCAACGAGTAGGTAATGTTCATTTAGTCATATTAAACTGAATGTTTTAAGTTGGGGTTACAACGACATGTGACTTACAACGGTGTACCCGAAAGTTGGTAGTCGAATATACTTAATTACTTACTAGATCCCGCGATTTCGTACGCGCAATAGAAAATCTCGAGGGAACCGTACATTTTTGCGCGATAAAAAGTAGCCTATGTCCTTCTCCGTAGTCTACTCTACATTTGTGCCAATTTTCATCAAAATCGGTCCCGTTTTTTCCAAACCTATTCAATGCAAACAAACAAACAAATCTTTCCTCTTTATATTATTAGTGTAGATTAGAAAATTATCTTATAGTTAAAACGAGACAATCTTAATGTTTATATAATATAATAGTAATCTCGGCAACGGCTACAAGTATTACCATGAAATTTAGTATGCAGGGAGTTTTGGGGGAGAACAATCGATCTAGCTAGGTCTTATCCCTTAGAAACTGCGCATTTTTAGGCAATATATGTTTTTTTATTTCGTCGTGCAACAATAAAATATCAATAATTTCGACTCTCTTACGTCAGTCCGATTGGCAGCTTGGTATGCGTATCTGTGTGTATAATTTTTGCGTTGTTTGGAAATTTGAAATGGGGTGGGTTCAAATCCCGGTCAGATAAATATTTTTGTGGTTCTTATTATTTCTTTAATATTTTGTACTTTTAGCTGGTGCCCGCAAATTCGTATGCGCAGAACTCTAACGGAAGCGGAACTCTGTTTTTTAAACAGAACTCTAAGATAAAAGAAGCCCAAGTTACGCCTTCTAACATCAGCTATCTGCCAGTGAAAGTCCCGTGAAAATCGGTCCAGCCGTGTCAGAGATCAGCTGGAACAAATAGACAGACAATTTTTTTTTTTTTTATATTTTGTTGTATATAAATAAAATATATCTATACTATATATAGTCTATACCGTATATACTTTCATGTGCATTTAGTGAAAAGCTGTTAATTTCAAATCACAAACAGACACTTCCATTTTATTTATTTGTATAGATATTTATTTTTAATTATTTTGTGGTATAGTAGCAAAGCTTGGTCTCCCGGGTACTTTACAATGGCATGGGAAACATTTGTTGAATGGTAGAATTTGTATCAGGTTATTATGTATGTCTGTTTGCAGTAAGCTATATAAAACGAGTATTAAGTAAAATTACTTTAAGTCACTATGCCCGCTACAGACGCAACTATAAAACTGCACAGTTCGGTCACAGTAGACCAGTGGCGTGCACAGGATTATGACACTGGGCATGCGGCGAAGTAAGTACTCGGTCACAAAAACTTTTTCGTTTAAAGATTTTTGGCATAGCTACAGTCAAGCGACGGATCTCTAAGTCGAAACCATGCCAACAGAGCAGGTCTTAGATGTACTACTATTCACGTACATCTTCTACGGCAACGCAGACAAAACAGCGATCGATCGTCGCGGCGGAAGAAATTCTAATAAGTAAAATAATAAGCATATTTTAAAATATTATAACTACTCACCTGTCAGTCAGCTTCAATTTTCACATATTCAAGGTTCCGGTTACTTGAGATTACTATATCCCGATGTAAATTACTAAATAATATGCAAGGAAAACAATATCATTTAATCGTGTATACACAACCACACAGCCAGTTATACGTTTCATAACTTTTAACATGAAATTTTCGAGTTACATTATTTTTTTGCTGGTTTAATTGTTGTAACTCGGGTACACACCTACCTTTAGACAGAATTTGAATATTTTCACTGAATGACAATTGTAAGAACTTGTTATTTTTAATTTTTAATAAACACACATTTTCAACACAAACCTCACAGTCAAATAACATTTTAAAAAATTCAACTAACTCACTAGTAAAAGCAAATCACTACAATTATTATAGAAAGTCAGTAATAAACTGTTAAATGTACACACTTTCAAATGTTAAAATGAAAAATCTTTTAAGAAAACTATAAATAAACTGGAGCGATTAAATTGTAAACAATGCTTATCACATGAAATATGCAATATGGCCCCCGCGAAACACAAAACGTTTCTTCTATTTAAACAAATAATACCTTACTAAACAAAAACGCATATTGTGCGTACATGATTCATTAGATTCGCGTCGTATTGTTTTTACTCGGATTATAGGCAACGAATAATTTCCAACAAGCCAGTTCGGCGGTTTTCGGAAGCGATCGGAGAGCCGAACCGAAGCTCTCGGCTCGGCTCTCGGTTCGGCCATCTCCAGCCGCATGACTTTACGCTGTTTATTTATGTCGATATTCATGGGTGTGTGCGTTTGCGAAGTATGAAAATTACACATACATGCGATGATTTGTCCTGCAGAACTTATCGGCATTAGTTGCTATTTATAAAATATTAGGCGTTTTTAAGTTATTATATTTTTTTAATTAATTTATTTACTATTAATTAATTATTAAAGTCATCTAAAACGTACGAACGTTTTATTAAAATATATGTGAATGACAAGTAAAGCACTGCATTTCTGCCTATATGGAGCGCACGCCCCTGCAGTAGACATATTTAGTTTGTGTGCGTGCGCCGATTCGGGCGGTCTAGTATGAAAATGTAGTACTGTATATTCTATATGTATATACGTCTACTATGACTGAGCTGTGCAGTATTATTCTTGTGGTGTATTTTTGCGTTAGAATTTGATTATGATGAAAATTCCCTTCCCTATACCCGGACAAAAATTCCACCAAAAAAATCGCTGTAGGCGCATCCGTTTTGTCCATATTCGATTGTTTAATTTGATTTTTATGGGATTGACGCAAATGAAACGGATACCATGCCCCACGCTAGACGACTATACCACAGGGGCGACACTCTCTACAAATGACAGCTCGAGCACCGGCGAATGTCAGCCATGTTGACGTAAGCCTAAGGTTGACGCCGAAATAATTTTAAACGTCGCGTCAGACAAATCTATCATAAATATTGTGAAATTATGTCAGAGCACGAAACGACCAGCGACCAGCCCCGTGAACGAAAGTCCTGGCTGGAATAACTCACGCCCGCCCGCCTCCGCTTTCGCCCAGCCACGCGCACATAGCCGCGAGCTGTCGTACGTGCAAATCGGCGGATTGACGATTCTTTACGTTATTAATATAGGTATATTCTTTGACTACGCTTCAATGCATTTTTAACGTTAGGCTGTAGGAGGCAACTATCATTTAGAGATCTAATGAAATTGGATTTACTCAAAACTCGTATTAATTAGGTTCTTTAAAATGAGTTGCTATAAAAGGTTAAAGATCTATATTTGGATGAGCACGTTGAATTATTCTCAATTAATATAATTTTACTAAAGATAGGGACTTTTGAAAAAGTGCCTATCTACTATCCGGCTATTATGGGGTAACCTACCCCACAATTGATATATATTGATATGTGATACAATCGAAACACAACATAGGTACAACATTACGTTCGCTGTATAAGTTACCATTTGAAGTTGGTGTAATGCCGCACTTGAAGTGCCTCTAGTAACGCGGCGTCGTTAGCTCAAGGGGGTAAGGAGTTACTTAAGTCCAAGACATACATACGAGTAGCTAAACACTCCTTAGACGTGAACTTCACAGTGCAAATAATGCAAGTGTGCGTATTTTAGTGTTTAAAAAGTCCACGAAGATAAGGTAATACATAATTATTATAATTTTTTTTTCAGTTACAGTTACAGTTTAACGAGAATTATTGTGCTAACGGAGGAGTATGATATTTGGAGTGGTTAAAGTTTATGTGGTGGCAGGTGTGCATAAAATGGTGTGTGTCAAAGTCAATTTTAGTCGTTAGTTCTCACCGAGAAGGGACGACGCATGACGCATACCTTTTATGATAGCGATTGAAATTTGAACTTTATTCACTACTTAAAAAGATACACGTTTCAATGCAAGAGCGGCGGCGTGCACAGGCGTTGCACAGCGCAGTGCAGCTCGCAATGCGAACTCTTGCAATAAAACGTGCATCGTATAGACGTAAGCTGACCCAAAATCCTAGAACCATTGTAGTCACGAAGGATCGTGGGTTCCATTTATATTCTACTGATCTACTTATATTATAAATGCGAATGTTTGCGAGGATGGATGGATGGATGAATGTATGGCTGGATGGCGTAGGCTAATTTTTATCCCGAAAAAGTACGGTATTCCCGTGGGATACTACATTTACGCGGGCGGAGCCGCAGGCAACAGCTAGTTACAAATAAATAAAATTTAGGTCAGTTTTTAATTTCAAATTAATAGCGCTTCATTAAATGCATAAGATGATGAATATACGGTAGGTGCCTACACTAAAAAATCAAATTTTAAAATTCTTGTTTGTCTGTTTGTTCCGGCTAATCTCTATAACGGCTGGACCGATTATGACCGGACTTTCACTGGCAGGTGTCTGATGTTATAAGGAGTAACTTAGACTACTTTTATCTTAGGGATTCGTTTAAAAAATAATGTTTCCGTTTCCATTAGTTCCACGCAAACAATGTTGCGGGCATCATCTGACATAAAATACGATTTGTTTCCTCGTATTCAGACGTAGCTTTCATGTCGATCAGAGACTTTACTTTGTCAGTTGTGATACTAGGGCTCATATTTTCGATTATTTCTCTTTTATCTTCAGTACTCAATTCCAATATTAAAACGGTTTTATATTGTCTTTTTTCGTCAAAGGCATCTCTTTGAGTGCTTTTTATGGAAATACTAGCTGTTGCCCGCTGCTCCGCCCGCGTAAATACAGTATCCCGCGGGAACACTGTGCTTTTTCGGGATAAAATGTAGTCTATGTTTTAATCCAGAGTTCAAGCTACTACCATAGCAAATTTCATCAAAATCTGTTCAGTAGTTTTTTCGTGAAAGAGTAACAAACATCTATCCATCCATACATCCATCCACACATCTTTCCATCCTCACAAACTTTCACATTTATAACATTAGTAGGATGTTATTACAGGTACGAGATGGCGAGACATTCTTTCATAATTTAAATATGAAATCTACTGACGATATTTTGGTCTATTTGTGTAACGCAGCGTATTCTTCAGTTGAACATAAGTAGAACTCCATACCTGTTTAGTAATTATTATTGAAGGTTTTTAATAATTGACCTTTATTGTTGATTATGATTGTGATTGTTGTTTGATATGTTGATTTATGATTGATTTTTAAATTATTGACCTAGTTCTAATTGCAGAAATCGCCATTTTTTCGTTTGGATGAAATTGACAATTATTTTATGTCAAGGTTTAAGAATAATAATGAGACTAATAAATGGCTGTTAATTTTTTATATTAAATGTAATTTTCATAGTTTTATCCCCGAATTTACTTAAGAGGCCCGCAATGCCCCGGGTTCCCCTACTGAACGGATTTTTTAATTAAATTAGGTACAGTTAATAGTAGTAGTTCCGACTCTGCATTAACACATACTTTTTATTGCTGTAAAATGTACGGTTCCCGGGATTTCTTTTGGCGCGTACGAAGTCGCGGGCAACATCTAGTTGACCGCATAAAGCGCAGTTTAAAATGGCATTGATCTGCCCGATCGTTCTATAGGGCTCTCGACTCGCCCTCTGCCAGCCCATTAGCGACCAATTCATCATTCATGGCTATACGATATAACTGATAAAACGGTCTTCAATATTCGTGTGCTTTTTTTTACTTTTACTTTGTAACGACGAATACAATTTCACGAAATACTGTGATCGCGATAAGGGCTCTCACACAAAACCGCGATGCGATGCGACGCCGCATCGCCGGAACTAGCGATGCGGTATGCTGCGATGCGATTTCATGCGGTAAGCGCAAGGTTCAGGTGACCATACCTTCAACGGCAGTCAGTTGTTGTTTATTGGACGTGTTTTTGAGAATGCACTGCTGTTATTGTTAAATAGATATAGAAGAAAAATAATATTTTGGGTTCATCCATTAATTATTACGATCTTATAAACCCTGATGGGAACTATTTTACTCTACAATATCATGCTTTGAGAATAGAATAAGATATATTTTTTAAGCTTTTGAGTTTATTATCACCATGTCTACAAAAACGATCGTACAAGGGAAGAATTCCTGCTATGCCTTAGGAAATACTAATAGGACTATAAGGTAAAATAAAACATAACTGAATTATTTATTCACATTTTAATTGGGTTCTGCTGAAATAATCAAATTTGTGATTCATAGATTAGTCTCAGAACGGAATAAAATGGAGTCACCAAGTGTGACGTAATATCGCAGGAATCCGCGATGCGAATCAGATCGGTAGTTCTTGTGATGCATTCGTGCGAGCTCGCAGATATTTGCGATGCGATGCGAATTCGTAGTTATGTGTGGGAGCCCTCAAAGCAGGACCGCACTAGATGTAGCTACGCGACGCGACGCGGCCAAATATTCTTTATATGAAATTCTATGAGATATAGACGCGGCACTCCATTGCGATATTACTAGTAGGGATGTCGTTCCGCTGCCGCCTAGTGCAGTCGCACCTTTACGCGTCACACTCAAGAATGCATCTATTTTACAGGCGACAGTGATGACGCGTTAGGTATAAAAGCTGAAAGGAAAGAAATCCTCACCATCGGAAAAATACATGGCAATTAAGCTCTGGATTTTTTTAATCATAGGCTACTTTTTATTCCGAAAAAGTACAGAATACCTGTCGGATACCCAAATCACGAGCCGCGGGAAAAGCTAGTAAACTATATTTAGCACAAATTTTAACAAAAAAAAACTATTTCATAATGAAAAGTAAGACAAGGACGCGGACCACTTCGGTCCGCAGAGAAGAAAGAGAGAAAAAATCGCGTGTAAAATTTTATTACCTACATATACCATATAATTTTCCCGGGCGCGCCGGATTTCCGGATCATAAGTGGATTTTTATTCCGGTATACTGTTTTTTGAAAATTGAACACTGATAGAGCTTGCTGTCCGCAAACAGTGACGTACAATCCAGATAAATAAATGAGTAAATAATAATTAAGTCGATTTACAAACATGCTTTTTGTTAATGCTACAAAAATACTATGCAACATTTGCTCCCTTTATTCCCCACCTCTGTAATGCCCGTTTTGGAGCGCAGCGCGTGTGATATAATATGTATTATATGTGTTATTCTTAAAATCCTGAGTCGTGCATAGAAAATAAAATCTTTACAAGAAAATATTCTTTATTTTCTCAATGTGATGTTCTATAACTCGCATGATAACAATATTTCGTACGTCTGAAAAAAATAGAAACAGTACCAAACATTTCCCTCGAAGAATCGTTCGCACGAAATAGAAATCGTAAAAACCAACAATACCCGTTAAATACCGAGTGTACGAGAGTTTTTGTTTGCTCCAAGTGACAGAATGTTGAGGATAGAATCTCTCTTAAAAATCGAAAAAAAGAGAGTACTCGTTTTAAAAAGGCAACGCTTTTGGCGAATCCTCTGGGTTTGCTTTCCATCAGATGGTACGCCAATTATTTTTCAAGATATTTAACTATAAAATGGCCCAGACTTAGCGGTCCGTGGTACGGCAGGAACTCCGAGCTGTATGGCCGAGGTGTAGCGTGACGTCACGCTACACCTCGTTACCTACATTACATCAGTATATCCCCTTTACTAATAAAAAGATTTACACAATGGATAACTTAAACAACGTTGCTGTCTTTGTCTAATACGTTGGAAATGTCACTTGACAGACAAAGACAGCAACGTTGTTTAAATTATCCGTTGTGTAAATATTTTTATTAGTAAGGGGGTACAACGTTTCAAGTGATTTTACATACCTAGTAATATTATCCGTGGAAAATGCGTTACCAATTACTATATTTTTATTGTATTTATATTTAAAAACATACAAGCTAACTATGTTTTATCTATTCACAACACTGTTTTATAAGGTTTCTATATGTTTTTTTTTTCACAGTTCACGCTGTAAAATATTTGTAATTTGTAGGCATGTAAGTGCGTTATGCAATAGCGTTAAGTATACGTACTGCGTTTAGCAAGTACTAGCTTTTTCCCGCGGCTCCACCCGCGTAAATATAGTATCCCACGGGATTACTGTACTTTTTCAAGATAAAAGTAACCTACGTTTTTCCAGAGCCTAAACTACTACCAGACCAGATTTCATCGAAATCAGTTCAGTAGTTTTTGCGTGAAAGTGTAACAAACATCCATCCATCCTCACAAACGTTCACATTTATAATATAATAATAATAATAATAATAATATCTATGGACGCTTCACACCACGTCAATTTGGCCCCGTGCCAAGTAACTTGTGTAGATAGAAAATATTAAATATGTATATTTAATACTTTAATACTATACATATTATGTTTAAGATTTTTATTATATTATACACATATTTAATACACACCCATGACCCAGGAACTCAGAAAAACTTTTTTTTTGTTCCTTCGGCGGGATTCGAACCCGCGACCCCCGGCTTGAGCACCAACGCGCAGAACCACTGAGCCACAGAGGTCGTCGAACAGTATTAGTGGGATGATGCCAATTCAAATTGTTTTAAACACTTACGGATTGTGTCGCGGTGCACTTTCCTTTTTCCCGACGCCTCAGTCCTCCCGTGACCACGGCCGCTGGAACCGCGACACAGTCCCTAAGTGTTTAAAACAATGAACAATATTCGCGTAAACATAAGAAATCAATACTAATTATGTCAACGTGTGCTTACCGTGCAATAAAGTAATACAATAATTAATAATACATTGATTTTGTGTGAACAGAATATAATATCGTCGAACTGATTGCAAAGCAACCCTCTCCAGCCCATCTCTTGAACCGTTGTGTACTTCAAGCAGGACGCGATTGACATGCCGACAGACGGATTCTGCCCGTCATTTTGAATTTGTAAAACAGAAAATAAATCTTGCGGAGAGAGGCACAAGAAATAATATCGAAAGCAAGGATGAGCCCCTAGGAACATTTTGCATAAGCCTTTTGTGTACGAACGAACAGACATTACTGTGTCCTGTCTAAGCTGCGTGCGCACTATTTCTTGAGTCTCGCGGATGGTAGATAATAATCGCGTTGACCCCGAGTGTTACTTGCGTTGGAGACACGCTAACGCTTAGATAGGCCCTGTCCTTACGACCGTAAGTGGCACAAGAAATGTAATTTTAGAATACAATCAGTGGGACAAGGAGAAAAGCTCTGTGAAGCGGAATTCCAATAGCTTTTTTTCACAAAAGGTGTTAATTGAATATGTTTTGTTTACTCAATTAAGAGTAGAACGTAACAAACGGAGTGACATTTTTTTTAATTATTATTACATACTATGGACGTTACTAGTTAAGTTACTACTTACTGCGGAAAACGATAAACCTACCTATTTCATTATAATGGATGTTAATATAACCATGTTAAATTCTATTATTACGAAAAACTTATGCCTATTTGTTAATAATAATACAATAATAATAATAATCATTTATTTCAGATATAAAACTAAATCCGTTTTATAAATTGCATTATTTTCGTTTCAGGTAAGTTTGAACAAATAGACAGGAACACCGAACACAGGTTTGTCACAAGTAACAATACTTATGCGCGGTAAATTGCGATTTGTAAAAAAAAACTATTTCCTGCCCTTGTTTACGTTTACGAGAAAAATAGTTATACAACGCGAAAAAAATTGTACATGATTCAATAACTTATATACCTACCAATGACTATTCGTTAGAAACGTCACATTTTTATCGCAAAAAACCGGCAAATGATTGAAAGACGACGTTTTTAACAAACGGTTACTGGTAGATACTAGATAGGTTATTGAAACCGGCTGTGAATTGCGTTGCACTCGTTACGACGCTAACCAGGTGTCACATCACAATATTTTTAGAAATGAACCAGGTAACGAGCAGACGGATCGCCTGATGGGAAGCGATTACCGCCGCCCATGGACACTCGCAACTCGAGTTACACTTGTGAGTTACAAGTCTCTGGCGTTGCGACTTGCGTTCCCAGTCCTTAAAATCCCCAACCCCGCTTAGGCCTCCGGTAACCTCACTCACTCGGCGAAACACAACGCAAGCGTTATTTCACGGCGGTTCTCTGTGTGGCCGTGGTATTTACCCGGTCGATCCGGTCCATTCATGCCGAAGCGTGGCTCTCCCACATTTCATATCGAGCTGATTCAAAATAATTCTAATAATATCAACCTCAGAGAAATCAGCTGTGAGATCAATGGCCTTTTTTCAGTGTCGTAAGATTATTCAAACTTGATCAATTCTTCGTTTCTTTTTCTGCCTAAAAATCATTACATATCCCCAAAGTTTGTGCAATTGATACAGGTTCAATTAAATTATGTCGCGAAGAGTGAGTTTGACAAAGAAGTACTTAAAACGTCAATCTATCATAGTTTAGATTTCATTTTTAGTCCCCTTTCCATACAGGGCATTTAGCCAAGATGCATTCGATAATTTCGACGGCGAAGTTCGAAATCAAAAATGTATAGGATTTGACATAAGTCATCGCTAAGTGACATGTCGCTTGCGACGCCTTATGTCAAATCCCAGACATTTTGTTTTCGAACTTCCCCATCGAAATCATCGAATGCATCTTGCCCTGTATAGATATTATCAGGTCGGCTATATCCGGATTTATATTGAGGCATATAAACGCACTCGGTATTTGCGAGAATAATATTTGCGGTCGCTATCGGCTCCTATACTATTAAAAAACCGGCCAAGTGCGAGTCGAAATCGCGCACATACTGTTCCGTACAAAACGACATAAAACATGTTTATTTTTATGGGTGCCCCACTTAAATATTTACTTTACTCTGTTTTAGTAGATACTAAACACTATAACAACAAGTAGGTATTTGTTGTTATAGCGGTTTCAGAATTATGTCATCTGTGCAAATTTCAATTGTCTAACTATCATGGCTCACGAGATACAGCCTGGTGACAGACAGACGGACAGCGGAGTTTTAGGGCCTATCTCTGTCACTTAATATAAAGTAAGCAGTGACAAAACACCCAAAGAAGCTATTCGACATTTATTAGGCGATTGAGAAACAGGCCCTTAGTATATAGGTCCCGTTTTTACACCCTGGGTACGGAACCCTAAAAATCGACCATTTATATAACCTAACCTAAAACATAACCTCACAAGAAATATTACTATTTAATATTAATTCTGCTCTTTAGCATAGCCAGACACGATGTTTTCCTTTTTGATGAAGGCTAATCCTTTTTTAAAAAATAAAAAGGAATTTAATTCGCAAAGAACGAACAAACATTGGTTAAAAAACTGGCCATGCGCGAGTCAGACTCGCGCACGAAGGGTTCCACACAACAACACGTCTGTTGTATGGCCCCACTCAAATATTTATTTTATTATGTTTTGAGTATATATTATTGTTATAGTAGCAACAAAAATACATAATCTGGGAAAATTTCAACTAACTATCACGGTTCATGGGATACAGCCTGGTGACACACGAACAGACGGACGGACGGCCAGCGGAGTCTCAGTAATTGGGTCCCGTTTTACCCTTTTGGGTACGGAAACCTAAAAATAGAAATGCCAGCTGTAATTATAAAGTAAAATGTAGAAATATTGTAACCAGCGGGCTTAGCATGGCGATCCGAAGAAATAATTTTAAAGAAGAAATATTTTATCCAAAACAGTTCCGTTGCAAAATAGTTCTTAATCCATGGTAACAAGGTTGTCAATAGAAGTAAATATTTCTAAATAGCCATATTTTTAAAATGGCTATCAGGAAATCTTCTGTCAAAAAGGATCAAATTTTCAAGTAAATGACTGAACATAAAGAAACTATTTGTCTTGGACCGCCATGATGATGTGGAGTAGTTGACATTATTGTAAGACTATTTGACATTGAAATAAGAAAACGTTTCTACTTTAGCTGTCAAAAGAGGCCATTTTGTGAGCTCATGCTCGGGAAGAAAAGAAATGTTGTTTCTCATAACGACGATGCATCGACCTTGCTGCCTTACAATAAGAACTACTTTGCTCCGAATGGTATTAATGTTTCTTCAATCTGTCATTTTGTCGATTATTCAGTGTTTCTGGGGTGTTGTGTGCGCATGCTAAGCCTACAAGAAGCGAATATAGAAAAATTCTGATAATTAAAAATATAAAACTATTACACTTACTTTAATTTATATAGAAAACTGCGTATAAAGGGATGATGTGGATTTATATGGGGAACCTAAGTAAAAATTACCATAAGCATGTGGCTGTCTATATTGCCGTTCCCGCTGAGGGAATCGCGACTCTATCCCGAGGGAACACGAGTCAGTTTACGTTGACGACGTCTCGAGAGTCCATTTGACTAGCGCACATTAGTAAAAGTTCCCGAGCGCCAAGTGTATGGTGACAATTTTGGAATTATATACAGGACTAGATGTTTCCCGCGAGTTCGTACGCGCAAAAGAAAATCCCGCAGGAATCGTACATTTTCCCGCGACAAAAAGGAGCCTATGTCCTTCCCCGTGGTTAACTCCATTTTTACAAAATTTCACGATGATCAATTAAATAGTTTTTACGTGAAAGAGAAACAACTACACAAACAAACTTACTTTCACATTTATAAAATTAGTAAGGACTAGTGTAGACAAATCGATTTATATCTCTATACATATATACAGTCACCACTGAAACGGCTGGACCGATTTTCACGCCACTTTCACTGGCAGATAGCTGATGATATAAGGTCAAACATAGTCTACTGTTTCTTAGGGTTCCGTTTAAAAAAAATAGGGTTCCGTTTTCATAAGTTCTATGTAAACGAAGTTGCGGGCGCTAGCTAGTTGCAAATAAAATCCGTAAAAGCAGTATTGTTTTAAGACAAAACTCGATGCACCCACACAGTATCTACACAATATCCACACAATATCCGATTGTATTACAACTTGATTTACACAGTATGAGATAAACATAAAAGATAATCTTTATACATAACACATTTTGCATTTCGTTCCACCAAATATACAACGTAACAAAGAATCACTGAAAGTCAAAACAAATATTAATTACCTAGCGAAAATATGCATTCGTATTACGTATCCAAAAAAAAATGGTAGATACTAGATTTCGAAATGCAAACAAATAATTCAGTTCGGCAAATATCTGTAAATCCCAAAGCTTTAAAAAGCGGTTAAAACGTGGCCACCCTATTTCTCACTAACAGAAATAAAATATTTATAGACGGGAGAGCAGTTTTTCTCTTTGATTCACTGCTTTTATTGGTTTGGCTATTTTGCGGTGTAGTGCTGATGTAGGGGAGACGTAGGGGTGGGCGTGGACATAAATTAGTCACTGGATTAGCCTCTGGTGGTCTCATAACAGTCATATCGATGTTATTGCCTATCACATTAGTTGATTACATCACTAGACGGGAACGAACTTCAGAAACTCCACCCACAAGTGTTTTTGACTCTGTCTTTACCACGAACACAGATTATTACAATGAATCACATTTCCAAAAAATTAAACATTCACATTTTTATCGACCTTAAAAATTTTAGATTCTTATTTAAGGTTTCTAATGTCTTTCGGGATTCGTCGTTTTCCATACGTCTGCCATTTTCATAGAAAAACTATGATTGCCGAGAGCCATTAGCAACATGGTCGTTCTGTACACACGATTACGAAATTTATTTACTACTTGATTTTTTTATGAAATGGACCAGGAAATGAGCAGACCAGAGTTACACTTGTAACTCCTCTGTTGTTGCGCACTTGCGTTAATGTCCTTAAAATCGCCAACCCCCTTGGGCCTCCGGTAACCTCAATCACTCGGCAAAACACAACACAAGTGTTTTTCACGCCGCTTTTCTGTGAGGCCGTTATATTTATCCAGTCGAGCCGGCCCATTCGTGCCGAAGCATGATTCTCCCATGTTAAAATCTTAAAACTAAAAGACATTTAATTCCTTGTCAGGATTCGAACCAGCTACACAAACACACCTTTTCACTGACTAATTTGTAGCACGCGACCGCGACTTTAACATGCGGCCGCGACTACACGCGACAATCGATTTAACTTCGAAAGTTAACAACTGTGTACCAGAACCCGTCTGGACCCAAAAATAGCTTTTGCCTCAGAAAAGTTTACAAGTGTTCGCCTATACATTTACCGCGATATTGAGCAAACTTTATGAGTGCGCAGCCAAGTTATTTTCGATCTATTAAGAAAAATCTTAAGAAACAATCAAAAAACCGCCGACATAGTTCTAATTATTAACTGCGCTAGCTCACTTCAACAAATGCTGCTACAGCTAACAGAATCAAGCGGGCTGGTTGGCCTAACTATGAATAAACTCAAGAGTAAGCTAATGACCAATAGGGAAGAAACAGATATGAAACTAGACATTAAAAGCATAGAACACTAGCTTTTGTCTGCGGCTCCGCTCGCGTAAATACGGGAACAATGTACTTTTTCGGGATAAAATGTAGCCTATGAATGAATGAAAAACTTTTTATTGCACCAAAAACAAATAGGACACACAGAACTTAGAAAAACTAAACTTATAAAAGCACAAAAGGCGGTCTTATCGCTACAAGCGATTTCTGCCAGACAAACTTTATAATCATGACACATGTTTACATAATATAATATACTGGTAGGTGGCTTTATAGACAGGTAAAGAGAAAATTATTTTAATAGACATTGTAATTTAAGATTTCATAATATTTTTTGACGTGATAAGGTCTTATAATTCGATGGAGCCGGCTGCATGCACGAAAAAACATGACTCATGCGGCGTTACCTCGCTCTGAAGCGTTCCATTTAAGGCTTGAAGTGCAAGCGAGAGCGCGGAACGAGCGACAAAGAGGCACAATCGGCCTCCGCGTTCCGCAGCGTTCGACATCTGTCTCTCTCCTACTTGAGTGAGCGATCCATCAGTATTTTCTTTGACGTTGTCATGTTCAACTATCGTCAGTAAACGGACTTTACAGACTAGGACTATTTAGGATATAAGATATATACTTGTTACATTCAAAGCCCACATGAGAGCGGTTGATATCAGAGGGCATAGACGTATAATGTATATATTATAGACGAGGCAAAAACTGTTCCCACCTAAATGGCCCCTTTTATGCGGGTTTCTGGGGCCATTTTGACATTTGAGGTATGGTGAAATCAAGATGGCGTAACTTTTTCTTGTATGAAGATTGGTTCTGTCAAATGTACGTCATATACCGTCCTTAGTTTTGAAATCATTATCATCCGTAAAGGTTGAGGACATGACAAAGATCACCAGGACATATGACGAGATACAGCGGACACAATTCATAACAGACTGGAAACCACGCAATGGTCAAAGAAAAAAAGAAGCAGATGTTTAGCCGAATCACCTCACAGATGATTTAAAAACAACTGGTTTTTAGAAACAAAGACAACATTTAACAACAACATTTATACAAGTCAATCAATCACCTGAGCGTGAGGGCAATGGCGGCAAACGGCTCAGCGGTTACGATTAATTTCATTAATAGTTTTGTTTTTCGACTTTCAAATATTTTTTCTGCCTAAACGTCTTTACATCAGCAGAAAATCATGTGCCCAGATTTTCTGTAATTGATTTTACATACATTATATCCAGAAACCACGCAGAATTTTTTATTTTCATTATTGACTGCCCGTCTGTCTGTCTGTTTGTTCAGGCTCATATCTGAAACGATCGGACCGATTCTGAATAGCCTTTTACTGGAAGATAGCTGGATGTTATAAGGAGTATCTTAGGGTATTTTTATCTTAGGGTTCCGTTTTAAAAAATAGCGTTCCGTATCCATTAACACTTCCACGATAAACTAAACTGCGGGCACCTACTAGTAATATCTATTTTCGAAGTCACTAATAAATAATAAAAAGGTACACGATTCCGTATTCTAATTGAATTGAACATTGAGTCTTATTTTAAGCCTGTCATTTAGCTAGACGCTTCCAAATACGAGTGCCATTAAACAACAAAAGCTGAATATACCGTCTATCATCTTTTATTTTTTAATTTCCCGACTCCAGACTTCAGAACTTGATTAATAGCAGGTTTAATACACTGCGGTCCACCGCTCCTGAAATCTTTACAGACGCCATTTTGAATATTACAGCTAAACAAACGTACACCTTATGCCGTTGAGTAAGGGTTTATTTTCATATTACGTGTGGTTACAATGGATTATACTAACGTTTGTCACAGCTACAGTTTAAATAGTCGTAACATATGTTTAGTATATTTTTATAACAAATACGACACTTCCTTAAGCTTTTTATTGTTATCGTTTGTATAATTAATTGCTCACGTATTTGAAACTCCATTTTTCGGATTAGTTATTTCCTTTTGTCATAAAGATTTTAAACGTGAACCAAAAATTTCAAGTCCAGTTTTACGAGATTTTGCAACCAGAGGGGAATGAAATTCGGTCGGTAAATTAACGTTACCGACCGAATTAAAGTAGTAAACGCATTAAAGTTATAATTAGGAATGTGCACAAAAAGCATTTTTTTTAAATAAATACAAAATAGAATTAATAAAAATAACAACCGCACACACTAGCTCAGATTATTAACACACACTACCGTGCGTTTACAATAACAGCTCCCCACACTGATTTTGGTGACGGTGGCCGGTTTCATTGAAACCAGGCCAGCTCCGCAGGAGTTATTTTATAGTGCCCAAGTGTGTGCGCACTACACAGGAGCACTCTCTCCTCCTTACTTTCGTAACCCAGTGGGACGGATAACAGACACGACTGGCGATAGTTCAGGCGCAAGACCGACTTTTTACATGCCCATCCGACGCATGGATCATCTTTCTTGTCAGACAATCAGGTGATCAGCCTGCATTGTCCTAACCAAACTTGGAAACAACATTTTTTTGTTGTTCCAATGCGGGAATCGAACCCACGACCTCCGAGTCGAGAGCCAAGCTTTATCGACTGGACCACGGAAGCTGTATACAGATACAATTATGTTGCACGTTGACGTTTTTAAACTTTTTTCCATCTAAGAGGCAAAAGAACCCTCTAATGTTTGAACATTAGAGGGTCCAAAATTATATGAATTATTATGACTGAAATTCGACCGCAGGGCGGACTCTAGTACTTTTGTATACGACTTTATAAAAACACAACTCTTACTTTCTTGATAAATAAGTAGGTATAATAGAAGTTAGGAAGTTTACATAGGTACCTGAGAATAACCGTTGCTGAGAAACAACTCTCCAGGCACTATTGAGAAAAAAATAAAAGACTTCACAAACAAAAACTTAGAATGTTACATGTCGAACTGAGACTACGTTCCCGCGAGTGTTTTTTAGTGGTCGCGACAGATAAAACAGCGCTGCAAATAGAATCAGCGCTAATGTAGCAAGTGTTGAGTTGTCAAATCTGACATTTGCCACTTGACACTTCGATTTTTAGCTCTATTTGTGTTAAGTTATATTAATAGTTCTATTTACAGTGTTGTTTTTTTTCTGTCGTGAGTCGCGACTAATAAAAAACTCTCGGGGGCCTGCAGCTTAAAATGGCCTTGAAAGTAAAAGAAGCAAATGCTTATATGGTCGTGTTCTAAAGCTTGTGCTGGCTCATTCGTCTCGGAGGAGACCAAAAAGCCATTTGCATTTATAAGTGGCGAACAGAGGAGCTCTGTAGAGATTAATTGACTTACCAATTTAATGATCTTGTAGCCGAGAGTAGGATATTAATTACATAATATTATAATAATTATATTACATATTAAAAGTTATTCGAACATACAGTCAGACAGAAAGCTTTGGCACAAATTTAACATGTTATCTACACTAATATTATTAAGCGGAAAGATTTGTATGTTTGTTTGCATTGAACAGGCTCCGAAACCACTGGACAAATTTTGATGAAATTTGGCACAGACATAGTAAACCACGGGTACCACAAGGACATGGGCTACTTTTTATTGCGGTAAACGTTTCGTTGCAATTTTAAACACCTTTTTGTGAAAAAAAGTTAAACACAAATAATTTTAGTTGTTAGGAAAAATTCTAAATTGTTTGTTTATTTATTACCTATAGTTATATATCTTACCCCCTCCATCGCAACTGGACAGATTCTCAACTGTACGGATTCGCAAACTGCAGTAAAGGGAAAGGAATAAGGATGTACCAGGTAGGTACCATGGAACAAGTTACGACCAGGCATAAGATCAAAATCGCTTATCAGCGCCGATGAATCGTGTGCACACACAAATACTTACGTGTAAATACGGACTTCAACTGTACTTTTTCGGGATAAAAGTATCATATGTGTTAATCTAGAGCTCAAACTACTACTATACCAAGTTTCATCAAAATTTGTCATCTAGGTAGTTAATTGATTCCTTTACTAAAAAAACCATTCGGACAGGAATCAATAAAATCTTTGAAGGCGCTTTGCCCCATCGGAGTTGAATTTTTTCCCTTGCAAGAAGTTATCCAAATTTCGAAAAAGTTGGAGCAAGTTCCGGGGAGTACGGTGAATGTCTTAGACATTCCAATTGAAGCTCCTCTAATTTGGTAGCCGTCTGTTGTGCAGTGTGTGGTCTAGTATTGTCCTGAAGCAGCAGTGGCCTAAAGCGAATGACCAACCTAGGTTGTATAGCAGCTAGCTTTTCCATCATGATTTGCAGTTACTGGCAATATACATCTGCCGTAATCGTCTGGCCAGATTTAAGAAAGCTGTAGTGAACGATACCGGCACTAGTCCACCAAACACTCACAAGTAACTTTTTTTGAGTCAATTTTCGCTTGGGACAGGCTTTGGCTGGTTCGCCAGGGTTCAGCCATTGCGATGATCGTGTCCGATTATCGTACAGGATCCACTTCTCATCACAGGAAATGATTCGATTTAAAATCCCTTCATTATTGTGCCGGTTGAGTAATGTAACGCAGCAGTCGACGCGCGTTTGTCGGTTTGCTGCACTCAATTCATGAGGTACCCACCTTTCAAACTTTTCAGTTTTATCACTAACACCGCAGTCTGCAGCTGACTCGGACGTGGTTTGCGATGGATCCGCTTCCACAATAGCCTTCAATTCTTCATTATCAGCTTTGGTCTCCGGCCGTCCACGGGGCTTGTTCTGCAAGTCGAAATTTCCAGAACGAAAACGTTGGAACCAAAAAAGCACTGTGTTTTCTTTTGCGACACCGCCGAATACATATCATTAATCCTTCGAGCCGTTTCTGCAGCACTGGTGCCACGGTGCAACTCGTACTCGAAAATAATATGATATTTCAAGTTTTCCATTTTGTAAACAGAGTGACGCAAAGAAAAAACCAAAAGAGGAAAAAACAAATGAAATACGGTTTTCGAAACACAAATGTATGAGTAAATAGCGGTATAAATTTGAAATTGTAATTCCCAACCAAAGAAGATATATTTGAGACCAAAGTGGCCAGTACGACAAAACGCCAATTTCATATGTAAGGACCTAATATTAGTAGGATGTAATATATTTTATTATGATTCTTTATTGTCACTCAGCTAATAACATACATCGTAACGGTTAAATACGTTATGTGGTTATTTATAAGTTTATAGCCGCTACACACACTCAAGTAACAAGATCTTAACAAATGCTACACCGCCACAAACTCCGCCCCAAAAAGGCTTCGTATCCATTATGAATTCATTGCTGAATCTAACTACATTTTTTTATGAAATGCGGGTCCATTACGTATTTATAAACGGGCAGACCGATCGCCTTATTGTAAGTGATTACCGCCGCCCATGGACACTCGCAACACCAGAGGAGTTACACTTGCAGCTCCTCTGGTGTTGCACACTTGCGTTCCTGGTCCTTAAAATCCCCAACCTCCCTTGGGCCCCAACCACAACGCAAGCGTTATGTCACGCAGTTTTCTGTGAGGCCGAAACATGGCTCTTCCTCGTTCAAATATTTTTGAACGTGTGATCCAGCATCGACGAATTAATTAATATCAAAGGTAATTGCGTCTTGGAATAAGCATTTAGTTGTGATTTGTGGATTGTGATTGGAAATCATATTGGGTTTAGAGTACTATTGGGTAGGTATCAGTGGCGAAGGCTGGTCCTCCTTCATAGGAAAGCCCTAGCCTGTATTATACAGGCTAGGGATTAGGTACGGATTTGGATGAGGGTCTTCAAAAGGTACCTAAGTGGTAAATAAAGCCGATAGAAATGGAGTTATAGGAACCCCACGCCACTGTCATGTCAGGTATGTCAGGATAGTGACAGTTGTGGTGATTAGTGACAGAACTAATTTGACTTCAGGCACAGAGTAAATAATATATTATATAAATATATACCTCTGTGCATGTGTACTTTAATTTAAGTGTAGAAAAACCGAGAGGTATATATTGCTTGTTATTTCAGTCCATCATACGCTGCTACCGCGCGTGTGTTCATAGTTATCTATACTATGTCGTAGGATAATTGGAAAAGCTCCTAGATCTTTTGCGAACATCCTAGGATTATTTCATAGAGCCAGGTTATTTGATTTTCAAATAAAATTTCATAATCTTCCTACCAATTTTCAGGATCGTCACAAACAAACTTGACTGTGTGTAGAAATGTGGGAAACTCGAGTACTGATAGGCTGTTGCAAATAGTTCGCTTAGAGCACCTTTATTCAGATTGGTACAAAATGAGCAAGGTTCCTATAGTTCTATAGACTTTAGACAACCAATTAGCGCGCACGACATATAAAGTGTCAGAGATTTTTCGCTATTATTCTAGTACAGTCGGGTTTTATTGCGAAGATCCTGAAAATTATTAGGAGAACGGCGTAATTTTATCTCAGAATCAAATAATCCGGCTCTTTGCAATAATCCTAGGATTTTCGCATAGTTCCTAATTTTCCAATTATCCTACGACATATATTTATCTACGTTGCAGCTCAGCCAGACATAACAAGACTTTTTATCCCTGATAATATCTGGTATCACGAAGTCGAAGCTGTCGTCCGACAGCTAGTGTACTTTGCCTTATAAATCTGCCAAATGTCCCGAACTTTAGAGCAAAACCGTCCCGAAAGTTCTTTATCAAAGTATAGTGTTGTGCGCGTCTTGTATCGACGTAAGTTAAACGTTCTTCTTGTCAGTTTCGTGACGTGACTCTGCCCGGACTCGAATTTCCAGTATAAATTGCACTTGTACAAAGTTCCCAGCAGAATTATTGAGTTCGTACGCTCGGCGCTGGCACATTATAAATATTTTAGTAGTTCTGCAAAAATATATTGAAATACCTAGAATCTTAGAAAATATAGAGATAAAGTTGGTGCAAGCTACAGGAAACTTTGTTTTTCTTATTAATCCCAACATTTCAGTTGTCAGTGTAAGCTTTTAATGTTCGGATAACGTAGCGATACAATTTCACCCTTGAATTAAACGAAACTAATTATAAAACCTAAACAAACGTAATGTATCGTTAAATAATGTTACACCATTGAGTTTTATCAGTCACCAATATACGTGAAATTAGTTACAAATTGGAAATCAGCCGATAGCGCCAATAGTGTTGTGCACTCGTCTTGATAAACATCGGTAAAAAATAATTTATCGACACCGTGTCGCTGTGGTAAAACATTTGGGGTGTTCCGAATTAAGGGTAGCTGTGGGATACATATTTTAAAATGGTTTGTTACTTTTATATCTGTAATGGCGTGTGGGTACGTGTTTATCTCTTCTTTACAATATATGGCTGTAACAAGATAAAGAATAAATTGTGGGAACACGCCATATTATGACAAAAATATTCTCGTGTTAGTAAATATTATAAATACATACCTGCCTACTATATATATATATATATATATATATATATACATTATTGTCAATGTAATCTAAATATATTGAGTTGGTAAAGCTAGTAAAGTAAGTTTACATTACACGTTTTGCATAAAGCACGCAGCGATCTTTTATCGATATTTAATTCAGATTGTCATCACTACCAACCAATTTGGTCACAACACACATTGGGGTTAAAATGTTTTGCGTGTTACACTGTGGATATCCGAAAAGTTTAATAGTCATGAGTGCCTACCTGACTCCTGCTCAAGTCCAAATATTATAACCCACTTATAATATAAAGGATCATTTGAATATTATTGACACAGTCACGCTTCTAACGGCTTCAAAAACCGACCAAGTGCGCGTCGGACTCACGCACGAAGGGTTTCGTACCATTATACCAATTTGTACGAAGTTTTCCAAGTAAGCGCATTTTACATGTTAGCCCCCAACATATATACTCCTGAACTAAGAAAGTTATATAAGCCGTTATAGTTTTCCTTCAAAAACCATCATATTATGGACTACATTTTAAACGGGGATGAAGATAATATGTTAAATCCCATTATCATATCATTAAAGGAACACTCTCGTAAGTCGTAACTCGTAACCCTGTGGGACGGACGGACCGACACGACTGGCGAGAGATCAGGCGCAGGACCGACATTTATCCGACGCATGGATCATCTTTCTTGTCAGACAATCAGGTGATCAGCATGCATCGTCCTAACCGGACTTAAAACAACTTTTTTTTATTGAAAGTGGGATTGAACCCACGACCACCGGCGTCGAGAGCCAAACTCTAAACCACTGAGGCGAAGTCAACGTAACCGTACCAGGCAGCAAGACGTCAGATGTGTCTTGATGAGACCGCTGCGCTGGCGGCAGACCGAGTCAGTTATATTGCTCCGTCTGCAATACCGTCAGTGTCTGCAGCGATGTCGAAGGAATTCACTATCAGCATTGAATTGAATAAGCTCCGAAAGTCTATAGCAGGGAAATGCACAGCTCCCGTAAGATTTTTGAGAGCGATCGTTCGATTGCGCGCACCGAGTCACGTGTAGTTAGTGTGAAATAAATTCAGTCACACAGGGTCATATATACTAATCTTAATTGTAATAAAAAATACTATGAAATAACCGTAATATTTTTAAGCGTTTGTTTTGGAAATTAATAAGATAAGTGTGAAAAGGCTTAGTAAATTTATAATTATGATGTTCGTGTAGAGATAATATTGGATGTTTGTTTAGGATGTCGTAGAGAATAAACTTGTCTCTACCGAGTACCGGCCCTACATCAACATTGACGGAAAAATAATTGTTCCATTTTGTATACCTATTAAAATACATTATTATTGTTAATAAAATCGGTTCACAGACGGCAGAGTAATCGTTTAATATCCGAACGTATAACCGCCTTCTTTGGAAGCCGTTTAAAAATATGGTAGGTGGTAGGTACGGCCAAGTACCTGCTCGTCAAGTTTTGAAACATTTTCCTTTGCACTAGAATTCCTCAAAATATTTATATACAAAGGAAGTGACCGCAATGACTGCAGATGTGGTTAAACTACGTATTTAATAGTATGTGTGTGTGCGCACGATTCAACGGCGCTGTTAAGCGATTTTCATCTTATGCCTGGTCAAGCGGCAACTTATTCGATAGTACATGTATAACGTACTACGTTATCCTTTAGCGCTCCGTGCTCCGTGGCCTAGTGGATAGACCGTTTGGTTCGCACACGAGAGAGTGCAGGTTCGATTCCCAGGTTGTGGCGTGTACCAATGAGACTTTTTCAGATCTCAAGTACATTATACGGACGCTCCAACGGTGAAGGAAAACATCGTGAGGAAACCCGCACATGGTTGGCACCAGACGTATTTACCAGTCACTTCTCTGGTCTGACTGACCGTGCTGTGAGAATGCCGTATGTGCTTGGGCAACCATACGATATTTAAATACCGCCTGTCGACTAGCCACTACAGTATTTCAAGAGTAGTTACTTCGCTCGGAGAATACCGTATAAATCATGCTATAACGGATGAAAAGGCCTAAGTTTAGTTTTTTTTATACTTTAGATATCCTATAGATATTTAAATAAAACATTGTTGTTGGGTGTTGTGATTTTGAAAACAACAATGTTCGGAAATAATATAAATATTAGAGCAATAAGTTGAAGAGAAAAAATTATTTTTTTATTATATTAGCCGTATACCATTTACATAAACAATTTTGACGCGAAGCAAAAAATTCAGTAGAATTTTACGAGAACAGTGCGAAAGGAGGAGCAAGATATTTGGCACAGTTGAAATTAATGTGGAGGAAGGTGTGCAAAAAGTTAATATATTTTTTTCAATAATGCTTAGAAATACATACAATTAATAAAAATAACAACACACACTACCTCAGATTATTAACACACACTACCGTGCGTTTGATAGATACCATTCCCTTACACGTTGACGTTTGTCAAACGGGCACAATATTTACTTTTTTTTCTATATAAGAGGCAAAAGAACCCTTATAAAGTTCAAACTCAAGAATTATATCAATTATTATGAGCTAATATCGACCACAGGGCGTACTCTAGTTAAAGTTACAGTTTAATTTTTACTTTGTAATGCACATTTATCTACCGCACTTCTGAATCACATCGTATCTTAATTCAACCATCTATATTCATATATTCTGGTCAGAAGGTGCCTAAATACTGGAAATCTACATCAAAATATCAATAACTCTCCTTATCTAGCTCCTTCTATCCTGTTGGCTTAGCTTGTATTCGCATTCATACTATACTATACATACTATTAACATCATTTTGTTGCTGCTCTTAGCTTGATAGCAGCTTTGTTTTTTTCTAAAATAAAACTAAAAAATTCAATTTCATAAAATTTCACTTCCCTTTTCAAAAAGATGGAAAATCATAATCATTTAACAATTTTCTTTTCATATGGCAAATTATATTTCTGATTATGTAGCAGTGGCGTGGAGTTTCTATAACTCCATTCCTATCGGCTTCACTTACCACTTACCTTTTGAAGACCCTCGTCCAAATGTCTACCTTTTATACAGGCTAGGGATTCCCTATGAAGGGGAACCAGCCTTCGCCACTGTGATGTAGTCAATAGTCATAGCAATATTAGCATTAGCATAATCCAGGGATGGCAAACTAATGGCACACATGCCATCGATGGCACGCGACACAATATTTTGGCCAAGGCACTGATCACAAAATTTTATAATTATGTACTACGAAAAAAAGTGTGAAGTTTATGACAAACTTTACCATATTATGTTATTTATCATGTATTTTGCAACAACAGAAATCATACTAAATTAACTTTCATTTAAAATACAAAACTATCTTTTTTTTAGCAAAAAAAGAAGTTTTGAGTTGATAGTCTCCATTAATATTATTTTCCCAATAATCCCAACAGTGGTGTATTTATCCCAGGGCCAACGGGGCCACAGCTCGGTGCGGTAGGCTTCGCCAGCCGCCACCTCTCGCGGAATTTTTTGGTGCTAGTTATGATATTGTCAAGAATAAGTCCGTTAATTTTATGAAATTTTAATTAAAAATTAAATTAAATTAACGGACGCATCAAACGCTAATCAGTACCTATATTTTTTAGTTTACAGACAGGACTTTGTCAATTGTATATTACTATGATAAGCAAAATGTTTTCTAGCTTGCTGCGATCGCCTCTGTTGATAACTTTAAACCGAAATGTTTTCTTTTAATGTGCACAGTCTTTTTGGGTTTAAAGTTTGAACAGATTAAACCCTGTAAAATAGGAAAAAAAATTACTCGCTCGTTTGCGTTTAACACAAAGAACATAATATCATATTACTTAGTATATGATATTATGTTCTATGGTTTTAGGCTTGATTTAAATGTATTTTTTGGAAGTACAGTCTTACATATACTTACGCTTTAAAGTATATTTAATATCCATATTATGTAATGCGCTGCAAATTACTTGGCCCAGGCGCCATATCTTTAAATACTCCACTAAATAACAAAGAAAAAATATTTTTGGCACGTCTATGACCTCATTTAACATTTCTTAAGAAAAATGGCACGTTGATACGTGAATATTCGCTGGCATAACATTTAATATATTTTTTGCTGAATTCATTTTGTTTAATGTTTACCTGCGTACTTAGTTTGAATAATATTTCATAATACCTTTTAACCTATACCTACCTAATACCTAAAAATTCTTGTATTACTTTTAAAAACAATTAGAAATAAATTTAAAACATTGTTAAAAAACTGCGTTTTGCCATCCCTAGGATATAGGCAAATCTATTAGATACGTGAATGCAGTATTATTAATAAGTTTAAAGTAGCCTTGGGCTACTTTAAACTTATTATTAACTTTAACTTTAAAAAAAAGCCTTCACTTCACAAGATATTATGTCTACATATAATCTCCTATAATTTAATTTAAATATCAAGTATCATAAAAGCTGTCGGTCTCGTTTTAGACAATTATTTCAGCATTAAATTCTAATCTCCGAACACATTTTTATTACATAATAAAAGCTACTTACACTTCTTTTACGTTTATTTTAAAACTATCTTCTGCACGCGGCTCCGCCCGCGTAAATACAATATCCCACGCTAACACTGTACATTTTAACATTTTTTTGCAGTAAGATACATCGCACCAGTACGAAGCTGGAGCGGGCCGCTACTGCTACTAACATTATAAATGTGAAAGTTTGTGAGGATGGATGGATGGATGGATGTTTGGTACTTACTCTTTCACGCAAAAACTACTGAACGGATTTTGATGAAATTTGACATGGTAGCAGTTTAAGCACTAGATTAACCGAGAAAGTACTGTGTTCCCGTGGGATACCATATTTACGCAGGCCAAGCAGCGGGAAGAAGCTTGTTTTTCATATCCGTATCAATTTTCTCATACACTAATGACATATCGCATTTTAATGGTAACATTTGCAGTAACAGACGTCAGACAGTATGGAGCGCGACCTATTTCCTTTACCGCGGCACTCGGCAGCCAAATCGTTGACATACCTCGAGTAGGTCCTCCCCTGTACCGTGCGTTATAACTGACAACTAGAGATGCTGCCCTAATCCCAGATTACTAACTAGTACCTCCGGTGACCGAGCTTCCCTGGGAGTTCTGAAAAATTAATAACTACATTTTTTATTAAAAAAAAATATAACCCGCATACGTAAATTATATAGCCTGTGATACCAGGGGCTATTATTACGAATCCATTGACACCATATTTATTAAAATTTAACCAGTAGTTAGGCCCTACGGTGAAACAAACGAACATACATACATACATAGATTGCCAAAATTTTTTTTTTTTTCCAAATGAAACTTAACAAGCTTTTTTTCGGAAAGTCAACAGAAAACGCTACCACCGGTTCAACCCTGACCCGCCGAGAAGAACCGGCGTAAGAAACTAGCACGGGGCCGGCCATCTTTTAGCAAAAAGATGGAAAATTGCTCTTTTGAAAGAAATATATTTCACGTTGTAAACTTAAATCTGTTAAATATATTTCAAAAAAGTCACAAGTACATAGAGACAGCCTTGCAGGGAGCATCTTATTCCTAAGGCGTGCAATCGTTAACAAAATCATTAACTTTATAATAAGCTTTAGCACACAAACGTTCTTTGAATACATTTTTAAATTTATAAATAGAAAGGTTTTGAACGTTTTCTGGGATCCTATTGTATAGGCGTATACATTGGCCCTTAAAAGATTTACTTCCTTTGCTGAGTCTTATCACTGGTACATCTAGCTTATGCTTATTTCTAGTGTTGATACAATATTATTTTATTGTAGCCAATAGGAAGGGCCTTTTGGCTTCGCCGTAGTCGGGTAAAAAGAATCACAAAAATATTTATCTGACCGGTATTCGAACCCACCATATTCCGAACAAAGCATAAATTTTACATACGCGTATCAAACTGCCAATCTAACTAACATAGAAAAGTCGAAATAATTGATATATTGTTGCGCGTCGACAGAAAAAACATAAATAGCTTAAAAATGCGCAGTTTCCCAGGGACTAGCTGGATTGATTTTTCTGCTCCAAAACTACCCGCATACTAAATTTCATGGCAATACTTGCAGCCCTTTTCGAGAAACCGATTATATGTATACAATATTGTCTCGTTTAAAGTGATAAATAGCTTAAGATACCTGGCTATTTGCAGGAGAAGCAGACATATTATATCGTTTCTTATTCTCCTTATAACACGTCATGCTAATATTATGGATGAAAGAAATGTCTAAAAGTAAGTTACATGCCAAATTTTTCTAGGTGTCCTGTGTAGCTTTTGTTGAAGCTTTCCGTACCTACCTACACAAATGATATTTATAGAAGACTAACTGTTGCCCGCGGCTCCGCCCGCGTAAATACAGTAACCCACGGGAACCGTACATGTCCCGCGATGAAAAATAGCCTATGTCCTACCACGTGGTTTCCTCTATATCTGTGCCAAATTTCATGCTGATCGGTTAAGTAGTTTTTACGTGAAAGTGTTCAGGACTTTCGGCGTGAACCACAATAAAAAAGCACACACATTTATACATTATCCCACGGAAACATGGTACTTTTTTGGGATAAAAATATCCTATGTCCTTTCTCGGGACTCAAAGTATTTCAGCTAGGTTTAGGCTAGCTATTTAGGTTCAGCGGATCAAGCGTAAAGAGGTAACAGACAGACAGACAGACACTATCGCATTTATAAATTATAAATGCGAAAGTGTCTGTCTGTCTGTTACCTCTGAAATAAGTGACATATGTATCTATGCTTATAAACGTATAGATACAGATGTCACTTATTTCATTGCAATAAAGTCGTGATTCGTACATTACAACCAAAAAAGCAACCAAAGTACAAAAACGTAATGATGACTTTAGTGTTCCTTCTATAAGGTTTTAAATGTCATATAGGTTTATAAATTTTGAATCTTTTGATTGCTAGGTGTAATTAAATTGTGCAAACAAAACGTTGCTGTCTTTGTCTGATGCGTTGGAAATGTCACTTAACAGACAAAGATAACAATCCGTTGTGTAAATATTTTTATTAGTAAAGGGGTATTAATATGGAAGTAAAAATTCATTTCTAATACAAACCAGTTATCAATTAATTCATATTTCCTACGACACTAGTAATTATTTAAGTTGATTTTGCTAACATCTTTAACGACAGCTTAATCATTGTAGGTCTTACATTTTTGTTCAAATAGAACTAATATAAGTGAACTGAAATCTATTTATTGTGTTACCTTCCCGTGAAGTTTATTCCTTATATATTCGTATACTGTAAATTGCTCTATTTACTTTGAACTATCTAAATTTTCTTGAATTTACATCGTACTCGGCCGACCTTTAAATGTGTAGCAATTTGCTATTTTCCCCTCTCACTTCTGCTACAAAGGTACCAAGTGATGAATGCATCAGGCACCTATAGTGCACAAGATTTACGCCAGTATTTGTATGTAAATTTCAGCAATAAGAGCGAATGGGCGAGGCAATCTTGTCTTCTGAATTTTGTAGCATAATCCGTCTGAAAAATTCCTTATATTCGTCTCTTGTGATGTGTAAATTGTTGTATCAGTACTAATAGAGACGTAATGAGTTTTGATATTTAACGTCTCTTTCTCTCATGTGAGATGGCTGAAGCTGCATTCATAATTCTATATTGTAAAATAATTTTCATTCTGTACTCTTATTTCATAATAAATATAATGTTTCTGTTCACTCAACAACCACAGAGCACTGTAACAATAAGTCAATAATAAAAGTTTCATCCAATCGGCTTAAAACAGAAGTTTTTAAAGTTATCAATATCAGCGTTTCAGTCGTTTTGGCCGCGGATCACCTGACGCCATTTTGTTTTTATGGCCGTTTGAGCTTCGCCGTTGACCCATTACTTTGGACTGCAATGGAAAAGAACAGACTAAATATAGTGACCCTGTTTGGTAGTAAAATGTTTGGTTTAAATTAGGTCAAGCTTCTAAGCTTTAATTTGTTTTGCAATCAATTGCCATAAAATCCTATTTTTTACCATAATCCTAGTTAATTGGCTATGTTAAATAAATAGACAAATAAGGTACTTTTTCCTTTGTAAAATTGCAGAGCGCAAACGGAAAAGTTGTCAGCCATAATGTATAAAGTTAAGTTGTTTTATTGCAAAGATTAATTAAAATCACCCCAATTATTCTTAAATACATACCATACCTATCACACAAGGAGTCAGGCAGGGATGTCCATTTCACCTCTTATATTTAATTTATTCATAGAGTGCGAAAAATAAGAGATGAAGGTAGAGAAACATAAACGACAATAATATAATACATTTTATAAGATTTGCGGACGGTATAGCAGAAAGTCGAGAACAATTAAAAGTGTTAATAATTGATATGGAATCAATTTTAAAGAATTTGGTTTGAATATCCTACTAGGATGTTTCTTACTCTTTCACTCAAAAACTACTGAATGGATTTCCATGAAATTTGGTATGGTAGTAGTTTAGGCTCTGAACTAGGACTCAAATAGTCTACTTTTGATACCGAAAAAGTAGGTACAGTGTTCCTTTGAGATACAGTATTTACGCAGGCAGAGCCGCGGGCAACAGCTAGTAAATTATAAAGAACATTAGCACTTTACGTCCATTATTTAATTTATGATTGTGTTCTGGTGGAGTCACTAGAACACAACTGTGGCGGACCAATTAGCGCCACAATCCTGAATCGCGCTATCGAAGTTTTCTATAATCGGCACTATATATACGACATCTGAATTGCATGCAAGTGGGGGGCTTGCAACCCACATTGGTGACCCTCGACAAAACACGCCGCCTTCTGGACATCATCATCATCACCCCCTCACCCCTCCGCATCACGCCAGCCAGTTTCAGCCTCATCGGGTACCTTGACCACCAGCCTCAACGCACCGCGGCCTGGTCGAACCTTCACCGGCTTCATCAGGCACTCTCACTATAACGACCGGTCAGCAAACAGAACACATCTCTCCTGGTCAGCACGTAGCATCGGCCCGCACGGCAGCACTCCGACTCACTGGAGCCCGTGCAGCAGCAACACAGTTCCGACTCTCTGGGACTCTCTGGCACTGGCGACTCAAGCAAGAGACTCAAGATTCGACTTTATTATTCGAAATTATAAAGAACATTAGCACTTTACGTCCATTATTTAATTTATGGTTGTGTTCTGGTGGAGTCACTAGAACACAACTGTGGCGGACCAATTAGCGCCACAATCCTGAATCGCGCTATCGAAGTTTTCTATGATCGGCACTATATATACGACATCTGAATTGCATGCAAGTCATTCTGCTCTCAAATTCCGATTTGGGCGGCAGCCAGATTTGGTAACTCACAACTGCTAAAGTTAATGCACAGTTCTTTATTTGAAGTGATTATTATAATACGCTACACAGTGCCAGTGCTTTCACCTCGGGGCTTCAAGCATCGTTGTGACGCCGGAATTGTTCGCGGGTTCCATCACGACCGTTGGGTTTTTCCCGCCGTGACCGTTATTTTTCGCGGTGACCGTTATTTTTCGCGGCGACCGTTATTTTTAGGCGCGACCGTTTTCTAACACTTTTCCACCTTCGCGATCGCTTCGCATAGCGATAGTGTAGTGTCGGTGTGTTCCTGCGTCCGAGGAACAAAAGAAAAGTAAGTAGAGTGAAATTGCCGATTAGGATACACACCTGTGGACTCCTCCACGCACACACCTCCCCCCCCCGGATGCCGGGAGGGGTTGAATCCCCAAATTAAAAATTTTCAAATAGAGAGCAGACCCAAGAAAGTCAGGGTAAATAGCCTGACCATGGACAGCACCATGGTAAGGATATTCCTGACCTGCTTGGAGAAACAATGCCCAGGAATCTTAGAGGCCTGGGAATCATTTAGTACAACCTATGTCCCTACCAGCTCACCGGCTTCCCCGGCAGCTACGTCCGAAGAATCGCCGTCGTCACCGACGGCGACTACAAAGTCATCGCATGAGAGCGATGACAATTATACTGATGTATCCCAGTCGGAGATGTCCTGCTCCGAGCAGGAGATCTCCGAGGGGGATGACGGTTTTCAAACCGTAAAGAGTAAAAAGACCAAGAAGAGGAAACGCGCGAACGGCGCTTCCTCTGCGGCCTGCTCCTCGCCGACACCACCGGCAAAAACCGCGAAAAGCGGAAACGGTAGAGTCTTCAGGGGTTTTAAACCCGGAACCCCCACCCGTACTGAACCCATGCAGACTGACGACCAAACAGTCGCAGCCCCGAAAAGCCCCAAGGCCCCCAAATTGCCGCCTCCTGTTATAGTACAGGAGAAGGCAAAGTGGAACCTTGTAAATGCAGCAATAAACGAGCAGTGTATAAACTACTCGTCAGCCCGCAACACCCCAAACGGGATCATGATGCAGGTCCCAACCCCAAACGATCATAGGAAACTGACTGCTTTTCTCAGAGAAAAGCAGATCGGTTATCATACGTATGCCCTGGAGGACGAACGCACTCTGCGAGTCGTCATCAAGGGTGTCGATAAAGAGCTCTCCACAGACTCCGTCCTCGAGGACCTCTGCAGACAGGGGATCCCCGCCAAAGAGGTACACAGGATGTATCACCCAACAAAAAAGTACCTATACAACATGGTACTTGTCGTGCTTCCCCTCACTCCGGAGGGAAAAGCCATCTTTAACATTAAAAATATATGCCACATTACAGGCTTAGCCATCGAACCCCCCTATAAGAGGGGAATGCCGGGGCAGTGTCACCGCTGCCAATTATACGGCCACTCAGCGCGGAACTGCTTCGCCAGACCGCGCTGTGTCAAATGCCTGGGCGACCACGGCACGTCCGAATGTCCGCGTAGGAACCCAGCTGAGGAGACTACTCCCCCCAGCTGCGTCCTATGCAATTCTTCTGGCCATCCGGCCAACTACAAAGGGTGCAAACGCGCACCCCAAGCAAAAAGGCGCAAAATTCCTCCAAGTAGAGATGCCCCTCCAAAGCAGAGGTACGTCCCTGCCCCTCCTCCCTCCAAACCTGCTTGGGGTTTACCAAAAAAGAGTCCACAAGGACCTCCTCCACCTTCTCAAAGGTCGACGGCCCTCCCAGCCAGTCCGACAAAGGTCCTCCCTCCCCCGGCCAATAGGGCCACAGAAACGGGACCTGCAAAACCGCCCCCGACCTCCAATTTCGGCGCCGACATAGCGTTCGCAGCCAGATTTCTCAGTGAAATAGATTCGACGGAGCTAAACGTCTTCGTCACAAAACTACAAGGTTCCTTCGAGGACCGCATGTCAGCACTAGCAAGTCACACGGACTTGATAAACAAAATAAAGGAGTTCTCCTAAACACAAAACATGCACCCGCGTGATTAGAAAAGCACCGGGGTAGACGCCGGCGCCTACCCCGAAGTCTTACACCAGACACGATCACACGTAAAGACTTACGGACCGACTCTAACACGGGACCACCGGACTCGAACCCGGATACGAGTTGGACTCCCTTTAGTGTAGACAAAAATAATTATGACCGCGACCGCGATATTGTTATAGAGAGCTCTATAAATACTGCGGAAGCACTCGACATCAGGACATTCGCGCGCGAGTCCACCCGACCGCACGCGGAAGGGGGGAGGGACGGCCCTCCCAGATCCTTAAAATCGAGCTTCTCTATCCGTACAAATACGCCGTTAGTTTGTGCTACCGCGCGTGAGCAACCACACTCGTCAGAGAGTGTGGAAGGGGTCGGACCCCTCAGCAGGAGGGACTATCTCTCCAGTCCTAAAAATAGCTAAACCGAGGTTATTCCCAAAAATCAGTTAGCACATCACCAACTAGGGGGTGATGTAAGAGGGGGGTCAAACTCCCTCTTTGTTTTTCCCACCAAACGACTGCCAAATGGCAGTCACCAGACCGACTAAGCTAAGAGGGCTTAAAGCCATTAGCGTAGACCCATTCGAAAAAAAAAAAAAAAAAAAAAAAAAAGCATGCAAGTGGGGGGCTTGCAACCCACATTGGTGACCCTCGACAAAACACGCCGCCTTCTGGACATCATCATCATCACCCCCTCACCCCTCCGCATCACGCCAGCCAGTTTCAGCCTCATCGGGTACCTTGACCACCAGCCTCAACGCACCGCGGCCTGGTCGAACCTTCACCGGCTTCATCAGGCACTCTCACTATAACGACCGGTCAGCAAACAGAACACATCTCTCCTGGTCAGCACGTAGCATCGGCCCGCACGGCAGCACTCCGACTCACTGGAGTCCGTGCAGCAGCAACACAATTCCGACTCTCTGGGACTCTCTGGCACTGGTGACTCAAGCAAGAGACTCAAGATTCGACCTCAGGTCTTCGGGGGGGAGTGATGTGGCGGACCAATTAGCGCCACAATCCTGAATTGCGCTATCGGAGTTTTCTATGATCGGCACTATATATACGACATCTGAATTGCATACAAGTGGGCTTTGGCTGGACCGAGCATACCATCTCGCTCGGTCGGAGATCTCACTTTGGGGCATCCACCATATTCCCACACAACCATAAATGAAATAATGTAGGAATAGAACAAGTCAATTCCTTTAAATACCTCGGCAGCGTAATAACAGCAGACTCAAGATGTGGTCTAGATATAGTGGCCAGAATTTAAATAGCTAAAACAGTATTCAATAGTATGAAACGTCTAATTAAAACCAAAACTATTCAAATAAACACCCGGAAACGTTTCGTATAGACATATATCTGGAGTATGGGTGTGAAACCTGGACTCTAACAAAGAGAGACAAAGAAGGAAGGTATAAGTTGGAGAGAAAGAAAAACAAATTAACAGGTTTTAGACAATGTAGAAGAAAGAAGAAACATAATAGAAATTGTAGATAATAGAAGAGGAGATATGGTTGAACACTTGATACGACACGACGAATTCATACAGAGCATTATGGAAGGAAAGGCAGTGGGAAGAAGAGGAAAAGTAAACTTCAAACAAGTAAAGAAGAAGGTTAACGTTGTCAAGATGTCAATCTTAGGGTGAGATCACACTAAACGAGTTAATGCGTGAGGTGGCGCTGCGTTTTTAAAACAGTGATTCAAAATTGAATCTTATTCTGTACACACAAAGATAGAGTGTCATTGCAAGAAGATTGCAGAGCGGTGCAGTTTGACATTCGAACTCTTGCAATTAAATGTGTATCTTCTTGTGTAGGGACTAAAGTTCAATTTTGAATCGCGATATTAAAAATGCAGCGCAGCGTCACTATCGTCTCGTTTCGGTGTGAACTGACCCTTAAGGCATAGGATCGAGATGTATGATAATTACTCCATCGACAAGTGCCCAGCTCTTAAGTTTTGAATGAATGAATGAACCATACCTAAACTTTAAAGTACATAGTAGATGTTGCTTGCGACTTAGAACGCGAAAACGAAATCCCGCGAAAAAAGTAGCATAATATGTGTTAATTCTGATTCTAAACTACAGCCATAAAAAAAATTACCACAATACGATCAGTAGTTATAGCACTATCCATACCTAAAAATAATAGATACTTAAGTTCTAGCTTAAAGATCGGGTTATAGGTATTTGAATAACTTAAATAAATTTTATTTAAATAACTAAATCTGAGAGAGATGTTTGCTTTTAATTTGCATACCTCGGCAACATAATGAGCTTTATAAGAATTCATATTTCCTGCATCTTCAGGTTTCGCGGTCCCAGATGGGGTTTAGTTATTTATTGCAGATAGGGATGCAATTTGCCTCTCAAAATATATTTAGAAGGCAAAATTATGTATCGGAAAAGCTTATTACCCGACTGCGCCAGAAGTTGAGTTGAAGAAGAAAAAAGTTGCCTATGTAATCTAGAGCTTAAACTACTATCATACCAAGTTTCATCAAAATCCGTTCAGTATTTGCGTGAAAATACGCAAAAAAAACGTGAAAAAGTAACAAACATTCATATTTATAATAGTAGTAGGATTTAAGAGTTAATTACAAAACATTTAATCTATTGTATACTTTGACTTGTACATGTATCTACTTAACAAGAACTTACAAAATGAAGTAAGTTAAAACAAATTTCTCTTACACGTTGTTTCTAATAAATTAACATCATCGACTGTATATGTAACGATACGATTAATCGTATCGTTATGAATACGGTACGTTTAATCTTACTTTATTAAAATATTGTGTCCTTTCACTAAGCACAATGATTAAGAATAAGATGTAATAATGAGGCATTAAAAACATAAAATATAAACAACATATTTCATATTAGGTATTAATCACCCTCGTAATGTACGAGTTGTGGGCGCTATTATTTCCAAAGTCATGTAAGCGACATAACAAGGGAACACAACTCCAAACAATTTTCACATGTGAATAAAGTTAACTCCTCACCCTGTGTTCACCTTATTTTGGAACTTCAATAATTTGTTAACGATATGTCGTGCGGTGTAAGCGAATTCCAAGCTATGTAATTAGGTAAGTTGCCACCGTAAGGTATTAATTTTGAGAAGCTGACGAGGCCCTGCGTGTATTGTACAGGGACCCTCCATCCGTTGGGATATTATGTCTAGGTTTTTTCGCATAAATTATGGGTAAATGTTGCCCGCGACTTAGCGTGGAGAAATATTGATCCTCAGGAAACCGTTCGCGTAGACGCAAACTTAACCTGAGATAACCGTTCACGTAGACACAAACCTAACCTGAGAGAACCGTTCGCGTACACGCTAACCTAACCTGAGAGAACCGTTCGTGTAAAGTAAGGCCAACGAGACGAGATAAAAAACGTAAATAAACGGACCGCTACTAAGTTGCATTATGAAAGTGAGTTAATATTATATCTGTCCTTATCACTCGTATGCAATAATGACGTCAGTTGGTCGACGACAGTTGTCGTAGCGTGTTTCGTGGAAAGCGGCCAGTGCCGCAGTTGTCAACATTTGGTCCGCCAAACAATTGTGAACAAGTTCATTCCTGTTTGGATTGTGTTCGAAGTGATACATATTTTTTCGTCTCCGTATTTACTTGGTTTTTTGTTGTTATTATTCCGTTTCGGTTAGTTTTATTTTTGATTTTTGCTTTTATTGTGAGTGCTTAGTTGTTGATTTTAATTAGGGAATCACAGCCTGGCGGTAATAAAAGTCGAGGACAATTTTTATAGCAATATTGACAACATGATTGATAATACAATAGATAGTTTTATCATAAACACAGCTGACTCGGACTCTTCCTTCGAATCATCTTTGTCTAGTACAGACGTAAGCGATTAAAATTCGAACTTTATAATAATTTATTCAAATTAAAATGTTTTGAACCTGAAAATTTGTTTACATTCTTTATCTCGTCTCGTTGGCCTTACTTTAGACGCTAACCTAACTAACTTTAGAGAACCGTTCGCGTTGACACAAACCGAACCTGAGAGAACTGTTCGCGTAGACATAAACCGTACCTGAGAGAACCGTTCGCGTAGACACAAACCGAACCTGAGAGAACCGATCGCGTAGACACAAACCGTACCTGAGAGAACCGATCGCGTAGACACAAACCGAACCTGAGAGAACCGTTCGCGTCGACACAAACCGAACCTGAGAGAACCGTTCGCGTAGACACAAACCGAACCTGAGAGAGCCGATCGCGTAGACACAAACCGTACCTGAGAGACCAGCCTCCGTGGTCTAGTGGCTTAGAGCTTGGCTCTCGACTCGGAGGTCGTGGGTTCGATTCCCGCATTGGAACAACAAAAAATCTTGTTTCCAAGTTTGGTTAGGACAATGCAGGCTGATCACCTGATTGTCTGACAAGAAAGATGATCCATGCGTCGGATGGGCATGTAAAAAGTCGGACCTGCGCCTGATATCTCACCAGTCGTGTCGGTTAATCGTCCCACTGGGTTACGAGAGTAAAGGAAGAGAGAGTGCTCTTGTGTACTGCGCACACACTTGGGCACTATAAAATAACTCCTGCGTAGCTGGCCTGTTTTCAATTAAAACCGGCCACCGTCACTGAAATCAGTGTGGGGAGCTATTATTATTATATTACCTGAGAGAACCGATCGCGTAGACACAAACCGAACCTGAGAGAACCGTTCGCGCTGACAGAAACCGAACCTGAGAGAACCGTTCGCGTCGACACAAACCGAACCTAAGAGAACCGTTCGCGCTGTCATAAACCGAACCTGAGAGAACCGTTCGCGTAGAACGCTAACCTAACCTGAGTCTGCCTATTTAGACGTGAAAATTACCATCTTAATAGTACTTTAAAATCAATAAGTAGGAAGTTGATAAGTTTCGCACAAGTTAAGGAGCATCTATGCTAAGAATACGAAAACATATTACCTACATTACATTATGCAGTAACTTATTAGGTATACATTGTGCGTTTTTACCTACAACTTAATTTTGATAAAGATAATATAATTGTATAAAGTTGCCGGCACGAGGTTGTATCGCAAGAAATCAGCATAAAATAGCCTATGTGACGTCACATCCGTTTCCGGCCGCCAAGGCCACCTTTGTTCCACGTTCGACATTTGAATAAATAAAGCTTTTTATTGCGTATTTCCCGCGAATCCGTTTGCATAGAACAAAAAAATGAAGTTCGAGTCCGAGTTCCGTTTTCAAGTGGTAAATTGCTTGAGACTCTTGACAGTCGAGTGGCACCGTCCAATATAATTTATCCTAGCTACATTCATATACCCAATATATTATATAATAAACGTCGGATTCGCTAATATCTATTACTGTCTTTGTCGGATACTTTTGAGAGTTGAAACATCACATGAAATAAGATGACGCTAGTGTGCGTCTTCATCGTAAATTAAAATGCTAGAAGGTTTTGAACTACAATACTAGGTTTTTGAAAAATTCCACCCTCAAAGGAGTCTCTTATTTCATTATTCAACATATGCTGTGTTCACATTAACCGATAAAAGTAAGCCATTTTGACATATACGCATGATTCACTCCATTCTTAGAATATAGCTGCTTTGAAGTATTTAAAAACAATAATAGCTCCCATAACTTGGAAACAACATTTCTTGTTGTTAAATCGCGGGAATCGAACCTACGACCTCCGGGTCGAGAGCCAAGCTCTCAACCACTGGACCACGGAGGCTGTTTGAAGTATTTACAAATAAATAGAAAAACTAAAAATGAAAACTTATATAATTTATATTCCAATAATTGCCTGGGACCTCTGTGTCTGATAGATCTATTTAATTACTAAACTGTAGTGGTATCCTAGGAATTACGGAACCAGCTTAACTGTTTCTGTTGGGACCCTATTACTAAGACTCCGCTGTCCGTCCGTCTGTCTGTCCGTTTTGGCAGTCTATGTATGTTTGTTCCACCATAGCGTCTAAGGCTGGCACTATATGCTCCGAAATCCTAAACGCCGGGGAAAATAGAGTTAAAAATGGAAGTTTCGAGTGTCGCGCTGTCATATAATATGACATTGACATTTGACTCGACACTCATGTGTTCGATTTTCAACTCTACTGTATTAGCGCAGAGTTCTATTCTCAATGCTCAGAATTTTCTACGGCCTTACGGATTCCGGATCATATAGTCCCAGCCTAAACTACTGATCCGATTTTAATGAATAAGGTGTCAAATGTCAATAGATTCGTAATAGTGACCCGGGTAACATAATTTACGTAGTCGAGTTTTAGTTTTTTCTTTTGATCATTTTCAAAATAGACAAGCTACATTTGAAGTTGTTTAAAGAAAACCCAAAAATAGATGTTAAAGTTAAAGCGTGTTAATGAAAACCCCGTTAATTGCGTGTTCTGTTAACACTTAACAATTGGATATTATCAATAGTCTGTTAAATTTATTTTGGAGTAAGCGAAATAAACGTTGGCGCTAATCCAAGACTCCGGGTATAACGACTGAACTGATTAAACTCGATTTTAATAAACTTGCTCCAGCAAATTATTAATTTAAATAATAAACAACCTACGAAGTTGGCTTTGCAACAGCAAATAAAACTGATTTTACCATTGCTAATAATCATCAGCTCACACCGAAACGCGACGCGGCACTGTATTTTTACCCGACTACGGCGAAGTCCTTTCTACCCTACCCTTACTACTTACTACCCTTCCAAAAGGAAGGGTAATGATTTTGGCACTCTATGTATGTATGTATGTATGTTTGTTCCCTCGTAGCGTCTAAACTACTGGTCCGATTTTAATAAATGAGGTGTCAATAGATTCGTAATGATGCCGCGGGTAACATAGGCTATATAATTTTTTTCAAAATTATGTATTTCGAAATATAACCTCAGATTCTAACATCTAAAAAAATTAAATCGAGATAATTATCACATGTTTGGTATCAAAAGAAAGGTCTTGGCAAGCACACTACAAATATTTACATAATTTGTATATATATTATATTATATCATATCGTTTAAGTCAAAATATACGTTTAACATACAATTCGTACAATATTTGTCCAATTTTCTAACATTACGTATAAATTACGTATAGACTATAAATATATAATTTATATATTATGTTCCTTCATAACATTATATTTTATTTTATAAATATATTTTTTACAGGCACTACATAACAAATTAAAAAAATTAAATAACACCTATATTGTCAAGCAGTGACCGAGCTGATGATGATGAATTATAGCTAAGACCACTCTTAATTATGTCAGCTTTCAAACTTTCAAAAATCGGTTAATTGGTTCATCCGATTTTAATAAGAAAATGAAGATGAATCAATTACTAGCACTTTTATTACTCACTCGTTCGATAGATGTCGCTATACGAGTCTTAAATTTTTATGATTCGCGGTATCGTTGTGTTTAGAAGTTTATGATATATTTCACTACAATTATTGTATAAGACCCGCGTCTCTCCTGTCATTCAAATAGCTCACAACCCGTAGCTGTCCCCAATATCCGGTCTGAACATCACCCGGGTGATGTTAGGGAGGGTCAAACCCTCCCATCGTCTCTTACCTAATAAACTAGCCACCAGGCTAGTTATAGTCCGACGTAGCTACAGCGGTCTTAACCCGTCCCTTAGCGTAGACCCTTTCGAAAAAATAAAATTGTATAACATCAAAATACGATTAAAAGTGAATAAGTGATATAATTGCATTGGTGAAATGAATGAATGTTGAATGATATCTATTACGTTTATTGAATATAAATTATAAATAAGTATATTTTATAAATCGTTCTTCGAGTTCGAATCAAGTCGTCATTTACTGTGTATGCTATGGTTAGTACATTTTAATTTCAGTTTTTCAGTTACTTTATTACCTTTAATGTTCTTTAATAAATAATATTAATTATTGTTTCCTCGTGATACGGTAATTACTTGATTTAAATTGTAAATAATATACGTATAGTTTTGTATTAGATTAAAGTTATTGTTATAGTATAGTGTACGTCTTGTACATTTAGGTATAGTCTTTAATTTAGTTTAGTAGGTAAGTTATTTAGTGTATAAAAGTATTTACTATAGTTATGTTAGATTGGGATACGGAAAAATATTAAATAAAAAAATAAGTTTAAAAAACTATAACCCGACTACGTAAAAAAGGGGGTCTAAAAAGGCCGAAACGAGAAAATAATTCAAATAGAAATCCAGAAATGCATTGTTACAAAAATGGTCAAGGTAGAGCCGTTGTCGCACACACTAATGGCGTCATCTAAGCGTCAGTTCACACCGAGATGCGTGACGTCTAGGTATAAACTGAAACTGCGTATATCGTCATGTACACATGCATTTAATGATTAATTTAATTTTACGATAGTTAGGTACAGACGGCTGCGTTTTGACATCGACTGTTCCGAACAGTAGGTGCGACCACGGCTCTACCTTGACCATTTTTGTAACTATGCATTTCTGGATTTCTATTTGAATTATTTTCTTGTTTCGGCCTTTTTAGACCCCCTTTTTTTACGTAGTCGGGTTATAGTTTTTTAAACTTATTTTTTTTAAGATAGTGATTCAATTCGAACTCTTGCAATGAAACGTGTATCTTCTTGGATAGCGATTAAAGTTAATTTTAAACCGCTGTCTTAAAAAAGCGGCGCCGCGTCGCGCCTCGGTGTGGACTGCAATGGTAAAAGCAGTTTTATTCTTCCGATCCATGCGAGCGCGACGCGCGACCGCGACCGGCAAACCAGCGAATCAGGTTCTCTGGCCACGCCCACTGGTCGCTCGACACGGGTCGCGGGGATTGTTCAGTGCTCCATATTAATTCATACTAAGCAGTGGCTCCGCGACCTTATTTCGTCCAGGGTCAGAGAACCTGATCCGCTGGTTAGCTGGTCGCGGGTCGCGATCGCACAGATCGCAAGGCTAGACACCTTAATGCTCTAGCATAACAATGAATACACTGATTAATTCGAAAGGAAGTTTTATGGGAACGGTTAAAATCTTGCACTATTCACATAACGCGATTGGAGCCGTGTACCAAAGCTAGTATGATAATGCATGGACCAATAAAACTATTCCTCCGTGATAATAGTTATGAATTCTAAGAATAATAAACACCACATGCTTGACACAATATTGTTATGATTATGAAAGCCTTGCAATTGACAGTTTATTAATATCTATAATAGTATTATTCTGTTGGTATTCATCACTTGTAACGGATATATAGGAGTTCCGAGGAGCGCCGGCGGGCCGCGCCAGACCTGCCAGACTCGAGGGACTTCTTTTTGATGATATCTGCTGTACTTGCCCAGAGTACAGACTACTGAGCAATGCGAGAGAGATACAATTTTCATATGTCTCTTTCTATGGTATACTGAAGATGTTCGGCACAATGTGTATTACAAAAGATACAAATCATACCTTATGGACGTATCTTATAATATACGAGGGCAGTGCCAGATGTACCCGACCTAACTTATTCACTTTTTTTTTTAATTTAAAATTTATAAATTTGATAACTATGTGTTTAAGAGTTTTTTTTCTACGGCCATCCAAAGTGCAATTTGAATTTGAATTTGAATTTTTTATCGAAGCGGTCATCATGTGATTAAATTGTTTCATCTGAAGATCCGACAACTTCAACAGAAATTCAAACCGAGCTGGATTCTACTTTGTGGGAGTCAGTTCCTTCCTTCAAAGCAGTAAAATATTGGACAACTTATTCCATAGATGTATTATGTTATCAATGGATTATTCCCTTAATTTCCTACCTTGAATAAGTGGCCGGTGGTGAAAAATTTTTGGAAAAAAAAGAGGTTGATTCTGCGGTAAACACCTGTTTTGGAGGGTTTGACGTTTTCTGTTTTTTTGGAACGTATGACGTTTTCTGTTTGACTTGTTAGAGTCAGTTCACACCGCGACGATACACGACGCGGCGCTGCAATTTTAAGGTAGCTATTTAAAATTGAACTTTATTCACTACACAAAAAGATACACGTTTCATATGACATCAGTCATATACTGCACATGCGCTGTGCAGTGCGGTGCAACCTGCCATTTGAAATATTACAATGAAACGTGTACGGTCAGGTCGGGTCCTACTGGGATCGCCCTAGTACTAGATGTTGACGCACAAAACGAAATCCAGTGGCAATCGTATAATTTGCTGCGATAAAAGTAGCCTATGTGTTAATCCAGAGCTTAAACTCCTGCCATACCAAATTTCATCAAAATCTCGTTTCGGTGTGGGCTGGCCTTTACACTCTTTCTTAGTATGTACTACGTACAAGACGCAGCTCCGGTTTTCACAAGGAAAATTCAAGAGAATTTCAAGTAAATTAAATACGAACATGTACAGACTGTATTATTAAGGAAATTAGTTTCTACTTAATTATTTTAGTCCAGGTGTGGCGCAAACATACTCACTAATACTAACACTAATTTCTTATCATATTGTGGAGACTTCCTCACTTTTATTTTAATTAAATATTAAACACTAGCTTTTGCGCGCGACCTTGTCCACGTGGCCCTTTGCGCCGTGGGGGAGAATTTCGAAAAAATATTTTTTGATGTAAGTATGTCTACATCATAACTCGTAACAACTGTCTGCGTTACAAAATTCAACGCCATCCGTTCAGTTGTTAATATTTCACTATACAAACTTTGGACCCCCATTTCACCCCTTTAAAGGTCAATTTTCAAAAAAAACTGTAAAATACGTAATGATTTGTTTTTAGGACCTCGAATATTTAATTTTATGGAGATTGGTGAAAATTTAAAAATTATACCATGCAAACTTTCAACCCTTATTTTACACATTCAAAGGGTCAAATTCTATTAAATCCCAAAATACGTATCTAATGAAATGTATTTAAGAGCAAGAATCTCAATATTTATGGAAATATGTGTACATTTAAAGATTTTCCATTCCTACTTTCATTTCACCCCTCAAAGGTGGGGGAATGTATAAATAAATACCTACGCGGTGTCGCTTGTAGTTTTTGTTCGGGTGCGATTTATTTATTGATTTGTATTTAGTGCACAAACAGGTTACAATTTGCATTGCAAATTGCATGATAAGTTAAACTTAAGCTTAATGGCTAAACTAGACAGCAACCCAAAAAAGTATACCTAACTTGATTAGTATTCGGTTGTTGATACAAATAAAAATAAAGTAATAAAAAGATAGCTACTTACATTAATAGTAAAAGGGCATATCTACGGCTTATTGCAACTATCTTAAAAAAAGAAATGATATAAGTAATAAAAAAAAATTTAACTTTTAATCTAAATCGGGAGACAAGTACCTAGATTTTTTTTTTTGCGTAGGGTACGTGTGAATAGTACTATTTATTTTCAGTACAAAATATTCGCCCGACCACGTGGTGTGGTTATGGTACGTGTGGGAAGACCCTAAGCTACTAATCTGATTTTAATAATATAGTAGAGATATCGACTAGACCACGGACGCCCACGGGGAAGGACATAGGTTCCTTTTCCGATACGGATGGCTGCACGAAACATGTCTGGCAGTGGCGTGGGGTTCCTATAACTCCATTCTCATCGGCTTCGCTTACCACTTGCCTTTTGAAGACCCTCATCCAAGTCCCTACGAATACGATCCAGCCTTCACCACTGATGTCTAGTACTATGACAATATTATAAGGATGCGCTGGTTTATTACGAATTACGAATATTATTATTCAAATAGAACACCGAAGCTTTCCAATAGAATGAAACCATGAAATTTTTATTTCAATACGCTAAAAGCCCGTGCTTCTGACTGCTGGCGTAGGAACGATAACTTTACTGTATCACTTTTGTTATCGCCTGTACATTGCACAATCATCATCAGCATTAGGTCGATTCTGAAACGATTTCATTAATAAAAGTGCATCCAAATAAAAAATTCAAAAATATATAATAATAATAATATTTAGCGACGCTTCACACCGCGTCAATCTGGCCCCGAGCTAAATACTCGAAGGACTTATGTTACCAGACCACGGGAAGTATATTTAATACTTTTGTATTATACATAGTTTTTTATTACATAATAAACATATTTAATACACGTCCCTGACCCAGGAACACAGAAAAGCTTTTTGTTCCTTCGGCGGGATTCGAACCCAGCTTGAGCACCAACGCACTCAACCACTGAGACACGAGATCATCTTACCAGATAAAATATATAAGAAATAAAAAGAATCTTAGGCGTATTTATCTGACCGGGATAACCTAACTGCCAATCTAATAAAACAAAGAAAGAAAGAAAACATTAAAAATGCAGCTTTCCAGGGATAAGACCTAGCTAGAAAATAGAAAATAGAAAAGGAAATACTTGCAGCCCTTTCCGAAATTCCGATTATATTATTATATATACAAGATTTCATGATTTTATCTAAAGTCAATATAAGCTCTAGAAACTTGCCACATTTACCCTCATAAGTTCAGTAACCTATCGAGTCACAATGCTGATTAAAACACAATGTTCAAATTCAGTGACAATATTGGGCTGACAATGTTACTGATCATATGATCCGGTCTAACATAGTAGATAATATTGATGAATACAAAGATTTACATGTCCCCATTTTGTTGCTACCAAAGAATATAATGAGGGTTTTTGATACTCTTTCTGCCGTTAGGGGCAGACTCAACTCACACAAAGCGTCATCTGGTGGCGTAAGTGGTATCAAAAACGGTCAATCAGAATTTTCGATTCTTTTTCTGTCACCAGGCGGCGCTTGGTAGCCCGACGGTCCTTGTCGTCTCAAAAATCTGTCAGATGTCACGAATTTAAAAACCCTCATTACACAAAATCACTTCTCCCAAACACACATGTTGCCAAAAAAAGGTAAGACACATCAAAAACAATGACAATAAAACAGGCTTCAATAACCAGCTATTTAATTTTATTTTATTTTATTTTGTTAGGTAGACCAACAGCTATCAGTAATAACAATATAAAACTATTCTAATCATTAGAAAGCCAATTACAGGTCGTCACATGTAGAAAATTCTCTATCTACCAATAACTATTTGTTAAAAACGTTGTCATTCAATCATTTGCCGGTTTTTGGCGATACAAATGTGACGTTTCTAACAAATAGTTATTGGTAGATAGGTTATTAAAACGGGCCGTCAAACATTCTACGCAAACCCTCCGCCAAAGCAGTAGCGTAAAACCTCAAGTTTTACAACTGGAATTTACGCATATTACGCCTTATTGAATATCCTTATACTATTACCCCCTTACAAAAATAAATATTTACACAATGGTTATGCTTTACAATGTTTTGTACTCGTCTGATACGTTACTATATGAATACTATATAGCTTATCCACTGTGTAAAAAATATTAGTTAGAGGGATTACATTATGAGCCGCGTATGTAACGTAAAGTATTCATACGGCCCACGCCTCACAATAAAAACCGAACCAAAACTTACATTAGATGGGAGATAACGGGCTAATGGGACTCAGAAACGCGACCTAACACTAACCAGCCGAGTTGAAAAGGCCATAAAATTGTACCGATAGGCTAGAAGTAGGGGTGCTTTAAATTTAGTCGCGGTACCTTGATTACTTAATTCTGGTTAAGCTCAGTCGATGATTTAATTGCACGACGCGCGAGATTGTAGCGTGACGTTCCATTAATAAATAACGTATTTCCATCATCATCATCTTCATTACTGACCATCGTAAGTAAAGAGATCTGAGAGAGAGTGCTCACTTGAGACAGGACAGATTCAAGACAGACAGACATGACAATATATATATATGAAGATGCGCACACTTGAAACAAAACTCTCATAGACGAAACTGTCTAGGAGCGAAAAAACTGTCTAAAAACAGTGGGTGTTTTTAGTCGTAAGACAAAATGTCTATGTGAGACAAAACTGTCTGAAGACTATCCCACGCAAGTGGATGATGCCTAGTGTAGAATATCACATATTTATAAGTTAAATTTTAAAATTGTTGCTTAAAGATACATAAATCTAAAAAATAGGTATTTATATTGACGCGATTAAAAATTATAAGCAAATAAAACAGATTGCCATATCTTTCTCCCAAAACGATTTGTTACGTCACAAGTTGCTACCACCATACATTTTGTAATGACATTGGCTCGGGTATCTCCTTAGTCCTTATTGAGGATTATTGGCTGTATTATAGAAAGTTAATAATATTATTATAGATATGTATGTATTCGATAAATTAATCGATATTTGTGTTGAAACAACATCGATATTCGATAAATTAATTTTATAGATAAAGTCTTTATGAAAATCTTGGATGTGTCGCCGTGCATCATTGCACTTTCATTGAATATAATACAGGTGAAAAAATCAGAGATCAAAATCTCAGACGCCTCGCATCTATATTTAGAATAATAAAACACGCCTTTCTTATGCTGAAAGTAGCATCAGCCAGCTGTGTTGAATAAGATATTTTTGTTTCAATTTATCATTATAAATGTGGGTTATATTTTATTTCAGGCTTTTTTTACAAATGTTATTTATTACTAAATTGAGCAGAATAAAAGAAGACTGACATTGACTTCTATTCGGTCCTAAGTATCATGTTATTAAAAGAAATTACTCCATAATATTTAATCAATACCTAATATCCATTCCATATTTTCTTTTCCATACCTAATATTAAAATAAAAAAGTTAATGGAATCGTTATCAAGATGTCATTATGATTTTAACAAATAATTTGCTCTGATTCGAATCTTTCGAAAAAGCAATCACGATGTATCGCAAACATTTGAGATGTTAGCAAAACACATAATATCTCAAAAATATAAAGAAAAGTAGTTGCGAAGAATAGATTTCCGAAAACCGATCCCCTAAGGAAAAAAGTAAAAATACCGAAAGAATATGGGCGAAACCGCAGACAAAAGCTAGTTTACCTATATTAAATTTACTTGCAGCGCTCATCCGGGAGAAATCTAAATTGCCTTATCAAATATCATATGAGTTATTACTTATTCGACTCTGCCCGCTAGGCGGCGCTAGTGAGCATAGTGATGTGCCAGTGCTATATATGCAAATTATGTCGATGAAAATTTTGATTACCAATTTCGAACTCGTTAGAAATTGGTTGCCACTTTCCAGGCAATTCTACGATCGATCTAGTTTTGATTATTATAAATTGTCTGATTGATCTCAACAGTTACTATTACAGTTACTATTCACTCCGAAACGAGATGATACGCGACGCGGCGCCGCATTATAAAATACAGCGCCTAGTGGCAAACAATGGTAACAAATTGTATGTCATACATATTGTAGTTCACTTGTTCACGGTGAGTAGTGCGTGTCACAAAAACTCGCGCACAGCACACATATTCCCTAATCGCGTAATATGAAAATGCTCTAAGCCCCGATTTCACCAAACTTCTTTAAACGCGCTTATGGCTAAACTCGGATTTCATCTCTCTCTCTCTCTCTCTCTCTCTCTCTCTCTCTCTCTCTCTCTCTCTCTCTCTCATTCGATGTAACGGGACATACCGATCTTAAGCCGAAGATCAGCTTTAAACGTCGTGCCAATAAGTCGGTGAAATTGGAGCTAAGAAGGATACACTTCTATAACTACGATTTTTACCTAAGTACGGACAAGACAAAAGGAAGGGTAATGATTTTGGCAGTATATGTCTGTATGTATGTATGTTTGTTCCATCGTAGCGACAAAACTGCTGTTCCGATTTTATTAAATGAGGTGTCAATAGATTCGTAATAATAGCCCGGGTAACATAGGCTATATAATTTACGTAGTCGGGTTATAGTTTTAAAAAAAAATACGTGTGGCACTCGGGGACTGCCGCGGTAAAGCTATTGCATAGTAAGTCTACACGCATACGTCTAGTCGCACGCACACAAACACCGTGCCGAAGTCTGCCGAACTGAAACGACGTTAGACGATGCACGGCTTTCAACGCCGCACCGCTGTGCCTGTTACGGAATTTCTTGATTCGGTCGCCGCGCTCAAAGCACGCGATATAAGCTATGCAATAAGATAAAAATACCTACTGTTATTTAATGTTAAAATTTTGTCTGAATTTGCTTGCGCGAATAGACTAGCCTGTTCTTCCAGATTGCGTAACCGTGATTACTCTTGCAGGTTGCGTGTTCCCGGCGCGGTGGCAGGGGCGGTGGTTCCAGTCCGGCGTCATCCAGCCCATCCTCATACAGGACGGCACGTTGTCCAACAAGGGCCGCTGTCTGTCCTCCGAGGGGGATAAGTTCCTTATAGTTGACGAGTAAGTTCTAGAAGTGGAGATTACAATTCGTTTAAAAATAAAAATAAATAGGGAGGGGACTGAGGTAAATGACGACTACATACAATACTTATCAGTATCGAAGGCTGGCAGTATCTCCTTCATAGGTAAGCCCTAGCTTGTATATTAGGTAGGGTTTTGGATGCGGGTCATCAAAAGGTAAATAATAATAAGTAATAGCTCCCCACACCGATTTCGGTGACGGTGGCCGGGTTCATTGAAACAAGGCCAGTTATGCATGAGTTATATTATATTGCCCAAATGTGTGCGCAGTACATAAGAGCACTCTCTCTGTCTCTTCCTTTACTCTCGTAACCCAGTGGGACGGATGACCGACACGACTGGCGAGAGATCAGGTGCAGGATCGAATTTTTACATGCCCATCCGACGCATGGATCATCTTTCTTGTCAGACAATCAGGTGATCAGCCTGCATTGCAAATTTTTTTGTTGTTCCAACGAAATCGGAATCGAATCGATGACCTCCGAGTTGAAAGCCAAGCTCTAAACGACTAGACCAGTGGAGTCTTTTTTTAACATACAATACTTGTAGTCACAAAAGTGATGACTGATTACATTATGCAGTCGTCTTTCGTCTCATTTCCGAAGTATAATAATATACTTGCGTACAATATCGACAAAGTTCCTGCTCCACCAGTTTCTAAACATTTTCCGTTGCGCATGCAAGTCTCAAAATATTTTAACGCAAAGGAAGTGACCGCAACGACTGCAGACGTGGTTAAACTTCGTGTTTGCACGTGTTTACGCGCGCACCGTTCAACAGCGCTGTTAAGCTATTTTCGTGTTACTCGTGGTCGAGCGGCAACTTGTTCGATAGTAGGTACATTTTCTCAATACATTGAATATTTAGACAGTTGCAAAACAATTTTCTTGTAGAAATAGGTAATATAAATTTTCAGTTTCTTTCATATAATTGGATTTATATGAAATTTTATTTATTTATACTTCACTACCAATAAAACACTAAATTGGAAGTGATGTCTAATTACATCTGAAGTTCGATTCTGTTAATTAAATCCCGCAATAATGCAGTAATAGTAGTATTCTCATAAACGTCAAACCAACGTCAAACCCATTTTGAGGGTTTGACGTTGGTTTGACGTTTATGTTGTTTATGTTTGGTCTAAACAACAAAAATCAGTTTATTATACCAAGTCATCGATTCATTTGTAATTCAATGGAAGTAAAATGTAACTTAATAACGAGTAGGTATTGGGGATTCAGCGTAAAACCACATTTTTGTACGGGTACCTAAGTATATTGTCACATAATACTTTTATTTATTTACAGGAAAGGCTGTTACCGGTGTGTCGTGATGCACGAAAAACATATAAATGTTCTCCAATATAAAGAAAGTGAGTTAACTACTACAAATAAAGTACTATCTGTGGACGCTTCCACACCACGTCAATCTAGCCCCGTGCTAAGTATCCGAAGAACTTGTATCAAAGGTACCAGACAACGGAAATATATATTTTAATACTTATGTTAGGTGTACCCACGAACTCAGAAAAGCTTTTTGGCCCTTCGGCGGGATTCGAACCCGCAACCTCCGCCTTAAACACCGACGCTCTAACCACTAAGCCACAGAGGTCGTCAAACTAATATTATAATGTAAACATAATATTTAGATCTGCAGGTAATTTTTTTTTTAAATGGGCTTGTGGGTAGGTAAAATCTGAAACTAAATTAGGAACAGCCAAAAATGTTGAAATGAGTTGCGAAATCGATTTAGACAAAAACAGAATGTCGAACCGACAGATTTAACCTGTATTATAGCCCTGTGTTGTTGTTTGTTGATAAGGAACAAATTCAGTAAAGTAATGACAATTGGGATACGACAAACTTGAGGAAAATGTTTTTATATTTGAATAAATAAATTGATTTATATGTTGAAGAAATGTATGAAACTACTTGTTATGTTTTAATGAGGGTTATCTCATAACAGATGAATAGTTGAATCTTCGGGCCATAGTGACTTTTATAAAGCTTAATAATACAGTCACAATCCAATCCCGACAGGTATATTAAAACTGCTAAATGGTATTCTCATAAACCCGTTCGATTGGTCCAAACTCCAAAAATCACTTTATGATATCGAGACGATTCATTTATAATTCAATAAAAGTAAAATGAAAGTCCGAGTTAATTACGAGGATTGGGCGTCTGTAGTCGATACGTGGACGGGCGTTTGACAGTGACCGTCCTCAATATCGTTCAAGTTACGTAACGTACATCCTTTAGTTGTTTCGCCTTTGTCAATTTATACAGAATGCGACAAAGTGCTTTTGCAACATCCACTGCTAGCTTTTCCCTTGACTATACAAAACGATTGAAAAAATCTTTGGCAATTGTTATACAGCATGTTGTTAAATCTACGCTTTTTTTCTTTTGTAAATTAAAATTATACAGGACTAGATATTGCCCGCGACTTCGTGCGCGCAAAAGTTAACCTCGCAGAAACCGTACATTCTTTCGCGATAAAATGTTGCGTATGTCCTTCCCTGTGGTCTACTCTATATGTTTGCCATATTTCTTCAACATCGGTCTGGTACTTTCGGAGCCTATTCAATGCAAACATACCAACAAACTTTTCCTCTTTATAATATTCGTATAGACAAATAAAATTGTACACTTTTTCCAGCTTTCTGTCACCGGAGGGACGCGCTGCCCCACCTCTGCACGACCATCACAGGAGACGCCCTCCTGTACTCCATGTTCAGAGAGAACGCAGATCCCGTGGACTGTCCTCTGAAAGGACCCTTTTCGTTTTCATATAACAGGTAAAGAGCCCTATTTTTGGTGGTCAGAGGCCATTTTTTTTAAATGGTAATCTAAATGTTGAAGATGGCTTGATTAATGATGATCATAATTGTTATTGTTTAATAAATAATTAATCGTTTGAAAGCATTATCACACTAATCATCATAATAGACATACATAGTTGAGAGTCCTGACTCCTAATTTGAGTAAGTAAGCACTTGGTACTTACTTACTCAAAACAAAACTCGGCTTTGGAGATTTTGGTAATTGTGATTATTATATCAATAATTTGAAAGCATCATCACCATAATCAGATGACGTATTGGGAAATGTTACTTCCATTGTCCACAGTATGTGATACACCATTCATTACCGGAGGATAAAATCTTCAATGGATTTCGCATTGATACATTGACACTAGGCCCGGCCCCAGCACTAGTAACCGGTCGGATGCCGGAAGAGCAAAAATGTATGAATATGATAATAAAACATGTTTTAGGGTTCCGTAGTTCACGTCTCGGAACCTTTATCGTTTCGTCATGTCCGTCCATCCGTCTTCGGCTTATCGTCCAAACGGTTAGTTCTAGAAAGATGAAACTTTGGATGCATATGTGTATTTACCACGCCGACAAAGTGCTCAAACAAAATCACGAAAAATACAATTTTTGGAGTACCTTCCCTACACGTATAGCAGGGATCCTTTTTTTCTCGCGTCTACCCAATAGTGTGGGGTATCATTATATAGGTATTTTAAAACATTGAGAGATTGCGACAGGGATATTTTGATCTAAGTATCCGATTATGAGATATTCATCTTTCACACCGACACACGGCGAAGCGCGACGCGGCGCGCTTTTTTTAAAATGACGATTCAAAATTTATAATTATTCACTTCAGAAAAAAAATGGCACTTTTTATTGCAGGGTTTCGAATTGCGAGCCGAGCCGCGCTGCGCAGCGAGGAGGCGCTCTTGCAATGAAACGTGTTTCATTATTATTTCTTGTTATGTAGTGAACAAAGTTAAATTTTGAATCATTATCTTCAAAAGTGCGCGCCGCGTGTCGGTCTGCGCTGACGCTAAGCCCTCGCGTACACACGAGAGTTTTTTTCAGGTCGCGACAGAAAAAACTGCACTCTAATGCAATAGATCTGAAAATCGTGTAGAGCTGTCAAATCTGACATATTTTGACACTTGACACTTCAATTTTCAGTTCTATTGTACTAGCGCAGAGTTCTATTTACTTACTTACTTTAGTTTAGTTATTTAGTGCGGTACTTACTTTAGTTATTTAGTGCAGTTTATTCTGTCGCGACCACATTAAAACGCTCGTGGGAACGTAGCCTCGTGGGAAGCACACTTTGTACTGACTTATTGATTTTTGAGTGGCATGTCGTCCATGTCGAGATACAAGATACGTGTCAATAAACTGAAGCTGACATTACAAACTCATTACAACATGACGGCTGACGAGTGACGGCAGAGCAGAACGACGCGATGTTCAACATATATGTCACGGATAATTGGCAAATCATTATTGAGGGTTTTTAAATTCGTCAGTTCGACATCTGACAGCTTTTTGACACGACAGGGACCGTCGCGCTACCAAGCGCCGCCTGATGACAGAAAAAGAATCAAAAATTCTTATTGACCGTTTTTGATACCACTTACGCCACCAGATGACGCTTTGTGCGAGTTGGGTCTGCCACCTAACGGCAGAAAAAATATCAAAAACCTCCATTGCTTTCGATCAGATATGCACGACGTCGGATTCGTAAAAGCTTATCCCACAAAGACATGAAATGAAAAAGAGCAAAGTTTTCCAAAAAAGAATAAGATATCGTAGAAACCAAGTCCAATTCAAGATCGTCCATAATATTTGTAGCTCATTAAAATTTGTGACCGGTGTGGATAATTTGTTTTAAATATTACTGACTATTGGCAATGAGCACTTTCAGACTTGGCGAGACCGCTGCCGCGCTTACAGATTGTGGCTGCGTCATAGACATTAGTTGCTATACGAGAATACGTAACGAATCTTACAATAATCAGTTTCGACGCTGTCTGTGTTAAAATAACAAAATGGTATTCCCGAAACCAACCAACCAACGTCAAAACCGTTTTGATCGGTCCAAACCCCGAAAATTAATTTACGATATCGAGACGATTCATTTATAATTCAATCAAAGTAAAATAAAACTGTAAGTTAAGTACGAGAATAGGGGGTTTTCGGGTTGTGTTTTTATATGCCAATACAGTATAAGCGAAAGAAGAATGAAAAGAAAATACCATAAAATCCCAGACTCAAACGAAAGAAAATTGAGAAAAATATTTCTTGAAACAACTTTTCTGTTACAAAATAAAACGAACTTATTAGTCGTATAAAATTGGCTTTTGTTCTTCATGTGTATGTTTCTTTTTTTTATATTGTGCAGAAACGGACATTTCAATAACGTGAAATTATAAATTGCGTATTTTGATAAATGTATTATTTTTGCAATGGCAGGATATCCCGTATCCACGAGGCACCACTCAGTACATATTACTACTAATATAAATTCGAAAGTTTGTAAGGATGGATGGATATTCGTGACTCGTTCACGCTAAATCTACTGAACGGATTTTGATGAAATTCAGTATGGCAGTAGTTTAGGCTTTGGTTTAAAACATAGGCTACTTTTATCGCCAAAAATGTACAATGTTTGCGTGGGATACTGTTTTTACGCGGGCGGAGCCGCGGGCAAAAGTTAGTAATATAATAATTGGAAGTCCGCAAATTCATTATTGTATTTACTTTCTCTTTTACAAACCAATTAGAAATTGTATGGCTACTTTTTTAATTGTTTGTTTATACTGGCCTCAGTATCAAAGGTTGCCCTTTAAATTTAATTTTGAATTTCCAAAGATAAACAATATTGGGGTAAAGTATTAGTTTCATTAAATATTTCAAAATAATATTTGGGGCTGGGGTGAATCAAAAATTATGCGGTTGTCAATTTTAATCACCCTAACGCAATGTGGTTTGATGCTCAGTAACTTGAACGCTGATTAACCAATGACAAGTATTAATTATTACAAAACAATATTTATGTACTTGGCACGTGAACTGTCAAATCTTTTATTTGATTTGTGTTGTAAATTATTCATATCCACGTGTAAGCACCGAGACGCGATATCTTTTCGTGTAGTCAATAAAGATCAATTTTGAATTACTACCTTAAAAAGTGATCGCTAAACTAACTTTTAGGCTCACGTGACTGCACTAACTTTTCAGTTTTCATTTCAAAAATCATCGTTATTAAGCATCAGTGGCCACCGAGGCTCGACGCGACGCTGCAAACGGCGCTGCATTTTTTTAAATCAAAAATGCACCGCGTCGCGTTTTGGAAAGAGCTGACCGTAAATAATTTTAAATCTCACGTAGACGCAACACGATGCGTGATATGTCACGATCCGATGAGAAAACTATCTCGTGACAACTAGTCTACTGGCGCGAAAACGATGTTATGACCATCTCGCGTCGCATCTGCTGACAAAGTCTAGATTTCACCTAATTATACATGTCTGTAGCTTTATTCCTGACCAATAATAACACAGAGAGGTACATATTAAATATGAAAGAAAATAATAAATATTGCCTATCTTCTTCTCGCAAAACAACTCACGTCACAAGTTACAACTCCCAGGCCGATATATCGCTCTCTTTATTTATTGTAAATTTAAAATTTTTTGTATCTTCGTTTTATTTTAATAGCAAAAATGGGTTTCAGATTGTTTATTATGATCTTTTTGAGTCAATATGCCAGTTGTACCCATTCCAGGGGCCACGGGGACTGCAAGATCCCCGCCTCCTCCATAGAGAGCTGCACAGAAGACTCCAGGCTCCTGCTCAACTACCAGGCCTGCCCTGACGTCTACGGGTCGGAGAGTACTGGTGAGTAGCTGTATATCCTACTAATGTTATAAATGTGAAAGTTTGCGAGGATGGATGGATGGATGAGTGTTACTCTTTCACGCAAAATCTACGGCTGAACGGATTTCTATGAAAGATATGGTAGTAGTTTAGGATTAAAACATTGGCTACTTTTAAGTCGAAAAAGTACAGTGTTCCCGTGGGATACTATGTCGCAATATAATCTTATGTCTCACTTATATATTAAAATGCGGTGCAATTTAACAAAGAAATAAATTTCACAAAGTACGGTTCCCTGGACGTAGGTACTCGTAACGATCAAATAATCAAGTTCCATGATAATTGACTGATTCATCGAATTCGCTTTTGTAAACAGAATTATTTAAATTAATTTGTCATTTGTATTATTATAGCCTTTGTACTATTTGGCCTATCGCAAAAGGCATGTTTTAATTTAACATAGGTACTTGCAAATAATTTATTTTACACACAAAAAAAGCAGCAGTAAATAAACATAAAACGAACTTTATGCAATACTCCATTAATATTCAATTATCTTATTGAAACTTGGTTATTTTAATGAACTGAATCAACACACATGGCTACGGCTAAAGCGTATTGAAAGCGTTTACGTTTGTGAAAATTATACGATTACGCGTTCGTACATTAGCATTCTTATGCATTTAAATGCGTTCCTAAAATAGTCGTAGTGGCGACTGGCGTGTCGCGATGGCTGTCACCCGTTTAGTTTAAGGGTCAGCTCACACCGAGATTATAGCAATATTTAAAATAGCTCAAAATTCAAAATTAAACTTTATTCACTATTCAAAACCCCAATCCTCGTATATAGAGACTTTCTTTCGTTAGACTTTCAATTTAATTTAAATGAATTTTCTTGGTGTCATAAACTGATTTTTGGAATTTGGACCAATCAAAACGAGTTGACGTATATGAGAATACTACTTTGATGTTTTAACATATTGAGACTGCATTTAAACTGTATTAATCTAAGATTTAATTAGCAGAATCGACATACTGTACCTACACAAAAAGAAACAGGGCCTGTAGTCAAGATGCATTAGATAATTTCGACGTCGAAGTTAGGTAACAAAATGTATGGAATTTGACATAAGGCGTCGCAAGCGCCATGTCACTTAGCGATGACTTATGTCAAATCCCATTCATTTTTCTTTTCGAACTTCGCCGTCGAAATTATCGAATGCATCTTGACTAGAGGCCCAGGATTCATTGCAAGAGCGGTGCGCAGATCGGTGCAGCTCGCATTTCCACCTCTTGCAATGAAACATGTATATTTTTGTTTAGTGAATAAAGTACAATTTTAAATCGCCATCTTAAAAATTGCGCGCATCGTCACGCCTCGGTGTGAACTGGCCCGAAGTTTAAAGATAGAGCGTGTCGAAACAAACAAAAGGCGAGACAATAGGAGAGCTTTCAATGTACCATTAAGTGGCAAATATGCAAGCAGATAAGTTACAGGTGACGGTGCAGCAAGCGAATAATGGACCTTAGAATAAACTATGTGTATGTATTTGAAATGTGGATTTTTAGGGTTTTTTTTTATAGTTTTTACCCTTTGGTTTCCGTGCCCAACAAAACCGGGAACATATTACTAAGACTCCACTGTCCGTCCGTCTGTCCGTCTATCCGTTTTCCATCTGCCAGTCTGTATCTCGGGAACCGTGAGCTAGACAGTTGAAATTTTCACAGATGATGTATTTCTGTTGCCGCTATAACAACAAATATTTAATAGAATAAAATAATATATACTAATGCTACATATAATATAGAGGAAAAAGTTTGTTTGTTTGCATTGAAGGCTCCGAAACTACTGGACCGATTTTGGTAAAATTTGGTACAGATATAGAGTAGAACCGGGAGTAGAAGTAGAAGTAGTCCACGGGAAAGGACGTAGGCTACTTTTTATGTAGGCACGAAGTCGCGGGCAACATAAGTGGGGCTTCTTTATAACAAACGTGATATTTTGCCGATTTCGAAACGATCTCGCACTAATACCGACTCGCACTTGGCTAGTTTTTTATTCTTTACGAATCACATAAGATTTAGATCTTTCTGTTAGCTAAACTTCTTGTTGAATTGTTAATTTTTATCAGCGATTGCAAATCAAAGATATTTATAGGTCCCATGAAATATTAATAAATAAATTAAAGAACAGAAAATGAATTTCTTATGTTTACGCGAATATTGTTCATTGTTTTAAACACTTACGGATTGTGTCGCGGTGCACTTTTCTTTTTCCCGACGTTTCGGCTACTTTCCAGCAGCCGTGGTCACGGGAGGGCTGAGGTGGCAATTGTCCTATTTGTTGAAGTTGTTCAAACTACCCGAAGATTCTTCAATTATTATTTGTGTTCCGATCCACGCAAAACATACTAACAGTATCTTGAAGCCGCGGTGATTTTAAATTACCATTTATTTTGTTAATTATTGGATCCCAACTAGATGGCAGCACCCAGCCATCTTCTCGGTTAAAATTTTAAAATTTAACCAAGAAAAAAAAACTTTTTAATTTCTATAGCCTCGCGTATCATTCTTGGGCGATAACGGTGTTCCTTTGCCAGTACTTGTGGCTTATCAAATCTTATTAATATTATAAAATTGCAGATTTATTGTTGCGACGGTGTTTAACATCTGCGATGTGTTCCTTTACGCGGACGTTGATGGATCTTTTAGTTTGCCCTATATAGGAGAGACCGCAGTCACAGTCGAGCTTGTAGACTCCTGCATCTTGAAGGGGAATGTTACATTTCACTGGTGGTAAAAATTTACTTATCTTTTAGGCGGCTTGAAATATGTTTTTATAGATGCTTTCCTTAGAATATAGATAACTTTATCAGTGACTCCTTTCATAAAAGGTAGAACTGCAGATATTCGTTCGACAGTGGCTGGTTTCACTCGGTCACTGTGATACAGGCGTGGGACTCGAAGCTTATTGTCACGTAGAACTTGTGTGACATGGTTAAGCTCGGTTTCCAAATGCTGATGTTCACAGATTCCTCGTGCTCTTCTAAACAAAGTTTTGCCAACAGTAGATAGCTGTGAAGGATGGTGAAGGATCACCATTTAAATAACTATTAGTATGTGTAGGTTTGCGATTCACAGTGTGATCTAAGGTGCCATTGGGATTTCTTATTTCTAATACGTCCAAGAAAGCTAAAGAGTTATTGGTCTCTAACTCCATAGTGAATTGTATTTTAGGGTTGAGACTGTTCAAATGATTTAGGAATATGGTTACTTTGTCACATGGTAAAATTGTGAAAGTATCATTCACGTACCGCTGTAGAACCTGTATAGGTGAGGTCTCAAGAGCAGTCTCCTCGAAGTCTTCCATGAATATGTCAGCAACAACGGGAGAAACTAGAGAACCCATTGCTACACCATCTACTGGCTTGTAGAAGTCATAATTCCACAACATATATCCAGATGTAAGGCAGTGTTCTGATTATTCTGCATATTCAATAGGTAAGTTATTTTCTCTAAGATTTCTTGTTACAATTTCAATACATTCCTGTAATGGTAAGCAAGTGAATAAGGATTGTTTATCAAAACTGACTGACAGACTGTTCATTGTCTGTGAGACATAGGCGTTTAATCTCATCAACAAAGTGGTAATAATCCTTTACATGAGCTCTAGTGTTGGACACACTAGAGCTCAGTAGTGGTGAAAGCACATTAGCCACTAGCTGAGCCAATTTATAGGTTGGTGAGTCAATTTGGCTTACAATTGGGCGAAGTGGAGCGTTAGGTTTATGTATTTTTGGCAAACCATACAACTTAGGGAGTTTAGACCACGAAGGCAATAAAGACTTGGTGTCTAGATTCAGTGAGTCGGAGTATTTCTTTATGAGACTCTTTGAGTAGTCTTTAAAACGTTGTTAGTCGGATCGGTTCTGACTTTTTTGTATGTGTTTTCGTCCGATAATAGATGTTGTATTTTATCACTGTAATCTTAGGTATCCATAATCACCGTGGCATTACCTTTATCCGCGCGGAGAATTGTCAAATCCGATCTGGTGCGCAAGTTTTGTAACGCTCTCATTTGTTCACGAGGAAGATTTGGTTTGGGCGCCGAGCTTCGTCGTAAGACTGACGATATATCCTGTCGTATGGCCTCCAAATCATCCTTGTTTATGTTATTATTCGATAAACAATCCTCTACACTGCAGATAATTTCCTCAAAAGGTATTTTTCGCGGTGTTATTGCAGAATTCAAGCCCTTTCGGTCAAGAATCGGTTCACAAATAACAATTGAAGAATCTTCGGGTAGTTTGAACAACTTCAACAAATAGGACAATTGACACCTCGGTCCTCCCGTGACCACGGCTGCTGGAAAGTAGCCGAAACGTTGGGAAAAAGAAAAGTGCACCGCGAACATAATCCGTAAGTGTTTAATTAAAACAAAGAGAAAATGAAGTAAATTAAAATGACAAAGGGTTTCCACCATTATTCAAGCCTCGATTAAACTCGCTTAATATAAAACTTACAAACTCAAATCGGCAAAACGTTGGAACAATCGCGTAACGCAATTATGTTATTTCAAGTGACGGTCGAATAAAGTTTTAGTAGATAAGAGAGCTCGGAGCTGCCTCCCGAAATGACGTCTTAGCAATTTCCGAGATTCCCCGTCTCCACGCTGACAGCCACAATAAAACATATTCAGGACTTTACAAATAAAATATTGCATTTGTTGCGACTTTCATGCTTTTAGTCAACTGACTACTAATATAAATGTGATAGTTTGTGAGGATGTTTGTGAATCTTTCACGCAAAAAGTACTGAACGATGAAATTTTATGCTTACCAGACACGCAACTGTATACTTGACAGGTTTGCCTGTTCAGTTGAGTTGTACCGCTAAACCGGAGCGTGTGTGTTTGCGAAACTGTGCAGGCTTCCAGTTTGACAACTTCTGTGGCTCAGTGGTTAGCGCGCTGGCGCTCAAGCCGGAGGTCGCGGGTTCGAATCCCGCCAGGAAAAAAGTTTTCTGTGTTCCCGGGTCATGGATTCATTCATTAACAGCCATAGGACGTCCACTGCTGGACATAGGTCTTCCCCAAAGATTCCCACAACGAACGGTCCTGGGCCACCCGCAATCAACGGCGGCCCGCGACCTTCATAAGGTCATCGGTCCACCTAGAGGGAGGCCGTCCAACGCTGCGCTTTCCAGTTCGTGGTCTCCACTCTAGAACCTTTTCTCCCCATCCAATCCAACAGCGGTTATCAGTTCTACGAGCGATGTGGCCTGCCCATTGCCACTTCAACTTGCTGATTCTGCGAGCTATGTCGGTTACTCCAGTTCGTCTGCGAATCCCCTCGTTGCGGATTCTGTCACGCAGAGAAACCCCGAGCATAGCTCTCTCCATCGCTCTTTGAGTGACTTCGAGCTTATTTAAGAGGCCAAAAGTGAGGGACCACGTTTCACATCCATAAGACATCACTGGCAACACGCACTGTTCAAAGGCACTGAGGTATTTCGGACTCGAAGACGCTGCGTAGTTTCCCGAACGCTGCCCATCCAAGTTGGATTCGTCGTTGGACCTCCCTATCGAAGTTGGACTTGCCTAATCGGACCGTCTGTCGGTAGACGTATTCGTCAACAACTTCGATTTTAGAGTTCTCAACAAATACTGGAGCGGGTACAACATGGGCATTAGACATAATTTTCCTCTTGTCCATGTTCATTTTTAGACCCACTCGTTGGGAAGCTCTATCGAGGTCGCCGAGCATGGCGCTAAGGTCTTCCAGCGATTCTGCCATTATGACTATATCGTCAGCAAACCGAAGGTGTGTGATGTATTCGCCATTTATGTTGATGCCGTATCCTTCCCAGTCTAGGAGTTTAAAAACATCTTCCAATGCTGTGGTGAAGAGTTTAGGAGAGATGACATCTCCCTGCCTTACACCTCTCTGCAATTGGATAGGTTTCGTACTTCCATTCTGTACTCGGACCGACATGGTGGCATTGTTGTACAAACACTTCAACACTTCTATATAGCGATAGTCAATGTGGCACCGCTGAAGAGACTGAAGCAACGCCCAGGTTTCGATCGAATCGAAGGCTTTCTAATAGTCCACATACGCCATACAGAGCGAACGATTATATTCCTCCAATTTCTCTATAATCTGGCGGAGTGTGAAGATGTGGTCTATGGTACTATAGCCTTTTCGGAAACCGGCTTGTTCGGGTGGCTGGAAGTCGTCGAGCCTGCGCGCTAGACGGTTCGTGATAACCCTCGAAAACAATTTGTAGATATGGCTCAAGAGCGAGATCGGTCTGTAGTTCTTCAACAAGGTATTGTCTCCTTTTTGAAGAACAGCACCACAACGCCCCTGCACCATGACTCAGGTGTGGCGCCTTCGTGTATGACGGAATTGAACAGTTTCTGGAGGACTTTGAGTACTGGTTTTCCACCCGCTCTCAGAAGTTCTGTCGTAATTCCGTCTTCACCTGGCGCCTTGTTGTTCTTAAGCTGTTTGAGGGCCATTCTAATCTCGTACAGGCCGACGTCCGGGATATCCTCGGTATAGTGTAGAGTTAGCTTGACTCTTAGATCTTTAGCCATGCTGATAACAGGTGTCCGTGTCGATGTGTACAACTGTCCGTAGAACTTTTCTATCTCCTCCAAAATCTCTGGCTTCGACGAGATGATCTTGCCTTTATCGGTCTTCAGCTTCGTCATCTGGCTTTTTTCGATAGAAAGTTTCTTTGCGAACACTTTAGAGCCCTTGTTTAGCTCAATCGTTTCCTCAATACATCTAGTATTGAAGGCGCGTATATCGTGTCGCATTGCCTTGGCTATCTGTCTATTAATCCGTCTATATTCTGACATGTTAGCTGAAGACTGCAATCTCATTTCTCGCCTTTGCGCCATGAGTTCCAGAGTTCCATCGGAGAGCTTTTGAGTTCTACTTTGGCGTCGGGTCTTATAGAATTTAGACCCAATCGCATGGACAGCTTCCACAAACCTGTTGTTTATATCGTCCACAGATTCGCACTCGCCTAGGAATTTGAAGCGATTTTGGAGCTCGAGTTGGAATTTTCCGGGATTTTGGATATTGGCAGCTGATCGTGGACTTCATCAGACTAGACCTTTCCAGCTTAACGTTTAGATTTAATGTGCCTCTTACCATGCGGTGATCGTTACCAGTCTTAACCCTGTTGATCACAGAGACATCATTAAATATACGCCGCTTGGTGCTTGGTCGTCATAATGAAGTCGATCTCATTTTTTGTGGAACCGTCCGGGCTGAAACAGGTCCACTTCCTGGTAGGCTGCTTCTTGAAAAAGGAGTTCATCATAAAGAGTCCCTCCTTATCCATGAAATCAGCCAGTCGCTGCCCCCTTGGGTTCCGCTGCCCAATTCAATATTGTCCCATTCTCAACTCATCGCTTCGTTTGCCCAGTTTCGCATTGAAGTCTCCCATCACAGCCGTATAGTGGGTTGGTGTGGTATGTATGGCTTTAGAAATGTCCTCATACATAATCTCAACTTCATCGTCAGTGTGTGTCGAAGTAGGTGCGTATACCTGTATAACCTTGATCGAATACCAACTGGTAATTTTGAGTTCCAGGTATATCACCCGATTCGACACACTATCGATCTTCACTATCTTGTCGACAAGAGACTTGTGGACGATAAACCCGACACCACCTTCGGATTTACGTTCTCCTTCCCGGTAGTAGAACAAGTTGCCAGATTTGAGAATTATCGTGTCCTCGCCCTGTCTTCGGACTTCAGATAACCCTATGATATGCCATCGCAACTTGTCCACTGCTTCTTCCAGTTCAGCAATCTTCGAATCTTCCCTCAAAGTGCGTGCGTTGTACGTTGCCAGGTCGAGTCGTCGGGGGTGGTAGCCGGAATTTCAGAGCCGGAGATTCTTCGCACCCCCTGCCCCGCCGTTCCCGTAGCCGCTACCGTAGCCAGGGATAGCGGGGCTGCCGGTGACTAGGGGCCGTGGCAGTTTTGTGATGTTCATTTTTGGGGGGGGTTCGCCGTAGTCACCCTTGGTACGCTTGGCAGGCGGGTTGGTAACCGCAATGGTGTATACCTACTTACTCAGACGGACGCTGCTGCCCATTCGCCTGAGGTCCGGGTTTGTCGCCTCTTACGACACGCTTTTCCGGACGGCGGTGGGGATTTGTATTCTTTCTCCGTCCCCACACGGATATTGGATGTGTATTATATAATAATCTTAAATATATGTACATATTGTACAGTATAAAAAGTATTAATTATAATATTTCCGTTGTCTAGTACCCGTAACACAAATTCTTCTAGAACTTACCACGGGACCAGATTGACGTGGTGTAAAGGCGTGACAGTTATAGATATTATTAGACATACAGTACCAGCTGAAGCTTCCCTGACACCTGACAGGTATTATAGGTATTAGGTAACTGTGCAGGCAAACCTGCCATTTTTTTAATTACTGCTGCACCTTTGTTACTGTTTTTAGGGTTCCGTAATAGAAAATCCCTTATAGTTTCGCTCTGTCCGTCCACCTGTCTGTCTGTCTGTCTGTCCGCGGTAGCTAGTCTAGCTTCTGTAATTATGAATGTAAATGGATGAAATGTTGTATAGTTATATAATGTGTATAGGTCACGATTTAGGCATCATAAAATAATATTAATTTTATATTTTAGGGGTGGCTCTCCATACATGTGAAGTAGGAATAAAAAATATTTTTTCATTCCACCGCGTCGTGTGGGGAGTCGTTGAATAGGCCTTTTAAAATAAAGCCTTGCCTTTATTTACAAAGTGAAAATTTTCATACGTGACTTTTTTACAAAGTCAACCATTTTCGAGTAATCGGCCTCCAAAGTGGTTTGTAAGTTGGTCGACCCTCTGGCGTTTCTATAATATTGGAGATAGAAACTTGTAAGTGTCCATGCTAATAGATCATGCTAAAAACTCTTTAGAAAAGTTATTTTGAAAGAAATCGGACAGTAACTTTTGAATAATTTGAAAAAAAACCTGTTACGCTTTTATAGTTACGGAACCCTCCTTAGACATGCCCTAACATTATCTTGGTTACGTTATTTTTTTGTATTACTGCTATAATGTTACTTCCGTTTATTATTTTAGATAAAAAAAAATTAAGAAGGCAAACCTGTCAGGTACATCCTTACGTGTATGGCTAGCTTTACAGTAAATCTTATACATAAAGAGTAATGACTATAAATCATTATAAAGATATCGTGTAAAACCCAATTTTTAAGGCTTTATTGGCAAAAGCTACACACTTAAGTCTTGTAAACTTGTATTTATAGAAATAACTTTATAAATCGATACGACGTTCTTTTAGCGATTTTCGTTGGGCGCTTCGTGTGTGATATGCATAATAATCTATGTTTATGTTAAAACAATAGCTAATGCTTATATACATATAACATACAATAGAATAGAATAAAAGCTATAATATAGATTAGCCAACTAAATAAACCTAATGTGGCGATTAAAAATTACACAATACATGTTGATTTTAGACGGCGACTAGATATTACCTACTACTATGTACTATCTAGTCGCCTACCTTAGGTAGGCCTGTCCTACTCCCCGTGTAGGTGTCGAAAATGTAAGCACGTACGGTGACCTACTCGAGCGGGCCAATCAGGAGGGACTCACGCGCGAGTAGGGTGTGACGTATGCGCGATATTTGTTCGTTGCATTGTTTTAAGGCTCCCACAGACGAGAGGCCGATCGTTTCAGTTAGAACTGACGTCAGTTCGGCCTGAACGGATTCGAGCACACACACGGAAAAATCGCATCAGTTCGTTCTGGTTGCCGCGAGCCACGGTCGTGTTTATTAATTCTAAACTCACTACGCTTGTACACGATACACGCCCACACGGCCGCGGCTCTGGCGAGAACTGAAGTGATTTGTCACACATGATCCGTTCAGTCCAGAATTAATGTTGCCAGCTTAGTTATTTTACCAAGTTTTACTACTAAATTAAGTATTTTATTCCCTCCTTAGTAGGAATTTAGTTGTTAGTAGTGTTTTAGTAGGATAGAGCCGGACAGTAATCATATGCAAAATGGCCTAGGTTAGGCAAAAATAAACAAAAAATAATAATTTAGGTACACCTTATCATAATAATACATCGTAGTATTCGTCCGAAATAATAATAATAATAATAATAATAATAATCGTTTATTTGCATAGAATGTAGGTTACAACAGTTCGTATATTTAAATATAGTGTCACAACATTCTGCTTTAAGAAGCGTGCAAATGTCTTTTTAATAATAATTTAAAAGAAATACAAACTGAAATAAGTAATCCACTATTCTACTGATAACATACAATTTTAAACCATTCCCTCGCATAGATACTTAAATCCCTCATAGCCATCTACAGATTTCATCAAGGCATCATAATATTATGCACCTCATTAACATTTAAATTCTTAGGACTTTATGCTACATTACACTTAATTGACCTTTATTTTTACTAACCTATCTGGAATAAAATTTAATTAGATTGAATAAATAGAAATAATAATATTCATAATACCATTAACAAAATAAAATTGAAATAAAAAGTCACTTTAAATTGTGTATATAAAATTAACTGTCAATATCTATTATCCGTACATAATATATATCTAATTACTAATCTATAAATATTTAAATTTTGTTAACATTTAGTCAAAAACTCAAAGAGATTTTATTTTATTCAATGTCTATTATCAGTACATAATACATACCTAATTACTAATCTATAAATATTTGAATTTTGTTAACATTTAGTCAAAAACTCAGAGATTTTCTTGTCATTAATGAATTCATCTATGCTATAATAGCATTTGTCAATTAAAAAATTAAATATTCGATTTTTAAATGAGTTAAAGTTCTGTTGTCTTAGATTTACGGGTAATTTATTATATATAGTTATAGCCATACAGTATGCACTTTTAGCAAAAATATTTAATCTTTTGATTGGAATTTGTAGCTTGTCTCCTCTATGTGGTCTTTGGCTTACTTCTTCTTTTTTTTTAATGAAAAATTCTGAGTGTATTTTTACAAACTTTAGTATCTCAAAGATATATAGACATGGAAGTGACAATATTTTATATTTTTTTAATATTGGCTTACAGCTCTCAAATTGTCGGGCACCACATAGTGCTCGCAAGCAGGCTTTTTGTTTTATAAAAACATTCTGGCTATGGTAAGAGTTACCCCATAACACAATACCGTATCTTAAGTTGGATGATACATAGCCATGGTAGGCTATCAGAGCTGCCTTTTCACTAACATTTTGAGACAAAGTACGCAGTACGTATATAAATCTATCAATTTTTGTGCACAATCTCTCAGTATGTTGTTTCCAAGAGAAGTGTTGGTCCAATATAAAACCTAAATATGTTGTTTCGTTAGTAAGCGCAATACTAGTACCTTGATAATTTATATTTATATTTATGCTTGCACTATTAAATGGTTTGAAGTGTATCATGTTTGTCTTATCAGCATTTATTTTTAGATTGTTTAATTGTAGCCAGCTAGAAACTAATCTTAAACTTTTATTTATTTCTTCAGATAAAAGTGCTTTATTCTTGTTCACGTAAACAATCGTAATGTCATCTACGTACATAGTGCATTTTTGTTGTATAAATGCCGGGAAATCATTTATATAGAGCAAGAATAGCAAAGGCCCTAATACACTACCCTGTGGTACGCCATAAGGATTATTTTTCCTATGTGTCGAAACAATGCTGTTTACACGATGACCTTCTGTTTTAATTATTTCTACTCCTTGTTTCCTATCTTTTAGATAACTGTTAATCCAGTCAAGTCCTTTACCCCTGATTCCATATTTTTCTACTTTATTCAATAACCTTTTGTGACATACTAGATCAAAAGCTTTTGACATGTCTAGAAATAAAGCAACCACTGACTCGACGCGAGTTTAGTAGTTTCGCAAGAACAGAGCAGTCAACACTGGAACGAATCGCTTCAGTGCGATCTCGAAATTGCACACATACGATACGATTTTGCATCCGTTCAGGCCGAACTGAAGGAAAACGGGACTGTATATGGGGATTATATTATATGTATTATGGATTGGATTGAATCACAAATCGATTTGAAAAGTTTGTTGACAAAAGTACCCAGAGTAATAGTAAGGCGGCGTGATTCAACATCTTTGAGTAATATTAGGCCTGTCTCACTTCCCGTAAAGGTATCGGAAACGTAAGTAGGTATGCACGAATTTGTTAGAAAGAAAGTACTGTTAACACTTAGGTTTATTAGAAAAATAATTTGTTCACTAAAGTACAGTGGTAGGTACTAGGAAAAAAATTGTAATTAAATATTGAGATTAAATTATTTTCTAAAAGAAGACAACCCCGATTTCGTCAGAAAAGATAAGAGTTACGCGATAGAAAGCGACGCAACTTCTAAAGTAAGGCCAACGAGACGAGATAAAAAACGTAAATAAACGGACCGCTACTGAGTTGCATTATGAAAGTGAGTTAATATTATATCTGTCCTTATCACTCGTATGCAATAATGATGTCAGTTGGTCGACGACAGCTGTTGTAGCGTGTTTCGTGGTACAGGAAAGCGGCCAGTGCCGCAGTTGTCAACATTTGGTCCGCCAAACAATTGTGAACAAGTTCATTCCTGTTTGGATTGCGTTCGAAGTGATACATATTTTTTCGTCTCCGCATTTACTTGGTTTTTTGTTGTTATTATTATTATTATTACATTTAAATTTGAAGATGTGAAAAAACTGCTACAAGAGGGAATCCAACGTGTATCTGCTGATAAATGGCGAAATTGTGTGGATCATGTAATAAAAGTCGAGGACAATTTTTATAGCAATATTGACAACATGATTGATAATACAATAGATAGTTTTATCATAAACACAGCTGACTCGGACTCTTCCGACGAATTTTAGACGAATCATCTTTATCTAAAGTAAGGCCAACCAGACGAGATAAAGAATGTAAACAAATTTTCAGGGGTTCAAAACATTTTTATTTGAATAAATTATTATAAAGTTTGAATTTTAATCGCTGTCGTCTGTACACACAATTTCGCCATTTATCAGCAGATACACGTTGGATCCCCTCTTGTAGCAGATTTTTCACATCTTCAAAATTAAATGTAGTATTATTGCGAGCTACGTGTCCCTTTATGTCAGCCCATACGAGTTCAATGGGATTGAGCTCGCAATGATAAGGTGGCAGTCTTGGGACTTCCACCTTAAATTTTTTGGCGAGCTCATCGTACAGCGTATCTTTGGTAGTTCGCCTTTACGTCATTCACTTTCTTTAAAAGTTCTGCCTTTACGTCTTTTTCATCAAAGCTTAGTTCTTTATTACGCAGCCATTCTTGAATACTTGCTTTTCTCCATGCTCTGGTGGGTGTTTTTTCTTGGCGTCTTGAGTGGTAAGGAGCATTGTCCAGTACCACTACAGCATTTTCACCAAGTTTTGGTAAAATATTCTCAAACCACTACTCAAAGCGGTTCGCGTCCATTGACTCGTGGTAATCACCTGTGTTTTTTGACTCAAATACATCATCAGCCCTCTCTGTGAAACCATTTTCATTTCCCATATGCACCACAATCAGTCGTCTGCCCTTTGAAGTAGGGTTCTTTGCACCCGTACTCAGTCCCTCCATAAAAGCTTGCCGTTTTGAAGTTATTGTAGTAATGTAGTATCCACGTAAGTTTTTGAAACAGTGTGCCCTGAAAAGGAAATAAGTTTTACATTACCAGTGATATGCACTACCGAAAATTCTAATTATTTTAGTAAGTCTTCTTCTTATTTTGTGGGCTGCAAGGCTTATCGATCCCAGAAACCCAACGAGAGAACAACAAATAAAGTGACTTTTTAGTATGTGTGTCCCCTGCGGGAACCGAACCCGCGACCTCCAGATTAAGAGCCCACGCTCAGCCCACTCGGCAACGGAGGCAGTAAGTAAAGTAAGGGCAAATGCTGGTTTATTAACATAATAAAGGCACAATTATTTGACAAACCTGCATTCACCCATCTTTCATCCATATAGAATATAGAGCGATTCTCCGTTCGGTATTCTTTAATCTTTCTTAAGTAATTCATTCGCCATAGTATAATGTCGTCTCTGTCTATTAAAGCATTGTTTCTTTGTCGTTTTATATACTTAAATTTTAAATGTTTAAGTATTTTCTGTCTGTAAATGTCGATCTCTTAAAGTTAGGTAATTCTTCATCATCATTGACAGCTTGGAGTACTTTTTTTAATGTAGGTAATTCGCTTTACAGATAAAAGCTATGAACTTTCTTTCATATGGCCTGTTTATCAAACTCGTCCATTTTTTCCGAGAATGTGACCCTTTTTTTAGTTGTTGATGGGCTTTGTACATTCCCAGTTGTTGCATATTCTTTTATAAATCTATATACGGAAGCGACACTGTTGCCCAAAATGCTCGCTGTTTTCTCCATTATACTTGTTTTGTACGGATATTCACCAGTAGGCCAAGTTTGCTTCACGTATTTGTGCACAATAACGACCATTCCTTTTTCATTAGATGTAAAATACGTCCGCTGTAAATAAAAATAATGTGAGGATTGGTAAATTGTAGACTATTTTCTTATTATTATATAAACAGAATCTTTTTTGGTATGGAACCATAAAAATCAAAATTATGGTAATGGTTCAGGTGCAAATGAATTAATAAATTAACTTACCTTTTGACGCTTTTTGCGTGGTGAATTGATTTCTTTCAAAGGTTGTCTAGAGCCGCCAGGCTGTGATTCCATAATTAAAATCAACAACTAAGCACTCACAATAACACCAAAAATCAAAAATAAAACTAACCGAAACGGAATAATAACAACAAAATCCAAGTAAATACGGAGACGAAAAAATATGTATCACTTCGAACGCAATCCAAACAGGAATGAACTTGTTCACAATTGTTTGGCGGACCAAATGTTGACCACTGCGGCACTGGCCGCTTTCCTGTACCACGAAACACGCTACGACAGCTGTCGTCGACCAACTGACGTCATTATTGCATACGAGTGATAAGGACAGATATAATATTAACTCACTTTCATAATGCAACTCAGTAGCGGTCCGTTTATTTACGTTTTTTATCTCGTCTCGTTGGCCTTACATTAGTACAGACGACAGCGATTAAAATTCGAACTTTATAATAATTTATTCTAATAAAAATGTTTTTAACCCCTGAAAATTTGTTTACATTCTTTATCTCGTCTGGTTGGCCTTACTTTAGGTAAATATAACCGTAGGCAATCAAGCGCTGCGAGAAATTGAACTTAATCGTATCGTAGCAAGTGTCCCTATTTCTTTAAATAACTCTTCGGAGTGGGTCTTCTGTACTTGTACTATTATGTATTATGTGCCTCAGGTAGGGGCTTAGGCCTATGTAACTATTAATTATTGGATTATATTTTAGTATGAGCAAATAGCATGCATTTGTTTTAAATCAATAAAATTCTTATATATATCTACCTCTTATCATACTGTTTCACGCGTCTTCCTTAAACCATTCGTCACGTTTCCTTTGACAAAGTAAAAAGATTTAAATTCGATTTGATGTACATTTGCAGTGGAGGAGCTGGAATGCCTGGCGACGTGGAAGGAGGGCAGCCTGCGGTTCCTGGTGGGGAAGATCCATCACAACCACGCGACGAGCAATGAAGACAGATACAGATGCTTCGTGTATGAGAAGACAAATGGTATCGGTAAGATTTATGTAGGACCACTTCATGGGGGTCATGGTAGGCGACTACCGCCGCCCGTGGATATAATCAGCAGAGTAAGTATGTTGCTGGCCTCCCCCGCATTCAGCCTTCGATATTGTCACTCGGCGAAAAACAACACACGCATTATTCTGATTATCTATGAAGCCGTAATATTATTCTAGAGTCTAGACTAGCTATACTCAACCACCATATTATATATATACTCTGTGACTCAACCTGCTTGGCCCAACTGAAGTTGAAAATCTATCTACCATTAGAAATTTCGCCAATTGACGTTGTGACCCCCTAGACTGCCTCTTGATAGAGCTTTGAAAATGTGTTCACAATTTAGCAAAATCGCATTAAAACTTATTTAAACATGTTCGTACAAAACTTATTTTTTCAATAATAAAGTAAATTCATGGTTAACTTGGAATAACGTTTTAATTTAAAAATTTTGCTAGCGGCTCTCGACACAACGACTGAAACATGTATGGCCCTTATAAAAAAAGGTTGAGTATAGCTGTTCTAGACTACACCGACGATATAAAATAACGCCTACTATTGGTAGGCGTTATTAGGTTAGCCTCGGCTCCTTCACTCTTATCCCACTTTCTGGTGATGTTTTTTTTTATTTATTCAATATTCAGCGTTAATTTTCAGCGTCGGGCAGCAACATGAAGGAGCAGCCAACCCCCGCCAGCGGCGTGGAGTACCGCGTGGCGCAGTCCGGCGACGCCACGTGCAACGGTCTGTTCAGCGCCACAGAGGGCTCCAGAACCATGGCGCTGAAGAGAGGTGGGTAGAGTGAGAGATATGAAAGAGATTTTTATTTATTTGACTTTTAATTTGACTTTCCTTAACACATTTTTTATCATTGCCGAGCACTTAGCTCCTAGTCATAACAAATGACTCTTTTTGTATGGAAAAACATAATGTATGGACCGCGCAAAATGTCTGTCTTATTCGCTATAATGCAGATATTTTGTAAACAGTTTTCTCATGTCCAAATCTGCATGTGTGGTACTTTTTGAAATGCCTATATGTCTGCTATCGTGTACACATTTAGTCACCTATCATCAAATACACTTTTGTGTTTTTTACATTTTCGGCGTAAGGATCTCACCGGCCGTCCTCAGTGATGTTTATCTACAGAGCTCCTTCGAACTCGTCTAAATTCAGCTGCCTAATTATTAATGTTGTATACGAAGGTGCAGACTCCCACAATATAGAATTAGGCTCTGTTTTTTATTTCTGTTTGAGTGAGACTATCAAATGAAGCAAAATGATGACCGATTTTTTCATGATTAAATTTTCACTGCGCCGCGGTCATTTTGAATACCGTAGAAAAAAACTATTCAACATACTGTTATTGATGTTTCTCTGAATAGGTTGTGCGCACCCGGACCCCACGTTCAAACCATAAACGGTTCAAATAACAGATTATATATATTATTAATATTCAAATAATAAATAAGTTCCCTGTCTGATTTGCGGCCGCACCTGCAGTACTTGAGGTGCCGTAGCATCCCATACAAGTCCCAGTCTCCAAGGGACCAGGGTCTTTCCGTCTGGTCTCTTGCCATCGTCGCGTGCCAAACCAATTACCTAATTTAATTTATCTTTTTCCAGTGACAACAAAATTCAACTGCCAGTTTCCGGCATGGATGACGTTTTCCCACACCTGGCACACGCTGGACTACAGCAGTAACTACACGTTCTCGCAGCGGAACGCCACGCTGCGCATCACCAACTCCACGGGCGGGGAGGTCAAGGTGTACTGCGTTAGTGTGAAGGCCAGCTCGCCGAGTGGCAACTCCGTGGCTATTGTCGCGCACTGGCAACATCACTGGTTAGTATGAACTGTTTACACAAAGTATTCTAGGGACGACGGAACTACACGTTCTCGCAGCGAAACGCGAACTCTACGGGCGGGAAGGCCAAGGTGACGGTGTTAGTGTGAAGTGGAACTGCTGACTGTTACTACGTTGCTGACCATGCTACCATGTTGCCCTGTTGCTAAATCTGTCGATCAACGTTGCAGCGTGTCCCGCTACGTGTGCGTGGTGCTGTACCAGTGAGACTGCTGACTGTTACTACGTTGCCGACCATGCTACCATGTTGCCCTGTTGTTATATCTGTCGATCACCGTTGCAGCGTGTCCCGCTACGTGTGCGTGGTGCTGTACCAGTGCGACAGCTGACTGTTACTACGTTGCCGACCATGCTACCATGTTGCCCTGTTGCTAAATCTGTCGATCAACGTTGCAGCGTGTCCCGCTACGTGTGCGTGGTGCTGTACCAGTGGGACTGCTGACTGTTACTACGTTGCCGACCATGCTACCATGTTGCCCTGTTGCTAAATCTGTCGATCAACGTTGCAGCGTGTCCCGCTACGTGTGCGTGGTGCTGTACCAGTGGGACTGCTGACTGTTACTACGTTGCCGACCATGCTACCATGTTGCCCTGTTGCTATATCTGTCGATCACCGTTGCAGCGTGTCCCGCTACGTGTGCGTGGTGCTGTACCAGTGGGACTGCTGACTGTTACTACGTTGCCGACCATGCTACCATGTTGCCCTGTTGCTATATCTGTCGATCAACGTTGCAGCGTGTCCCGCTACGTGTGCGTGGTGCTGTACCAGTGGGACTGCTGACTGTTACTACGTTGCCGACCATGCTACCATGTTGCCCTGTTGCTATATCTGTCGATCACCGTTGCAGCGTGTCCCGCTACGTGTGCGTGGTGCTGTACCGTCGCGACGCGCACATCGCGGAGCTGCAGCGCGGCGCGCCCGCCCCCCGCGCCGACGACGCCTGCTCCCCCCACCACTTCAACGCCGCCACCGCGCCGTACGTCACGCTTGTCGGTGAGCAACTGTCGCGAGACAACAAGTCCACGTGTCCTATTTTATATTTTTTTGTAAAAACAATTGTTTGTAAGGCTGTCACAAGTTAACTGCTAAAAGGATTTCTATTAAATTTTGGCAAATAGATGTTTCAAATCGTGGATTATGATAGATACTTTACATCCCGAGAAAAAAAAATCAATATTGTAAAGTATCAGTATTGTAAATATCGTTATTAAAGTTTATGCTATCGCCGTGAATCGTAAACATACAATAACTTAGTGTAATAATTCGTACACCTTACCTTTAAAAGGTTTTAAAGAGTTGAATTTGTACGGGTACAACTTTCGATGTCGAGCCGGGTTATAATGGAACTTTAATCATTTTTTTTTAATAGAGAGTAATTTATATTTCCAGCCAGCAACCCGGATTCCAAGGAGTGTCCGTATTCAGGGAAGTACATAATCTCAAACAATCGCCACAAGAGAGGACTTACCGAAATAGACGGGCATAGGCACGAAAGAGACGGGCATATATCCGAAAGAGACGAACATAGGAGCGACAGAGACGAACATAGATATAAGAGAGAGAAGACAGTACTGGATCATAATAGTAGACTTAACCACACTAGGATGTTCAATTTTAGCATTAGGAATATGTCTGAGACCCCCATACTGAGGAGTAGGAGGCACTCTGAGGCCTGCCCGGGAGGGGTCTACAGTAGACTGGAGGTGGGGTGTAATTCTGTGAAGAACATGGAATTCTACTCGACATGTGAAAATAAAGAGATCATGACAGGTATGTACACATTGTACATACTAATCAGTATTTTATTAAAAAATAAAAGCTAATGTTTTTAAGAATTAATAGATTCAGTGATTATATAAACTGATTTTCATTACACTTATTGTACAGAACCCCAATTCTCGTAATTAAACCACACTTTCACTTTCTTTCATTGAATTACAAATGAATCGGCTTGATATCATAAACTGATTTTTGGAGTTTGGACCAATCAAAACGGGTTCGACGGCGATTTGACGTTGATGAGAATACAATTTTGCAGTTTTAACATAATAATAATAATATCTATGGACGCTTCACACCACGTCAATCTGGCCCCGTGCTAAGTATCCGAAGAACTTGTGTTACAGATACCAGAAAACTGAAATTATATTTAATACTAGTATACTATACATATATTTAAGATTTTTATTATATTATACACATATTTAATACACATCCATGACCCAGGAACACAGAAAAACTTTTTGTTCCTTCGGCAGGATTCGAACCCGCGACCCCCGGCTCGAGCACCAACGCGCTGAACCACTGAGCCACAGAGGTCGTCTAAATCTAATAATATTGGGACTAGATCGTAACTGTAATATTGTTGCAGGATTTAATTAGCAGAATCGACCTTCTTTCTGATCCCGAAGGGCGATTCCTTTTACTTAAACGTTATTTTTATAGCTACAATAATCTTCGTAATTCTTTTTCAGCGTACACATGTCACGGCGGCTGGTACGAGAACGGTCTCTCGTTCGTCGTGACCACGCCCGTGTCGCGCGACAGCGGTGCGGCGCGGCGCTACTGCTGGGTGTCGCGCGAGGGTCGGGCCGCCTTATCACTCGCGCGGTCCGCCGCCAACTGTGAGCGCGCGCCGCCGGACTCCCCGCTGGTGATGGATGCGGCGTTTGCTGGTTAGTGTTGCCACATTATAAATTATGTACAGTAGCGGAACTCAGCCGTGACCTGTGTACGTCTACAAAGAAGGCGTTGACAGTGCGCAAGCGTCGCGGCACAACTAAGAGCCATCGCAAACAGGGCGACTTGTCGCCGCGTCTAGTCGCCGCGTCAGACGCGGCGTTGTCGTTTGCATGTAGCGTCTTGTCGCCGCGACTAGACGCCGAGCTGTCGCTTGCGTCGGCGACTAATCGTTGAGACAGACGCCGTGCCGGAAGCCATCATTAGTAGTAGAGTATTCGAGAGAGATGGCCGTGTCGTTCATCTTGTGAGTGAATATGGAGCTTCTAGTTGCACTTGCCTTGGTGCTTATCTTGCGAATGCGAAGGCGCAGAGTACGACGAATCCATTGCCCTTATTGGGTCCATCCAATACTAACCTCTCGCCAAGAACGTGGGCAGTCTGTCGCGCGACTGTCGTCGTGTGTGCGCGTGCACAGCGCTACCAGACGCAGCGACTAGTAGCGAGTGCGCGCGTCTCCCCTAGCTTGTCGTCGCGACTCCGCGACTCTGACGCCAAGTGTGCGGAGCTTCGAACAAAATATATGAAAATTGTCGGCCGTAGCCTGTCGTCGCGTCTAGTCGCCGAGCTGTCGCTGTCGCGTGTCGCCTAGTGTGCGCCTACACTAAATCTCGTTAGTCGTTCAATGCAGCGACAAGACTTGACCGCGCGGGAGCACTTCTGCTGTTTGAGGTTTCGTTAGCGGCCGTGTAAACGACGCGTATGTGTGCGCGCGCCGATTCGGCCGATCTTGTATGATGATGGTCTACTGTACAATATTATTTATATTGTGGTGTTGCCCTGCTGCTAAAACTAAACTCTGATCTTAGTCAGCAAAATAAATAAAAAAACTCTGCCTCAACCTTGGAAGAAAAATATTCATGGAAAGAACACTAAAGCCAACAGCTTTTTGTAGTTTGGTTTTAATTTTGGTGGTTTGTCTAATACGACGTACGAATTACGACTTTATTTTCATGAAAATAAGTTACATCTTAATATGATAGAATTTAATGTCATTTGCGTACGAAAAACTTCATCAAAAGTTGGATGTGGATGGATTGACTAACTATTATTACTGAAATCTCTTTCTACCATGGAGGTATTATACAAAAGATGTGTTGTAAGGTAGATTTCAGTATGCAACATAGCCTGATATTTTGCGGGGTGAGGGTGTGTCTGAATGCGCCCACTCATCTACCGGTCAGTAGCAAAACTACGTACTTCGTTCGTTATCGACCTTACTTAGTAGTTTTGATATCTCGCACTAGGTGGCACTAAACGCCAGATTACATGAAAAGCTAAATATTGCTTTACGACTGAAAAGTCTTTAAGAAGTACTGCAAAAAAACCTTTAGTACGCATGATGATTAAAATAATATATTATTAGTGTTGCTAGTGAAGGAAAAAAAAATATTCCTCTAATACTGCCAAAAATACCAACAATAGTTTATAAATTTTAATTGACTTAAATATGATTTGCATTAAGTGCAACGAAAATGCTACGGACTATGTTACAATATGTAATACCTGTCTTGGAGTCCTTCATTATGCTTGCTCCGGTATATCAGAGACCAATTACCGTAAATTAAGCAGTGAAAAAAAGCAGCATGGAGATGCATCCAGTGCCGAAACAAATCTGCGCAAATCAAACGAAAAGGCATAAAGGCACTTCGGGCAGAATTCTCGGATATGAAGACCGATATAAAATCCATATCATCGGGTGTGCAGGCACTCAAAGACAGTTGGGCTAGCATGGAGTCTAGACTCGGCTACTTTGACGATAGAAGTAGAAATGAAGTTGGCCCTTATAAGTCAATTGCAACAAGACCTCGATGCTGCTCAAGTAACGGTCGCACGTCATAAGCAAGAAAACGAAAACCGAGATCAACAGTCACGAATGAATAATGTTGAAATCTCCGGGGTACCTTTGATTAAAGGCGAGAACCTTGTCACCATACTGCATTCCATATCCAACAAGGTCGGCTTTATTATAGAACCTGTGGACATCGATCACATACACCGTGTACCTCGTTTTGGTAGGCCAAGCGTCAATTCTACCACAGACAGTGTTGCGGATAAAAGACCACCGGTAATAATAGTCAGGTTTATTCAGCGTATTCGCAAGGATGGCTTTCTGGCAGCGGTCCGCGCTCGTCGTGGTCTTACTACTGCATACAGCCTTCCGGGCCCATCACTTAACCTGTATGTGAGCGACCATCTAATTCCAAATAAAAAACTTCTTCTGAAGCGAGCCAGAGAGCTGAAGAAGGACTTACTTACTTATAGGTTCGTGATTGTAAGATAATGATGCGAAAAACGATAAATCAAAAGCTATATATATATATATATATATAAGATATTGATCTAGACAAATTAAAGTGACTATTCTTACTTAAAATTTTAAAATTCTAAATATTTATCGCTCTTCTGATACCAATATTACTCGATACAATTATTGTAGTTATTATTTTTGTTCATACATATGTACATGCTTTAGCTTATGTTACAAAATATTCTTTTTCATACTTGTTTGCAAAACATTAGATTTTTCATTAGTGATTTGTGATTATCATCTAGGTTTCTTTTTCGTATTGACCACTTTAAAATATCAAAATAAATTAATTATTGACAATGTCAACACTAAATAATGGGCTATTACCAGAATGTTAGGGGCTTATGAACAAAATCTCAAACATTTCTATCTATGCTCATAGTGAATATGACTTTATTTGCTTAACAGAAACACTCACAGCTGATTTCTATGATCGAGAATATTTTGACAGTAGTTTTGTAGTTTATCGATGCGATCGTTCCGAAGCGAGCGTGGTCCCTCGCGGTGGTGGTGTGATTATCGCTATAAGATCCGCATTACGCCCTTTTAAACGTACCTGGCCTACCCCATCTCCTACTGCCTCATAATGTATTTGGAACTCTATACCAGGGGCGTGCGCTCCATATAGGCAGTAATGCAGTGTTTACTTGTCATTCACAGATATTTTAATAAAATGTTCGTACGTTTTAGATGACTTTAATAATTAATTAATAGTAAATAAATTAATTAAATAAATATAATAACTTAAAAACGCCTAATATTTTATAAATAGCAACTAATGCTGATAAGTTCTGCAGGACAAATCATCGCATGTATGTGTAATTTTCATACTTCGCAAACGCACACACCCATGAATATCGACATGATAAAATAGCGAAAGTCATGCGGCTGGAGATGGCCGAACTGAGAGCCGAGCCGAGAGCTTCGGTTCGGCTATCCGATCGCTTCCGAAAACCGCCGAACTGGCTTGTCGGAAATTATTCGATGCCTATAATCCGAGTAAAAACAATACGACGCGAATCTAATGAATCATGTATGCACAATATGCGTTTTTGTTTAGTAAGGTTTTATTTGTTTAAATAGAAGAAACGTTTTGTGTTTCGCGGGGGCCATATTGCATATTTCATGTGAAATGCGATTTGTTTATAGTTTTCTTAAAAGATTTTTCATTTTAACATTTGAAAGTGTGTACATTTAACAGTAATTTATTACTGAGTTTCTATAATAATTGTAGTGATTTGCTTTTACTAGTGAGTTAGTTGAATTTTTTAAAATGTTATTTGACTGTGAGGTTTGTGTTGAAAATGTGTGTTTATTAAAAATTAAAAATAACAAGTTCTCACAATTGTCATTCAGTGAAAATATTCAAATTCTGTCTAAAGGTAGGTGTGTACCCGAGTGACAACAATTAAACCAGCAAAAAAATAATGTAACTCGAAAATTTCATGTTAAAAGTTATGAAACGTATAACTGGCTGTGTGCCTGTGTACACACGATTAAATTATATTGTTTTCCTTGCATATTATTTAGTAATTTACAGCGGGATATAGTAATCTCAAGTAACCGGAACCTTGAATATGTGAAAATTGAAGCTGACTGACTGGTGAGTAGTTATGATATTTTAAAATATGCTTATTATTTTACTTATTCGAATTTCTTCCGCCCTGACGATCGATCGCTGTTTTGTCTGCGTTGCCGTAGAAGATGTACATGAATAGTAGTACATATAAGACTTGCTCCGTTGGCATGGTTTCGACTTAGAGATCCGTCGCTTGGCTGTAGCTATGCTAAAAATCTATAAGCGAAAAAGTTTTTGTGACCGAGTACTTCGCCGCATACCCTGTGTCATAATCCTGTGCACGCCACTGCTCTATACCCCTGACTAACCGCAATAAATCTTCCCTCAATATTGGCTATATTTACATTCCCCATGGTCCTGGACATCGTGATGCCCTTAGTACATTTTTTGATATAACAAACCAACTTATAGTGGATTATCCCAATTACATTTTTCTAGTCATGTATTTGAAACTCTATACCCCTGACTAACCGCAATAAATCTTCCCTCAATATTGGCTATATTTACATTCCCCGTGGTCCTGGACATCGTGATGCCCTTAGTACATTTTTTGATATAACGAACCAACTTATAGTGGATTATCCCAATTACATTTTTCTAGTCACAGGAGATTTCAATATCTCTGACGCTGAATGGAATTGCTCATATAAAAATATTTCCTTAACCGTAAATAACAATACGTCAGTACAAATTTTGAATGAATTTATGGCTTTTACAAATTTAAAACAACATAATTTCGTTAAAAATATTAACGGTCGAATTCTTGATCTAATATTCAGCAATACAAACTGTGAAGTAACATGTTGTGACGAATCTTTAACTTCAGATGATTCCCATTATAAATCTCTATTAATTACCATATCAGCTGATTTAAATGATTATCTCAAACCAAAAAATAATACCGCATATAATTTTAATCTAGCAAATTTTTATAGCATAAATGAGCTTTTAAAAATAAATTGTTATTTATTTTTTTTAAAACTGTCCATGGAAGAATGTATTTTTAAATTTTACAACGTATTAAATAATCAATTAAATAAATTTATTCCTTAACGCGTAGTGCGATCTTCCACTAAATCCGATCTGATACACAAAACCTCTAAAAAAATTACTTAATGAAAAAAGAAAATGTCATAAGCGCTGGAAGCTTTACACTAACCCTCTATATTTTGAAACTTTTAAATTATTAAGAAAACGTTTAAAATTAATGGATACGTCACTAATGGAAGACTTATATGTGACTTGCTTAATGAACACTTTCATTCAGTTTTTGTACCCCCAACAGTGAACGCTCAGCCCATAAATAATCTACAGCCGCCTAGTTAAGTAATCCCCTGTTTGTCATTGGAACTATTGAGATCACCGAATACTTAGAAAATAAATTTCTAAAATCAGTTGATCATAAAAAGGAGCTGGAACTGATGGTGTACATCAGATTCTCGTAAAAAAATGTGCATCTGCACTAACAAGTCCTCTAACTTTTGTATAAAAAAACTAACTAAATTTTGTATGAAAAATCTATATCAGAAGGTTGTGTTCCTCTAGCATGGAAAAGGGCCTGGATAACTCTAATTCCCAAGGGTTATCTAAGCGATGATATAGAAAAATACAGACCCATCTCTAAGACCTGTGTATTTGTAAAGATTTTAGAAAACATTATTGCCCAACAACTATTTGCTGTTGTCCGTCCATTTATTTCTCCGCAACAACACGGTTTCTATAGGGGACGTAGCGTTGTGAGTAATCTTTTATCTTTTACGAAAATTATTCGCGATGCCTTTGATAAAAACTATCAAGTAGTCGCCGTGTACACCGACTTTGCTAAGGCTTTCGACAAAATTTCTCACTACACCTTATTATTAAAACTTTGTAATCTTGGTGTCCACGGAGATCTGTTTCGCTGCTTAAGTTCTTATGTAAATAACAGGTGTCAATTTGTTATTATAAAAGGCTTTACTTCTAATTATAGGCAAATAACCTCTGGTGTGCCTCAAGGGTCACATTTAGCACCACTACTATTTGTTCTAAACATAAATGACCTAAGTAATGTTTAAAAAAATAGCTACACCCTTCTATATGCCGACGATACAAAAATATTTAGAGTTATCCATAACACACACCACTGTGAACTTCTTTAAAATGATATAACGGTTTTGAAAATGAATGTGAGAAAAATAACCTTTTCCTTAATCCTGATAAATGCAATGTCATTACTTTTAGCCTCAAACGTAAACCGATTTTATTTAAATATAAACTTGGTTGTAAATATTTAAAAAGAACATCAGAGATTCGCGATCTGGGTGTCTTGACGGACACTAAACTTACATTTGTTTCACACATTAATAAAATATTAGCTAAGACCTATAAACAAATGGGTTTTATTCTACGTATCTCTAAGCCTTTTAAAAATTATTTTACCTACAAAATACTATATTATAACTTTATCCGCAGTCACTTAGAGTTCGCTAGTACGGTGTGGTCTCCGCAATACAAAACTCTGAGAGATTGGAAACACTACAGAAGTATTTTTTTAAGTGCTTGGAATTTAGAATGGGAGCTTATTTACTGATTACGAATAACATACCTCCCTTGCCAAAGCGCCGTCTAGTTTGTGATGTTGTGTTCTTATACAAAATAATTCATACCATTGTAGATACAGCTACTTAGAAGTATTGAGATTTGTGTGACGCGGAGACAAGAAAGAAATGTTAGAAAAAGAAACCTTTTTAGTGTACCGCAATCCAGGACTTCTAATGCTAATAATGCTTTTATTAGAAGGTCTTGCTATATATATAATAAGTATTTTGATGATTTAGATCTTTTTCATTGTTCTTTAAGTAAAATAAAACAAAATGCAAATTACAAAATTAGAAACATTGTTATAAGCTGATCCGAATGCATGTGTTGTAGCTTTAAGTTATATATATTTATTACTTCTTTCTATGGAACTCTAGGTTTACGTTTCTTAATTATGTATTACTTTATTAAAATATTTTGTATTAAATAACTGTTTCTTCCTAAATAAATGAAAAAATAATAATTAAGTTAGTAGGTACGTATAAAAAATAAATTTTTAATCCTTGTGATCTAGTGATCATCTATTGGCAAGTGGAATAATTTCTAATTTAACCGACGCTAATAGACTTCTCTAGAACAATTATAATAAATTTAGTTTTTGATTTGACCATTGTGATGACGTACCGACGGGGCCGAGTAGAAATCACAGTACACAGTTGCTTATGCCGTCTCCTCTCATATTATTATATCAGCTCCATGCTTTCCCATTAGCATGTGTCGTAACGAGAATAAGGAACGACATAATATTGTGTCTTCTTCTGCCGGGTATCTGTGCTATTAATAGCTAATAATCTCAACTCAGGGTCGGCTCACACCGAGACGCGACGCGCCATTGCATTTTAAGATAGCGATACAAAATTGAACTTTATTCACTTATCAAGAAGACACAAGTTTCATTGCAAATGCGGCGCCGCGCTAGGCAGCTCAGTGCAGCTCGAAATTCGAACTCTTGCAATAAAAGTGTATCTTCTTGTGTAGTGAATCAAATTCAATTTTGAAAACTGACACTGACTCACAAATAAAGTCAATACTTTACTGCACACGAATGTATTAAATTGGTTTACCTGCGTAAACGCGATAGCAATAATAATATATTCTTGCGCGAGTAAAAGAGACAAGCAGCGATGAGTCAATTACGAAATTGTACGTACTACGCGACCGCACTTTTTTTTTTAATTAAAAAATTAAAATTATTTAAAAAAAAATTTTTTTTTTAACTTTTCCAGGCAAATGTCAAGACGAGCCGAATAGCCAGCCCCAGCAACTGCCGTCGCCGCTCACAGTCTGTATCTTAACACTAACCCTGTATAATGTGATACCTAGGTGATTCAGAATTTAGGGCACCTAGGAAATTTCAACCTACTCAATATAGTAAACGAATGTCTGTTGTTTTTTGTACTAGTTTCACAAATCGTCATAATTACGAATATCACAAGCATAGGGTACTGTTAATTTAATGGAGTTGTTTTTATACTAACTAGGCATTAACTAACATTTATTTTGCTCAACTCATATCAAATAAATATAGCCAGATGTAACGCTCGTTACGAATGGATTGATGCTACATTTTAAACATGTATGCGAAATGCTTTCGAGAAGCACTCGGTACACGCAAATCTGTTTTTTTTTTTTAATAATTTATTCATGACCATGGATACAAAGTCCTTCAGTCGGATACATTTTGAGACGCAATTCCGTTTTTTTTTTTATTAATTTATTCATGACCATGGATACAAAGTCCTTCAGTCGGATACATTTTGAACGCAAATCTGTGTGCGTCTAATGATACCAGAAACAAAAAAAACTTCCATCTTTTTTACTCGCGACGGAACGTTGAGGGTATAAATGGGGTGGTAATTAGGTTGTTTGTCGGTTTTAATGTTACCAAGTAATAATCAGAGTTGCTCAAAAACAACGATGGTTAGCAGTTGACACTTGGCAAAAGTATTATGTAAATTTTTGGAAAAAAAAGAAAAAGACTAAAAATTATAAATTAAATCTAATGGTGCAATTTTCATATTATATGGTAAAATAATATTCCAGTACCTAATCAACAAAAGCTTTTATCAAAATGGATGTTATGCGTCCTATTGAAACATAGACTAAGGCGCTTTACTTACCGCCCAACCTGCAAATCCAGCACCGGTACTAATTATGGCCATCGTTAGTGTCTGCTTTTAAGCTGCGGTATTGCATTTGCGGGCTGGACGGTGAGCATGGCGCCCAATAATATTATTTTGTGTTTTTATTTTTTGCGCTTTTTACATTTATCTAGATACGCGGGTAGGTAACGTTATTTTGAATCAACGTGTTTTTGATGTTTTACATTTCGTTTGCAATTTAGTTATTGATGTTTCACATTTTAAATAGCCCGAAAGTAATAATAAGGTGAACTGCAAACGGTTGTGAAATCGATAGTAAATCCCGTTTTGTAACGAATTAAATTTTTAAACTGTTGGCTCTACATGATCTATGATTTTAAATAAATAAAATAAGCTATAACTATAATAAATAAATAGGTATTAAACATCATCTTTAGATAAATCACTTAACTTATATTTCAAACATTTTACGTAAAAGAAAACAAAAAAACATAATTTTATTAGCATTTTGTTTGATACCTACTAAGCTTATAAATATTATGTCTTCAGTATAATAGATTGTTGTTAAAATCTTGTTTAAAATAAACTTTATGTTAAAATTTAACACATTTAAGACTTTAAATAAACTTCTACTCTTGCATGTAAAGGGCCGTAATGATTTTTGCCTACAAGTCTGAAGTCCGCTTCAAGGCCGCGGCATTGGATTTGAAGGTTGGACAGTCAGTATGGCCTTTACACAAAATATTACAAATCCCAAATAACACAAAATTTTTGTTGACCCAAAACACTACAAGTGACCATTTTCCATGTACAAGTGTAAAGGGCATTCTCAAGGTCCAGCTTCGTAGATCCACCAGCCCGTCAAAAATTGAAGCGGAGCATTATGCAAAAGTATTGTCACTGTTGACGGCCAATTGACACTATTGACTGGCTGCTGAATTTGCAGCCTGGACCGTGAGGGTGACCCTTAATCTTCATAATCCGTGTTGATCTTGCAGTGGAACCGTGAGAAATTATGGCCATGGCCCTCTATAGTCTTTAAAGTTTTTTATTTTTATAATTTAAAATATGTAAGTACCATAATGGTTTTTGCTATCTAATGGCAATTCTGAATGCATTTAATATTAGCTACAAAACAAAATTTGATACAAAATAATTTGAGCAGGACACACAAAATGGATGTTTTATTGTTAATTAATATTACATATGAAGCTTAGAACATACGTACAAATTACTATAAATCATTGTTACGTAGCTAGAATAATTTAGCAATCTTTTTATATTCTATTTACTTACAAATAATTTTAAGATTATGTTATGCTGAAGGCTATTCACCATGTTATCGATTGTATGCTGTAAGAATTTAAGTGCACATAATATTAATTTTAAGGCATCACTGGTGCTTTTCTCTTATTTTAATCTTATTATTGAAGAAAGCAGTATTAAATTATAGTACATATATTTTAATCTTTATTTCTCATGTGTGTACGTACGCTAGTAACTATCAGCTACTCACTTCATACTTAAGTTGGCCAAACACGCTAGGTTGTTATGCATGAACAGGCCCAATTTACAAACAATATGCAAACGGCAAGGTCTGCACGTTCTTGTCTTAAATGCCTGTTCATTCATTAATTTCATAACTTTTGTGTACGCACATACAACCTAACTTTCAATAATAATATGCACAGTATCACAGTTTGTGGACAGATATGATTCAAATTATAAAAGAAGAGTTCCAGTGATGACATATTTTGTACAATATACTACATATTATTTATTTATATAACAGGGACTTTAGTTAGGTTACGTTATATAGATCATATAGACCCCTCACTAAATCACGAACAGATATAAATATTTTCCTATCACGTTATTTGTATATGGCGAATCTTATTGTTGCTAGCACGCCATCTAATGGTTGCTTTAGTAGTTAATTTGTACTAAAACAAGGAGAGCTCCTCCTTTATAAAGCAATATTAATATCTAAGATCATTGAGTCTAGTGATGGGGAGAATCACTTCTGATGACAGACTTACAATGTCCAGAAAATAAAAGGTACAGTCGCTTCCAGGCGCTGAAAATGTTAGTCAATCGCCCTCTATATAATTTTCACTTTTGCAATAATAACGTCGCCTATTTCACACACCTTGGAGGACATTTATCTTCAAGAGATGGTTCCCCTTACCCCTAGTCTCCATGATATAGGTTACGGCTAGACTAGACGATTTAGGTAAGAGAAAACGAATACTCATTTTGAGATAAATGTATAGAACTAGATAAGATGAATTTTAGTATTACGGTCGCGACAGCAATAATATATTTGTATTTATAGCTATTGGGCGTTAAATTTTTAATAGGTTAGGTAGGAAGTTGTGAATATTTGAGCTAGTGTTGTTATTTTTAAATGGAAGAGATTATTTCTTTATGGGAACATGCTACGAGGATTGTATTTCATGTGTTGAAATGTTTTCTTCGGCGTTTCATTTCCAGCGTGTGATATAGATACATAATTTAAGTAAGGATATAGTCGTCAGCATTGAATTAAATTAAACTGATAAAAATAATACATATTTGTTTTATTTTTAACCTTTTACTCATACAAACTTAATAAACCTAGATAATAAAGTTAGGCGCTTTACTCACCGTCCAGCCTGCAAATCCAATCTCATAAAATGATAAACATTATTGACACTAATGACGGCCATTAGCACAAGTGCTGGATTTGCAGGCTAGACCATAAGTATGGCCCATTACCAACGAAATTGAGTATTTCGTTGGTAAATATTTACGAAATTGAGTAGTTTTTGATATCATTAGTAGACTTTTAATTCTTAGTAGTTAGTTTTTTTTTGTAGGAAATAGTTTCCAGCCAAACAAAATTGAAAGAGCGTTCTTAAATAAAATTGCAATAAATAAATAAATAAAATATTTACTTGATCAAAAATACAATACCTACATAGTTTAATATAAAATTTAAAACAGAAGAATACATGTGCAAAATGGCGGTCTTACGCTTAAAACGGTTTCTTCCAGACAACCATTGCTGCAGTAAGAGAAAAATTGTAGTAATATTAGTTCTATACAACCGTATACTTAAGACTAACATAATATTATATTACACATTATAACAACAATAAATAAACTACACACACACATGTACACATATATAATAAAAATATAATAAAAGTAGATATAGATAAAAAAAAATAAGTTTGAAGTTTTCTTGGCACGTCTACACATATAAAGTTACGTGTGTGCAGGGCCGGATTAACTCTAAGGTCTTTGGCCTTAGGGCCCGTGCCTTTTAACGGTAACAGGTATATGCAAAATTCTTAAGTAGTTAAGTACATTTCAAATGGAAAAACTGATGGATTATGGATAGCATTTCATCACAATCACAATGGCTCCGACGGTGAATCCGCTTCTACATGCTTGGTGTTTTCTGCAAATAGCGAACTCATCACATGGTTCCGTAGTACTTCAAACAACCCTTACATTTTTGCTTCGTTCGTCCTTCTATTCGTTCGAATTTGTCTGTTTGTCCACTTCTGCTAACTTCCGCAATCATGGATATGAATGCATAGGTGTAGTTAAAGATTGCTTTAGATTCTAATTTTGCCTCCAAAGGAAATAGTAATAATATGTATTACTATTTACAGCTTTTAACAACGTCAATCCTTGTGCTAAATTCTCGAGGAACTTGTGTTACGGGTACTAGACAACAGAAATGTACAATCTTTTTAATAATTTTATACTACCTATTTAAGATTTTTATTATATACATTTAAAAGTATTATACACGTCCATAACCCAGGAATACAGAAAACGGTTTTCTTCTTTTTGTTGAAATACCGAAACATACGTACATTTTTTCTCGCTGCGAAAAGCAGATATTATTAAGATTTTGTAGGCTATTTAGAGTAGGTATTTTCACTTTTGTATGGAAGTGATGTATCTGTTACGTAAGTACTTAACTATTTATTAATCGGTGCCATTACTTATTCGTTTGAACTATAAAAAACACAATTTTAAAAGTTAAAATGTCAAAATGCTGACATAAGAATTGTGATAAAAAAAAGTTCAAACGTCTAAATGAAGCCCATTCCCACTTGTCACTTGAGTTCATAAGGGGCAGCTGTAGGTACTACCAAAGTTTAAAAAAAAATAAGTTGGAGGATGATTAATGAGAGTTTTTAAATTCGTGACATCTGACAGCTTTTTGACACGACAAGGACTGTCGGGCTACCAAGCGCCGCCTGATGACAGAAAAAGAATCGAAAATTCTTGTTGAACGTTTTTGATACCACTTACGCCACCAGATGACGCTATGTGTGCGTTGGGTCTGCCCTCTAACGGCAGAAAAAATATCAAACTTCCTCATTATAGGACCATACTGACCATCCAGCCTGCAAGCCCAAAGCCGCGGACTTGGGCGGAAGTGGCCACTTTGCTTTGACAGTGAGATTTAACTTAAAGTACTTAAGTACTGTAAAAATAAGTTTAATATTGATTTTAATACTTTTATATCAAACTTTTGGGCCCCTAGCGATCTACGGCGGTCCTATGCTTGTTCGCGATGATCTCCTTTTTCGACGCCGAGCTATAATACGCACAACCGCGAAAAGAAGCGGCCCAGTTACTACACTGCGAAATTACAAGCAACTGTTGCACTAATCGAGCCGCTTAATCGCGTGGATGCCCAAAGCAAATCCAGCACCTGTACTAAAAGCCGTCATTAGTGTCAATAGTGTCAGTTATTTATAATTTTTGCCTACAAGTCCGCGGCCTGTGACTTGCAGGCTAGATGGTCAGTGTGTCCCTTTAGAACAACATCTATCCGTCTTGCTGTACAGCAAAGTCGCATCACATCATAATTTTATAATGTTAAAATGAACGCAGTATTAGTGAACGCAACGATACTCTATAGCATTTGACCAACTGCAACATTTTAACTAGCATTCGACGGTATTTGAGCAAAGGACTCAGCATCCAACTCACAATAAAAAAATCCGACGGTACTATCACGTTCAAGACAATAACTGTCATGTGAAAATAATTGTTGGTGGCGCTAGCGTCACTTAGCTTTCATCGTTTTGCTTGTTATTTGTTAGTACACGCGTCCTCAGTCAGTGAACTGTGCGATTCAATGTTATATGTTGTAGTGATTAAATACAAATACATTAAATAAACTTGCACATTTAACTAGTGATTTAGTTCAATTATAACAAGTAATAAAGTTGGGATGTAACGGGAATGTGTGATAGTGACCAGTAAAATATTTTCTACGGTGACTTACAAATTACAATGTTATTTTTTTCCTAGTTTCAAGTACCGCCACTACTACTGTGATGGAAACTCTTTATTTTACTGCTAACCGCTATGTACGAAGCCGGCTAGGATCAATTTGATCATCAGAATGCAAGACGAATATTTGGAGTGTTCTCGGAACTCGGAACGGCGGAGGCCAACGAAAGTGTTGACGATCGCGGAGAGTTTCACGAACTTGGATGAGACGGCGAAGGCCGGGCGCTTCGTGCGAGGCCCAAACTCGCGGCTCGGACGGCGGTTCCAAGAAGGTCGCGGGAAACGGTGTTGTGATGATAGTGCGGAGTCCAGTGTGAGTGATGGTGAGAGGGTAGGAGACCGCCGCGTCACGGGCTCCTCCTGCACCGCGCTGCGGACGGCGGTCGCCGCGCTGTACCCTTTCGACGACTTCATACTCGAGAAGATTGGCAGTGGCTTCTTCTCTGAAGTGTTCAAAGTGAGTCAATTCTATCTACAGTACTATGTTCAAATGCTCAGCACACAAAACGTGTATCCTGCAATACCAAACATACCAAGAGATTACAAATTCACTTGGTGTTGACAAACTCTTAGCTTACCTCTTATCTTATTAGAAGCAAGATAGAATATTCAAAATTACCTATGCTTATTTTATAACTCACACTTACATATACCTGGCAATTCAATATGGTTTTGCAACATAAACTTCAATAAAAAACCTCTTTCCAAAACTGGCTATTTTCTATTTTTATATTGTTGTATCCAATGTCTTTGCATTGATAAGAACAGTATGTTTTGCAAAGTATTAAACTAGAACTTTTCATGTGGTCTAAGTACAATTTTAAAACTCGACTAATTCAACAATTTCTTTTAGTTTTATTTTCTTATTAAATTAATGAATAGTCATTTTAAAGACAAAAACTAAACAGATGATATCTTATTATAAATTATCGAAAAAGAATTTAAGTCATCACATTAAATACAATAGGTTACATATAAATTGATTTTAATTTAAAGTTTTATACTTAGTTTTCAAGTTTACTTTAGATGTTCTTCAGTTTTAATAAATTTGCCTTCATCAAATATAAATAAAATTAATCGATTTAAATACAGACGAAATTTAAAATTAATTCAATTTATTAATTCATCCTCGTTATTTGTGAGATGATATTTGTTTTAGGAGCTCTGTGGCTTAATGGGTAGACTGTTTTATTTGCATTCGTTATATATGCCATCATGGTTTTATTTAAATTAAAATCTAGACAAAATTAATTAAACTAGATCGGCATGGTCACCTTCTTTCCCATGCCCTTTCAATAATGTCAGTCTGATTGGCAGGTTGGTAATTAACTGAATGTTAAGTTTTGAGGAAAAGTTGAATTAAAATAGCATTTATTTTGTGGTTATGGTATTAAGTTAAGCACAAAAATAATATTCTGCCCAAATACAGTCTCAATACATAGTATAGGTGCCAGCTGGCTTGTTTATTTTGTTGCATTTAATCAGATTTTACTAATTTTAAACAAGGTTGATAGATTAATATTGATAGTTTTACGACATTGTAATAAAGTTATTAACACCAATCGATGAATCATATTTAGCTGCCAACCTCCCGGCTGGTGCCAGACACTAATATCTCATATTGATCAACAGTAATTAATATACTTTTTGACACTTATCATGCATCAAATTAAAATTGTAGCAGCCTACAGTGATTTAGAAGTCAAACATATTATCTTTATGATGTTGTGTTATCTTTTAAATTTATTACATTATCATTTCAATGTGCAATACAACTGCAAGGTTTAGTTTATAATGCATACAATATTATGTTAAAACTGACAAAGTGCGAGTCGGACTCGCACAAAAAGGGGTTCTGTACAAAATGGCAAATAATTCACATTTGATATATGGGAGTGCCACTTCAATATTTGTTTTTTCTATTCGTTTGGTGCCTAAAGCCATAGAAATACACATTGTGTTAAAATTTCAACGCTCTAGCTATCATGGTTCATGAGATACAGTCTGGTGACAGACAAACGGACGAACTGACGGACGGACGGACAGACAGTGAAGTCTTAGTAATAGGGTCTAGTTTTTACCGTTTGAGAATGGAACCCTAAAAACCAATATCAGGACTGACTGCCAGCATTGTCTATCATGTGTAGTAAATTTTTTGCAAGGCAGCAAAAGGGTCAAAAATTTCAATTTTATTATTTACTTATACTATCTATCTGTATATTATACATAGAAGGCAAAGCTGATTGACTGATGTATCAACGCACAGGCCAAACCCTTAAGGCTAGAAATTTGATATTTTGTAATACACGTATTTCTCATATGATGTAGGCATCCACTAAGGAATGATTTTTCAAAATTCAACCCCCAAGGGGGTAAAATAAGAGATTGTAAGTTTGTATGAAACTTTTTATGCCTTGGAAATATTTGCATGATATTTAGGATGAATTTAGTACGGAAAAAATAATGAGTTACATATTTCAGCATTTTCTAAAATTCAGCCCCTAGGTGGGTAAAATAGTGAATGAAAGTTTAAAACCTAATTTCACGTGGGCAAAACCGTGGAAAAATAATGCTAGCTTACCTATAATATTGACTTTGTGTTTTTACAAAACTTTCAACCCATCCTGTGAATTCTCATTTAATCCTACCTCTGGTCTCCATACAATTCGCCTTAAAACGAAAATAATTCCATTGTGATTTTTATACTTTGGTTGTAAATACCTACAATACATTACATACACTTTTGTCCTTGCCATTGACCTCGGAGCATTAGATACACTCATGGTTAGGGAGGACCTAATAGACATTAAATAGCAAAATACATTTCCTTGTTCGTATATTCATTTACATTGGTGAGTCAATCTAATTGTTATGCATTATCAATGCTAGATATAGATATATAATACATTTTTGATAATACAAACTATTTATATTTTATCAAACTTGATTTTTGTGCGTGCTATGCTATTGGTTTCCTGTTTTGTTACCTTTTATTAGGTACAAAATTAATACTGTAATGATTTTTTGAGTTTTCTTGTATCTCAACAAACTAAGTACCATGATCTAAAGAACAAATTGCTGCTCCAATTTCGCTAAGTTTGTATTCTTTGCAGCATTGGCATTAGACTTAAAACATTAAACAATGTTTATAACATTATTCTTAAATCCGTTTTGATGTAGGCGATGAAATACCAACAACAAAACAATAATTAAATCTTTCATATTATTAATTCCAAAATAGGAAGCTTAATATTATAATTGAACAAAAACAATTTTATGTATTTTATGTTAATTGTAGACAATCATCAAGAATTATATATTGCGTCGATTTGCGTCGCTGACGTATGATAATAAATAAAATAAAATATCTTAGATAATATTATAAGGAGGGCCTGTAAAATACAAACTGTCATGGCGGCTGGTTACTATGCTTATATATTTATCAATAAAATTTATTATGATGAAAATAATTATTGTTCTACTAGTGCAATACGTTGGTCAAGTACCTTATCATAATTATCTGTTTTCACTGTCTCAACACGAAATTGGGGGACCTAACAGGAACATTTGACAGCGGCGTAAACGTAACGATATCGAATGAAATTTGTATGGTAGCTGTCATGATTTTGACAGATTTACATACAATGAGTGTTTATTTTTATTATTTATATAAGGCATCGGCTTATAACAATTTGCCAGAGTAAAGTTAAAAAGACGGGAAATAGAACTTTCGTTTCAATTTTCAACACCGTATTCCTATATCGTCAAGTCTAAAGTCTTGTCAAAGTCCAAATATATAGTCAGTACAGTCCATGGACTGTACTGACTATATATGACTCATGGCCATGTCAGTCCATTCAGTAAAGTGGTAGAAGATTTACTGAAAGTTCCTAGGGAGTTTTGGCGGAACACAAAATAGCACGTTTTTAGAAGTTGTACCACTTGCCCACACTTGTGCACGTTAACGAATATTTAATGGTTAATATTCTACCAATATTACACATTAAGAACCGAAATAACACAAATTTATGAAGAAATACGAATTCCACAACGTCACCCATTGAACTCCCCGGCAAAACTCTACATTAAGGGTTTCTAAATTCGTGACATCTGACAGCTTTTTGACACGACAAGGACCGTCGTGCTACCAAGCGCCGCCTGGTGACAGAAAAAGAATCGAAAGTTCTTATTGACCGATTTTGATACCACTTACGCCACCAGATAACGCTTTGTGTGCGTTGGGTCTGCCCCCCAACGGCAGAAAAAATAGCAAAAGCCCTCATGGTTATTACATTCGTTACGTTTTCGTACGTTTACGCCGCTGTCAAATGTTCCTGCTAGGCCCACTACTGTAGACTACACTACTACAGACTAGCAATCTGTGGACTTTTATAAATGTCTATGTCGCATGTTATTCAGATGGAACATGGCATAGATTAAAAATTGCATTTAGATTAATTTAGTAGTTTCTCCTGATTCTCTCATGCGTATTGCATCGACCCGTGCTAGGGACAGCTGCAATTTAATATAATAAGACATGAAGTCAATATTTGGATAACCCATACAATACATTATTTAGCACCACATTGCCAATTTCTTTTGCTACGGCCACTCTTGTATTCGTTATTCACGTAAACAGATTAACAATAAGTAGGCACGGTCGTCGGCAGACCAGGTGTACCATATTTCGATCTTATCGCTGTGGCAATAAGGTTCAAAAGTCGTACACTCTACTCGGGTTTGTCGGCGACTGTACATAATAAGATGATAACCAGCGTGTCCGTGTATTGTAAATTGTAGTGTATTGTTGTTTGTTGGTTCAAGTGGCGGTGTAGAAAAGCATGCCTCACATGTGACATCATGTGTATAGTGCTTGCCGCATTGCCGCAATGATGTGCTATGACTGAAGGAATGTTTGTTGCATGATATCTTAGATACAAATATAAATAAAGAGGAAATGTTTGTTTGTTTGCATCGAATAGGCTCCGAAACTACTGGACCGATTTAAATGAAATTTGGCACAGACCACGTGGTCATATACAATAGACCGCGGGGAAGGACTTAGGCTACTTTTTATTGCGGCGAAATGTACGGTTTCCTTGAGATTTCCTTTTGCGCACTCGGAAGTCGTGGGCAACATCTAGTGCAATATAATTTTTAAGTTTGAACTTTATTAGGCTTCTCGTGTTCAAGTTTTAATCTCATACGCAATAAAGTTGTAAAATTTGTCTATGGAAAACAGATTGACAAAAACATTTACGTGTGACAATGTTGTGTCAAACCAACACCTACCTACTGTATTATACAGACGCATACATTTTTAATTTAATGTGTTTTTAAGAATTTAAATTTAAAAAAAATGTGCAGTTTACTGCTTCTCCTTATTATAAAATTCGACTGTGCCAAAATCCGTTCCAATATTTTTCGTAAAAAGGTGTACAAAGTTTTTGCTTTACGCAAATCGCTATTGAGCTGAAGGACAGTTTTTGTATTTAAAAATGTTCGAGGCTATCAGTGTTACCTATCAGTCTAGCCTAGCCTCAGTGTCGTAAAACTCCATAATGGCAGTTCCGTGAACGTAAAAAATTTCGACGTTTAACGAAAATGTTTTATGACAGTCAGACTAGATCGATACTGCATTATGAAAAAATTTAAACGGTCTTTTTACTTACGACTAGATGTTTCCCGCGACTTCGTGCGCGCAGAAGCAAATCCCACAGGAACATAAAAACGTACATTTGCCGCAATAAAAAGTAGCCTATGTCCTACCCGGTCTGTTCTATATCTGTGCCAAATTTCATCGAAGTAGGTCCAGTAGTTAAGGAGCTTATATTCAATGAAAACAAACAAACAAATCTGTCCTCTTTATTATATTAGTATAAGAAATTGGCCTTCTTATTTCAACAGACCGATATTATAATACTTCGTATTCACAACAAAAATTGGGTTATGGGCTATGGGCCACTTACACAGTGTATGTGTATTGATTTTGGAAGCTTGTTGACTTGTTTGATTATTATTATTAACTAGCTGTTCCGACACACGTTGTTCTGTCTACATCTACACCGACCAACCTGCTGGGGCCGGCCGATTGTATATAAATATTCCTATATTTATCACCGTTTAAAGTTCAAACCTTCCCTGTACTTGCACATTTATTTAAAGACCGAAATTAGCCAAATTTTCACAGATTAGGTATTGTACATACATTCCAACCAACAGAATATAGGTAATTATTTGAGTGGGACTCCCATGCGACACAAACGTTTTGTACGGAACCATTCGTGGTCGGGTCCGGCTCGCACTTGACCGGTTTTAATATTTGTATAATTTTTTTACGTGCGTATTTACGTGTCATCATGTCTAAGTAATGAAGATAGCTGCAATATCCTTTTTCAAAGTTGTCGCCTCACGCCTGTCATGTCTACCATTCATAAAGAGCTATGATCAGTGCTGGTCATTTATCACTGTGTCATGTCTGTAAGGAGTGGCCATCATTTCCGTTGTAAGTATGTTTGTCAATACAGAAAGTTTCGTAGCGGATGTGGTCTGCAATTCTTTTGGGCTAAAGTTTACTACTTTGATTACCTATTCAAAACTGGATGTCGCCCGCGACTTCGTGCGCGCTAGAGGACCTCCTGCAGGAACCGTACATTTCGCTGCGATAAAAATTTAGCCGTTCGCCTCCCCGTGGCCTAATCTATATCTGTGGCAAGTTTCTTCAAAATCGGTCCAGTAGTTTCGAAGATACGATTTACGATGCAAACAAACAAATAATCTCTCTTTATAATATTAGTATAGAGTATAGTTGGGTTTTAAGACTTTTTTAATTATATACTGTTGTATTTAATAAGATTGTACTCCATAGTTAAAATGTTTGACTTGAATACGTTTAGTCCCAGACCCGTGCTACTCTACTATTTGATCGTTCTGACGCCTTTCTAACCGCAAATCTCCTCTTGAAAAATTAGATGCCATGAAGGGTCTTCATTATCTTCTGGTAATAAGGGCTTTAATGACATCATTCAAGGGACTGCGATTTTATTAACTCAAAGGTCAAATTGAACCTTTGAGTTAATAAAATCGCAGCCATTCAGTTATCTTTCATATTATTTTCTCATACACAATAGTTGGTACAAATACATTTAAGATATTACCAATGTTATTACATTAACATAGCATAACATATACAACATAGAAGTTTTTTTTTTCTTTCATTCCTTTTGATGAATGTCGAACGTCCTACTAATATTATAAATGTGAAAGTTTGTGAGGATGGATGTTTGTTAATATTCCACGCCTACTACTGAACGGATTTCGATGAAATTTGGTATGGTAGTAGTTTAGGCTTTGGATAAGACGTAGGCTACCTTTTATCCCGGAAAAGTACAATATTCCCGTGAGATGCTGTATTTACGCGGGCGGAGCCGCGGGCAAAAGCTAGTACAAAAATATTTTTCTCAAAAATAAATTCTGAGGGAAACTAATAACATAACTCAAAAGCTTAGGAAGGGGACTTTGACTTCACGTGGAATTACGAACTTTGCTCACGATTTACTTGGAAGCTGGAACCGCTATTGTGAAGTTGTGCTATTGTAATTTGTACTCTACGTGCACACATTACGATTTAATTTGTATGTTAAAACACACACAAAGAAAACAACAGTAAGAAATCCGGAGTCCGCGATAATTATTGTAATCGATAGAGATCGCAATGCTGCGCTGATTACAAAAACTACGCACAGTGATCAACAAGCGATTGACAGATAAAAACATAGAACCTACTACTGCTACTGTTATAAATGTGAAAGTCTGTGAGGATGGACGGATGGATGAATGATTGGTACTCCTTCACGCAAAAACTACTTTGATGATGAATGAAAATGGATTTTGATGAAATTTGGTAGTAGTTTAAGCTCTGTATTAGCGCATAGGCTACTTTTTATTCCAAAAAAGTACAGTGTTCCCGTGGGATGCTGTATTTACGCGGGCGGAGCTGCGGGCAAAACCTAGTTCGCCAAAATAATATAAGAGTTGACGTGTGGAGGATTAGTAGTCTTCCCACTCTGCTTACTGCTAGCCATACACGTAACGGTGCACCTGACAGATTTGCCTGTACAGTTTACAGTGTACAGGTAAACCGGAGCGTGTGTGTTGCACAACTGTGCAGGTTTATTCAAAGAATTTTTACCTCTACGTTTATTATTATTTGAGATTATTCTAACAAGCCTGTGTAGCGCACACAAAATACATTTTCCAAACTTGTTAATTTAACGTAATCTTCTCGCATTGTGAGACTATTTTTGCCAGAAAAAAAAACGTGATATTTGCTGATATACCCTCTCCCTCAAGTGAGGTTTGGTGAAATACCTCACGTAATTTACCTGCTCCAACCTCCAACGTAGTTTACCTCAAGCTTACCTGACAGGTATAACTGTGCAGGCTAAACTGTCCTAGGTACACACTTACGTGTATGGCTAGCTTAACGCCGAGTTGGGTTTGTTTCTACGTCAATTAATAGATTCAGTTACAAAAACATTCATAATATTAGAACTGTAAAATATAATTTATGTGTTATCTAACGCGTATATTGTGAGGCAAGAGTGTTACAAACTTAATACATAATAGGTGCTTTATATTAATTGTTATTTTATGTTATGAAAGTAGGATGCAAATTGCAAACTGTTTGTTGTCTTTGTACGTTTGTAATTAATTTTATTTAAGACCATCTAGATGTAGATGGGTTGGTACGTTCGTTATTCATTTTGCTTTAAAGAGAGGAAAATTTGGTTTAAATACTTATGTAAAATTAGTATACTAATATTATAACAGCTCCCCACACCGATTTCGGTGACGATATTTTATAGTGTCCAAGTGTGCGCGCAATACACAAGATCACTCTCACTTTCTTTACTCTCGTTCCCAGGGAGACGGATAACCGACATGTCTAGCGAGAGATCAGGCATAGCCCACAGGACCGACTTTTTACATGCCCATCCGACACATGGATCATCTTCCTTGTCAGACAAACGAATGATGAGTCTGCATTGTCCTAACCTGACTTGCAAACGACTTGGAAACAAAATTATTTTTGTTCCAACGCGGGGATCGAACCAACCACCTCCGGAGTCGAGGGCCACGCTCTAAATCACTAGACCACGGAGACGACAAATACAATAATAGCTATTAATATTGCAGTGACCACAAAACCACTGTTATTATTAACCCAGTCTCAGTGGGTCATGAGTTGTTTAACCCATAGTGTATAAGAATTAATATATACCCTCACCTGTTATTTATTAGTGATGTATATGTACATTTTAAATGCGAGTGGTGAGAGTGACAAAGATGCGTTGCGCGCGCAACTTCATGTGAAAGATAATTATAGAGCGAATTTTTATTGATGAAGATTTTTCTCATTACATTATAATAGTATAAGCGTGTAACAGTGGCGAAGGCTGGTTCTCCTTCATGGGGAGCCCTAGCCTATACAGGCTAGCCTCTCCATGAAGGAGCTTTCCCTACCTATTATACAATAGTCTAAATGTAAATAGGTGTAAGGATTTGGATGAGGGTAAGTGGTAAGTGAAGCCGATAGGAATGGAGTTATAGAAACCCCACGCCACTGGCGCGTAATATAGATGATAACCAATATTATCAATAGAATCCAAACATAACCTAAGATTACCATTACATTAATTTTTTTTTTGCTTCGAAACAATAACTTCAAAAAACATATTAAATTAATCAATAATATTTATACTTAATAGAATCCTCTAAACCACATAAAAGTACTTTTTCATTACAAATATACGTAATTTTTGGTACAAATGTGTATATACTTTTCGTTGTATTAAGTGACAATTACTTGTCTGTCACATGAAGTTGCGCCCGCAACGTATCTTTGCCACTCTCACCAGTCGAATTTAAAATTTACATACAAAATGTAAAAAACTTCAATTATAATTTTAATTATTTAATATTAACTAGGCAACCTAATTGCAATGTGGCAATGTTAATATTATCTATCATTCATTTCTTATCACGATTAATTAACAGATGAGGTAATATATTTCTTATACCGGATCTTAGACCACCACTAAAATATTTATTGTCCCAACTTAATGTCGTATTTTCGTAGTTTATGAGAAAACCGGAGCCTTAAGCCAAGTTGTCATCGCTCATTACGACAAAGAAGTTCGAAAACAAAAATGGATGAATGCATTTGACATAAGCATTGTTATGTCAAATCCAATACATTGCTTGGCTAAAGTCTCTGGCCGTAGAACTTAGAACTGGCAACTAGTGTTAGATGATGATGCTTACTTTTCCACTCAGTTTCAACTTTCAATAGATTAAGGCAATGTCTTAGGTAACAATAAATTGTATTCTTAAGATCCAATATTCATCTATAAAGATATTGTTAAAATTAATTATAATTTATAAAATACCTGCCTTTCTAGAATTTATTAATGAAATACCTATTACCTACATAATTTGGATTTTTTAATTAATATAAATTGTTATTATTACGTATTATTTTAAATATGTGCATATTATTATTCTAAAATGATGTGCGCGCATGACTGACGTAAGAAGGAAAAATAAATTTGCGTTGCGTTACCGCCTCGACAGTTTCCATGTCTGTGTGATGGTGACCTTGACGACCCACGGGAAGGTGAGAAGGATGGGTTGAGTACAGTGGACCTAACGGTAGTGACCACAAGCCATCTCCCGCTTTTAGTAGGCATTTCAGGCAAGTTAATGTAGGCGGAGTAGGCCAGAAGCGTAGAAAGCTGCTCATTACTGGTCCGGAACGATGGTTTGGCCAATAGCACTATATATAATAATAGATAAAATGATATGTGTAATTTTGTCCACACAATCTTTCAATTCTTGTGTAGACGAAACGCATTTCTACGGTGCACGGTGGTCAAGCTACAAGTTTAGTGGGTGCATTATGGCATCAGTCTTATAACTTTGGTCTTAAAAGTCTTAATACTTTAAAAACATTTCAATAATGTTAGTCTTTTGCGCAAAAACCGCTGAGCGGATTTGAACAATATACATATTTAGCACAATATATATGTCGTTTTTTTTTTTATGAAATAAGGGGGCACACAAAGCAGACGGAACAACTTATGGAAAGCGAATACGTCGCCCATGGACACCCAGAGAAGACGCAAGTACTTTGCTGGCCTTTTAAAAAGAAGTACGCTCTTTTCTTGACGGTTTAAAGGTCGCAGACCGCAGTGGTCCGGAAATACCGCTGGCGACCGTTGGTTGTTTCTAAGGTTTTTCAATATCTCTATTGAATAGATAAACCAGCGACAAAAAACCGGGCATAAGACATATTATAGGCTACTTTCATTCCCGAAAAATTTACAGTTTCCACAGATTCTCTTTTTCCGCTTGTGAATTCGCGGGCAATATCTTTTTGTAAATAATTTTACACAACAATGTTATTGCTTAAGCCAGTGATATCGAGTGGACGTAAAAAGTGTATCGCGAGTGGCCACTTCCGCGATTAGCTCCATGTCTTACAACGGAGCTAACCATGTGAGAAATTATTGCGAAAATGTAATATACATGGGGTATTGCATTAATATAAGCTTATAGCCCGTGAAAAGTATTAAAATATATTATTTTTGTAAAAGAGTAAAACTAGGTTCTACGTTTATTATGTAACTAAGTAACTTGTTTAGTAAACAGGAATACATTTTTGCGTCCTAAATATTCTGGTTGCTGGACATCCACAGAATCCACAGTAAAAAACGTAAACAAGAAGTAGTCACAGATTCGCGTCAGATCGGCTAGCTTCTTTCAAGTGCTAACGGCTTTTTTCACGACTTCAATTCACGAATGACTATTTTAGACTGAGAGAAAGATATACGTGAAGTAGGAACATAATGATTATTTCGTGACGAATCATGAGTTGGACGAAGGAAAAATGTAAGGAAGTGATATAGGATGTAACCTTCGGACAAGGTGAGCGTTGACTTGCACTGCGTTTCCGATCTAATAATAGAATGTGGAGATAGATAAACATTCGACGAAAGGAGCATAAGTTTCATACTTAGAATAACTTTAATCTGCAAAGAAAAAAATCTAGGGGTCCAACACGCCTAGATTGTGCAGAACTTCGCGAAACTATGGCATGTGAAATAATTTTCCACTAACATATTTCAGTAATTAGTAATTTGTAATTGTGAATTCGTAGTAGTTAACCTTGACAAGATAAAAATAGTAGAATATGCCTTTAATTTTATCATTATTTCACAGAAGCGTTATTATTCAGTCACACAAATTATTTCAGGTTACAAAATATCAATAGCTTATCAAAACATACTAGTTATACCATAATTTTAAACGTGAAATTACCAAATATAATTTTTTGTAATTTACGACATGAAAATGACAATCTCTTATTAAATAGCGGTAAATCGTACAACCAGCAATGTAACCCGGGGCTTGAAGAGAAATCGCACGTAAGATTAAAGCAGTGATTCAGCAAAAACAGCATCGTTTAGCAACGTGATCGGATAGTAGAAAATGGGATTCAACTCAATACGCTTCCATGTGCTGATGCTGGTTGGTCTGTGTGCAAGTTTTTGTCACTACTCGCTGTGATTAAGTTAACTACAATTTGTATGGCATCGGAACAACGATCCCACTTGATCTCAGAATACTCAAAGCAGCGAGTCTTTTTGAGATCAGGAGGGGGGTTTTGTGACCTGGTACTCAAGGACAGGGAGGTGGAGCGAATGGCTCCCGCGTTCGAGGCCTCTCATCTGCTGCCGTGGAGCTGGACTGCTAGACGAGAACATATACTCAGACGTGGTTAACAGCCACGAATATAGAATGTTCTATTCACGATATTAATGTGATAAAAAAAATATGTGGCAAACACTGTTAACTAATGCCATAGATATTGTAGTTTATCTCTTCACGGCGAGTAGCGAGAACTCAGCACACTGAATTAAAATATTAAATAATATAGCTCAATCGAAAAACAATTGTCAATGAAAACACAACAAATGCGAAGGTTCGTTAGTACCTAAATAACACCACTTCATGGATGTAGTTCGTTACACTGATCCATGAATGTATTGAAGAGGTAACAGCGCCATAGAACCAGAGGGTATCCGTAAATCCAATAGATTCATTCACAACAGATAGCGAGGCTCTGAAGTGATCATGATCCCATTTCGATCAGATATTGTCTAGCACTTGAAATTAATAACGTATCTAAAATCTTAGATTGCCTTCAATCTTAGATTCTCAAACAAAAAGTGACGGGAAGTTAATCCTAGGATAGTTGAAATGTATTGAAATCATGATCTCAGTTAGCTAAAATGAGATTAAGATTGATTATTAACGTCGGGCGTTAATCCACAATCAAATTCGGATTGCTATATATATCGCTTGATGGATCGCCTATTATAAAGTGATTGAAAGTTTGACATCAAATTAAAATAGATATATTTATTTCGCGCAAGCTTGAAACATCTTCCGAAAGAAAAAAAATGATGATGATAATATTAAAAGTTAAAACCATCTGGCGCGAGGTCGAGGCTGATTGCTTTGCCGCGGTAGTTTCCTTAATAGCGCGACTACATTTTTCACAGTGACTTTTTAAGTGTCTACGTGAACATTTTTGTTTATTAAAATGAAACTCCAGTCATTTTTAAATTTGTGTTTTCTGCATAACTTGAATTGCGTTTTGAATAATATGATAAACAATAATTTATGTTGGAAATAAACTTTTGTCTGCCTCTAGAGATAAAAACATCCAAATGTTCTTCTGATTCTAGACCCAAAAGTTAAAACTTTTAAGACTTTTAATTTACCTACTCTATTTGATTATTTTTCATTACACCTATATTGCGCCGTGGAAAATTCGGTGAAATGCGTACGATAGCGAGATAAACGTTTCATTGCTGCGCAGCGCGGCGCGATTCTAAATTCGAACTTTTGAAATGAAACATATTATCTTCTTGTGTAGTGAATAATTTTCAATTTTGAATCGCTGTGTGAACCGACGCTTACTTATACCTATTGTATAATAAATATATTTTAAATAATTATGTAGAAGTGACGTAACTCGATAAGCGGGTCACAGGGTTACATATTGCTAGTAATTTTACACGCAGTGCATCTATTACATTGCACTAGATATGAGCAAAATATTGGAGTAATCAAAGCAAATTGAGTCGTCTGACTGATGAATGAAGTTCACATTTGTTCAGTAAATGGCGCGATATGGCCGCGGAATGTTTGACGACTTGCTGTAGGACAGTTACAGTACGGCCAACGAAATGTGATCAGGATCACTGTCAGTTGTTCGTGATATCCAACACTGTTGTTCAAAGGGAAAACAGATAATGATTTGAATGTTGTGTACAGTCCAATCATCCATACAGTTCTGACCTGTCAAGAATGCATTCTTTCGTTGGGCGCATTAGTTTAAATATAAAAGTGTAACAATGTGTCTTAAATACATATTATATGCAACGACTGCAACGATTTAGTGCTATTCTTCTTCTGCTTTATATATCGATTTTTAGGTCAAAAATATTTAATCAATTTCCCATGTTTCCGGAATTAACCATAAGTAATAACTAAATTATACTACTTTTAAGGGAAGGTTTCTTCGGATGTTTCTAAAGGGAGTCGGTTGTATTCATGTGAAATGCAAAATACACGAATAGTCACTTTTAGCATTGAAAAATCTGATTGCACACGTTATGGTAATTTCACGAATTCATTTCGCCGTGTTCGAATTTCACTAAACCGGTTGCCGGATCACAACTCACATCAGGTGTTAAAATATATGCCACAGCCTCAACATCTGCATTGTGGGCGAAAAAACTCGTCCTACGGCCTTCGGACAGACCTTTACGGAGCGATTTATAAGGGCTTGAATATTCACCTATTACACAACGTGAAATCACCTCGCGATATTAATTTTCTTATTAGCGGTTGAATATTTATCTTATTGTTTACGATGCATGCTGTGCGAGGATTGATAGGTCCTAAGTTTTGTTATGTTAAGCTAAAAAGCATACCTTTGGAAATACGTGTGTCAGTAAAAAGTCAGTCCTGTGCCTGATCTCTCGACAGTCGTGTCGGTCATCACTCATCCGTCCCACTGGGTTATGAGAGTAAAGGAAGATACAGTGCTCTCGTGTACTGCGCACACACTTGGGCACTATAACAATAACTACTGCGTCGACGGACTGGTTTCAACGAAACCAGCCACCGACATCGGTGTGGGAGCTATTATTTAATTTTTTTCAGCCTCAGGCCAACAATCTCGATTTCAACCTATGGCGTGTCAGTCCACACTTTCTTTCGTCAGTGGAATACTTGAAACTTCACAGTGTTTCTGTTTTCTTTCCGGCACGCGCTGAAACTCTCGGTACGCATGCGTCGCGTGCACAGTAATAGCATAGATTAGTCGGTTTAGCATACCGACGCGTCGGGCGGATTGAAACTTTTACTCTTATCAATCACTCACTATTACCTGTAGAGAACGAAATTTCTAGAAGCCTGGGAGATTTATCTCAGTGTTTCAATTTAGAATGGGTAAAATGCCTATCTTAGCAAAGGGCCTTTAGCTTCGCCGAACTACCGGTTGAGTAGTCTTTGCAGTTTAATGGCAACGAGGAAGAATCTATACTTTATTGCGAGTGGTTTTCAGTCCGAAGTTTCTAATTGTTGGCCTCTTTGGTCGAAATAATGTGGGACAAAATTTCTCATCATTTCTTAAACCAAATTTGGTATTATTTTTCATTGAATCAGTGTTTGTGCGTGGATGGTTGCTATATTAAACGAACTGGTATTTAGGTAGTAGCTATTAATGAGCAACCACAACTACTATCTACTAAATTGTAGTTGTCATAAGGTATGATGGCTATTCGTAAACATAATTAGTATGCACGGTCTCAAATGGCAAAAACTCCTAGCTATCTATGGCAAACTACGCATTCGATACTGACATCTAGATTTCCTTCACCTGTTTAAACATACCAAATAAAAAATAACAGCAGTTGATAAACAAAGTAATTGAGATAAGTTTTATTAGCTCAGTGGCAACTATGTACTATGTTGGTATTGCTATATTAGTTGTAGTCGTCCTAGCTATCATACTAGAATCTAGACAGTTTGTCTAGATTCTAGACTTATTATAAGGTGGAGGGATACCTCCAAATCTAAATAGTACCCAGTAAATAGTAGTAATATTCCTAAACGTAATTTTTGTTTTGGAGATTCTCATGTCATTACAATAGGTTTGACGTCATCGGACTTAGCGTCATCCAAGCATGACCCCGAAGGTCGCCGATTGAGCGTTGTCATTGTATTATGGTTGAGGTTCACAGGCTCCATCTATAGACCCGATTATCCGGACTATTTGTCAGGTATTCGGAGCGCATTTAATGTCATACTTAATGTCATCCTCGACTATTAACGTCCTTACGGCACGAGGCAGCAGGTCCTCAATGTCAGGAAAATTTGCTGTAGTCCTACACGCTAGCTTAGTGCGAGATGGGGAGTGGGTTTTCGAGCAACGTAGACTTTAACGGCAGCATGCAAAAATGTCATGACGCTAACGATTGAATCAGTTACAACTTGACATAAACAGTATAAACTGCCATGCCCTGCCAATCCACGCCCATACACGGTCAGTTCTAACTGATCCAATCAGTAGTGTCATGCTGATTGGACTATAGACAGTATGGTGTATGGCTACAATTAAATTACAGCAGCTAGCCTTGCCATTCTGTTAAGCATAGACAGTGACAGTATGTGGCTTGGAGGCTCTGAGCACAGAGTAAAAATATATAGGAAGGAACACCTTTCATAGAACGATCCAATTTTTGTCAGGGTTTTCACAGAAGATAGGAGTAAATTAAACTAAGTCTAGCGTCAGTATACGGTTATTGAGAAAGTCTAATTGGTACACACCACAACCCAGCATCGAACTTGCACGATCACGCGTGTGACTCGAGGGGTCTATTCACTATTGACTAGGTCATGGACGCTTTTATAATAAAGCAAGACATCTCCTAGATTCTAGAAAATTAAATATTTACTTACTTATTATTATCCTTAGGATAGGTTAAGATCTTTTCTTTACATCACTGACATTTATCACTGTCAAAACACAGACATTTAAAAACATTTTAAATTAACCATTTTATTTAATGAAATTTATAAAAATGAGATGTCAAAACAAGATTAAAATAAATCCGTAAGATTGAGTATGGAATTCGCAGGAATCTAGGACAATCTGTAATTCCGCTGCAAATGTGTCAGAGACGCCTTTGCCAAGTGGCCGTACGTTTTCGCTATATTTAAATATTAAATTATACAAATTATTATGACACACTTTTACATAATATTTGTTGTTTTGGCAATGACCGCAAATACTCCAGAGATTTTAAGTTTTATCTACGGAAAAATTCCTAGTGAGCTGAATTTTTGTACACACCTTTTTTACGGCGTTGTAATGAAGATGTGAAAAATCGACATTGATGTCGTGCCGGCTAAAAAAGTTAAAAGGTCACGAAAATCGGTTTTTTGCAAATATCTCGCGACCTATTGCTCAGAGGTCAATATAGGTCAGTATAAAAATTATTTGTCCTGAAATTATATACAAAAAATCCCTCTTGCATTTTCCTGTAAAATTAACCGTTTTCGGAGTAGAGCGCTGAGAAAGAGGCTAGTATGCACTCACATACGGTATTGTATTATCATGTATATCGTACACCAAGCCGTAAACTGTAATGCTTTTTCATTCATGTTTGTGTCTTAAAAACTTCTATCTGATACTTGGGCGTTTTGTGAAAAATATACTTATACTGGCAGTTTACCGCGGCTCCGCCCGTGTAAATACTATCGGGTATCCCGCGGGAATACTGTATTCCCGCGGGATACCCGACAGCCTCAGCCCGTCAAATCGCAACCGCGGCGACTTGTGATCGCGCAAATAGGCAGTCTCGTGAGTTTTGAATTTTTTTTTTTTTTTATTAATTTATTCATGACCATGGATACAAAGTCCTTCAGTCGGATACATTTTGAGTTTTGACATATAAGACATTATTAACTGAAGTAGGAGAAGTATAACATTTTACAAAATGACATTAAATATAACCTATAAATTACACAATGTGTTTATCTAAACCAAAGATCTAAACCTTTCCAACAGTATTGACAATATATTTAAAAATGGGAACAAAATAAACAAAATTTTTTAATAATCCTTCAATGTGGCGGGGGACACTTAGTGAGTTTTCTTCTGCTATGCCACTAATTGTTTTGAAATAAAATCATAGTTCCACGGTCGCGGTGGGCGCGACTGAAAATCGCCCCGTGATTTCTTAGCCTAAATGTGAACAAAAAAAAAAGAAAAAATTAGACCAAATTAATCTATTAGACATTTAAATTGTTAGCATTATAGACGGCCATATTGAGTTTGTTTATATTTGGGTTGGCCTTATTGATATTGTTGTTTTGTTAGGTATGTTTATGTTTGTCTTGATTTTAAAAATAATTTTTCTTTCTAAATAATTATTTGCCTTTCTCCGTGGCGAGTTAACCTTTTAATCTAGGCGTGCGGGGTACCTGAAAAAATCATTATGAGTGTTTCTTTTATTTTCATCAATTGCGTGTTTAACAAAAGGCCCTATTTTTTTACATAAAACAACAATGCAAATTAACTGACGTCTTTCCACATATGACATATTCTAATCGCGTGTTTGGAAAAACTCAAGCCTTTGTTGAGTCCGACTAGTGGAAAATCTTTTAATTGAGTCCCCAGTACTCTGGTCACGTGAAGCAGTTCGCCAAATGGTAATGAAGGCACATTAATGAGATGCGATTGATCTGTCCCTCATTTAGTATTCACGAGCCGGGCTCCGGACCACCTGTTTACATGTTTACATGTACCTTTCCAACTAATTGTGCACTGAAAAGGAAAGTGAGCGATTTACTTGTAATTGTTTATAAAGCATTACTTAAGGTATATTTAAAGTATTACCATGACGTACGAAGATTGCTGTTCATTCACATCTTGCACTCTTACTAATTACTCGTCGAAACATATCATGCTGGTTTTCTTCGGTACGTAAATGTAAGCTAATATACCCTTGTAGATGACGTTATGTAGTTTATTGCTGAAAGTATTTTTTTTTTTTTGCGTTTACTTGTGTCTGTACAATGTACATAGCACCCGAGTCTTGCAACCATCTTTCGCAATTTTAGAGATCTACCACTAGCCCATGTAATCCTAGTAGATAATGGTTGGTCATAAGAACGAGGCTTACACTTTTACAGCAAATACAATAAAATAAAGTCTCTCGTATCAAGTGCTATACGCTTGTTTTATACTCCAGACCAAATTTTGCACCTCATGCACTTTATAATGGACTTTCTTCCTGCATCGCCTTACTCCAAACTATCTCGGCCTCGCTCAGCTACATTAAACCCAGATTCTGTCAAATGTCGTGAATAATAATGACTTACTATGGAAAGTGTTTGGAGCGTTCAAAGTTTTTAATTGGACGTGTAATAATTAAATCAAAAAAGAGATCACTCACAATAACGAAAACGCATCAGATTTTAATTAAAACTGAAAGTTTTGAATTCCAGAGAGAGCTCGCTCGTAAAACGATTCACGATTATAGTATGGACGGTATACGGAGCGTTTATGTTCGCCTGGTGCAATCACGAGTACAAATAGAGGCAGGCAGTTCATGCCTTAGTTGTAGTGACTTGGAGACTTAGTGACTCTATATTGATAACATGTCTCAGAGTTTCGTCTAATTTGCTAGAAGGACTCAAACTGGGTTTTCTTAGGAATATATATATATATAGCAAACCAAGTAGGTAATTTAAGAAATTCAGACGAAACGCTCAACTAATGTGCTTATATTTTTCATTAACTTATTTTGCCCGTCTGATTACATAATACTGTCGCACACAATTTGTAAAAAGTTGGCACTTGTCATTGGTTTTGACTGTACGTCCACTCAATGTGCACTGACAATGAGTCCGCATGACGCTGCGTTGTGGTCATCATTCTGCAGTGTTGGAAAGTCGATGGAAATCACGGTGAAAGCATACCGCCTATACCAGTGGTGGTTTTTCATGTTTCCCTAGTCATTCCGTGCAGGTATTTTGGTTTTAAAAACTGATTTTCGTTGCCGCACCATAAAGTATATGTGTGTCAAGTGCAACTGTTGATTGCAAATTTTAATCAAGTTGTAACCCTAGCAGTAGGCGGTGAAAAGGCATATGACATGCCCTGGATGTACAATTATTCAAAGAGCCCTTCAAACTTTTCTAGGGTCATCGATGGAGTCGAGTTCACAGCTCTACATTTATATTTTCATCCTACATTTTTTGACGTGATAAAGTTTTATAAATCGATGGAGCCGGCTGCACGCACGAAAAAACATGACTCATGCGTTACCTGTTACCCGTTATCGTTACCAAGTACCGTTAACAAGTACCAGCGTTACCTCGCATTGCCTTTACCTCATTATTATTATTATTGTTGTTGTTGTTGTTGTTGTAGTTGTTGACGTTGTCACATTCAACTATCGTCAGTAAACCGACTTTACAGACAACCGGTTTTTTTTTCTTCAAATTAAATCTCATTTCGAACTAAACTCAAGAACGTCATAATATATTATATTAGGTCTTTACCTATGAAATTGCCGTTTTGTATGAAAAAATGTAAACAAATTTTTTTCATGTATTTTTTATTTGTATTAATCGAAGTAATCACCCATGCAATCAATGCATCTTTGCCAACGCAGTGGCAGTTTATTGATGCTCTTCTTAAATAAATCAGCTGGACGGGAGGCAACAAATTCTTCAAAGGCATTTTGTACTGCCTCTCGGGTATTGAATTTTTTTCCCGCCAAGAAGTTATCCAAATTCTGGAAAAAGTAGTAGTCTTTAGGCGCAAGATCTGGTGAGTAGGGCGGATGACGGAGAGCTTCCAACCCCAGTTCTTGCAACTTGGAGACCGTCTGCTGTGCAGTATGAGGTCGCGCGTTGTCGTGCAGGAGCAGCGGAGACGAGCGATTGACCAATGCTGGTTGGAGATGTGCCAGCTTCTCCATCATTGTGTTCAGTTCTTCACAGTACACATCTGCAGGAATGCTCACCCCGTTTGGTAAGAAGCCATGATGAATCACACCGGCGCTAGTCCACCAAACAGTGACCATCACTTTTCTAGGGGTAGGTTTTCGTTTAGGGCATTGTTTAGGTGCTGAACCAGGATCCAACCAACTTGCTGAGCGCTTGCGGTTATCAAACAGAATCCATTTTTCATCGCAGGTAACAATGCGGTTCAAAATTCCTTCATTTGTGTGTCTGTTGAGCAGTGCAAGGCACGTCTCGACGCGTACTTCGCGCTGGCGATCATTGAGTTCGTGGGGCACCCATTTGTCAAGCTTTTTTACCTTGCCAATTTGACGCAAATGGACCAACATGGTTTTGACGCTAACGTCGAAAGCTGTTGCTAATTCAGCCATAGATTGTCAATTGTGTACCATTAGCTTCCAACAATCGCCTTTAATTCGTCATTGTCGACCAAAGTCTTCGGACGACCGCGAGGTTCATTTTTCAGGTCGAAATTTCCAGAACGGAAGCGAGCAAACCAATAACTGCTGGTGCGTTGGTTTGTAGTGTTAGCTCCGTAAACGTCGTTGATGTTGCGTGCCGCTTGTGCCGCGTTGCTGCCACGACGGTACTCATATTCCATTTTTACTCGAATTTTTAACGTATCCATGATGACGAAAAAGATTGAAATGCGATGAAAATGTAACACAAATCAATAAACAAATTACTACTTTTGGAAAAATAATTCCATGTTTTTAAAATTAGAATTCTTAGCCAAACAAAAATTATTTTGATTTGAAATGGCCAGTACTGCAAAACGGAAATTTCATAGGTAAAGACCTATTATATTCTTGTATTGTTATGCAGCTAATGTAATAGGTATACTAGATGTTGCCCGCGACGTACGCGTAAAAAGAAATCTCCCTGAAACCGTAAATTTTGCCGCGATAAAAAGTAGCCTAAATAATGCAGAGTCTAAACTACTATCCGTTCAGTAGTTATTGCATCAAAGATTGTAACAAACGTCCATAAATACATACAAACTTTCGCGTTTTATAATATTAGTAAGGATGACAATGTGACCCCCTATAAACGCTTGGATGGTTAAAAAATACATTCGAACCTAAAGTGGTAAATGTTACACTCATTTCTATAGACATTGCCGCATCTTTGTAAATACTTAACCCGTTTTCGTAAGCACTTAAATCGACAAATTATTATACGCGAATAATACGATAATGTTATTGTAAAATTATCGGCATATTACCGTTTCACCTGGTGGCTGGCCGTTGCCAAACCGACCGTTACAGGCATACCTGCGTTACAGCACCGAGCATAACACGCCACGGATTTAGGGCACTGTTTAATTTAAGCAGAGGTTGATAGTACTTGTGACGATTTACATAAACGACGGTTAAACTTCGTGTGTTACGTGTGTTGTAAGATGGGGCGAGATGGTTATTGGTAGATGGCCAGTACCAGAAGTATGTTATAGCGGCTGTACAAGTTGGTCCAGCGCGGCGTTGCCGAGTGATGGCCAGCGCCAACGTGTAGACAGCCGATTTGCCTTGCCTTGTCATCGCTCGGTGTCACTCGTCTATTTGGCCGAGTGAAGCCCAGCGCCAATATGTGTAGAGCTCATTTGCCGCAACTTGTCTTCGCTCGCTGTCACTCGTGATTACTTACCTCACTTCGGACCGGTTCAGTTTTTGTGCACAAATCAAAGGCGCTCGTCTGCGCCCCGCCAATGTGTGGGCAGCTCGACAAAACACTCGTCTACATTGGCCGCCTGTATTGGCATTCAAGGAACTTGTCCAACGTGTGGACATTAGCACTTGCCTTGAACCATTTTGCCAACGAGGCGCTCGCATTGGAATATGTATAGCCGGCTTTCCTTTTAACCCAGAAAAGAGAACATTATAGTATCTTTACACACCTGTCGTTGTTATTGGGATGTAATATAAATAAAATAAAATTACGTATTATTATATATAGGTAATATAAATAAAATTACATATTGGAAAGAGAGAAATTTTGTTAAAGTATTAACACACTCTCGAATTTGGTTCCAACGTACCAACTAATTTGGTTCGCTTTTGAATCAAATCTACCCGTGTGTAGTGTAAGTCCTGCAAACATAATTATTATTGAATCCGCCATTTCTTAAATACAGCTTCTCCCTTTCTCTCCTTTTTTTCTGCTTTTGCTTGGTGGCTACAACGTTGCTGCTAGTGTTGCCGCTACCACGATAATTTTTGTGTGCAACGAAAAGATGTCGACCAAGGCGTACGTGAAAGAATTGTCCGATCCGGTCGTCTGTAGCGAAAACATATTTGGTAGGTGGATTTGATCCGCCGGACCAAATTCCAGCGTGTGTTAATGCTTTTACTACGATACGCCACGCTCTATTGGTAATAACTAATATGCGAGCCAATATCAATTAATATTTCTCCGGCCTTATAATTTTATGTTATTAGTGTGAGTAACAGAAAATGCCTTGCAAAAACAAACCACTTTTAAAATAGAGTAAATAAAATCATTTTCTAAACAGAAAGTTTTCTGAATACTTATATTATATAGTATACGAATTAATATAAAAGATGGGATTAATAATATACTTAATAATTGTATAGCTGCAGATAGGTCAGAAACAACGTTACCCATTCGCGCCTATTTTCAATAAGTTCACCAGAGCACTTAGTAACTTTTATTTTTAATGTGTAGATTATCTAAGAAAAAAACTTGATGGTTGGTCAGTTGATGATGATGATGATGATGAAAATCTTGTATCTGGTTGGAGTACAGGAAGTCAGTAAATTGGCCAAATCGTTGTGTGCGCTGCACAAACATTCGGAGGGGACGTTTGACGATTCATTCATTGTGGTTACTTTCTACCGTTTGCTACTGCTTGTTTCATTGAAGAATTTCTATCTATGTTTAACTTATAACGGGTAGGAAGACCTAATGGTAATCGACTACCGTCGTCCATGAACGCCTTTAACATCAGTGAGTTGCCGACCATTTTGGCCATTTTGAGATTTCAGAAGGAAGATTGGTCTTCCTTTACCTACTTGAAGTGAATGAAAATGAAATAAAAACATACTTTCTTGTCACAATCAGTCAACACGGGCACACAGATTTAGACAAAACCTACCTACCCTACCTAATGTGTTAAAAGGTTAATCGTAGTTCTCACCGATCAGGTTGCCCAGTAAAAATAATTCTGCTGATGGGTTCTAAAAGCATTGGATTATAAAGTTAAAATTGGCACCATTTCAAGCAGATTTTTATAGTTGCTATTAACATTCCAATAGAGAAGTTATCGGAGCTTGAGAACCTCTCAACAAAGGCACCTGACGCCATCACATTTGCTGAGTTATCTTAAACGTACCAATTAAATTGTTATACTAATTGCTAAAACGGTACAAGTCATTTGATCGCATTGAATTCTCTGTTATATGGATGTCTATTTGTGTTCCATTGCAAAGAATTGTAATTAAAATTTGTCTTGTCTACACATTGAAAACACTAAGAGCTGATAGACATTGCAGTGTGTGTACCTGTACCTACTGCCTGATTTAATACTTTGTTAACCCCCGATGAAAACAGAGGGGTGCTATAAGTTTGACGTGTGTGTGTCTGCCCGTGGCAACGTAACGCCCAAACGGATGAATCGATTTTGATCGTTTTTTAAACCTGACATGATCGAGAATGTTCTTAGCTATAATAATTCATCGTCTCACTGTTAGACATTTCGGGGGTTTGGTACTCAAAATTTTTTATTTTTTTATTTTATACAACATACATAATTTTGTCAGAGGGGGCAAGGTGCCTAGTTCCATATGAAAAGTAACGTATCCTCCTCTAGCATTATCTAACCTTAAAATGAATTAAGTCTGTTATTCTTAATCACGCCCATTGTTCCATCATGACTTCCCATTTTCACCTGATGACATCAGCTTAACCGGATTATGTAACCATTTAATGTATTATTTCTCATATAAATGTGAACGCTCCATTACATTATACTCCTAATCGTAACGAGTTATCCAATATGTAGTTAGTGTAACGACCCCACAAATTCACACATAACTTTCTCGTGCACTTTCATCTAATTACACCGACAATGGTGCAAGAAGCTGGATGGTATTGATACCCCACGCTTTCTACAACACATTGTTGGTGGTTTTTTTATCAAACTCGTGCGAAAAGTTGTGCATGCACTTTTGACGTTACATGTAAATGCGCTTTGATTATTTTAGATTTTTTAAAAATCTTATGATGATAACATAATTATTTTCTATATTTTGTTAAAGATAATAAAATGTTTTTTCTGTTTAATATAATTTTGGATTTTGTAGATATAATAAAGAGAGACAAACGAGATAAGTCTTCAGCACGCGTATCATGACCACCGTAGAAATGGTCTCTTTCTCCAGAAGAATAGACAAAATGACAGCCGGACTAAGGTAATCTATCCTTTTGTCTATACAATCTGTCAGTATTTCCATTCTTGTGTAGACAAAACGCATTTCGAGGGTGGTCAACAACGCGTGCTGGCATAATATAAATGAATGTCCCCATTGATTTACAGATATACAGACCCACGCACAGCCGTAAGCTCTAATGGTAGAAACTATGGTAGAAATAGGAAACTGGCGAATCCTGCCTGATTTTCCATCAAGAGCGGCCAAGTTTTGAACATATGTGGTTTTATAGTACATAAAAAAAATATTGTATTTTTAGCACTTGGGAATAAAAAGTTTTGAGTAGGTACCCGAATATCAGAAAATTCATGTGTAAAATGTGTACTTATCTGTGGTAATCGTTGTCATAATATCTGTTTAATCTATGGTTATCATGCTGTAAATTGACAATTTGAGGCGTAAAAGCTCCATCTAGTGGCCCATTAGATAGATTTATTTTTAATTTATTTTTTAATTTTTAGTACCGATAAAGTTAATTTTTTATGAAAAAAAAATGCTACTTGGGTGGTGAAATAGATCCCTCTATACTATATTTATACTATGAAAAATAATAATTATATTTTTGGCTTACGTAACGTGAAAGCGACATCTATCATTTATCTGTTTGCATAATATTGTGTTTCCAAACAAACTAGTTATTAATTTCATTACGTAATTGACATCACCACTAATAGATGTCGTTTTTCCGCAAACCGCCACTAGGGCAACTTATTGAACAATAGGTTAGTTTATATTTAATTAATTATCTTTTATCCCCCGAGTTTGATGTAAAACATTATTGCTTTTTTGTTCCTATGTTCATAAAGTACAACTTACAATAAATACTTTTTGTAGCCACGTATTTTAATTACCAGGCAGTAAATGTATGGTGACATGCCGATCTCCTTATATTAAGTGATTTTTATTTACTAATTAGGGATTAAAATTTCTTCCCTAAAGGGGTGAAATAGAGGTTGGAAGTTTGTATGGAAAATCCAGTGGGCTTTAGTATCATTAATTCTGCTCACACTAGAATCATATTACTGTTTGTAATGGTGTGTTTTGGGCAATACCTGATGCGGAGAATTATACCCGACTGTGTGTAACAGTTTATTTTGGTTTCATAATCACTAAATTATAATTATAGTCTCTCGGCAATCATCGTTTTTCCATGGAAATAGATAACGATCCCCGAAAGACATTAGCAACGTGATTTAACCGTACACTTAATTTTGGGTAGCACTGCTTGTCGAACAACAAATCTCAACGCCCGCGCCATGGAGATCGGCACCGACCTTGAATCCAGCTCCAGTGCAGCGGCTCTAGTGGAGTGTGGAGTGTGGACAAACAATGCGCCCGCGAGCGGTCGATGCCCCTAGTTGAGATCACATTCGTAGTTCGTACAGAGCGCAAGCGACTGTCGAAAGTATTGCGTTCTGAATGAATCGCTTTTTTTTGGGTTGTTTAGTGGAGCGTTTAGATACTTTGCATTTTTGACATATAAAATTTACTGTTTTTCGGTCGATTTGGCAAGCACATGAAACCAAATTCTACTAAATTAATAATTGTTACAAATAAAGTACTGCTATATCTGTAAAATGGTTAAAATATATTTTAAAACATATGATTTATATTATAGAAAAAGCCATTTTCTTAGTTAAGGATCATTTAACATGTTAAGTATGTAGCTTATTTTGCTTGTTTAAAAATTCCCAAGTATAGCGGATACAATCACCTTAAAAATGGCTAAAAAAATATTAAAATCCAACAATATTAAAAATGGATTTGGTAAAAAGTATAAAAAGTCTCCTAAAAATTTTCGCGCCCTCAAAATTTTTATTTTATTTGGTCACTGCTTTGGATTTAAGTATTGCACAAAACATTTCTAAAGAAAAGTCAGTCCCTACTCGAAAGCTGTCAAACAACACATTTTGCAAACGAGTCCTTGATGAACTTGAGTAGAGTACTAGAGCGTGAGTTTTTTTTTTTTAATGAAATGAACCAGGAAACGAGCAGACGGATCGCCTGATGGTAAGCGCTACCGCCGCCCATAGACACACGCAACACCAGAGGAATTACACTTGTACACTCCTCTGATATTGCAATTTGCGTTCCCAGTCCTTAAAATCCCCAATCCCCCTTGGGCTACTTGTTGCTAGACATTGACAATATTTTGGCATAATAGCTAGTAGGAAAACTAGTGACAATGTATTAAGAATTATTGGAAAATCGCTTCCTGATTTTCTTTAGAAGGTAATACCTTATATAATAATAATAATAAATACCTAATACCAATACCTATTACTAGATGCGCAACAAATTTTTACACTAGAAAATAATCTGCAGCCGGGTGCAGTATAAAACCGCTTGTGCAAACGGAGCCTAGCCCTATTAGATATTCTATATCAACACACGCTGCAGGCGGGTTTTGTAACCACTCGGTTTTGGGATTTACTCGCCTAATTGCATGGAAATGTAACCTAACCTAGATGTGTGACTACAATTTTAATGCCTTTATGAAATAAACATCAGTAAGTTACGTTTAGAATATCTTAAAGCAAGCAGCAAGGAGAAAAAAAAATGCGGAATAAAGTGGGCGTGTGCCAATTTGGTGCTTTCTACATGTAAAAATGTAGTTTTTTTTTTAATAAATTGAGAAATAATTAAGTATTACAACTTGATGAAAGTAAAATGATTTAAGATTTTATGTATAGTTAGTTTTGTAATAGGCTAGTTGACTGAATTATACAAAATTTCGCAAGTCTCGTGAAAACGCTCCATACTTTAAGTCATACCTAGCTGTGACGTCACGACTAGGTAAAAGTGTATGAAGTAAAAGGCCGCAGGAACATATTTGTAAATATCTCCGATATTTGTGCGTTTAAGTTCATACTTACCATAGTGAATGTTTTTGTATATGATGTAAGTAAACTAATGATGTAGGTTTTGTTGACTAATTAAGCAAATAATTAACTACACATAAAATATTATATTTTTTACATTTAGCAAGCAGTAGTGCCTCAATATTACTGAGTGTATTAATGGAACTGAATAGTTTAGATGTAGTAATCTTAACTATTTAGTACCATTAATATAGATACATATTATACCTATAATATCTAGATACCTATTATATCCATTTCGAAGTCACAAAAAGTTGAAAAATGTTGTACATTTCATAGCTACATCAGTACCTTGTGACGTCGACTACCAGTACGACTTTTGTATGGGGCTGTAAAGGCATGCCCTATCAGGAGATAAATTAAAAGGTTTATATTTTTGGACTTCGTATATTATTAATAGCGCGTGTACATAGGTGCCGGCAGGGCAACGTACCCTTACGGATACTAATTAACTACTGTCCTTACTGAACTAACTCTTAAGACTAACTAGGGGCAACATACATACATACATGCTACATAATACATGTATACAAGAGACATATTATGTGCTTAATTGCTTATGCTGCACGTCACAGGGCGTTTTCACGAAACTCTGTGTGTGTTTGTGTTGTGAAAAAAAAAGTGCTGCAAGTAATCCGCAATATCTTCGAAAATATTGATTTTTAGTATATTATTCCTTTTGTAAAATGTCTTAATTTTAGAGCACTATTCATTTACATATATATATATATATATATATATATATATATATATATATATATATATATATAATAATATAATATGTATAAAATACACACCGTCACAAACTTTTACAGTTACCCCCTTACTCATTTAAATATTTACACAACGGATAAGCATTCAATGTTGTTGTCTTTGTCTGACACGTTGGTGACACGAGTGGCTGTTGCAAAGAGTGCGCTTAGTGCAGATTGGTCCAAAATCTGGGTAGACTTAGGCAGCCAATTAGCGCGCACTACATAGTATAAAGCGTCAATTTTTCGTTATTATCCTAGTACAGATCCTGAAAATTATCCTAGGAAGACAATCCGCCTCTTTGCAATAATCCCAGGATTTTCGCAAAGATCCTACCTATCTACGATCCTACGACATAATTATTATATAATGTAGGAACTAAGAATACATAGTATTCGTTGTAGAAATATATCGAATTCCTTAAAACAAGAATTGAAACCCTCAACATTCAACACCAGCGGGCCTAGCATGGCGAACCGAAGAAAAATTTTTAAAGAAGAAATATTCTATCCGAAACAGTTCTTCAAAATAGTTCTTAATCCAATAATCCATGGCAACAAGGTCGTCAATGGAAGTCAACATAGCTAAATAGCCATATTTTTAAAATGGCTGCGGGGAAATCTTCTGTCAAAACTGGTGAAATTTTCAAGTAAATGACTAAACGTAAAGAAACTATTTGTCTTGGACCGCCATGATGATGTGGAGTAGTTGACATTATTGTAAGACTATTTGACATTGAAATAAGAAAACGTTTCTACTTTAGCTGTCAAAAGAGGCCATTTTGTGAGCTCATGCTCGGGAAGAAAAGAAATTTTGTTTTTCATATCGACGATACATCGACCTTGCTGCCTTACAATAAGAACTATTTTGCTCCGAATGGTAGTAATGTTTCTTCAATCTGTAATTTTGTCGATTCTTCGGTGTTTCTAGGGTGTTGTGTGCGCATGCTAAGCCTGCAGTTGCCCGCGTGTGTTCTTGCTATAACGAGCAATTAGGAGATGACTAAACGGCGTGACTTTGAGTGACACATAGTAATTACACGCGTCATTAATAAGGGATCGTCTGGATGATGGCCGCACAGAAGTCAGCTCGGTCTGGAGCGATCGATCGTGTAAGAGGTCGATTACATTAAACATCAACATGCAGAATTATTGATGTGTAACATCTTTCCTCTCGCCTTCTTCAATTTGTGGGTGTGATTTCGTGAAAAGGGACGGAAGTGTGTAACAGGAAGACGCGGAAGCGCGCGCTATTTAAATTGACCAATGAGCGCGCGGTGGGTAGAGTTGGCCGTCAGATTCGAATAAGATATTTCAGTATTTAGCTTTTTTAAATTTTGACGTTGATATCTATCACTGCTTAATGGAAAAGTTTCCGTATTTAGAAACTCGTACTAAGCATTGTGTTTTGTTATTAATATTTTCGTAAAATGTTGTTACACATCATATGCGACTACTGTAAGGCTCGCTGGTTTTTTTTTAATACCTAAATAAGATGTGGACAAAAACCATATTTATCAACTAATGTAAGCAGATCCTGCAAGCTGGACTAATGTAATAGTCCTCTTATGGGCCACACTGACGGTCCATGATAATCCGGTTATAATAGGCCGGGTAACATAAGCTATACATATAAATTATATAGTTTTTACCAAAAATATATAATTTATGATATAATATTCTCGACAAGAGATCGTTTCTCGTGACAAATTGTGCTAAATAAAAGGCCATGGAGTGGTAAACGTGGATAAAGAAAATAATTTAATTCCCTGTTGTTAAGAAAGCTATAATTTTTGAAGGCTGTTTATGTATATTATATTTTTTTATTCCATAAAATTATTCCATAAACTGTTAACTCGATAATGAAGTTTTGTTTTTGTTCTTATTATGTTTTCAAGTTTGTTTTGATGAAGTGGTTCCGTTTTCCCACGGGATAGGTACTCGTGTAGGTATTATGCGGGTTAAGCTGCGGGCTACTGCCTGTTTGAGAAGTTACGTTAAATTCACGTCTATTTGTATGGGTGCACCACTTAAATATTTATTTTATTCCGTTTTTGTTGCTATAGCGGCAACCGAAATACACCTTCTGTGAAAATTTCAACTCTCTACCTATATCGGTTCATGAGATACAGCCTGATGACAGACGGACGGGCAGCGAAGTCTCGACAGTAATAAGGGGGTTCCCTTTTTTACCCGACTGCGCTAGAAGCAGGGTTATGTATTTTGAGTGTATGCATGTATACAATATATTTCTTTGGCACGCTCTAGAGGCTAAACGGCTCGTCACATTGGAGCTTGAGAGGTATCATTAGATTCGTCTTAGTTGTGAGAGTGGCACTGGTACATCAAAATTATTTGTCGCAGTCAGTAAGGTTTTTTGTTTATTTATATTATAGTTATTGCTTATTGTCCTTTTGGTACGGAACCCTAAAAATTAGGTTATTGTGTCGTCATGAATTTAACTATTTCAATCGGAGAAAAAACCAATAATGTCGATAGTACATTTTCTCTCTACCCCAGACCTCAAGGCCTCCACAGACGAGAGGCCGATCTTTTCAGTTAGAACTGACGTCAGTTCGGCCCTTAGATTAATAACGCCTAGATAGTCTTCAAACAAACGCATCGTAGGCGTAAGCATTACATACCGACAAGCACACAAACAAACTTTAAAGTTGTGGAGTGTGTACGGATAAGGGACAATTGTTGCTCTTAAAATGGGAATTATTGTATTTGTTTTTCTTAATATCGTGAGATGTAAAAATATAACTTATATTTCATTTTAAACCATCTAAACACGATTTGTGAACATTATTTATGTTAAATTGTTATTAAGGAATATATTAAAGATTATCTTAATACTAGCCATGAAAATTTTGAAATAAATTTAGTATTACTAGTAACACTTTCACAATTCACAATAGGGCAGCAAGATGGCGACATAATATGATTTTATTTTAAAATGTTTTGAATATTTGGCTTAATACAAGTCAAATTGTTCGGACATAACATTTCATACTTACATATGAAATGTTATGTCCGAAGCTTTTTTAATTATTTTCCGATGCATTGTGACACCCAATAACGACACAAACCTTCATAATGTTTTTAATAGTCGGAGATGTATGCACTAGCGCTTGACCTTGACAACTGACAGGTCGTTCGAACAAACTGAGCCGACATGGCTCAGTATGATTTGCTTCACTTTTCATGAGCGTACCCGGTTTCTAGGCGTTTTAATCTAAGGTTCGGTCTGAAAGGATTCCAGCACATACACGGAAAATTGCCGCGATCTTCGGTCGTGTTTTTAGGGTTCCATTATACTTAAGGAACCCTTATAAGTTCACTCTGCCCATCTGTCTGTCTGTCTATCCGCCGCTCTCCTAGCTTCTGTAATAACTGTATGACAATAACTTTTGAAGTAATTCAAAGAAAACCTATTGCGCGTTGATAGTTACGGAACCCTTCTTAGACATGTCGTGACATGCTCGTGGTCAGTTTAGGATATTATTTTATTTATTAATTGTATTTTGCTGCAATTGTAATCACGCTATCGACGAAACCGAATTATTGTGTCATACATTTTTCCAGTAATATGCTATAGAAATCATTTCTCTTTGTTTTATAGTAAGTAAAAGTCTTTAGATTTTATCAACCATAGTGGTTCTAAAGTTTTAAATACTTTAATGAACTCTAATAAATATGCTTTAGACCACGTGCCAGTTTTAGGGTTCCTATTCCTATTACTGAGACTTGGCTGTTCGTCCGTCTGTCGCCAGGCTGTATCTTAACCTTCTTATACCGTGATAGCTCGACAGTTGGTTTTTTCACAAATGATGTACTTAGGTATTTCTATTGCCGTTATAACAACAAATACTAAAAACAGAATGAAATAAAAATTTGAGGCTCACATAGAATAAAACGTGATTTTTTCCGTTTAGTACGGAACTCCTCTTACCGCCTCGCACTTAACCGGTTTTATTTTACACTCGAATTTTATTATCGTTCAGTCCAATTTTAGTACTGTTGAGACCATCCGTTCAGGTCAGAATTAATGTTGCCAACTTAGATGTTTTACAAAGTTTTACTACTAAATTTAGTATTTTATTCCCTCTTTAGTATGAATTTAGTTGAATGTAGTGGTTTTGTAGAAAATAGCTAGACAGTAATCATTATATGCAAAGTGGTCTGCTACTATGTGCTATATTACACCTTATCATAATAGCACATAGTAGCATGCGTCCGTAAGTCGCTGAAACTACCTATTTAATTTCGATATACGTAATATTATTTCCTACTATATGTTTTTAATTTAACGGTTTAATATTAAAATTGAAAATGTATGTATGTTTGTAAACACAAAATCCCTAAAAATACTTTTTGGGATTCCAGAGTTTAGTAGCTTTTTTATAGTTATCGGTACTCTTTTAGTAGTTTTTAGTAGAAAACGACGCGAGTTTAGTAGTTTCGCAAGAACAGAGTTGGCAACACTAGAACGAATCGCTTTAGCCCATACGGCCGACTGATGTAATCTGGAAATTTCACACAGACGATGCGACTATACGATTTTGCATCCGTTCAAGCCGAACTGAAGGAAAATCGGACCGTGTATGGGGCCCCTCAGTCCTCAACCGAACACACAATTTCTATGTGCGATACATAGACATAGATGCAGACAACAACCAGTGCTTGTGACGTTCCCTCAACTCTAAATCATCGTTAGCTCCAATTCACCTCTCCCCTGCCGGACCCAAGGGAGGTCACTGACCTCGCACAATACCCTCCCGCCCAGCTGATTTCAAGTCGTGCCCTCACACCTCAGCACTAATACATGATTCGTACTCGTCAAAATATCCCACAGCCGAACATAGAATCTCCGCCGTTTTTGGAAGTTAGTTAATCGGTGACGTCACGAGACCCACCTTTATGATTAAATTAACAATCGGATGACAACTTCAAAACAGTTTATTAATAATTAAATCCCATAAAGATAACTAATAACAAAAGCTCTATGTAATCGAATTAATAATGCTCAACAGAATACCTGATTATCATGTTATGCAACTTTTCTATGACGCATGGAAGTTATAATAATGAATTGTAAATATTGTGAATCCCCAATATACTCCAGTAAGTGGGTAGTTTTACCTGAGTTTTGCGAGAGTTTTGAAAATTAGTAATTTTATATATTTTGGTGTGCTCTTTTCGAATTTAAATTTTGCCGCCCTGTAACTTGGCTGCTAAAAAAAACAAACATCTTGCAGCAGTTTTTTGATGCTATCTTCATTCTGACTCATTGTATATATAATACATACAAAAATAACTAGAGAAAATGTCCTACAATTTATGTTGTATCAATGTTTGATATGATTTTTTTTAGATAGTGCACGTTAGAACGTGCAAGTCACGAAGTAGCAAAATTGAAATTCGAATAGGGAACATAAAAAATAGCTAAAATTAACAAAAACTGTTAAAGTATCTATTATATATATATATATATATATATATATATATATATATATATATATATATATATATACTTTAACAGAATACTTCCCACGGAAGTATCAAATAATTTTGATTTTAAGCGAGCAATTCGGCAGGAAATAACCGATTTGTATGTTTTAATATGCCAATTATTATCCGTCAGAACATAAATAACGCTATTATTACATATCTACTAGGTATTGCATAAAACATTGCTAGAACTTTCGGCACAAATTTTCACTAATGGTTGATATGCAATGGAACCTTAACGAATCATACTAAGCCGGTTTCACACGGGTGGCTTGCCGTACGGCAAAAATCTTGCGGCTTTAGTTACCCGTGTAAATCCCGCATAACTGCGCAGATTTTTTACATTTTAGTTCTTTACTTGGTTAACAATAAGGAATACCTAGGAATGTAATAAAATATTATAATCATAAATAAATGAAAGCAAATGTTTAACAAACCCATAAAACGCTAGGGAACCCACATTAATAATATGATTAATCGTAATTTTACTACCCGACTACGGCGAAGCCATAAGGAGGATAATGATTTTAGCAGTCTATGTTATATGTATGTATGTTCCATCGTAGCGCCTAAACTACTGATCCGATTTTAATAACTGAGGTGTCAATAGATTCGTAGTAATGGCCCGGGTAACATAGGCTATATCGTTTATTTTCTTGTCATAATTCATTGTCCTGTAGTATCTAGCTGAAGGTACATATAATTTTGAAGATTACAAAATGATCGTCGTTAAGCACTTAGGTAATATTTTTATGCGGTATTTATTTATTTTCCATTTAAATTATTTCTATCATTACAGATAGAAACTACATACTAATGTTTACGATCTAAAACAGTATAAAATTTCCAATTTTTTTTCTGCAAAAACTTAGTTAATACCTACTGTTAATTATTATTAATCATTAACAATTATATTTTAAACAGCAATCCTTGTGAGTTCACTCTTAGCACAACTAAAAATGTCGTTATCCGATGCAATAAGATTAATGCGGCGAAGTGCCCGCGTCAGCGGCGCCTCCTTCAAGAGGTTAGAGCGGGCGCGCGGTTCTGTCTGCAAGTTTGTTTTTGCGTGACTTCGAACACGGGAACTGTACATTTTGCTGCGATGAAAAGTAGCCTATGTGTTAATCCAAAGACTAAACTACTACCATACCAAATTTCAATAAAATCCGTTCAGTAGTTACTGCGTGCAAGAGTGTCCACATCCATACATTCTTACATACTCTCAAGTTTATAAGTAAGGATTCTATCACAATTATCAACATTGGAATAATATGTAACATAACGTAAGACAGTCATTTAAAATCCTTCAACTTGATTCTAATTTTTAAACTAGCTTTTGCCAGCGGCTCCGCCCGCGTAAATACCCCCCACGGGGATCACTGTAATTTTTCGGGATAAAATGTAGCCTATGTTATAATCCAGAGCCTAAACTATTACCATACCAAATTTTAGAAAAATCCGTTCAGTAGATTTTGCGTGAAAGAGTCACAAACGTCCATCCATCCTCACAAGTCACAAACTTTCACATTCAAAATAGTAGCAATATTCCACGCGAGCGATTCCGTAGAATAGAACCAGTTAAAGTGTGAACAGCAGGTAAAAGAGCAATAATACAAATTGCATCCAACATTAACTTGGGCCTTTTCATCCGTTACTGGATGATTTATACAGTATTCTCCGAGCGAAGTACCCAATCTTGAAATACTGTAGTGCCTGGGACAGTTGGTTTTTAAATGTCACATGGTTGCCCAAGCACATATGGCATTCTCACATCTTAGTCAGTCAGTCCAGAGGAATGACTGGTCATCAATACGTCTGGGGCCAACCATGTGCGGGTTTCCTCACGATGTTTTCCTTCACCGTTGGAGCGTCCGTATTATGTACTTGAGATCTGAAAAAGTCTCATTGGTACACGCCACAACCTGGGAATCGAACCTACACTCTCTCGAGTGCGAATCAAGCGGTCTACCCACTAGGCCACGGAGCTATCATCCAACATTATGTAATGTAGATATTATACAATGTATTAAAGTAGGCAGGTAGGTACGTCTAACACGAGCACGTTCACCGCCCTACTTCCGAGTTCGCAGACAGAGCATATCGTTGCCAAATTGTGGCTGCTGGGGTTTTATGAAACCCTGGTAGGTATTATGAACAAAATGAACCGGCTCTAAGGCTGGGACTATATTGTCCGGAATCCGTAAGGGAGTGGAAAATTTAGAGAACGGAAATAGAGCTCTGCGCTAATACAATAGGGCTAAAAGTCGAACACACAAGTGTCGAGTCAAATGTCAATGTCATATATGACAGATCGACACTCGACACTTCGATTTTCAACTATATATATACGAGTTCTATTTTCAGTGGCCTGAATTTTCTCCGGCCTTCCGGATTCAGGATCATATAGTCCCGGCCTAACAGAGAACTATACGGCCTTACAGAAAACTGGCGTGAAATGACGCTTCTCATGTGTTTCGGTGAGTGGGGGCAAGTACCGGAGATACAACTGGGATGAGGGTTTACGCTGGTGACGCACCTCTAACTTTGGGGTGGTTTGTGTCGTTCGCGGTGGTCGCTTACCATCAGGCGACCAGTGGTTTTATGTTTTAAACAGTAATAATGTTGAAAATTACTTGTAATTAATAATATTTGCCTGCAACAAGATTTCAAGCAGTAGCTTTGGAAAAAAATTTCATTGGCATATTCGCTGAGTGTAGCGACAAATACCCAAGTTGCTGAACCCCACTGAAACCTGAAAAACAACAAAGCTGAAACCAAACCCATTACTTTGGGGTAAGCTGTTGCTAAAACCCATAAGTTTGGGGTAAGCTGTTGCTAAATACCACACCCCACACCGTAATGAATAACTATCAGTTGTGAGGTTCTTATGAAATTGTAAAGGTGATGATGGGTCATGAATTGACCCAGAGTCGACAGCAATGAAACTGTTGCCAATGGTGAACCCATTATCGGACACTTTAAATCACATTTGATGATTTTGATCCCGAAATACGCCGGGTATAGAAATTATGAGCAGCATAAAATCGTGGTATCAATGGTATGAATCATGTAGGTGGAGATATAGGTGTAGATCTATTGCTGTAGAAGTGTAGGCGTATATGGCTAGATTGCTTTGGTTCTTATTCTTGCACATAACTTTTATATATCGTGTATTTCGGGGTTGCCCATTTGGTAGCATCAAATATGATAACATCAGTCAGAAATCAGAACCGGTCATAATATTGCAAAACCGGCCTTCCAAGGTTGCAGAATATATGACCAAGGTTTCTTAATTTAAAAAAAAAATGATTAATTATTATGTTTTTAATAAAATATTTCCTAGAAAATCTAACATTCACATAAATTATGTTAGTGATAATTTGTTTCTGCCTTTGTTGTTTACCTATTTCATTATATTTTATATCGACTCTTTAATTTATGTTTATTATCGAATGGGTCTTAAATAATAATCGTAAATTTTATAAAATACCATTTTATTAAATAAAATATATTAAAAGTTGATAATTTTAAACGTATTATCATTAAAACAAAGACTATACACTCGGTTTCACTTTAATAAATCTTTAAAGTTTTGAAAGAAATCAAATTTATTCGTAAAATGATAGCCACAGTAGCAAAAACATTACCTACATAATATTATTTATTGGACATGTATAAGTATTTATGTGTGTACGTTACGTTGAAAAAGTATCAAGTACCAAGTAAAGTATTTTAAGAGTTATTTTACCTCGGAGTTTCTATTAGAGCGGTCCTTAATATTTCTTCCTTATGTCGTTGGCATAAAGGTCCAGTCTGTAATTTTGAACGGACTGTAAACATGATATTTTCTTAAACTAATTTGCGTTCATTTTGATTTCAGGTAAGTCAACTTCCTTGAGAACTACATCCACTGATAAGTGTCCATTGTTTGCTGTAAGTACAGGTGGTTAAAATATAATTGATTGATATTATGTATGTACAATGTACATGATATTTAATAGTGCTATGTTTAGGTATGGTATTTGATTGGTCTTTATCAGAAGTATGAAAATCTAAACAGATTTTAGACCAAACCTATATTTCGTATAATTGAATGAATATTTAACAATCTTTATAATTCTCTTTATTTAAATTATAATGGTGATAATTTCAGAAAATCCGTCAAGTGTTCCATTATCATAAAGCCTTATAAGCGTTTTAAAGTGTCTGTCGCGTCTGAATGTCGCGTTGGCGATTTTACGAGACTGGGTCAGTTCGACCCGACAAGACAGGTCTGCGATTTACGACCCAGGCCAGATTCAAGGCCATATTATGAACAAAGACCTGATTATTTAAACAAAAACAACGAAGAGAGAGTGTTTGTGAAAAAAGAGACTTGAAATTAAGTTAACCAACGCTACTTGACCCGTATTGACTGGACAAAATCCATAATAATATGGATATTTGCTTATATTATAAAGAACTAAACCAGGGTCGCAAAAGCCATTAATAGCTTAAACAGTATCTGATCAAACGTAGATCCTGCTGTACAGTAGCTTGATCCAATCGGTAGCGTCCAGTCGATGATTGGAAGATAGGCAGTATGATGTATATAGGCAGGAAACTCATCACGAATTTCTCCTATGCTCCTAAATGTAGTAGGTTGGACTTTGGACGTATTTTTAATTGCTCTCGAAGGCCAAATTTTCATGGATGTCATATTTTCAAGCCAAATGAAATGCGATATTGTCAGAATGCTGTGGAAAATCGAATAATTTGGCGCCCGAAGGCTGCGGCGCATCTATCAAAGAGTCTGCAAAAAAGCGCAATGTAGTTTGCTTTGAATAAATAATATTATGTTCAGTCAGCTCATTATTGAGGTTATTTTTTATGTTTACAAGTTTTTGATTTTTTTGAAATATTATTGAATCCTGTGTAAAGCCGAAATATATAATTTAAACCCGGATTACTTGAAGGTAATATTGTCGCACAAATCGCCGTTTTTTTTAGATGGACGCATACCATTTTAATGCAGACCATCGGAAACGCTATATGGGCATTAAGACAGGTACGGCTACAAGTATTTACATGCAGGGAGTTTTGGGGAGAAAAATCGGTCTAGCTAGGTTTTATACCTGGAAACTGCGCATTTTTAAGTTATATATGTTTTTTCTTTCGTCGTGCAACAATATATCAATAATTTCGACTCTAATAATGTCAGTCCAATTGGCAGTTTGGTTAATTTTTGCGGTATTCGGAAATTCGGAATGTGGTGGGTTCGATCCCCGGTAAGATATATTTGTGATTATTATTAATTTTTTTTATCTACTAGAGCTCCGAGCAAAGATCGGTTACCCAGGTACTTAAAGCCTAATATGTCATAAGTACCTTGACATTCGAGTACGCTAACCTTGTTAGTCGGTAAACCGGCTGCGTTTGTCGCACGTCGAACTACACGTGACCCTCACAAGCTGTATCACACGTGATCCACCCTCGTCATATTTGATGGGATTAGTATTGGTAGCCATGGCACGAGGAGCTATTTTTGTTTGTCGCTAACAAATAGAGATGTATCAATCCCCGTGCCTACTTGGCTTGTCCACGAGGCGGGAGTTTCTATGAATGCCAGCATAGATGCTGGCTGCTAAGCATGAGAACACTTGAACAGTCGTTGTGGGATAACCTTTTTAAAGACGTTAATACTGTAGATGTATTGGATTACACGTTCTCCCAAAGCATGGATCATCTATAAGACATGCCATAAACCTGCGTTTTGATGATCCTGAGTTTTATATCGAGGAAGAAATTGCTTGTCTAATTTTATAATTTATACTTATATTATGTAAACAGGGCAATTATTTCCTTAAGGTTTCGTCAGCTGATGTAATGTCGTAGTAGCTGAAGCACTTACATTGTACATACCATAATGTGACCTATACACCTATTACATCACGTAGCGAGTAGCGTATCACATAATTGCCCATCGCAGGTCAGGCTGCCAACGAAACTGAAAGTGCTCACATGAGCAATAGTGGTGGCTTGGGCCAGATTATGCCATGGAAGTAAGGAAATGACGATTAGACAGTATGTTAACGTGGCGATGTAATGCGTCGCCACTCTAATATGCACATGCACGGCTGATGGGTGATGATACATTATAACCGATTTCTAATTATTCACATTTGCCTATGGAAAAATAATTTAAAAAGGTTTTATTGGTTTTATTGGTAACGAGCCACCATGCCGATTTACAACACTGAAATACAATATTTCAGTTGTGCCAACTTTCAAGATTCCCGCGACACCATATTGTTTTCTATATAGTAACAGTCGGCTAACGACTCGAAGAAACTATGTTAGGAAACCATTTTGCCAGTGCTAGGCTAGATGACTCCGATAGAGCACGCTGCGTGACTAACACTACTACGAGTGACACACGTCCGGTCAGCGACTTCGTAGTATTTAGTGACCCACTTAGCCCATTCAGCAATAAACCCATTATGTATCTAGAATACATTTATGCATATTAATCGCGTGTCGGAGGCAAGCGATTATGTAAGTCAGTAGTGCGGCAGTGGTGCCCTTTCGCTTGGCTGGTTTGTCGATTGGTCTGCGGACCCATCCACGCTCATGATGGGACAGTGAAAGAGTCGGAGAGTGAAAGATACTTTGTTTACTGTGTTCATAAAGAGAGGGATTGAGAAAAGTGAAGTCTACATACTTTATGTAGACGCGTTGTAGGTACTGCTATAGGTTGTAAGTTTGCCAGACCTGTGTGGTTAAGTTAGATACGGATTCGAAAATAATTGACACACTCAATGAGGGTTTTTAAGTTCGTGACATCTGACAGTTTGACACGACTAGGACCCGACTTTTACGAAGCGCCCCTGCTGGCAGACAGTTATGTAGATACTCTGAAAATCCCAGTGCATCATCAGGCCGAGATAATAAGCTAGAATTAGTATTTGCCTCTAATTTTTTTTGTTACATAAATGAAAAGTCTACTATCTATGTATAAAAATAGATATTTTCAAAATCCTAATTACAAAACTACACATAAAATCTTAATTCTTTTTACTTTTATCAAGTTGTTATATCTAATTACATATTTCTGAACGTTTAAAAAACTATATTTTACGTGTAGGCAAATATACAATTCTCTAATATAAAAAATCCAACCTTCCAAGGTGGTAAAATAGGAGATAAAAGTTCGTATGATACTTTTTATCCCTTGGACATATTTGTATGATATTTCGTGTGAATTGAGTACGAAAAAAATAATGAGTTACGTATTTCAGCGTTTTCTAGTAACCCCTAAGGGAGTAAATATGAATATGTATGAATATTTTAAATTATTATAAAGATATCGTAAAAAACCTAATTTCACGCGGGCGAAGCGGCAGGCAATTAATGCTAGTTATATCCAATAATCTGTTGACTCGTGTTTAAGGTTTCGCAACAATATAAATATAGTAAGCATTTGTTGTGACTACGAAAGATTTCAAAACTGTTTCTCCATCGTATTCCAACAATAACATATCAATTCAACCACAATAATCGTCGTTTAACTTGCAAGTTAAACTTAACAATGGCCCGCCAAAAGTTTTGTAAACTGTGAATGGAAAGGCGTTTATTTTTTAACCGCAACTGTGGCTTATATACACGAACGCCCATTCACGTAGTATATAATAGATATTTCATTTAACGTGTTTATACAAACATTCAAACAACAAAAGAGTGACTGTAGGTATAATAAAAGCTTGTTCAAAAATCTATTACGGATATTTTGAGCATAATATGATGCTGCTTATGTTAAGACGCTTAGGCAGTACGATAATAAATAAAACCTAACCAAGAGCATCTCAGGACATGGCTAAGGAGGGTTCCCTAACATAAACCGCGTAAAAGGTTTTTTTCAAGTAAGTATCCGATTTCGTTCAAAATAATTTTGCTAAAGAATTTATAACATGATCTATCAGCTTGGAAAATTGCAAGTTTCTAAGTCTCATAGTTTAGAAATGCCAGGGGACTTATAAACCACTTTGGAGGCCGATTACTCGTAAATGGTTAACTTTGTAAAAAAATCATGTATGAAACCTTGCCTTTATTTTAAAAGACCTATTCAACGATACCCCACACGATGGGGTAGGATGAAAAAATATTTTTCATCCCCACTTCACATGTATGGGCAGTCACCCCAAAAATATAAAATTATTATTATTTAAGATGTTAAAACCGAGATCTATACACAATCGATAATTATACCAAATTTCATCAATTTATATTCATAATTACAGAAGCTAGAAGCGCGGACAGACAGACAGACGGACGAACAGAGCGAAACTATAGGGGTTCCTTATGTATTACGGAACCCTAAAAATAGAAAAAAAAAACATAAAATTACATTACGCTCTACGGCGCTGTTAAGGTCATTGACCGCACACGGCTGATATGATATATTGATGTTATTTAGGCAAAGTCTTTGCTACGTCTTTGAATCGCCTGTTTCTGTGAGGTTAATGACCTCAGCGCTTTAGAGAGCGCAATGTAATTTTATTTAGTATATATTTTTTTGGTTTCTTTTTCACTATTTTACTGTCTAGGCGTCTTTACATAAGCTTTGGATCATATGCCCAAAATATCCGTATTTGATTTTGAACAACGTCATATTATAAAGATATCAAGTAACAGAATCGCCGTTGTAGCTTGTAGGTAGATACAGTTTCGAGAAACTTTATTAATGGTGCGTGGGAGAGTCATTTTTTAACATAAATGGTCGGCAGGCTCGACAGGCTCGACCGGTGGGATAACACGGCCTCACAGAAAGCCGAGGTAAGATAACGGATGTGTAAGAAAGGGTGAGGACGTTAACGGACTGCACTCTCAGATACATTTGTTACTTCTCTGGTTTAGGCAGCATTAATCGCGATTGAAGGTGTCACAACAAAACGTGTCATAGACGAAACTGCCTAGGAGAGAACTGTTTTTAAAACTGTACCTAGGCGTTTTAGGCGTAACACAGGCTTGTCTACGTGCGACAAAACTGTCTTATGACTGTTGTGTCTCAAGTAAGCGCTCGCCCTAAAAGTAATTATAATTCAGGAAGTAACAAACAAGAAGGTTTGTTATGTACGCGTTACGTTACACGATTAATTGGAGCTTCAACTTTAATTGTGATACAACGGCCACACTTACGTCGTCTGATCCGTCTGATGCAACTGATCTAACGGGGACCTTGAAAATTAAAAAAAAACCTTGAAAAAAAAAGTCGTGTGCAGAGTGCGCGTGGCAGAAGTGAATCTTCGCTCATCATTTAAAACCCAAAAATACTCTTATCGTGCCCAAAGGCGTCACTTCAAAAAAGAATCGAAAAATTAAAATTTGTTTATCTAGCGCCATTTTTGTATCGAGCCGTACTTCAAAAAGCTAAGTTGTAATCGTAAGAAGTATAAGTAGCTTCCGACGGATGGCGTTATATCACAAAATCGTGTCGCGGGATGTGACGCGCCCTTGAAATTCTCACCGCTAAAGCAGTTTCACTTCAAAACAAATGAAGTAGATAACATGAACCTTGTAGCATAATTAAGATAATTTTCCTCTAAGGCGGAACTTCAAAGCGCTCTCGACTTCTTTCGCCCATACACGTAACACCAGAAGTGCCGACGCATATAAACCCGATAACATCTGAGTTCTGACTGATAAGTGCATGTTACGCTTTTGAATTTAGTTTTTACGTGCATTTCCTATATTATAAATGTTACATACATACGACATAACATGGGTAGTCGTGGTAGGGAATGATAACAGAAATTATCTTATTTGAATATTAGGGTCAGGTCACACTGCGACAATACGCGGCTCCGCTATTTTAAGATAGCTATTCAAAATTGAACTTTATTCACTGCCCAAACGATACACTCTTCATATGACATCATACACTGCAGCGCGGTGCAACCCGACATTCAACCTCTTACAATAAAACGTGTGTATCTTCTTGTGTAATTAATAAAATTCCTGTTCGCGCCAACAATAAGCGCGACGTTTAGAATAAACACAAAGGACATCACTACGTGAAGTATGGCCGACCGACTGAGGGGCGCTGTCAGAGAGTGACGAACACTTGCAATTAGAACCCCTCCCGCGCTGGATGCATTTTCAGCTCATCCCGAAACCTAGTGAACGCGAACGCGTGTGCGCATATTTATTTGTGCTCGTTAATATAATACCAAATTCGCCGGCGAACCGCGATAAATCTATCGATAATCCGCTCAACAGCTGTGTAGTGTAGTGAGAAGAAACCTCCGCCCAGATACAGAACCACCAGCTCAACAATAAGGTCAGTCCCAGATTTCTCCAGCCCTCACATTAACCTATATACCTACTTCCCTCAGCTCAAAGTCGTATGTGTAAGTTCCTAGCTTACACATTTCTTGGTCCATCGAGCCTTCGTGAAGCCCTTCTCCCTATTACCGGCGTTGGGCCTCATTAGAACCAGCACCTACAGTTCCACTCCGCCCAAATCTGCACATAAAATCAGCTCGATTATTTATATTTTGTCCAATTAATTATGGCCAGGCCGCCCCGCCATTTTAAAACCAAGTTACAGTCCACTCCCATTATCAATTCGGCACATTTAACATTAAACCCCTATTCTGTACTTTGATATTAACCTATATGTTAATTATTTAAATTATTTTGTGCATATTTCGGCCCATAAATTCATAGGAAAAACCCAAAAAAAAAAAAAAAAAAAATAGTGGGTAGGTTGTCGGCTTATTGTCGAACAAAGAACTCGAACATTCCAGAACTTCCCTAACGTACCTAATACATAATTTGTGCCAATAATATCTCATATAATTTTCTCAGCTCTTAATTACTTACAAAATATTTTAATGTTTGACTCGCATATAAAATAAGTAATAACTAGTGCGTATTGTGAATTACGTTCGGCTCATAACAGAATTGTAAATCGTCGTTGCATTACTAAGTATTTTATCTATATATAACGTTTATATCTTCATATTCTCAATTTTTAAAACACAATATTAATTAACTTAGCATTATTTTAATAGTTACGGGTTGCATAACATCTCAAGTGCCCATACTAACATCGTCGGCTCGCTTCGATACAGAAAACTTGATTTGTGTACCTACACGGCGCCCGTGCGAACAACAGCTGTTACATTCATTCTCAATTAGGTATTCTTCATAGAATAAATAGTGACCTTCACATTAAATTCATATCTTATCTACGTTCTGTGTCTATACAAAAATATTATTAGGTGTTACGTTACAGGTGTTTTAAATAAGAATTCTTATCGACGTTCTGTGTTTATACAAATATATTATAGGTGTTACGTTACAGCTGTTTTGAATAAGTCGGCACACTGTTGAGATTGAAACTGCTCATACCTACTTGCATTGTTTTCATTACATTATTTTGTTTCTAACGCGCCCGCTAAGATTTGTTTATATTCAAACTTCAGGACATTAATATAATATTACAGACGACTTCTAACGCATTAATCTCCGCTCATCAAACATACACTAATACTATATTAGCATCAGGCGATCGGTCAGCTCATTTGTTAATTAACTCGTACACATTTTATGATAAAATTGTATACATTGTCGGCACATTATTAAAATCTATTTTCTGCGTTTTAATTAATTGCGCGCGTATTTTCCGCTCATTACTTTAAATATTTAACTTAGTTACACGCATATATTTTTAAACATGCCTACAAAATCGCAAGCGGCCATATTTAGGCAAACTATAAAATCTATTAGTCGGCTCAGAGAGATCGCATTGGCATTACACAAAGGTGACTCAAAGTCTAACAAAACGGAGTTTAATGCGCGTTTTAAAGACCTACAAAATTTGAAACAAAAATTAGAAAATTTATACTGCGAAATTTTAGACGACGGCAGTGTTACAGAAGAAATTGAAAAGTTTTATACAGCCGGTTACGAGAACGCGCTATCCGAATATTATGATATTTTAACTGCAGCGGAAAATATAAGTTCCACTTCAGAGTCAAGTCAGCTCACTTCTGCCGTTCTGCCCAAAATTGAACTGCCAAAATTCAGCTCACGCGTTGAGGACTGGCCATCGTTTATTACGATTTTTAGGAGTCTTACAGACGACATGACGTCACTTACAGATGCAGTTAAGCTGCACTATCTTTTGTCTTGCCTATCGGGGGAGGCGCTCAGCATGATTGCGCATTTAAAAATCACAAATGATAATTACAGCGTCGCGCTCGATATACTCACACGTAGGTATGAAAACCGCCGTGTTCTGATAGATGGGTTTGTTGATATAATACTCGGCCTACCTAATATTCATATTCGATCAAGCATACGCGCGACGTTTTTAACTCCGCTCATTTCCGCACAAAGCGCATTAAATAATCTGCGTTTACCTATGGATAGAGATTACGTATTTGTGTCTATTGTAGTTAGAAAATTACGAGGCGAGCTCCGCACCCTGTTCGAAAGAAGATACGGCATCTCGGACACTCTGCCCACCTTAGGTGATTTGATTTCCTTTTTAGAGGAGCACGCGCGCTGTATCGAAACCGAATATTCTAATGCAACGCGCGGTGTTACCTACTCACCACAAACTGGGCCCTCTCGTCAACACACACCCCCCGCAAACTCTCCGCGCAGTCCACGCTTTAGACCAATTAGTCCCGCGTATCCTCGTAATACTCAGCACTCGCCATCGGCTCACACTTTAAGTAGCTATCACGTCAGCCCAGTTCCTCATTACCCTCAACGCTACTGGCCCCCCTCCCCCCGAACAGAGCGGCGCGAGTACTCAGCCCGGAATACAGATAAACACAAGCGATTCTACTGCCCCTATTGTAGGAATACAGAACACAAACTTATCGCGTGTCCAAAATATAATCATCAGCCCACTCAAGGTCGTTGGGATTTCATAGAAGCCAACGACAGATGTCGTAAATGTCTAGGTCCGCATTTTGAAAATGAATGTCGTTCGACAAACTCATGCAAAGAGTGTGGAAGTGCAAATCACCACACCTCGCTTCATCGTCACGGAACTCCAAATTCTCCGGTGTCGTCAGCGCATTTGCTTCCTCCTCATTTACGTGCACAGCCCCGCCGGCGTGCTCAAGACAAGCCACATACCTACACGGCCTACACACAACATACGCGTGCACATCAATCATCATCATCAGACCCCAACCAATCGTCTGATCATGCACCGTCTACAACTCATCAATATCAAAACAAAAAACAATGACTACCTACAATCACGGAGCACATAGAATTAGAAGATCAACCCAATAATTTAAAATGTCATTCAGCTCATAGTACACCTGCATCACATTCAGCTCATAAAATATCTAAATCTAGTTCAGCCCAATATTCTGTAGAATCAGCCCAAGTAAATTCAACTCAGCACATAGAAAACCCATTAAAAACTCCAGTGTTACTTCCCACAGTCGTTTTAAATATATCTGATAAATGCGGAGAATATCACAAAGCTCGGGCTTTATTGGACTGTGGTAGCATGATAACGCTCATAACTCAGCGCATGACTAGAAATCTTAATTTGCAACCAAAACAATGTTCATTAAAAATTACAGGTGTAGGTGATCAGCACATACAAAATTCTAAAGGTTGGGTCACAATAACATTTAGGCCCACACACCGTGACACGCCATCTATTACTACTACCGCTCATATTCTCAAAGACGTTACAGGTTATTTACCTTTGCAAAAAATACCAGATTTTATACAAGACTCAGCTCATCAGCTCATTCCATTGGCGGATCAAGCTTATCATACTCCTGCGCCCATTGATCTCATTTTAGGCTCAGACGTTTTGGGTCACGTTTTGGATGGTACTAAGATTGCTTTGGGCCCGGGGAAGCCCATAGCCTTCGGCACGATTTTTGAATTTGCACTCATAGGACTCGTTGAGCACTCATGCGATTCACCTGTAGCTCAAGTTGGCTCTGCTCATGTTACTCATACTCATTATACTCAGTCGGCTCACTCTACACATTCTGCTCATTCTACTCATGATATTTGCAAAAGCCTGGAAAGATTCTGGGAGTCGGAAGAACCCCAGCCTCGTTCTGCTCATTCAAACCCGCTACACGAGCAATGTGAACACATATTCAGCTCAACCACCATTCGTGACGATTCAGGCCGTTACATGGTGAGTCTTCCCTTCTTATCAGATGCACCCGTATTAGGTAGTACTCATGCTATTGCTCTACGTAGATTTCTCAATCTAGAAAAACGGTTGCAATCCGATCACACACTGCGAGAAAAATATATAGAATTCATGAACGAATACATAAACTTAGGACACATGACACCGTGTCATCCGTCTACATTTACTCATAAACCTCATTATTATATTCCTCATCATGGCGTGTTCAAATCAGGTACTGACAAACTCCGCACAGTATTTGATGGCAGTTGTAAGTCATCCAATGGAGTCAGTTTAAACGATTGCCTGCACACAGGTCCAGCACTTCAACGAGACATTGTAGATATTATTATATCATTCCGCGCACATCGTATAGTATTCAGCACTGACATAAAAATGATGTTTAGAAATATTCTCTTAAGACCAGACCAAAGACACTATCAGCTCATACTCTGGCGATCGTCTCCAGATCGACCTCTGCTCACATATGCACTCAACACTGTTACATACGGATTGCGCTCAAGTCCATATCATGCTATCCGCACATTATTACAATTAGCTGAAGATGAAGGTCATCGCTATCCTCAGGCTGCCGAAATTTTGCGTAAATTTGTTTTCGTGGATGATGTACTTTGCGGCCATGACACCATAGAAGAAGCATCAGCACTCCAAACTCAGCTCATTGATTTGTTATCACTCGGTGGATTTAAACTTAGTAAATGGACATCAAACACACCTCAGCTCTTGCAAAGATTTCCAGACGATCAATGCGAAATGCCTAAAGACTTTGACATCAGCGCAGAGTCTCCATCAATTAAGGTTTTGGGTATTAGATGGATTCCCCAGTCTGATGAATTTACATATCACATCTCATTACCACCAGTTACCCACATTACAAAACATTCAATTCTTAGCACAGTAGCTTCTCTCTATGACCCAAACGGTTGGGTTACACCCGTCATATTCCGCGCAAAAATACTTCTTCAAAGGTTATGGTTAACTAAATTGGATTGGGACGATCCCACTCCAAATAATATTACAGAGGATTGGCAGCGCATCTATCATGATCTTCCACACATCTCAGATATACATTTTCCCAGACATATCGCTCCACACAAATTCAAATCAACATACTCACTTCACGGCTTCGCAGATGCTTCGGAAAGCGGTTTTGCTGCAGTGATATATTTACAAGAATCAGCTCACAACGGATCTGTTAACGTTCACCTCATAATTGCTAAATCTAAAGTCGCACCGATTAAAAATAAACTCACAATCCCCAAATTAGAGTTGTCTGCTGCAGCTCTATTATCTCAGCTCATGTTGCGTGTCTCCCAACAATTGTCTGCTCATCTCACAATTACACATCACATTTGTTGGTCAGATAGTACCATAGTGCTTGCATGGATAAAAACTCCGCCCCATCGTTTACAAACATTTGAATCAAATAGAGTAACAAAAATTAACTCAAATTCACTCACACTTAAGTGGCGTCATGTACCTTCCCAATTAAATCCTGCTGACTGTGCAAGCAGAGGATTATCCGCTCATGATTTATGGTGGTCTCCTCCTTGGCTCAAATTGCCAGAGGATACCTGGCCCAAGATGCCTTCAGCTCATACTCGACAAGACTTGCCAGGGCTCAAACCAAAATACGTACAATGCAATTTCTCGATACCCGGTGTCGATAGTGATCTGCTCACTCGCTTCAGCTCTTTAGAAAAACTAACTGGTGTCACTGCCTACATGAGGCGATTCATTCGTAACTGTAAACTAAATTCAAACTCGCGACAACTAGGCCCTCTAACTGTAAGTGAACGTAGAGAAGCATTACTCTTCTGGATCCGCTCTGTACAGCAGAATGCATTCGCAGAAGATATTCACCGCCTGCAAACCGATAGAATCTGCACAGTACGACTACAACGTCTGTCGCCTTTTACGCAGGACTGTCTCCTCAGAGTAGGAGGTAGACTCACTCGTTCGGAACTCACATACGATGCTCAACACCCATACATTTTGCCTAGTTCTAGTCCGCTCGTAGACCTCATAATAGATCACTATCATCGCATACACTGCCACCCTGGCACGGACACGCTACATGCTATTTTACGTCAGCAATTTTGGATATTATCTGCCCGCCGCATTATAAGGCACAGAACGTTTAAATGCATAAGATGTTTCCGTTGCCGCGCTCAGCCCGAAGTACCTATCATGGCTGACCTGCCAGCTGATAGAGTCATACCTCAGCCCGTATTTAGTCACGTATCAACAGATTTCGCCGGACCGTTTCTGCTCAAATCAAGTCAATTACGTAATGCTAAGTTAATTAAAGGATATTTTTGCATATTTGTTTGCCTCACTACAAAGGCGGTTCACTTAGAACCAGTCTCATCGCTCACTGCCGAAGCGTTTATTGCAACATTACAAAGGTTCTGCTCACGTCGCGGACTTCCGGTATTGATACGTTCGGATTGTGGCACGAATTATGTAGGAGCTAGGAATCATCTACTAGAGGTACAACAATTTCTCAATGACAATAACGACGCCATTTCTCATAAACTCTCAACTCAAAATATAACTTGGTTACTCAATCCGCCTAAAGCCCCATGGATGGGAGGTATCCATGAGATTAATGTTAAATCCACAAAGCAACTTCTATACCGTGTTATCGGTGAGCAACACCTCACTTTCGAGGAATTCTTAACTCTGCTCACTAGAATCGAAGCTGTGTTAAACTCTCGGCCCATCAGTCCACTTTCGTCCGATCCCACGGACTATCAGCCCCTTACTGCTGGCCACTTTCTCATTGGCCGTCCGCTCACAGCTCTCCCCGAGCTGACTCTGGATGAAAGAGTAATATCTCCGCTCAAACGCTTTCAGCTCATTCAATCACTCTCTCAGCGCTTTTGGAACCTTTGGACCAAGTCCTACCTCCATACCCTTCAAATCCGCTCCAAATGGCTTTCCTCTTCCTCTCCACCCAAAATTGGAAAACTGGTTCTGCTCAAGGAGGACAATTTACCTCCTCTACAATGGAAGATGGGAAGAATCTCACGTCTGCTACCTGGGAAGGATGGAGTCATCAGAGTTGTGGACTTGGACACGACTCAAGGCCAGCTGCGGAGGCCTGTCGGCAAGATTGCCGGCTCCCACTGGATTCTGCTCAGGATGGGGCTCAGCTCGCCGCCTGTGCGGGCCCCCCAGGATGTTCGCGCCAACAATAAGCGCGACGTTTAGAATAAACACAAAGGACATCACTACGTGAAGTATGGCCGACCGACTGAGGGGCGCTGTCAGAGAGTGACGAACACTTGCAATTAGAACCCCTCCCGCGCTGGATGCATTTTCAGCTCATCCCGAAACCTAGTGAACGCGAACGCGTGTGCGCATATTTATTTGTGCTCGTTAATATAATACCAAATTCGCCGGCGAACCGCGATAAATCTATCGATAATCCGCTCAACAGCTGTGTAGTGTAGTGAGAAGAAACCTCCGCCCAGATACAGAACCACCAGCTCAACAATAAGGTCAGTCCCAGATTTCTCCAGCCCTCACATTAACCTATATACCTACTTCCCTCAGCTCAAAGTCGTATGTGTAAGTTCCTAGCTTACACAATTCCATTTTGAATAGCTATCTTATAATGCTGCACTATGTCGCGTAACGTTGCGTTTCGGTGTGAATTGACCCTAGGTGTAATTTAATCTCAAAGATTTATAATTAAAACATAATTGTAAATTCAAAATAACATGTTGTGAATAAGATAACAGAAGAAACATGTTGTTGTGTACATATATTTAAAGATAGAGCTGAAAGTATACTATGAAATTTTTTTTACCCGATTACGGCGAAGCCAAAAGGAAGGGTAAGGATTTTGGCAGTGTATGTATATATGTATGTTTGTTCCCTTGTAGCGTCTAAACTACTGGTCCGATTTTAATAAATGACGTATCAATAGATTCGTAATGATGCCGCCGGTGACATAGGCTATTTAATTTTTTTTTTAATTTTATAATATTTTGATAAAAAAAATCCAATATAAAATATTGTATGTTTTCAAAATATTCTAAAATTGAATCTCAGATTCTAACATCAAAAAATTTAAACCGAGATAATCATCACGTGTTTGGTATTAAACGAAAGCTTTTGGCAAGCACATTACAAATATGTATAAACTAGCTTAATCGGCGACTTCGTCCGCGTGGATCGCCATTGCACCCGTGGTAAGTGTAGCGGGCTTCGACCTCTTGATTGTAAGTCCTGATGTGTGTCTGAGTGGTGATGATAATAATACAGCAACAATTATTATATTCTCCTTTATTGGTGCTTAACACTGATTACGTATTACATAATATGAGGTATATGCCTAACATAACGATATACCTACGTCTACACTATTTATAGCCTTTTGGCCAACTGAAATAAACAAACTAAATAGGCTTTACTTCAAGACATCTGTCAATGTCAAAAATGACATTGACACTTACTTTTGTCAATATGCAACATCCCCCTTTTCGAGAAAAAAGCAAACTAATATTAGTATTAAATAACATACATAACTAATAACAGTACATTACTTATCTACTCAAATTTCTCATGTATGTACAATTTAGGACGTCTCACACTTCTACCAGACCTGGTTACGTAACCGGTATTTTCTAGACTTTCCATAGGAACACAGTTATCATCGATAATGCAATTTTGAACAGGACCGTCTCCGATCTGTGCCGAACTCATGGGATCTATACTGTCCTGTATGGGAGGCATATCGTCAGTGCTGCCGTTGCCATAAAAAGAAGGTGGAGGATTTGTATTTTTTAAATTCTTTTTTCTAGGTCTAATGTGTCCCCTATTCCTCCTATACACAACACCATTTGGATCCACTACATAATATGATCTACCACAACCTAATTTCTCTTTAATTATTCCCGGAGACCAAAAAGATTTAGGATTTTTTTGAAATAAATGTCATCTCCAGGCTGAAACAAATAGGATGTATACTTCGCATTCCTGTCAAAATAAAAAGACATTCTGTCTCTGCTTTGGTTATGACATCTTTCAAACGTCGAAAATTTCACAATTTTGGGCATAAGTTTTCTGTTTAGAATTGGTAAATTTACTCGCAAGTTTCTAGACATTAATAATGCGGCCGGACTGGGAAAATCTCCCTTAGCAGCGTTGCGGTAGTGTAGTAACGCCAAATGTATATCCGAGCCATCTTCCTTGCATTTTCTTAATATGTTTTTGACAATTTTAACTCCACTTTCAGCCTGGCCATTAGACCTGGACCAATAAGGACTGGTAGTAATGTGTTCTACATCCCAATCAACAAGAAAAGACTTGAATTTGCAAGAGTTAAATGGTGGACCATTGTCAGATATTAATTTTTTCGGGATACCATGTCGAGCAAAGAAGGATTTGAGGTTTTTAACAACGTTATCGACAGTGTAATTCTTATGCAAAGAAGCTAGCTCTATGTACTTGGAATAATAATCCATGCAGACAAGGAAATTTTCTCCATCAAAATATAATAAATCTATACCTACCTTCTCCCACGGAAGATAAGATATCTCATGGCATTTTAACGGTTCCTTGGGTATGTTTGCCATGAATTTTGAATTGAACATTGATCAATTAGGTTTTTAATATCCGCGTTAATATTTGGCCAATAAACTGTTTCTCTAGCTATGTTGAGTGTCTTATTAATACCTAAATGCCCACAGTGTATTTTATCTAAAATCTGTCTTTGCAAGGTTTTTGGAACAATAAGCCTATTGCCTTTAAATATTAAGCCGTTCATTATATGTATTTCATTTTGAATGTTCCAATATGGTTTCACAAGATAGCTTACTTTGTCTTTGCTTCTTGGCCAACCATTCTGAATATAAGACTTGAGCAGATTTAAAGATTCATCATTTTTACTTCCTAATAATATTAATTCTAAATATGGCTTACTCACTGAGAGATTAGAAAATATTGAATTTACATGATATTGTAAGTCTTGTTCATACTGAGGTATGTATGTATCACTAAGTGAGGCTCTTGACAAAGTATCTGCTATATACATATATTTACCAGGTACATAAACCACTTCTAGGTCGTAACCCTGCAACGATAACATAATTCTTTGTAGTCTAGCAAGTACTTCATGAAGAGGTTTTTTAAAAAGGTAAATTAAAGGTTTGTGATCAGTATGAACAGTTGTTTTACTGCCATAAATATATTGGTGAAATTTATTACATCCAAATTGTATGGCAAACAATTCCTTTTCAATCTGAGCGTAGTTTTGTTGAGAGGAGGTAAGTGTTCTTGAACTATATGCAATGGGTTGTTTGTTTTGCATCAATACCGCTCCCAGTGCATTCTTTCATGAATCTACCGACAAAATCACAGGTAAGTTGCAATTATAATTAGTTAACACAGGTGCTTTAGATACAACTTCTTTTAACAAATCAAAGCACTTTTGACAATTTTCATCCCATAACCATAATATATCTTTTTTTAACAAATTTCTTAAGGTATTAGTTTTCTCTGCTAGATTTTCTATAAACGGTGCTAAAAAATTAATCATGCCTAGAAATCTCTGCAAATCTTTAATATTTTTAGGTATGGGCATATCTTTTATGGCTTTAACTTTCTCAGGATCAATTTTTACACCTTTACTAAAAATATAGCCCAAATATGCTATTTCTTCTAGAAGAAACTTGCACTTGGCTTTATTTAATTTTAAATTAACTTGCCTAGCCCTTTACAAAAACATTTCTAACCTTTTATTGTGTATTTCAATTGCTTCACCGTATATTAAAATGTCATCACACCAAATTATTATACCTTCAATGTCTCCGAAAAGATCTATCATGGTTTTATAGAAAATTTCTGTAGCCGTGTTTATTCCAAAAGGTAATCTTAAAAATTTGTATCTGCCAAAGGGAGTTTGAAATGTACATAGATCACTACTATCATTAGTTAATTTTATATTATAAAACCCAGAAAACGCATCTAAATGTGAAAAATAAGAGGCTTTGGACAATTTAGACCTGACTTCATCTATATTTTTAATTGGATAATGGCATCTCAATAAATTTTTATTTAAATTTCTAGGATCTAAGCAAATTCTCAATCCACCATTCTTTTTCATGGCTATAACTAAACTACTGACCCAGAGAGTAGGTTTGTTCACCTTCCGTATGACTCCCATATTTTCCATGAGTTGCAGCTCTTTCCTTAACGGTTCAACCAACGCGAAGGGTACCTTTCTAGGGGGGTCAACGCACGGAATAGCATCCTTCTTTAGCACGATGCTGTGTTCGTATGGGAGGCAGCCTAGACCCTGAAACACATCATTATATCTGGTCACAATTTTGTCACAAGTTTCTTGATATATATTATACACATTTTGCTCAACATTTTTGACATTTTCATTCTTTATATGAAAGTTTTTTGTTATTTAATTTAGCTTTATACAAGTGGGTAAACCAATCACAGTTGGACAATTTAATTTAGTTACAACAAAAGTAATGTTTTCTGGTTTTGTTTTGTTTTCTACTAAACAACAAATGTTTGACACTGAAATTATCGGAATTCTGTGCCCACTGTAGGCAAAGATATTATATTTTTTACACATTTCTTTACTATGTTTGTCAAATTTAAGATTCAATTTTTTAAATACTTGATAAGACATCACATTTATGTCTGCTCCAGTGTCAATTAGGCAATCTACATTTTTGTTGTTTATTTTAAGAGAATAATGCCAGGAATTGTTTGTGTTAATCAAATTTGTACTAGCATTTTGTGACTTTATGTTTTTAATGTTGAATAATGCCCCTATTGTAAATCTCTCAGCCTCAGCACCCTTGGGGCTCGATTCATCATCGAGATTTATGCTACCTACCCCAGAACCAATAGTCCTGACATTATTTTTCTTAAAACATAGATGAGTAAAATGTCCATATTTAAAACATGACCTGCATCTGTATTTCCATGCTGGACAGTTGCGGCGACCATGCGATGTGTTGCACTTTACACACGACGATGTTCTGGATCCAGGTGTAGCTGACCTTGGGTGACCTTGGCGTGATGGGGATCTTGAGTTTTTTCTCTTCTGGTGTGGGGGGAAACTGGTCCGACGATTTTTGTGTAGCTTGTATACTGTGGCTTCTTCTTTTCCATCTGCTGCATTGATCGATTCTTCACTTTTCTGCGCCATCGTGAGTGTTCTACAGAGGAGTTTGGCTCTTTCTAGGGATAAATCTTGCTCTTGTAGGAGCTTTTGACGAAACTGCGAGAAGTTTGTGGCCATATTAGCAATGAAAATGTCCTTTACAAGGGAATCGCGTAGCGAACCAAACTCACAGGCATGACTTGCGTTTTCTAATTCCATTAGAAAGTTTTCCAAGGATTCGTTCACACGTTGTTTCAACGTAAAGAATTTGTGCCGCGCCACGGTCAAATTCTTTTTGGGTTCAAAATACTCGACGAATTTTGCCTTGACTTCTTGGAATGTAGCAGTGCTTAGGTCCAAATTGAAGGAATTGTAGATATTTAGGCCCTTATCTCCCATGGAATGCAGCATGATTGCAATTTTTCTTTTGTCTTCCGTCTTCTCCATGCCTGACGCCAGTAGGAATATTTCGAATGACTGGGTCCATTTCTTGAAATTTTCAGCATTATTGTTAATAATTTCTGTAGAGATCTCAAGCTTCTGCACTCCGTTTCCTGCCATTGTTAAGTTCCTACACCCAGATTGTCTCGAAGCTTCCGGAGTTTTCGATGTACCCCCTTTTGCGTTCATGATTTTCGTTTTTCTTCTGACACCATGTAGCGGGCTTCGACCTCTTGATTGTAAGTCCTGATGTGTGTCTGAGTGGTGATGATAATAATACAGCAACAATTATTATATTCTCCTTTATTGGTGCTTAACACTGATTACGTATTACATAATATGAGGTATATGCCTAACATAACGATATACCTACGTCTACACTATTTATAGCCTTTTGGCCAACTGAAATAAACAAACTAAATAGGCTTTACTTCATGACATCTGTCAATGTCAAAAATGACATTGACACTTACTTTTGTCAATATGCAACAGTAAGGTATTTTTAATTTGAAGTGTTTTTATTTCTTAACAATAGTATTCAAAAATAAAAATATGTTCGATTGGGAAACGGAAAAATACTAAATAAAAAAATAAGTTTAAAAAAAATCGTCTGAAATGGCCGAAACAAGAAAATAATTTACATAGAAATCCAGAAATGCATAGGAACAAAAATGGTCAAGGTAGAGCCGTGGTCGCACCCATTTTTTACGTAGTCGGGTTATAGTTTTTTTTAACTTATTTTTTTTTCATTTATTTAGCCTAACAGTGTACACCGAGTGAAATAACCTAATCGTTATTGTACTGGTTGTAATCTATTTTACATAATATTCTTTTCATAATCAATAACAGGTTTATCAATAAAATATGTAGGTAGGTACTTAGCAAATAACTTCTTACATAATAAACCTAAATTATGTAACACGGTACTATCTTCGCCCAACTGCATACTACGATTAAATTTGGTATGGTAGTACCTAGCTTAGGCTCCGAATTAAAACAAAGACTATAATATTTTATCCCACAAAAGTACAGTGTTCCCGTGGGAACTGTATTTACGCGAGCGGAGTCGCGGTTAAAGCTAGTATTACAATATAACCCACTAACAAGACGCATCCTCCGTATCTCTCGCCATATCTCGGCATCATGTGGTAGTGCCTACCTAATGCTGTTGAAACACTTTTTGTTTGTTTTTCCAGCTGATAAGGTAAATCTATACGAGATCTTTCGTCACGGGCGCAGTTAGAAAGTGCAGTAATGCAATTTTATTTTAACTTCTATTCGTAGACTTATCTCATATATTATGTAACGTTCGAATCGTGTGAAGGAAGTCGTGTGCGGAAATTGTTCTAATGAAAATCGTTGAGAACTGTTACGCGAATGTACATTATATACATAAAATGTACATTCGCGTCATACTAATTAGTTGAGTATCATGTTTTTTCTCTTGAAAATAACTTTGTTTTTATTGTGACAGTGAATGATGTTGTGTATTTAGTATTTTTGCGCAATAAATATTTTTTTATTTATATTTACAAGGAAATATACCTATTATTATTATAATCCAAACATATATTTTCAAAATATGTGTCTAAAACTCATTTTTCAAATTGGTTAGAGGGGTAGGCTACCTCAATGAAGTTTTTATATTTCCGACTAACTTGAATTTTTAAGTGTCTAATTAAAACAAGGAAACAATAAACTCGAATTTTCTTAATCACCAATTTATGACCAGCATTTTACGTTCATAAGAAAATCAATTTTCTTTTAACTCCACTCGTGAGTCACGTCCGAGGGGCTGGATTTGATTGACGGCTGCGACGCGGCGCGTGACGATTCAAGAGCACCACCCAGATAATAAATCCTATTGTTCTCAATTACTAGCTCAGGATTAAAATGGTCTCAGATTCGAATCCAACGCAGAGAAAAAGACTGACATATATATTTTTTTTTTGCTTGAAAGAAAGTTGTAGTAAGTTGTGATCCTGGCAGATTTTATCTTCTCAACAATGCTACAATAATTTAATGCCTCAAACTTGGATCAATATTTCATGTTAGGTATTCAGATCGCATGATTAAGGCACTTAAAAGACGTCGTCGGTAGCATAAATTCGGGTCTGTGTTACTTGACTGTAAGATATTTATAGGTGCGTTCAGAAATGTTGTTGGAATGCAAAGCAATATATTATATTAGATTTTTTTTATTTACAAAGGGGGTAATGTTAAAGCGATCGGCTCCAGGAGGTAGTAGGTGTAGGTTGAAGATGTAGGTAACTAAGTGTAGGTGTAGATAGTAGGCGTAGGTTCTAGGTGTATGTGGGCAGTGTGTAGGTAGGAAAGTATAGGTACGTAGGTAGCAGTGTCGAAGCGTGAGATTCGCGTAATAGTAAGCCGCGTAAGCAAATATGTATTAAAATACAAAACAACGATATTTTATTTTTATTGCGCTTAGCGCCATATGAATCTTACCCTCCTTGAAATAATGAAAATCTAATATTTTTGTAATTTTTCATTTGTTTTTATTTTTATTTCTATCAATATATGGTTCATTTTTATCCATACAAGCCGGTAAATTAATAGTGACTTCTTATATTTATCAATCTTGGCGCATCTCGTATGTCCAACGGAATTGTTTCGTCACAAGGTGTTAGCGCATTGTTTTGAGTTTCGGGCGCAAATTATTGTTTGGTCTTAGTGCTGTATTTTAAAAATAAATATGGATTATAAATAAGTAACATTCATAAGGCAAGCCGGCTTGTATGGACGCCTCGCCTGTCGTAGGTAGGTTTCAGTTCCAGGTCATAGTTAAGACAGAACAAAGCGTGTCATGTCTAGCCTGACAATATCTTAAGATTATACCACCTTGAGTGCCATCGCTACATAACAGTCATTAGTTCATTACATTATCAGCCGCCTTTTAATCAGTTGTCATACAGCGATTATGTAACTGACGGTCGGCACGCGAACCATAATTACTGATGACTCACAGGGCGGTGTCGCGGTGAATCACGAGATATGAAGGGCTTAGGGGATCTCCTACTATGTACTGTGAGAAAAGACATTGGGAGATTTTACCCGCTGGACTGTTTAAAAAAGCGACCACAAACCAAAATACCATTATCTTACTTCTTTCATTCACATTTCATTTTAAATAAATTTTAATGAAATTTTATATGAATATTCCCTGAAATTAGTTAAAATATCACAATATTTACCCCACCTCCTGCAGATATGCAACTGATGTATTTGTAATCCAGATGCAATTACGTTTACATCTAATCTAATTTTATCTTTGGTCGCTGTGGATAATTGATCCTGGATAGTAAAATATCCTTAGGCATAAGTTTTTTGGCATATTTTTTAACGGCAGGTCCGTTGGTGCAAATCGCTTGGCAAATGATAAGGACGTTTATAGAGACGTTCGTGTTCAATAATGATAAATTCCAGGGCTGACTCGAAAGATTACGAATAGAAGTGGTCCAATTTTTGTGACGAATTTGATAAACAGACGGCCCATTTTGCTTTGCAAGGTCGACGCAGAAAATCTGTTTCACATTTGGTGTTGTCCTTTTAAGCTTTAAAAGATGACTATGCCTTTCAAGGTCACAAGTGTAGGTTCAGAAACACAACTCATGAGCACACACGTTCCATTAAAAGTGAGAACTGAGCAGCCATTGGTTTGGTCTTTCCATTTTGGTCAAGTTTGTTTCAAAACCTATATATAATATATCCATGATCAGATGATCAGATCCGATCCCTCAGGTCACCGGTTCTGTTGTTGTTTATAGCAGTGTGTATAGTAGGTAGACTGCTGAAATGCCGGTAGCGCATTTGAGTCTTCTCTTGTGTTGATTGACATGATGTCTAGATATCTAGATATGTAATATCATAGCTGATGGTAATTGTTTTTTCCATCAGGAGATGTATCTGGTCAAGCCAATCTACTATTGGATTTGGAGGATAAAATAGAGACGCCGAGACTATACAGATAATAGACAAGAATATGAAATAATAGACAATAAAGAAATCAATGTGATTTCTTCATTGTCTATTTTACACGAATATTAATAATAAAGCAATGCCTAGTCTTATTATTACTGATGAATGTTGCGTCCATTCCTAAGCTACTTTCCATAGTACTCAGGGGATAGTATTCGATATCGTTACCTCAATCTCGCATTATCTTCGCGGCGGATCTCCTATATATACTGTTTACTTAATTTATACCGTGACTTTCCCTGTAATGGCGATCCGCTTTCTTTAACATCTGATGGGCTCTGCTATATTACTTATTACACTTATTGTGTAACATATTTATGACTGCATGTAAACTTTGTGCTGGCGTGTTTTGTAGTCGTGAATGGATTTCGGTTTCGTTTTAATTTTTAATTGACTTTCAAAAAGGTATTAAACCTCCGCGTTTGATAAATAAATATAGTATGAATAAAGAACTTTACTTTGTAGGCTGGATGTATTTTTTTAACCTTCTTTCGGACTGAAAATATCCGTCCCCATAGCCGGCCTCTACATAGCATTTCATTCCAAAAACATTTCGACTATCTACCCACCTTTATCTTTGTGTACTTATATTACAGATTAATTGATTGCGGATATATGTCGCAGTTGGATTGTATAAACAGGGCCGTTTTGATCATCCGGTAGCCGGATTGTCTTTGCGATACGTTCTTCAATAAAAACTTAAGCCTTTTCATCCGTTATTTGATTATTTAATACATCATGTTCTGAGCGAACTTACCACTCTTGAAATATTTTAGTGTCTAGGACGGGCGGTTTTAAATGTCGCATAGTTGCCCATGCACATACGGCATTCTCACAATACAGCTAGCCTAGTCCAGAGAAATGACTGATCAATACGTCTGGGGCCAACCATGTGCGGGTTTCCTCACGATGTTTTCCTTCACCGTTCGCGTTAGAGCGTGCGTATCATGTACTTGAGATCTGAAAAAGTCTCATTGGTACACGGGAATGGGAACCGTTTGGTTCGCACTCGAGAGAGCCTGCACTCTCGCGAGTGCGAATCAAACGGTCCACCCCTAGGCCACGGAGCGCTCTGTTTTTCCAATAAGGCGGTACAATCCGCCGTATTACATTAATGTAATACGGCGGATTGTACGATCTGATTGCGGCAGATATAAAACAAAACTTTTACCTCCAACCAAAACCACATTATTGATATCAATTAATTATATGAATTGTAATTACTACTTAAGTTTTCATTTATGACGTGTATCGTAGCTCCCAAATGAATTTGATATAGTTTTTTTTTTGTTTGAAAGCTGACATGATCGAGAGTGTTTTATGCTATAATTCATCATCATCAGCTCGCTCACTGCTTGACAATTCGGAGGTTACTTATATTATCATTGTTCTTTGTGAATTTTATCTCAGTAAAAAGTGTTTAATTTTATTTTACGCAAGACCTAAATCCGCTAACACTGTTATTATACCAATTTGTATCAACATCCGCTACATGCACAGGTTTTTTTGTAAATTCTCCATATTAATTGTGTTGTAATGACTAATGAGTACGTGTTCCTTCCGCAACTTACCATTAACGAGTAACGACAGTCATGATATTTGACAGGTGGAGAGGAGAATTATAATCTTCGGATCACACTAATGCCCGCTACACACGTAAAGGCGCGTCTCCTGCGCATGTTTTTTTTCGAAACATTACACAGAAAACATGAAACAAAAACATTTTTTTTTTCATACACAAGCTGTCTCCAGCTATAGAAAATGTTTTTGATTGAAACAAAACATTTTGTGTAGACAACATCATGGAGTTCCGATGTATAAGACGTAAGCATTCGCAGTTTTAGCGATTGCAGATGCAGAATCTAGGAGAATACACAGGGGGTCTAAAAAGGCCACTTTAGGTGTTTCATTTTTTTTTTCAACTCATATTATGTGCGCCATATTACGCATTTCTATTGAAAACTGTCAAAAAATGTATGTTTTCTAACATGATGAAATCATATAGCCATTTTAACATTTCACGATTTTTGTATGGAAAAAAATATATGCAGCATAATATGAAACATCTAAAATGGCCGTTTTAGAACCCCAGATTTCGAGTTAGGCCATATTTACTGACCCGTAATTTTAGTATATATTTGGTGTTTCGAATGGAAGACCAATTTGGGATTGATAAATAATTTCTTCCGTATTTCTATGTTTAATGGTCATGTGAGTGGTGTAACAGTTGATAAGAAATGAAACATTCCTTCCGCTCTCTACCCGCGCGGGGAATGTTTTCCGTCCGCCTCGGAAGACAAAAACATTGTATATTCCTACACAAATGTGTATAGCCACGCCCCAATGTTTTGATGTTTTGTGTAATGTTTCGAAAAAAACACGCGTAGGAGACGCGCCTTAACGATAAACGTGTGGTCCGGACTAGGCGTAAATACGCGACGCGACACGGCCAAATACTCTGAAATTGTATGAGAAATAACGCACTACGCGACGCGGCACTCCATTGCGATATTACTATAGTCAGTGCGTTGTATGATGATATGCGTGACAGATATTAATTGACAATCCCAGTGAAGTAACCTAACGAAAGTTAATCGATTGTTTAGATGTATCGAATCAGTTGGCAAAGGAGATACAATCGGAATTACGAATTTTTACAAAGGAACTACGACTACAAGATGGTTGTTCGTATTCATCGATTTGATGTCCATTCAGCAGTGTCAACAGTGCAAGCAGTGTTGACAGTAGTTCCATTCCATGCATTTCACATTTTTAACTTAACATATTTTTTATTTAATTTCCATTCAATAATTTACATTTAATAATAATAGAGTACAGTACATTTAAATAATGGTATTAGTTTAATTTGTAATTTTCGAATAGACATTTATTTAGACAAGTTGTCACAGCAAGTAGTAAATTATTTATTTCGATAACTTTATTTTACTTGCAAAAACTTTGCGTAGTCTGGAATATGAGAACTCTCACGCATATAATCATACAACGCATTAGCTTATAGTAGGGATGCGTCGCTACGCTGCCGCATAGCTGCGGTCTTACCTTAAAACAGCACAGTTGAGTTAAATTTATCGGGTATAAAGCTAACACCGTTAAATTGTGTTCGTTTAGACTTTAAACCATAGTTTTCTCAACCTTATTTTGCTCACCGCCCACTTTGAGAATATGTTTTTTTCTAGAGCCCCCCATCTTAATTTTACTTACCATCTGTCGCGAATCTATTAAGTAGCCTAAGTACATTATTTTTCCATTAAAAGACAAGATATCCTATACTGTATGTTTTATTTTCAGAGAAATTCTAGTAACAACATAAGTGCATCACATATAATTATTGTTTTTTCAAAAACCTGTTTTTTTTAGTATCCAATTTTTTTGAGAATATGTATACTTGTGCATATTTTATATTGTCTGAACAAAACTATTATGTATCCTTTGTTTTTTTGTCAGGATTCAGTTTTTTATCTCTCCTGAAAAATTTGATCTCATGGAATTGTGTGGTTACAAAAATACCTGATTCAATTATTAATTAATCTTTTGTGTATGTTTATTTTATTATAATTTCAACAAATATTAAGTATCTTTTGGAAATTAAAATTTATGTAATCTTAATCTGTGTACTTTAACCTCGATTGTAGTACTTTTTATTTAATAGTTTTTAGTAATGATAATTTTAATCCATTGCCCGTCCTACCAAAATACGTGCACACGTGATAAAATGATTACAATACCTACAATAACAAAAATTAAACGATATTAATTTTTATTTTACTTTAGTACGTGATTAGCGTGTATTTTTTTTGCCTTTTTAGACTATATTAATTTTTTAATCTACCCACGCCCCCTCTGCGCCATCTCAATGCCCCCTAATTTTCTCTGGGTCTTCTACTGTCCCCCCGAAAGTCTCAAACGCCCACAAGGGGGCGTCATCGTCCACGTTGAGAACCTATGCTTTAAACGAACCGAGCAGTTGTACTTGTATCGTTACATGTGTAGCGGGCCTTAGAGGAAACGCCGTGAAGCCACGACTCACGAGTCACGACTTTGTAGCGTCAAACATACAAAATGAATAATGTCAATCGCAATCGCTTTACTTATAATTGCAAAAAAAAAACACACGATAACACGATGGCACCACCAAAAGAGCTATTGTTTTATTTATTTATTGAAATAAATACGTATGTAAAAAGGTCGCGCTACGAATTAGAGATGCCTTTGATTAAAGGGCTTTGATCAAAGCGACGGATCGCGATTTATGGAGAAAAAGAGGAAAGGCCCTTGCCCAGCATTGGACAGTTTAACAGTTGGCTGTGGGACACAATAATAAGCTAGAATAATAAAAAAAACATGACGTGTACAGAGTAGGTACATGCGAAAATCCATTAATCATTTAAAATCCAAAAATGCTCTCATCGTGCCTAAAGTACATCACTTCGAAAAAAAATTGTACACATTCAAGTACAATTGTACACATACACACACGCCATCATTGTACACATAGCTAGTATTGAGCCGTACTTTAAAAAGTTAAGTTGTTACGTAAGAAGTATAAGTAGCTTTCGACAGATGGCCTTATATCGGTTGCGTTAAATCCAAAATCGTGTCGTAACGTGACGCGACCTTGAAATTCCACTCTTAACGCCGCTAAATAGTTTCACTTCAATGATAATACCAATGTACTCTTATGTACTTCACGTAACATCCGTCTCACGACCAGATACTAGATAGTCTTATTAATTATATTATGTATCCGCCAATCATTCGGTATACAATGTTACATAAATAAAAGTAAAAGGTTAAAGACATTTGCAAATCATTGTAGGATCAATAAAAGTCGTTATTTTATAACTGATGATTGCATAATATTTTTTCGCGGAATTATTGATATAATTTCTACAGAAAGTTGTCTTTTTCGGATGGCGTGTTACCATAATGAGGAGTGACATAACATGACATGGTATTTTAATTAACTGGTCGAAGAGAGCAACGCTTTGAGCCTAAATGGTTCGGGTTATAATTTTGTATTTAAATAACGATAACGAATCAGCGTCGTTTCTACATTTTGTCGGTTTTCCGTTGGAATGAGGGTTTTTAGATTCGTGACACCTGGCAGCTTTTTGACACGACAAGGACTTTCGGGCTACCAAGCGCCTCCTGGTGACGGTGAGAAAAAAAGTGGAAAATTCTTATTGGCCGTTTTTGATACCACCTACGCCACCAGATGACGCTTTGTGTGCGTTGGGTCTGCCCCCTAGCGGCAGAAAAAATATCAAACACCCTCATTACCCTGTTCTTGACTCTGTTATCAAACAAAATTTCTGATCTTATCGAAAGAAGTTGCTCAAACGAAAAAAATATTGGCCTGCACACAGTCAAAGACCAACATTTATTTGTGTAAGCCCCTTAATAAGATTAATATCCTCATGTGATCCTCCACCTTACAAAAGTGTTCAAGCGAAAATACTCGCAAGCCACACACGGCGTTCCGTACACTTCGACAAATATGCAATCATCTGAAATATGGCACACTGTTATAGCACTATTTCCGTTGTGATAAGACACTTATTCCTATCACGACATTTTTTTTTGATGAGACGGGTGACGTCATACTTTCGCCGCGGGATACCGTCTCGGCACTACGGTTTTTGTCACATGTATTCTCATTTTTTGCATAATTTGGGCAGACGAGGCATGTAATTATGCAAGCATGTACACAAATAACTTAATCTCGTAGTAAGTTTCTCTAGGGTTTTGCTCTCGGGCGCTTACAATAAGCTTTGTAGTGCGGAGTGCCCTAGTTTGTTTGTAGTTACTGTCTTGAGTCTTCCACGATTTAAAGATTTATGATATTGTCTATTAGAGGAATAGAGAACCTTATCTGGACTTTGTTATAGTCTAGTCGACAGTCTACAATGATTTCAGGGTATGATGGGATGGAGGATATGACAGAAAAAATCTTCACGCAAGAAAAACTTACGCCATCTTGATTTCAGAAGATTTGTCAATTAACTATATGCGGACTGATTAAACTGCGGAATTCAAATGTCAAGATGACAAATATCAAACCTCGACATTCCCAAAACAACCCAAAAGTGGGGCAGTTTAAGTGTGGACCCTGTGTGCCTCGTCTATACTTTAAAGGTATATATGACACGGACGCCTTTCTTTTGCTGATTTCTTTGGCTGATCACCTGATTGTCTGACAAGAAGGATGATCCATGTGATAAAAAGGCGCTCCTTCCCTGATCTCTCGCCAGTCGTGTCGGTCATCCGTCCCACTGGATTACGAAACTAAAGTAAGGGAGAGTGCTTTTGTGTATTGCGCACACACTTGGACACTATAATAGGTATAACCCCTGCGTAGCTGGCCTTATTTCAATGAAACCGGTGTAGGAGTTATTATTATTATATTCTAAATTGCCCACACAAATCGTTCATTCTACGAAATTAATGAAACAGTTTCTAGTTATTTTTTCTTTCGAATGTACATAAGCTCATTAACATAAGTGCAGATGTAAATGAACGACATCAAAATTCACTCTCACTTTTAACGATTTTCACTGGCGAGTCATTTGTTGATATGAGGGTCGCAACTCGTAGCCAAGTGGGCTGGCACGTAGTTCACGTGATGTTTACGTCACGTTAAACTTTTGTTGTCGTTTACGTTTATACCACATTTGCAATTTTTACCTACGATTAAGCGCGGCCGAGCGGAGCGCTAGGGCTGGTACGTCTACAAAGAAGGCGTTGACAGTGCGCAAGCGTCGCGGCACAACTAACTAAAATTCGTTAGTCGTTCAATGCAGCGACAAGTCTTGGCGGCGCGGAGTGACACTCCATGCTTCTGCTATTTGAGGTTTCGTAAGCGGCCGTGTAAATGATGTGTATGTGTGTGTGACCCGATTCGGGCGGTCTAGTATGAAGATACTTTACATTATTTATATCATAAAAAAACCAGATAGTTTGTACCACCTAGACCACGTATTGCTTTAGTTCAGGAGTTCACAACTAGAGGGGGAAGGCAGTTTCACTAGTAGGGGAGTGTAGTCCGTAGAGTCCGGCCGTTATTAGACAAGTTTCGCCAGTTTTTTATTTTCAACATTCAATAAATTAATTAATGTCGATAAAATGCGTTTTTTTTTTTATTAAAATTACACAGAGGGGCGCAAAAGTCTTATTCATAATCCGGGGAGTGCTCGGTGAAAAAAAGGTTGGGAAACCCTGCTTTAGTTGAAGTTGTTATGAGGCCGTAGGTTCAGGGTGTGGCGACTGACTGGTGCGGTGTGCCGTAAATGTCGTGTTAATCATCTCTTCCAACATTTATTAATTTAATTCAACCAAACGTTCCTTTGTGGAAGTATATTGTAATTATTGACTAATAATTATGAAATTGAAATTATGAAACTGTAACGACACTCTTTGCTATAGTTGTAAGCCGTGCGGCGTGTTCGTGTTTCTCCGTCTCTCTCTCTCTCTCTCTCTCTCTCTCTCTCTCTCTCTCTCTCTCAATTATTACTAAAATTATAACTTTAAAAAAAAATTATTACAATTCCTTCACTAATTAATCGAAAGGAACTTCGTTCCATCCGGGTGTCCCGTGACACATCTCAAGTTTTTCTATATAAGTAGGTATACAGTGAAAACCGAAACGTCATTGAAGGGATCGATCGACGTTCGTAATAGCCGATAGTCGTTAAAACCGATGGTAAAATATTCATATTTTAACATGACGAGCCTCAACAATTTGTCGTTACAAATGATGTCGATACAAGAGGTTGATTCACTGTATCTACCGATTGATTTTAATGGAATACCAAAAAGATTGACTGCCAGTAGCGACGTACGGGATATTGGGCAACAGTTCTGGGCACCGAGCGACGGGCGAGTTCCGAAAATATATACATTATACAATACATATACATATATAACATTTATATGCGGAAATGTATAAAAACGCGGAAGGGCGCGCGGTCGGCGGCCGCGCGCGCTAATCCCGTGCGCCGCGACTCAGCTCCGTGAGCTTAGGTATGGCGTCGACACACGAGATGTGACGGTGAAATTGTGACGAATGTGTCGTACTACTTTTTATGGTAGGTATTATAAACTCATAAATGAGTAAACGACTCTCTTGATGGTTTGCCATTACCTACCGCTGCATTGAGAGATTTTATGTATTAGAAATAGATTTTATGAATTAGTATAAGAATTTTATTCAGTGGGGGGGGGGGGGGGGGGGGGTTATTAATTTATATTTATAAGTGTTGCTTGGTATTCCGGATCTATGCGCGCGCGGTTTGCGTGACAGAGACAGACAGCGACAAGCGAGCGAAACGAAACGATACGAGAAGCGGCGCTGTAATTTTAAGATGGCTATTCGTAATTGAACTTTATTCATTACACAAGAATATACACGCATCGTTGTAAGAGCTCGATTGTCAAGTTGCTCCGCGCTGCACAGCGTATATGTGCAGTGTATGACTGAGTTCGTATGAAACGTTCCATCTTTTTGTGCCCCTTATATTCGATTTTTATCAGTACTTAGTGTCTTAATCAGTTAATTAATTCTAAGGGCCTGTAGGGATACTTCTATCCCGATAAAGTACAGTGGGATACTGTACTTACGCAGGCGGAGCCGCGGGCAACAGCTAGTCGTCTAATTAGTGACAAATAGCTTATCCGGAAGTTTTGTCTCTGTAAATAATAAAAATATAAATAAATATAAACAATGACAGTAGACGTAACTAACTGGTAATAAAAAGATGCACAACCGTCAACCGACAAGGTGGTCGGCGGAGCGTCGCGTCTGCCGCGCCAGGGGGGCAGTGGGGGGCAGGCATTGGGCGTGCGTGGGGGAGACACCCTCCCGGGCTCGCGATATGATGGGCTGACCAGCGACCGGCTTGGTAATAATGTTAATCCTACTACTATTGTAAATGTGAAAGTTTGCGAGGATGGATGTATGGATGGATGGTTTCACTTGAAAAAAACTTGAAACTCTTTCACTTGAAACAGTTCGACTTACATTTCGATGAAATTTGGTATGGTAGTAGTTTAGGCTCTGGATTGAAACAGATTACTTTTTATCACGAAAAAGTGCAGTTTTCCCGTGGGATACTATGTTTACGCGGGTGAAGCCGCGGGAAAAAGCTAGCATGGAATATAGCCATTTTGTTACACATTGAATTGTGATATAGAACTTGAATACGATTCTCCAGAAAAGAAAGATTTAACCAATAACCGATACTATAATTAATATATTTGAATTTTTAAGTTTCACATTTTTAGGGTTCTTTTGCCTTTATACAACAACAACAAAAATAATATGTAAAATGTAAATGTTGTCTACGGAATATGAAAGAAAGATTGACGATTATGTCAACCCAACACAGCGCCCTACTCACGCAACGTCCAGCCCGCAAATCCAATGTCTCGGCCTTGAAGCGGACTTGTTGGCAATTTTTTTTAAATAATAATAATATCTAAGGACGCTAAGGTGCTAAGATCTCGAAAAACTTGTGTTATGGGAACCAAACAACGAAAATATATTTAATACTTTACATATATATAAATTAAGATTTTTATTATATGATACACATTATACATATTTAATACACATCCATGACCTATGAACACAGAAAACATTTATGTTCCCTAGCGGGATTCGAACCCGCGACCTCCGGCTTGAGCGCCAACGCGCTAACCCACAGAGCCACAGAGGTCGTCAATCTGTCTCATCTTCGCGCATGGTGCATCATGTAACCTATAGATGTGTGTGTCCTCATTATATTGTCTCTTTTTACCCGACTACAGCGAAGCCAAAAGGAAGGGTAATGATTTTGGCAGTCTATATATGTATATATATATATATTTATTTAATGAACGAGGTGTCCAAAGATTCGCAATAATGGCCCGGGTACCATAGGCTATATAATATATTTGCGTAGTCGGGTTATAGTTTTTATAAAAAAAAATAGTTATTCGTTTCATAGAGTTACAAACGAAGCTAAAATAACTTCAATATAATTGCAACATAATATGCGTTACGTCGACAGATGAATATTTCCAAAATACATCGACGAGAAATTTGCTACATACATGTGGTGACGTCATAACTCATCAACAACTCGATCAAAGCATGTCCCCCGTTCGCAGCTCACAGAACAAGTTGCGCTTGTCGGTAATAGTGTTATCTCGAAATACACGCCTTTGACCGCATTTCTCAATGTCGCCACGATATTTGCCTATCTGCATACCACTACTTACTAACCGTGTTTTTCACGTATCGGTTATAAGTACTTTAAGGGTCAGTTCACACCGAAACGAGATGATACTCGACGCGGCGCTGCATTTTTAAGATAGCGATTCAAATTTGAACTTTATTCACTGCACCCTACTAAAGCGATTTTCAAATATATTTTTTTTACCAATAGAAAGCCACATTATTTGTGGGAGGCTATATTATATTAACTCGAAAAATTAAAAGACTTTCGTGGTTATTTGCAAAATAACTGAGAGAAAAAACGGTCGATAAGGATGAGAGATATATGATTTGAGTTCTAGAGAAGTTTTAGAGCTTGATAATGTCTAAAAAAGAAGTCACCGGCAGTATAATATATCTAACTTTTATATTTAAGTCACAAAAAGTAGATTTTTAAAATTTATTTTATTAATATCGTTAGGTGATGTTATAAACAATTGTTTATTCTTATTAAAATTAAAATTAAAGCTAATTTATTGTTTCGTACCTATACTATTTGATTTGGAGTAAATGCATGCCAGCAGCGGGCACGGGACAGCTAGAGTTTTATTTATTTAACAGAATTTAGCAATTTGAATTTCGCAAGCCTCCATGTGAGAGAAGCAATTAGCCATGTCGCACGCGTCCCGATTGCTTAACAGGCCAGGCATATCTAACACCTAACTGGGGCAGTTAGTGCCTAACTGGGCAGAGTTATGATTTACAGATGAGAGGATTTACATGGGTCGATTTCCGCCGTGCGGCTAGTCGCTTGACAAATAGCTTTGTCATTTTTGTTGGCAAAATTGCCTTGCGTTGCGACTTGCGACCTAGCCTAATGTACTGAGATCCCAGCCCCGCCAGACTACCCCTTATATTCTGACTGATAAATTGTATATTAGAGCTCCGTGGCCGTTAGAGTGGGTGGGTAAGACCGTTTGATTCGCACTCGAGAGAGTACAGGTTCGATTCCCAGGTTGTGGCGTGTACCAATGAGACTTTTTCAGATCTCAAGTACATTATACGGAGCGGCCGTATAATGTACTTGTGAAAACATCGTGAGGAAAGCCGCACATGATCGGCCCTAGACGTATTGACCAGTCATTCCTCTGGACTAGGCTGAATGCCGTGTGTGCTTGGGCAATCATACGACATTTAAAAACCAGCTGTCCCAGGCACTACAGTATTTCAAAAGTGGTTACTTCGCTTGGAGAGTACTGTATAAATCATCTAATAACGGATGAAAAAAAAAGGTCTATTTTGTATATCATATTGTATTAGTGTGTACCCGCTAGTTTGTGCGATGGGTCAATTCTCATGTACAATACATTACATTACGAATAATATAAGGGTAGTCTGGTGGGCCTGCGATCTCAGTCCATAATTGTCATTTACACTGTCGATTTTCGCCGTGCGGCGGAAACCGTGCGGCCGAAATCGACCCATGTTATTCCCCTATTAGACGCCGACTTAAGTTAAGTATAACTTTTATAATATATATATTATAGAGTGGAATTCCATAACATTTCGCAAAATCGTTTACGAATTCTTCGAGCACATGATTTACTGCTTATGTAAAGAAGTTTATGACATTACTAGCGCGGCAGACTTATTAATGGATAAAGTTCGTAAAGTCATTCGCCAGAGAACTGAAGTCACCGATATTGCTCATAGAATTAGCACGCTGAAGTGGAAGTGGGCCGGCAATGTCTGCAGACGGACAGAAGGTGGCTAACAGCGGATGGATGACGGCTGCCCAAGATCGGGATGATTGGCGCTCATTGGAAGAGGCCTACGTTCAGCAGTGGACGGTGATAGGCTAATGATGATGATAATGAGACTCATTCATGCTACTTTTTTTTCGAATTTAATTTTTTTTCAGCCTAAACGTCATTATATAAGCAGTAGGTACATCATGTACCCCGATCTTCTGTAGGTAATTGCAAAACGGTATATTTGAAGAGTTATTCATTTCTATAATCTATTTATTCCCTAGCATTTCGATACGTGAATGTTTGTCTATTGTCTATTGGTCGAAAATTTGATTTCACAATAAATGCGTGCCGGCAAAACGTTAGTTTTCCCCTCGTATTGCAATATTTAAAGTGTTAAATAATTACAAAATAACCTAAACAAGAGTATGTCAGGACATGTCTAAAGAGGGTTCCGTAACTATGAACGCGTAATAGGTTTTTTTTTCAAATTATTTCAAAAGTTATTGTCAGATTTCGACCAAAATAATTTTCCTAAAGAGTATTTAGCATGATCTATCAGCATAGAACATTGCAAGATTCTCAGTCTCATTTTTCGGGCCACTTCGCGTCACTTTGGAGGAGACTTTGTAAAAGAAGTTACGTATGAAACCTTGCCTTTATTTTAAAATACCTATTCAACGATACCCCACACGATGTGGTAGAATGAAAAAATATTATTCATCCCCCACTACACATGTATAGAGAGCCACCCCTAATATATAAAATTATTATCATTTTATGATGCCATATCCGAGATCATTCATCCATTTATATTCATAATTACCAACGCTAGAAGTGCGGACAGACAAACAGACAGACGGACGGACAGAGCGAAACTATAAAAAAACTAAAATGAAAAGAACGTATATGCATGCATGTAGGTACTTGAAGTCGGACATGAAAAATAAGAAATATAAAAGTTTTATTTTTATGCCTGCATTGCATCTACATAAAAAAGAAATTAAATTTTATGTATATTTGGGTAGTAAAAGTGTATTTTAACATTGTAACGAAATATACGACGAATGTTGAGTGAAAAAGTCATATAGCAAAGAGAGCGTGTCAAACAGCTCGGTGGTCGGTACAGATAGCATATAGGACGCAACTCGCGGCCCGTGCATTCTTAGGATACATAGCACCGGATTTGTTATCTCTGAAGTATTGTGGATCAGAAATGAGCTGCTAACTTTTTGAAATTTAAAGGCCTATTCCACTGCACGGTACTCAGGGACCCTTACCCTTATTTAGGGCAGTGTAATAGAATTTCCGGAGTAGGGGTCCCTAATTAGGGCGACCGGACGGTTCCGGCAAGCCTTGCTCCCTAATCGCCCTTACGATCGAGTAGTGTAATAACACTTGGGGCGGTAAGGGAGCTTCCTGTAGCTAGAAATCTTAATGTGACAACCAGTCTTTGTCTAGCACTTTACACTCTGGCTTTAAATTGTGTCTTCTTTTTTATATGCGGAGATGCTCAATTTAATAAGTATTCAAATTCCTCCCCTCCCATTCTTAAATAATTATTTCCACTTTTATTTAAACACACAATTATTAAAATCCACTGGTTCCAGAGCGCCGAGTATCCGCATATTGGAGTGCTTTTCTCTCTCTTACTTTCAAGTATTGCTTGAAATTAATCAATACTTGAAATTTAGAAAATGAAAGAACAAAGAGGCCGGTGTTCAGTGCAGTGTAATAATCGACGCCCTTGCAAGGGGCCCACTTCCTCCCTGACTACCGGGCCCTGAATACCGTGTAATGGCTTATTAGAGCAAATATCGTAAAAAATACAAACAAACATGGTGTTCATTTTCTTACTTTTTTTTTAATTACATCGAATATATTGGCTTTTGTTTGATAGGCTAATCATTGTTTTTATATCCTTACTAATATTATAAAAGTGAAAGTTTGTAAACATATGGATGTTTGTTACTATTCGTGCGCGCCAAAGGAAATCCCGCGGCAACCGTAAATTTTACCGCGATAAAAAGTTGCCTATGTAGCCTAAACTACTACCATACCAAATTTCACCAAAGTCCGTTCAGTGCTTTTTGCGAGTTACAAAAATCCATCCATTCGTCCATACATCCTCACATAGTTTCACATTTGTAATAGTGGTAGGACTAGAGGACATTTGTCCTTATATTTTGTAGTGTTTCCACTGTCAGCAAGGCTATCTAGGCAATAGACATCGAAGTCGTTTGTTTAGTTCTAGGTGCTACTGATAAGCTTGCACATAATGCACCGGGCATTGCGAGTTGCGCTTGCGACCCTGTCCTTTCCACGTCCACTAGCTGATAACGTGTAAGGTAAACAAACTGATTGTTGTCACTGTCAGCAATTCAAATGTAACTTTTTATCTATAACACTGCACGGCCAATAACTGCATGATCATGCGTTTTTTTTTTTTTTTTTTGCAGCAAAATTCTGTTTTCTCCTTACTTACATTGATATGAGGGAAAGGAGACATTGGGAATTGTTTAATCCAGGTACTATTAGATTGTAGAATTTCCATTCACATTTCATTTTCCGTAATAATTTTAATTCTGATACATGGAGAAGTGGTGTTAGTAACAACCTAATCAAAAAATCGTGTGATTTTATTTGACTGTTCGTTGAAATTAGTAAAATTTACTAATTTCAACGCTTGCATGTAACCTAATTATAACGCTTTTATTAGTTTCACCTGTATGTTTGCTTGCTTGCTTGTAATCAGATTTAATTCAAACTTTGCACATCTGTCAAAGACCGATGACAATGCAATAATTCGATTTAATTATATTTTTTTTTTAATTTAATTTTAAAAATTAAAATTATAAATTATTATAATAAATAATCATGCGTGCAGTTCCAGGCTTGCTCTTTGGCAAATCCTACTAAAAAGCAAAAAATGAATTATAGTTTAAAAATACTAAAGAAACACGCTTTTATAGAAAATCTAACTAAAAAATAAAAAATAAAATTTTATAAATTTGGATTAAGAAGAGTGTAAATGAAAAACAAATGTTTATTATTGTAAAAAAGCGTGGGGTGCATAGTGTCAATAGTTATAAACATTTTATTGGCAGATATATGAGAAGGATCTTCACTTTGATAATATCTTAAAAATCACTTTAAACGAAATCTGACCGTTTGAAGTGGATAAAAATCAAATCCACTGGAGTCGGTTATTTTCTATAAAAGCGAGTTTTTTTAGTTTTTTCAAACTATAATTTTTTTATCTATGGTGGCCGTGGGTGATTGGATCCATAGTAAAATTCCCAATGTCCTTTGTATTCTTTGGTCGTGACTAGACTCTCTTCGATAGTCTTTACACGGGGAAAATGCGTTTGCAGCGAGACATTAGCTATAAATAAACCTAAAAACTATACAATATATTATATAACCGCGCATAGAAAGCGCTAGTTTGGCTCTTAGAGGCTTTACAGCGAAAGTGTTATTTTCAGTATGGCAAGAGTATAGCAATATATCTTATGGTCATCTGTTCCGCGTTTTGGTTCTCATAACACGGTACAATGTATTAGCATATTACGTAACGCACATGCGAGCGCCGCGCCGGGCAGATACCGAAACTAGATCGTACTTTCGATACTAATGTTCCTCATACGCACCCGCTTTTACTTTTAAACGCGTTTTCTAATGAGCGTTTTGCATTTTCCTCCGATAAGACACGATTGCATTATAACTTGTACTGCAAGATATGAATGTTTTTTTTACTACATATTTATTTTCTGTCAATAGTTTTAGGGTCAGGTCACACCGTGACGATATGCGTCGCTACGCAGCGCTGTATTTTTATGATAGCTACAATTCAAAATTGAGCTTTGTTCATTACACAAAAAGATACACTTTTCATATTATGACATCAGTCATACACTGCACGTGCTCTTGTGCAGAGCGGTGCAACCTGACATTCGAACTCTTTCAATGAAACGTGTGTAAGGTTGCTTCTTGTGTAAGGAATAATGGTCAACTTTGGACAGCTATCTTAAAAACGCCATGTGGCGTATCGTTTCGTTCCGGTCTGAATTGACCCTTGTAGACAAAACATGCTTACTTAAATTGAGAAAGTAGCTCGCAAGGACACAAATATCAAAAATAAATCTTTGTTACAAACATTCAGCTGGTTGCTGGACTAACAAACGAACGAGAATTTTGATAATCGTATGTGAGTCTTTTACTTTCAATCGGTACCCGAATCGTCCCATAAATAGTACCATCGTGTTCGATTTAAAACACAATGGACCGAATTTCAGCGAAAGACAATATCAGTGATTACGGAGAAGTGCAAACCAGTCGGACAAGTGTAGGTAGTTAGTACTTAGGACTGAGGACGAGATTCCCCAAGCGTTGGATCTCTTTGTATTGCACGGCTGAAGTAAACGGTAAATGCGGATTAATAATAAAAAAAGTGTGTGTGTCAGCTGCGACGCACGACTGGAGTTTACTCTAAAAAGTAAAATTTGGGTAAAAAGTAAAAACATAATATTTAATACACATCCATGACCCAGGAACGTAGAAAAACTTTTAGTTCCTTCGGCGGTATTCGAACCCGCGACCCCCGAATTGAGCACCAACGCCACTAACACGCTCAACCGCTGAGCTACAGAGGTCTAATACAATCACATTGCACATTGCTGTTGCGACTGGGATAATGCATGAGCACTAAAGCACGACTTATCTAACATTTCCTACATCTGTGCCGGAGAAATTCGCGCAGGCTTTTTCTATCTGTTCCCGGCCAAAACGACAGCTCGCCCGTCCATTCTAAGTCTTTGTACTCTGTCCCACATACTGCCATTGTGCGCAGAATATTGTGTACGAGAGCAAAATATTATGTTAAATGGAAAATAAAATGTATGCACTCCAAATGTTTTGAACTTATAATGAAATGGGTTTTTTTCCAGTACAAAAACTTTTACAAGACTCTTTATCTTCATATTGTAAGTAAATAGCATAAAATGAAGTCGCTTCCTTTCTTGTTTCGCTTAGATATTTTAAACTGCTCAACGAATTTTGAAGCAGTTTTCAGCAATAGACAGGGTGATTCAAGGGGAACGTTTATATGCATGCACCCGTGCGAAGCTGGGGCAGGTCTCTTGTATTTTATAACAGAAATTCTGGTTGTTCTCGATGTTATCCAGGAAAAGCTAAATCTTAAGAACCATTATTATAGACCTATATATTATAGACTAAGCATGTCGAGGCAAAAAGTATCCTCACTTAAACTGTCCACTTTTTTTTTAAATTGTCGACTTTTTTGACCTACTTTTGGGGTTGTTTGGGCAGTCGAGGTATGACATATTTTGTTAACTTGTCATTTTGACATTAGTTGCTTTCCGCATTCTTATTAGTCTGCAACTCCGCATAATATGATTGACAAAAACTTCTGAAATCAAGATGGCGATTCTTAGTTCAATAATTGTAAGGAACGCTTAATAGAAATAACTGATCTACCCTAATCTATAAAATTTCTTGCTCTTGTTGAACATTATCATAAAATTATAATTTTAGGTGCTTGCAAACTTTCTACTTGACTGTTACTTTTTTGTTTCAGGTAAGTGGAGATCGAGAGCTCTGTACAAAGTTTGGTAAAGTTTGAAATCTTTGTTTTTAATTTCTTTGTTTTTCATCGGGCACAAATTTGAATTGAATAAGGTTTAATTAAGAAATTAAGGTTTAAAGGTAAGGTTAAATTTCACACCTGCTGCACGAGCGTCAGTATACTTTATCAATAATCTAGTAAGTGGGTATAAATTTCATTCACTACAGAAATCAATATTGCACTTGGCCGGCATCGTTATCGATTTACAGCCTTTATTAAAGCTATAAATGAGAATAATATTTTTCGTGAGAGAAATGAGATATATTCGTGAATAAAAAAATTATAAAATGTATATAACTACAACAATTACAGCCTTACAGAAAACCGCCGTGAAATATCACCTGCGTTGTGTTTCGCCATGTGAGTGTTGTTACCGGAGGCCCAAGAGGCGGTGGGCGTTTTAAGGGCCATAAATGCAAGTGTGCAACACCAGAGAAGTTACTAGAACAACTAGTTTCAGGCAAAAGGTGGCAAAAAAAAAACAAATTCTTAATAAGTATCGTATCAAACGTTCTAGATGTATCTAGAAGCACCGTTCAATTATAAAGCCTGTTTTGCCGCTCTCACTTTCTTTATGTAAGAATAATAACGTACTAAATATGGAAGAACGTGGAAGGACAGGAAAATCGACTAGTTTTATATCGAGGCGGCGGCGTGTGTAAATAATGTAATTCAATTCCCTTTTCTAAAGCCAGTTGTCGTAACTTTCGTGGTAAGGTGGGACTACACACCTTATGCTAGGCTACTTGTTGTTTACATAAAAGCTATATTTTTTACTTGTAAGAAATTATCTAAGTGATGAATTTAATTGAGAATTAAAAGTATTGACGCCAGTTCACACGCAGACGCGACGCGTTCTAATGTTTGAGGTGACGGGAGAAAGGTGAGGTTCAGAAACTCGGGTGACGATAGACGGTAACGGACGGACAGGTAACTCGATACTTCTATACGTCATTAACTGCATTAGCACGCGCCGTATAATCGCGGCAAGACCAAACAAAACCCCCAGCGGCCAGCACCGATAGACATCCGCCACGATAACGCACCAGCCGCTAGCGTATTCGCCTGCAATCACACGCCGATATCTGATAAGTGTGCGTTTAATTTCATTGGGGTGAAACTAAAACTGTAAAATTTCATTTCATAGCTCGTATGTGTGATTAGTTTATGAAATGTAACTTCGCCTTATTGTCATTATATTATTTGCACACTTCTACCGCCTTTGCAGCTGTATGTAAACGACACGTGAAGATATAACTGCAGTAAAGACATGCATGTAATTAATGATAATTATTATTTCATTGTAAAGGTTATCGCCAAAATTCCTAAATCGCGTTACGAGCTAGAGCGTTTTCACATTTCATCTTAAATTACAATATGTATTAAAATAATTTTCTCTTTGCCTGTCTATAAAGCCACCTACCAGTATATTACATTAATTAATTAAACATGTGTCATGAATAAAAAGTTTGTCTGGCAGAAGTCGCTTGTAGCGATAAGACCGCCTTTTGTGCTTATTTATGTTTAGTTTTCCATGTTCTGTGTGTCCTATTTGTTTTTGGTGCAATAAAGAGTTTTTAATAGACTTTTGTTAGGCTAAGTAGAATAATAATAATAGCTCCCCACACCGATTTCGGTGATGGTGGGCGGGTTCATTGAAACCAGGCCAGCTACGCACGAGTTATTTTCCTAGCGCCCAAGTGTGTGCGCAGTACACAAAGCACTCTCTCTCTCTTCCTTTACTCTCATAACCCAGTGGGACGGATGACCCACACGACTGGCGACTTGGCAAGAGATCAGGCGCAGGACCGACTTTTACATGCCCATCCGACTCATGGATCATCTTTCTTGTCAGACAATCAGGTGATCAGCCTGCATTGACCTAACCAAACTTGGTAAGAACATTTTTTTGTTGATATAACACAGGAATTAAACCCACGACCCCCGAGTCGAGAGCCAAGCTCCTAAACCACTGGACCACAGAATTATTTAAAAAAAAGTAGAATATCAGTTTGGCCGAAGAATATTTTTTTTTCGATATCTCGATACATTCTCCATGTTAGTGATGTATTGTCATCCGGCAGCAACACAGTCGCAGAATGGTCGTAAATGAGGAGACCTCTTCTAGTCCCGAGTGCTAAGTGTGAGTTTTTCTTTTTGCATTCGATCGTGAGCGCGTTTGGCATTTACTAGGAATTTGTATGTGATTTGTACAGCGGCATCTAGGTAGTGTAAACGTTGTAAACGCGACAACTAGGTCAAATCACATACAAATTCCTAGTAAACGCCAAACGCGCTCACGATCGAATGCGAAAAGAAAAACTCACACTTAGCACTCAGTACTGAAGTTTATCCCAACATTCGTTTTTGTTTCATTATAAGCAAGATACCTATTCCGTAATCGTTAGCTACATAACATTAAAATGTGTGTGTGTGTCCATACAATTCGGTTCCCACTGCTAATGATCAGCACATATTTCACGGTCTCCCAGTAATCTCGATTGATTAATGCGTCTATTTGTGCGCAGGCGCATTGTTTGGCTGTCCGCTAGGTCTGGGATGTGAAAGGATGGTAGGTATTGTCAAAACTTATCTGCATGTCCCCGACGAGACGTCTCTGCATTGTACTGTACGGCAAATGCTAGACGCGTTCTGCCTTGTTAATATTCTGTACTAGCTGTCCCGACACGTGTCTGCCTTAACTATGAACTGAAATTTCTCACCGTTTAAACCTTCCCTGAACTTCCACAATTGTTTCAAGATCAAAATTAGCCAAATCGGTCCAGTCGTTCTCTTAGCGAGACATTGAAACTGCAATCCATTTTTATATATTCTGTATTTCTAGCTCTAAATATAGATCTTTCCAGGTTTAAAGATAGAAAAAAAAACTCTTGTTGGTCTGAAATATGCGTGGAGCGTGTACTTCAATTGAAAATAATTAAACCATTGTATTATTAAAATTTACAACCCTTCCTCTCAGAACGTGTTTTGCAACTAGAAGAAACGAGCACAATGAGACCAATTTCAGCAAAGAAATTTTAAATTTCATTCAAATTGATAAGCAATTCTGAGACCTTCGTTACCGACTAATAATATTAATATCTATGGATGCTTCACACCACATCAGTCTGGCCCCCGTAGGAAGTATCCGAAGAACTTGTGTTACGGCCTACGGGGACCAGACAAATTATATTTAATACTTCTATACTATACATATATTTAAGATTTTTTATTATATTACACACATGTTTAATACACATCCATGACCCAGGAACATTGAAAACTTTTATGTTTCCTCGGCGGTATACGAACCCACGACTTCCAGCTTGTGCGCCGACGCGCTAACCACTGAGACACAGAGGCCGTCAAGCCTAACTTAACCTCTTATATTTTAGGCCATGCTTTACTTTTTTAGGACCATGTAATTTTCTGATTGTTTATGGCTCGTCAGTCGTCAAGGCTTCCTTATGGACGGTTACTACGAATTCCCCTCTACGGCTTCGCCTAATTAAATTAAAGATTTTTCGTATTACCAGTACTTAGCACACTTGGCAGTGATTGTATCAGTGCTGCGTGGGTTAGTATGTAGGTTAGTGTTTTAATGACGATTCTCATTCACACAACGTAAACACGGCCCGGTTCAAGAGACAACTCTAAGACAATTTCTGTGTAACATTGGGATGTAAGTTTGCGATTCCTTTACGCACTAGTTTTTTTGTCAAACAAGGTTTTTGTTCTAATAATGATAATTATCATATTTATGGACGCTTCACACCACGTCAATCTGGCCCCGTGCTAAGTATATTTAATACTTTTATTTTATTATGCTCATTAAATACACATCCATGACCCAGGAACTCAGAATACTTTTTGTTCCCTCGTCGGGATTCGAACCCGCGACCTTCGGCTTGAGCACCAACGCTCATACCACTGAGCCACAGAGGTCGTCAAAAGTAAACTAGCTGGTGCCCGCAACTTCATTTGCGTAGAACTAACAGATACGGATCCCTACTTTTTTAAACGAAACCCTAAGAGTAAAGTAGCCCAAGCGACTCCGTGTAACATCAACTATCTGCCAGTGAAACTCCCGTGAAAATCGGTCCAGCCGTTTTAGAGATTAGCCGGAGCAAACAGACAGACTAACAGACAAAAATAAAATGATTTTTATTATGAGTAGGTACCGTATACTTTCATATGCATTTAGTGAGAAGCGTCATAGTAAAATAATCGTCATAATTTTGAAATGAAACTATTCAGTGCTAGGTATATACACAATACATAAAGGTTGTTCCTTTCGACCTTTTTTTTACCTAGTGAAAATATTAAACCTCTTGCCTTTACTGTGTTGATGTGTGTGTAAAACCAAAGTAATAGTGGTAACAGACACTCGTACTTGGTCCGCGGACCATATCCGCGTACCGAATCCGGTGTCGCTACACACGCACGGATTTGGTCCGGCAGACCGAATTGAAACCTCGACACTCGTGTGTTCGATTTTCAGCTCTATTGTATTAGCGCAGTGTTCTATTCACAGTGCTGTTTTTGGACGACGACGACGATGATTTCAGCAATCAATTGAAATCGTGCAGTGATACCAACTCACAGAAAATATTTCTCCCCAAACTTAACCCTTAATTCGACCCTGATTTTATGGGACTATAATTGGGTTACCTACCCCAATCATAATTTTGTTATCCCAATTATAGTCCAATAAAATTAGCGTAAATCTCGGTATAAGAGATAATAAGCTAGAAACTCTAAAACACAAAGACGTAAATGACATGAAACTAACGTGTCACTTAATTCGATTTCACTCCCTATACATTTTCATACCCTGGGCTATATACACATATAAAAATTGATTCTTAAGGTGTAAACTCTAAAAATCCTGCCCCCTAGTAAACCTTTGGGGGAAAATCCCTAAGTTGGCAACACTGAGATCGATGTCCGGCCCAATCGCCCGACTGCTCTACACACTCACTGATTTGGTACGAAGCGAACCATATCCGATGCTAACCGCGGCGGACTCAATTAATAATAATTATGTTGGCCGTACTACTCTACACACGCTCGGATTTGGTTCGGAGCGGACCAAATCCGCGATCCGCTCCGCACCGAATCCGTACGTGTGTTAGCGCTTTAATATTATCTCTTAATTAATCTACGAATGAAACGTATTGAATGACATTTTATGTTACTTATGTATCCGACTTGAGCACTCATTATTGTATCATAGGGTCATTTCACACAGCGGATATTTAAAAATATTGATTTTTCAAAATTTAACTTTATTCATTAACTATACGAGAATTTTCATTGTAAGAGGTCGAATGTCAAGTTGCACCGCGCTGCACAGCTTATGTGCAGTGTATGACGATGTTATATGAATTGTGTTGTGTATATTTTTGTGTAGTAAATAAAGTTCAATTTTAAAAAGTAAAAATACTCAAACAAGTATAAAATAAAAAAAATATTTTCTTAATAATTCCCCTTTTAAATTTGGCTGAAATTTTTACTATTTCTCTACTCAATCTTCATAATTTTTAAGTCGGTACCAGCCCAAACAACATCCTGATAAAACAATATTTTAAATAGGAACACACGTTCAAGTTGGCTGGTACCGACATGAAAATTTTGAAGATTGAGTAGAGAAATAGTTGAAATTTCAGCCAAATTTTAAAGGGGAATTATTTAGAAAATAAGTTTTATTTCATACTTTTTTGTGCCTTTTTTATTTTGGATGTCGGTAAATTTTTTGTTTAAAAATAATAATAATTTTTCCCTTTTTAGTGATATTTATTAAATTATTATTAACACATTTTAAGGACGTTTAAAATAAACGATCGAATGTATAATTGAATACGCACCAAGCTTCCATTAGGTATTGTATATAAGATGATGATGATGATGACTGTAAGTTACATAGTGGCATATGCTTGACCTGCAACAACGTCGTAATTTCCAAACGCATATCTTTAAAGACGTTAGGAGTTCTGTTCAGTGCTTTTGGATCCAGGGTATACCTTGGTGCAGAATCTTACTTTTTGGTAGCATATGCTTGGGTTACTTCTGAAAAACTGAAAATCACTATCTATGTCCACATACATTTCGAGGAGTTCCCTCGATTCCTCATGGATGCCATCATCAGGGCACCGCTTTGGTGACAACGATAACAATTTTGGATTATACCCAATACGTCAAAAAAAGAATTTTGAGTTATCGTTGACAGCCTAACGTATAACCGCCTCCTTTTTTTGGAAGTCGGTTAAAAATAAGGCGCCGCGTCCCGTATAATCGCGGTGTGATCAATTCACATTATATTTACTGATTATTCCGTAGACTCGAGTAGTAAATATCTCAAGGAAATTCATGTAACGCGTCAATGAAACGTCCTTTGGCCTACCACCAAAATCTTAACAGGAACTGACCTGCCCTGCATCACAATGGGCGCACATGGGCACGCATAATGTCCACGTATATGCAAAGTCGCCCCAAAGCCGTGTAGCAATTTTGAACCTTATTGCTAATGTTATAAGATCGTAAATACAGCTTGATGGCCACGAGGTCGGCCGAATTGCCCGTGTGACGTGTCACGGTCGCGTTCGCAGATCTCCATTCAGGAAGCTTGTGGCTCGTACGCGATATGACTCATTCGCATATTCAAATCGTTCACAAGGGTGAATGATTTTGTCATTTTATTTTATTAGATAGACCACTGGACCACGGAGGCTGTTAAACCAATAAACCAAAAAAATTAATATCAAATTAAAATTATAATTTTCGTCCGCCTGTTGGACTGCAACTATATTGTCCGGAATTCGGAAGGCCGGAGAAAATGTTGTCAGATTTGACATTGACATTTAACTCGACACTTGTGTGTTCGATTTTCAGCTCTATTTTATTAATGCAGATTTCTATTGTCAGTGCTCTGAATTTTCCCCGGCCTTATTGATTCCGGAATATATAGTCCCGGCCTTATAGATGACGTTTGTATAGTCAGTCAATAGTGCATCACCCAAAAACTAGTTAATGCAAAACTAAATTACCTATTTATGACAATATTGACATTGGACTCGACACTTGTGTGTTCCATTTTTAGCTCTATTTTATTAGCGCAGAGTTCTATTTTCAATGCTTTGAGTTCTCGCCGACCTTCCGGATTCCGGACAATATAGTCCCAGTCCTATTAGCACTGTCCTTGAGGTCGGCTGTAGGCTTCTAAATTATTTCGCAAAGAGCACCCGGAAGTTATAATTTAAAAAAAATATATAGTACGACGAGTTTATTTGCCATTTATGAATCGTGGCATTTCTGGGCCTACCTATATTATGTGTCATGGTCGCTTGCGTATGGTTAGGTCTCTGACTACATTTGGTTTTGCTTTGTTATGTCTTATCTGTTTAAGATTTATGTTTTTCGGAAGAAGAGGATGTCTACATTTTTCTTTTGCTCTTTTGTCAACGATTCAGGAAATTTATTTCGGGACAATGAAAGTTTTTGGCAGTTTGATGGTCCTCATTTATTTTTTTATTCTTTTCACGAGGGGAAATGCATACCACACGACCCCGGGGGAGGGTCGTAGGGTTACGTTGGACTCCGCAGAGCTTTGCACCGGTTTACCAACTAAAACCCCCCCGATGTCCTTCTTCACGCTTTAGGTGGGGCTATTGTGACTACCACAACCCCGCTGACGTTTTGCCTTATCGGGCGTCATCTTATTATAGATGACGGCGATGCTGCCTTCTTCCTTCGCTAAGGGTTCCCCGGACATAAGGAAACCCTACATCTCCTGATCCTTCAGTAGGCGTCAACCCCCCAGATGCCGTCTACGGGTCGATTTTATGGCGGTGATCTACTTTTGTGAATCTCGCCCATGGCATCGGAAAGCATTTTTTTTTAAATCCTAAATACTTATTGAATATACTCGCACTCTACGTTTCTATAAAATTTTCAGGTGTTATGTTTGTAGGTATAGTCGAGTATTATAGCGAATATACCAGGAAAATTGCATGGGCATAATTAAAATCTTTATTGTGGTGATCATATTGTGAACTTTCTATTGGGGCCGATCGGCTGATACGCCGATAACGCAAATAACAAGCAGCAAGCATTAGACGGGACGGTGTTTACCTGTATTGTACATCGTGGCCAGATGTGGCTATATTCTGTGGTATATAGCTGGTAAATAGGAATGTTTTAGATTGATAACCTCACTTAGAAAGAATAGACCATTAACGATATTTTAATGTCTAGGTTAACTTGGTATATTTATCAAAATTAATAAAGCTTAAATTTTGTAGCAAACCAAGAGATACGTTATCTTCAATATGGACCAGTGGTGAAGGCTTCTCTATGAAGGTTCTTCTTCATAGGAAAGCTCTAGCCTGTATAATAGGTAGGGATTTGGAGGAGGGTCTTCAAAAGACAAGTGATAAGTGAAGCCGATAGGAATGGAGTTATAGGAACTCCTCGTTCCAATAACTCCATTACTCAGAGCACCATTACTTAAATAAGATGAGATAATAAAATATATCCTAAATATTGATTAATAAATTTTAAAAAAACCTTTTCAATAACGAATGTCTATGTCATAACTATCTGTGTGCCAAAATTCAAATCAGCTGTTGATATGTCATTATACAAACTTTGGACCCCCATTTCACCCTTTAGAGGACGAATTTCAAAAAACTATAATATACTACTCACACTCAATGATTTGTATTTATTAGTTCAGTTAAATTTCATGGAAATCGGGGCAGATTTAAATGTTTTTTTTTTTTTTCATTCAAACTGGTGTTTAAACACCTATTTCACCCGTTCGGTGTTTTTTTTTCAAAATCCTTTCTTAGTGTGCATCTACATTGTAAATTAAAGCTACTGTCCAAATTTCACGTTTCTACCTTAGCTGTTACGGCTGTGCGTGCGTCAATACGTCAGTCAGTCAGTGCCCCATCTCCTTTTATACAGGTCTGTCGTAAATAATGGATAACCCGTAAACTGGAGTTGGTCCGGATGTGAAACTGTAAGAAAATTGTATTTTCTTGCCAGGGTTTCTAACCATATGAAAATGGCGTAGCATTTTATACTTTTTTATAAATTTCGCTACTTTTTTTTTCTTTCATTCCGTTGCCATTTCATCAAATTTAGCTATTTCTGTGTGACTTTTTTAGTATTATACTCCTGAAGACGTGTATTATTTAATTTTAATACAATTTTAGGCGTTTTTAATGTAAACAATTTTCAAAATCATCTTTTTTTTAATTTAAAATCAACTATTTTTTTCTTAATGTCAACTTTGATCATTTACTGTGAAAAAAAAAAGTATGGCGCTATAGCTGCCCATTATCTTAATAAATTGTCTAGTATGTGTAGTTTCTAAAAAGGTATTACAATGTGTACTTGACTAGCAATATTAAGTTACAGGAGCGAGATCAATATCAAGGTCAGAATTCAAAATTTTTAAGTATAGTTATAAAAGGTTATAACGTTGGCTGTGCCCTCCGCATGCCACGCATGTGGAGGTTCAAAAAACCATCTTTTCGACACGTTGACTCGTCACTCCATAAAATTTTATTAAAATAACTTGGGTCTTCTCTCATCTTTCGCAGCATTGTGCGACAAAATGTTACTCTCGCAGCAGCGTCCCTTGGCATTAGTGTTTGAACCCTTTGATAATGAAAGGGATATAATTCATGCCTTTTTAAAATTCTGTGCACGGATTTTTGAGGTATCCCGGTACGCCGTGAAATAACACTTATGGACGTACCAGGGTCTTTAGCGACTATTTCCAGTACTTCGGCTGCATTGTGTCGTTGAGGTCGTCCTTCACTGGCCCCGCCTATGCGGGTCCCAGGAAATCGTCCTTCCATAAATGCATTGTGCACTCTAATGAAGACACGGTAATCAGGATGTCGAGCATTTGGATAGTTTTCACGGTAAACACTTGCTGCTCTGGTAGCGTTGCCATTACATAAACCATAAATGTAATGCATGTTTGTGTATTCAGCCGACGTGTATTGCTGAGGCATGATGCAAAAACTTCCAAACAACAAATCCAATCGATAGCACAAAACAATGTCCGTAAATGAGAGCTAAGTCGTCAGTATCACCAGGTTCACAAGTCCAAATCACAAGGCAAATCAAAGTCCGATATTAGAAAGCAGTAACAAATTAACGAAAGTAACGAAAAACAAGAGCACATGCGATAGTCAAAATCACACTGAGATGTGTACACTCTACAATCAGGAGCGCGCCCTAAAGGCAAAAACATGTTAACCTTTTCACACACCGTGAGTTTGAAAGGGACAGTGTGCATCTGCCTAGTAACAATGACCATCAATCGTCCTTTTCACGCAGTGGCGTGCACAGGATTATGACACTGGGTATGCGGCGAAGTACTCGGTCACAAAAACTTTTTCGTTTATAGATTTTTAGCATAGCTACAGCCAAGCGACGGATCTCTTAAGTCGAAACCATGCCAACAGCAAGTCTTAGATGTACTACTATTCATGTACATCTTCTACGGCAAAGCAGACAAAACAGCGATCGATTGTCGCGGCGGAAGAAATTCTAATAAGTAAAATAATAAGCATATTTTAAAATATTATAACTACTCACCAGTCAGTCAGCTTCAATTTTAACATATTCAAGGTTCCGGTTACTTGAGATTACTATATTCCGATGTAAATTACTAAATAATATGCAAGGAAAACAATATAATTTAATCGTGTGTACACAACCACACAGCCCAGTTATACGTTTCATAACTTTTAACATGAAATTTTCGAGTTATATTATTTTTTTGCTGGTTTAATTGCTGTAACTCGGGTACACACCTCACACTCAAATCCTACCTATCCACCTCACTCAAACCTCAATCAAATAACATTTAAAAAAAATCAACTAACACTAGTAAAAGCAAATCACTACAATTATTATAGAAACTCAGTAATAAAATGTTAAATGAAACAAATAAATCCTTACTAAACAAAAATGCATAATGTGCATACGTGATTTATTAGATTTCCGTCTATTATTTTTACTCGGATTATACTTTATAGGCAACGAATAATTTCCGACAAGCCAGTTCGGCGGTTTTCGGAAGCGATCGGATAGCCGAGAGCCATCGCCTGCCGCTGGAGTTTTACGCTATATAATCATGTCGATATTCATGGGTGTGTGCGTTTGCGAAGTATGAAAATTACACATACATGCGATGTAATGTCCTGCAGGACGCGACGGCATGAGATCAGAGATGAGTTGCTATTTATAAAATATTAGGCGTTTTTAAGTTATTATATTTTTTAAATTAATTTATTTACTATTAATTAAAGTCATCTAAAACGTACGAACGTTTTATTAAAATAGCTGTGAATGACAAGTAAAGCATTGCATTTCTGCCTATAAGGAGCGCACGCCCCTGTTTTCACGCATAGAGGCCCATTGTATTGCTGTCTTTGTTAGTTTTTTACCTGATGATCCTTTTTTCGAATAAACTTGTCGCAACATGTTTATCGCATGAAACATTTAGAGCACAATAATTTTAAATTTGAACACTTTTATTACATTATTACCATGGAGTTATGATATTTTTTTTTACTAAAAACAACCTGTTGTTCTTCTGAAAATCCTTATTAGTGGCCCAATAACGTTTGTGTAAAGAATTTTGGTAGAATAAGATCATTATGACGAAGTTTTATAACCTTTTATAACAATACTTAAAATTTTGAATTCTGACCTTGATATTGATCTCGCTCCTGTAACTTAATATTGCTAGTAAAGTACACATTGTTATACCTTTTTAGAAACTACACATACTAGACAATTTATTAAGATAATGGGCAGCTATAGCGCCATACTTTTTTTTCACAGTAAATGGTCAAAGTTGACATTAAGAAAAAAATAGTTTAAAAAAAAGCATAAAAAGATGATTTTGAAAATTGTTTATTTTAAAAACACCTAAAATTGTATTAAAATTAAATAATACACGTCTTCAGGAGTATAATACTAAAAAAAATCACACAGAAATACCTAAATTTGATGAAATGGCAACGGAATGAACGAAAAAAGTAGCGAAATTTATAAAAAAGTATAAAAAGCTACGACATTTTCATATGGTTAGAAACCCTGGCAAGAAAATACGATTTTCTTACAGTTTCACATCCGGACCAACTCCAGTTTACGGGTTATCCATTATATTTTACGACAGACCCTGTATATAATATAGATATTGAGCTACTACTTCTTATAATATATTAGGTCTTTATTATTATTTGTATTTATCGAAGTCATCACCCATGCAATCAATGCATCTTTGCCAACGCAGTGGCAGTTTATTGATGCCCTTCTTAAAGAAATCAGCTGGACGGGAGGCAACCAATTCTTCAAAGGCATTTTGTACTGCCTCTCGGGTATTGAATTTTTTTCCCGCCAAGAAGTTATCCAAATTCTGGAAAAAGTAGTAGTCTCTATGCGCAAGGTCTGGTGAGTAGAGCTTTCAACCCCACAGTACACATCTGCAGTAATGCTCACCCCGTTTGGTAAGAAGCTGTGATGAATCACACCGGCGCTAGACCACCAAACAGTGACCATCACTTTTCTAGGGGTAAGTTTTCGTTTAGGGCATTGTTTAGGTGCTGAACCAGAATCCAACCAACTTGCTGAGCGCTTGCGGTAATCAAACAGAATCCATTTTTCATCGCAGGTAACAATGCGGTTCAAAATTCCTTCATTTGTGTCTCTGTTGAACAGTGCAAGGCACATCTCGACGCGTACTTCGCGCTGGCGATTATTGAGTTCGTCGAGCACCCATTTGTCAAGCTTTTTTACCTTGCCAATTTGACCCAAATGGACCAATATTGTTTTGACGCTAACGTCGAAAGCTGCTGCTAATTCAGCCGTAGATTGTGTATGATCAGCTTCCACAATCGCCTTTAATTCGTCATTGTCGACCAAAGTCTTCGGACGACCGCGAGGTTCATTTTTCAGGTCGAAATTTCCAGAAGGGAAGCGAGCAAACCAATATCAGGTGGTGCGTTGGTTTGTAGTGTTAGCTTCGTAAACGTCGTTGATGTTGCGTGCCGCTTGTGCCGCGTTGCTGCCACGACGGTACTCATATTCCATAATTACTCGAATTTTTAACGTATCCATGATGACGAAAAAGATTGAAATGCGATGAAAATGTAACACTAATCAATAAACAAATGACTACTTTTGGAAAAAGAATTCCATGTTTTTATAATAAAATTAATTTGAAATTAGAATTCTTAGCCAAACAAAAAATATTTTGATTTGAAATGGCCAGTACTGCAGAACGGCAATTTCATAGGTAAAGACCTATTATTATGTGAATAAATGTAAAAAATATATTATTTGTAGTTTTGTACTGTGATACATCTCAAAATTCCAAAAAAGTTTAAACTTTATGAAACTAATCGTCCTACCTCTTGCTTCATCTTGCCGCACCTTTCCCTATTCGGTCGTAAGTATAAAGATTTATTATGTCGTAAGCAAGGCTTCCAAGAAGTTAGTGGCAATCAGTAAAAGTGAAGGATTTTGCTATCAACTTCATAATATGCTTCACCGAGCTTTAACTTATGACAGCAATAAATAATTCAAATGTTTTCTAATTGTGGCCACTAGGTACGATAAATCATGGCCATCGTTACCTTATGGCCGTTGGCCTTATATAGCTAAACCTATTTGGCTCCAATGTCGTAAAAATATAAACATGAGTCGTAAAATAGGGTTGTCGACCTGGAGCTTCTTGTTGTAAACACGTGGATCGCAGTAGTTTCATGTGCGTTTGTCTAGTCTGTCTCCCGCAACTGAACCTTTGGATTGATCTGTCGCTCGTATTCAAGAGAATACTGTTTTTAAAAAAGCTGTGACTTCCCTATTGCTGGACATGGCTGCCCAAAGGATTGCCTCCATTGGCGGCAATGGTCATTGGTCTCTTGCCATGCTACGGTATGTATTTATGTACTTCTACCTATACTGAGAATATCCTTCCCTTTTTCGGCAGTTGGGTGAATCAGTTGACAACCCTGGTGCCTCGCAAAGTCACGATCAGCCCCCGACTGTTACTAATCGTAATAGTCAGCATAAGTGCCAGTTTCACCAGCGCCTGTTAAAGTTTAATCGTTGATTAAATATCGAGTATTCATGAAAGAGAAGGCATGATATTTATACAAGCTATTAACACTAGCTGGCGGCGCGATGGTGAAATTGGGAATAAGCCTTGCAATTTTACAACTGAGCCCTGTAAAACTAGATGCTTATAACTCTCACACAAACAGGTCTTTCATACTTTATTATAATTACAAAATTAACGTTTTTATAATTTTATTACAAATTCCGAAAGATAGGATTTACCTTCTAAGTCATAACAAGAGGTTTGTTACACATTTTAGGCTGGGACTATACATATACGCCCGGAATCCGGCGGGCCCGGAAAAATGTGCTTATTTCAATAGAGTTGAAAATCGAAGTGTCGAGCTGTCATATTATGGCATTGACATTTGACTCGACACTTGTGCGTTTGATTTTCAGCTCTATTGTATTTGTGCAGAGTTCTATTTTCAATGCTCTGAATTATCCTGTGCCCGCCGTGTTCCAGATCATATATTCCCCGTCTTAGTTAGAATAAGTACAGATAATAATTAAATTAGTTCTAATTTACTCCAGGGAATTTACTATGAATATGTATTTTACTAATTGTGGATCACAGTTCGTGTTAAATACAGGTTTTTGGCTAACAATATAAGGATGAGTGAGCTAATAATGATTGTCTCTCTTTAAAGTTTGTGTTACTTCTAACTAGGCCACGTGATATAAACAAGAATAACTTAGCTCATTCCTCGCGGAGTTGTCTCACACAAACCCTGGCGCCGGCCCAAATGCAAGTGAATTTAACAAATACTGAAAATGGGACTCTAAACGTGTATTTTGCAAACGAGCGAATCACCTGATGGTAAGGAGACAGGTAAATTATCGGCTGACGGGTATTACCAAGAAAAACATAGGTATTCTAATTTATATTATAATTTCAAGAATGTTCTAAATACACAGGTACAAGAAGGAGAATGTATTGCAAAGCAAACGACTTAATTTTTGAACCTTAAAATAGTCGCCATATTATAAACCTAGGTAGGCTACCTAGATAGTGTTGATCGCGACGTCGTGCGCGCAAAAAAAAATACCGCGGGAATCATACATTTTGCCGCGATAAAAAGCAGTCAATGTACTTCCCCGTGGTCTACTCTCTATGTCTGTGCCAAATTTAATCAAAATCGGTCCAGTAGTTTCGGAGACTATTCAATGCAAAAAAAAACAGACATACCAACAAATCTTTCCTGTTTATTATATAAGTGTAGACGAAATATTGTATCGTTTTCTTGTTGCTTCTAAGATTTTAATAATTCATCTTATATTGACTTCATCCTACAAAACAATCAATACTTAGCCTTCATCTCAAGCAATCTTTCTATAATTATTAATTACGCCTCGGCTGCAAGGTTGGCGAATCAATAATATCAATGTATAATTATAAAATGCTATAAATGGAAAATAGCCGGAATTTAAAGGTTTTGAAAGTAGGCGTAATGTAATAAGCCGTAATAAGTAGGTACGTAATAAATAAGGCAGAAAGTCTAGTGTTTGAAAAATTGTTTATTTTGCGTTGTTTTTAGGGTTCTGTAATACATAAGGAACCCTTATAGTTTCGCTCTGTCCGTCCGTATGTCTGTCTGTCTGTCCGCACTTCTAGCTTCTGTGTTCTGTGTAGTAAATATGAATATAAATGGATGAAATTTGGTGTAATAATTGATTGTGTATAGACGTCGGTTTTGGCATCGTAAAATAATAATATTTTTATATTTTAGGGGTAGCTAGCTCTCAATAATACAAGTGAAGTGGGGATAAAATTACTTTTTTACAAAGTCAACAGTTTACAAGGAAACCTATCACGCGTTGATAGTTACGGAACCCTCCTTAGACATGTCTTGAGATGCTCTTAGTTAGGTTAAGTTATTTTGAATTGTTTTTGAACAATAAAAATAAATATTTTTTTGCATTTGGGATTAATAAACCTTATAGTGACTACAGTTACTGTAAACGACAAAAATAGTAGGTTTGTTTTCTGAAACTAGGTCGCGTGGGCCTCGTAGTTTGCTATAGGTTATATCAGACCTAATAAAAAGTGAAGACAGAGCTCTGTCAAACAAGAACTAGCTACGCATAAAAACACACACCGCGACACCCCGCCATACAAGGTAGGTCGTAGTTTCGTTACGTGTGCGTGCGTGATACTGTAATTTCACGGTAAGGCGTAGTTCAGACCGGCCGGACTGTGTGGTTCGCAGAACTCTGTCTTCACTTTTCTATTCGGTCCGAGGCTACAATAAGACCGTGTCTATGGACAGGTGGCGGGCCGCGGGACGCGCGACTTCGGAGTCAACGACACCGCGCAAAAAACGTAAACAAACTCGAGCTGTTACAAAATAGCTCGACCTTGTCCAACTGCTCCGCCGCGAGATAGACTGTATTGTCTATCTATACTCTATACTCTATGGGATACTTCCCTGTAGCCACTTTAGCTCGGCTGCTCTCGGTGTGCTGTGTGCGAGTCTTTGTCACAACTCGACATGATGAAGTTAACTACAGTTTGTATGGCGTCATTGTTTTTCACTAGGCGCGTTGTTCTCGGTGCCGTACTAATTGTACTTAACTTCTTCACGGCGAGCAGTGACAAACACTCACACACAGCACACAGATCAATAGAATTTTACAATCTCGGCCACGGGGTCCAACTAATTGCGACGGTATAAAAGTTTCGCCGGGACCCTTGGCCCATGAGTTCACCAACTGTGAAAACCTTTTCTAGCGACATAATTTATAACGGCAAACCGGGAATTACGACGAAATTTTGACATTACAAAACTTTTTTATATCGTTTATTACGACTTTCGGTTATTTCGTCCATAATATACGTCGTTATTACAGATTTTAACTATAGTATATCAGACGCGTATTATACACTCGTAATTCGTGTACTACTCGCAATTTGGACCCCAATACTGAGACTCCGGTGTCCGTCTGTCTGTCGCCAGGCTATATCTCACGAACCGTGATAACTAGACAGTTGAAATTTTCACATAATAATATGATGTATCTCTGTTGCCGCTATTACAACTAAAATACAAGAAGCATGACCTTCTCTTACATAAATACGAAGAACTAGATAACAGGATATTTAACCCAGGGTTTAGTTTAACCCTGGGTTAAATATCATGTTATCTGTTTGCCTGTGCCTTGTACGTATATATATATGAAATTAATGTAATTATTAAGAATAACATCGCCCTATTCGACCGAAAGTCGAATAACACATGTCGATCCCTAAGACACACAAAGTAAACTATGTGTCCCAAAAATGCTTACTGTATGGAAAATAAAATTTATAACCATTTATCAGATAATATAAAAAAACAATAACTCTAGTGTTTAAGAGACGACTATTTCAACTATTAATAAATATATACTACTACTCTGGAAATTATTTTTTGAATCATAAGGAATTAAATAAAATATAAATAATTTTAATACAAAAGAATATATTGTTTAATTATATTATTAAAAATTTAATAAAAAATGTAGAATATAATTTGTATAAGTTAGGTTAAGGTTTTTTCAAAAAATATTTGCACGCCGTATGTGGCAGAATGTGTTTGTACCTATTGTACCTAATAACTGTAACATAATTTGTACAATATTCTGGCAAATATAACACTTGATTTATTGATTTATTATGTTTACGAGAATATTGTTAATTGTTTTAAACACTAACGGATTGTGTCGCGGTGCAGGAGTCCTCCCGTGACCACGGCTGCTGGAAAGTAGCCGAAACGTCGGGACAAAGAAAAGTGCACCGCGACACAATCCGCAAGTGTTTAAAACACTTGATTGATTTAATAGCCCAGATCTGCGCAAGTGGGCCTAAAGGTTTACAATTTTTAACTATAGTCCTATACGTTTAGGTGCTCTAAAGGATAATACATAACTTTATGTTTATTTATACCTATTAAATTAAATGTTTTGATATGAAGTCTAATGCGAAATGTTAGACAGTCGCGTCTGATCGCGTTCAACGCTACGCCTAAATATGACAAATGCCAATCAATGTGCAAAACACGATTTGTAGATGATGATTTCGCGATCGGATGCGACGGCTCAATGGCTTGTAAAACGGCTCACCTAATGCCAAGTGCAGAGTGCCGCACTCCATAGACAATCACCGTTTGGAATGACTCTGTAAACCATAACCAATAGAAACCGTTTGCTTTTAATGAATGTAGGAAACAATAACTGTAAAACGACGGACGTAATATTATGTACTGATGAAACATTAGAATATCCTTTAGCAATATATTTTTTAAATATTAATTACGTTAATATTTATTGCTTATGATGTAACGATTTTAAGAGTATTGATATCTACTTATTTAAGTTAGATACATAAATTAATAAGGTATATTAAGAAATTTCATGTTTATCAAACATTGATTTAATATAATCATTTATTAATTTAAATAATCATCGTTCTTCAAACCCTTGGTTGAAAGCGGATCCACGTTCAAACGCCTCCCAAAAATGAAATCCTCTTTCTTATATTCGAGTCTTTTTAGAATAATAATGATGAAATATAGCCCGCTACTGTCGCCTTACAACATTTATCATTTTTGCGGGTTGAATTTTCAAAATTCTAATTCAGTGCAATCCTTTGTCACTACAAGAGTATCTGGATATCAATTTACTCAATGCCTACTGCAGTTCAAGCTTTAAAAGCACATAGGTTGCTTCACATAGATAAATCGCTTAGTACAATATCGACAAAGTTCCTGCTCGACCAGTTTCTTTTGCAATAGGGACGCTTCGAAATATTTAAACACAAAGGAAGTGATCGGAACGACTGCAGACGCGGTTGAACTGTGTAGATACACCTGAGTGTGCATGCGCACGATTCAACGGCCCTGTTAACCGGTTTTCTTCTTTGCCTGGTCGAGCGTCAACTTGTTCGATAGTACCTAATACGTAGGTGCACTCAGCAGTTGTAATTAGTTCGGAATTGGCACCGGGTGTTTGTAGCACGCCGGCACAACTGGTCGGGGAGCCAGTGTGGGAGTGCGAGGCGCCGTCCACGCCCGCGCCGAAACTGGCGTTATGCGCTCTGGCGCTAAGATTACACACACTGAACAATACAAATTACCAAGCAATACTGTCATAAAATTAAGAATTATTTTTATGCTTGCCTGCTGGCAAAAATGCTGCAAGCCTACCTCTCATGAGCTGAGTAGTGTGGAAACATACACGCTCCGGGTTTATCTGTAAAACTCTTCTGTACAGGCAAAGCTAATTTGGTGAGATTCGGCTGTAATTTATGGTCTAAATTACGTGAGGTATTTAGTCTACCTAAAGTTCTTAAGCTAGCAGATAGCTATAGTGAAAATAGGTTCAGCCATTTCAGAGATTAGCCGGAACAATCAGACAGACAGACAGACAAAAAATAAAAATTATTTTTTTACTGTAAGTACCTACCGTATATACTTTCATATGCATTTAGTGAAAAGCTGTTAATTTATAATTACAAACAGACAATTCAAATTAATTTATTTGTATAGATAGATTTGACATGATATAATTTATGTACTTTTTGCTTATTGTTACATATATCACACAAAGAAATCGCCCCGCTCCAGCGTTACACTCGAACAAAACGAGAATGCACGTATGACGTAGGCGTTACAAGGACTGCTGTCGTTGTTTTAGCTCGTTAGGAATGGATGCTAAAATAAAACAGCGATTGACCGACATCATCATCAGGCTTATCTTATTTTAAGAAAACGATACAACAACAAGGATTCCAGATATTTACGCAAACAGAGCGAGTGCTAAGTGTCAGTTTTTCTTTTCGCATTCGATCGTGAGCGCGTTTGGCGTTTACTGGGAATTTGTATGTGATTTGTACAGCGCCACCTAGGTGTAAACGCGACAACTAGGATCGGTTTTTCAGTACTGTGTACTGAGCGGAGCGGTTTCTTCCCGTGCCCGCCGCGGTCGTCGAACTGCGATTTTGCGCGGTCACGCAGCTGCCGCGGTTGAGATTATCGCCCGCAAACGTGGCGGGCGAAGATCGCAGGACGCGCGGTTGCAAAAAGGCAAATACATATTTACAGTAGAATTTCTAAATTTCGCCCGTAAGCGTAACACCGCAACGCAGTGCGCGCGAGCGCTACCTGCCGAGGCTGCGGGTGACCGCGGCCCGCGCGATTCTACAAGTTGCCGGCCGGTGCAGCGGGAGCCGCGAACGGCCGCGCACACCGCCGCGCCGCGCGGGCATAAACCGAGCCGTGAGTTGTTCTTTAATTTTTTACATTCATATCTGCATTCTACAGAAGTTGCGGGCCCGCAACCGCGGGGGTGCGGGTGAAAACCGCTCCGTGAGTTCTTAGCCCTACTAGGACACTTGCTGATGTGTTTCTGAGCAGGGGCCGAAACCTTCACTTACTTTTCCATGTAGAGAAAACCAAAGACTACGCCTCAAGATATTGTAAACCTTTTGCTCTTGCTGAGGTTAAAAGATACGACTGGTTCCGCGAAATCTCCTTTCCTGTTAAAAAAATTAAAAATTAAAAACTATAACCCGACTACGCAAATAACATAGGTAGCCTATGTTACGCGGGCCATTGTTACGACACCTCATTTATGAAAATCGAATCGGTCTAGTTTAGGCGCTACGGTGGAACGTACATACATGCATACATTAGATTTGGCCGTGGTCGGGTAATAATTTTTGTTTTCCTTAGCTTGTTAAATAAATCTTGTATAAGAGTTAGCAGAAAATAGTAAACTAGTGTTATAAACTTGACAATAACATAGCCTTTTTAAATGAAAATACATAACCAAACATATTAAATAGGTAACACTTATGATACTCGTTATCGCGTTTTTATGACAATTTAATCTCATCGGGAGTCGGGACGGGACAAATAAAAAATGTAAAAGACCTCGACATAAATAACAATTTATGAAGTTTTATACTGCCGTTGCTGGTCAGTTACAGAAATTTTGTTCAGAGATTGAACCCATAAAATTCTGTGTTTACAATTCTGGCTTTTTAATTTGTCCTGATTTTTTTGTTTAAATCGAATATTTAAAGTATCAAATCAGTCTTTAATCTTTATAAACTACCCACTCATCTTGAGACAAAATATTTTTCTTTAATAACAATCAACTCAACTAGATCAAACAATTTTCTATTGCAATCACAAACAATCAACAAGTTCCAGCATATAATATTGTCTTCGAAACATAAATGATTGACGTAAAATAAACACTTAAATTAACGCCAGTTTAAAATAAGCATATTAGCTACTCCCACAGTAGCTGGTGGTGCTGGTGGCAACTGGCAAGCCCCGAAGGGAGATCTCCGACCGAGCGAGGTGGTATGCTCAAGCCCACTTGTAGTCATTTCAGCTGTTGTATATAAGGTTTGGTCAAATTAACTACGGATATTTTGGGCATATGATAAACTGCTTATATAAAGACGTTTAGGCAGAAAATTAATTAAAATATTTCAAAAAGGAAAATACTAATTAAAAATTCATTACATTTGTTGCGGCGCTACGGAGGTCTTTGACCTCACACAGATGATTGAATTGATATTATTTAGGCAAAGACTTTGCTTTCGGTTTAAAGTCAACGGTTTCTATGAGGTTAATTAATCGTCGCAGCGCCTTAGAGAGCGCAATGAAATGTTATGTAGTATAATATATTTTAATCGAAATTTTGAAATTATTTTCTGCCTAAATGTCGTTGATCGACAATGATCATAATATGCGTAGTATCCGTATCAAAGTATCCGTAATTGATTTTACCAAACCTTATAATATATAGCGCCGAACTACAGAAACTTCGATAGCGCGATTCAGGATTGTGGCGGTCCGCCACAATATTATTATTATAAAGTACTACATTGAAACATACAAACCAGTCATATAATAATGTAGATGCTCGCAGGATATGAGACAATTTGTTATCGGGAACAGTGTCGCGATGCAAAACGATTGGGCTCGCATCAGACGGGGTCAACGGCCGTCAATACTATATTATGTGACATACAACATACTATATGTTACATATAACATTCTATGTTAGCAGTACGTGGTCCGGCGCTAAATGACTAATACCTAATTACACATAATCTTATTGGCATGGTGTCGAATTTTGAGCTGAGCCGTGTATAGAATACAATATAGTATGTGACATATCATATAGATATATGACGCATGTAGAGGTTATTGACGCCGCGGGCAACTAATACATTAGTAATTTAATATCGGCATATTTTTATTTTTATAAGAAAGAAAGATTTATAATCTGCGGGTCTCCGTATTTTTTGGCATATATAAGCATATTTTGTTCCTTATAGGCTAAAAAAATCTGGCAACCCTATTTGACACCACTCCAAGACTACCGCGCGGCGCTTTGACCACTTCACGTCTCTATGCTAACAATTCGCCGCTATAAGCGCGAGACGTCTCGTCGAATCTTATTAGAATGCAAAAGCGTTCCGAGTTCCAACCCAAACGGGATTTTAACAAGAGTTATTAAGTGAATTTGTCCCCTGATTCGCGCGTCAATCACATCTTCTATGCAAGCCAAATGATTGTGTCACTCGGGCGGAAGCGTCGGGCGATAGAGGAAGGCATCAAATCGTTTCCCTACAAGTTTTTGCACCGCGATGGCTGTACACAATTATTGTAATTGTCGGTTGTGCGTATAAACGCTCAACACTTTTACTTTCGATACTGTTTACTTCTGGTTACCTTTTTGGTTACAGTGTTATGATGTTACAACGGTAAATAGTTTTACATTGTAAGTTACACGCCTATAGTCTTTGCGTAGGCGTGAAACGAGTTGCGGCTGGACCAGGCATAACATTAAAATCGCTACACAGCGCCGTTGAATCGGGCGCACCTATACACTACATATATACTCACGTGTCGATACGTAGTGGAACCACGTCTGCCGTCGTTGCGGTCACTTCCTTTGTGTCAAAATATTTTGAGGCGTCCTAGTGCAAAGAAAAATGTAAAGAAACTGGTCGAGACTCGAGCGGGAACTTTGTCAATATTGTACATACTTACTGAATATTCAAGGAAAAGGTAGATGCTAAATCTATTCTGTATCTTATGGGCGTTTCATTCAGGATACTAAGTAGCTAAATATAAGAATGGCTATAAAATGAGAACTACAGCACGAAAAATTTGTAAAAATATTTGAATGCCAAAAGATTCACGTATAATTTCAACTTTAGAATACAATATTATCATAATGCGGGGCGGTAGATTCTTTGATATGCAGTGTCTGAATCACGCCTTAAACTGTATAGGTATGTTTACGATAAGTACCTGAACAAGGAAATAATAGAGTCAATGTCGTATTGTCACGTAATAGTCAAGACTCAAGTGGGTGCAAACTTGTGCAACGCCATCAAAGCCTCACCATATACCGAGTCAATTTAACGACGTGAAACCAGATACCGGGCCTACGGTACCCATAACAATTGTCGCCCTACGATCGCGGTAAAGGGATATATTCATTGAAGTGCGATTCGCAGCAGGTCGCAGGAGTACTGACGGCCTGTTCACCAGTGGCGAAGGGTCTAAAGAACTCCACTCCTATCGGCTTCCCTTTCAGATTACCTCATGAAGACCTCCAGCCAATATTTGCATATGGAAAACAATAATATCATTATACAAATCAGGTCGGACAAGTGATAGCGCGGTGTAGACCGACTCAAGCGACATGTATGCGCTGCACGTTGCAACTTTGACACGAATATTGGAATCACAGTTCTCTTTGTAGCCCGATATATTCGCGAGTTATGGTGGGAGATCATAGGAACCTTATCTACCTTGTCTCGTTAGAAATAAAGGTGAAATTCAAACTTAGGTAGGTATATGCCGAAATATTCGGAGTTATGGGAGATTATAGGCTAAATATTTTTACAACAAAATTAGGCTATTTTGTTAACAATAAAGTTGAAATTCTAACTTGTTATTAAGCCGGCTGGCCAACTAAAGAACAATATTATTAATATGATTTGTCCGATGACAGTTCGAAGTAATAGTAAATATCAGAAAAATAGCCTAAGGGCTATTTTTCTCTGATATTAAACCGTAATTTTTTAGCTTTTACTAATGAGGAGCCGTTATTAGATAATAACGTGCATCATGACACGAATGAACTTTGAAATTTTATCTAATGCTTTGGATGTACAATTATGTTATTACGTTAATAATAATTATTGTTAAACTATTATTTTTGAAATTATATTGAGTAGTGAGAAGAGATAAATGTAAAAGTTTAAACTAATACGTCTTTATGTACTTATTTATGTCTTAATGTACGAATAAATCTACTTTTACGGTAAGCGGAAAGTTGGATACGTACCTACTATCGATTGTAATTTATAGTTATCATATTTATAGACGATCATAATATTATATATTATTATTTAATAGGCGGTAGTACCGTGAAAGTATTTTAATATTATAGTATAGTAAAAGATAGTAGTATTTTACAATAGTTAATTAAGACTCAGAAAAACGTTTTATTATTAAGTACCTATTTTTATATATATTTTATTTTTAAATGTACCTAATTGTATGTATTCTTATAGTTACCCAAGTATTTACATTTCTCTCGGACACATCACAACTGTACACGCTTGTAACGACCTTGACTATCACACATAATATGGTGCTAAATTTTCTTTAAAAACAACATGTCAAAGTCAAAGTCAATTTTTTTTATTCAAAATAGGTATTTTTATACACTTTCTGAACGTCGGTCTACATGATGCCTACCACCGGTTCGGGAGCTACTAGCTGGCCCGGCGCCCGGCGCCCGGCGAGAAGAACCGGCGTAAGAAACTCTCGCATCAAAAATCTTTTATCAAAAAGATGGAAAATTGTTCTTTTAAAATATAAAAAAGGCATATATAACAATGTTATGTCTAAAACTACATAACAAGAGTACAATAATATATGTAATTTAGAAGTAGCCTTTCAGGGGGTCACCTCATTCCCAAGGTGTGCTGTCATTCATAAAATCATTAACTTTATAATAGGTATTAGCACACAAACGTTTTTTAACTACTTTTTTAAATTTATTGATTGAAAAATTTTGAACGCTTTCTGGGATCTTATTGTATAGGCGTATACACTGGCCTTTAAACGAATTCTTTACTTTACTAAGTCTAGTCACTGGTACATCAAGCTTATGCTTATTTCGGGTATTTCTATTGTGGTTGTCACTTTTCTTTTTGAATAGGTTTAAATTTTTTTTAACATATTATAATACATTTGATAGAACATACTGAGAAGCTACAGCTAAGCTTCTCGGTCTTGTCACAAGGTCTTGTCAAACTTGTTTAGTCGTTGAGAAAATGGAATTGACTCGAGAAAATTCTAGAGCGATGTTTTATTATGACTTTCGAAGTGGTTTAACACAAAAACAGTGTGTTGACCGGATGATTTCTGCTTTTGGTGATGAAGCCTTATCCAAAACCACAATTTATCGCTGGTTTGCTGAATTTCAACGTGGACGTGTCAAGCTCAGTGATGATCCCCGTCAACGTCGTCCAAAAACTGCAGTCACCCAAGAAAACGTTGATGCTGTGCGTAAGCTGATTGAGGAAGATCGACATGTGACATACCGCGAAATTCAGGCAACTTTAGACATTGGCATGAGTCAAATACAAATCTTGCATGAACAATTATGTGTAAAAAAGTTGTTTTCCCGATGGATACCGCATTTTCTCTGTGAAGAGCAAAAAGCGTCTCGCGTTACTTGGTGCGTCAGAACTCTCGAAAGATTCCACGCAGGATCCTCAAATGCTGTATACAACATCGTATCAGGTGACGAATCCTGGATATACGCGCACGAACCCGAAACAAAAAACCAGTCACGAGTTTGGGTGTTCGAAAATGAGTTAAAGCTAACAAAAATTGTTCGTTCACGGAGTGTTGCAAAAAAAATGGTGGCCACGTTTGTCTCCAAAACCGGCCATGTTGCGACTATTCCTCTTGAGGGACTAAGAATGGTATGCTAACATTTGTTTGCCACAGGTCGTTTCTGAACTCCGTAAAGAGAACTGCAACCGCCGCATCATCCTCCATCACGACAATGCGAGTTCTCACACCGCGCACAGAACAAAAGAGTTTTTAGAGCAAGAAATCATAGAATTATTAGACCATCCGCCGTACAGCCCCGACCTAAGCCCTAATGATTTCTATACTTTCCCTAAAATAAAGAATAAATTGCGTGGTCAGAGATTTTCATCACCTGAAGAAGCTGTGGACGCCTACAAAACGGCCATTTTGGAGACCCCAACTTCCGAATGGAATGGTTGCTTCAATGATTGGTTCCATCGTATGGAAAAATGTATCAAATTTCGCGGAGAATACTTCGAAAAGCAATAAATACATTTTTAAATAGTAATGTTGTGTCACTTCCTTGACTCCCGAAATTTTCAGTGCCGCCCTCGTATATCGGCAGCATTTCCCCACAGTAGAATGCCATAGGACATTATACTGTGGAAGTAACTAAAATATACAAGTATTGCTGTGTTTTCGTCTAAAAATTGTCTTATCTTACTTACTGCAAATGCCGCTGAACCGAGTCTGTCGGCTAACCCAGCAATATGAGGGCCCCACTGTAGTTTTGCGTCTAAAGTTATACCTAAAAAGACAGCTGTATCTACTAGTTCCATACCTTTTCCATTCAAATGATCATTGTCGATCAGTTTGCCTTACATTTGGCAACGTGAACTTTATACATTTAGTTTTTTTGCTATTTAATAAAAGATTATTAACACCAAACCAGTGTACTATTTTTGAGAGATGCACATGCACAACTCACGTCTAGCGACTGGGGCTCTGAAGTAAAACCACCCTTCGCCACTGCTGTCCACATGTCCACGCTACGACGCGACGTCGTCATAGTTGATGCGTTGGCATAACGTGCAAATTCACGTCGTCGTAAATATGCCGACGCCGGATCGCCGTGCCATGTATAATTCGGGTACATTTTGCGCCGTTCCGCTGATCAGTCCAGGCAGACATGAGAACCTTCTAAGTGGCAGAAGCACGACTGATTAAAATTTGAAATCGCATGAGTCATGTGTATGGCGATCGCGCGGCTGTGGCGCTTGTGGAAAAGGGTCTTTATACCGTAGGCGGGCGCGAAGTGCATTGCATAAGACGCCGCAACAGCCTCCCGTCCCAAATACTGACGCCCACCACAGAATAAAGACATCATTACAAAACTGATCTATTTGCTGCATACCTGTGATTAATGTGGACCCATTACACGCTTTATCTAAACACTTATCTATTCTTTGACGGTAATAATAGGTTTTTATTGATTGATGTGTCTGCTCGTAAGTGCATGAACTTTGAAGTAATTAAAATTGTACAGTGAACTCGGAACTTAACGTAGATAAAACTCCAGTGTATGCTCTACATTCGCCTACCAATGTCATGTGCGTGAAAAACCGGCCAAGTGCGAGTCGGAATCGCACACGAAGGGCTCCGTACATGATAGCCCCCTTAAATATTTATTTCATTTTGTTTTTTTTTTTGTATTTGTTGTTATGGCGGCAACAGATATACACCAGAAAATTTTAACGCTCTAACTATCACGCCTGAGGCACACCATACCACCTGGTGACAGACAGACGGGCGGACAGACAGACGGGCGGACAGACAGACAGCGAAGTCTCAGTAATAGGTTCCCTTTTTTACCCTTTCTGTACGGAACCCTTAAAATTGCCCAGTTAAGCGGGTTATCACTTATCGGTGATTACTTTCATCACAATCATTGCAGCAATTAACGGAGTGTCACTTCGATGTGGCCCTAATGTTATGTTATGCCGGCCTCTGTGGCTCACTGGTTAGCCTGTCGGCGCTCAAGCCGGACGTCGCGGATTTGAAACCCGCCGAGGGAACAAAAGAGTTTCAATGTTCCTGGGTCATGGATGTGTATTAAATATGTGTATAATATAATAAAAATCTCAAATATATGTATAGTTTAAAAGTATTAAATATACCTTCCCGTCGTCTGGTCCGTATAACACAAGTTCTTCGGATACTTACCACGGGGCCAGATTGTCGTGGTGTGAAGCGTCCATAGATATCGTTATATATGCGGTAACAATTACATTATCTCAGGAATTAAACAGTTTCCCGTTATGTAATGGAGTATGTTTAGTCGTTAGGCTCCGGGCCAACTGTTTGAATGTTTTTGTCGGTTATTGCCGCTTCTGTCTTATTACGCTAACACAACGTACTGCGTATACCCCTCGCTAATGTACAGTTTAATTATTTTTTTAAAGATGGAATAGGTACATGATATCTATCTTAGTAGTAACTACTTAAAATATTTACAAACTAAAGTACTAAAAGTACTAAAGTAACTAAAAAAGTACTAAAGTACTAATTGACTTAACAGATGACTTCTACGTATTATATTAGTGCATTCTTCATACATATTTTCTTTAAATAAAACTATTGCTAGATAATAATAATATTGTTATGGAGGAATATAGTTATGGGACCTTATACATATTTTAAAGTCATCTAATATTATTATTATTGTTTTGTTTCAGGTAAGTTACACGAGGCTTACATACAACCACGAAAAGGAGCAGTGAGTTCCACCATAAAATTTTGATCAACATATTAAAATTTTAACTACTTTGAACTTTAGTTAAACACGCTTTCCGTACTTACGTCCTTGCCTCCTCCTATGCGTGCGCATGCTGCAGCGAATGATCTGCGAAACACAGTGCATCTTTTTTGGCAAAGAAATGTCATTGCATTTTCCTTCTTTTATTGAACTTTCGTCTACATCACATTTTTTTGTACGCATTTTTATAATCTGCGTGTCCATAATTTTCGGACTCAATGATGTGAAAATCTGTCCTCACCGACAGATTGCATGCGGACCCTTGCGATGCGAAACACCACTAGCGGAGCGTCTGCGTCTGTGTATCGGCCATTTTGCAGTTCCATTTGAACTTAGAGCTAGAGAGAGGTAAGTGTGAGTTTTTCTTTCCGCATTCGATCGTGAGCGCGTTTGACATAGTTGTCGCGTTTACAACTAGGTGGCGCTGTACAAATCACATACAAATTCCCAGTAAACTCCAAAAGCGCTCACGATCGAATGCGAAAAGAAAAAGTCACACTTAGCACTCAATACTATAAATTTTTACATTTTTTTCGCAGTTTCGCTGACGCGTGCGAACGCGTAGCTGTACTAAAGGCGTTAACATTTAACTTTATATTTATCTATGTTAAAGTTTGCCACAATTTATCAAACAAACAAAAAAGTTGGCTTGTTTGTTTTTCGCCTAAAAAGGACGCTTATATAATTAACGTTTTGCAAAATCAATTACGGAAACTTCGAGCACATGATTTGCTGCAGAAAACATTTGACCTCACACTGTGACAAAGCTGATTTCAATACGCAAGTTTTTAAAAGAAAAAAAACCGTTTTGAAATCAGCTGTGTCTCAGTTTTTACCTGTTCCTGACCTCTTTCTTTGAATTGACCCTATATCGATGCACCATTTTTCGTAACTAGAGATATCTCTATAGCGACAGTAAGGCGTCAATGGATGCTAGCTGACTCATTATAGCGATCATTAATATATCAATACATATCATCATATCAATTAACATATACAATATATCGCACAAATGACGGAGGGCTAATAATGAGCTCTTTATGATGGAAGAACGACGCGGGTGCGCCGACGCTGACGCACTATCTCAATGACTACCCATCTACATGTTCACGTCACGACGTCGCGTCGTCGACGTGAGGCGGTGCGGTGTCGCCGTAAAAATGCACATCGCGATTCGCGACGCTGGATCGCCGTGCCTTGTAAAATTCCGATACATTCTGCGCCGTTCTGCAGCGACGCTGCCGTGCCCTGAAAAACCACCAAAATCACGGCACCGCGCCGCGCCGTTTCACGTTGATGTCGTCGTGACTTGGACATGTGGACAGTAACTACCAGTCCGTACTATATACTTTTTTTTTTTTCCATCCCCCTAACGTAATCAGGGCTTGTTATATATCTTTTATTTTCTTTCTCTTTTTTGGTTCTTTTCTATTTTCTTTTTTAAAATTCTTAATTCTACTTTTACAATTTTTCTTATTACTAATTTTTATATTTACAATGATTATCTTCCTCCTTACAATAGTAATGCTGTCAATGTAAAGTACAATGTACTTGTCAATATTTACTTTTCTAAAAGTCAGAGAAATATAAAAGAGCAATTGTTTAAAAAGCCAATAATTACAATAAACATCCCATGATACAATAAAATAAAATCCAAATAATACAATAAAACAATTAAAATTTTCAATTTAAAATTAAAATGTCAATAAAAATATAAATCAATGAATATAAAATACAATTAAAATACAGCACAGCGTTCAACTAACCCTAATATCACAATGTAAAACCTACCACTAAGAACCTAACACTAATTTTTATCACATTTTAAAATATTGCAATGTTTCTTATTTACTACACCCACAATCCTCGTACAAAAAGAGAGGAAAATGTCCCTCTTCTTTCCCCCCAGGATGGCAGGCAGGTTCTCACCCGTCACCGATGTGCCCAAGTTTTGCTCAATATCGTATCTATTGCTAGCAAAAATGGGGCACTCGAGTAACAGGTGAGGAACTGTCTCCTCAACTCCCGGCTGACATGAGCACGATGGATCCTCTTTCAGCTTGAACCTGTTCAAGTAGAAGGCGAATCCGCCGTGTCCAGTCAGAATCTGTGTGGTGTAGTTTGTGATGTCTGTACTATATACATTATAGATTTTACTACGATTATGTCACCTCTGTGTAGAGTCCATGATCATCATTTCATTTCATGATCAGAATTGTATGGACGGGTTTAGAGCGCTGCGACAGTGTCGCGTTGATATGTCGCACTGTCGCGGCGACAGTGTTGCTATACCGAGTGTTTTTCAGCCAACTTTCAGGAGTGAATAAACAAAAGGGCTACGGCATAGATAGAACTTTTTAGGAAACAGCAGATTTTTTTTTAAGTACGATTGTTGATCCCATAGTAAAAGTTGCGCTTATATTCAAGGGTATATTCACTCCTGAAAGTTTGGACTCTGCCTGTAAAAACACCCTGTATAAGTAGACGCTCGCTTGAAAAGTCTAGCTTCCCGGAACAAAATCAACGTAGGGATTACAAGTTAGAATTCCTGAGTCAATAACTTTTGTAAATTGTTAACTGTTAAATAGTGAAGCTTGGAGGTGAAAGGCTAACAAACACCAATCTACAAAACAATTTATTCTAACCAACGCTAAGAAATCACATTTTCACAATTCAGTTCGCAGTGCTCGCTCAGTTTAAACGTCGAGATAATAATCTGAGGGCGTGGGATCGCGAGCGATAGGAGTACGGAGCGGCTCGCCATAAAGCCTGATACTGTAAACACTACAATATTGTTACAGCTTAAGGGCTCTTGCAATTTTAGGGTCAGCTCACACCGAAACGAGACGCGACGATGCGCACTTTTAAAATAGCAATTCAAAATTTAACTTTATTCACCTCTACAAGACTTTTTCACCACACGTTTCATTGCAAGAGCGGTGCCGTGCTATGCATCTCGAAATTCTAACTCTTTTTATGAAACGTATGTATTCTTGCGTAGCGAATAAAGTTTAATTCTAAACGCGTTCGCGGTCCGTCTCTTTGTCAACTGCTTGCAGCTGGGGCTATATTGTCCGAAATCCGTAAAGCCGGGGAAAATTCAGAGCTTAATTTTTCAGCGCTCTGAATTTTCTCCGGTCTCTCGCCTGTGGATGCTGGATGCTTACTAAAGGCCTCCACAGACGAGAGGCCGATCGTTTCAGTTAGAACTGACGTTAGATCGGCCTGAACGGATTCGAGCACATACACGGAGAAAATAGCATCCGACCGAACTGACGTCAGTTCGGCCCTTAGATTAATAACGCCTAGATAGTCTTCAAACATACGCATCGTACAAAATGAAGCAAGCAACAGATAGATGTAGACGTAAGCATTGCATACCGACACGCACACAAACAAAACTTTAAAGTTGTGGAGTGTGTACTCTTAAAATTGGGATTATTGTATTTGCTTTTCTTAATATCGTGAGATGTAAAAATATTACTTATATTTCATTTTAAACCATCTAAACAAAAATTTGTGGACTTTATTTATATTAAACTGGTATTAAGGAATATATTAAGGATTATCTCAATACGGGCAATACTTTAAATTCATAATTTAAAAAATCAGAAAATATATTGTAAATATAAATAATATAAAATATATATAATTAAAACTTTGTCTTAGTTGCAACTAAAAGTAAGCCATAAAAATTTTGAAATAAATTTATTTTTACTAGTAATACTTTCACAATTCACAATAGGGCAGCAATATGGCGATATAATATGATTTTATTTTAAATGTTTTAAATATTTGACTTAATACATGTCAAATTGTTGGGACATAACATTTCATACTTACATATGAAATGTTATGTCCGAAGCTTTTTTAATTCCTTTACGATGCATTGTGACACCTAATAACGACACAAACCGTCATACATTATGACGGTTTGTGTAGTCGGTGTGTTTTAGTAGTCGGGGATGTATGCACTAGCGCTTGACATTGACAACTGACGGGTTGTTCGAACAAACTGAGCCGATAAGGCTCAGTATGATTTGCTTCACTTTCCATGCGCGTACCCGGTTTCTAGGCGTTTTAATCTAAGGTTCGGCCTGAACGGATTCGAGCACATACACGGAAAATTGCCGCGAGCTTCGGTCGTATTTTTAGGGTTCCGTAATACTTAAGGAACCCTTATAATTTCACTCTGCCCGTCCGTCTGTCTGCCGCTATCCTAGCTTCTGTAGTAACTTTATGACAATAACTTTTGTAGTAATTCAAAGAAAACCTATTGCGCGTTGATAGTTACGGAACCCTCCTTAGACATGTCGTGACATGCTCGTGGTCAGTTTAGGATATTATTTTATTTATTTATTGTATTATGCTGCAATTGTAGTCACGCTAACGACGAAACCGAATTATTGTGTCATACATTTTTCCAGTAATATGTTATAGAAATCATTTCTCTTTGTTTTATAGTAATAGTCTTTAGATTTTATCAACCATAGTGGCTCTAAAGTTTTAAAAACTCCAATGAACTTTAATAAATTTCTTTAGAATACGTGCTATTTTTAGGGTTCCGTACCCAAAGGGTAAAAACGGGACCCTATAACTGAGACTTTGCTGTTCGTCCGTCTGTCGCCAGGCTGTATCTTAACCTTCTTATACCGTGATAGCTCGACCGTTAAAATTTTTACAAATGTATGATGTAGGTATTTCCATTGCTGTTTTATCAACAAATACTCAAAACAGAATAAAATAAAAATTTGAGGCTCACATCACATACAACAAACGTGATTTTTCCGTTTTGTACGGAACTCATCTTGCCGACTCGCACTTGACCGGTTTTATTTTACACTCGAATTTTATTACCGTTCAGTCCAATATATATATATTATATTTTATTATTATTTTTTGTATTGTATTTTGTAGGAATTTACTTGTTAATAGTGGTTTTGTAGAAAATAACTAGACAGTAATCATAATATGCAAAGTGGTCTGCTACTATGTGCTATATTACACCTTATCATAATAGCACATAGTAGCATGCGTCCGTAAGTCGCTGAAACTGCCTATTTAATTTCGATATACGTAATATTATTTCCTACTATATGTTTTTAATTTAACGGTTTCATATTAAAATTGAAAATGTATGTATGTTTGTAAACACAAAATCCCTAAAAAGACTTTTAGGGATTCCAGAGTTTAGTAGCTTTTTTATAGTTATCGGTACTCTTTTAGTAGTTTTTAGTAGAAAACGACGCGAGTTTAGTAGTTTCGCAAAAACAGAGTTGGCAACACTGGAACGAATCGCTTCAGTCCATACGGCCGACTGATGCGATCTCGAAATTGCACACAGACGATACGATTTTGCATCCGTTCAGGCCGAACTGAAGGAAACCCGGACCGTGTATGGGGCCACTTAGACTGGGTTTTAGAGTACAGAGACTGCTGCGCTGCTGTGCTGTAACCACATGTGAGTAACAATTAACAAGCAATCATGTTATGTGTCGACGATTCAGATCTGCGGCGCCCTAACCTACAAGAGATCGTCATGAGAAGACGCAGGCTATTGTTGACGACGCGCGCTTGTTATGATACTTTCTCGTTAGCTCATTATATTATTTAATCAGTCCGTTTTTAGGGTTCCGTACCCAAAGGGTAATAACGGGACCCCATTACTAAGGCCGAGGCCTCAACAGTGTGTTGCGACTTGCGACAACGCACCGCCTATATATATATATATATATAATAATATATATATATATATATATATATATATATATATATATATATAATAGCGTCTGACAGCCATTCTATATTGTATACTAAATAACGCATAGTATGAGGGTGTTTGATATTTTTTCTGCCGTTAGGGAGCAGATCCAACGCACACAAAGCGTCATCTGGTGGCGTAAGTTGTATCAAAAACTGTCAATAAGAATTTTAGATTCTTTTTCTGTCACCAGGCGGAGCTTGGTAGCCCGACGGTCCTTGTCGTGTCAAAAAGCTGTCAGATGTCACGAATTTAAAAACCCTCATTGATTGGCGTATCGACGTCATTTTCGCGTTGCGATGTCGCATGCAGACCTTAGACTTCGCTGTCCGTCCGTCTGTCTGTCTGTATCTCATGGACCTCGTGAATCGTGATTTATTTTTGTTGTCGCTATAACAACAAATACATACTAAAAACAGAATAAAATAAACACTTATGCAAGTGGGGCTCCCATAAGTCCTATACAACAAACGTGATTTTTTTGCCATTTTGTATGGAACCGCTCGTGCGCGAGTCCGTACTCGCACTTGGCCAACTTTTATTACAAGTGGGCTCGGAGAATCTGTTAATTTTCGCCATTGACTTTTATAATGTGTTCAAATTGTTGTACATAACAAATTGTGAACTTAATAATTATGTTTTCTATTATCACCTGTTATGTCAGCGACATCCGTTTATTACAATAAATTTAAATTATGTTTTGCGAAAATTTCTCGATTTTTTTGAGCTTACGATGGGATTGTAATGTCTGTTATTATTTTTTAGCAAATTTTAATAACATTTCGTGAAAGTAATCAGAGAAATAAGTTTTCGCATTATGTAACGTACACTATTTGAACTATTTTAATAAATGTGCCCTTTATTTTGTTACAGTTATATTACTAAAGGTGAAAAACTGTTTTCGAACTAAATTATCACCACAAAGCGCACTAGGCATTTAATAAAATGTTTTAAAAACCTTCAAACTAGCGAGTACGTTAAAAAAATTAAGTAACCCCCGAATCGTCAAGCAGCGAGCGAGCCGGATGATAATGAATTATAGCTAAGTACACTCCCGATAATATCAGCTTTCAAACAAAAACTAGATCAAAATCGGTCCACTGTTTTTTCTTCGGGGGTTAAAATGGCTTAATGACATTACACGGTTCACGCGGTACAGTCAACAGTTGCTAATTACAATCCACTTTTCGTCTGCCACTCCCGCCCGTCCCGGCCACTTTTAATCCCTGATTCTGTCAGAGCCCGCCGTCTACTCGAACCGAGCTCTATCTGACTTTGTTCATGATTCAATTTAGTTTGTGACGACAAAGAAGCAGGTAACGTGAGTCCGATTTGGGTTGTCTTCATCTAAATGCACGGCGAGAAGTAGGTTTCTCTGGCAAGAGCGAGAGAAATAAGGCGATATTTTTCTCGGTAGTAGGGGAGAGACTGGATGGGCTAAGGCCCAGCTGCCCTATTATGAACTTCAACTGACAAGTGGGAATGGGCTTCATTTTGACGTTTGAACATTTTTAAACACAATTTAAAAAGTTAAAATGTCATAATAAACACACCGGCATATTTAGCGGAACACAAAAAGAAATCCATAATTAAAAAAATATGGTTTTATTTTAAAATCTACTTACTACACTTCTTTTGTTATTTAAAGTTTCATTTGTTTTACTTAAAATGAGATCGCATTAAGAACAGATTTTGCGAGTAAAGGCTATTTGTGAAAAATGGTACATTTTTGAACTTTTGATGTAACCGGGAAAAGTGAAAATTAATATTAAAATAACAATTAATTAAATTAGAAAAATGGTGATTAATATCGCGTATTTCCTCCACGTGCTCTTATTAAAGTTTCTACCCGTCTAGGCATACTGAGAATGATGTTATCGATGGTCTCCTGGGATAGTCTCCGCCATTCCTCAACTACGGCGATTCGCAGTTCACCCACGTTGGCAGGAGCTGGAATTCTGGACTTAACTTTTCTTTTCAGCAAGTCCCAAACGTGCTCTATTGGGTTCATTTCCGGTGATCTCGCCGACCACTCCATAACAGTGATATTCATATCATTAAGATAAGCTTGAGTTACCCGAGCGGTATGCGGCCGAGCATTATCCTGCATGAAAACAAAATCGTCACCGATATATGGGGCAAACGGTACGACATTTTCTTCTAAAACTTCTCTGATATAGCGGTCTGCAGTCAGATTCCCTCTGTCAATCACTACCAAGTCTGTGCGAGCTCCCAAACAAATGCCCGCCCAAACCATTATTGATCCACCACCGTATGCTACTGTAGTTTCAAAATTTGTCTGAATGTATCGTTCTCCTTTGCGTATGTATATTCTTTGCCTGCAGTAAATTTGATTTAAGAGAATTCTGCACTCATCACTAAACAATACCTTACTCCATTGGTCCGCGTTCCAAAGTCGATGTTCCTGAGCAAAAGTCATGTCGGGCTTGGACGGCCATCAAACGGGGGTTCCTACGTACACGAATCCGAATGAAACGATCATCCCTACTCGAAGTGCGTCTTTTTCTGCCTTGTCCTGCTCTTCTCACATAAGTACCGGTCTCCCTGAACCGTTTGATACTGCGATGGATCGTTAAAACTGGTCGACGAAGATCTCTGGATATCACTCTGTAGGTTTGACCATTTCTTCGCATTTCGAGTGCCCTGGCAATCTCCGTTGGGGCTAAGTCAGGCATAATCCAGTCCTCAACTCCAAAAAGATACGCGATTAAAAAAAAACTAACAAAAAACAGTATTTCAATGAAATTTTAAATCAAACTCAGAAGGAAGAAATACTCGAAGTTCGCTCCAGATAAGGTGTATTTGAATAAAATTAAAACAATTGCATAAAATGTGATGTTCAGTTGTTTTCTTAATTTGAAAATATTTATTTTTAAATTAAATGACGTATAAACCAGCCAGCAACCTTATATGATACTGATATCAAACCTTTATTTTATGTTCCGCTAAATATGCCGGTGTGTGTATAAAGTTCAAACGTCAAAATGAAGCCCGTTCCCACTAATTGACAGTTAAGTTCGTAATAATAAGCTAAATCCTGCCTATATTATGGCACTAGAAAAGCTAAATAAGCTAGTCTAGTGTCATAATATAGGCAGGAATGATTAGATATGCTGGGTGACTTTATATTCCGTCTGGAGAATAATTGCGTATTTAATAGGTACATGAAATAGAGTAATATCGTTACTATATTATCTACATGCAATTTACAAACTATAAAAGTAGGTAAGTACTAAAAAAAATAACTACTCCAAAATTTAAAATGCTACAAAACAAAGAAATCTCCCAGGTCGTCCCCACCAGGCAGAGTACCTAGAAGGCTCAAAGAGTTTCCTCGCTGGATTGCGATACTTATTCTCTGGGCCAGGTAGGTGCCGGCTCTGGGGTCTCGGGTGGCCTCAATGAGTTTTTTGGAGATTTCTCTGAAAAGTTTGTGCGCACCCAGACCCCATACCTAGGGTTTCAACCCCAAGCGGTTCAAATATGAGATCCCCACTAATGTTCTCATATTTGCGCTGCTTGAGGTTTTCCGCCTGATTGGCGGCCGCACCTGCAGAACTCGAGGTGCCCTGGACATGGGACGGCAAGTGTATCGACGCAAGTAGCGTCCCATACAAAAGCCCGTCCCACTCTCCAAGGGACCAGGGTCATACCGTCTGGTCTCTTGCCATCGTCGCGTGCCAAACCAGAGGGTTCCAGCACAGCTGGCACTCCGGCGGTAACAAGAGCCCAACGGATGAGATCGTTCAGGCAGTGATGTCGGGAGATGCGGCCGGCGCTTCGTTGACAGGACAGCCCGTGGTGTCCGAGGCTGTCCACGTTTGCACCACAAACACAGCGATGGGGGACGACGTGGGGGGTGCCAAGACGCAAGGAAGTGACTAACCGGAAAGCTGTTCGATCCAGCAATGTGCCCGTATTGGGTGATGGTAATGCTTGTAGCCAAAGGCCCGACTCCCACTTCTCCGCAGCTAAGAGGCGAGCCTGCTCCACAGGACTGGAGGACGTATTAAGAAGATTATTCCGTACCAGTCTGCAGAGTGGCTCGTCCCAGAGCCTTTAAAAGTATTATCAGGGAAAAAGTATTATATATTTATATATAAAGGCAATTAAACGTCAAATTGACAACCTCTGTGGCTCAGTGGTTCAGCGCGTTGGTGCTCAAGCCGGGGGTCGCGGGTTCAAATCCCGCCGAAGGAACAAAAAGTTTTTCTGAGTTCCTGGGTCATGGATGTGTATTAAATATGTGTATAATATACTAAAAATCTTAAATATATGTATAGTATAAAAGTATTAAATATCCTTCCCGTTTTCTGGTACCTGTAACACAAGTTCTACGGATACTTAGCACGGGGCCAGATTAACGTGGTGTGAAGCGTCCATAGATATTTATTTATTTATTTCTTTATTTAATTCGCTACAAGCACTAGTTGCGCTCCAGGCGTCCTTGGCCTCGTCCAGAAAGGGAACTGTATTGGAGTAGGATGGGTGATGTAGTATTTTGGAGATAAGACTATGGTTCGCGTGGACTAAGGACAAGAAGGCCGGAAGCGATATGTCAGAGGGCTTTCGAACACCCAGGCCACCGAACCTAACTGGAAGCGTTGCCTGAGTCCATGCGCGGTCATCGAAATTTGTATTCAAAATAGTGGAGAGCGTTTGTCTTATGGTATCATCCAACTGTTTGAGAAGTTGAGGGAACTTCCACAGTTGACAACACCGTAAGTGTGCGTCCACATTGCGAGCCTAGCGCGGTTGCGACGACGGGCGCGAAGTATCAAACATATGAAACGCGCCTTTGCGTCCATACTGTAGAGACTAAGACGGAAGCCTAGTGCGACGGGACCGAGCGAGGCAGAACGCGTAGTTTTCAAACGTTCCTGTCCGCGCGTTCTGGCCACATTACGGGCCTAGTCAGCGAGCGACCCAACGCGCGGGTGGCGGGGATAACAAACCTGTTCGGTCTTGTCGCTCGGCGTATGGGCATGCTCGTCTGTTAATATTGTTTTTTGTAAAATATGGCGATAAATACTGAATTGTTTATAAGTGCTATTCAATCTAAAACACCTATATGGCAAAGCAAACATCCGCACCATAGTAATCGCGCAATAATAAGAAAGTTATGGAGTGAAATAAAAGAACAATTTCCTGGAAGTGAAGGTAAGTTTAATATAATAATAGTTATTACATTCTTTGATATTGTTCCCAGAAATATTTTGTGAACTTAATACGAACATTTTTTGCTCTTCGTGTTGGATTATTATTGAGTCCGAGGTTTCTGTGACGATTTCTATATAATGGCGGGTTAGATAGCACACTTTGGACATCCAGAACGAGATCGCCATTTAAATCCATTATAACATTGTGCAGTATACACGCAGCTTTTATTATAAACAAGGCATTCTTTCTGTTTGTTTCGATAGGTTTAAGTAATATTCTCCATTTACATGTTAAAATGCCGAATGCGCATTCGATTGTTTGTCTAGCGGTAGACAACCTGATATTAAAACATTTTCTTTCATTATTAAGTATCCGCTCGGGATAAGGACGCATTAAATAATGTTTTAATGGATATCCTTCATCGCCCACTAGAACGTAGGGTGCAATGACGTCAGAATTTGTCAGTCTCTTTGGCATAGGAATTTTTAATTTATTTTTTTCTATAAGCTTATACAGTGTTGATGCAATAAAAGTACCACCATCACTTTGCTTTCCTTGACCGCCTACTTCGACTGCTACAAATTTCCTTTTTGCGTCGGCCACAGCTTGCATGACAATGGTATTCCTTTTTTTATAGCACCAATGGGCCGAACCAGATTTAGGTGTTTTTTTTTATTTCGCAATGTTTTCCATCAATTGCTCCGATGCAGTGTGGAAAATTTCAGGTAGCTTCAAAGTCTTCTGCGATAGCTTTCAGGCGTTGCTCCGTTGGTGTCGGCATGTGAATAGGAACTAACTCAGTCCATAAAACACGGCATGTTTCGTGCACTATATAGGCAATGGTGCTTTTCCCCATACGAAAACTGTAAGCTAGTGATCTAAACCCAATTCCTGTTGACAAAAACCTAAAATAAAAAAAGAATATTAAAATATTAATGTTATTGTTGCAGAAAAGCAACTGCGTAAGAAGTGGAAGAATCTGCGGGATCAGTTTCGTAAAGAAAAAAAAAACTTCCTACGCCGCGCTCTGGTGACGGTGGCGACGAAACAGAAAGCACATGGCCATACTTTCAACTTATGCAATTCATAAACGATGATGTTACACCTGAAGTCATGACGGGAAATTTGCATGATAGTGATTCGGAATCCCCCCGAGTCCTGTCAAATTGAACAATCTAACATCGCTGACGTGATGAGTCCAGGTACATCAACCTGCAGCGGTCGCACAACCGCAACAAAGCGCAGCAAAACGGCATCAGATTATAGAGATGAACTTATAGAATGCGAAAGAGAAAAAAATTTGCTGATTGAACAGAAAATGGCGTCAAATTCGGAGAACCAGGTGGAGAAATGTGACGACTATCATTTTTTTATGAGTCTTCTGCCACAAATGAAAAAATTTGGTGAATTACAAAAGTTACGCATTCGAAATAAAATTACCCAAATCATAATAGACGAGGCAGAAAGAATGCAGTTTTCTCAACAAAGATACGACGAAAATTATGGAGGATATTCTGCTGTCAACTACCCTAATTATTAATTTGATTATTACATCTTTTTACTTCACTACTTGTTTGATTAGGTACTGTGTGCAAATAAATATAACATTTTCAATAAAATCTTCTTTTAATCTTACCTCAGAGTTATGAACAATTTCTCCTCAGGTCTAACACTTTTGCGAAAGTTAGTATCTTCTTTGGTGATCTTAGGTGATATTTTACTTAGGATGTAGTCAAATGTTGACAAAGGCATTCGAGTGTACTCAAAAAATTTTGTAGGGTATAATCTCAATTCCTCATATAAATGAAAAAATTCACCAAATATTTCTCTGCTTTTATTTATTTTATGCACACCATCTCTAGTGTTCAACACCTCCCATCTCAGGATCGGACTGTCTAGTAAAAACAGCAAATCCTCGTCCATATTTTGCAACACCTGACAATACGTCTAACCGCTATAAGAGCTCGCGCGTCACTGTGGCCACCGGACCGCCCCGCTTGCCGCACCCGCCGCAGGCCCTAGTCACCGCGCATTCAATGTGGACGCACACTAAGACATATGTCAATTTAGGTACGAAAATGCAAAAACGGATTAGGGTAAAGGCCATGTGACATTTAATTTGGAGGAGATATAGAGATATCGTTACTTATTTTACATTTTTTTTTCTTTTTACAAACGGTAAAAAATTGCAACTATCTACATTTTACGTATATAATTATATTATATAAATTGCCATTTATCTACATGAAAGTGTGCTAGTATATAATTTTTCACTGGCGGAATATAAATATATGTAGAAGGTAAAACTTAAAACTGAAAGTTAAACTTCTAGCTCGTATTTTTCAGTTTCGGCATATTTAAGTTTATAGGATGTCTCAATGACGGTGTTGGATATTGTTTCTGCCGCTAGGGGGCAGACTCAACCCACACAAAGCGTCATATGGTGGCGTAAGTTGTATCAAAAACGGTCAATAAGAATTTTCGATTCTTTTTCTGCGACCAGGCGGCGCTTGGAAGTCCGAAGGTTCTTGTCGTGTCAAAAAGCTGTCAGATGTCACTTAACACACATTTAAAAACCCTCATTGTCACAGCTTACAATTTTTTCATACTAATTATATTTATTAAAAGACCTAACTTGACCCTAAAATGTATGTTTTCGTATTCAGTGACATCATATTATTAGTTAAAAAGTTTAGAATTTAGCATGTTCTTTTAGTAGAACAGTGTTTTCAGATATAATGCTTATTAGCCTATTTAAAAACTTATGTGTTTCTTTTGAATTTTGTCAATATTAATTAAACTCAAAGTTTTACTTAATATAAATTCAGTTTACGTGAAAAATAAATTTGTAAACGATAATCGTTTGCCGCTATTCATCGTAAAATTTTAATTAAATTACATAAGTGTCGAAACACAGCCCATATGAAGGGCATGGAAATTCGTCACTTTCATTTAAATATGTTGGACAAATAAACTTTCGATGACACCCTTTCGTGTGATGTTTGCCCTGTAAGGGCGATTAGGGCACCCGATTCAAAGGCGCGACTAGGGCACGTAGGGCAGACAAGGTCTTGCTTCTCAATTCTCAATAAGCAAAATATTTACTGCGCCGTTGAAATTGGAGACCTTTGAAACAGATCGTGTTGACTTAGTCTAGAGTCTGGACATAATATAATTAGTTAAGCCAGCATTTTGATTTAGTCAGTTATTTCTAAGTAAACAATACTTTTAAATTGAAATAATAAACCGTGGGTTCTCAGAAATAATATTTTTATCTGCAAGTCTAAAATGGCCACAATAACGCCCGAAATTAAGCAATTCGAATTATGTGTACCACTTTACGTATTTCTATCGAAAATAGAATTGTCAGAAGTTAATAATATGAGCGACTTCTTCAAAAGTTGATGTTTCATAGTACGACTAGCTGTTGCCCGCGGCTCCACTCGCGTAAATACAGTATCCCACGAGAACACTACTTTTTCGGGATAAAAAGTAGCCTATGTTTTAATCCAGAGCCTAAACTACTACCATACCAACGAATGAAATCCGTTCAGTAGTTTTTGCGTGAAGAGTAATAATCCATCCATCCTAACCAACTTTTACATTTATAATATTTATTAGTAGGATCTTAATGTGACAATTTTAGACCTGTTCTAATAAATAAATAAAACATTTATTCAATGCTCACATTACACTTAAACACATTACATACATTAAAACAAAGTACCAACTACCAAAATAACAGAATAAGACATTATAATCGACCTTAAATATTATCCCCCTTACTAATAAAAATATTTACACAATGGATAACTTAGACAACGTTGATGCGTTGGAAATGTCACATGATAGAAAAAGATAGCAAAGTTGTTTAAGTTATCCGTTGTGTAAATCTTTTTATTAGTAAGAGGGTAATTGTATACTATTTTTATATTTAATTAACTAATAAATGATGGGATGATACTCAACAAATAAGTTATAAGATGCTTTTATTGACTATTTTACTATATTTACTATTTGACTATTTACATTGAAACAAATTATTGAATAATTATCTAAAACTAAATAACTTTAAAAATACTCTGCTATAGAGTATTGATACTCTATACGCAGGGTTTCTCAAAGTGGGGTACGCGAACCCCTAGGGGCTCGCGACAGAATATACATAATGGTGCTTGCTGGCTTGATGACTGGTAGGTAGGATACTAATGTGAAGATAATTTTCACACTTGGTCATGAGTAAGAAAAAATAGCAGGAGTCAACTTGATACTGAGTCAAAATTAAGGTTAAAATTGTCCAAAATTAGTCCTCAATTTTATTCAAGACAAGAAACAAACATTTATATATTTTAAAAAGGTATTTTTCCGCCACTGTCTCTATATGTTTCCTTTTATTGAAGTAAAAGCCTTATTTTCTTCAACAGTCAATTCCAATATTTTCAACAGTCTTTTTTAATTACTTAGGGGTTCGTTATCATATTTTGGCTCAATTGATAACATCAACTTTAACAGGGGTTCATGGAGCTAAGACTTTGAGAACCCTGTTCTATAGTGAAGACGAGCGTGTTTTTGTTAGAAGATTCTCGCACTTTCGTTTCGCAGTCAGAAAATAACAAACAATGGATGTTGTAATAATAAATCTCAGGTCTCCTAACTAACAATAATGAAATCGTGAGCACTCATCAATGATATTGTTTATTGACTGGCCTACTGGAATCTAGAGGTTCGGCTACTGCTGTGTGCTAACTGGCACTATTATTAGTAATTGAGTATATTATATTGTAGAGCACAGCCTCCGTGGTCTAGTGGTTAGAGCTTGGCTCTCGACTCGGAGGTCGTGGGTTCGATTCCCGCATTGGAACAACAAAAAATGCTGTTTCCAAGTTTGGCTAGGTGGGAGTAATAAGTTTTTTTTTTATATTGTAGATCTACCTATGTATATCTAATCAAATGTTATATCAGTGTAGGTACTCACTACATGCACGTTTAATCCCGCCTACACGTAGTGAATATTTGCCAGTGGCACATAATTAAAACGGGCAGATTATTACATTTAAATTGGGTCAAATTTTACGCCAAGTATTCGAAGATGTGCCAAATTATTGCTCCCCAAATAGACTGGCTAAATAACTTTGATGTATAGGCAATACAGTCGTTGACGAATCCCGTATAGTGTGTACCATATTTCAACCCTACTAGTATGAATATAAGGTGCAAGAGTGTTACACCGCATGAGTCCTCAACTGCACTAGTAGATACGTCCGTCCGCCTTTCTTTGCTATGCTCTGCTATTTTTGTTCAAAACTTAAGAATGCATTCAAATATGCTACTGACATATAGAGTCAGCAAAATCATCCGTGACCGGTAGAGCAATTGAATTGAACATAATTACATCTTTTTAGTCGATTTATTTATTTTATTTATTCTCAACATTCAATAAAAATTGCTTAGGACAGTCTTGTATGGGCGAGTTTCCAAGTAGCAGAGAAACACCCATACACATATTTAATTCACATCCATGACCCAGGAATTTGAACCCACCAAGGATTGGCAGGATTTAAACCCGTCGTGGGATGCCCCCTGCTTGAGCACCAACGCGCTTAATCACTGATCCACATAGGCCGTCGTATTTTGACATTATGAATCTTATGTACGTCTTCACTTCATAGTCATGTTTTACTCTAATATTTTACTCTTAGAGTCAGTTCACACCGAGCCGCTATGCGACGAGACGCGGCGCTGCATTTTAAGAGCGGTGTCACGCTGCTGAAGCCCCAAATTCGAACTCTTGCAATAAAACATGTATGTTCTTGCGTAGTAAATAAAGTTCTTTTGAAAAGAAGTTGATGTCTTAAAAATGCAGGGCCGCGTTGCATCGCGTTTCGTTTCGATGTGAACTGACCTATCAAAAAATGTCCTACCGGTTATAGACTGCTATGCTGACTGTATATTCATTTCGATGTTTTTAGTCCTATATACGTTATAAAATATTTTAGAATCGTTAACATTATTTTTGCATATCATTTTACATTTAGGTAGTGCAATTTAAAGAGTTTTATCAAGACTGGCTTATCATCTTACCTACCTGTAATATAAAGGCATAAAGACACGAATATATGGTGTAGTACCTAATTGTATCACATATCAAATATTTAGGTTGAAATTGTTTGTGAACATAAAATATTTGATGTATTGTGTTTCTTAGTGTCAATTTTACCAAGGCCTGTTAAAGTTAATCATTGATTAAATATCATGTTATCTAGAGAGATTCGTTCTTCTTATCTCTAACCTATTAATGAAAGAGAAGGCATGATATTTAGACAAACAATTAACTTAAACAGGTGTTGGTGGAATTCTGTTACATTAAATTATTCATTTTTTCGCGTCAGCACCTATTATGTGGAAAATGCCATTGTAACTGACTAACTGTATTGTTACTTTTTCCGGGATAAAAGTTTAGGAGCATAATGATTTCTACTAAAAGGGTTCCGAAGTTTACGTCTAGGAACCCTTATAGTTTTGGTCATGTCCGTCCGTCCGTCCTTTGAATGGATATGTGTATTTATTACGTTGACAGAGTGCTAAATTAAAATCACGAAAAATATTTTTTTTTTGGGTGCCTCCCGTACACGTAATTTTTTTTTCTCGCGTCTAGATTATATAAGATAGGTGTTTCAAAAACATTGAGAGGTTGCTAAGGCGATTTTGTGATTTAGATACCCGTTTGCGTTGCATTTTTTGTTAAAAAAAGTTATTTGACGACTAAAAGCTAAACGGCTGGCTCGAATAATCTGAAAAAAATTATGATGGTAGTCCATGTGATGAACTTTAAAAGGAAAACTATAACGGCTTATAGAACTTTGTTAGTTAAGGTTATAGATGCCTAACTTGTAAAATGCGCTTACTTGGAAAACTTCGTACAAAAATAACGAAATAATAAGTAAACATGTAAAGTAAAGTGGTACGGAACCCTACGTGCGCGAGTCCGACTCGCACTTGGCCGGTTTTTATTAATTTGTGTAGGTGCACGCGTTCCAAATTTTTGCGCTCCACCACAATATGAAAATATTTTCCAATTATATCTGACCCTTGGATGAAAAATGCTGTTCTGTTTTACTGTCGCGGCCAACGTGCCAAGATTAAAACTGTTACTAACGAACATTACAAGGTTCACAACGTCAAAAAGTTTTTGTTTCGGAAAACTTGTCTTGAAATGTGTAGAAGTCTGGTAGTGCCCTTGCGCTTCGCTTGGCTCGTCTTCTCCTCTCTCCCGCCAGGGAGCACTACCGTGCCCCAAATTGAATTGTTAATACTTATTAGCATGGAGACCAGAGTAAAGGAGCACCATCTCCATATATGAAAAAGTGTCCGTAAAAAGACGGAGAATTAAATCTTAAGACATTTGACTCGACACTCGGTGTGTTCAATTTTCTGCTCTATTGTAATAACGCAGAGTTGTATTTTCAGTGCTCTGAATCTTCACCGGCGTTCTGGATTCCGTAGCATATAGTCCCAGCCTTAGATTCGTCTTCGGTTATTTTCACCTAAAATATTTTCGATTACGCGAGTAATTAGAATATTCACGATTTTCTAAATTAATTACTAAAGTCCTCAAAAACTTTAAATAACTAAACTCAACTCACTTCACTCCTAAATTCACTCCATCTCGTATTGCTAACTTCCTATCACACATCCTTCTGACTCTAGCGCCATTATGGCTTTTTTTGAAACTGAGTGAAAGTGGTGCTCATTTACTTTATTCTCCATGCTTATTAGGTATATGTGATTCTTGTTCTGTCTACCAATCGCTACTAATATTTTATTTATTTATAATTAAAATCGAGACAGATTTTTTATCTCATTATCATAATTAATGATCACTTAAAATATTGCGCTTCGCTTGTCTTAGAAAATGGTTACCGAGATTTTTTCTATTATCCAAGAATTTTCATTACATTTTGATGGCCATCACGATTTCACGAAGTGTCGTGGCCACTACTATGAAAAGCATATAAGCCGGCTTCCCTTATGTATATTAATATATTTTTTTTTTTTTAAATACGGTAAACCATAACAATATTTTGCGCCCAATGCACCCAACAAATTGCGCTAACACTATGTGACGAATAAAATTCCGTATTTTGAAAATTTGTATATATATTTAATAATAGATTTAAAATAATATGTAGTTAGGTATGTTTTGGAATATTCTACTGCAAAATATGGTAGTTCAGGGGAGGTTTAAGCGGAGAAAGATATAGGAACAAGTTTGGAAATAAAAAACGATGATTGAATTTTCACTGTGTTCAATTTGTCACTTGACTGTTAAATACTTATAGGTGCGTTCAGTTTACCTGTTTGGTTATTTATTCCAGTTCATAGTTAAGATAGAACAACGTATTTCGGGACAGCTAGTTATACATAAAATGTTGCTCTATAAAAATGGTTTCATAGTGCAGACTTCGCTCATAGTCGCTACGCCCTATCTACTAATTTGTATGTTTAGTTAATTCTTATCTAATGATATATGAGCAAATTAAAATATTTTCGTGATAAAACCTTGTAAAACAATGGAATTCGAAGGTCAGAGATATAGGACGCTTAGCGGATTAGGGGCCGTCCATTAATCACGTGATGTATTTTAGCAACTTTTAGACTCACACCCACAAACTAAGCCTGAGCCTCTATCTTGGTGCCCGAGGCCCCCCCTCACAAACAATGAACACATGAACAAATGACATACTAAGTAGGTCATGTTTAAAGAAAAACCTTAACTTGAAAAACAGTTTAATCGAATAATTTAAGCACTTAAAACTATACGAGTCATTATTCTCTTCAGTGCGGTACAGTACAAATATGACTTGTACGGATATAAAGGAGGACCGAGATTAGATGCTATTGGATGCCAAGCTATTAGAAAAATAAAAACAAATGTATATTATTATTGTATACATATTTGTTGTTTTATAAAAAGGTTTAAAGCTCTATAATATAAAAACATATATGTTGCTTTTTACTAAATAAAACAGCAAGATATTATTTTTCTTATGAAATACAATACTTTTTACACAAATTATTCATACTAATTTCTAATGCAAAAATGCAAGTACCATAAAACCAATAAGAATTTCGGTATCAATTGACTAGATTCGAAAATTAGTACACGTAATGTCACCTTGCACTCTCTCCCCTTGTGATAGATACTTGGTGATTTTTTTTCGGCCCCCCTCCCCCCTTTGGGCCTCACGTGATTAATGGACGGCCTCTAACTACAACGGTGGCTGCGGCTACACCGCAAGCAATAAATATCGACTGTTACAGATGGTGGCGCTACACTACGACAGTAGCCGGCATGGTTAGTGCATGCCAGTGAACCGTCATCGCAGTAAACTCGAACGAGTCTCTGAAATCGTAGTATGTTGGATTGACCTGAAACTGACATTAGAATCTAGATTTTAACCTTTAGATACACTTTACCGTCAACGTTTGATAAATGTACAGGTTTTCAAACAAATCTTTTGTTTTTAATGTACTTTTTGTATACATAGTATTTAAATGAAATGTGTAGTCAGTAGTCTATAATATTTATTAAAAAAACAAAAACCCGACTGCGTAAAATAATTTTGATATTAAGTATACACAGTGTCACGCTCACAACTAAGGCGAATCTAATCATACCTCTCAAGCTCAAATGCGACAAGCCGTTTAGGCTCTAGAGCGTGCCAAAGTGATATACATACGTACATACACAGTACACTCGAAAAACATAACCCTCCTTCTGGTGCAGTCGAGTTTTAGAACTGTACCTACTACCTACATAGTATATTGAAGCACTTTATAAATACAATACTTCTAGATACAAAGAAGAACGCCTTTTACCAATATACGGTAACTGAGCAACCTCGCACGCGTTCTGCTAATCCGATACTTTTAGATACAAAGAAGGACGCCTTTTACCAATTACGGTAAATGAGCAATCTCGCATGCGTTCTGCTAATCCGATACTTTTAGATACAAAGAAGGACGCCTTTTACCAATTACGGTAAATGAGCAACCTCGCATGCGTTCTGCTAATCCGATACTTTTAGATACAAAGAAGGACGCCTTTTACCAATTACGGTATTTGAGCAATCTCGCATGCGTTCTGCTAATCCGATACTGTTAGATACAAATAAGGACGCCTTTTACCAATTACGGTAACTGAACAACCTCGCATGCGTTCTGCTAATCCGATACTTTTAGATAAAAAGAAGGACGCCTTTTACTAATTACGGTAACTGAGCAACCTCGCATGCGTTCTGCTAATCCGATACTGTTAGATACAAAGAAGGACGCCTTTTACCAATTACGGTAACTGAGCAACCTCGCATGCGTTCTGCTAATCCGATACTTTTAGATACAAAGAAGGACGCCTTTTACCAATTACGGTAACTGAGCAACCTCGCATGCGTTCTGCTAATCCGATACTTTTAGATACAAAGAAGGACGCCTTTTACTAATTACGGTAACTGAGCAACCTCGCATGTGTTCTGCTAATCCGATACTTTTAGATACAAAGAAGGACGCCTTTTACCAATTACGGTAACTGAGCAACCTCGCATGCGTTCTGCTAATCCGATACTTTTAGATACAAAGAAGGACGCCTTTTACTAATTACGGTAACTGAGCAACCTCGCATGCGTTCTGCTAATCCGGCATTCTGTGTCGAATGGTACCACTATATATAGGAACATGCACCAGAATCCACCTTGCGTAAGGTACTTATTGGCATAGGTATGGCAAAATTCCAGTAACTATTAACTAAATATAGCCCTGTGGTCGAAATTCGCCCATAATAAGTCATATAATACGGTATTTTCCTGTATTTTTTTATTACATAAATAAGTAGTGTACTTAAAAAATAATACAGTTTACAAAAGGAATATCATACTAAAAGTCAATATTTTCAAAGATATTGCGGGTTGTTTGAGGCACTTTTGTAAGTCTCGTGAAAACGCCCCATATAAAGGTCGTACAAGTAGGTGACGTCACACGCTACCAATGTTGCTACGGAATGTATGGCCATTGGCCATCTGCACAACATTTCTGATACTTCCGAAGTTTGCGCATTTATGGTCATACACACCATAGTAAATCTTTTTGTATTTGATGTAAGTAAACTAATTATGTAGGGTTTTTAGACTAATATTGTAAAAAATATTGTAACTTTTTTGTGACTCGAAATGCATATAATTACAAAACTAGACATAAAATCCTAATACGTTACTCGACTTTTTGAATGATTCGGTATCGCGCTAACGTTTTGACAGATAGTTAGAACGCAGCCGCACCGCAGCCCAACCGCAAACGCTGTCAAAACATAAAGTTGATACGATGCTACTTTCTCTCGCACGTTTCTGAAATGTTTCTTGTTTTGGTGTGTTAAATTGTTGAGAATATGTGGTAAAAATGACTTGCAAAATAAAATAGAAATAAAAATAAAATTGAGTTGCGATTGAAAGGAAAATGCGATTCTGAAATTTGTTCAGCCGCACCGGAATCGAAACGAAACTGAATCATAACCAAAGCAGAGTTGAACCTGAATTCAAACGATAAACAATAGCGCGATTGGCCTGCTGTTAGATTACTGTTACCCAAAACTAAACCTAAACTATCCTATTGGAATCGTGTGTCGTCTCAGTGACTGGCGCGAGCTACTTGTGCGAGCTACTGGTGCGAGCTACTGGCGCGCGTGGCTCGACCGCGCGTTGTTCTGTCAGTTACTGTTAGTGCTCCGGTTCGGGTCGATATTTTACGTTAACGAGAGTAATGATGATCCCATCTCCATCCTAGATTTATGAATAGGTACCTGATACCCGCGACTTCGCCCGCGTAAACACAGTATCCCACGGGAACACTGTACTTTTTGGGGATCCTGGGATCCTTTGGGGATGGGGATTTTTGGGATTTGAGCCGGAAAAAGCTAGTACTTCTCATATCGAGGAAATAACAGAGTGCTAAGTATGAGTTTTTCTTTTCGTATTAGATCGTGAGCGCGTTTGGCGGCTAGTTGTCGAGTTTAGCTACTCTAGTAAAGCTACTAGCTTAAGAACTAGGTGGCGCTAATCACATACAAATTCCTAGCAAACGACAAACGGGCTAACGATCGAATGCAAAAAGAAAAACTCACACTTAGCACTCTGAGATCTAGCAGTATCGACTTTCGTTGTCAATGGTGATATATTAGAGAAGATAGCGGGATTTATTGCTGTTTGTTAAGGACCCCATAAAAGATATGATCAGACAATAAGCAATAATATCAATGAGCTTCCTTGTGAACAAACAAGGGGTTGTGAGGAGGCATAATCCTGAGAGGCCTTGTCTATGCCGACTGCCAAGTGCCCACTGCCGACCCACGATTGGAAATGTAGACGTATATGGCTATCATAATATAACAATACCTAAGAAGATATAATATTATAGTAGCGCCGCGTAGCTGTGGGCCGACTCGACCGGATAAATAACAGGGCCTCACAGAAAACCCACGCGAAATGCTTGAGTTGTGTTTCACCGAGTGAGTGAGGTTACCGGAGGCCCAAATCCCCAATCCCCCCCGATTGGGGATTTTAAGGACCAAGAACGCAAGTCGCAACACCAGAGGAGTTACAAGTATAACTCCTGTGGTGTTGCGAGTGTCCATGGGCAGCAATAATCGCTTAACATCAGGCGATCCGTCTGCTCGTTTCCTGGTCCATTTCATTTTCAAAAATACGTGGTTTTAATACTACATACCACCGCATATATAGAATCTGTTTTATTTACTGAATTTGCCCTGAATAAGGGGGATAATGTCCAAGTACCACGCATTTTATGGCCGGCTTCTGAGGTTTTGTCGATAGTTTATCTATTTAATGGCGGTTCTGATTGGATAACGCAAACTCGTCATCCAATCAAAATTGCTATTGGATAGATAAACTACCGGCAAAAAACCTCAGAAACCTGGCATTAATCGGGGTGAGCATGTATTTAACGTAGCCTAGGTGAGAAACATCCGGATTCAGAAACTGTTGAGGCATACTTAGTGTCAATTAAAAAAAAAACATTGCAATGACCGCTATATTTTGCAAATAAATATTGTACTATTAAGGCTGTAACTGTACTTATATCGAAAAAAAATGCCTCCGTGGTCCAGTGGTTTCGAGCTTGGCTCTCCACTCGGAGGTCGTTAGTTCCATTCTCGCATTGGAAAAACAAAGAATGTTGTTTCAAAGTTTGGTTAGGACAATGCAGGCTGATCACCTGATTGTCTGACAAGAAAGATGATCTATGCGTCGGATGGACATGTAAAATGTCGGACCTGCGCCTGATCTCTCGCCAGTTGATAGCTGGCCTGGTTTCAATGAAACCGGCCACCGTCACCGAAATCGGCGTGGGGGAGCTATTATTATTATTATATCGAAGAAATCCGTATTACCATAAGATATTGGGATTTTCCCAACTGACACCTTTAATGGGAAAAATAAATTAGCCTTACCTTACTGCACCTTGACGTGCAAAAATAAAGTTTAAAATTGCGTAGCAGCACTTAAATTGCAGCACCTAATACGATGTGCGTCTGCAGATATGCTAAAGTTGCCAGTTATTGTCATCGTTAGTTAAAGTCTCTCTTACTTGGGATATTTGACTGTCATTGGTCAATCACCCCAAAAATATTATTAATATTAAACGATAGAAGGTTAATATTTACTTTTATTAGCTCCGCACCCAAATTTAACTACTGGTCAAACTCAAAAATTAGAATCTTTATGCTGCTTTTAGCTCGTGTTAGAGTTATGCTTGCCTTCAAAATATTTAAATAAACATACCGAAAATATTTTGTTACTAAAAATACACAATATGTAATTCGCCATTTTTATCAAAAGCGGCGCTGATCTGGCAACACCAAACGTAAATTGGAATGCGTGTATATTATGGCGAGGTGACGGGGATGCCATGCCGTCAGAATTGAGAGTGGCCAACGGGATCACTTCACCATCGGCTTATGTCGCGGAATTGATAATGACGGCTCACGGTGCCAAGAATGCGGCGTTTACCCTACTCGATGTGCATAGTGCATTACTGCATACTGTGGGGTTAGCAGGAACAATTGACAAGTGCGTATTCGTAAGGTTATCGTAAGAGAATTGTACGAAGATTATGACAGCGCCAATACAATTAACATTCGGTACAAATACATAGCCGTAAATTATTCCTGCTTGAGCTTGTGCCATATTTTGCCACGATTCCAACTAACGCCCGTAATTAATAACGTATCTAAAATCTTAGATTCTCAAACAAAAACTGACGTAAATTGACGTGAAGTTAATCCTAGGATCGTTGAAATGTATTGAAATCTTAATCTCGGATAGCTAAAGTGGGATTAAGATTGATATTATTAATTTCAGGCGTTAGACTGGAGGATACACATAGGCTTTACCTAAATATTCATTAAGTTTTTGGCTTTACCTATGCATGCAATGTTCAAATCATAGTTTACGAGTATTGGTATAAGATAGATTAACTTCTAGATAATAAATAAGTGTCTAAAAATACATATTTCACTCAAAGATTCGATAATTTTAAGCGCTTTAACGGCCGCACTCGGAGACATTCAATGCTTAATTAAGGAGCTATTTAGTACAGACTTTGACATAAAGTCCATACAGTTTCTGTCAAAATCTGTTAACCACCTTTATAGTACAAGCAGTCACAATTGTTAGTATTATAAGCCTACTTTGTCACTACTTTCTGATATACAACACCTGAACCTCAATCCTCGTAATTAACATACACTTTTATTTTACTTTTAATGAATAAAAAAAAAAAATTTTTACTTAGCCTCGCTTCTGACCAGCCAGTCCTGCAGTCTCGTGTTGGGGTACAATAGGAGAAGTATAGGACAAGGTTTCAGCTTGCCCCAAACACCTGCTCTAAATTTCCTAGTAGCTCTCCAATCTCCATCTACCAAGGGGTTCGCAAATCACAAGTTGCGAATAAGAGCGGTCATCGAAAGTAATTGAAATAGGAATTCAAAGCGTCGCAGTCGGCAGGCGCCGGTAAAGAGAAACATATCTATGGAATCAAAGTTCCGCTTAATCAATTTGCAACTAAAATTACTCGCTGTACAGATAATCTGGCCCAGACGTGGAGGAATGCAGCGGCCGGTGCAAGGCAATTTGGACCTATTTCACTCGTATTATGGGCGATTGTCCCATCTAGTGACAGGAATATTTAGCGAGGTGCATAAAAAGTGCACCGCGGCGGCCGCCATGTTGGATTCGCCCGTATTTTTAGACGGGAATCGGGATCCTGTGTATGTGGATCACCTCAGCAGGAAGGAATTTCGGGATTAAATGTGATTTGTGGCTTGTAATGTCACAAAAACGATACCTACATTACTTGTAACAGTTGAGATAAATTACAATAAAATATTTAGGTATACATATGAAATTGGCGCTTTGTAATTTGGCGATTTTTTTAAACATAAAATATTTATCAAAGTATATACCATTGCTATGTATGCCCTTTGCCATCTCATAGGTAGGTCATTGATTCCTTTACTAAAAAAAACATTCGGACAGGAAACAATAAAATCTTTGAAGGCGCTTTGGACTGCCCCATCGGAGTTGAATTTTTTCCCTTGCAAGAAGTTATCCAAATATCAAAAAAAATGGTAATCTGTTGGAGCAAGGTCCGGGGAGAACGGTGGATGTCTTAGACATTCTAATTGAGCTCCTCTAATTTGGTAGCCGTCTGTTGTGCAGTGTGTGGTCTAGCGTTGTCCTGAAGCAGCAGTGGCCTAGAGCGAATGACCAACCTCGGTTGTTTAGCAGCTAGCTTTTCCATCATGATTTGCAGTTGCTGGCAATAGAAATCTGCCGTAATCGTCTGGCCAGATTTAAGAAAGCTGTAGTGAACGACCCCGGCACTAGTCCATCAAACGCTGACAAGTAACTTTTTTTGAGTCAATTTTCGCTTGGGGCAGGCTTTGGCTGGTTCGCCAGGGTTCAGCCATTGCGATGAGCGTTTCCGATTATCGTACAGGATGCAATTAATTTATATATATAATACTTAAACTACATAATACGATCCTTCAAGTTTTCCATTTTGTAGACAGAGTGACGCAAAAAGAAAACCAAAAGTAGAAAGAACAAATGAATTACTGTTTTCGAAACACAAAAAAATTAGGCCTTTTCATCCATTATTGGATGATTTATACAGTGTTCTCTGAGCGAAGTAACCACTCTTGCAATACTGTAGTGCCTGGGACAGTCGGTTTATATAAAAAAACCGACTGTCCCACATGCATGAGTAAATAGCGGTGTAAATTTAAAATTGGAATTCCTTACCAAAGAAGATATATTTGAGATCAAAATGGCCAGTACAACAAAACGCCAATTTCATCATCATATACATGTAAGGGCCTAATACTAATAACGTTGATTGAAAGAGAAATTTGAAAACTTAGTGAATCAGATTTTTTATCGATTATATATTGAATCGATTACAACAATGCAGCAGTCTATTTAAATATTATGTAGTTACTTCGTAAGCAGTAAGTCTTAGTCGTTCGTGGGAGAATCATGATTCGGCACGAATGAGCCGGCTGGACTGATCAACACCACGGCTTCACAGAGAAGCCGGCGTGAAATAACGTTTGCATTGTATTGCATTGTTTGAGTAGGTTTCCGGAGGCCCGATTTTCGGGATTTTTAAGGACCTGGAACGCGCTTGTAACGCCCCTAGTTTTGCCCCTAGGTGTCCATGAGCGGCGGAATCGCTTACCATCAGGTGATCCGTCAGCTCGTCTATTGTCTCTTTCTTAAAAGAGCTGTCTGTAGCAACTGGTTAGTGGTTTTATATTTTAGCAGCCAGTCGCTATAGCCGCTTATTGATTTCTTATGTTTACGCGAGCCATTGTATAAAACACGTCTTACGGGTTGTGTTTTGTGTCCAAAGTGCTGGGAAGTAGCCGAAACGTCGCGTCGTGTAATTTGGACAGTAGTTTTAATTTACAATGTCGGCTACATTGTAAATTAAAACTACTGTCCACTTAGAAAGGATTTAGAAAAATGTAATCAACGCGATCTAGCGATATTATCGCTTATCGGACAGGAAACGCTCTTATGTCGTCGACGTATTAGTGTGTTTTCCCATTATCCAATCCGATATCGGATATCCCGCCGATTATGACAAAGCCAGGTACCTACAATCTACATAATATATTTATGTTTCATTGAAACACATGTAGAGAAAGTAAAATTCTTAAGCCTTCTCGTGTCTTTGGTTATTATCGGCGCGATAAGCAATATCGTATCAACGCGTCGTGAAAAAGAAAAGTGCGCCGCGACACAATCCGTAAGCTATGTCGCTTGTCGCTACACACATGCAAGTTGATACTTAATTAGATTTTTCGTGTTTCTTTTGCTGCACGGGTTGGATGATGGATCAAACTCTTGAATATGGTCGGTGATAAGTCAACGTTATGACGTAACATACCCATTATTATATAGTCGTGCAATATCAATAAAATATGCGCCAGCGATGACTGATAAGTGATAAATGAGTTTTTTGTATGTGGGTATGTGAAACAAATGAAAATAGTCGTGACATTTCCATAAAAATTGTCATTGCGTATGATATGTTGTCGCACGACGTGACCGATGTTTGTTAGTCCGTCTGTTTGTCACGAGCATACGTGTGTATGGTAGTGCGTTTTAATTTTGAGAATTTCAAATTACAGTACAAGTAGGCGCGATAGTAAAAATTGTGAACGAAATTGATAAAAAAATGCGTGCGTGAATGCTGTTTTATTTATCTAGGTCTCATATTTCATTTTAATTTTTTTATTTATAAGAATGTGATGATAAACTGGAATGTGGCAAGCGGTGTTATTGAATTTTTTAATGTTTTAGATAATAGACCCAATTCATTTATTTACTTATTTCTTAATTCTACTACTTCTTAAACGAATTCTTCCTAACCTTACATGAACAGTTAAAAATACATAAAACTAAAAGCCAAAATAAGCTAGTAACTTCAGTGAATATTTAATTTTTTGGATCATAATATATTTTTTTTAACGATGAGTTTTTTGCAGTCGTAATGTTTGCTTATCAGTGCGAACAGTAAGGTCGTTAGCTTTTTAGGGTTCCGTAGTACTACAAGGAACCCTTATAGTTTCGCTCTGTCCGTCCTGTTCTGTCTGTCTGTGCGTCTGTCCGCTCTAACTTTTAAAATTATGGATATAAGTGGATGGAATTCATATTATTGTGTATAAATATTGTATTTGGCATCATAAAATAATAGTAATATTATATTTTAGGGGTGTCTGAAGGAGTAGAATGAGAAAAAAAATCATCCCCACTTACATGTGTGGGGACTGGGGACAGTCGTGTAAGTGAGGATGATTTTTTTGTCTTATTCTAGCCCATTGTGTGGAGTGTCGTATAGGTCTTTTTGGATAAAGCCGATAAAGGTGAGGTTTCATTCATGACTTTTTTATAAAGTGAACCATATTCGAGTAATCGTCTTCCAAAGTGTTATAAAAGTCCCCTGACATTTCTAAACTAAACTTGTAACTTTCTATGCTAATAGGTCATGCTTAATACTCTTTGGTTAAATTGTTATAAACAAAATCGGACAATAACTTTTAAAGTAATTTGAAAAAAAAATTGCGCGTTGATAGTTACGGAACCCTCCTTATGAATGATTGTCCTGATATGCTCTTGGTTAGGTTATATTTTTAGCGTTCTGAAAAATGTGTTGCCGTTACACTGTGTGCTGTTGTTAAGGACCACCGCTGGTCCATGACTGCATGAGTCACGTTTTGAGTCATCAGTGATCTTGATATCAGCTAATTGAGAAGGATAGCGAACCACATGTGGAGGTCTGACGTCACCGGATTGCGATTTGTAAACCGAACTCTGAACTGAACGTTCCCACGAAATGTCGGTAACAAAATATATTAAACTAGGTGTTGCCCGCGACTTCGTGCGCTTAAAAGTTAATCTCGCAGAAACCGTACATTTTTCCGCGATAAAAAGTAGCATATGTCCTTTCCCTTAGTCTACTCTATATATGTGCTAAATTTCATCAAAATCGGTTCAGTAGTTACGAAGCCTAATCAATGCAAACAAACATACAATTTTTTCTCTTTAAAATATTTTTATAAATTGTTTTGGTGATCTTCACCAGAACTCTAACTGGACACTGTAAGCTCCACAAACACCTCAAGTCCAGCTCTCAGAAACAGGTACCTTGGGCAGCACGAATACTCTACTACAGAGGAAATTCGCAGCACCAACCTCAGCCATATCGTTCAGTTTATGAGCAGCATAGGCCCGGGTCCGGTACGCGGAGGAGTCATGTTAGATCTACTTGGGTCAAATTCAAAATGGAACTTTATTCACTACACAAAAAGATACACGTTTCATACGACATCAGTCAGTACACTGCACACATGCGCTGTGCAGCTCGGCGCAACCTGCCATTCGAACTCTTACAATGAAACGTGTATCTTCTTATGTAATGAATAAAGTTCAATTTTGAATGTTGTCTTAAAAATGCAGCACCGCATCGCGTATCGTTTCGTTTCGATGTGAATTGGCCCTTAAATGAAGGACTCTGCAGCAGCAGCACTAAGCAGACTCTGAAGGACTATGTCGTGCTTTGACACCTAAAATCCCCTACATTTTGTGATACGAGGCAATTGAAATTTCTTCTCTTAATAGAATCTATGGGGCTAGTCATTCGGACATAAATATGTACCACCGGATAAGGCTTGCTTCACACTAAATCTCGTATATCCATCTCATCATATATGATCCATCTCCGATCGATGCGCGCGTTCACACTGAACAATGCGAGATAATTTATTCCCGGATGTACCCGCGGGCGAATGCCGTGTGCTATCGCCTCACGACCGGGCCCGTTAGCCGCCGCGTCGTGCGCCGGAGCTACACGCGAGTCACTCCCGAGTCAGCTCCCGGACACATGCGCCATGGAGTTGCGTATTAAAAAAGTCGTCATTGTATGAACGCTTTCCTATTATTTAATCCTCTTCATTTCTATCCAGTTTCAGTCGTACGAAGCTATTGTAGTTATAATATTATATTTTTAACATACACACCACCAAAGCAACTTGATTTTCCCACAAATCATATTCGAGTAAACAATATTATGTATTAGTTTTGATAGATACATTAATCAACTACGATTTCCATTTGACAGGGCAATTAGTATTTAGAGTAAATACGTAATGGTAATTTTATATCGTTCAGCAGCGTCTAGGAATACTATAATCTTAAACGTAATTGATCAAGCAATAGAATGGTTTTAATTTTTGACCCCCCACGATTTGAACAGAATGGTGTTATAAGTTTGGCGTGTCTGTCTGTCTGCGTGTTTGTCTGTCCGTGGCATCGTAGCGTCCAAACGGATGAACCGAATTTGATCTAGTTCATGTTTGAAAGCTGACATGATCGAGAGTGTTCTAAGCTATAATTCATCATCACCAACTCGCTCACTGCTTAACATTTCGGGGGTTACTTAAAAATTGAAATTTTGTTAATTTATAAAATAAGATCGTTTGAGTCAGATGATTCGCCTGAACGTGAGGAAATACCTCTGCCCATGGACAATGGCGAATCCTTACCACCAGACAAGTTAAAATCGAATTTTCGTTCCTTTGGGCCTTCGTCATTCCTAATTCAGCGGACACAACGCGCGCAAACTTTATTCATACCAGTTTTCTGTAAACTGTACAATCGCATCGCATGTTTGTGCCCTAAGTTTTGTACCTTGAGTCGAGACGCCTGTGAAGCCGATTAACGAAGCGCTCCCCAGGACCTGTCATACCCCTTTGTTGCATAATGCGCGGAGATCCAGCTGTTGTTTCATGATAAATCGTTTTGATTCCACTTGAAAGTCTCTGAAACTTTTATTATGATCAATGACTGTTACAATATCCTACTACTATCATAAATGTGAGGATGGATGGATGTTTGTTACTCTTTCATGCAAAAACTACTGAACCGATTTCGATGAAATTTGATAGGGTAGTAGTTTAGGCTCTGGATTAAAACAGGCTACTTTGTATTCCGAAAAAGTACAGTATTCCCGTGGGATACCCGATACCATATTTACGCGGGCGGAGCCGCGAGAACAATCTTTGAAATCTCTGAAAATATTTTACTGTAGCTATACATTAGTATTCGTGTGTGTTCGCGGGACAGTCACGAGCGTTGTATACATGCGACACAACGCGTCATTAATATGTAAACAAACCGCATAAGTATGGTCGAAAAATGTTAACTCAGAATGACTCAGTGTTGGCGGTTTTTTTTGGGAATTTCGCGTGCATATCTATGAGGAGGTATGTACTTAATTATACTTAAATGGTTAAACGAACTTACCTGTAAGTGAAGTTCTACCATAATTATACTCTCTCCTTGTCTGAGACGGTTTTACTATGGTAGTCTACGCTTTATGCTAGTAGCCATCACAATGTATCCAAGCTAAAAAAAAAAGAAAAACACAGTATCCGGATCGCAACTGTCAAACTTCATTATGTTGAAAGCAATAAGTTTCATGAGCAACCTTATACTTGGAAGGAGGAGGGTAGGGTGGGGAACAGGTACCGTCTCAGACAAGGAGCTTCGTATAATTATGGTAGAACTTCACTTACAGGTAAGTTCGTTTAACCATTTAATTATACTCTCTCCTTGTCTGAGACGGTTTTACTATGGTAAATGTTTAAAGATTCATAAGTTGTGAATGAAACCATTTTTATATAAATCAGATAATCAAATTATTTATTTATTACAAAATATTCTTATCTCTAGAAACAACTTTTTCTCAGTTGTTTATGCTAAGATTACAGATAGTGTCTGAGAAGGATAAAGGATCCTCTGTTATTGGCCTGTTGTAAAATTTTGCAAATACAGAAGAACCACTAGACCAGCCAGCAGTCTTACGAATAAGGTCTATGCTAAGCCCCGCCCTATTTGCTGCTGATGTAGATGCGTGTCTGGTGCTATGGGCCGAAAATACAGAAACATCTATCCCAGATTCACACAATACAGATTTTATCCAACGACTGATAGTTTGAGATGAAGCCCTCTTATATGGTCTTTTGTGTGTTAAAATTAGGTAATCAAGGTTCTGTCTTAAGTTTTCAGTTTTCCTCAAATAAATTTTTATGATTTCTACTGGGCAAATTTCTTTTTCCGTAAACGATTTCAAATATAACATTGGTTGGTTAGAATTTTTATTTGATGTTTTAATAATGTCTGGAATTTTTATTTGAACACCGCTGTGTGTAAATTTTATGTTTTGTAATTTAATAAGAGACAAGGTCTGAACCCTATGTCCAGTGGTAAGTGCTAGCATTGTAACAAGTTTTTTAGTAGCCTTTGGTAAGTCCAAATTAACATTGGTATAATTTTTAGATAGATATTCTAACACTAAGCCTGGATCCCAAGTTGTATTATATTTTGGTTTAGGTGGTTTCATTTTAAACACACCTTTTAAGAATCTTTTTATTCTCTCGTCTGCACTAACTTTTGGTCCCATTATTAACGCAATAGCAGATCTAACGGTATTAAGGGTACCATATGAGGCACCTGAATTTAAACGTTCACTTAAAAAATTTAGAATAAATGGAACTGATGTTTGATAAGGGTCTAATTTATACTTTTTACAAAAATTCCACCACAGCTTAAGAGTGCTATCATATTGTTTGATAGTATTGCTAGATAGTGAATTTAGCATAATATTTAAGGCTGAGTTTGGAGTGCCACATCTCACGAATGCTTCGCAGACAGCAGCCCTGCAGCCAGGGTAAGATGTTGATGAAGTGGGTGTGTCTCTCTGTAAGAAGAAGATAATAATTTTGGATTGGGTTGGAAAATTAACATTTCACCAACAAGCAGAGGCTGTAACATGGGAAACCAGGGTTGGGATTTCCATAAAGGAAATACCAAGATACCTGCTGCTTTATCAGATTGTATTTTTCTAATGCATTTTAAAATTAATGAAAAAGGGGGGAATGCATAGAAAAAATATTTACTCCATTTTAAGGTAAATGCATCTACAGCGATAGCTTCAGGATCTTTTTTCCATGAGACAAACCTTTTACATTTGTTATTGATTCTAGAAGCAAATAAATCAATTTCTGGGTGGCCAAATTGTGATACAATTTCATTATAGGCTGTACTTGAAAGTTCCCACTCTATGTTTATTTTTCTTGATTCAAAGTCAGCTTCAAAATTTTCTTTAGTATTTATGTAAGATGCATACACCCATATATTCTTTTTCTCACAATATTGCCAAAAGGTCCTAGCCATTTTGTTTAAATGAGGAAATTGGACGCCACCCATCTTATTAATATATGCTATTGCTGTTGTATTATCCACTCTGAGTAGGATATTACCATGGTTAGTCTTTAGTAAAACATTGCAGTCCTAAATATGCTGCCTTGATTTCTAAGAAATTTATATGGTTCTGTCTCTCAGTAGAAGACCATGAACCTGAAGCTCGCTCTGTGCCACAAACTGCTCCCCAGCCAGTTGTTGATGCATCTGTCTGAATTTCTAGAGAAAAATTATAGTGTTGGATCGGGTTACATTTATCTATGTTTTTAGTCCACCAGTTTAACTCAGAAGTTACTGTTTCACATAATCTCATTTTTTCATCATAATTATTATCTCTATTTAACAAAGCAAGATATCTTTCCCGTTCTAGAAGTTTTGTAAATACTCGTGAGTATGGTATAGCTGGGCAAATTGAGGCTAATTTTCCTAATAGTTGAGAAAATTCCCTTATCTTACAAGATCTAATTTTCTTGAAATAATTTATTTTTTCTATTACAGATAATTGTTTTTCTATGGGTACTGATAATGACATTGTCCCTGAATCTATAATTAGACCTAGGTAAGTACATGTCTTTTTTGGTGTAAAAATACTTTTTTCAAGGTTAATGATAAAACCTAGATCTTGAAATAATCTGCACGACATCTCTATATCTTTTTTACACTGTTCTTTTGATGAGTTAAAGTAAATGACATCGTCTAAGTAAGATGTCAGGACAATATTTCTACTCCTAAGATAAGTACATATGGGTTTCATTAATTTGGTAAATACAAAGGGGGCTGTACATAAACCAAACGGTAAACAGTTGAATTCATACAACTTATTGTCAAATTTGAACCTTAAAAATCTTTTTGCCTCATTTGAAACTGCTACACTAAAGTAAGCGTCCTTTAAATCTAATTTTGCCATATACCAGTCTTGAGAAATTAATTTACACGCTGTCCTTATGTCCTCTAATTTGAAGTGGCATGTATAAACATATTGATTTAATTTTTTAAAATTTAATATAAATCTAAACGAACCATTTTGTTTTTGAATTACGAATATTGGCGATGTAAACTGGCCTACTGTATATTCGCATTGAGATATAGCCCCCAATGAACTTAATTTCTCTATTTCAGAATGTATGATTTCTCTTTCCTTGTCAGACCAAGACTGGTGGGGCTCTGCATGCTCTGGAGGGATGGTATTAAATGGGATTTTGTATCCCTGGACCTATTGCAAGATTTCGGGGTCATTGGTAATCTTTAGCCAGTTATTAAGAAAATATTTTAGTTTGCCGGCATGTACCTCTAATAACGGCGATATTTCTCTCGGGCCTGCCTGCTGGGGCGCTGGGGTTGGGGTTCCCTCCGCTGTGGTTGGGGTCTCTGGCCTTGTTGAGATGTCTGAGCCTTTGCCTGTGTACGCTGTGTTTGCCCGCTGCGTTGTTGATGATGAGGTTGCAGCGGGCTCTTCCAGTTTTCCTGTCTGACTGCTGGGGTAGGCGGTTTAATTTTTATTTGGGATCCTGTCTTTTGGATAGATTGAGCCGCTTTTATAAGCTCTCCACAATTTTTTCCAAATAGAAATTCGTCAGTATTTACTTTTTTAACCGCCACCCTTATGTTGTACTTGTCCCAGCCAATGCGAAAAATTTTCTAGATTCAGAGTCCTGGTGAAGGACTTCTGCAGCTAATTTGGCTGCGTCATTTAACTGTTCTACAATTTCTTTTGTATTTATATTGCCCTTAAGGACACAGGTAAGTGCCTTACCTAGACCGACCATCATTTTTCCCACTAACGCCTGACGGAAAACTATTCTTTTATCCCGCTTTTTGCTAGCTTCATTCATAGCGGCTGCTATTTCGTCATTCATGACAGGTGGTACAGCTGCCATGAAATTAACTGGAGTAGGATACTTCTTTGACAAGTTCTCTCTAGCTTCTTTTCCCAGTCCCTGGTGAATAATGTTGGTCCATTGATCTGCCAGCTGTTGCTGTAGCTTCTCACCAACAGTATTTTCTTTTTCTCCTTTACCCAGGGCTTCCAGGAGTTCTTCTGGGATGTCCTCAACTGTAAATTATAAGTTTTGTCAGTGTCAGTTGTGGGTTTTTCTAATGTCTTTTATAACTGTCTATCCGCAAGTGATAGCTCAAGAAAAGTAAGAATGAAGTGTCTATCCGCTGAGTGATAGCGCTGAAATGTATATAACTGACATTGTCTACCCGCTAGTGGCAGCGCTAAGTCAGAGTTGGTACTTATGTATAATATGGGCTTGTAGGATATCCGGGTAGTTACTACAAATACTAGGGTCATCCAGTCGTTTAAAGTACCTTTAATTAATAATAATTACCTGTCAAGTCCTGGGTGTCTTCAGGACATACTGTGTGGGCTGTTTCAGCCGGTGCATGTGGAGGAGGAGTCCCCGGACTTTCTTCTCGTAGTTTCAGTTTCTTTTCAATTCTTCTTAATTTTCTCCACAAGTCTTCGTCTTCTTTGCGAGAGCTTTTTCTTTTCCCCATTTTATTTTGTTATATTTACCGACAGTCCAACAAACACAGAACAAAACGAGAAAAGTACTTAATAGAAATTTGAAACCACTAGTGAAAAATTTTGCGGACACGGAAGTAACCAACATAAGAAATTTTGTGCCGAAGGCCCCGAAATCTCGGATGTAAACATGTCAAACTAGTAGAGGTAACATAATAATATTATAACCTCTAGTTTTTAACAATGTTTTTAGTTATTCAAGAATGAAATGGTATGGTTACCGAAAACAACCTTTATATACTATATAATATCACTTACCCTTTATATGTTGGTGGGAATTTTGCTCAATTGTTTTACCTTTATAATGCTCAATAGTTTTGTAAGATTTCCATTGTAGTGAGCCCGTAGCACTTGATGTAACCAAATATTTTTTACATTTCCAGTCGCATAAGATATTAAGGCATATTATTGCTGTATACATGGTCTTTTATCTGAAATTTTCACTTTTTATACCAAGTAAACGAAATTTCACTGTAATGGCTAGCGCACAAAAATACGTAATGAAGTTTGACAGTTGCGATCCGGATACTGTGTTTTTCTTTTTTTTTTAGCTTGGATACATTGTGATGGCTACTAGCATAAAGCGTAGACTACCATAGTAAAACCGTCTCAGACAAGGAGAGAGTATAATTATATTTATAATTATACTAATATCCTTGCAATCTATAATTTGTGTATCACATGGTATACATTGTGTAAAATCTTGGACTCCTCTACGTATGTAACGTGCTAATTTTCTAAGGACCGTAACATTTATTTTTATTAACCCCTGACAAAACCAGAGGGGTGTTATAGGTATGACGTGTCTGTTTGTGTGTGTGCCTGTCCGTAGCATTGTAGCTCCCAAACGGATGAATCGATGATCTTGTTGTTTTTGTTTGAAAGCTGACATGGTCGACAGTTTTTCATTTTGTTTATTAACTCCCGAGTCCCGATCCGACAAAGAGAGTGTTATAAGTTTCACGTGTCTGTCTATTTGTCTGTCCGTCGTGGCATCCCAAACGGATGAAACGATTTTAATCTGTTTTTTTTTTAATTTTCATGGTCGAGAGTGATCTTAGCTATGAATCGCCGTCATCAGCTCGCTGACTGTTTGATAATACGAGGGTTACTTAAAATTTTTAAATTACTTTTTCAAGACATCTTCATCTTATTAATGTTTAATGTAAATTTTAAGAAAAGAAAAGAATGCTCTTAAGTTTCCACCATTTAGCAATGATCAGCAGGTCTAAAATGGCCACATTAAGTGAATCGTATTATGTAACATCGATCATCATCTATTGAAATTGAATATATGATGTTTCGTAATGAGATTAACACAATGTGGCCATTTTAGACCTGCGGGCTTGGCATGGCGATCCAAAGAAATAATTTTAAAGTAGAAATATTATATCCAAAACAGTTCGTTGCAAAATAGTTCTTAATCCATGATAACAAGGTCGTAAATAGAAGTCAACATTTTTAAATAGCCGTTTTTTCTAAATAGCTGCCGGGTTAATCTTTTGTCAAAATAAAATAAATAATATATAAATAATCATAAATGACTGAACGTAAAGAAACTATTTGTCTTGGACCGCCATGATGTGGAGTAGTTGACATTATTGTAAGACTATTTGACATTGAAATAAGAAAACGTTTCTACTTTAGCTGTCAAAAGAGGCCATTTTGTGAGCTCATGCTCATGAGGGAAGAGAAGATGTTTATCATAACAACGATGCATAGACCTTGCTGCCTTATTATAAGAACTATTTTGCTCCGAATGGTATTAATGTTTCTTCAATCTGTCATTTTGTCGATTCTTCAGTGTTTCTAGGGTGCGCTAGGCCTGCAGCAGGTAGTCAGCCCCTTATCTTCAAGAGAAAGTGTTACATAGATTTTTCATGAATTTCATCTCGTTTATCTGTGTTAGCGAGCAATGAGCATGTTTGGTCTACCAATTCCTCTGTGCCGCGCTATCAGCGCGCGTTGATAACACCTATCTCTGTTATCATATTTTCACTCCTTACGGTTATATGGTTATCATAAAGAAAGTTCTATACACTGATAGATAACTATATGATTATGAACTGTGTGTTTTCCCATTTTAGTTTAAATATCGGCCAATATTATAATTAATATAATTGTAATCCTTACTTAATATTATTAATCTGATTCCGAGTGTGTTTGTTTGGTTGTTAGTTTGTTACGCTTTCACGTAGAAATTACTTAACCGATCATATGAAATTTGACACAGATATAGAGTAGATCACGGGGATGGGAATGGGGTTTTTATCGCGGGAAAATATACGGTTCCCGTGGGATATTGTGTTTACGCGAGCGAAGCCGCGGGCAAAAGCTAGTATGATATAGTTTTTACAAGTTAGGAACGATTACTGAAGTTTTATACCAAAGTGATCCCGCAAATCTGTAAATACTATGTCTTTACTTATTAAATTGCCGTTCTGCAGTACTGGCCATTTCAAATTAAAATAATTTTTGTTTGGCTAAGAATTCTAATTTCAAATTAATTTTATTTTAAAAACATGGAATTCTTTTTCCAAAAGTAGTCATTTGTTTATTGATTAGTGTTACATTTTCATCGCATTTCAATCTTTTTCGTCATCATGGATACGTTAAAAATACGAGTCATTATGGAATATGAGTACCGTCATGGCAGCAACGCGGCACAAGCGGCACGCAACATCAACGACGCTTACGGAGCTAACACTACAAACCAACGCACCACCTGTTATTGGTTTGCTCGCTTCCGTTCTGGAAATTTCGATCTGAAAAATGAACCTCGCGGTCGTCCGAAGACTTTGGTCGACAATGACGAATTAAAGGCGATTGTGGAAGCTGATGATACACAATCTACGGCTGAATTAGCAGCAGCTTTCGACTTTCGTTAGCGTCAAAACAATATTGGTCCATTTGCGTCAAATTAACAAGGTAAAAAAGCTTGACAAATGGGTGCCCCACGAACTCAATGATCGCCAGCGCGAAGTACGCGTCGAGACGTGCCTTGCACTGCTCAACAGACACACAAATGAAGGAATTTTGAACCGCATTGTTACCTGCGATGAAAAATGGATGCTGTTTGATAACCGCAAGCGCTCAGCAAGTTGGTTGAATCCTGGTTCTTCACCTAAACAATGCCCTAAACGAAAACTTACCCCTAGAAAAGTGATGGTCACTGTTTGGTGGTCTAGCGCCGGTGTGATTCATCACAGCTTCTTACCAAACGGGGTGAGCATTACTGCAGATGTGTACTGTGAAGAACTGAACGCAATGATGGAGAAGCTGGCACACCTCCAACCAGCATTGGTCAATCGCTCGTCTCCGCTGCTCCTGCACGACAACGCGCGACCTTATACTGCACAGCAGACGGTCTCCAAGTTGCAAGAACTGGGGTTGGAAGCTCTCCGTCATCCGCCCTACTCACCAGACCTTGCGCCTAGAGACTACTACTTTTTCCAGAATTTGGATAACTTCTTGGCGGGAACAAAATTCAATACCCGAGAGGCAGTACAAAATGCCTTTGAAGAATTTGTTGCCTCCCGTCCAGCTGATTTCTTTAAGAAGGGCATCAATAAACTGTCACTGCGTTGGCAAAGATGCATTGATTGCATGAATGATTACTTCGATTAATACAAATAAAAAATACATGAACTCATCAAAAATACATGAAATCGTTTAAATTTTTTCATACAAAACGACAATTTCATATGTAAAGACCTAATATACAAGACAACAATATTAAAAAAATATAAATTTTAAATTGAATCTTCGCCAAAGACGATTTTCGTCACCCCTACGTCTGCGCGTAACTCGATTTAAACTTTAATTTCCAATCTAGCTTCTGCATTAACGAGTGCGTCTCCAATTTGGTAGATACGTCGCAGGCGTAGGAAATGGTTTCCTAATACCCCATCAGACATATGCCCTTGAGCTAAGTCAGATAGATGGCTGAAACTTACTATATATTCATTTTAGGGATTTGCAGGGTTAGTTCTTTCATTCTTACCTTTCCTTTATCTTCCGTCGAAGGTTTGTTAGGGCTATATTTTACGTTATTTTAAGGATTACGAAGGTTGTTTGTTTTGTTTGATCCTTTGGCAAATATTTCTTTTGAGTAGAAAGTAGTCACTTAAAAATGTCAAGAGGTCAAAAGTCATATTGATGTAATGGTTATTAAAATAATAAATTTTTAAAGACTTTATAAAGTAAACACCGATATTTTAGATTGTTATCTTTTTAAATCTATGCGGCCACATTATACGGCTAACGAAATTGGTATAATACCAAAATCGGGCACTTCTATCTCTAGGGCTATCGGATGGAGGGCCATATTTGGTGAATACGGCAGTTGGCCACGGTGTGAGGTCAACTCGTTATGGTGTATACGGACCTCTGTGGGGTCCCGGGAAAACTATTATGGGAATACCATGGCGATCACGCGGCTAAGGCTCGGACTACATCATCCAGAATTTCTCCGGCTGGAAATAACAGCGCCGAAATTAGAACCCTGCGTTAATACAATAGAGCTGCAAATCGAACACACGCTCGGCGAGTTTTTCAGTTGCTGCCGTGTATTCGATCATCAACTCTATTGTATTGTCGCAGAGTTCTATTTTCAGCGCTGTTTTTTTTCCGGCCGGAGAAATTCCGCATGATGTAGTCCAAGCCTTGGAGTTATTGTATTGATATTTAATACGGATAATATTACAGAGTATTGGGAATCTATTCTCACAATCGCTCCTAGCTCCACGGAAAAGCTCAGAGATTATTATTGCATATTGCTTCGTGTAACTGCTTGTCAATTCACTTTTAAATGGAAAATTTGATTTCCCCTGAATTTACTTTGTTGGTTTAAAATTATAGCTTGTGATGTCGCCTATTTCCAGGATATATTATGTTCTACTTTTGTTGTAAAATTGATTCTTTGATTCACCGTTGCATTAAATTTACTAATACGTATTTTTTTAAGGAACAGTTGTTTTCATGATGCAGAAAGTGCGCAATTAGTGTTTCAGTTAGGATCTGCACACTTTTTGTTTGCTCCAGGGAACGGAAGATTTTGAAATATTATTATATCCTGTGCTACTTTACCGTTTATGTGCTAACTTCTAGTCCTGGAGGATTTCTATGAATTAAAAATTACTGAGCTAAAAGAAAAATAGATTTTTAAATTTTCTGATTAAATTTACAAGTCGCCGCGTCCATTTCATTTCTCCGGTTGCGTCACGTCGGTATAGGCTACGTCGGCACACAGCGCACCTTTACACGTTACGTCGCATCTATTACGATTCGTGTACGACATCTCAAGATTCTCAACCTTTAACGCGATTGCCCCGACCGAAATAGAATATCTATTGATAGAGATGCTATTTATAGTCGCGTATCTATATTAAATACATTACTCGTTTGATATGCTATGTTTGTTGTCAGGCTGTGCGTTGGTATGACCAAAATAGATCTTCAAATGAGGCTTTATAGTTTGTTCTACCAAACTAGAATTATATAAGGTTATTCAGATCAATGACGGATATTTTGAGCAATTGATCTACTGCTTATGTTAAGACGTTTAGGCTGAAAAATAAATAAAAAAATTAGGATATCCGTCATGAGGGTGTTTGGTATTTTTTCTGCCGCTAGGGGGCAGACCCAACGCACACAAAGCGTCATCTGGTGGCGTGAGTGGTATCAAAAACGGTCGATAAGAATTTTCGATTCTTTTTCTGTCACCAGGCGGCGCTCGGTAGCCCGACGGTCCTTGTCGCGTCGAAAAGCTGTCAGATGTCACGAATGTAAAAACCCTCAATGATTTTGAACAACCTTTTATATTTATTTTACTTTTCGTTGAAACAAAATATTTTTGTGAATGTGTGATAAGTTTCCCGCCCCCGCACCAAAATTGGCAGAAAGTTTTGTTTGAAAAATTTCCTGCGTGTCAGTCCTGCGTGCGTCCAGTAGACAGTAGTTAGGATTTAATATCGATTCAGATGCTGGTTCCATTTGGAATAAATATCTGAAAGGCTTTTATCGGTAGGAATGCTAGTTGCCCAAAAAGCTTTCTAGATGTTGCTTCTAGAAATTGGGAAGGGCCAATGTAGCCTGTTGTCGCCACCATCGCCAGTTCGACTCGGTTAACCGTACTGATTAATCATACATTGCATTTGTATGGTTGTCTTGGCACTTGGCACATGCCTCGCTGGTGCCGCCACCGTGGGCGAGACCCTTCCAGGAAAGGGTTTACAACAGATATAATACCCATAGTACCTACGTTAAATTATGTCGCAGTGTGTAGGACTTAAGTGGGCGCGAGTTCGAGTCCCACTCGGAGACGTCAAGAGGAGTCTTCCTACGATTATTGTTTATGGTTTCTATGGCTACGTCATTTCCGTAGGGAATGAATAGATGATTAATGTATTAGGATGGTTTCGTTATTAGGTTCATTTGCGTATAATGAAACTCAAAGTTTCTACTAGAGAAATAACCCTTTTTTTAATATTTAAATAAATAACTAAATATTATTAAGGTATAGAGGGGCAATGATTGATCAGTCAAAAATAAATATACACATCTCTAAATTTTTAACGTTTCGTTTGAACAATCAAATGATTCGCCATAAAGCTGTGAAGCGTGGTATTGATAAGGTGATAAATTTTCAAGGGACGGTCATTTTAACTAAGCTATACATGACAGTTTGAGTCTAGACCAGTAATGGCAATCCAGTCTGTAGTCTGTACCGCGGCGATATCTGATCCGTCCGGCACGGCGCGGCCCAGATTCACACGCAAATAGATGCTCGCATTGTTTACGAGCCTGCACACTGCACAGTCTAAAGTGCGCCGCAGAACTTTCTCGATCACGATTGTAGACAAAATTGGCACGAGATAGATTGGTCCTAAGCGGTGCGGGACATATCTCGCGTCTACAGCAGCTACTGACGAGCAAGCAGATATATTAGGTCCTTACATATGAAATTGGCGTTTTGTCGTACTGACCACATTGATCTCAAATAAACACACCGGCATATTTAGCGGAACACAAAAAAAGGTCCATAATTAAAAAAATATACTTACTACACTTCTTTTGTTATTTAAAGTTTCATTTGTTTTACTTAAAATGAGATCACATTAAGAACAGATTTTGCGAGTAAAGTCTATTTGTGAAAAATGGTACATTTTTGAACTTTTCATGTAACCGGGAAAAGTGAAAATGAATATTAAAATAACAATTAATTAAATTAGAAAAATGGTGATTAATATCGCGTATTTCCTCCACGTGCTCTTATTAAACTTTCTACCCGTCTAGGCATACTGAGAATGATGTTATCGATGGTCTCCTGGGATAGTCTCCGCCATTCCTCAACTACGGCGATTCGCAGTTCACCCACGTTGGCAGGAGCTGGAATTCTGGACTTAACTTTTCTTTTCAGCAAGTCCCAAACGTGCTCTATTGGGTTCATATCCGGTGATCTCGCCGGCCACTCCATAACAGTGATATTCATATCATTAAGATAAGCTTGAGTTACCCGAGCGGTATGCGGCCGAGCATAAAAACAAAAATCGTCACCGATATATGGGGCAAACGGTACGACATTTTCTTCTAAAACTTCTCTGATATAGCGGTCTGCAGTCAGACTCCCACTGTCAATCACTACCAAGTCTGTGCGAGCTCCCAAACAAATGTCCGCCCAAACCATTATTGATCCACCACCGTAATGCAACTGTAGTTTCAAAATTTGCCTGAATGTATCGTTCTCCTTTGCGTCTGTATATTCTTTGCCTGCCGTCAATTTGATTTAAGAGAATTCTGCACTCATCACTAAACAATACCTTACTCCATTGGTCTGCGTTAACCTGTTTCTACGATGATTTACCTAGAGCCTTGGAGCCTTGGCGGGCACAAATGAACCCAAACCAGCTTCTTCGAACCTTTGGTTGGATACTGCGATGGATCGTTGAAACTGGTCGACAAGATCTCTGGATATCACTCTGTAGGTTTGACCATTTCTTCGCATTTCGAGTGCCCTGGCAATCTCCGTTGGGGCTATGTCAGACATTATTCAGTCCTCAACTCCAAAAAGATACGCGATTAAAAAAAACTAACAAAAAACTTTTAAATAAAACTCAGAACGAAGAAATACTCGAAGTTCGCTCCAGATAAGGTGTATTTGAATAAAATTAAAATGCAATTAAAATTTTATGCAATTCATAAAATGTGATGTTAAGTTGTTTTCTTAATTTGAAAATATTTATTTTTAAATTAAATGACGTATAAACCAGCCAGCAACCTTATATGATACTGATATCAAACCTTTATTTTATGTTCCGCTAAATATAGGATGTATGTGTGTGTGTATATCTTCTTTGGTTAGGAATCCCAATTTAAAATTTATACTGCTATTTACTCATGCATTTGTGTGTCGAAAACCATAATTCTTTTTTTTCCTCTTTTGGTTTTTTCTTTGCGTCACTCTGTTTACAATGTGGCGGACCAATTAGCGCCACAATCCTGAATCGCGCTATCGAAGTTTTCTATGATCGGCACTATATATACGACACCTGAAATTCATACAAGTGGGCTTCGTCCTGACCGAGCATAGCACCTCGCTCGGTCGGAGATCTCCCTTTGGAGCTTGCCACCACTCTTCCCACATTGGTGACCCTCGACAGAACACGCCTTCTTCTGGACATCATCATCATCACCCCCCCACCCCTCCGCGCCACGCCAGCCAGCTTCAGCCTCATCGGGTACCTCGACCACCAGCCTCAACGCACCGAGGCCTGGTAGAACCCTCACCGGCTTAATCGGGCACTCTCACTACAACGACCGGTCAGCAAGCAGAGCACATCTCTCCTGGTCACGTAGCATCGGCCCGCACGGCAGCACTCCGACTCACTGGAGCCCGTGCAGCAGCAGCACAGTTCCGACTCACTGGGACTCTCTGGCACTGGCGACTTAAGCAAGACGGCCCAAGATTCGACCTCAGGTCTTCGGGGGGGAGTGATGTGGCGGACCAATTAGCGCCACAATCCTGAATCGCGCTATCGAAGTTTTCTATGATCGGCACTATATATACGACACCTGAAATTCATACAAGTGGGCTTCGGCCTGACCGAGCATAGCACCTCGTTCGGTCGGAGATCTCCCTTTGGGGCTTGCCACCACTCTTCCCACAACAAAATGGAAAAATTGAAATATCGTATTATTTTCGAGTACGAGTTCCACCGTGGCACCAGTGCTGCAGAAACGGCTCGAAGGATTAATAATATGTATGGCGGCGGCGTCGCAAAATAAAACACGGTGCGTTTTTGGTTCCAACGTTTTCGTTCTGGAAATTTCGACCTGCAGAACAAGCCCCGTGGACGGCTTGTCCACGGGGCTTATTAAGTTGATAATGAAGAATTGAAGGCTATTGTGGAAGCGGATCCATCGCAAACCACGTCCGAGTTAGCTGCAGGCTGCGGTGTTAGTGATAAAACTGTTTTAATCCACTTAAAGCATATTGGGAAGGTGAAAAAGCTGGAAAGGTGGGTACCTCATAAATTGAGTGCAGCAAACCGACAAACGCGCGTCGACTGTTGCGTTACATTACTCAACCGGCACAATAATGAAGGGGTTTTAAATCGAATCATTACCTGTAATGAAAAGTGGATCCTGTACGATCATCGAAAATGCTTATCACAATGGCTGAACTGAAAATTGACTCAAAAAAAGTTACTTGTGAGCGTTTGGTGGACTAGTGCCGGTGTCGTTAACTACAGCTTTCTTAAATATGGCCAGACGATTACGGCGGATGTCTATTGCCAGCAACTGTAAATCATGATGGAAAAGCTAGCTGCTAAACAACCGAGGTTGGTCATTCGCTCTAGGCCACTGCTGCTTCAGGACAACGCTAGACCACACAATGCACAGCAGACGGCTACTAAATTAGAGGACATTCAATTGGAATGTCTGAGACATCCACCGTTCGCCCCGGACCTTGCTCCAACAGATTACCATTTTTTTCGAAATTTGGATAACTTCTTTCAAAGGAAAAAATTCAACTCCGATGGGGCAGTCCAAAGCGCCTTCAAAGATTTTATTGATTCCTGTCCGAATGGTTTTTTTAGTAAAGGAATCAAATAACTACCTATGAAATAGACCTAATATATGTACCTGCATAGTTACACCTGTCAGGTAAGCTTGAGCTGAGCTGAGTAGTGTGGAAATCTGTACAGTTATGCAAACACACACGCTCCGGTTTACCCGTACAACTCAACTGTACAGGCAAACCTGTAATTTTACGGTCCTTGAGTTTGAGAGTCGAAAGACAAATCAAAAAGGCGCACCAAAAACAGTGCACACCCAGGAGGAGAATAAATATCTCTCTTGCCAGGGGTACGGGACTGGCTCAATCTCCCGCGTCTTGACCATTCATGAATCACAAGGGCTTATTTTTGAATCGGTGATAATTTTACAGACTAGCAGCGACAGGCTGAGCATTCACGACAGCATATCTCGCGGTTGTAGCACTCTCGCGACACACCAACACCTGTTTACTATACCATCTGCTTTGAGGACGCCATTGCCAAGATTATCAGGCGAACGATGAATGCCTCAGTCGACGAGGTATTCGACCATAACGTTCGAATGGCCGTACGAGACGGGCAAAAAACAATCATCAATAAAATTATTAAAAGGGCAAGGGAACGAAAGTGACCAGCGACCTTGATTTTAAGTTTACCAAAAACCGTGATGGACTTCGTAAACAATTATACATATAACATAATTGTGTATGGGCCTTATGCCTGTACTTTGTTTTTATTAAATAAAAAAAAACTTGTCAGGTATACCGTTACGTGTATGGCTAGTCGCTAGCATAAATCTCATTTCAGACGCTATACTGTGCTATATATGTATAGCAAAGAAGGACCTATGATATACTACCAGCTAACCAGCTTGCTATAATATATAGCATAGGTTGTGTCGGTGTGTGTGTGTGTGTGTGTGTGTGTGTGTGTGTGTGTGTGTGTGTGTGTGTGTGTGTGGTGTGTGTGTGCGTGCGTGCGTGCGTGCGTGCGTGCGTGCGTGCGTGCGTGCGTGCGTGCGTGCGTGCGTGCGTGCGTGCGTGCGTGCGCGTGTGTGTGTGTGTGTTGTGTCACCCCGGCCGTCCCGCAAGCGAAACGAGCGACACAACCATACTGAGCTTGCTATAAAGTATATACTATAAATGGTTGCTATAATATCGCGTAATGTGAACACCATGCTTGTATAGTATAGCATTAGGTACTTCTTTGCTATACAGCAAAATAGTATAGCATAGTCTGAAATGAGCTTAATGTAATGAACGGTGAACCAAAATTAAATCAATGAGATTGAGCGACAATGAAAAATTTGTTCATTGTCATAATAAGTGACTTTTTCTTGCCTTTGTTCCTCCTCTCCTCTGTAACAGTCCCATTTGTAAGATAGTCTTTATTAACATTCTGTCTAAATTGTTATTATTACTTTAATTCCATTAATTATAATATTATTTGTTTCATTGGGTTTTAACTGTTTGATAAAAGTTTTATATTGTAGTATTTTTCTAACTATGTACCATCGAACAAGTTGCCGCTCGACCAGGCTTACGATAAAAATCGTTCAACAACGCCGTTGACTCTTGCGAACGCACACATACTCACGTGTAAATACGTAGGTCAACCACGTCTGCAGTCGTCGCGGTCACTTAATTTTTGTTAAAATATTGTGAGCCGTCCTAGTGCAGAGGAACCGATCGATGTATAATATTTTGGGGCACACACAGCTGACAGCAGCGTTTAATCATGTACAAATCGTTTCGTATAAGAATAGGAATGTCAATGACCTTTTTCTGTCAATTATCACTTGAAAAGTGCGGTTAGCAAAAAAAACTTAATTGCATATCAATAATAATAGTCTTGCATCGAATATAAATAAAAACGTTAAATAATAGGAAATTATCTAAACATTAATTTAACTATCGTAATAGTCATAATTCGTAACAATATGGCGCTAAGTCGATCCTACTCACATTTGAATCGCATTGTATCTATCAATATCGGCATAACTAATGTAACTACCTGTCTGAACAGAACTTGTGATGCAGATGTTCTATCTAATGTTCGAATACTAATATCTATTATATAATAATAATATCTATAGACGCTTTCACACCACGTCAATCTGGTCCCGTGGTAAGTTATCGATCAACGTGACGGGTACCAGACAACGGAAATATATTTAAAACTTTTTATGCTATACTTATGTAAAAGATTGTTACTAAAATATAATACACATATTTAATAAATATATTTTAAATTATAAACGTGAAAGTTTGTATATATTGATGTTTGTTACTCTTTCTCGCAATAAGTACTGAACGGATTTTCGGTTTAGACTCTGGATAAGCTCATAGTCTATATTTTATTTATTTTTGCGCGTACGCATTCGCAGGCAACATCTAACGTGAAGTACAATATGTAATGTTATTTTCCAGGTGACGCACAAGACGTCGAGCGACGTGATGGTGCTGAAGATGAACCAGCAGCGCGCCAACCGACCGAACATGCTGCGCGAGGTGCAGCTCATGAACAAGCTCAAGCACCCTAACATACTCGGGTGAGTGCCCAAATGCCCATTCTCCTCACGGGTACATATTATAGATGCGTGATAGTTCAAAATAAATCTCAACACTATCAGTTGGGAGCCCATGTCCCTGACTCCTTATCCACTTCTCTTGACCACTTTTTTTAACTCAAAATCTTGTTTAGGGTCCTATAGCTGCATGTGATATTTAAAGTTTGCCCAAAACTCATGCGCATCCATTTTGCGGCAACGGAAGTACATCATCTGTGAAATTTCAACTGTCTAGGTATAATGGCTCATGAGATACAGCCTGGTGATAGACAGACGGACGGACAGCGGAATCTTAGTTATTACTAAGGGACCTAAGCGTCCCGTTGTTATCCTTTGGGTGCGGAACCCTTAAAAATAGATCCTATCTAATGTCTATTGATTTAATCTGAGACAGAATTGAGTTTACATTAGCTTTATAACTTATAAGTTATAAGTAAATATCACTAGGCTAGGTCAGCACACAGCTCCGAGACGCGGCGCTGCTCAAAATTCGAACTCTTGCAATAAAACGTGTATCTATTGTAACGAATAAAGTTAAATTTTGAATCGCTAGTCGCTACCTTAAAAATGCAGCGCCGAGGCGCGTCTCGATGTGAACTGACGCTAAGTTCAAAAGTCTAACTAATCTAACTAAGATTATTATTATTATTTTGTTTGTGGGAATAGTGGAAGCCCCAAAGGGAGATCTCCGACCGAGCGAGGTGGTGTGCCCGGTCAGGCCGAAGCCTCCTTGTATGCATTTCGGATGTTGTATTAGTTATATCCGATAGCGCCATTCAGTATTGTGGCGCTAATTGGTCCGCCACATGTTCATTGTTACATTTTGTTACATTATTCAGAGTAATCAGTAATGTAACCACTAACATTGTTTTTGCGCGACCAAATAGCCTGTTTATATATCGTACATCGACGCACGGGTCGCCGCGCCGTACGATGCGAAAAAAACGGATCAAATAATTTAAAAGTAAACAAATTTACGTTATGATGCGAACGAACCGTACCCGTTGCTATCAGGGTGTGTCGGTGTTTTGGTGCCTACGTCAATCGCTACTACGACCTTCAGTATAAATTACGTCGAAAAAACAACACTTAGAACACCTACCTATTCGTACTTTTTTTACCTATTCTACTTATTATACTTTTATTTATACTTTTATACCTATTCGTACTTTTTTCGTACGTATTCGTACGTGATATAAGTGATTAGATGTTAGCTAAATATTTCAGGCTATATTCTTTTAATAGTTTATGTTTTACGCTGGATAATAGAGTTCTAATAGTAGTTCGCGACTTATATTCTGTGTATCAATGGCCTCTTACACAATCTCCTAATAAATGATAAATAGCTTATCCGGAAGTTAAGTCTCTGTCGCTCAGTATATAGTACGCAGCGATAAAACTACCGGATAAGCTATTCGTCACTTATAAGGCGATTGTGATATAGGCCCTAAATATTATTACGGCGATAAGGTTCACAAGTGAATACAGTATAGTAGCCATCTTGTTGGCGGACGTACACTGAACAATGTATAAACCACTCTCAATTAGCTATATATTTAACAGCTTAATTTTGTATCTCAGCCCTATAGCCTGTTAGTCTTAATACTTTGTAGTTAAGTATACTTACATCAAAATTACTGTCTACACTCTACATACATTTATTATAATGTTTCCTATTATTATGGTTGAAAGTTGAAACTGAAGACATTAATCCCTTGGAAAAATCCAATTCCCTTAAAGCTAAAAGCTGATGCCTACCACTCAGACCGAGAATCTAGAGTTCTAGACCATTTTAATAGTTGGGGTTTTAAGTATCTCCCTCTTGAATACCCCTTGGAGTAGATATATTTGAAATTGCATTTTCAACACGCATGCACTTAATGGTAATCTTCAATCCTACCCTTTTGGTACAAACAACAAAAATAATAAATAAAATTAAAAAAATATCTAACCCCAGAATTGTCAAGCAACGAGCGAGTTGATGATGATGAATTATAGCTAAGAACCATCACGGTCACGTCGGCTTTCAAACAAAAAAAAACACATCTAAATCGCACCATTCGTGCCGTCGAACTTCCAATTAAAAAGAAATTTAAAGTTCAAGTGTTCTAAAGTTATAACTATTGCAGACATTGCACAACATTTCTAGAAGTTAAAAAGCACCTATAACTAACGACCGATGGTTTTCGACACAGGAATCACATTATAACGCCTTTCAAAGGTTGTACCAAGGCGTTCCTAGCGCTGGCATAGACTAATTTATTTTATTTATATAAAATTATATATATAAATAAAATAAATAAATATTTATATACTTATATTATATTTTACAGAGAACATAATTATATTTTTAAAAGAGGCGGATACTCTGTGTTTTTATCACAACTATTTATTAATCTGTAGTTTTGCTGTCTGTACATGTTGGGACTATCGACTGCGACCCGCTGTTCGCGGACAGCATTATCCTGTTTAGACCTTTGTGCACAAAACAAAGCCAAGGCGGCGGGCTGAGCTGAATGAAGCTTTTACAGTTTCAGACGACACTCTACACGAGGGTCCTTCGAAGCTCGAAGTGTTGATTTGTTGGAGGAAACATTTTTTTTGTTTTTCCACAAACGAGGGGATCGCCTGACGCCTGATCAAAAACGAAAGCGAGTACCCTCACCTACTGTCCCTCCTGACACCAAGGGAGTTACAAGTGCGTTGCGGACCTTCAAAAAAACTACGCTTTATTTAATGTTAGTGATAATGATAGTGATTTTTCGGTACCCACAGATACAGCGAAGTCTGTCAGTCTATCTGTCTGTCTGTTCATCTGTCTCTCACCAGGCTGTTCTCCTTAACCGTGTTAGCTATACAATTGTCATTTTTACATATTTTATATGCTATAACAACGAATTTGTACTAAAAACTTAATAAAATAAATACCCAGTTAACATAGTAGATTAGTGATATTTTGCAGTTTTGTACGGAACCCTTCGTGGGCGATGGACCCTTGGCCGGTTTTTATAGTTTATTGGTATTTAATTCGCCTAAGAATTTTCCTATCGTCCTACGACTGCGAATTGCAGAACTGTATCTTACGGCCGCTATCAAAATCAGTCAATGCCTACCTACTTAAGGAGTTACTGAAAATCTCTACTGACTTTATGTCAGCCCTTAGCTTTTCAGCCGCCATAGAGAAAGTCAAAATATGACCTTTGGCCCAAAGTTAGGTAAGGCTTATGTAACAATAAGCCTTACAAAATAAACAAGCTAAGCGAACTCACGTCCCAACTCTTAATATAATGCTCCTAATTCAAATTAATGATACCGACCTTTTATTGTGGTCTACCATTGAAGAATCGGGGCATCCGAATAATCGAGGTATCATTGTACAATCGTTACGAAATCTCAACAATCGTTTGTTGTATGTAGTGATGTTTCCGCGTTGCTTGTCACGGGAAAAAACTGCACAATACAACGCGTTGTAAGATGCACTCAGCACTCTTATAATGAGCCACTCTTATTATCTTAAATGGATGTATAAACGGATCTGTTTTTGTTGTGTCATCTATAGATTCGAGATTAATTGGTAAGATATTGTTTAGGGATATTGATACATATAATGTTGGTCAAAATCAATTATGGATATTTTAGGCATACTTATGATCTACTACTCGACGAAGACGCTTAGGCAGAAAAATAATTAAAAATTAAAAAAAAAAAAACTAAATAAAATTACATTTAAACGCTCTTTATATGGCACTCTTAAGGTTAAAATTTTTGTCTGTCTGTCCGTCTGTCTATCTGTTTGTTCCGGCTAATTTCTGAAACGGCTGGACCTATTTTCACGGGACTTTCAATGTCAGATAGCTGATGCTATAAGGAGTAACATAGGCTACATTTTTCTTAGGGTTCCGTTAAAAAAATAGGATTCCGTTTCCGTTATTTCTACACAAGCGATGTTGTGGGGCACCAGCTATAGATATAATAGACGACTTCACGAATCACGATGAGTGGCGAAGTCTATTGCCTTTTTGGCCCCGTGCGAGTTTCTTACGCCGGTTCTTCTCGCCGGGCTAGTTTCCGAACCGATGGTAGGCATCATGTAGACCGACGTTCAGAAAGTGTATAAAAATAACAATTTCTTATTAAAAAAATTGACTGACTTTTGAAACAGCCCTACAACTTCATCGGTAGAACATTGTACAAGAAACGGGAAATGGTTAACATTCGTCACATCAGAAACACAGACCACAGTTAACTGTAGCGGGCTTCGACCTCTTGATTGTAAGTCCTGATGTGTGTCTGATTGGTGATGATAATAATACAGCCACAATTATTATATTCTCCTTTATTGGTGCTTAACACTGATTACGTATTACATATGAGGTATATGCCTAACATAACAATATACCTACGTCTACACTATTTATAGCCTTTTGGCCAACTGAAATAAACAAACTAAATAGGCTTTACTTCATGACATCTGTCAATGTCAAAAATGACATTGACACTTACTTTTGTCAATATGTAACATTAACAAGAGTTTTATTACCTGTACATCACGTTTTATGGCGTGTTACACAACATCTGCGTCACGCGACATCCCGTCAGGATCTGCGCGCGATCGACGATGTCGCGTGTCAACAGCAGAGCTAGATGCGTGTAATTAGATCGGCTCTGATGCGCGGGCGACACGCAAAATGGGAGAAAGCTGGGGACCTTGTGGTCATACACACGCGTACATGTTACATGTACCTACAGCATCGCCACATTCTGAAAAGAGGATATTGGCTCTCGACAGAAGGCAGACGGACAAAGATGACAACCGATATTATAGGGATCGGGGATTAACCTGAAGATCGATTCTGCTAAATCCTGTAGTAATACAGTTCCTAACTGTAGAAAATATTTATACTTACGTACAGCAACAGCTTTCATATAACGATCCAAATGATGAATGAATATTTTGACGACCCCTTCAACGGTTTTTCTACACAATCGTGGACACACCGTATGCTTGTAATCATATCGAAAGCTACCCATGTAGCTATTTATATCTGTTACTTTTTCTTTAATCTGTGTTTACGATTCAGTCCTGATATCACAGATTACTAAATAGTTACTACGTGACTGATATGTTAAAACTGCAACATGGTATTTTCATAAACGTCAAACCAACATCGGACGCGTTTTGATTGCACCGAACTCCAAAAATCGGTTTATGATATCCAGACGATCCCTTTATAATAATTCTATAAAAGTAAAATGAAAGTGTAACTTAATAAATACGAGAATTGGAGCTCTGTTATAATCCGCCTCTAATAAAAATAAAACACCTTTTTTTTGTTAGAGGAGGAGATTTAATGAGATCGGTATGTTCTTCACAAGATACGAATATAATTATATGAATCGATAATTTCGCTGTTTTGGCCATCGGCGCCGTGGCTTAGTTGGTTAAAGCGCCTGTCTAGTAAACAGGAGATCGTGAGTTCGAATCTCGCCGGGGCCTGGTGGTTTTTAATTTTTATTAAAAACTTGGAAAGTATTAAGTAGTTTAAAATATCTCCATGCCACTGTAATGTTTCTTAATTTACTTCGAACGAATTGAGCCGATCGATAATATAGCTAGATGTTTGATATTACATAATTTCTTTTAAATTGTTATGTAACATTTCATATTCTATTCTGAACATTAATTTTAATATCCGCCGTCTACCTTGCTCGATGATTCAATTATTTGTTCCAACCTAAATGCAAAATACGATGGAACTCGATAGTAAAAATAATTAATTAATTTTATCCACACAATCTTACAACCCTTCCGTTCGATTAAATCATTCGATCGTGTAGGGGGATAATACAATAACCATCATCATTTGACAGGGATATTTCTAATATTACAACCCCGTCCTTATATTACATGCATATAAAATTTTCTAATCAAAATCCTATAATTCCAGGTTCATGGGCGTCTGCGTGCACGAGGGTCAGCTCCACGCGCTAACGGAGTACATGGAGGGCGGTTCCCTGGAGCAGCTGATGCTAGGAAGACCCCCCGAGCCGCTCCCGCAGCCGCTGCGAGTGTCCCTGGCCGCTGACATGGCCGAGGGCATGAAGTACCTACACGGCCTGGGCGTGTTCCACCGGGACCTCACTGCCAAGGTAGGGGGCATGCTGTAGTACACGGCGAGGGGTCACTGGAGCAGCTGATGCAGGGCTCGGTCGGCGACGTGACAGAGGGCATGAAGTACCTGCACGACCTGGGCGTGTTCCACCGGGATCTCACCGCCAAGTTAGCGGGACAATGGGCACATGGTGCTGTTCTTGCATAGCTCTAATCCGCAGGTAGCGCCTGGCAGCAGCCCTGGCCGATTCGATCGAATGATCTGATGGAAATCGGCTCTTAGATGTGCACCTTCCATAGGTTTTGTAACCTTTTTATAGATGGTTTATTTATTTTATTTTATTTTACAATTTATGTACACACAATAAATAGTTTAACTAACATTACTTAAAAATAAAACATTTTGTACAAAGGTACATACATGTTAGCTTAATAGGGTCATATAAAAAAACTTACTTTTTCTTTCATCCGTCATTGGATGGTTTATACATTATTCACCGAGCGAAGTAACCACTCTTGAAATACTGTAGTGCCTGGGGCAGGCGTTTTTAAATGTCGTATGGTTGCTCGAGCACATACGGCATTCTCACAACACAGTCAACCTAGTCCAGAGGAATGACTGGTCAATACGTCTGGGGCCAACCATGTGCGGGTTACCTCACGCTGTTCTCCTTCACCGTTAGAGCGTGCGTATCATGTACTTGAGATCTGAAAAAGTCTCATTGGTACGCGCCACAAGCTGGGAATCGAACCTGCACTCGCTCGAGTGCAAATCAAACGGTCTACCCGGTACCCACTAGGCCACGAAGCGCCCAAGTGTGACATGTAACGGACAACTATTTATAGTATATGTATTTAAATAAAAAAATGTAATGTTTCAGAATGTGTTATTAAGAAAAAACGAAGAGGGCGACTATACCGCGGTCGTCGCTGACTTCGGTCTGGCCGCGAAGATACCTCACCAGGAGTAAGTTCACATTCTATAGTAACCGACTTCCGAAACATCTATAGTACCTACATATTGTATGCCAAAGTTATCCGACGTAACGTTCTTAAAACTACATGTGTGATTCATGAGTTATTCATCACATCACTACTGATATTATTATCATATCCTTACTAGTATTATAATCTTCTTCTTCTTATGTATAAACATGGATTGCAATTTGAATGTCTCGCTAAGAATCGAGAACGGCTGGAACGATTTGGCTAATTTTGGTCTTAAAATAATCGTTTCGATTCAGGGAAGGTTCAATAAACGGTGAGAAATTTTTTGAAAAAATTGCGGTGAAAATATTAACACTATTTTATAGGTACGACAGAACAACGTGTGTCGGGACAGCTAGTTATAAAAGACAGTAATAAAAAACGAGAGTTTGTATGTATGGATGTTTGTTACTCTTTCTTGCTGTAACTACTGAACGGATTTTGGTGAAATTTGGTAAGTAGGTCCCACGGGATATCTTTTTGCGCGTACGAAGTCACGGGCAACATCAAGTACGTGTATGCTTTATGCTAGCGATACACGTACCGGTGTATCTGAAAGGTTTGCCTGCACGGACCGTACTTACCTGACAGGTGTACCCGTGGGCTGTGGCGTGAGGCTTGAGCTACTCAGCTCAAGAACATACTCGTGTAGTATGGAACCTGTACAGTTGTGCGACACACACGCTCCGGTTCACCTGCACATCTCAACTGTACAGGCGAACCTGTCAGGCGTACCCGTTGCGTGTATGGCTAGCACTACACGGATATTTTTGATACCGATAAAAAATAGCTGTTAAAATGCCCATTAGCTAACACTTTGAGCGGTAAAAAGATTCCATTCAAATTGGCCCGCAATCGAAGTGTTTTTAAACAGGCGACTTGGCACCTTGGACTGTCGATAGCCGTATAAAAAATAATTGATTGCCAGTATTTACATGAAATTGAAAACGCTAAACGACCAAAATGGTGCAATCACCTGATTGGAGGCACGCGATCGCGTGTTGCGGGCCGGGTCGGGTGTCAAGCTAGTACTTACATGGATATACATTTATTTGACTGACCTATGTTAGGACAATATATTGGCCATCTACCGGTAATGAAATAGGGGAAAGTTGAGCGCCTTGTTTTCTCAGACTAAATAAAATAGTGAAGTTCTGCGAACCATCCAGTAAGGCCGGTCTGAGCTACGTCTACCCGTGTCACGCACACACATGTAACTAAACCTTGTAAGGCGTAGTTTCGTTGTACATATTGATGTATTTATGCATAGATCCAGTTTTATCGGACCCGTGTCCTAAATATAAAAAAAAACTAGCTATAGCGCCTGCGTAAATACTCTATCCCACGGGAACACTGTACTTTTTCGGGATAAAATGTAGGCTGTAGCCTATGTTTTAATCCAGAGTTATAAACTACTAACTACCATACCAAATTTTATCACAATCTATTTAGTAGTTTCTACGTAAAGGGTTACAAACAATAAACATTCATCCATCCACCCTCACAAACTTTCACATTTATAATAATTTAATTTTAGATGACTACAATTAAAATAATTAGTTCCATTAATATACTCAGTAATATTGAGGCACTACTACTTGGTGAATGTAAAAAAATATAATATTTTATGTGAAGTTTATTTTTTGCTGAATAAGTAAACAAAACCTACATCATTAGTTTACTTACATCATATACAAAAACATTAATTATGGTAAGTATGAACTTAAACGTACAGATATCGGACATATACATACACAAATATGTTCCTGCGGCCTTTTACTTCATACACTTTTACCTAGGCGTGACGTCACGGCACAGGGTAGGTACGACTTAAGTATGGAGCGTTTTCACGAGACTTGCGAAATTTTGCATACAAATCTATGAATATATTGACTTTTGATATACTGCTTCTTTTGAGAAGTTATTCATGTTTAAGGTTACTATTCATATATGCAGTAAAAAAACTCAGTCATCCAGCCTATAGCAGGAGGACTTAACATTAAACAAACCTATGCTATTGTACTGTTAAGTTTTTTAAGATTTTGAATCACAAATAATATAACTCCCCGCACCGATTTCGGTGACGGTGGCCGGTTTCATTGAAACCAGGCCAGTTACGCAGGAGTAATTTTTATAGTGCCCAAGTGTGTGCGCAGTACCACCCATCCGACGCATGGATCATCTTTCTTGTCAGACAATCAGGTGATAAGCCTGCATTCTTCTAACCAAACTTGGAAACAACTTTTTTTTTTGTTGTTCCAATGCGGAAATCGAACCCACGAATAATATCTGACCCTTCAACCGTCCAGCACCGGGTACCGACTGCCGTCGGTGGGGTCGCCGTGGTGGATGTCGCCCGAGTGCCTCCACGGCCGGTTCTACGACCACCGCTCCGACATCTTCTCCTACGGCATCATCCTCTGCCAGCTCATCGCCAGGGTAAGTGGAGTCCATTCTTATGGTAGCCTTCCGCGACGCGGAACTGCGATCCGAGACCGTAATAGGGTGCCACTGCTTAGTATGACTTTATGAGCGATATCTAGTAAAGTATCGATCGAGCAATTTCAAATTTACGCTCGCTGCCAAGGTGACATTTGAAACTAAAAAAAAATGCTGTTTTTTTTATTGGTCCATTCAGTTGTGAGTTACAGAGTGTTAAATATGGAAATCGACAAAGAGAAAATTCGGAAAATATATTTTCGTGGAACGAGAATCCAATACTGATCAGGCTCCTAGAATATGTAATTTTTATTTGTAAACTGGCTGCATAATAGCGTTGTACTTGTGTGTTGCAGGTGGACGCGGACCCCGACGTGCTGCCGCGCACGGACAACTTCGGCCTCAACTACATGGCGTTCGTGGAGCTGTGCGGCGAGGACACCGTGCCCGACTTCCTGCGCGTCGCCTTCAACTGCTGCATCGTGAGTACTGCCCCAGTGTCATGATGCGGCACGGCCGGAGAGACACCACGGCCACAGCTACACGGCGTTCGTGGAGCTGTGCGGCGAGGACACCGTGCCCGACTTCCTGCGCGTCGCCTTCAACTGCTGCATCGTGAGTACTGCCCCAGTGTCATGATGCGGCACGGGCGGAGAGACACCACGGCCACAGCTACACGGCGTTCGTGGAGCTGTGCGGCGAGGACACCGTGCCCGACTTCCTGCGCGTCGCCTTCAACTGCTGCATCGTGAGTACTGCCCCAGGGTCATGATGCGGCACGGCCGGAGAGACACCACGGCCACAGCTACACGGCGTTCGTGGAGCTGTGCGGCGAGGACACCGTGTCTGACTTCCTGCGCGTCGCCTTCGACTGCTGCATCGTGAGTACTGCCCCAGTGTCAAGCTGCGGCACGACCGGAGAAACTACGGCCTCATCTACACGGCATTCGTGGAGCTGTGCGGCGACGACACCATGCCCGACTTCCTGCGGGTGTGGCATGTGTTATTCTAGAGCTTAAACTACTGGGTACCAATTTTTTGCGTGGAAGCGTAACAAACATCCATCCATCCTCACAAACTTTCACGTTTATATTTTTATATATTTTCGTAGTAGTATAATCGTAATTGTGCGTGGTATACAAAATATGTTTGCGACAACTCTCCGGCGACGGCTAATTTTTTTAATGTTTGATTTCAGTACGACCCGGTAGCTCGGCCACAGTTCCCAGAGATCGTCAACAAGCTGGCCGAGGTGCGGGCGGGGCTGGACGACGCCGTCTGGGGGACCCCTAACACCTCCTACGACAGGTACATGAGTGCTGATAATATTGCAAGGTTTCGCAAAGTTAATTACAGAAACTGCAGGCAAATGATTTACTTTTATGCAATGATTTCAAAACTAAAGATGGCTATGACTAGGATTGCTAGGCGTCCCGATTTGCACCTGATCGGGGCGCTAAATGTCCCGATAAATCATAATAATCAAAATAGCAAATGCGGCAATTACAGAAAGAGTCTTTTCCGAGGCATCTATCTCAATTTGGTCGGACGAAGACAAAACTGTGTGGTCTTGAACAGGAGGAAATTTTGAATATAAAAATCTATAAAGTAACTATAGCAGGGCGCGATGCAGCAGGAGCGTGTTTAGGAGCAGGCTGAACCTTATAGTTGTAGTAATCTAAAGTAAGGCCAACCAGACGAGATAAAGAATGTAAACAAATTTTCAGGGGTTCAAAACATTTTTATTTGAATAAATTATTATAAAGTTCGAATTTGAATCGCTGTCGTCTGTACTAGACAAAGCTGATTCGTCGGAAGAGTCCGAGTCAGCTGTGTTTATGATAAAACTATCTATTGTATTATCAATCATGTTGTCAATATTGCTATAAAAATTGTCCTCGACTTTTATTACATGATCCACACAATTTCGCCATTTATCAGCAGATACACGTTGGATCCCCTCTTACAAGAGGGGATCCAACGTGTAACAGTTTTTTCACATCTTCAAATTTAAATGTAATAATAATAATAATAATAATAACAACAAAAAACCAAGTAAATACGGAGACGAAAAAATATGTATCACTTCGAACGCAATCCAAACAGACCAAACGTTGACAACTGCGGCACTGGCCGCTTTCCTGTACCACGAAACACGCTACAACAGCTGTCGTCGACCAACTGACGTCATTATTGCATACGAGTGATAAGGACAGATATAATATTAACTCACTTTCATAATGCAACTCAGTAGCGCTCCGTTTATTTACGTTTTTTATCTCGTCTCGTTGGCCTTACTTTAGTTACAGTTACACAGCACGGTGGCACTTCCGAAACTTTCATTTTGTTATTATTTTTTTTCTTTTCAATATGGTTCAAAAGATTTTGTTCTACCTGCAAAAAGGGATAAAAATGTTGCTCGCTCGCTTTTAAGTTTTAATATACAGAAAATAATTGAACATTTCGTAACTACCTTCTGTTTTACTCTTTTGTTTTTTAAAATTGTAAAGTCAATAAATAGGAATTGATCAAAGTTTAATTAGCAAAATGGGAAAAAAATGATGCTCGCTCGCTCGCTTTTAACATGCAAGTTAAATTTACTACCTGTGTTCTATTTTGCGCTATTGTTTATTTTTTCAAGTATAGTCTTTCAGATAGGGATTTTGTTAACAAAATTTATATTTTATACCTAAACGTTGAATTTAAAGGATACCTATTCGATTCTAATTCATAGTCCCATTAAGGGTTAATTCACACCGAAACGAAAAGATGCGCGATATAGCGTCTTCTTGTATGTCAAACTTTAATCACACCGCGTTCATAGCCAACAAAAATCTCACAACGCGCCTTTGAAAGTTTTCGCTTAAATTAGATTATCGCTAAAATCCTTACTCATTCTCTCTTTCAGAATTGAAATAACGAAAAATTCCTTTATTTATCGAGATTTTATACATAATTTGGTTTGTTGGTCTGCCAGCAGCGAGGAGGCGGACACCTCGGGGCCGCGCTCATGCCCCGGGCCGCTGGCGTGGCGCCGCCCCGCGCGCATGCGCAGCGAGGGCAGCCCGCACCGCGCGCGCGACCACAGTACGTACCACACCAACCGCTTCTTTTATTTATTTTTTATGGTAATAAAGTAATGAAAATAAAAAAGCCTAAAATAATGTTACCAAATACAAAACTAAATGTCATTTAGTTATAGAATTTAACGTAACGTAGGTAACTATTATATTATCAGGATAAAAAGAGAAACTATATTTTTTTAAATATAAAATTAAATGAGATATAATTGATTACTAAATATGCCAAAGCTGTAATAATTTTTTTTGTTGATATGGTCATTTTTACATTTTTGTTTATCACAATGTGTGGCCGTCTTGCGATTTCTAAAATTATAATATTGTTGCAATTCCAGTGAGCGTTTCGCACCGGCGCTCGCTGTCGGAGCTGGAGTGGGCGGCGGGTGCGGGCGGCAGCGGGGGCTCGGCGCCGGCGCACCGCTCCGCCTGCGCGCTGGCCCCGCCCGCGCCCGCGCCGCCCCGCCTGCAGCGCCTGCTGCGCCTCGCTCACATCATGCTGCTGCGCGACTCGCACGCCGCGCCGCCCGCGCGCCGCGCCCTACACGCCTTCCGCGGCGTGCGCAAGATCCTCGAGGGCGAGCCGCGCCGCGACGACGACGAGCCGCGCGCCGCCTCGCTGCCGCCCTCCCCGCCGCCCGCGCGCCGCGAGGAGCTGCGGCGGCGCGGCTCGTGCGAGTCCGGCGTCTTCTCCGTGGCGGCCGAGGACCTGGTGCCGGGCGCTGCCGCCTGTCCCTGCTCGCTGCTGGGCTGCCACCGCTGCTGGTGGTGGCGGCGCGAGCGCCCGCGCCCCCGCCTGTGCGCCGACTGCCTGCGCGCGTACGAGGGCGCGCTGCGCCGCGGCTCGGGCGGCTCGGAGAGCGGCGTGCTGTGCGGCGCGGAGGAGGGTGCGGGCCACGTGCTGCGCGCGTGCTGCTGCGGAGGCGCGCGCTGCGGGGGCAGCGTGTGCACGGACAGCAGCGAGGACGTGGCGTCGCTGGGCTCGGACAGCCTGCTGGACGACGGGCCGCGCGCGCGCTCGGCGCAGATCGCGTGCATCGTGGAGTACTTCGAGCGGCAAGGCGGGGGCGGCGGTGGCGGCGCGGGCGGCGCGCGGCGGCTGCTGGTGTGCGAGGGCGCGGTCAAGTCCAAGCTGTCCCTGTTCGACAAGCGCTCGTAGCGCCGCGAGCCCGAGCGCCGCGCCGCCATCTACCGGTGAGGCCGGCGCTCGCCCGCGCGCTCGAGCAGACTGCGATATGACCTCGTACGTCGTATACGCGAAACCCTCCTGACAATACTTTTTTAGACATTGGGGTTTGTACTTGTATGTCGACGAACTTCTCAGTGTATAATATCGCTGAACTTTTGTCATAAAATTTCAACGGAACTAGCCTTCGCGTGGTACAATAATAGTATATTTTGTGACGTTGAGGGTTCACGAGCAGAAGTGGACTTGTATTTTTAACACTTAATTATTTTGTAAATAACGGTTAGGTACAGTAGAATAAAGTTTTTTTTTTAATATTTATAATTTGTATACAGTATTAGAACCTACTTGCCAGTTGATAGGTTTGTAAATAACTAAACAGTAAGATCCATTCGTCATAATAAATGTTGTAATATATTTCGTATGAAAACATTGATGTACTGAAAAGACAGATTTAGTGTACGTTTTTGCAAGTATTGATTGCACCGTTCGTCGATTTTTATGATACATCAATGGTTAACATTATTATTGTTATTATGTATTGTATTTATCAGATAACTTTATCTTGGTTACTGTTGGAGTTCGTCCTGTACTGCGCGTCTAGCGTCTAGTCCCTACAAACGCGTGCGTTCCGCGATACGTGAAGATATGGAAATGAAAATTTTAAATTAACACAAACAGACTTGGAATATCAATAATGTAAGTTTTTTGTTTTTTGTAAATACTATATTGACAATTATAAAACAAATACACCAACATATGTATTACCCACACAAAGACGAAAGACTTTTCTGTTTATTTTCGCATTTAAAACTTCACGTGTCGTAGAAATAACAGTCCATGCATACTATAACGTAAATTATCTACTATTTACAAAACAATAATATACAATACACGTCGAGTAAATTCTATCTTTGTCAATTTATAAGTCTAGGTGTGTTGGTGGCAATCGTTTAATATCTATCATACTATGTAAGTACATAAAGGTAATAAAATCTACTTAATAATATTGATAACTAAGATGTGGTGATGGTCGCACTGAAGTAAGAAATTGAAGGCGAAAAGGTCGCCAGTGTTAATGTTACTTTATTCATAATACTGAGCCAAGAAAATATTACTAAAACTAGATGAAATAATAACATTTTTTTCTCTGACGGCCAAATCAAGAAAAATTAATTTCTTAGAGCGTTTTCACATTGCGCAGTGCGATATCGTATGTCGCACTGATATATTACTAGGGTACGCTCTTGTGTTTTTGACATAAGCGCGATTTTCCAATATCCAGACAGTTATCGCATGTCGCACCGATAATAACAAAGACAGGTATAATGTAATATAAAAACATATCGCTGTCTATCTCTTACGTTTGTGATTTATCGGTGCGACATGCGATATCGCACCGCGCAATGTGAAAACGCTCTTATTCTGTTGATCCGGCTCCAACGACCATTGCATTTCTAACCACAGATAGAGTGTACAAAATTATGTCAAAACTAAAAAGGATATCTATTAACTATACATAATTACTAAATCATATATTTTTCGAGTCAAACTCCATATAAAGTTGCCAAATCTCCTGGTTAAGCATATTATGATTGCTTGTACTGTTCTAGTGTCTTTAATATGTCCTAACTTCTAAAATATAGATCAAATCAAAAGGTTGACTAAAATAATTTAAATATGTATGTATAAAAAACAAAGAGGTTTTTGTTTTGTAAGAACGCCGCCATAGAGCGAATCGAGTTGTCAATATAAACAAAATTGAGATATTTTTGTAAATAAAGTTATATTTGTGTATGTTGTAGCCGCTACACGCGTTCAAAATTTGATCAAATTTGAACTTCAAATTTGATCAACTTGGTTGATCAAATCGGCAGGAATTGCAGGAAAAAATTGACAAATAATGGGTGCCACACACGTGCGGTAGATCGTTGCCCCCGCAATGATCTATCGCATTTCATTTATGGGCTACATTCTTACTGATAAAATAAAGATCAAATTATAAGTAAAGTATTAGTGTGTACGATGAATGTATGTTTGTGCGGTGGGCCAATTCTTAGTTAAGGGCGCCAAAAGTAGGAAAATCTACGACTAATCGCTTCCACGTTTTGTAAGCCGTTTTTTCCCGCTACACACTTTAAATATGGAAGATTTTTTAAATATGCCAGCTCCTATACTATTGGTTTCTAAAATGACAGATCGTTACGATCTATCGCATGTGACGCCGGGACTATATCTTCCGGAATCCGTAAGGCCGGGGAAAATTCAGAGCACTGAAAATAGAACTCTGCACTAATACAATAGAGCTGGAAATCGAACACACTAGTGTCGAGTCTAATGTCAATATCATATATGACAGCTCCACACACGACTTTCAACTCTATTGTACTAGTCCAGAGTTCTATTTTCAATACTCTGAGTTTTCTCCGGCCTTCCGGATTCCGGGCAATATAGTCCCAGCTTGAGTGGGGCCCTAAAATTAAAGCACTATAAAATTTCGTATTCTTTTATTTGAACGTGGGTGTGTGTCGTTATGTCGAGCGTTTCGGAATCATGGTTAGACGGTCAGGGTACTTGTTGTTAGCGTGTAAATACCCGTTGTTCTTATCTGGTTATGTAAGTCATGGGCACAAACATGTGTACGTGTCGTATTTTCAAAGAAATGTAATACGTTGAAATACAATAAAACATTTGTTAGAAAAAGTAATGAATGAATGTTAGTTAACATAATAATAATGAGTAATGTTTACATTTTTAAGAAAAATTGGCGCAAATGTGTGTGCTCGTGACTACACCGCTACCTACAGTGTAAATAAATGTTGAAATAGACTTTATGGAATCATGCGTTTAAATAAGAATAAACTTGCTGTATGTTCCCTTTAAAAGTAAAAACTGAATAACATAAACAGCATGAACTAAATAATATAATAATAATTTATTGAAAGACAACATTTTAACTGATTATTGGTAAAAATATAGTGATTTATTATCAAGGCAACATAAGTTTACTCTTATTCTGATTGCATGACGTGAAACCAGTGTGGGTTTCTAAAGTGAGACGAGGCGGCGACCCGCTACTTCGAAAGTGTATTGTATAATTTTCCAGTGCCAAAATCTAATACATTTATCAGGATCAAATATGCTAATCAAAAAAACAATATTTACATGTGAAAGTAATCTTTGATTTGTGTATTTTTAGCCGATAAAAAATTGGAGCTAGATAATAATTTTAGCTTGTCGAAAATTTTGCGATGAACAACAAAATATTATGTTCCGTACATAACCAATTTCATCTAAACGTTAACAAGGAAACAATAGCGGCCTATAATGCTACCAAATTTAAATCCACTTTTTTACCGTGCGTTTATAAAGAAATACAATAAAACATTTGGCCGAATTAAATACTTTTGTTCACATTTGGATTGAATTGTATGTAAACAGAGTGTAACGTGTGTAAACGTGGAGAAGTTCCGATAATACACCAGATTATACGTAGTGAAATATACATTTATTTGTGTGAGCAATCGCGTGTCCGTCCAGCGCAACTCTCAGGCAGACAGACATAGTGTATTCTAAATATTAACTAGTATTATTCCAATTTAGACGAAATATTTATAGCAATCTTAGTCCAAACTCTGGTCGTATTGTCTTTAATTCGTTTCGGTTTAATCCTAAATATTTATTTTTAAATGACATTCGATTTATTTATGGTGAAGTTTTATTTTAAGACAAATTATAAGGACCCAATGGGGGATTAGAGTTATTATTTATCCGTAGCGCAGATGCGATTTCGCAAGTGCAAGTAATCTAAATAGTTTACTATTCGTCAGATGTACCTGTTAAATGATACACCGTAAGTTTTGTAGATATCGTGCAATAGACGTCGTAAGATGTGGACTGAAATGCGATTCTGTTGCAACACTCTAGTGAATTATTACCTTTGTACTTATTATTTATACGATTTTCTCTCAGAATACAGAAAAAAATTTTTTTGGCATTCTGAGAGTATTCTCTACAGTATTGTTACAGAATCGCCATTTTCGGATGCAACTTGTCTGCGTTGAACATTTTATTTTATTTTTCTTGGACGAAGTTGCATCACATTAAGCATATCAGTTTAAGTAATAGCTGTAGTTATTTTTATATTTTAGGTTAATTTACGAACGGATTTACAGCATTTCGAATTGTTGAGTGGCCTTCGCTGTGTGTCACAGTAGCGCCCCCAGAGACTTTGTTTGCTTACTCCGAAGCCAAGACACGGCGTAAGATATAGGTATGTCGCGTGCTGTAGACAAGGCTATCTCGCGCCGACAGATTAGTTTGGCGCGAAATAGCTTTGTCGACACCGCAATAAATATCTCGCGTCGCGTCTATGGCAATTGTGCTAGGGAGATAGTTGAGAGACCCTCTGTAATGTTGCCGCATATATTTTGCTGGTAGCGCCACAGTGAAGCCACGAATGGTTTCTAAATGAGCGAGGGCCTATAATCTACACTCTGTTTTTAATCACAGTCAGTAAAATGACATTTAATTATCAATTTAAGAGATGTGTCAGTTATGTTTTGGGTGTCATTTTTACTGGCCGAGGTTATCGGAGAAGGTATTTACAACAATTATTTGTATGAAATGCTGTAAGTTCATTTTATTTGCCGCCCTGGTATGGGTGGGATTCGGTTCCCGAGCTGTCCACTGACAGTGTTTATATGAGCGGTGGTATTAATAAATATATTTTGTTTCAATTTTGATTTTTATTCTTATCAAACACTTTGGAATAAATTGGTTGTTTTCCAACGCGCGTTTTTAGAAACAATAGTCTTGTAGAAAGTGTCGGTAAACATGCGATTTTCCCTTCTTTAAAGGCGCGTTAGAACGGACCGTGTGCATTTTTAAAGTGAAACTGCTTTGGCGGCGTTGTGAGCGAAATTTCCAGATTCGATTTTGGATATAATGCCATCTGTCGGAAGCTACTTAGAATTCTTACAGAAGATCTTAACTTTATAAAGTACGGCTCAATAAGTTTATACACATACTGCGCAGATGTACAAATTTCAATTTTCTATTCTTTTTTGAAGTGATATTCTTCATAGGTCCGTAAGGCTAGCAATGGAAAATTAGCAAAATTAAGAAAAAAAACCCCAAAATTTGTTGCTTTTTAGTTGCCAAAACGACGATTTTATTGCTCAAACCGATCGTAAGAAATCGGCAACCGTTCTAGCTTTCAGTAAAGTTAGCATGAAAAAAGGTGATTAAATACAATTCTTCGTATGAATGCAGGTCAATTTGTTGCTAATTTGTTGCTGCAGGAAAAATTAAAGAAAAAAAATTATTTTTTTATTTTACTAAGCCTGACGTCGTCATACCAACTTTACATCCGATTTCTGATGGTTAAATATTATCTGACAATTTGTTGCTGCTTACACTCTTATTCCTTACTGAGTACATTTTTAGCAACAAAATAAAAACCGGAAGTGACAGCAAATTAAAAACTAGGTACCTTACAAACTGGACACGCTGGCTTTACATCCGATTTCTGATGGTAAAATATTACCTGACAATTTGTTGCTCCTCACACTTTGACTAGTTATAGTGTAAAGTTCCAGTAACAAAATAGAAACCGGAAGTGACAGCGATATGGAAACCGGTTAAGTTACAAACCGGACACGCTGGCTTCTCTTTCGATTTTGATGGTTGAATATTTCCGAACAATTTGTTGCTGCTCACACTTTTATTTCTTATACTGAAAAAAGTAAGCAACAAAATAGATACCGGAAGTGACAGCGATATGGGAACCGGGTAAATTACAAACCGGACACGCTAGCTTCACATCCGATTTCTAATGGTAAAAAATTACCTGACAATTTATTGCTGCTCACACTTTGACTAGTTATAGCGTGAAGTTTCAGCAACAAAATAGAAACCGGAAGTGACAGCGATATGGAAACCGGGCAAGTTACAAATCGGACACGCTAGCTTCACATCAGATTTCTTTTCTGATGGTTAAATATTACCTGACAATTTGATGGTGCTCACACTTTTATTTCTTATAGTATAAATTTTTAGCAACAAAATAGTTAAAGCGGAAGTTGAAATTAATATTTAGGGTTCCTCAATCTCAAGAACGTGCGTTTTTGAATTATAATTCACAACTACTCTCTTTAAAGATTACAAGTGTCATGTCAGTTTGTCGGCCGAGTGGTCTAAGGCGCAGTGTCCAAGGCCGTTCTTGCAATAAATTGTTCTGTCGTGGGTTTGAATCTCACGCTAGACTGTACAGGTATTAGTTTCTTGGTCGTTTTTCACTTCTTGCACTACCGGTGGTTCACCGGCGAATGCATACCTTTTCCCCAAAGTTGGACCATCGCTGCACTCACTCTTTAGGCTGAAAATTACACTGCGACACTTACTCTGCCAAACTGAACCGTTTAATGTTTTGGAAACACGTTGAATTATGGTGGAGCTGTTAGGGCATAGAACCAATCATAAACCGTTATGCATCTGTGTGAGATACGATTTGCGTCCCTGTTTACTTTTTTTCTATGCCCCCTTCTAGAAAAAGGGCTATAGATCTCTCACGTTACGAAAAAGACGTATGACTTACATATAGAGTGGAGAATCAGGACCGAATATCATAGGGTCAATGTACTGATCAGCCTATAGTACTCCCCTTCTGTTTGTGACCGGACTCCTATTGGAACGTTCAATGTCTGTAGATGCGGGGTAAAGAACCAAATTTACAATTATTCGATTGACATTCCACTTCTCTTCTGGTTCAATCTATGAACTCATGGCCTTTAACCTTTTTAAAGTTCTTTTAACTCTTTTAATTCTAACAATTATACTTTAACTGTACCGACTGTTACCCGTGCACGTCGGTTACATGTCAAGTCATTTACAATTATTGTTAAAAATTTACACAGAATAAAAATATTTCTGGTAAAAATTCACTATCGCTTGTTCAATATAATTTTCGGGATATAGTTTGAAGAAAAAAATTCTTCTAGAAACAAATTAGCTCCGAAATATAACAATGTATTATTTTTTTCAAGTTTAATTTTGGAATTATTTGTTTAAAGTTCCATAATCGGTCCACCCTCCTAAACTTCAATAATGAAAGTACGACTCGAGTTTGAACCTATGTAAATGCATGAAATTTTGTCTTCGGCATTCGCAACTTCATTACTGTGGCTCGCGACTTCTGTTTTATATTGATAAATATTTTCATCTTAAAGAAAATAGTTTCACTGTAAGAAGTCGCACCACGTCTACGTTCATTATACTCTGTCCGATAACGCTATTTCTTTACAAATTAATGTGAAATCGAAAACATACTAAGTGAATGATACATGTGTGAAATCTTGAATAAAATTAAAACACTATGAAAAACTAACTGACTGAATTTATCAGTGAAAAGAATAAATGAAACATTGAATAAACAAAATCATACTATAATAGTTTTTCCTGATAACTCCTTACAAATACTTATAATTAAAAATGTAATTAATACGAGAATTCTATGTTCACGATTGTCTATAATTATAAACGAATTTTTAAGACTTTCGATTTATATTTTGTTGCAGAAACTTTACACTATAACTGGTCAAAGTGTAAGCAGCAACAAATTTTCAGGTGATTTTCAACCATCAGAATTCGGATGTGAAGCTAGCGTGTCCAGTTTGTTACTTACCCGGTTCCCATATCGCTGTCACTTCCGGTATCTATTTTGTTGCTTACTTTTTCAGTATAAGAAATAGAAGTGTGAGCAGCAACAAATTGTTCGGAAATATTCAACCATCAAAATCGAAAGTAAAGCCAGCGTGTCCGGTTTGTAACTTACCCGGTTTCGATATCGCTGTCACTTCCGGTTTCTATTTTGTTGCTGGAACTTTACACTTTAACTAGTCAAAGTGTGAGCAGCAACAAATTGTCAGGTAATATTTAAACATCAGAAATCGGATGTAAAGCCAGCGTGTCCAGTTTATAAGGTACCGAGTTTTTAAATTGCTGTCACTTCCTGTTTCTATTTTGTTGCTGAAACTTTACTCTGTAAGGAATATGAGTGTAAGCAGCAACAAATTGTCAGGTAATATTTAACCATCAGAAATCGGATGTAAAGTTGGTATGACGACATCAGGCTTAGTAAAATAAGAAATAAAAAAAATTCTTCAATTTTTCCTGCATCAACAAATTGACCTGCATTCATACGCAGAATTGTACTTAAATCACCTTTTTTCATGCTAACTTTACTGAAAGCTAGAACGGTTGCCGATTTCATACGATCGGTTTGAGCAAAAAAATCGTCGTTTTGGCAACTAAAAAGCAACAAATTTTGGGTTTTTTTTTTAATTTAGCTGATTTTCCATTGCTAGCTTTGCGGACCTGTTCTTCATCCACGATCAGTCATATATAAAAACTCACTTCTCTGATCTATCTGTGTGATAGATATAACTATAAATAAATAAAATATATACTTTTTATTTAAAATCTATAATCTAACATACTAATATTTTTATGTAAAATACTCAATTAAGTTAATTTTTATGCCTAACAAAGACATTTGAAAAAATTGACGAAAGACGATTAAGATTTTTATGTAAAATAGTAAATTAAGTTAATTTTTATGTCTTACAAAAACATTTTAAAAAATTCGACGAAACACGACAAGATTTTTTGTTCGTAAGTTTTTACATAAGTATGAAATTTTGTTAATTTTTCAAACAATTTTTAATAACTAAAAAAGCCTAAGAAATGTGTATTTATTTATTTTAGTTCTATATTTTGTATAATTTTTGACAAAACAGCTCATATGTAAAAACATCAAACTGTTAAACTTTTATCAGCCTGTTATGTAAGAGTGGTATTTTTACCGTTTTTTTTTGTATTCTAAGATTTTTAATGATCGGGTCACTTAATATACATGATTTTTTTAAAAAGAAACTATATTTGGTAAGGTTTAATAGGAGACCACAAAAGATACATTTTATGTGGATAATCAGGTCCAAAAAGGCTTTTGAACTCGCATCTCTTACAATGATTATTTTTAAAATAACGCATTCGCTTTAAACTATTTTTTTTTTGCAATTTTCTTAAGCAGGGGATATTGCGTCTAATTTATAATAAAAAAATAACTTGTTTTTAATATAATTAAGCTATTTATAATGTGTCTAGCGACTTAAATTGTTTTTTAAATGCTTTTTTCGACAACAAAGGTGTGATTTTACAAACTTGTGCGATTAGACGTTCGAAATAATTCCACTTGTTAATTTTTTTAGATTATATTGAATACTTATTAAAGCAAATTTTACTTAGATTCCGAATATACTAATATAAGCTAGGCACTCATACGAATTTTCGTCGAAATCTGCATTTTAGCGCTGACCGGCAACTTAGGTCATACGTCAGATTTGAATTTGGACGCCTAGGACATAAACACTAGGGGGCGCGCAACACATCGGATTTCGTTTATCACTAACGAAATTTGTTCCTCCTGTCTAACTATATAATACTTGGAATAAAGTAAATCTTGCCTTAGTTTTCGCTAGCATATGTAATATTTTTATTTGTAAAATAAAAATATTAACTATGCTACCTAAAATTATAAGCGTCAAAGTATGTTTGAGTCATGTAACAATAATTGCTATTGAAATTGATAAGTATACAAATGTCCCGACAGTTTGGCGTTTATGCTTTTCATTGGCACAATGTATAATTTATAGAATAAAATGATTATTATAGGTGTATATTTCTCTTTCACTCACCCTTGGGGGCCTCAGTAGTTTAACAAACTCCTTGTTTTAACATCACTTCCTTTATTACGTTTATAATTAACGTTGGTAACCGACGGAGTTTTGTATTACATTTGATTTGTTTAATGGATGTTACTCTTAGAAGTTCCTTGAACTGGTCGGCAATCGGCATGATGTTTTATTTGGACGCTCAAAAAATTATTCGCAAATATAGAAAGGTCTATATTGGTATGAACTTTTCTGTAAGTAAGTAAACAGAATAACGTTGAGTAATATACCTACCAACCACAACATGATAGGTACTAAAATAAGTATATATATATATATATATATATATATATACATATAGATGTAGAGACTAAGGAACCGTTGCCTAGGCCCTAGATTGATAACTAACATTCTTAGCAGAGTGGCAGAGCCCTCCTTTCGTTGTTTTCAAATATAACTTATGTATCTATTGGTATTATACATTGCAAATAAATCTATAGGTAGGTAAACGTTTAAAATGATATTGTGATTATTTATTTATTTATTTTTATTTTATTTTATTTGGAAAACTTACAGCATATAAAAAAATAACAATAAAAATACATATTAAAAAGCGAAATGCCAATAACAAGTTTTCACTAGTGTAAAACAAATTAAAGTTAATCTAAGCACATGCTAAGCATCTGAACATGACATTAGTTAACATGGACACACTGCATGAAAGTAAAACTAAAATCAATAATAATAATAATGATCAGTATAATCAATACTCAAATACTCAAACCACAAGAAAAGGCTAGCTAATTAATAAAGATAATAATAAAATCAAAGGACACGTCACACATACTCATACTCACAGCAAATGGTTTTTAATAAATAATTAGGACATAGAATATTAAATAGGCAGCTTATAAATTAGATTTAAAGAAGGCATCAGTCATAAGTTTTCTAACTTTCTTGGGCTTTAGTAAGAATAAGTCCTCACATGGATTACTATTTAGTAATTTGTTGAATTGTGCGCTGGATCTAAAAACAAATGAATTTCGACGATAGTAGGTGTTAAAAGGCGGGATATAAAAAGGCATAAAATTACGGGAAGTTCTAATGGGAACGTTAAGATTGATTTTAATTAATAGTTCAGGTACATCAAATTTATTGTTAATAATTTTACACAAGTAAGCCAGGTCAGAGATGTTTCTACGATAGTGTAAAGGTTCTTCCTGGAATTTTTTGCACCTGGCATCATAATCAGTAAGGGTTAAGTGGCATTTTAATTGAAGAAATCTAAGAAAGCGTTCCTGTATTGACTCAATTCTATTTATATATATATTATAAACAGGGTTCCAGAGCTCTGAACAATACTCCAAAAGACTGCGAACGTATGCACAATAAAGTACTTTTACAACCTTAATAGATTTGAATTTATTACAATACCTTATAATGAAGCCTAAAGCTTTCGAGGCCCTATTAATAGTATAGTCAATGTGCTCATCGAAAATTAATTTAGAGTCAATAATAACTCCAAGATCTTTAATAGATTTCTTAAATATGAGAACCTTATTTTTAAGTTCATAATTATACTTAACTAAATTTACTTTACGACTAAAATTAATGGCAAAACACTTTGATACATTCAGGTCATTTATTAATTACACAGAAGTTACAAAACCTATTCAAATCCTCTTGTAAGAGGTAAAGAGTAATCCTCTTGTTGAATGGTGAAAATAAGAAGTAATATCGTTAAGGAAGATAGCAAAGAGCAAGGGCCCCAACAGAGCACCTTGAGGAACACCAGAAGGTACAAATATCCATCTAGAAGTGAAGCCGTTAATAGCTACTGCTTGGGATCTGTTACTAATATATGAGGTAAACCAACGGAGAAGATTTCCATGTATACCCGTATAAGACAACTTCTGGAGTAAGATACAATGGTCTATACGATCAAACACCTTGCTAAAGTCCGTAAATATTAAATCCACCTGTGCGCCTGAATCCATACCCGAACTGACATGGTCCTAAGTTAGAAGAAGATTTGAGGTTGTTGAGCGCCCTTTTAGAAACCCATGTTGTTCAGGTATGAACCAACATTTAAGTGCAGAATAAACTTGTTGATGTATAATGCTCTCAAAGAGTTTGGCAAAAATACAAAGCTTAGATATTGGCCTGTAGTTCTTAATATTGACTTTATCCCCGCCCTTATGTACAGGTGTAATAAATGCAGATTTCCAAATGCTTGGTACATATCCTTCCTTAATTGATTTTGAATATAATATAGTTAGGGGAGTAACCAAGATAGTGGCGCACTCAAAAACTAGTATAGGGGAAATATCGTCAGGCCCAGCGCCCTTATTTAAATTTACGGACTTTAGTAGTTTGAGTATATCGTCAGAATCTATCTTGACGTCCCCAATGGAATTGTTATTCATAGTATGCAATTTAGAATCCAAATCACTAGGTGAGGTACTAGAATCGAGAAAGTTTGCTTGAAAGTATGTCGCAAATAGGTTACAAATTGTATCACCTTCAGTTGCTAGTTCTCCTTCATAGCACATGGAGGAAGGAAATGTGGAAGAAGCTTTGCTACCTTTCACAAAATTCCAAAACAGTTTGGGATTATTTATAAGAGAACTCTCAGTTTTACTTATATAAGACTCATAGCACGCGTGCTCTAATAATTTCGCTCTGCGCCTAAGTAATGAGAAAATTAGGTAATCACTGTGATTACCATAACGTTTAAATTTACGATGAAATTTGTATTTCTCTCTCAAAACTTTTTTTAGCGCAGAGTCGTACCAGGGGGGGTAACAGTTCGGTGAAATTATTTTATGTGGTATGTGTTTTCCGAAGATCGTAAATAATGTTATAAAAACACTTGACAGCATCATCTAAGCACTTGTTATTAAGACGTTCATGCCAGTCAACTAAATTTAAAGAGGAGCGAATTAAGTCATATTTACCACGATTATAAAAATATTTATGTCGCTTTTTTGATTCCAAAGTGCTTTCCATGCTCTGTACAAGTTCAATACACAAAGACCGGTGGTGAGGTACATCGTCAGGGACTAAGGGGTCATCACAAGCATTAACAGTCAGATCACAATTAGAAAAAACTAGATCCAAGAGTCGATTATTATGATTGCGAACTTGACTGCTGACTTGTATGAGATTACACTGGGCCAGGGTATCCAAAAAATTAGTGTGACTTCTCGTGAGTGGCACGCCACCTGATGCAAAGTGCATTCCCTGAGGATGCTAGTCGATAGACGGGAGATTGAAGTCCCCTAAGACTACGAATTTATTATTTGGGAATGAATTAATGATGTTGAATAGACTATTGGAAAACGTTTCAAGCTGAAGGCCCGAGCTGTTTCCCTCGTTCTGCTTACAAAGATAAAGTGTGCCCAGGTGAATAGTATCTTGAGACCTATCATTAAGTGTGATAGACACCCAGAGATCCTCAGCGGAGGTATGCCATTCAGGACGACACACCGCGGCAAAATCACGGCGAATCGCTAGTAGGACACCGCCTCCCAATGATTGTTTGGTTAAACAATAATTTCTGTCACGCCGCCAAACAACATATCTATTGTCAAATAATTCCTCATCCAGTATTCCCTCCAATAGCCAGGTCTCAGTAATCGAAATTATGTCATATGAATTGAGGCAGACATTTCTCTTGAACATGTCTGTTTTCGTTCGTAAGCCCCTAGCATTCTGGTAGAATATGGTCAATCTAGAGTCCATTATAAATATATTAAGGTATAATATTTTAAAAACCATAATAATTGTATTTTTGCAAAAATATCCCCTAAGTAATAATAAGACTCGTGATGAACACAATAACAAATAATAAAATAAATATCAAGTTTCAATAATTTATGAATAAAAAATTGCCTCCATATTATGTTAAATATAATTATTAATCTAAGACACAAAACATATATTATAATACACACAGTTAACATTACAGTAGGGCAAAATAATATTATTGTGAATTGAGTAATTAAGTACCGACCTTTTTTATTGTTAAAAAAATATGGTGAGTAGTTATAATAACATATTGTGATATTTATATAATAGGCATCCAATGATAAAAATATTGACAAATTATTAAGGTTATATAAAACCTGATTGTACCATAAAACATACAAGAGACTGACGAGTGCTATTCCAAGATATACGGGCAAAGCTATTTCAATTATCTTGTAAAGCAATAGTCTGTTCCTCAATAGTTCTTGTAACGTAATACACGGTAAATATTCAAATAAAATATGGAAGAAAACAAAATTTAAATACTTAATTGTAAAATTACAAAATGCGAAGTGTAAGAGGTTCCTTAAATCAGTGTACGTCGATAAATGACAAGTAAAACAGAACCACTTTTGAATACCTATTACACAACAATCAACAATTCCTTTTTTATATAGCCAAAAATAAAATTCCATATAGAATAAAATTATTGTTATCAATGTACCCACAGCAATAATACAGAAAACATGGAATTCCTTCACATACAAACCCTCGCACTTTTTGTGGAGTATAAAATTAATAAATATAAGAATCAGATTTACTGGGCCTATGATAAAAAGTGCATTAAAAACATTCGAAGTTGCAAATTTATAAAATGTATCAAGCAAAGTTAGCCTAGAGTTGCAAAGCAGGTAGACGTTAATATCTGTACTGGTTAAACTGTCCATAAGCGGGAGCAGGTGCGAGCGAGACAAATATAGTAGCGATCTATGGATCATTACTAGTTTTGGTGATCCGATACTGTACGAACAGTGACGAAGCGAGACTCCGATTGCAAAGCAAGCGGTTCTCAACCTTTTCTTGTGGTTCGGTATTAGATTTATGTCTAAACCGTGAAAAAATAATAATGTAATTATTAATTTAAAAAATAAAGCATTAAGTTCTAATGAATACATATAAAATGCAACAGCTATAATACAATAAAATAAGTACAAGCAGTAAAAGTAAGAGCTTAAAAATGAAACAGTTATATGTAATATAGCCAATCTAACCACATAATATGATAAACAATGCAAGAGGCATACTATGCTAATTTGTTTAAATCCGCTGCATTTGATATGATAGAGATGGGTTATTTGTCATTTTTGCGAACATGTATTTTACAAAACTTAACCCATACATACTGAAATCCTTTAAGCTTTGAATATTCCTTGACTCGCGTTAGCAGTTTCTTCATATCAGGAACAAGGTGGTCATTAACATAGACAAGTCGATCATTCTCTCCCATCCCTATATCACTTAAATTTATTCGTTTCCTTGCTCGAGTAGCGGCGATAAATTCTTCTTTGATATATCGATTAATAAAGCTAACAATGATCGATTTATTGTTCGAGTTGTGCGATGGAACACGAGCTATGTAGTTGATTTGTGTCTTTGGAAGAGGATAATTCACAACTTTAGCGATCGAGTCAACAAGAGTAAATAAGTTTTCATTATGTTTAATCGGTAAGCCCTTTATTTCCAAGTTATTCATGCGAGACCACTGCTCCCGGTTGATGTTGTCTTTCTTGAGTAGCCCAATATCTTTAGAAAAAGAGGACTCCATCCTCTGGGATTCCGAGACATGTTTTTCGATAGCCAGAACTTTAGTTTCCAAACCTTCAAGTCTGGAGCTATTAAACTCGCATGACGCTTTTAACTCCGTGATTTCTTTTTTTATGGTCTTCACATCTTCGAAAAGTTCAGGAAGTTTCCTCTGAGTCTTCATATCCCGCAACTCCATCATGATCATTTCAAGAGTCACAGAACCTGAATCGGAGACTGTTGGTGATCGCGAGCCTGTAGCGAGCTTACATTGAGGGCATCTCCACATTGCCCGTCTGTCAGCCCCTAGTTTGCGATATCCAGACTCGGAGATGGAGGCACAGGAAAAATCCAAATTTCGTAAACAACCATTACAAAATACACCGTCAGTGAAAGAACTGCATGCATCACACTTCATTTTTATAAAATTAATATTACGATGATTATAAAGAAAAAAAAAATGTTGAGCACCACTGGCTTTTTAACTTGCAGCAGGTTTTACGTGTAGTCAAGACCGATGCACAGTACCGTATGATTATTCCTACCTTTTTCGGATTAATCTCTGTCTCTGAGGTAATCAAGTCTGGAATTTTAGATGTCGAAAAACTGGACTCTTTTCTCTCCAATGGCTCTTTCCTCTTGTAGAGTTTTTTGTAAAAACGTAGCAAAGTTGCCGCAACTGTTCCACTAAGTATTATTGTAAGCCATTTCATGATTTGGACAAGTCCTGACCAGGAAGTTCTCTCCGACGCCGCCCTAGGCGAAGCCTCAGACTTTCTTCTTGTTGGTGTTCCAGAATTTGCCCCCGATGTCTCAGGTTGAGTTCTAAACCACGCCCAAGACGACGTTGAGGATGAAGGCGTAGACGTTGCTGTAGTTGCCCCAGAAAGCGCCGCAGATGTGGCTGACGAAGCCCCAGGAAACCTAGAAGTTACCTTAGACAACGCTTCATATATAGCCCTGGACAGCGCTCCGTACCATGCCCAATGTGGCGTACCAGTTGTCCCAGGTGTTTCCCCAGAAGTTTCTCGAGTGGCTCTAGATTTTGCCCCAAACGATGTACCAACTGGCCCCAGACTCTGTCTAAATATGTGGCCTAGATTTTGTCCCAAAGTTATCTCGGATTTTGCCTCAGAAGTAGACGATTTAAAATGTATGATTTTCAACATTGCTATGATATTTTGCAAGAACCTTTCTTCTGGCGACAAGATTTGTCAAAAAGACAAGGAGAAATTATTATTATTGTTTTTTTAATTTTCTTTAAATTACTTTATGACTTGTAACATTAACAGCTTGAAATCTTCATGCCGATATCAAGGCTCCCAAGGAAGAAGCATCTATTTAATATACCTACTTATTTTTGTTTTTACCAGCATTTTTCGATAAAACTACTTAATATTTATTTATTTATTTATTTTTATTGTATTCGGAAAACTTACAGCTTACAGATAATTACAATAGTAATACATTTATAAACACCATAAAGCCAATTAAAAGTTTTCACTGATAGGTAAGAGATTAAGTATGCAGTCAATGATGTGTATCTATACACTTATGTAATCAAAACCACTTGCAAAAACATTAATGTCGGTTTAGAATGACATAGCCTCGTAAGCCCTGGCGTACCTTAGAAGAAACAAAAACTTTGTAGTACTTTGTTAAGACCGAGACCTCTCGGAAGCCAAGTAGAAAGTATCGCCGGATGTTCCACCAGAATCCAGAGGAACTAAAACTTTTGCGATAATTTTGAGTTGTAAGAATTGGGCCAAATGATAAATAAAAAACCGGCTAAGTGCGAGTCGGACTCGCGCACGTCGGGTTCCGTACATTATACCAATATTTTACATGTTTACTTATTATTTCGTTATTTGGATGAAACTTCAAGTAAGCGCATTTTATAAGATAAGTCTGTATATATCGCTGATTTACTACCTTAACTATTATAATATGACGTGTCGTCTAATAACAGAAGCGGTCAGATCCAAAAAGATCAATTTTACAGTAAATGACATTTTTCTTCTGTCATACTTAGTTACTAATGACATACCGTTTTATAATTATAGTTAAAAAATCGTGGATTCAAATCTTTGCCTCATTTAAGTTTAATTATCGTTAGTTTTTAAATTAATATAATAAATATAATATAAAAAAATGGATGTAGCAGATATTGATATTCAGTTATGGGTCTGAAGGAGTTCGTTACTCAATTCAATGGATGTAGCGGAATTTGACAATCACTCTCATAATATACAGCATGTATCAGAGTGATTCTTGGCTAGGCATTATTAACCTTAGTCCACACCTAGCTTCCTTGCCTGATTAGACGGAACTTTTTCTATTTTCTTTAATAAATCAGCCATTATTTTATATAAAATTCACCAAAAATGCAGCACGAAATTCACAAGAAAATGTACAAGCGGCCATATTAACGCCAAGGACGCCGTAATGGATACCTGTCAAAATCCTGTTTACTTATTGGTCTGTTTGGATCTAGCGGCATATGATTGTCGTTAGTCACGGATCTGGCGGATTATAATAACAAATTCAGTCTTTAACCTTGATTTACTTGGGATGTAACGAGGATTGATACAAATTTAATATTAGCAACAGTACATTTTTAAAAAGTAAACCATAGTGCATTACAAACAATTTTATTTTGGCATGTATTTAATCTTGCGACAAAACAATAAAATGTTGGGTGTAAAAAACCGAATATTGAATACTAAATTTCCCAGTTGGCGAAAGAATATAAGGAACACAAAATTTCAAATCTGGTGACTAATTATTATCAGTTTTTTTCACTGAATATTCCAAACTGGCTGACAGATATAATTAGCGAACAATTAACCATATTGGCGACAATTTAAGAGTACACATTGCATAATATATTTTCCCTGGTGTAGGTAATTCAAAAACCATAATAAGCAGCAAAACAAGCGCACATAAAAAAACGTAAAGGAGCGTGTGTACAAAATTCCCATTTTTAATTTTTCTCGGTTTCGGGGGGTGTAGATTCATTTTGAAATAAAAAAATGGCGGATATTTATTTTTCGTAAAATTCTTTCTTCATTATGGGAGAAAAAGAAATGTGAAAACCCAAATTTTCCAACATTTCTATAACTTTATACATCGTATAAGTAGCGCATTGCCATACTCCCCTCCAAATAACCCTATAACCACGTATTTTCTTTATGATAAGAGATTTTTTTTTAAAAACCTGAATTTCCAAAATATTCTATATCTTACATACCTGGTACTATATAACATACTGTGCTAATAATCATCAATCCTAATCAGCATCCGCAACAACTTTTAAATTAGTACCTTCTCATGTCATTTTTACGAAGAATGAAAGTTCTCCATTTTGGAAATTATCTATATAATAGGAAGGAAGGAAGGAATATAAGGAAGGAAATATAATCAGCACCCCCAGAAACCTGGAAAAGGACACCCATATTAATTTTAATGATTAAAATGTACGCCATGTTGTAATTTCAAAATGGATTTAATTTTCATTTTATTCTGCACCCCCAAAAACTTTGAAAACGACACCCATACCAAAGGAAAGCAGCACCCCCAGAAACCTGGAAAAGGACACCCATATTAATTTTAATGATTAAAATGTACGCCATGTTGTAATTTCAAAATGGATTTAATTTTCATATTATTCTGCATCCCCAAAAACTTTTAAAACGACACCCATACCAAAGGAAAACGCTATACTGCATTATATAGAGCGCATTCACACGTCTTAGTCGTGCTCAGCGCTCACTGGTACACGTAGTGTAGAAATCATTGGGTAGTTGTGTACACGTATTTTGATTTTTGAGTCAGTAACCGGACGCAATAGCGGTTCATATAAAACGTCAGTATTCCTGTGGGAACTGGGAACTCTAGTGCAACTTAAGTCTTAATATTTAGGGTTATTATTATTATTGTTCATCAAGATTTCAAGTAAGTCGTATTATCTATTTTTATGATAAAAAATATAGTTAATTCACTTATCAGTTACGATAACAAATACCTGTAGGTATTAATTTATTATCGTAACTGATAAGTTATGTGTTTGATTTACGTGCTATTGTTTTTCTTTAAACGATTGCAAGCTGTTTATAATTTGCAATCATTGATTAGTTAGGGTTCGTGCGTTTGCATATTTTTGCTTTTAGTAACGAATTAAAAAAAACCGGGCAAATGCGAGTCGGACACGACGGGTTCCGTACCATTATACCAATATTTTACATGTTTACTTATTTCGTCATTTTTGTACGAAGTTTTCCAATATAGCGCATTTTACAAAGGCCTTTTTTCTATTACTTCTGAACTAATTAAGTTATATATACGTAAGTTTTCCTTCAAAGTTCATCACATGGAGTACCATCACGAATTTCTTCAAATTTTTCGAGCCAATTTAGCCAGCCAGCTGTTTAGCATTTAAAGGGGGACCTATTAAAAAAAATATATAAAAAAATGCGCTTTAAAGTTAAAAAGCTAGCAAACGAACACCTAAATTAAAAAATCGTCTTAGAAATCTCTTAGTGTTTTTAAAACGCCTCAGTATCTAATGCATTATATCTATAATTAGCTTAAATAACTATCTTAGTTTAGTAGTAATAGAGGCCTAAACTTATAAAAGATATATTCTATCCAAAACAGTTCGTTGCAAAATAGTTCTTAATTCATGGTAACAAGGTCGTGATAGAAGTCAACATTTCTAAATATCCATTTAGAAATTTTGACTTCTATTGACGTCGATTTTTTAAATGGCTGCCGGGAAATCTTCTTGTCTTGGACCGCCATGATGTGGAGTAGTTGACATTAGTGTAAGACTATTTGACATTGAAATAAGAAAACGTTCAATATTATTGTAAGTGAAGTACGCAAATCCTTTAAAGGTCAATGTATACGTCTATATAATAGAATCCCAGAAAACGTTCAAAATCTTTCCATTAATACATTTAAAAAGAACGTTTGCTTAAAAAAGAACAGCTGTACTGAGGGTCAATGATTTTATTGACGATCGCACACTATGGGAATAGGATGGCTACCTGCACGGCTGCTTCTATGTACTAAACACGCCGGCATATTTAGCGGAACACAAAAAACAGGTCCATAATTTAAAAAAATATGGTTTTATTTTAAAATCTACTTACTACACTTCTTTTGTTATTTAAAGTTTCATTTGTTTTACTTAAAATGAGATCACATTAAGAACAGATTTAGCGAGTAAAGGCTATTTGTGAAAAATGGTACATTTTTGAACTTTTCATGTAACCGGGAAAAGTGAAAATTAATATTAAAATAACAATTGATTAAATTAGAAAAATGGTAATTAATATCGCGTATTTCCTCCACGTGCTCTTATTAAAGTTTCTACCCGTCTAGGCATACTGAGAATGATGTTATCGATGGTCTCCTGGGATAGTCTCCGCCATTCCTCAACTACGGCGATTCGCAGTTCACCCACGTTGGCAGGAGCTGGAATTCTGGACTTAACTTTTCTTTTCAGCAAGTCCCAAACGTGCTCTATTGGGTTCATATCCGGTGATCTCGCCGGCCACTCCATAACAGTGATATTCATATCATTAAGATAAGCTTCAGTTACCCGAGCGGTATGCGGCCGAGCATTATCCTGCATAAAAACAAAATCGTCACCGATATATGGGGCAAACGGTACGACATTTTCTTCTTAAGCTTCTCTGATATAGCGGTCTGCAGTCAGACTCCCTCTGTCAATCACTACCAAGTCTGTGCGAGCTCCCAAACAAATGTCCGCCCAAACCATTATTGATCCACCACCGTATGCAACTGTAGTTTCACAATTTGTCTGAATGTATCGTTCTCCTTTGCGTCTGTATATTCTTTGCCTGCCGTCAATTTGATTTAAGAGAATTCTGCACTCATCACTAAACAATACCTTACTCCATTGGTCCGCGTTCCAAAGTCGATGTTCCTGAGCAAAAGTTAACCTGTTTCTACGATGATTTACCTCAAGCCTTGGAGCCTTGGCGGGCACAAATGAACCCAAACCAGCTTCTTCGAACCTTCTTCGTACCGTACGCTCACTTACGGTTACACCCCGCACTGCTTCTAACTCATGTCGGGATTGGACGGCCGTCAAACGGGGGTTCCTACGTACCCGAAGCCGAATGAAACGATCATCCCTTCTCGAAGTGCGTCTTTTTCTGCCTTGTCCTGCTCTTCTCACATAGGTACCGGTCTCCCTGAACCGTTGGATACTGCGATGGATAAGATCTCCATAAGAGCTCCAGATAAGGTGTATTTGAATAAAATTAAAACAATTGCATAAAATGTGATGTTAAGTTGTTTTCTTAATTTGAAAATATTTCTTTTTAAATTAAATGACGTATAAACCAGCCAGCAACCTTATATGATACTGATATCAAACCTTTATTTTATTTTCCGTTAAATATGCCGGTATGTGTATATATATCTGACTTTTGTTAATATTATATAGACCAAGTTTACATAATATTGTAAAAATATATAAGTAATTTTTTTAAATAACAATTTTCCATCTTTTTGCTAAAAGATGGCCCCGTGCGAGTTTCTTACGCCAGTTCTTCTCGCCGGGTTTCCGAACCGATGGTGGGCATCACGTGGGGACAATTCCATAAGCGTTGCTTTGTAACCTATATTGAAATAAAACTTTTTTGATTTTTTATTTATTTTTGTAACAACAGCAGTTGTTATTGTTTTGGAGATTTATTAATAGGTATGTGTCTATTGTCTTACATGTACTTAAATTAAAGTTCTTAATATATTTCAGATAATGTCTAAAGGAAGAAATCTCGATGTGTACCTCCAACAGGTGTCCGAACAGTTCATTGCGTTGAAGGACGATGATTTCAGTACGTCGCAAGAAGTGTTCAAAAGTGTATTCGATCAAATTAAAAGGAATATGGAGAAACAGTGCAATTATTTCAAGAAATACTCGAGTCAGGTAAGACTTATGAGCGAGACTTTACATTATTATTATGGATAGCTTTTGCCCGTAGCTTCGCCTGCGTGGGAGAGTGTCCGTGGCAAAAAACTTCTTTAGCAAATATACCTGCAATATAGTAATAGCACAGAGTAAAAATATATACTTATAATAATTTTTTTACACGTACTTTTTAATTTTTAATGTATCTCCTAGATAAGATACCATATGATTTGTGATCATTTTTTTAAACTTAGAATGGGTATGGTAACCTATCCTTAAAATATAGACATATCTATGCCATCGCAGAGTTTTTTGTAGACACCTGTTTGGTAACGACTTCAAAAATATGAAGATTGAGTAGAGAAATAGTTAAAAATTTTGCCTAATTCAAAGGGGAATTATTTAGAAAATAAGATTTATTTCATAGTTTTTTGTGTATTTTTACTTTGGAAGTCGGTTTAATTTTTTGTTTAAAAAAATAATTTTTCCCTTTTTAGTGATATTTGTTAAATTATTATTAATACATTTTAAGAACGTTTAAAATAAACGATTGAATGCACAATTGAATACGCGCCAAGATTCCATTAGGTATTGTAAATAAGACGATGATGATGATTACTGTAAGATGGCATAATATGCTTGCAGTTCTTTAAACAATGCCGAAATTTCCAAACGCGTATCTTTAAAGACTGAGGAGTTCTGTTCAGTGCTTTAGGATCCAGGGTATACCTTGGTGCAAAATCTTATTTCAATATATCAATTGACAAGAAGTACCTATGTCATCATAATAATAATATGTTGGTGTATCTTAAGAATATGGTGGTGATGATGATGATGATGATGATTACTGTAAGTGGCATATGCTTGCAGTTCTTTAAACAATTCCGAAATTTCTAAACGTGTATCTTTAAAGACTGAGGAGTTCTGTTCAGTGCTTTAGGATCCAGGGTATACCTTGGTGCAAAATCTTATTTCAATATATCAATTTACAAGGAGTACCTATGTCACCATAATAAATTATTATATATGTAGGTGTATCGTAAGAAGATAAAGTAGTAGTAAAACTTTGTAAAATAATTAAGTTGGCAACATTAATTCTGGACTGAACGGATGGACTGAATGTGACAAATCGCTTCAGTTCTCGCTAGAGCCGCGGCCGAGTTTACAATTAATAAACGACCGTAACTCGCAAACCAGAACGAACTGATGCGATTTTTCCGTGGGTGTGCTCGCATCCGTTCAGGCTGAAATGACGTCAGTTGGGTCGGATGCGATTTTTTTTTAAGAAAACTTGACTGAAAAGGACGAGGACACTGATTAACTAATCAATAGCTCAAAAAATTTTAGTAGGAACGGGGATAAATTAAAAACGAGAACGATATTAGAAAGGAATAAACTGTTGACACCAATGGGAATTCGTCGCTATCGTGTGGCTCATCCTATGAGAATAACTCAATTCGTCGCTGTCACGTGGCTTATCCAATGCATTTAATTTTTACCTAACTTAGGTATCGGTTCGCTCTTGTACTTTGTCTAAAGGTCAATTCACACCGAAACAAAACGATACGTGACATAGCGCTAAATTTTTATGATAGTTATTCAAAATTGAACTTTATTCATCACAAAAGAAGATACACGTTTCGTAATGAGTTCGAATGTCAGGTTGCACTGCGCAGCACAGCGCATGTGCAGTGTATGACTGAAAATGAAATGTCTATCTTTGTGTGTAGTGGATAAAGTTCAATTTTGAATAGCTATTTTAAAATACAGCGCCGCGTATCGTCGCGGTGTGAACCGACCCTTACTCCCTATAGACCAAAAAAGCGCTCATAGCCCATAATAGACATGCGATTCTTCATCGTCAGGTAACGTACGGCGGCAGCGTGTCAGACGGCATCAAGGTGGGTCGGCTGGACGAGTTCGACATGGACATCGTCATCCGACTGCCGGTCAGCTACAGCGACGGCGTGGACGGCATCATACTCGAGCCCCATATACCCGGCTACGTCCGCCTCAAGATCGTCAACGGATTCGACCATCTTGACAAGCAGAAGGTAAGCGAATGAATTTGGTCCAAAAACCCAACGTTAGCATCAGAAAATTCACGACCAATCTCATCAAAGCAGTAGGTCATTCTCGTCAACCGACAACCACAAAAACTATTTTCAATGAAGACTAACCAAAGCTATGGATTCCAGATCTAGAATATACTTATACTAGCTTTTGCCGGCGGCTTTGCCCGCGTGGAATGTGTTCTTGGAGAGATTATCAGCAAATAACTCTACTGACATGCAATATACTTCTGCATACAATATTGAAAATGTTTTTAGGGTTTCGTACCCAATGGGTAAAAACGGAACCCTATCACCTCGACCCGACGTGCGAGACCGCTTGATATATATTTTTCGCGCTTGAATATAAATTTTACGATGACTTCTAGATATAAGATATTAATTCAAGCTGTATGGTTTAAAGGGCTACTATAATGTGTATAAAATACTTAAAGTGAGTAACGTATTTAATTTGATAGGTATCATACCGGCCGGTCCAACCGCAATGTCCCTGCATTTTAAATCTGTAATATCTTTGAAAATATTCATTTAAATTACATGCTGTACAAATAGATAGTGCCTAGTGCCTACCAGTGGCGAAGGCCGGTCATCCTTCATAAAGAAGCCCTAGCATGTATAATAGTTAGGGATTTGGATGAGGGTCTTCAAAAGTTAAATAGGCTATAGGACTATTTAAAGCTGGGACTATGCTCCGAAAACTGGAACGCCGGTGAAAATTCAGAGCACTGAAAATAGAACTTTGCGCAAATACAATAGAGTTGAAAATGGAAGTTTCAAGTGACGAGCTGTCATATATGACATTGACATTTTACTCGACCCTCATGTGTTCGATTTTCAACTATATTGTATTAGCGCAGAGTTATATTTCCGATGCTCAGATTTTTCTACGGCTTTCCGGATTACGGAGCGTATAGTCCCAGCCTAATATGTGTTATATTATGACTTTATCCCCATCACCCCAGGACTGGGAGAACTGCCACAAAGTGACCCGGGAGTGGCGGGACGCGGAGAAGTACCTGCTGCAGAACAAGTTCCGCTTCTGGCTCAACAGCGTCGTGCAGAAGGCGTTGAATAACATGGGCGGCTGCGCCACAGTCGGCAACAAGGTATACTGTATAAGATATGTGAAAACTCCCTTAGCTCACGCCCGCACTCAGAGACATTAATTGCTTACTATAAAGGTAAGATCGCACTAGGCGGCAGCGGAGCTACGCGATACACGCGTCTCTACTAGTAATACCGCAATAGTGCCGCGTCGCGTAGTTCCGCTGCCGCGTAGTTCCGCCTGGTGCGCTCCCACCTTTAAGGAGATACTTAGTACAGATTTTGAAATAAAACAGTTTCTGCCAAAGTCTCTACTAAGTAAGTATTGAATGTCTCCGAGTGCGGCCGTTAGTTATTTCTAGCTAAAACTTAGCGTCAGTTAACATCGACGCGACGGGACGCGGCGCAGCATTTTTAAGATTGCGATTCAAACTTTATTCCCTACACAAAAAGACGTTGCATTGCAAGAACGGCGCCGCGCTACGCAGCTCGGCGCAACTCGAAATTCAAATTCTTGGAATGAAACGTGTATCTTCTTGTGTAGTGCATAAAGTTAAATTTTTAATCGCTACCTTAAAAATCTGCACCGTGTCGCGTCGCATTTCGTTTCGGTGTGACCTGACCCCTGGGCCTCTCCGTGGTTGGATGATTTGTTTTCTCCGGACAAAGTAACTCTTACAATATTGTTGTGCTTAGGACAGGCGGTTTTCAATATCGTAAACTTGTCCAACAAAAAACATAAGTGGCAAGTGCTCCATGAAAAGTAATTACTCACAAAGTTTTCCTTTACCGTTCGAGCGACGTTCGGTAGAGTCTGTAAATGGTCCATTCTAGAAATTCACCGTGGTTATAGTCCAACAATATCGTGCAACTATGGTGGAGAGATCGGGGAAGTGCATTTTAGACCTAACTCTACATAACTGTACGCAATTCGTGAAGGTGTACCAGCTGAAGTACAAGGCATCGGGGCCGGCGTACACGCTGCAGATCTGGGCTCCGGGCTTCAAGCTCGACATCGACCTGGTGCCGGTCATCCGGTTCATGCTGCCGCGCTGGCTGCCCGGATACAGGTGCGCTCACTTAACTCATTCTACTGATCAGAGGTTGTCGGCCCTCGCACACTCTAGGCATCCAGCTTGACAAGTTTTATGTAAAAAAAACATTTTGAAAGCAGCTGTTCGACATTATGAGGTCAATGCCCTTCTCGGTGCCGTAGATTCGTATCATACTTGATATTTTTTCCATCTAAAAGTCTTTACTACAGGAAATAATGCGCCCGTTTCTGCAATTGATTTTACGAAACCTTAGGCTGGGACTATATTGTCCGGAATCCGGAAGGCCGGAGGAGCATTGAAAATAGAACTCTGGAGTGATACAATAGAGTTGACAATCGAAGACATGAGTGTCAAGTTGTCAGATTTGACATTGACATTTGAATTGACACTCGCGTGTTCGATTTTCAACTCTATTGTATAAGCCCTGAGTAATTTTTTCAGCCCTGAATTTTCTCCGTCCTTCCGGATTCCGGATCATAATAGAATCCCAGCCTTATATCATTATATATACAGGTTACGAAAATATCAGAAATTATAGCAAGTTTTTTCAAGTACATCCCCTTAAAGGGTCAACGTCGACTTAACCTGTAACCGTGTATATTCTAGAATGCCCGCTCATCACACGTGCAAAGAGTGGTACGTGGTGCCGAAGCCGAACAAGGCGGAGCTGAACGCCGCCGTCCAGAATCAATGCTGGCGCCTCTCCTTCCAGGACTTCGAGCGGGAGATGATTAAAGACTGCAAGAACTTAAAGCTAACCATACGATCCGTGAGTATTAAGTTTTGAGTGAGCAGACGGATCTAATGGTAATTGGCAAGTGATTACCCCTCAAGCCTCAAAGACACCGGCAACACCAGAGGTGTTACAAGTTTTTTGAAGTACCTAAAACTTCTTTACGTACGTTTGACTTGGGCAGTAAGCTGGTGAATGCGTGACGAGAGCGTTATGAAAAGTGAGATCGGGTGAGGTGAACGGAAGTTGAGAGGAAGATATAAGTTAGTGAAGATGAAAAGAGAGAGAGTTACCTTTCGTAAATTACTCATTTTTTCGTACATTACTTTCGTGCAAGAGAGAGCTGAGGGCAATTCTGCCAAATGAAACCTGCAATAATACAATTACAATCTAGTCCCGGCACGCTAAAACTGTCAAACCGGCATTCTCGTAAACGTTATACACGTAATATATATATTCCATGCACTTGCTATGAGAGAAAGAGAGAAAGAAAATGTGCGCGCGTACTGAACCTCAATTCTCGTATTTAAAGTAGACTTTCATTTTACTTTGATTGTATTGTAAGTGAAGCGACTTGTTATCATAAACAATTTTGTGAAACTTTGTTTGTTTTGACAGTTTTAGCGTGTCGGGACTTGATTGTAATTATATTGTTACAGGTTTTATTTAGCAGTATTGACCCTCAGATTATACCACTGGGCGGAAATGGTATTATTATCTAGCGATTGTATCATTAGAATTTAGAATTAGATTTTTTTTAAAATCTAAACGGTTGGCTCGACAAATCTTCCATGTGATGATCTCTGAAGGAAAACTATAACGGCTTATATAACTTTGTTAGTTCAGGAGTTATAGAGGCGTAACTTCAAATATGTATCCCTTTAGACGTTATATTTTATATAGATCTGTAGCAAACCGGACGTATTCAGTACTGAGTAACGGTTGCGCCATCTAGTGCGGAGTAACGAAACGTTACACGCGAATACATTTAATTACTAGCATTTTTCTGAGTACGGGTAAAAAACGGAAAAGTGAAAAAATGCCCCTTACGCAGCTTGGTATGTATTGTTGTGGACTTGTGGTGTATTCTGACGCCGCGATATCATAATAAGTAGACCTACGCGTACGCAATTATTATACTTGATTCGTAGTTCTAACATGATGTATGTTATGAGGTATCAGAAGTAACGAGTAACGTAACGATACTATACTAACGAGTACTAATTGTTATAGTAACGAATACATAAGAGTACGCTTTTTTTCGTTACTTTTACACTCTTAATTTTATAACATGTTTCACATAAACACGTATCTAGTACTCACATCTTGCCTACATATAAAACAACAATATTTTCTTGCTATGTAAGTATTTCTATTATTTTTGATACTTATTTTTCTTTGTTCAAAGGTGAAAAAACTACGAGACGCTTTAGGTATGAATGCCATCGCCAGCTACTACATAAAAACTCTTTTCCTCTGGAAAATCCATGAGACCAACAACAAGACGTACTGGCAGACCAAGCCCAGCCTGCTGTTCCGGGAGATGGTGCTAAAACTTCACGATGCTGTCAAAAACAAAAACATCCCCTACTACTGGCACGCTAAGAACAACCTCATTAATGGTTTAAAGTCGTCACTCCAAGCGGTGTACTTGGAAAAGCTGAGCCGCGTCCTTAGAAGTATAGACGAGAACAATCCAGAAAAGACTGCTCTCTTCCTCCTGACGCCGCTGGAAGTGGTCGAGTTCAAAAGCAGTCCGTTCTACTGCAGAGGTATCGACGGCATGAACTCAAGGATTATTGTGTTAGAGAATGAGAGGAAAGCTATTTCGAGCCAGGCACAGGCGGCGCCGGAGCCAGCTCAGACGGCACCGGAGCCAGCTCAGGCGTTCAGCTGCTGTGTACAGTGACGCGGTTTTATATTTATGGGATACGGACAATATTAGGACGTCGCGTAACTTTTTTACCATACCGGGAACGGCCGGCCGGGATCATTCCGGAATCCGTAAGGCCGGGTAAAATTCAGAACTCTGCGCTAGTTGCGCGCGCGACGTATCTTTGTCATTTTCACCTGTCGAATTTAAAATTTACGTACAAAATATAGGAAACCAAGAACTTCAATTAAATTTTTAATTTTTATTAATATTATTAGGGCACAATTTAACTAGGCAACCTGTTTGCAATGTGTCAATGTGAATATTATCTATCATTTATTTCTTATCACTAATAAAGAACAGCGAGGGTAATGGCATAATATATTTCTTATACCGGATCTTAGATCGTTAGTCATTAGTCATTACATAGGTAGTAAAAGTACCTACACTATCTTATCTTGCGTGCTTATCAACGACGTAAAGTAACGAAGTAAAAGTACCTACACTATCTTATCTTGCGTGCTTATCAACTTAAGTCTATCTCGACTATCAAACAACTTCTGGCCAATAAATATAAAAATACTAGCTTTTTACACACTTAGAGGGTAGATTCTAACAAATCCTGAATCAAGTATTTAATAAAATGTATTTAAGAGCATGAATCTCAATATTTATCGCAATCGGTGAATATACTTAAGCACTGCTATATGAATCACTAAACAATCCCCGCGACCCGCGTCGCGCGACCGGTGGGCGTGGTCAGAAAACCTGATTCGCTGGGTTGCTGGTCGCGGTCTCGTCGCGGTCGCATAGATCATCGGAAGGCTACCTTTAGATTATATTAATAATAGGAACGACCAGACGGATTGACTCATTTGACTCATTATTAATTATCAAAGGTCGGAAGCAATTATCTATACTAAAATTATAAAGACTTAAGAGATTTCTTTGTGAGTTTGTAAGGTTGTATCTCTGAATCTATTGAACAGATTTTTAAAAAATTCTACCAGTAGAGAAAGCCATTTTATTTGTGAGTGGCATGGCATAGCCGAAAAATTAAAAAAAAAATCCGATTTATCCGAGTAAAAAAGGGTCGAACGAGAACGTTTTTGACAGACGCTGCCTTAACGATGACATATTAAACCATGTTTTTTATTTTGTTTCGAGAGAAACAGGGCATAAACAGAATAAATATTCAAAGGCATATTTTGTGTCAATGCTCGAGTATAGGTATTTGAAAGTTAGAAAATCTTAAAAAGATCATGAATTTAGGTCACTCTACTGTGTCTGCTGCGGCTGCGACGCGTCGCGACGGGACTCCGCCTGCTGCGCCCAGCGCCGTTCTGCGACACAATTACGCGCAACGTCATAGGGCTAAGGCCCGGTTATGAAGAGTTAAAGATTACCAAACAACCACAGATTAAAGAAAGGCAAACAGATAAACAGCTACATAGTTAGCTTTCGATTTCATTGCACTGCTACAAGTATACGGTGTGTCCACGATTGTGTGGAAAAAATCTGGGCCGTTGAAGGGGACGTCAAAATTTTCAAATTTGGATCGTTCTATGAAAGTTGTTTCTCTGTATGTAAGTATAAAATTAGGTCATTACATATGAAATTGGTTTGAAGTTTTGTAAAGGTGGCACATAAATTCGTTTTTTTTAAACATAATAAGTTTATTTAATCAAAGTATATAACATTGCTATCTATGCACTTTTGCCATCTCATAGGTAGTTCATTGATTCCTTTACTAAAAAAACCATTTGGACAGGAATCAATAAAATCTGTGAAGGCGCATTGGACTGCCCCATCGGAGTTGAATTTTTTCCCTTGGAAGAAGTTATTTAAATTTTGAAAAAAAATGGTAATCTGTTGGAGCAAGGTCCGGGGAGTACGGTGGATGTCTTAGACATTCCAATTGATGCTCCTCCAATTTGGTAGCCGTCTGTTGTGCAGTGTGTGGTCTAGCGTTGTCCTGAAGCAGCTTTAGTGTACAAAGGCTGGGGCAAACGTTAACATTTGGGAGCTTATGTTGTGACAAAACACTTAAATCTGTACCCTGATTACAATTTAATTCCTTCCTTAACATCTTTCTTGCACGTGAAACACAAACTTTGTATATTAGAATAGCACACAATTGGAAATAAAGTGAATGCAAATATTTCTAACTTAACGTCTTATAACAATTAATTAATATGTGCTGAGATGACATTACGCAACCTTCGCGTACCTACTTGCTAACAAAGATGCCAATGCACCATTAACCTAGTTATCATCCAAGAATCTTACAGGTCTTTTAATTTTTCTGCCACTACGTGATTTCTGTAAAGGAGTATACACATTAGCCTCACTATGCTGATCTAATCTACTGTCATGTCTAACTTCATTTTCTTCTAAAATATACGCGGGCTTAAGTCTATCAATCGACACATTACGTTCTCTATTATCAATTAATATTTTAAAAACTTTACTATTTCTTTCTAAAACTTTATATGGTCCGCTGTACGGAGGCGTAAGCGGTCTCCGTACCGCGTCCACTCTTAGAAAAACATGTGAACAGGAATTTAGATCAGCATGCACAAAAGTACTATTACTATTTTTACATGCCCTTTTTATGGGCTTAATTTTGTTCAAAGTGTCTCTTAAATTACTTATAAATGAATGTGGATTATCAATTTTCATACTTTTATCTGAACAAAATTCTCCCGGCAACCTTAAACAATGTCCCAGAGCAAATTCCGCCGCGCTAATATTATCGTTGTCCGCTTGACAAGCAGCTCTCAATCCTAACATGACCGTAGGTAGTTCTACTAACCATGATAGATTATTATTCAATCTAGCCACCAGAGCCGACTTCAAAGACCTATGCCACCTTTCTATCTTACCGTTACACTGTGGGTGGTATGGGGTAGTTCTCGTTTTTTGGATACCTAATAATTTCATTAAATCTGTGAATAATTCGCTTTCGAACTGTCTACCTTGATCGGTGGTAATAATTTTAGGACAACCGAAACGACAAATCCATCCTTCATAAACTGCTCTAGCTACCGACTCTGCGGTCATGTCCTTCACAGGGCAAATCTCAGGCCATCGTGTTAATCTATCGATCATAGTGACGCAGTAACGGAAACCGTGCTCAGTTTCCGGTAAAGATCCTATCAAATCAACGTGCAAATGTTCGTAACGCTCGCTATGGTTAAAATCGCTAAGTTTCGAAACTGTGTGCCGAATAACCTTACTTCTCTGACACCTCACGCACGTCTTGGCCCAGGTCCCTACGTCCTTATTCATACCTGGCCAAAAAACTTTTTTACTAATTAATGCACGCGATACCCTAACTCCAGGATGAGAAACGTCATGAAATTTATGAAAAATACTTTTCCTAAACTGCGATGGTATATACGGCCTAATATTCTGAGCTGATGTTTCACAATATATTTTAATATCATCATTATTATCGAGCGCTAACTGTTTCCATTGCAATTTATCATTCGTTTTCATTAAATCCGCGAGCTCAGCGTATGTCGCCTGTGCTCTCGCAACCTCCACGTATTCGCTTGAACTAGGGCATATGATACTCTCTATTCTCGATAAAGCGTCGGCCACCTGATTTTCAGTGCCTTGTGTATGTTGTATGTCGCTTGTAAATTCGCTAATATACAACAATTGACGCGCTCGCCTAGGTAACTCTTTATTAGAACTTATTTTACTTAAAGCAAAAGTGAGCGGCTTATGGTCCGTGTAAACTGTTAAATTTCTACCTTCGATTAAATCTCTAAAATAAACTATTCCCGAATAAATCGCTAAAAGCTCCTTGTCGTACGTGGAGTACTTCTTTTGCGGTTCTGATAACCTTTTTGAAAAATATCCTAAAGGTTTCCAAGAATTGCCTTCCCACTGATTTAACACTGCCCCTATACTAAAATCTGACGCGTCAGTCATTAACCCTAATTTAGCATTAGATATCGGATGCGAAATAGTGACGGCATTTTTCAAATTTTCTTTACACACTTCAAATGCACTATTCGCCTCGTCTGTCCAATCTATACGCGTCTTATCTCGTTTTTTAGCCCCGTGTAAATACCTATCTAAAACTCCCTGAACTCGAGCAGCGTTAGGAATATGATTTCTGTAAAAATTTAACATGCCCAAAAATCTACGTAATTGTTCTATTGTCTCCGGTTTCGGATATGACTCGATAGCTTTAACTTTTTCCGGCATCGGACTTATACCTTTTTCTGAAACTAAATAGCCTAAAAATTCTATAGCCGACTGTCCAAAAACACATTTACTTAAATTAATAGACATTTTATATTTACTCAATCTTTCAAATACTAATCGCAAATGTTCTCTATGTATATCGGGGTTATCCGAATCCGATACGTCATCTATGTACCCGAACACGACTGACTGACCTTTGCCCCCTGTACAGTCGCCGGCATAATTCAATTGTTCTATTCCTGATAAGACTGTATTATTGATAAATCTTTGAAATGTTTGTGCCGCGTTACGCAGGCCAAACGTCATTCTTGGAAATTCAAAAAAGCCAAATGGCGTAATAATAGCTGTTTTTTTAATGTCATCTGGATTGATACCTATAAAATGATAAGCTCTACAAATATCTAATTTTGAAAAAAATTTCTTATTATGTAACCCATACGTAAAATCTTGTACTCTAGGTATCGGATAACGATCTGGCTTTGTAATTGCGTTTAACATAGTCCCCACAGGGTCGAATACCGCCATCCTTCTTAGGTACAATATGTAAAGGACTGGCCCACTCACTATTTGAAGGTCTACATATTCCTAGTTCTTGCATCAACTGAAATTCTTTTTTAACCCTATCGTACCTGTCGGCCGTTAACCTCCTGGCACGCGCGTGGACAGGTGGTCCAGTAGACTCTATGTGATGATAAACGGAATGCTCTGGGACGTCCTTGAAGGTTGGCGGTCGCGTGATGTCCTGAAATTGTTCCAGTAAATCCGCGTAAGGATGGTTGCTATTTATGCTTTTAATAGTGCCGACAAAATTTGTACTTTTAATTCCACAGACCCTTAGGGTGGTCACCGTATCAATTAACTTATTATTATACAGATCTACATTTAATTTAAAATTCTTCAAAAAATCGGCACCTATTATCGGCTGTTTTACATCACATACGACAAAAGGCCATTTAAATGACCGTCTTAGGCCTAACGATAACTCTAAATTACATATTCCATAACATTTAATTTCGCTGTCATTAGCAGCATACAACTTTAGATCGATTTTTTTGATAGGCTTTCTAACACACCACTTTGGAATTACGGAAATGTTAGCGCCTGTGTCGATCAAAAAACTATATTTCGTTACATTATCTCTAATCAATAAACGATGGCTTTTGGTTACCTGACCTTGAGTACATCCGTCCACCGAGCCCGCATGTAACCCATCTAGTTTTCCGGCTGCTTGGCTCGCCACGCACAGGGTTGCTCGCAGCGGCTAGCCCTCGATCTGTACCGAAAGTGAAAACGGCACAGCCAGTTCGGGTCCCCAGGTACTCTCCGCGGCCGCGATGTCGATCTTCTCCTGAAGTCGGTCGGTCTGTAGTTGCTCCTCGAGCGCCCGCGACCCCTTAGTTCGGCGCGGAGCGCTGCAACCTCCAGCTCCAATCTGCTCAACTGCTCGTCCGACTGTCCATCTGCTGCCTTCTTGCATGACACGGCTGCCACATCTCCGACGTTGGTGTATTCAGTAATCTTGTCTGCCATGGCCGCCAGCTTGTCCAGAGACTGATCTTCACAAACCGCCATGACTGCTCGAACTGATGACGGCATCTTCGACAACCACAGGCTCTTGAGTGTGTTGTCCGCAATTTGTGCGCTGCGCCCCAGATCTTTCATGCGCCTTAAAAACTGGGAGGGTCTTTGCGAACCCAACTCCAGCTCCGACACCAACTTCTGCATTTGTCTTTCGGCACTCTCTTCATAAACCTGCAGCAGTCTCTCCTTAAGCGCCGTATACTTGTCCTGGGCGGGCGGTGACATCACGAGGTCGCTGACCTGCTGAATGGCCTCTTTTCCGAGTTTCGATATGACCAGGTTGAATTTGGTCTCTTCACCCTGCTTCTGTGGGGCCATCACAGCCTCGAACTGCGCGAACCATAACCTTGGTAAGTCTGTCCACAATTCCGGTAGCTTGGTGGACACGCTTATGGATGCCAACGCCGCGCCTGACGCCTCTTCCTTGCAACCCGTGTCTGATGCCTTGTTCATTTTTCTCGAACGAAATTGAGCCGATGAGTCGACGAGTCAATGAGCTGATGAGCCGCCTGCCGCTGTACTCGCCACGTGCCACGGCGTGTTCTTCTATTACGTCACGCTAACTTCCTGTCGACGCGTGGAATTCGATCTCGAACAAAAATTTAGCCCACAGCCGATGTCACTATTTACGCCGATTCCCTTCACTACAAACTTTCTTCGAGAGTTCTTCGTCGGGGTCACCAGTTTAGTGTACAAAGGCTGGGGTCTTCAAATTAAATACTGGATGTGCTGAATCACTTTATTTGCACAACTAGTTAGGTAGGCGGTGGGCAGACGACTAACTCTCGCAGGAGTTAATTCGCCACGCCACGAATATAGCTGACTTTACATTATGCAATTTCCGAGAATTATAACACACACTACACAGCAGTGGCCTAGAGCGAATGACCAACCTCGGTTGTTTAGCAACTAGATTTAACAACATGATTTGCAGTTGCTGGTAATAGACATCTGCCGTAATCGTCTGGCCAATTTTAAGAAAGCTGTAGTGAACGACACTTAACTTTACGTAACTTTTTTTGAGTCAATTTTCGCTTGGGGCTGGCTTTGACTGGTTTGCCAGCGTTCAGCCATTGCGATGAGCGTTTCCGATTATCGTACAGGATCCACTTTTCATCACAGGTAATGATTCGATTTAAAATCCCTTAATTATTGTGCCGGTTGAATAATGTAACGCAGCAGTCGACGCGCGTTTGTCGGTTTGCTGCACTCAATTCATGAGTAGATTAAAACAGTTTTATCACTAATACCGCAGCTTGCGATGGATCCGCTTCCACAATAGCCTTCAATTTTTCATTATCAACTTTGAACGGCTGGAGCCGTCCACGGGGCTTGTTCTGCAGGTCGAAATTTCCAGAACCAAAATGGTACTGTTTTCTTTTGCGACACTGCCGCCATCCATACACATCATTAATCCTTCGAGCCGTTTCTGCAGCACTGGTGCCACGGTGGAACTCGTACTCGAAAATAATACGATATTTCAAGTTTTCCATTTTGTAAACAGAGTGACGCAAAGAAAAAACCAAAAGAGGAAAAAACAAATAAATCCTGATTTTCGAAACAAAAATGCATAAGTAAATAGTTAGCGGTATAAATTTCAAATTGGAATTCCTAACCAAAGAAGATATATTTGAGATCAAAGTGGCCAGTACGACAAAACGCCAATTTTATATGTAAGGAATGAATGAATGAATGAAATATTCTTTATTGTGCACACCACATACAAAAAAAAAAACTAATCGCTAATTTTTATATATTTTTCACTTTATAGACCAAGAGTTACTCTAACACCCGTATAATTCGTTGTTTACTCGAGATCTCCTCCATTCGACTCAACCTCAATCCACGAAAATTGTATTATTAGTTTAAAATGTCCTCGACTTGAGGAATTTCTTCACGCGAGTCGAGCATTCAACTGTCAAACTTAAGGTACCTCAGGACGTCTCGTACCTCTTGAGGCTCTCGAGCGTCTATTTTCGACATTTATATCAATTCTATTTATAAACAGAGTGGAATTATTTGAAGCAATTACACAATAGGCTACTTGACTCATATTTAATTTCATACATTGAAGGAGAATTACCTTTAGTACTTGGCTTGGGAAAAAGTATTCTAGCTAAATCAAAAATTAAAAACTTAAGATTGATAAATAAAGTTGTATGTTTGTTTTTTTGTTTTTTAATTTCTACTGATGAAAACACCTCAATGTAACTTCCGGCAAGGATGTGACGACACAAGCACACTAAACACATATGTAGTAGTGAAACGGAACGTTTCTGTAAATAAATAGTTCATGACATCTTAAAAAGTTATGATTTTTGATGTCCGGATTTTGATGATATTCGGTATAGTAGTAGTTTAAGCTCTGGATTAACACATAGCCTAATTTATATCCCGTTAAAAAGTACAGTGTTCTCGTGGGATACTGTATTCACGCGGGTGGAGCGGCGGGCAAATGCTTGGTACCATATTCCTTAACTAGCCATAAGCCTATAGATATCGGTTGAAAACAAAATACACACATAGAACATAATGTTATATTACTTTCTTTACACTGCTCTAATGATTTGTGTCATAGAAAAATTACAGACAAAACAAACTACAAGTCACAGGACAAGATACAACGAGACTGTATTTTACACTGGAAATGACTAAATACGTAAGTATCCGCAAAACCCAGACCCCTTATTAATAAAAATATTTACACCACGGATACGCTAATCCATGTTGCTGTATGTCTGTCAAGTGGCTTTTCCAACGTATCAGACAAAGACAGCAACATGGATAAGCGTATCCGTGGTGTAAATATTTTTATTTAGGGGTAGATTGTCTATCATTTGATAGTTTGGTCGGTAACTAAAGGTTAATTTTCGTAGTTAATGTAGTCTCGCTTTAAGGCCGAATACTGAAACGATGGTTAAATTAAGTGACGCTCAAGTCACATGCTGTCCTTGTCGTTTCGGCTAGCAGAGACAGTGACAGCTTGTGATTAGGAGGGCTCTTAATTTTGATTAGCGTTTCAGGGCCTTTAGTCATATAAGCATTCGATAATTTCGACGGCGAAATTCGAAATCAAAAATGTATATGGGATTTGACATAAGTCATCATTAAGAGACATGTCGCTTGCGATGCCATAAGTGATATGTCAAATCCCATGCATTTTGTTTTCGAAATTCTCCGTCGAAATTATCGAATGCAACTTGACTACTTGGCCCAGTATTCGGCCGTCTGTCGTCACAGCATGCTGCACGCATCGAATCGTGCGTGCGTGCACCAAGATACTGACACTAGAACGAAACTGCATTTTGGACATTTTAATTACGAAAATTGGACATCTATTACAAGTGTCGAAGCCCGGCAAAACCATTTGAAGATAGAATATAACACTTCTTTTTAAAAGTTGGTTGAAGAACGGTCCTTACGGGGACCCAAATGGGCTTAGCACGAACAATTGCAACAACGTAATCGTATCGTTATCGAATGAAAACCGTATAGGCGCTCAGCGCTGTCACGACTTTCATACAATTTTCATTCGATAATGTTACGAATACATTGCTGTCAATTGTTCGTACAAAGCCCACTAAGGTCTGTTTTACAATCTTCTGTTAAGTGCCGGGTAGCTTATGTAGAAGTGTTATATGTCACTTGATACAAAGAAAGAAAGTGACAAAACATAAGAATCCGACACTTATCAGAAAATTGTGAAACGGGCATCTGACCTGTCAATCTATGTAGATAAAACTATATTGATTAAATTAAAATATATGGGCTAATTTTACCCGACCACGGCCAAGGAAATAGGAAGGGTAATGATTTTGGCAGTCTATGTAGGGGTATGTACCGAGAAATTTGGCGACTACTTCACCTATTATAGGAGATGCTCTTAAGATTTGAATGAATGAAGGAATGTGTGTACAATGGGCCCATCAGGAGCAGGGCCAATGAGAATTGTTTGAAAATCTGTCAAAATTATAAAAGCGCCCAAGTTTCATTCGATAACGTTACGTTTACGCCGCTGTCAAATGTTCCGACCGTGTTTCTAAGGGTTATCGACAGTTGTCATTTTTCATACATCGTCTGTCAAATTTAATATAGAAAACGAAGATTGTCAAAACCATTAGCAAATTTGTTTTACTGTATTTATGTACGTTTGTTTACTACTGATTCGATGTTAATTAATGAATTTGGTGTCAATAGATTCGTAATAATGTCCCGGGTGACATAGGCTATATTATTTGCGTAGTCGGGTTATAATAGTCTTCAGCTTTTGATATTTACTTGTTCTAATATATCCGCTTTTGTGTGCCATTCAAAGAAAAAGAGATAAACTATATGTTTACTGCCTGTACTTTATAAGTAAACTAGCTGAAACGGCCAAAGTTGTTGTGCCAACTAAATTATCACTTGTTGGTATAAAAAATAGTTTACAATGTATTCTGAGACCTACCGAGTATACACAAAAAGTTACATAAAAATAGGACATGCGGGAGATGTTTAGTTGTAAACACCGTGGCACGAGACTTGTAATACGGTTTATTGAATAAAAATTAAGAGAGCATAAAATTTGGCATATTTTAGCTTTTACTAAAGAATAAAAGATATTTTAGCTAATAAAGTAATGCATACCACAAACTTTTCTCGTTAAAAAATCACATATTTCTATAATTCATGATATAACTAACCATCAGAAAAATCTGGTCGTGTTATATAAATACTTGTTCAGTTTTAGTCAGTAAACACATAGCTTGACTGGATAAAATAAAAAAAAAACTACGCTATGTCTATTTAGATACGAGCTTAAGAATAATCTAGAATCATTCTTTTAATAGGATAGATTGTCCGAACCCGTGGAAAAAAGTTGGCCAGTTGTGACAAACGAAAATAATTTAGTAAACATTTTGGAGCTGGTCCAGCGCGTTTACTTAAAGAATGGGTTCGAGACATGAACTTTACATATTAGGATCAGTTGACGTATCGTATGTAAGCTTTATTTGTCGCAGACCCGTTTTTTAAGTGAAGGCGTTATACAACCAGCTTACTCATTTGTCTGGAGATCATAGAAATAATTGTCATTTTATCTATCGAAATTGCCGTTTGGTTTAAATTCCTGCAATCAGTCCCTGCTAACAGGTAAACGTAAGGCCGGGACTATATTGTCCGGAATCCGCAAGGCCGGGGAATATTCAGAGCACTGAAAATAGAACTCTTTGCTTAATACAATAAGGTCTGAAAATCAAACACACTTGTGTCGAGTCAAATGTCAATGTCACATATGACAGCTCGACACTCGACATTTCGATTTTCAGCTCCATTGTAGCTAAAGAAATAGATTTGAAAAGTGGAGTTCTATTTTAGGTGCTCTGAATTTTCCCGGGCCCGCCAGATTCCGGATCATACAGTCCCAGCCTAGCGATCTGAATCTAGCCACATTCAATAAGCATATAATTTCGAATAATAGTCAAATTTTAGCATTCGAAGAGCTAAAAGACCTCTTACAAAACGTTATAATATATTTTATAATGTATCAACGCGCTAAATAAACATACACTTGAACATAATATCTTGCATGAACGTTTTTCAAAATCAATTACAGAATATTTGGGCACACGATTGCCTGCGTATGTAAAGACGTTTGGGCAGAAAAATCGTTATAAAATACGAAAAAAATATAACAAATAAAATTACATTGCACTCTTTACTACGCTGACTGACAATGACTGCTGTTTACAAAATCATGTGTGCCTACTGCCTGTCCTTTTCAGCGCCGTAGACTCATACATACTAGATCAATATATTTTTTATAAATTTAAATTTTTCCTCCTAAACAGCATGTAGTAACTAAATCTTTTGCCGAAATTTTCTGTAATTTATTTTACAAAACGTTATATACATTTTAATAAATTTTTAAACGATCATTTCTATAGATTATATATTATATATATACAGCTTTGGAGCAAAATTATTTTCACACAACATATTTTACTTATATTAGCTTATGGTAAAGGATACGAATGTATAATACGCTAAGTCTATAGAAAGTTCTAGGTATTCTATGGTACACAGCAGAGCTAACAGACAGACTGACAGATGTTCTAACGTAAAACAATTGTTCCCAAATGTTAGTGCTAAGGGACTTGCCCTTCAGACTTGCGATTGCGATGCTGCCACTTACGTGTGAAGGTAGCCTTATATAGTAATATAGCAATAGTGTTATAATATAACAATAGCTATACATACACATTACGTCGGCTATCGTAAAGTCAGCAAAATTCCGCTCCACCATTCTAATTTCAATATTACATGCAGCGCTGGCGCAATTTTCAATTGTATTTATTTATAAACGCTGTTAAACAGAACAGGGGGTCTAAAAAGGCCAAAGGTGTTTCATATTATGTTTCATATTTTTTTTTTCAACACATATTAATTGCGACATTTTACATTTTTTTTTGTACGGCAAAAATATATGAAACACCTAAACTGGCCTTTTTAGACCTCCTGTACTTCGGGGCTTTTGCTTACTTCACGAAGACTTGATTTGACAAAATAAGATACATTTTACTTTAGTATTTAGACATATTTAAAATGAAACAGGAATGTCTTTTTTAATTACTAAAATAATCATTTAAATTTGCGTATAAATACAAAAAATGTAATAAATCAAATAAAATTATACTTCTTACGTTATTGCGATAAAAACATTAGATAAATAGCAAAAGAGGTTCCCTTTCTAAACTTATTTAATGATCTACAGTATTTGACTAGCAATTTTTAAACATATTATATTTTGACACATTAAAAAAAAACAAAATAACAATAGATTAAACAATTTTTGCAATGTTCAATATAAACAACTCTGTTGTCTGCCTTATTTGTTATCAGAAAATACTGAAATTTAGCTTCTTTATACACATATATTTGTTGGAAAAACCTAATATTGTTTAGATTTCTGATAATGATATTACAGACTAAAATATTTTAAGTGTACAATATCTATCAGCCTGTGCGTTAAACGTGGCAAAATATTGTAGTCACAATTGAATACAAAATATTGCCCCATCTGCTCGAGCTTAATTAGAAAACACGTTTAATTTATATCCCGCCTCGCATTTCGTCGTGTCCGCCATTTTGAATTCATGTAAAACAAAATGGCGGATTCTGTTCCAATTTACGCGCGCTTCTCGGAGATTCGTCTGTCCAACATGTAATGCGAAGATTTCACTAAAACACACATCAGTAAGTTGTAGATATAACTCCATTGAACTTCCAATATGTGTTTTCATGAAAATCCAAATGTCTGTCACATAATAATTTGTGAACTCGTAACACTTGTAAGGCAAAGTTTAAACGCTATGAGAAAATCACTAGTATGAGAATAAACCTAATAAGACTGGCCGTCTTATGTGATATATACATATTAATTAGTAAATAAAGTACATAGTGAATAGTGATAAGCTAATTTTCATATTTCTTTTCAAAAAAACTATGTAGTAATACAGTTTAAACTCCAATGTTATTATTTATAGGTTTCTTGCCTTGTCGTGAAATTTCTAGCAAAGATCTAAAATTATAATGACTATATTTAAGAATTTTGTCGGACTGAAGTTGATATGCTTATGGAAATTTCTGGTGCGGCCAGCCTTACATGTCTAGACTAAAACAGCTATTTAAAATACTAACTCGCATTAGCGAGTATAACTTTTTTACTATCTAAACAACGGTTTGACTGTAAAAAATACCGTGAGTTAGGCCTTGGAACAGAGGTTCTCAAAGTGTTAGGGGACCTCCGTACTAAAAAGCTATTTGAAATTGCGTGTTTGTTGTGACAATTTAGTGCGAGTAACGACCACATAAAATTTTGTCCATGCATTAGAACAGAGGTCCCATTTAAAGGTCTCTTAATAATACTGGGAAACAGTAACGGCAAATGTCGTTGATTAATGACAGTTTTAAACGACTTCCAAAAATACGGGAGTTATATTATATTTCGCAACTTGGATATTTTTCTTTTTTTTTTATTGCCGATAAGACGTGGCTACACTAATAACGACGTTTGCCTTCAGTGTGGCCCTAGAGCACCTCCACTAGAAACCCCTGCCTTACAGCATTCCCACGATCAAGACAAGTGACAAAACCCCGTGGACTTATGTGCTTTAAACGAAAGTAAGCTGGGCGCAGGCGATTCCGCACCCTATAATATTGGAATCGAAGGTTGAGTTTAACGCGCGCTGCCCGACTTACTATGGGAGATTAGCCACTGCAGAGTGATGTCAATGTTGTCCTTCTCTTTGCACGATATGGAGTAACAGCATATCTCGCGGTCCTGGATCGCGGACAGATTCCTGAAATAGTTACTTACTATTAGGACATGGCGGACACTCTCTACAAATGACAGCTCGAGCCAGCGAAATAATTTCAAAAGTGGCGACTCACGTTAGACAAAATATTAGGAAATTATTTTATGTTCAATAGGGATGTTGCCTAGTGTGTAATATCACATTTTTATAATTTAAGTTTTAAAATTGTTGATGAAAGATACATAGATATAAAAGAATAGATTGCCGCGATTAAAAATTACAAGAAAATAAAAATATTGGTCATGTCTTTCTCGCAAAAAGATTTGTTACGTCACAAGTTGTATACATTTTGTAATGACAAAAGTATGGTGGGTGCAACTCGTGACGTCACAGGCCGATATGTCGCTCTCTTTCATATTGTAAATTAAAATTGTTTGTATCTTCGTTATTTTTTTAAGATATATGGAAATGGGTTCTAGATTGTTTATCAACATGTTATCTACGAGGGCGGCACTGAAAATTTCGGGAATCAAGGAAGTGACACAACATTACTATTTAAAAATGTATTTATTGCTTTTCGAAGTATTCTCCGCGAAATTTGACACATTTTTCCATACGATGGAACCAATCATTGAAGCAACCATTTCATTCGGAAGTTGGGGTCTCCAAAATGGCCGTTTTTTAGGCGCCCCCAGGTTCTTCAGGTGATGAAAATCTCTGACCACGCAATTTATTCTTTATTGTAGGGAAAGTATAGAAATCATTAGGGCTTAGGTCGGGGCTGTACGGCGGACGGTCTAATAATTCTATGATTTCTTGCTCTAAAAACTCTTTTGTTCTGTGCGCGGTGTGAGAACTCGCATTGTCGTGATGGAGGATGATGCGGCGGTTGCAGTTCTCTTTACGGAGTTCAGAAACGACCTGTGGCAAACAAATGTTAGCATACCATTCTGCATTAACCGTTCTTTGTTCCTCAAGAGGAATAGTCGCAACATGGCCGGTTTTGGAGACAAACGTGGCTACCATTTTTTTTGCAACACTCCGTGAACGAACAATTTTTGTTGGCTTTAACTCATTTTCGAACACCCAAACTCGTGACTGGTTTTTTGTTTCTGGTTCGTACGCGTATATCCAGGATTCGTCACCTGATATGATGTTGTATACAGCATTTGAGGATCCTGCGTGAAATCTTTCGAGAGTTATGACGCACCAAGTAACGAGAGCCGCTTTTTGCTCTTCACAGAGCAAATGCGGTATCCATCGGGAAAACAACTTTTTTACACCTAATTGTTCATGCAAGATTATTTGTATTTAACTCATGCCAATGTCTAAAGTTGCCTGAATTTCGCGGTATGTCACATGTCGTTCTTCCTCAATCAGTTTACGCACAGCATCAACGTTTTCTTGGGTGACTGCAGTTTTTGGACGACCTTGACCAAATGCAGAAATCATCCGTTCAACACACTGTTTTTGTGTTAAACCACTTCGAAAGTCATAATAAATCATCGCTCTAGAATTTTCTCGAGTCAATTCCATTTTCTCAACGACTAAACAAGTTTGACAAGACCTTGTGACAAGACCGAGAATCTTTTTTTAAATAAATAAACGGTATTCGATTTTTAAAACCAAGGGGTTTTAAATTAAAATTATTTTAATATGACAGGAATATTGGAAATATTCCATTCCCGATACTTTTAGTGCAGCCCTCGTAACATCGAATAGACGAAAAAAAAATTTGTCAAAGCACGAAACAAGTCTTGGCTTGAAATACTCATGTCCCGCGCGCACCGCGCGGCCCCGCAAAGTCTAGCCGCGCACACATAGTCGCGAGCCGCGACTATGTACTCACACTACACATAACTCTACTTAATACTGCATGCTTTTACGTCGGTTGCGTAGTGAAATTAAGAAAAAACTCCCAGTAATGTTAACCACAAAAGTGTTGTTTCATCAGGACAACGCACGTCCCGCGAAACGAAGGCTCTTATCCATAATAATTGTGTTCTCGAATTACGCTCACATCCTGCTTATTCGCCTGATTTGTCACTATCTGACTTCCACCTCTTCCCCAATCTAAAAAAACATTAGGACAGAAATTTTCATCAAACGAACAGATTGAAGATGCCGTTAATGCCCATATTGAGGGCCAAGATGCGGCATTTTTTTTAAACTGGTATAAGGGCTTTAGAAACCAGAAGGAAGACGTGCACTAAAAAAAGTGGTGATTACGTCGAAAAATATAAATAATTTCAAATACTTCTGGTTTTGTTTTCATATTCAGGCCGCGAACTTTTCAATCCAGCCTCGTATGTTATGGATATACCGAATGCAACAGAGACGCTGGCAAATCTAATATAGGTACTAATATTATCTCACACGCATCCTCTCAATGTGACTGTCATCCAGCTCATGAGGCAGGTCATGTGCGTTCCCCAGCACGAGCACGGGGATGCCGGTGAGCTGCTGCTTCTCCATCAGGCTATACAGCTTGTTGTGGGATTGTGTAACAGGAAACAAGTTGTGTACACACTCACATTCTCTCAATAAGACCATGTTCATCCAACGCGTGAGGCAGGTCACGTTTGTTCCCCAGTACGAGCACGGGGATGCCGGTTAGCTGCTGCTTCTCCAACAGGCTGTGCAGCTCGTTGCGGGACGCCTCGATCTTATCCGGATCCGCAGCGTCCACCATGTAGCTGGAAATATGGATATTCTTTCTAGACCTGTCTTACTAAAACTTAAAGGTAAATAGTGTTGACATTACATTTTAAATCCAATTAAAATATGTGTATGCTAATGTACTTAATATACTATTGTTATTTAATAATTAAGTATACTGCACTAAACAAACCGCTAGTGCAGTATACTTAAGTCCAATAATAAAAATAAAGAGAAAAAAGCTTTAAATCTTAAACAATCCAGTACAGAACACAAAACAGATTGAAGACATTTTGTCAACAATAACATAAAATTATGTCTGAATCTGGGGACTAGGGATTGCAAATTCGGATGTTTTCAAATCCGGATTTTCAGTTTTTTTACAAAAATCCGAATTTTCCGAATTTTTATATATATATATTAAATTTTTTGCATATTTTATAAAAATTTGATGTTTTTTTTACTTCGATGTTTTAGAAAACTGAACATTGAAGGTATTTAAAAAGTAATTAAAAATATTTCTAAAAGTGAAAAAATATATAATTAAATTGTGTTTTTATTTATTCAGATTGTAATTTTAAACACATTCAACTTAAAATAAGAATTTATTTCGATTAAATTATAAAAAGTAACGGATTTTTTTAAATAATGTGTATAATTTCTTCTGTCATTACTTATTTTATTTAATTACTTCTAAATTGCTTCAATGTTCAGTTTTATTGTTAGTATTTTATTAGGAACAAAGTATCTATTAAAATATTCATTTAATATGCATAGCTGATAGCATAATAAAATCTAACTTAGTGCGTAACAAACGATTAATTATGTACTCAAGTATTATTATTATACCCATTTAAAATCTTAAAAATCAACATGATTGAAAATGAGGTACTGGAAATAAGGTACTAGCTTACTGTTGTATAAGAATCGTGATCTTGAAAAACATAAAATCGTCAAGTCTTTGTTGGCTAAGGTGAGATCTTGGTAGATACTAAATGTTAAAGAAATATAAAAAAGTGAAAAAGCCTGTGATCTTTTCAAAGTTTTTTTTTAAATATCTCCATCACCACCACCGTTTTCGTAAAGTGCCATTTCTATGTGAAACTAACGTAGGCAAATTAGTACAGTTAGTATGTGGGAATAGTGGAAGCCCCAAAGGGAGATCTCCGACCGATCGAGGTGGTATGCTCGGTCAGGCCGAAACCCAAGCGGGCTTGATATGAGCGATATAAGCGGGCGAGATGCATTTCAGTTGTTGTATGTAAAAACTTTGATAGCGCGATTCAGGATTGTGGCGCTAATTGGTCCGCCACAAGTAAAACGTAGGAAACTGAAAATCCTTTAAGTTAAGATCCGGGGAGTGAACACAAATCATTTGAAGCCCCATATTATGTATGATCGAAATTGGACCACTGATTGATTTAAGAAAAGTAATAACATCACATGTTTGGGTTATAATAAAAAATACGTAGGTATATATAAATGGTGCTTTTAATTCCTTCGTTAAGTAACAAAAGTACCATTAACAAATCTAAGCACCATTCTCATCATTTTCATAAATTCGATAACTGTTTTAAGATCTTTAAGATTTTACTTACAAATCAACAGTAACATTTGAAGTTTCTGCGACTAAAGTAATTTTTTTAACCAGTTTGAATTTTTAGTATGTAGTATTCATTAAACTATAGAACTAAAAAAATGTACACTGGTTAATCAAACCGTTAGTGCTATTTTTAACACCTACATCTTATCTCTATTATATGTAAAAAATAATCACTTTTACGCAAAAACATTTTTTAGTTGATTTGCATTCGGTTTTTCTACTGACCGGTTAGGTTAGGTTAGTTTAATCGAATTAATTTTATTTATAAAAAAAGTATTTTGTTATTATTTCTATTCATTCGGCAAACTCTCTCTAACCAGCCAGTCAGTAATTATCGACTCCCAAAACGATTTCCCAATTTTTTTAAAGGGATTTATCAGATATCATAGAGATAAGATTCAGGTATTTGGACTTAAGTATACTGTATACATTATTTACATGTAGTTGATTTTACAACATTACATTTCTTTTTAAGTTATCATATTTGGCATTCTATGATCGTAGACACTTAAAAGTATGTTACTGTTGTTTTGTAAGTAAGAATTCAATATATATAAAAAAATACAGGTTTAAATTGTGTTTAGATTTGCTTATTGTACGTCTTACTACATGAGCAATTGAAACCAAATTCAGTGTTTTTATAAAGTGGGTCACCTACTACTTTTACTAGAGTACCTAATTATATTTAAAATATGTAATTTTTCATAATAGTAACCAAGATTCGAAAAATTCGATAAATCCGGATTTTCATTTGAAAAACCGCCGCCGAAAATTTAATGCCGGAAAATCCGGATTTTCCAAATTTTTCTAATTTTGAAGTATCCGGATTGCAACCCCTATCTGGGGACACAGCAATGCGCCCGCCAAGAAGAGTAAGAGACTTACACAATAGCATTAACGCCCCTGCAATATCTTTCCCACATGGAGCGGAAACGTGGCTGCCCACCAATGTCCCAAACCTGTAAATAAAACTTATTATGTACTTAACCAGCTTTACCCATTTTTGCCAGGTCGCGACCTAGTACCGAGCCATCAAAACAAAATATTGGATCGAAACATTCCCGCCATGTTTTAAAAACAATACCCACTAACAATTGAAGCATTGCAAATAAAAAAATCGAGTATTAATAAAGAAAAATTTACTATTAATAAATTTTACCTTCAAAATTCAAAATTCTTGTTATTTTCTTATTCTAATTAGCTTTGCTTTTTATTTTGTACAAAATACTTAAATGAGTAGAGAGAAGACACATTTACTTCATTTCTTACAACTAATGAAAATATGTATACCTTAATAGTAACATTTCCTTTGGTAATTTTGCGCATGTTGAAGCCCACCGTAGGTATCATGTCTTCACTGAACTGACCTGACTGGAAAAAACAAAATTAAAAATTTTATGTAAGCCCCGAATTGTCAAGCTGTGAGCGAGCTGATGATGATGTTTTATAGCTAAGAACACTCTTGAACATGCCTGCTTTCAAACAAAAGAACTAGATCCAAATCTGTTCATTAGTTTGGGAGCTACAATGCCACAGACAGACACGTCAAACGTATAACACCCCTCATTTTGCATCGGGGTTAAAAACAAGCTCATCTATTTAATCTCTTGTTTTTCTTAATTTAATAAATGTGTTTCTGTGTTTAGTCAAAAGAGACTAGTAAAACAATATAAGATTTTCTGACGTACAAAGGTTTTAAAAAAGTTTGTGAATATTTTAGCTAGAATTCATAGTGTAATCACACATAACTTTCATTTAGACAACATGCCTACTTTGTTTTGCTATGTTGTATGGACATCTCATGACTCATTTATATTGATGTTTATGGCATATGTTAATCTTGACAAATATCCTACTGCTATTATAAATGTGAAAGTTGGTGAGGATACATAGATGGATGGACTCTTTCTCACAAAAACTAAACGGATCTTGATGAAATTTGGTATTGTAGTAGTTTAAGCTCTGTATTTATCCTGAAAAAGTAGTGTTCCCATGGGATACTGTATTTAGGCAGACAGAGCCACGGGCAAAAGCTAACATGTTGTTAAATATGATTGGTTTACAATAGATTTCAATAGATAAGTAATATTTGAGATTTTTTAACTTAGAAATAATTAATAAGTATCCTTTGCAAACTTAATAAAACTATTTAGGAAAACTATTTAGACTTATTACTAAATAACAAAAAAATACATCTGTTTTTATAGATTAGAAAACAACTGGTAAAAAATCAGCATTGAGTGTTGTGAATACCACAACGCAATGCATAACAAAAAAGTTCTAAAGTAAAGTTATATAAATCATTTCAACACAGACTGAGTGCATAGTTTTGTAGTGCACACTCAAAGTTAAATTTTAGAATATTAAAACGATAGTAAACATAAAGTATCGTAATTTGAGTAACGTAGAAATCAAATAAAGTATTGTTTAGAGATAATACATACGGCAATGACGTTCACAAAAGTTGTTTTCCCCGAATACTGTAAACCGACTAGTGTTAACTCCATTTCCTCTTTCCAAAACAAACTTTTAATCCAATCCAGGATACGATTAATTAAAGCTATCATTTTGAAAACGGTTTCACAATTTTATTCACTGAGAAAACTATTCACTCATACGCCTTCCTGTAAATTTGCTGGTGTCAGAAAAAGAAGAATGTCAAAACTCAAATTAGAAACGTCATTAGCAGGTTGCGTTTAGATAACGCTTTTAATGGATATTACCTTTTTATTCGAAAGTACTCCTTCGGACGCGGTTGTTTATTTTATAATACGATATTTGAATGTAGCTTTATTAATGGAAGCTTATAATATATTTATAACATCATTACTATCAACATATTCCGAGCAAAATGTATTTTGTTTGATCTTATTTTGACATTTGACACGAAACTAAGTTTTAGGTTGCAAAATCAAAACGCAACAAGAAAGATTTGTCAGTACAAAAAATCTTAAAATTCATAATGATCATCATTGGATCCAAGTTGGATCCATTTGGATCATCAATATCAAAGAGAATGTAATATTAGGTCATTACATATGAAATTGGCGTTTTGTAAAGTCGATTTGTTTTAAACATAATATATTTTTTAATCAAAGTATATACCATTGCTATCTATGCACATTTGCCATCTCATACGTATTTTATTATTTCCTTTACTAAAAAAACCATTCGGACAGGAATCAATAAAATCTTTGAAGGCGCTTTGGACTGCCCCATCGGAGTTGAATTTTTCCCTTGCAAGAAATAATCCAAATTTCGAAAAAAATGGTAATCTGTTGGAGCAAGGCCCGGGGAGTACGGTGGATGTCTCAGACATTCCAATTGTAGCTCCTCTAATTTGGTAGACGGCTACCTGTTGTGCAGTGTGTGATCTAGTGTTGTCCTGAAGCAGCAGTGGCCTAGAGCGAATGACCAACCTCGATTGTTTAGCAGCTAGCGTTTCCTCATGATTTGCAGTTGCTGGCAATAGACATCTGCCGTAATCGTCTGGCCAGATTTAAGAAAGCTGTAGTGAACGACACCGGCACTAGTCCACCAAGCGGATACAGTGGGTTCAGTAGGCTTGTGACGGGATTCAGTGGATACAGTGGATTTAGTAAGATCGTCACGAGATTTAGTAGATGCAGTGGATTTAGTAAGTTTGTGACGAGATTCAGTGGATACAGTGGTTTTAGTAAGATCGTCACGAGATTTAGTTGATGCAGTGGATTTAGTAAGTTTGTGACGAGATTCAGTGGATACAGTGGATACAGTGGTTTTAGTAAGATCGTCACGAGATTTAGTAGATGCAGTGGATTTAGTAAGTTTGTGACGAGATTCAGTGGATACAGTGGATACAGTGGTTTTAGTAAGATCGTCACGAGATTTAGTAGATGCAGTGGATTTAGTAAGTTTGTGACGAGATTCAGTGGATACAGTGGTTTTAGTAAGATCGTCACGAGATTTAGTGGATGCAGTGGATTTAGTAAGTTTGTGACGGGATTCAGCGAGTTTATTGATATCGGCTTTCGATTCAGGGTAATTTCCCAGGCGATATCCGCTAGGAAATTTTATTCGTTTAAATAGAAGTTGTTTACATCGTCATTTTCGGTAATGGCTTGGATAGGTTTCAGGCCCGTGTGGTTAGGGTTGTCGTTTGGACTTCTTCTAAATTGTTGATTATTATCGAACCTATTCCTATTATTGTTATACTGTCGTTTGCGACACTGCTCGATTGAGTGTCCTAAGTTTTTGCAATAATGACAGATTATAGTATTATTAGCGTTGTTTTTTCTAGGATTATCGTGATTGAAACTCCGATTATACGAGGAGTTTGGCTGTTGTGTTTGATCGCGGCGAGGATATTGTTTTGGTTTTTCGTGATTGCTGAATTGTCTAGCGGTACTAGCCAGGATTTTTTCCTCGGTTGTGGCAAAGCTGATCGCTGAGTGAAGAGATCGCCAATGATGATTGGTTCCGACAGCGTACTATTTGTGATAATTTTGGTTGTAACCCTGCTATAAATGCGTGCATAGCGAGGTCTTGTACCCCAGCTATCCTACCACGTGATTCGAGTTTAACTTTAGTAGAAATATTTAGTTCGCCCTGGGTTTGCTTAGAATCTTGTAGTTCATTGAGTAGGTGCGCGTAATGTTTTCTTTCTCCGAACTTTGTTAGAAGTTTTCGAATTCTTTAATACTGCATGTTGACTGTGCCTTTCCTTCTAATTGACTTAGTATGTAGGTACTTAAATACGATTGGTTTTTGGTTTTTATCTGCCAGATTGTATGCGTTTTGGTAGTTTGTTATGAAAGCATTTAAGCTCTCTCGCGACCCATCGTAGGGCTTAATAAATTTTAATATTATATTTAAGTCTAATTTTTCATCTGTTGTTGATTTTGGGGCGTTAGCTTCCTCTGCAGCATTTGAGGCATTAGCCTCCTTTACTGTGTTGGGTACATTGGTTTCTTTGTCTGTAATCTTGGTTCAATTCTAAGTTACACGGGCACAATGGATTCTTATTTGAATGTAAATACAATACTAGTGGATCAATCTTTGTGACAATGGGTTAGTTATTATTTATAGTATAGTGTTAGCAACAAACTGCTGAATATGATGCCAGCAGCCCTGGGACCCCTCGCCTCCCTTCCTTAAACAAGGATCGAACCATATATTATTCGGCAGAGAGACGTGCGCTAGCTTACACCGATCCTCGATTGCAAATCGACTTTGTATTTAAATTTGTCTTTGTATTTGTTTGTGTTTGTTTGTGTAATAGTTTTTCAATACGTGTAAATCATATTTTGGCTTCTGATTTTCATTTAAATAGTTATCAGATTAGTTTACTTACAATAGTTTAAACAATTAATGTTAAGTTATATTAATAGTTCACTTTGAATTTCGGTATCGATACTTTGAATCAACAAGGCACAAAGAATTACAATGTTGTTACATAAACAACGTGCTCAGCGTTGGAACAAGGAACAATGGATGTTATAATTGTTGTAAAACTCTGCCCTCTACTGAGAATTCGAACTTAGAATCCACTATAGGATTCTGAGTTCGAGTTCTAAGTAGAGGGCAGAGTTTCTTTGTTGCGTGTTTTTTGAAAAACTTTCACTCACATGGAAAAACCGGAAAATCAGGAACAGGAACGCTGCCGCTCGGATCATGACGAGATGATGATTGACACAACTTGTGTCGTGAAAATTGTGACGATGACCACACGCCGTTGCAGCTGCCGATGATGATGATTTTCACTTTTCACTTTCCCGACACTTTTACACTTTTAATTCTGCTTTTCTTTCTTTTGATTTTACACTTTGATATAGATTTTATTGCACTCACTGGTAGTTTATAATTTATTCAGAGAGTTTATGAGTTGGTTCGGGGCGTATTTGGGTTTTTCCGGGGATTTTCGCATACCACCGCTGCCACCAATGTTATCCCGGATCGTCCTAGGGTCTTTTTAAACAAAGAACTTTATTTTACCTAAAGATTTAATTACACTTTAACATAGAAACAGAGGAACTAGTAGACTTAGAAATAACGATAGAGACCCAACAACCCGGAACGAGAGAGACACACCATCTGACTCGGGGGCCCGCTTGCTTGTGTACTTATACCAATGAATACTGCTTTGTTCGCTGTGTCCATCGACTCTACATACTAGCAAGGGTTATAACAGGTCGTAAATCGTTATCTATTTTTTATATATGGCAAAACAACATTTGCCGGGTCAGCTAGTAGAAGATTATAAAATTAATAGATTAACATAAGTATCCTCGACATAACGCCTGTGTATAATAATTGTCGAATTGTTGAATAATTGTCGCCGTGGCGAATGAAAAAAAACTAAATCACAAAAATATTTATCTGACCGGGATTCGAACCCACCATACTCGAAACTTGCAAACAACGCAAATACATAGGTCCACCATAGGACTTTACGTATCAACGTACTATTTTTTCTAGAAAAGTCTATGACCACAGTCATAGACGTGCCATCAAATAATTTTTACTTTGTGATTCGAATTAAATTTGCCACCCATTAAGCAGTAGCGCATTTTTAACTATCAAAAATGTATGTTTCAATGTTACAACTTGAAATCTTATCATACTTTAAAAACTATCTGAAAGATTTGCTTTGGAAAAATACATAAAAATAAAAGCCGAACTTGAACCGAACGCCGATACTTAGTAATATAATATGTTATTTATGTTAAACGTGAGCGAGCGAAACGAGCGAGCATTTTTTTTTCTATTGTACCTATCCAAACCTGCTTAAACCCTGAAACACTTTGTACATCGAAAAAATACAATAAAATCAATAGCCTAAGACTGAACGGCAGTACTAAATATTACAATATGTCTTCACGTCAAACACAAGCGAATGAGCTTAAAAATTTCCCCATATTACAGGTAAAAGTCTGTTCAAACTTTAAACCCTGAAAGGCGGCCAGAAATTCGGAAAATATAATAAAATCCACCGGATAAAACAGAATATCGAAACTTAATAATGTAGTACTATGTTCTATCCCCCTTACTAATAAAAATATTTACACAACGGATAACTTAAACAACGTAGCTATCTTTATCTATCATGCGACATTTCCAACGTATCAGACACAGACAGCAACGTTGTTTAAGTTATCCGTTGTGTAAATAGTTTTATTAGTAAGGGGGTTTAAGTTTAACGTGAGCGAGCGGAGCGAGTGAGCAAATTTTTGTTTCTATTTTACAGGTTTTATCTGTTCAAACTTTAAACCCTAAAAGACTGCACATAACAAAAAGAAAACATTTCAGTTTAAAAGTATCAACAGCAAAAGGCGGTCGGAGCAAACGAGAAAACTTTTGCTTATCATAGCAATAAAACTTTATTGCTTTGTATATACCTACACAGATTAAAAAAGGGCATCCGGACGATCCAGCCCGTAAACCCTATGCCGCAGTCTTGAAGCGGACTTTTGCGTGCCACTGTAACTGCGACACACTTAGGCTATGAATTAGGACTCACGGAGCGATTTTTAGTCGCGCCCGCCGCGATTGCGGGCCCGCATCTTCTGTAGAATGTAAATATATATGTAAAAAATTAAAGCAAAACTCACGACGCGATTTACGTCCGAGTGTGCGCGATTGTTCGCGGGTGTCGCTGCACCGGCGCGCGACTAGTAGCGCGCGGGCCGCAATCACCCGCAGCATCAGCGATTTGCGCCCGCGCGCTTGCGAGCGAAATTCTTATGTTTAGATTTGCAGTCGCCCGTCTTTTACTTTTACGCTGCGCCGTTTATTTGTTGCAATTTTCGCCCGCAAAGAGTTTTGAAATAAAATCGCAGTTCCACGATCGCGGCGGGCGCGACTGAAAATCGCTTCGTGAGTTCTTATCCTTATCACGGGGCCACTTTTGTACTTTTATAATACATGATGCTCGGTTAACAAAAATAGATATTCAAGGAGCGTAATCAGTGTTCTATTCCCGTTCCAAAAATATATATATAACTTGTGACCTTAAATTTTGACCAGAACCTCAAATCTCGTATTTAAAGTAGACTTTCATTTTACTTTGATTGTATTATCAGGTCATTACATATGAAATTGGCGTTTTGTAAAGGAGGAACATAAAGTTGATTTTTTTTAAACATAATATATTTATTTAATCAAAGTACCTATACCATTACTATCTATGCACTTTTGCCATCTCATAGGTAGTTCATTGATTACTTTTACTAAAAAAAACCATTCGGACAGGCATCAATAAAAATTTTTAAGGCGCTTTGGACTGCCCCATCGGAGTTGAATTTTTTCCCTGGCAAAAAGTTATTCAAATTTCGAAAAAAATGGTAATCTGTTGGAGCAAGGTCCGGGAGTACGGTGGATGTCTTAGACATTCCAATTGAAGCTTCTCTAATTTGGTAGCCATCTGTTGTGCAGTGTGTTGTCTAGCGTTGTCCTGAAGCAGCAGTGGCCTAGAGCGAATGACCAACCTCGGTTGTTTAGCAGCTAGCTTTTACATCATGATTTGCAGTTGCTGGCAAGAAAAGCTGTAGTGAACTACACCGGCACTAGTCCGACAAACGCTCACAAGTAACTTTTTTTTAGTCAATTTTCGCTTGGGGCAGGCTTTGGCTGGTTCGCCAGTTTCAGTTTCCGATTATCGTACAGGATCCATTTTTCATCACAGGTGACACACACAATGATTCGATTTAAAATCCCTTAATTATTGTGCCGGTTGGTAATGTAACGCAGCAGTCGACGCGCGTTTGTCGGTTTGCTGCACTCAATTCATGAGGTACCCACCTTTCAAGCTTTTTCACCTTCCCAATTTGCTTCAAGTGGATTAAAACAGTTTTATCGCTAACACAGCCTGCAGCTAACTCGGATGTGGTTTGCGATGGATCCGCTTCCACAATAGCCTTCAATTCTTCATTATCAACTTCTCCTCCAGCCGTCCACGGGGCTTGTTCTGCAGGTCGAAATTTCCAGAACGAAAACGTTGGAACCAAAAACGCACTGTGTTTTCTTTTGCGACACCGCCGCCTTAAGCTGGGTATCCACTAGAGGCAGCCTCGGGCTGAGCAGCCTCACCCTGAGCCTGCCGCGACACGCGGAAAGTTAATGCGTCTCCACTTGAGCTCACGAAAATACTTTCGGCTCAGGTCGAAATTTCCTCAGTATTTCTTTTACCACCATGTGTGACAGACGTAAAGTTGCTGCAGCATTGGTAGTTATATGGCAATACAGAAGGAAAAAATGTGAGGAACGAAAACGACGATGGTTGATAAAGTTTTCGTATATGGCCTTTGAAGGTGTAGAAGATAGTATCAGAAATTTTACTAGAATGACCAATGAAACATTTGAAGAGTTATGTATCAAGCTTGCACCAATAATTGGAAAAAAAGATACGTCGTTCCGCAAGGCAATTACAACGAAAGAAAGACTGGCCATTACCATGAGGTTTTTAGCAAGCGGTGATTCATTTGTAAGTTTGCAATACCTCTTTAGAATATCAAAGCAGTCTATTTCAAAAATTATTCGCGCAATATGTGATGCCTTGATAGAAGTCCTCAAAGAATATATTTAGGTAAGAATATATTAATGTGTATCTAATCTAGCTTTATTGTTAATGTAGGGTAATCATATTTAAAAAAGCGACCCGTATGCAAAATTTAAACTTTATTAATCAACATTTTTATTAAAAAAACAAAGTTTACAACAATGACAGATAATAATAGTATTTTATAGCAATGTTAAATTTTCAGCGTTTTCTGTGTTCGCAGAATTTTGTTGTTGAGTGAAGTATCCTTGTTGTTGAGTTCTTGATAACATTCCGATATCAGCTTGGTACATCCATTATACCCTTTTTAACATATACTAAAGTGATTTGGTCATATTTTCTAAGTTCTGAAGCAATATGTTTACCGAACGTGTCATAACTATCATCTGTGTAGTTTAACACCTCCATCGCTTTGTCTAAATCTATAGTATCTGCATAATCATTAGTCGCTTTTCTTTTATTTGATGATCTCGAAGTTGATGACTCTTGTTGAGACATTGATGGCTGTGACTGTTGTTCGGAAGTTGAAGTTGATTCGAATGATTCACCGATCTGTAAAAATAAATTATTTTATACGTACTTACATTAAATATATTATATACAGTCGCTACGAGTTCGGAGGGCACGTTAAGCCGTCAGTCCGCTTATACATACATACAACATAATTTGATTGATTTGCGTACAAAACCATAAACCTATAGTAAAATTACTGACTTTTTTTTTCAGATACCATCATCAAAAGAAGAATGGTTAAAAACAGCAGAAGAATTTGAAAACCAATGGCATTTTCCTCATTGCATTGGTGCCCTCGATGGTAAACATATTATTCTTCAATCACCAGTAAATAGTCATGGAGAATACATTAATTACAAAAAAAAACCCAGCATCGTATTGCTGGGATTGGTTGATGCTAATTACAATTTTTTGTATGTGGACGTTGGGTGCCAAGGACGTATATCTGATGGTGGAGTCATTAGAAATTGTGATCTATACAAATCCTTAGAAAATAATTATTCAAATTTACCAGCATTCTGTATATTACAGCCACCATATACGCTTAAAGTGCCTTATGTCATATTAGGTGACAAGGCATTTGCTTTAAATAATTATACTATGAAACCGTTTGAAGGAACTCCAGATAATGGTTCTCCAGAAAGAATATTCAATTACCGTCTATCCAGAGCACGAAGAGTGGTAGAAAATGCTTTTGGCATCATGAGTTCTGTATTTAGAGTTTTAAGAAAACCCATGTTATTGGAACCAGAAATAGCTACAAAAGTGGTGCTGGCAACATGTTATTTGCATATTTTTTTAAGAAAAACAAGGAAAAATACTTATACACCACCAGGTAGCTTAGACTCTGAAATCGATGGAGATTTTGTGCCAGGGTCGTGGAGAAATGAGCATGAATCGAATTCGTTCCTACCCTTAGGTTTAGCCTCCTCCACGAAGGTCCGCAAATGATACAAAAGCAATTAGATTGCATTTGGCTACAGACTTCGCTACTAATGGACAAATACCGTGGCAAAATAGATACTAAATATAAAATGACTACTTGTTTTTGTTTCAGCCTGCATCGGTGAATGTATAGGCTTTTAATCTTAATGTCATTGAACTATATTCACTAAAAGTAGGTACAAGAATATATTACAAAATAAATAAAAAACTCACAGGTAAATACTCACAAAATACACACAATGGTTCCTTTTTGTTTTTTGCTTAAAGTGTCGGTGTTGGAGTTTTGTGTCATTGAATTTAGAGTCTCGTGGGGAGAATTCTTTTCCGCCAAAAAGTAAAAATGGTAATACGCAAACTACTTCGACACGTAAACATCTTTACGGCCTGAAAAAGAACATTAGGTATTATTATCAACAATATCACCGGTATTGGTGTCAAATGTATCGTTAGGTATAAATTTAAGTAAGTAGAATAAATAAGAAATATACAACTTAATTTTAAAAACTGATGTTTTATTTAACCTGATCCAGTGATGAGACTTTGCTTATGCCGAGATTTTTCTCTTCGGTATGATCCACAAAGTGAAATCATTTTTTTTTAAATTCTGGCACCGGTAGTTTTATTTCTTCTCTTATTAATTTCCAAGAATCTTCCTTAAATTTACTATTATAATGATCTGGTGAAGTTGGATCCCACAATTTTTGTTTTCATACAACAATACATTTCAATTGTTTTCATACAACTTAATTAATTGAACACATTTTTCTTTATTGTCCATCTTGCCGCGATCTGAGCATGCGCACGACCGTCTCCACTGAACGCACGCCGCGCACTGAGGCTCCTTTGAGCACACCCGTTTACCGACAAAGTTTGGCTCGCGCCACGGCCGCACATTTTGCCTCAGAGTCGCGGCAGCCTCGACTAGAGACAACGTCTCCGTAAGAGCAGCCTCGGGTCGAGGCGCCCACTCGGCCCGAGGCTGCCTCTAGTGGATACCCAGCTATACACATCATTAATCCTTCGAGCCGTTTCTGCAGCACTGGCGGTGGCACCTCTATCATGGAACTCGGACTCGAAAATAAAACGATATTTCAAGTTTTCCACTTTGTAAAAAGAGTGACGCAAAGAAAAAACACAAATGCAAGAGTAAATAGCGGTATAAATTTGAAATTGGAATTCCTAACCAAAGAAGATATATATGAGATCAAAGTGGCCAGTACGACAAAACGCCTATTTCATATGTAAGGACCTAATATTTCATTCAGATAACCAAGCACCCTGCATAATTTTCTATTTAATCCCCAATATATGGTCTATCCAATGGTATATCTGGGGGCATGGCAGTGCCCCTGCCAAGTCGAGGAGAAAAGCGGTACGGCCATTTTCGACCCCCTATAAATTCGTTATGGATAAAACTAGAAGCCTGAATTTTCAGTAACCTAGCAGGCACTATTATAAACGCGTTAAATTTCAAATTTCATTCGATTTAAACGAGTAGTTTAAAAATTATAACTTGTCAAAGTTTCTTAATTATGTCACTCTGTGACTCACTGATTCACTGACTCACTGACCGTTCATCAAAACTTTAAGGCACCTCTAGCAGACATAGAAGCTTCAATTTTATTAATATTTACTTATAGAGTTTTATATTAATGTAACTACTAACTAACCTCTAGGTCAGTGTTTCCCAAACATCGTTCCGCCATGGCCCGGTTATATTCACTGTCCCTTCGTGGCCGACTTAATACTTTTAAACATAATAGCAAAGCAAATATTAGGTCTTTACCTATGAAATTGCCGTTCTGTATGAAAAAATTTAAACGAATTTTTTTCATGTATTTTTTATTCGTATTAATCGAAGTAATCACACATGCAATCAATGCATCTTTGCCAACGCAGTGGCAGTTTATTGATACCCTTCTTAAAGAAATCAGCTAGACGGGAGGCAACAAATTCTTCAAAGGCATTTTGTACTGCCTCTCGGGTATTGATTTTTTTTTCCGCCAAGAAGTTATCCAAATTCTGGAAAAAGTAGTAGTCTGTAGGCGCAAGGTCTGGTGAGTAGGGCGGATGACGGAGAGCTTCCAACCCTAGTTCTTGCAACTTGGATACCGTCTGCTGTGCAGTATGAAGTCGCGCGTTGTCGTGCAGGAGCAGCGGAGTCGAGCGATTGACCAATGCTGGTTGGAGATGTGCCAGCTTCTCCATCATTGTGTTCAGTTCTTCACAGTACACATCTGCAGTAATGCTCACCCCGTTTGGTAAGAAGCTGTGATGAATCACACCGGCGCTAGACCACCAAACAGTGACCATCACTTTTCTAGGGGTAAGTTTTCGTTTAGGGCATTGTTTAGGTGCTGAACCAGGATCCAACCAACTTGCTGAGCACTTGCGGTTATCAAACAGAATCCATTTTGCATCGCAGGTAACAATGCGGTTCAAAATTCCTTCATTTGTGTGTCTGTTGAGCAGTGCAAGGCACGTCTCGACGCGTACTTCGCGCTGGTGATCATTGAGTTCGTGGGGCACCCATTTGTCAAGCTTTTTTACCTTGCCAATTTGACGCAAATGGACCAATATTGTTTTGATGGTAACGTCGAAAGCTGCTGCTAATTCAGCCGTAGATTGTGTATCATCAGCTTCCACAATCGCCTTTAATTCGTCGTTGTCGAACAGTCTTCGGACGACCGCGAGGTTCATTTTTCAGGTCGAAATTTCCAGAACGGAAGCGAGCAAACCAATAACAGGTGGTGCGTTGGTTTGTAGTGTTAGCTCCGTAAACATCGTTGATGTTGCGTGCCGTTTGGGGATTTCGGCGAACTCCTGAGAGTTCTGTTCAGTACTTTTGGATCCAGGGTACCTATACCTTGGTGCAAAATCTTACTTTTTAGTTGCATATGCTTGGGTTTCTTTAGAAAAAGGCAAAATCACTATATGTGTCCATATAAATTTTGTGGAGTTCTCTCGATACCTCATGGATCCCATCATCAGGTCACCGCTTTTGTGAAAAAGCGACCAACTTCGAAGTATACCCTTTACATCAAAAAAATAATTTTGAGATTTGGTCAATAGACGGCGGAGTTATCGTTGAACATACAAAAAAAACATACAGCCGAACGTATAACCGCCACCTTTTTTTGGAAGTCGGTTAAAAATAATTGTACATATGCATTTTTGGATTTCTATTTGAATTATTTTCTTGTTTCGGCCTTTTTAGACCCCTTTTTTATTACGTAGTTAAGATAGGGCTTCAGTTAAGTACTTACATAAAAGTACACAAAAACTCTAAAATATCACGTTTCATTGCAAGAGTTCGAATTGCGATTGCGCCGAGCTGCGCAGCGCGGCGCGGCGCGGCTTTTGCAATGCAACGTATATTTTTTAGAATATTTTATATACCTACATAGTTGAATTTTGGATCCCTGTTTTAAAAACTGCCCGCCGCGTCCCGTTTCGTTGTTAACTGGCGCTTATTGCTATATAATATGCTGATTGTCGCGGAAGTCGGATCTCGTCGCTGATGTGAAACATTTACTGCGTAGTACGTAGCTTAATAAATACGAAATTTCAATTATTTTAGTTGACATAATATAATCGCGTAAATTAAGCCTAGGTACCTAGTCTCCTATAATATCAAGTGTTCTCCGCATTATATTTAATTCACATCAGTGACCCAGGAACACGGAAAAACTTTTTGTCCGGCGGGATTCGAACCCGCGACCCCCGGCTTCACGACCGGCCCCCCGGCGACCACGGGGTCACATAGGTCGTCAAAAGTGTTTCTCTGTCATAAATCATAATATTTTACTCTTTTTGCATACCTACCTAGATATTTTCACAAATAAGATTAATGTGTGCTAAATGAGATGCAATAACAATAATTATAACTCATAGTGTAGGTGTAGACGCTAGAGTCTAGACTGTAGTCTGTAGGTCATTTAAAAGTTGCGATATCAATGATATGAAAATTAATGGACCTTATCGCGCGCAGCAACAAGCCACAAGCGAGATTCGCTAGAAGGAAAAAAAATCGTTTTAAACTTACCAAAGTAAGAAACATACCCCGGACCTTTTACCTAAATATAGAATGAATAAAACCATACACGTGCATAGTGCACGTTGACATAAAGTTTGGCAGAAATTAATACTTTCACGTGGATGTAGCGGCCAGCAGGACTCTCCGAGTCTCGACCACGCAATTTATTAAAACAATACAGCAGAGTTGTTGAATGTCGTAAGCGTCCGGTTAATCATAGAATGAAGAAAAGCTGTTTATATTTACATCTTGAATAAATCTATTGCTAGACTAATAATATAAAACACAACCCAGTCGGGTAAAAACAACAAAAACAACCTTCTGTAAAGAAACGACGCAACCCGACCAAGTTTGGACTCGTATAATTTGTCTTTACGGTATTTATAGATCATGATTAAAAGGTGGCCTTGTGAAGATGCTGTTAGGCTGGGACTATAATATGACCCGGGATCCGGCGGGCCCGGGAAAGTTCAGAGCACTGAAAATAGAACTCTGCGGTAATACAATAGAGTTGAAAAACGAATTGTCGAGTGTCGAGCTGTCATAATATATGACATTGACACTCGAGTCTTCGATTTTCAGCTTTTGTGTTATCGCCGAGCTTTTCAGCTCTCTGAATTTTCTCCGGCCTTACGGATTTTACACAATATATTCCCAGGCTTAGTCTAGGTACTAAGCCTGCCGGTAATAAGCCGGATAATAGTGAATCTGTGTAACTGAGGTCCGGACAATCGAGTTTCTTCTGTATTACAAGGCCTATTTCACAATCTTCTAATAAGTCTCGGACAGCCTAATCGAAAGTGTTGTCGCGTACCTTATAAAGAGCGACAGAGGCAAAACATGCAAATAAGTATCAGTGATATGTCACATATCCGTAGATTGTTTAACAGACCCTATTTAAAATTTAATTGCACTACGAAGTGTATCGATTGTCGGTTGTATAAATGTACGGTGACGTAGATAACGTCGGTATATGAGCGAGAGCCGTGGGCCGTGAACCCGTGACTCGCAAATCGAGAGACATAAGACGGCACGAGGCGCGCCCCGCGTGCCGCACCCCTCTGTGTCAGTCACGTGCGGGCGAGCGTGGTCTTGTCATAGATTGTTTAATTGTTAGATGAGAATTGAGACACACGCATAATACCACAGCATAAAAAAGCTTAGAAAATCCCAAAGTACACGCCTCATAATCTTATTTTCCACAATAAAATTGATTACTTATTTGGAATTTAAGTGTACACAAGTACGTAGATGCACTCGTTTTAATGTGCTCTTGTATTCCCTGAAGGCCTTAGAAGGTGTCACTACCGTCGAGGTGGGTAGTAGGTATTTTAAATTGAAAATTTGAATAGAGTTAAGGAGATCCAAGTGACAAGTACAGTGTAGTATGAAGAAAAAACAGCAAGGAGAGCCAATATATATTATTTTTAAATTTCGAAATTTTAAACTCTTTATGGGATTTCGTTAAATGCTCTATAGAAATTGACTCAAATAAAAACAATTGTTAATCACCCACCTCCACCCTTATTCCACCGCTACAAGTGACTAAAAGCACAGACTACTAAGGGATACTACGTATACTAAAAGGAAAATCGCCATTATTACTATTAGTATATCCATCAATCAATCGAAAATGTGTATCCAGAATATTGTTTAACAAATTGAAAGCAGAGCATCGAAAAATACTATAGAATACTATAATAAAATGTATAGATAGATATACAAAAAAAATACATAGCCTTTTTTTATATTAAACGACAGTGAATCGAACGCTCATATTAATAGGCTACTTGATCTTGTTTTTATTTATGTCCTAAACGCTTCATAATTGTTTCATTACACAAAAAAATATTAGGTACATTATTTTGAAACCTAAAAACTTACAAAGAAATATTTTAAAAATACACATTTTAAAAACTACCGAAAACACTATTCGCCATGTTGGTTGATAGATTGTCTGTGCTGTGACGTCATACAAGTACTGTTTGAAATCTGTGCTATAGTCCGCTCAGACAAAATGGCGGTATGACGTTCCGTTTGACGTTTTGACATAATTAGTATTAGATGTCATGAACTATTTATTTACAGAAACACATTCCGTTTCACAACTACGTATATGTTTAGTGTGTTTATGTCGTCACATTCTTGCCGGAAGTTATTTCCAGGTGTTTATCAGTAGAAATTAAAAAATACTTATTTTTAAATCATTTTTATTTATCAATCTAAAGTTTTTATTTATGATATCGTTAGAATATGTTTTCCTAAGCCAAGTACAGGAAATACTCCTTCAATGTATGAAATTAAATATGAGTCAATTAGTAGCCTATTTAAAAGTCCGCAGTGTTACTTTAGATAATAAAAAAAAATCCGGTACGACAATTTTTTCGACCAATTACCAAAATTGCCACATACACCGATCCATAAACACAGACACACGGACGTCCAGAAATGATTATTTTTAACGATTAATGTACTATGTTCAACAAAATAATTGTTATTGAAATATATTTCATGTGCCTGACAAATTATTTTCACTCATATTAACCTGTAAGGTGCTATATAAATTTAAAAAAAACAATTCCAGTTTCGAGAAAACTGCTTTTTCATGAAATGACGAGAGGAGAGCACTACATCAACGCTTCGCTTCGAGGCGTGCAATAAATATGTCGTAGGATAATAATTCGAAAATAAGGATCTTAATAAAAATCCTAGGATTATTGCAAGGAGCAGGATTATTCGATTTCAAATTTCGACATCTTTCTAACAATTTTCAGGATCTTCGCAAAAACCTGACTCTAAATACTAGTACCCGGGGACTTATAAAAATATTTCCTTAACAGATTAGCTAATAAGTTGACAATTGACAGAACAGAACGAGGACACTGATTAACTAATCAATGATTTAAATATTTGTATCAGTAAGGGGGGTACTTGTATCGTGATTCGTAATTATTTATAATATTCAATATATTCAATAATTCATCATATTTCAATATTCAATAATTCATCATATTTCATTCATTTTCATTCGCAAAAGCAAATAAATATACGGTAAAATAACATTGTTTTTATGTTCTCCACTAATTTTTCACATTTATCAAAAATGTTATGAAAGATTACACTATAAAATGCGATTTTACACCTTCTACAGTAATTTAATCTTTGATTATTATATGTAATGCGCCGCGGTAGGTACACATTGTTGGGAATATTCTGTGATTAACTCAGACCTTGTTATTCAATGTTTATTCTGATTTATAAGATTTTTTCATCTAAGAATTAAGAATACTCAAGTATGGCTAAGTAGCGGCTTCACGAATTTAGAAACATGGAACAAGGATCCATTAGAGTACCTACATAAAACAAAGCCTAATTTACGAATCATTTCTAAATCACTTTGACCTTGTTGAGGTGAAAATAGAAAATGAAATTATTTTTGTTTATAATAAAAGATTACAATGTACTCAGATCTTTTATTAAGTACATAAGTGTAAAATAAAAATGAAAATAGTGGATATATACTTAAAAGTAATGCGTATTTTATACTCTAATAAATTCATAGCCTTATCATGAAGTTATGTATTGTGTACCTACTTAAATTATTGAGAATTATTTTAGGGACATAATAATTAATATTATACAGTTCTGCACTGTTCTCCAAGACACAATATTATGTTGATTATTGCGTAATAAAATATTTGACATAGGTACATCAAGTACACCATACAGTGTATAGAGTGTATATGGCACAATAGTAACTATAGTTCATAGCACTGTCAAATGTCAGTGCACAAAGTTTATAGGTAGGTATATCAATCATTACGTAAGTACCTACTTACATTAATTAAAAAAAAAAAAAAAACTTTCGTACAAAAGCTTCTTACCTTGAGACTATACTCGACTAGACTTAATTCCTATGAGACTTCACTAATTATATGATACTCTAAGAAAATAATTTTGAATTATACAATAAGTGAAAAGATTCAACCCTAGGTGCGCACATTCCTATACTCGTGCCATATTTTCCCGGCGCGCGGCGCGGTCACATGACTCCTTTATTCTATGCATGACTCCGCGCCGGCCGGCTGTCCGCTGTGCAGTTGTTTGACGGTTCGCGCTACACGCCACACGCCACACGCCACACGTAAATGTTTACTCGTTTTGTGAGTGATGTGATATAAATAAATTATTGTGATTGTGATGATACCGTGTTGCACTGTGACTTTTTAATATGGAAACGCATAATTACTGGGAGGAGAACGGTCATTCCGTTAAATACGACAAGTCAGTATTACCATCAGATTACCTTGATTTTGTACTTGTGAACTTTTTAGCTACTCGTGAAAACGTAAAAGTAAGCGTCAGTTCACATCGACACGCGACGCGGCGCGCACTTTATAAGATAGACATTCAAAATTGAACTAATTATTTACTACCTACACAACAAGATACACTTTTCATTGCAAGAATTCGAAATGCAAGCTGCACCGGCACCGCACTGCGTAGCGCGGCGCCGTTCTTTGCGATTAATAATAAAGGCTCCCACAGACGAGAGGCCGATCGTTTCAGTTAGAACTGACGTCAGTTCGGCCTGAACGGATTCGAGCACATACACGGTAAAAATCGCATCCGCATCCGACCGAACTGACGTCAGTTCGGCCCTTAGATTAATAAACCTAGATAGTCTTCAAACAAACTTCAAAGTGAAGCAATCAACAGATAGATGTAGGTGTAACATTACATACTGATACGCACACAAACACAACTATAATGTTGTGGAGTGTGTACAGTTTTAAGGGACTATTTCCCCGGAAAATGTTGCTCTTAAAATTGGAATTATTGTATTTGTTTTTCTTGATATAATGAGATGTAAAAATATAACTTATATTTCATTTTTAACCATCTAAACATGATTTGTGAATAATATTTATATTATACTGGTATTAAGGAATATATTAAGGATTATCTTAATACTGGCAATACTTTAAATTGATAGTTAAAAAGTTCAGATTTTTTTTAAAAAATTAGTCTTAGTTGCAACTATTAGTTAGCCATGAACATTTTGAAATAAATTCCTTATTACTAGTAACACTTTCACAATTCACATTAGGGCAGCAGGATATCGACATAATATGATTTTATTTTAAAATGTTATTTAAATATTTGGCTTGATACAAGTCAAGTTGTAATACTTACATATTATGTCATGTCCGAAGCATTTTTATTATTTTCCGATGCATTGTGACACCCAATAACGACACGAACCGTCATAATGAGAGCACAGTCGGAGATCTATGCACTAATGCTTGACCATGACAACTGACGGGTCGTTCGAACAAACTGAATCATCGATTCAGTATCGTGGCAGCCATATCGTGGCTCAGTATGATTTGGTTCACTTTTCACGAGCGTACCCGGTTTCTAGGCGTTTTAATCTAAGGTTCGGCCTGAACGGATTCGAGCACATAGTTGATAGTACACGGAAAATCGCAACTTTGCCGCGAGCTTCGGTCGTGTTTTTAGGGTTCTTCAATACTTAAGGAACCTTTATAGTTTCGCTCTGTCCATCCTGTCTGTCTGTCTTTCTGTCCGCTCTCCTAGCTTCTGTAATAACTTTATGACAATAACTATTGAAGTAATTCAAAGAAAACCTATTGCGCGTTGATAGTTACGGAACCCTCCTTAGACATGTCGTGACATGCTCTTGGTTAGGTTAGGCTATTATTTTATTAATTAACTGTATTTTGCTGCAACTGTAATCACACTATCGACGAAACCGAATTATTGTGTCATACATCTTTCCAGTAATATGATAAAGAAATCATTTCTCTTTGTGGCTCTAAAGTTTTAAATACTTCAATGTTCTTTAAAAACTCTAATAAATATTCTTTAGACCACATTGCCATTTTTAGGGTTCCGTGCCCAAAGGGTAAAAACGGGACCATATTACTGAGACTTTGCTGTCCGTCCGTCTGTCACCAGGCTGTATCTTAACCTTCTTATACCGTGATAGCTCGACAGTTTAAATTTTCACAAATAAATAATGATGTAGGTATTTATTTCTATTGCCGTTATAACAACAAATACTAAAAACAGAATAAAATAAAAATTGGAGGCTCCCATACAACAAACGTGATTTTTTCCGTTTTGTACGGAACTCCTCTTGCCGCCTCGCACTTCACCGGTTTTATTTTCCACTCGAAGTTTATTACCGTTCAGTCCATCCGTTCAGGTCAGGATTAATGTTGCCAACTTAGTTGTTTTACAAAGTTTTACTACTAAATTTAGTACTTTATATCCTCTTTAGTAGGAATTTAGTTGTTAGTAGTGGTTTTGTAGAATATAGCCAGACAGTAATCATAATAGGCAAAATGGCCTTCTTCTATGTTCTATTAAGACACCTTATCATAATAGCACATAGTAGCACACGTCCGTAAGCAGCTTAATACTACCGATTAATTTCTATATATACGTAATGTTTCCCACTATATATTTTTTATTTAACGGTAAATTTATCATATTTGCAATTTATTAAAACTGAAAATGTAGTGTTTTTTCTTAGTTTTTATAGGGATTAGGGATCTTTGTCCAACCCATGTTCTTGCGCCAGAATTTTCTGTTCTGGGTTGTCTGAATAGTCTGGTTTTCCTTGTCCATCTCTATCTTGTTATTATTCCAAGTGGAGTGGTGTGAGTGAGTCCACCAAGTGGTGAGCGGCCACTTGGTGGACTCACTCACACTCACACTCTTAGTCATGTTTGGCATATTGCGGACTTTCTTTACAGCATTAGTAGGCGTCGTCCTTCCTTTTGATATGACCATATCAGCGTAGGCGGCTCTCTCTCACTATTTCGACAACAGGAGCTACTATGAAGGGACCTCTTATACTTATACTCGTTACGGAATTTATCCAGGCTTGTCACCCCACCTACCCATTTGAACATCTTCATCTCATTTGCGCGTAGTTGTTGTTCGTGAACTTTTTCATAGTCCAGCATTTTGCTTCATAGGTTAGAGTCGGCCTCACAACTGTCTTGTATACTTTCCCTTTGATCTTGATGGGCATTTTGGGGTCACAGAGAACGCCACTTGAGCTATGCCGAATTTATACGATGTTTGACATCTTAATCGACATTTGCGTTTGATGTTATGACGGATCCGAGGTACTTGAAACTCTCTACCTAAGGCAGTGGCGTACCGTTTATGCACACATCGTCGCCTGCGTTGACCGTTCCTCCGTAATCGCACTCTATATTCTATCTTACTGCGACTGATACGTAGTCCATGTTTTTATATTTTCTCTACCCATAAGTTAAGTGTTTCTTGTAGGCCAGTGACGGTTGTGCTTATTAGCGTTATGTCATCCACATAAAGTATGCACCACGGGGAGGTTCCTGTATATCATGTGTTATATAGTCCATGCAGAGGTTAAATAGGAGGTGGCTTAGGGCTAAGCCTTGGTGCACTCCTACGTTCACCTAAAATGAACCACTAAGACCTGCAGGGCTTTTATCATAGGTTGTAGTATTGTTGTACATATCATGGACTTTCAGTATATATTGTTACGGGATTGCATGTGCTCTTAAGGGCTGCCAGGCAAGATTTCGTGGCACCCGGTCGTATACCATTTCCAGGTCGATGAAGTGTAGATGTAGGTTTCTCTTTATTAGAGCGGTGTTTTTTCCATTAAGTTTCGGATTGTCTGAATCGCGTCAATGGTCAATTTCCGGATACGAAGTAAAAGGGTTTTTCAAATTCAAATCATATATTGCAAGAATGTGGTATACATGAGGTCTTACAAAATTACAATATTAAAAAGATCCTACATTCTGCCATCAGAATGGCGGGTGCAATGTGATTGGGTGTGCAATGTGATTGGGTGAGTGAGCGATTGCTGTTATTCGTAAAGCGATGTTTCTTTCCCATATCTTGAGAGTGTGCGATGTTAACTTTATATCCCTGTACTTAGTTACTGCATTGGGCTATGTTAACCTTGTTCTTCAATATTGGGCGTAATGTGCTAGGTATTACGATACGAATCTGGTATCATTCCTTCCCTAAGGATGTTATTGAAGAGTTTAGGTTAGCCAGGATTTTGATCTCCTATTTTCTTCCAGATTTCACCTGAGATTTGGCTTTGGATTTGCGATATTCAATGTTTTCGATAGCTGTTTTGGTTTCCTCTTGAGTTAATAGGTCCTCCTGTTTATGTTATAATATAGCACCGTTAACCCATATGGGATAAAGTTCACTGGCAAATTTCTAGCGTTTTGTGATTTTTTACCCATATTTTATTACCTACCTACGTTTTTCTACTTGTTTTTAAAATTTCCATTGTGTAAAAGTATTTATTCTAATTTATAATACTTATATATTCTATTTTAAAGTAAATTTTTCATTACCTTCCATACTAATTCATTACTCTCGTCATATTTCATTACTCTCCAAGGATTTTCTCGAAAAGGAAACTATTTTAATAAACGCCTTTAATAGCGATTTACATCAAGAAGGGAATACGAATCAATTAACCCTAACAATTTTCGAAACCTACAAAATAAAATAAAATCCACAAAATCATACCGATTCGGACGAAACGGTGGAATGAGCCTTATAATGACCATTGTACTAGTGCATATTGCATAATATTAGTATCATGGCCAACTTCAGACTAGGTCAGTCTGTTCAGAGGTGTATAAATATTAATTATAATATTAAATATGCAATTTCCTCAACATTCACTTCAATGTTTCGTTTAAAAAAAAACATATTGTGCAGCATGTGAATAATAATGTGTATTATGAATCGGACATGGGCCATGGCATGATAAAATAAATGCATTTAGATGACCAAAGCTGCTTTAAAAGAGTATATACTTAGGACACATGTAAAATAGGGTTGCCAAATTCTTAAAAACTTAGTAAGTGTCCCAATGGACATTCGCTGAGCAGTGAGCACGACGCACGTTCATACACAAGAGGGAGTTCTTAGATACAAGTAAAAAGTTAATTAAAACTCTTTAAATTCAATCAACTAACTTTCCTCTAAGGCAGACGAGCAATTCCTTGACCATTAGTTCATTAACTTTTATGGTACCTATCTGTTATTGTAAGGGTCACCAGTGTCTTCAAATATCAAAATGTAGGAGTTTGCTGATAAATTAGTTGAGATAAAAAATCTAGATTTAAATTACCTAATGAGTAATTATTATCTTTTTCTTTCTTATATTAAAAATGGATTGCAATTGCAATGTCTGGCTAAAACTCGAGCTTTCGAGCTTTTCGAGCTCGAGCGAAATGGCTGAATTAGCTAATTTTAATCTTGAAATATTTGTGAAAGTTCAGGGAAGGTATAAACGGTGAGATATATTAGAAAAATTGCCGGGAAAACACTAAAAACGGCGATTGAATTTTCCCACACTAACTGTGTTCAATTTGTCACTTGACTGTCAAATGTTACTAGCAATTTAGTTTATTTAAGAAAAATTGGCCAGCCTCAGTAGGTTGGTAGGTGTATATGTAGGAGTAGATGTAAAATTAGATGTAGCCTGTGTAGGTTGTAGTTGTTGATGTTGGTGTAGGTTGTAGTTGTAGTTGTTGATGGAGGTTGTAGGTGTAGTTGTTGATGTAGGTTGTAGGTGTAGTTGTTGATGTAGGTTGTAGGTGTAGTTGTTGATGTAGGTTGTAGTTGTAGTTGTTGATGTAGGTTGTAGGTGTAGTTGTTGATGTAGGTTGTAGGTATAGTTGTTGATGTAGGTTGTAGGTGTAGTTGTTGATGTAGTTGTAGGTGTAGTTGTAGTTGTTGATGTTGGTGTAGGTTTTAGGTGTAGTTATTTTTTATTTCAGTTCATTTATATTGAGACAAAACAACATGTGTCAGGACAGCTAGTATTGTTATAATTTTATCGTCAGTATATTTTCATACCAACCGTAATTGATAGTCAGAGGATATAGAGTCATGGTGCAGAAATTATTAATTATAATAATTGCGAAACAATTTTTCTCCATATTTGGACGATTTTCTTAGTAATAATCATTAATCACGAATGATTCAAACAGTTTACGCTATCAGCCATCATTAAAGTCTTAAGACATGTTTAAGACAAGGGATAAGTAGAATTCTCACGCAAAAGTTTTAATCTTACAATTTTTGTATCTTACTACCTACTTATAATTCCTCCATACTACAACTTAATATATAATTATGCCACAAACGTACGATGTGTCTCTTAAGAGTGTCATATGCACTGTGGACGCGACAGTTTTTCTAATTTGTCTACCCACTACCCAGTATCTATAACTGCTCAATACATCGGTGGATGACGATTGACGACTTCTTTGGTATATTATGTGTAATGTGCATGCGCGCGCTGGCATTAACGGGCGGCTCTGTCGCCCACTTTACACATTTCCATTCCAATTATTAACTTTAGCGCACACAAAAAAGAGTTAACTTTAGAAATTTGACTCTATTTTGCGTGTGCTAAAATTCATAATCGGAATGCAAATGGTAGGCGACTGAGACAATGTTATTGCCAGTGCGCGCATACACTAAAGTGCCGATAACAGCAAATTTCACCAGCGCATGCTAGTGTTAATCGTTTGTCTAAGTATCTTGCCTTCTCTTTCATTAATACGAAGAACGAGGGAGATGACATGATATTTAATCAACGATTAATTATAACAGTCGTTGGTGAAATTGGCACTAAACATGGTATTTAATTAACAGCACCTAATACCTACTAACTATTATCATGCAAATTGCAACATAACAAAGAAATTTAAGCCTAACAATAACGATATACTCTTATCTATTATTCTATAAAATTCGAACGGTAAATATTGCCAAATTAAAGCCATATATATATAATAAATCATTGAAGAAAATATATTTCTTCGAAAACACTACTAAAATATTCTCTGCGAGTAAAAATGTTGTTCGAATAAGCTGCGAAAGTGCTATATCGATTTTGATGAAATTTGGCACAGATATAGAGTACACCACGGGAAAGGATATGCTGGCTGGCTACTTTTTATCGCGGATTTTTTGCACGTACAAAGTCGTGAAAAACGTTTAGTAATTCGTATTTATATAAAGGTTTCTTTATTCTTTTGCCTCTTAGATACGAAATAAAAATGCAAATGTTATCTATTGAATGTGAAACACACATTGACAAACGTCAACGTATGACAAAATTGTATTAAATGTATGCTAGTGCGAGTTTTTATTCCGAGGTAAGGTGTGTAGTTTTTTTTTAAATATATTTAATGTTTTTTATAAGCATTGATATATAAAATATATTAGTGCACTCACTCATCTCCATATAAACTTTAACTATGCCAAATTTCATAATCCTCCGTTTGCATAATTTTCGTAAAAAGTGGTACAAAGTTTTTTCTTCGCGTATATATACATTATTATCTACATTTATTTAAACATTCGATACACATTTTTGTCAACCCTATACGTGGAGCATTCGTTTGTAATCTATTCTGCGGCAGAATAGATTTACAGAATTTCTGCCCTATATAATCTGACAGCTCTTATCTAGTGTTTGGTTGCTTGATTGTAAGAAAGCAGCGAGGATTACATTTTGTAAAAGTGTTTTGAGTTTTTGGTGTGCTGGCTTAAAAATCAGTACCTACCTGGGTAAACCGAGCTTTGCACAGAGTTCTATAAATTAAAAAAAATAATAAAAAGGGATTCGAACCCACTACATTCCGAATTTTCGAACAAAGCTAAACATTATACACACGCATACCAAACTGCCCATCGGACTGACATAATTGAGTCGAAATTATTGATATATTGTTGCACGACGACAGAAATAACATAAATAACTTAAAAATGCGCAGTTTAAGGATAAGACCTAGCTAGATCGATTTTTCTCCCTCAAAATCCCCTGCATACCAAATTTCATGGTATTACTTGCATCCGTTTTCGAGAAACCGATTATATATTATATACAAGATTGTCTCGTTTAAAGTGTTAGATAGTATGCACATGCAGAATACACTATTAAGAGTAAGTTAAACATGCTTTTAAGTATTAACAGCATCACTTAAAAAAATCTGCCTGCTTAATTAAAGTAGCATTGATAAAGGTAAAAACATTAATTGTATTTTGCATGCACGCCTTAATTTATGGAACACGTACATGTTAGACAAGCAGCTTAAAAAACAGAGATCCTCGGATGGGGGAGAATATGTTTTTATTATTTTTTGTTATAGAATATAGTTGTAATACATTATATTATATGAAAATGTCAACTGTTTAGCAATCATGAAATACAGTCAGATGACAGACATACGGACAGTCTTAGTAATGGGGGGACCCCATTACTAAGACTGTTGTAGAATTCCGTAGTTCACGTCTCGGAACCCTTACTTTTTCGTCATGTCCGTCCGTCTTCGGCTTACCGTCCAAACGATTAGTGCTTGAAAAATAAAACTTTGCATGTGTATGAATTTAGTAAATATGGCGCGACCGGGACCGCGATCTTGATCGCACCTTAGTCAACTTACCACGTCGACAAAGTTAATAAATGCTAAAATAAAATCACGAAACATTTTTTTTGTGGTATCTCCCCTAGACGTAATTTATGGATGATTTTTGTTCTCGCGTCCACCCCATAGTGTGGGGTATCATATACTAAAAGCTAAACGGCTCGCTCGACAAGTCATGATGTTAGTCCATATTAAAAATTCATGATGTTAGTCCATATTATGACGGATTTTGAAAGAAAACTATAACGGCTTATATAAGTTTGTAAGTTCAGTAACTTCAATTATAGATAGGTACTTAATTTGTAAAATGCGCTTACTTGTAAAACTTCGTACAAAAATTAGAAATAATAAGTAAATCAACATGTAAAATATTGGTATAATGATACGGAACCCTACGTGCGCAAATCCGACTCGCCGTTCGCTGGTTTTTTGTTGCCTTTGGGTACGGAAAAAAAAGGATGTAATTCCTTATTCATCGTTCAATTCGTTAATTGTTATACAGGTGCTTTTCAGTCAGTGGCCAAACTTTAAAGCTTTTAAGCTTTAAGCCTTAAAGTTTAAGGAGTCAATATATACTCTTGAATATAAACAACTTTTACTATGGAATCAACTATCCTACAAGAATAATATTATTTTAAAACAACAAATGAAACCGACTTCCAAATTTCATAATTTTGAAGTCGGTATAGAACTCACGTTTTATGAAGATTGTGTAGAGAAATAGTTAAAATTTTAGCCGAATTATTTTCATAATGTTATGTGCATTATGTTATGTGCATTTTTACTTTGGAAGTCAGTTTATTTTTTTGTTATAAAATAATAATTTTTCTCTTGTTAGTCATGTTTATTATGTTATTATTATCACATTTTAAGAAAGTTAAAAATAAACGTTCGAATTAATAATTGAATACGCGCCAAGCTTCCGTTAGGACTTAGGTACTTATTGCATATAAGATAATGATGATGTTTACTGTAAGTTACAAAATGGCAGATGCTTGCAGTTCTTTAAACAATGCCGAAATTTCCAAACGTGTATCTATAAAGACCCGAGGAGTTCTGTTAATAAAAGTCATAATTCCCTCATATACCCATATAATTTTCATTACGGCCTCATATACCCATATATGAAAATTATAGGGTATATACACTCGGCACATAATTTTACTTTTTGGTAGCATCCCTTAAACATATAGGGTCATCTATAGGGATAACACCTATATATTAGGAGGAGTTCCCTCGATTCCTCATGGATGCCATCATCAGGTCACCACTTTGGTGACTAAATTACCAATTTCGAATACCCTTTACAAAAATAAAAGAATTTTGCAAATAGGTCCACAAACGGCAGAGTAATGTTCAAAGATATCCGTGTCGGTGTAAAATACTATGAGAAGTACCTATTATATCATCATAACGTGATGATGTATGGTGTGATGATGGTGGTGATGATGATGATTACTGTAAATGACATAGTAGCATATGCTTGCAGTTTTTTAAACAACGCTGGTATGTCCAAAAATGTATCTATAAGGAGTCGGGAGTTCAGTTCAATACTTTTGGATCCAAGGTATACCTTGGGGAAAAAGCTGAACCCATAACCGCCTCCTTTTTATGGAAGACGGTTAAAAATATATCAACTTTTGTAGGAAACAGCAGATTTTTTAAAAGTGGGAAAGTTGATTCCATTGTAAAAGTTGCTTATATTCAAGAGTATACTCATTGTTCACTTTTGAAAGTTTGGTCTGTGACTCAAAATACACCCTGTATAAATAGGTAACGTCGGAGCGAAAGCAATCGAAATAGCGACACGTGACGTGATTCGTGAACGTACAAGTCCGCGGCCTCCACATGTCACGAGAAACGTGACTTCACACTAGCACGCTACTCATACACACTGACAGTATACACGCCACACACACAAACACGCTGCCTAGTAGAAAACCTCTAGCACACGTATACATAAGTACACAAGTGACAATGAATGTGTATAAGATAACAAAGATCACGTACCCACTGCCTGCAGGCTGCGACGTCTACTTATTTCGTACCTTTTTAGTATAAAACTTAGTCGTAAATCATGGAAGTCTTATTTTCTAAAGCACTGTATTATAATTATTTCGATGCTTGTATTTGAATTTAGCATTAGCATTATGTATTTTGACCCTAATTATTAGCATTTAAGGAATTTCAATCTCAGATTAAATAAATATGTAAGTATATTTATTTAATCTGAGATCTTTGCTAATATTATAATAAAGAGGAAAGGTTTGTTTGTTTGCATCGAAAGGGCTCTGAAAGTAATAGACCGATTTAAGGTAAACTTATGTCTAGCGGCAATAGACCTGACAGTGTTAGTGTTGATGTTAATGATGCTGTCCTATAGGCTTTGCAGATCTTGATTGCAAAACTCCTCTGGATGGAGTCAAGTAAGGTTTTCGTTTTATTGAGTTCTGTGGCCGGGGTCCAGACACTCGCCGCGTACAGAATGATCGGCTCAATTACTGAAATATAGATAGTTCTTATTATTTCTCCGTTTAGTTCCCTAGTCACCTTTGCCGAGTGAGCTATCTGCTTGTAGATATTTGGGACTTTCTTACACACCGATGCTACGTGTGAAGTGAAGGTGAGTGTGCGGTTGATGGTTACGCCTAGAAGTTTTATTTTGTCCACGAGGTTTGATCTTTACTCCGGACATCTGGATGTCCTTGTACGCTTTTTTCAGAGAATATTAGTGTTATATCGCCGGCGAAGGCTTCGCACTCTACTTGACTGTTGGTGAGTTCGTCAAGCAGTGGATACAATATGATGTTCCAGAAGGTTGGTTCTCCAATTGATCCTTGGACACAACCTTTATTGGTACTCATCGTGCTCTTCTTGCCGGCGTAGTTTACTTCTATACTTCTTTCTTACAGATATGAGCAGATCATTCTATATACGTTGGAGGGGCATAATTTCTTTATTAGTTGATGTTTTAACGCTGGCCACCGAGCATTGTCGAATGCACCTTCTATGTCTAGTGAGACCAGGAGTACAATCTTCTTCTTGTTTAGACTTCCTCCTTGATATGGTCCACCAGATTGTACAGCGCATCTTCAGTGCTTTTCTGTGGTACAAAACCATATTGGTTTTTGTTTTAGGGTTGGAACAAACACATTGTGAAATAATGCAACATCTTGAATCAGTTATTCATGCATGCATTTAGCAAAAACAATTAATAACTTGTGTATACTGACTAGAGTCGAATTTTGTAATCGTGTTTGTTGGTTGTATACGCGTCCTATGACAACTGATAGTACCAAGGACTAAGCTTGTGCTTTAGACTATATACTTAGAGCCAGTTTTATGACCTGTAGGTCGGTTCTGTTTCGATGCAGTCTCGATATGCTAAAACAAAAAAATTGTATTCCCATAAACTTCACACCAATGTCAAACGCGTTTTGTTTGGTCCAATCTCCAACAGCTTATATTTTGTTCTCTCCAACAGGTATCAAGACAATTCAGTTATAATTCATTGGAAGTCTAAGTTAAATACTAGAAATGGGGTTCTGACTTCTGAGTTATGACCGCGTTTGGCTATTCTCCTAGTAGAAATTTTATATTTTATTGATATGGATAGTCTAGAACACTTGATTCGTGGTTAATTAAAAGTTATAGATTAACACGCAAGACAACAAGCACCTTGCCAAGCAAGCTAATCCTTTTGTTCTCCTGTGCCATCCACCTCCCGAGCGCCCTCAAACATGTTAATTGTTACTACTTGCCTAGTTGCTTCATGCTTGTCTAGCATTATTTTCTTGTATATATAATTTTTTTTGCTAATGTTTGACATGCCTTGTCCTTAGTATAATACGTGTGGTGGTGGTAATGATTGTATCGCTGTATATTAGGTTAGGAAAAGGATAATAATATATAGTACGTTAATCTAATACGCGCTGTTTACATCGACAAAAAAACCTGGCAACTGTGACTTTAAAGAGAAATCTTGAATATAAACTTGCAACTGCCATCACCCGGTCAAGGTCAATAACGCAGTACGCTGGCAACTTTGAGAAATCGTCAAATCTAGTTCCTTAGGTTCGTTACTCCCAGTAGACATCAAACATTTACAAGCTTTTATTTAGTTTCGCCCTATTTTATAATATTTATATATAGCTATTTATTGTAATTTGTGACTTGTAATAAACATACATATTTACGTAACGCGAGCCGCGGCGGGGCGGGACGGGTGCGGCGGGCGGGGTCTTGACGTCACCCGGCGCTCGCGTGGCGGGTAACGTGACTGCGGCTCACGTGTGCCACCACACCGCGCCGCGCGCCGCTCGCTCGAGTGCCGACAGGGTTGGCACTCGACAAACGTGACGAGACCGCGCCGGCCGGCTGCGCTCTCATAAAGGTGTCCGCCAAAGAATTTTCGACTTTGAATTTGAATAAACGGCGAGCGGGGTATCGGCGGAGGGGGGAGGCGTATTCATTACACTTACGCGTCGTGCGGATTTTAGTAGCCATGGATCGTTGGTTGGCGGAGCATCGTGCGTTTGCTGTAGAGGCATATTTTAAAAATAACGATTCTCCCGTGGCGGCGCGCAGGATATTCGCAAGACATTTCAATATTCGGCGTATACGGGATTGTCCTAGTACGCAACTTATTGGCAAGTGGGTGCGAAGTTTTCGTGAACAAGGACCTGTAGTGGGACACGGGCCAGGTGTATCGCGAACTGTGAGAACTGACGAAACAATTGAAGCAGTTCGTCGTGATGTTATTGCAAATCCACGTCTTTCACTAAGAAAACGTTCTGCAGCACTGAATTTGAAAAAAACGACTGTGCACAAAATTATTAAGAAAGATTTGGAATTTCATCCTTACAAAATTCAAATCACTCAAAAAATTAAACAAAGTGACTATGGATTGCGGTTGACATACGCTAGAACCATGCTCGGCAGATTTCCTCGTCCTCGGGGTTCTGAAAACATAATCTTTTCGGATGAAGCACATTTTTTACTGGACGGGTCGGTAAATAAACAAAATTGTCGATATTGGGCCACCGAGAATCCAGAAGAATTGCATGAAAAGCCGCTGCACTCAGAAAAAGTGACCGTTTGGTGCGGAATAAGTGCAAAAGGAATTATCGGGCCTTATTTTTTTGAAGACGATAGACACCAAACAATAACCGTCAATTCCCAAACCTATTCGTCTATGTTGGAAAACTTTTTGGAAGCTGAGTTGGAGAACAATGAATGGGTAAACGGATCGACATGGTTTCAACAGGATGGTGCTACACTACACACTTCGCGAGCATCAATGAACATTGTAAGGCGCATTTTCCCCGAAAAAGTCATAAGTCGTTATGGTGATATCCCATGGCCCCCCAGATCGCCAGACTTAACACCTGCGGACTTTTTTTTATGGGGATTTCTTAAATATAAAGTCTACGTTAACAAACCGCGAAATTTATTGCAACTGAAAAGAAATATTCGCAACGAAATCAGAGGAATTTCGCAAGAAACTTGCAAAAAAGTTTTCACAAATATGGTGTTTCGTTTAAATGAGTGTGTTCGTCTCCGTGGTAAACGTTTAACTTCAATTATTTTCAAAACATATCCGCATTTGTATGTTTTATTTTAAAATAAAAACGATTATATAAAAACCTGTGAATCTTTTATTATTTAATTTTAAATTCGAAAATTGTTTCGCGGACACCCTTTATAAGATGCAACTAAGTTCTTAATGTCTTTCGGGAATCGTCATTTTTCAAACATCGTCTATGTGTGTGTTTTTTGGTCTATTCTTATTAAGTCGTACATTTTTAAAAATAATATAAGCGGTGACTGATTATTATTTATTAAAATATTATTGTGTACAATGGCGATTTGTGATCTCTGGTGACTATATTATCAAATCTAAATTATTATAACAATGTCCTGTCAGTATTTGCTGCCGAACTCCTCCGAAACGTGGATTTTGTCTGTATATCTGCTATATCACATAGTATTAGTATGCTACATAGTACATACATATTATATACATAATAATATTATGCATGCACCTACTTAGGTATTATAGTAATGATTGTATACTTCTTAATCAAGTTTTATAAGCATATTTTCCCATAAATATTTTTAAACCAAGGTTTGTACTTTGGTTGGTTGTTGTTGGCTAAGATTTTATGTAAGAAAAATCCTTCTATTATTACATGATAATAAGTCAAATAAGTATGTAGAATATGTAGATTATAATATTAATTATTGACGTGGTCTAATAAATCAATGAACGCCGGCTGCACGCACGAAAAAGGATGACTCATTGTCCCGGTATTCTGTCCCGTTACGTTAGTATTCAATCATATCATAAATGTTTTGTTATGACGTTGTCACGTTAAACTATCGTCCGTAAACCGACTTTACAGACAACCAATTTTCTATTGTAATGAATAATATGTAAGGGCAGCAAGGCCCTGAGATGTTATCGTTTCCAAAAATAGATATAAAGTAACACTTGACATGCCTCTAGAGGCGTCTCATCACCGTTGTACGGTTATTAGCTTTTATATTTTAGTTGCGTCCATATACCAACCCAAATACAAAACCGTTACAAAAACAGTTTTTTATTATAATAAACTATGAATATTTCTGGTAATATTTAACTTCTAATAATAGAAAATATTATTAACGATTGTTTTACTATAATAAAAGAACTAGTTAGTGTTATAAATAAATCAGAAAATAAAAAATAATAATACGATGTTTGCTAGTAACCGTTGTACGGTGTCGGGACGCCCGGGATTTTCAAAGCAAAATGACTGCGAAAATTTATATTACTAATGAACATACAACTGAGGAGTCGCCTAAAAGTCGGTTTTATTTTCTACATACAACCCACTTTTTTATTTTCGTATAAAAAGCATACTAAAACATAAAAACTGTATGATAGATATAACTATAAATAAATAAAATATATTCTTTTAATTTAAAATCTATAATCTAACGTACTAATATTTTTATGTAAAATACTCAATTAAGTTAATTTTTATGCCTAACAAAAACATTTAAAAAAATTGACGAAAGACGACTAATATTTTTATGTAAAATAGTCAATTAAGTTATTTTTTATGTCTTACAAAAACATTTAAACGAATTTTGTGTTTAAAACGAAAGTTTAAAACGAAACGAATAAAAACATTTTGACGAAAGACGACTCCAAAGATATTTTGTTCGTAAATTATTACGTAACTATGAAATTTTATCAGGTTTTCAAACAATTTTAATAACTCTAGAAAAGCCTAAGAAATGTGTATTTATTTATTTTGGTTTTATTTATATATTTTGTGTAGTTTTTGACAAAACAGCTCATATGTAAAAACATCAAACCGTTAAACTGTTATCAGCCTGTTATGTAACAGTGGAATTTTACCGTTTTTTTTTGTATTTTAAGATTTATAATGATCGGGCCACTTAATATACATATTTTTTTTAACAAGAAACTCTATATTAGGTAAGGTTTAATATGAGACCACAAACAATACATTTTATGTGGATAATCAGGTTCAAAAAGGCTTTTGAACTCGCGTCTCTTACAATGATTATTTTTGAAATAACGCATTCGCTTTAAACTATATTTTTTTGCAATTTTCTTAAGCAGAGGATATTGTGTCCAATTTATATAAATAACTTGTTTTGAATATAATTAGTCTATTTAAAATGTGTCTAGCGTCTTAAATTGTTTTTTAAATGCTTTTTTCGACAACAAAGGTGTAATTTTACAAACTTGTGCGATATTCTTATTAGAATAATTCCACTTGTTATTTTTTTTTAGATTATATTAAATACTTATTAAAGAAAATTTTACGTAGATTTCGAATATACTAATATAAGCTAGTGCACTCATACGAATTTTCGTCGAAATCTGCATTTTAGCGCTGACCGGCAACATAGGTACGTCGTACGATACGTCAGATTTGAAGGGGGGCGCCTGACGTCATATGTCATTTATCGCTTGGGGCGCCCGAGAGGTTATCGTTAGAAATATATTTATATATTTATTATAATTTATATTTACACATACGGAACATTTGTTAAATTATTATTAATAATTTATTTAATGGCGCTTGAGCATTGAACACTCTAGGTGAGCGATTTAGCAAGTGGGAACACGAGGATAGGCAGAAGAAAAGAATAATTTGCTTGTTTGCAAAGCTGCTTATCTAGCGCGTAATTCCTTTATTGATGTAATTGATACAGGTATAGATAGATAAGTCTATAAATTTTTTACTAGTATTCATTTCTATAAAAAAATATTACTGCGACCTAAAAATCGTATTATGGGCTTGTAAATTGTCATGTGAACAATTCGCACGTATTACCTTAAGGTGCTTATTAATATTATGTATGTTATGGTATACCTATTAACCATTAAGCATTATTAATTCTGTTACTTAAAATTATGGTTATTAAAATACGCAGTATTTGTATTTACTACGAATTACTAGTAAGTATCTACTTAAGGAATCCGACATAAAACTTGATAAGGCATATCGCTATAACATTACGATACATAAAATAAATAATAAATTATATAAATATTATGTAATGACAATAATAATTTTTGCACACTAGAATATACTCGGCGAGTAGCATCCCTAATGTACAGTGTACACGTGCTGTTCAAAATCACGAGACTCACTACACGTGACACGAACACGAATATTATGATAAGTATAAAAATTTTCCATTAGCCCGTTTCAACTGAACGGCTGATTTACTTAATAATTTGCTTTATAAAGTATAAAAATAAATAAATTAATAACCTTACCTAACCAAGAGCACCTGCGTCAGACTCAGGTCATGTCTTTAAAGCGCCTAACCTCCGGGTCAGCCTGCAAATCCAACACCGGTACTAGTGGCCGTCATTAGTGTCAAATGTCAAAAGTGTCAATAATTTATATTTTTTACCTACGAGTCCGCTTCATGGCCGCGGCCTTGGATTTGCAGGCTCATCCAGCCTCATACTCCCGGTGAGTATGAGGCTGGATATGGAATATGGCGCTAAGGAGGGTTCCGACTTCTGTAAACTTAAACGCGCAATAGGTTATTTTTCAAATTACTTAAAATGTTACTGTCCGATTTCGTTCAAAATAATTTTCCTAAAGAGTTTAATATTATACCATGACCTATTAGGATAGAAAGTTACAAGTTTCTTGGGCCAAAAGGGCTGTCTCTGGGCGCTATTTATAGTAAAAATTTATTTTTTATTGACAGTTAAATCGAAAACAAATAAACGCTTCGAAGTTCGAACCCTAGTTGGTATCTACATTTTTATAGTTTTTTCAAGTGCACAGGCTTTCAGCTAGGATTTTCTCAAACAGCTGTAACAGCTGTAAAGCAAACATTTGAACCCTTTGAACTCGAATGTCAGATTTTAAGCTGTAAAATAGAAAAAATATTTGCTCCCTCGCGTTGAACTTATGAAGTATAATAATATTATATTTAATTAGTATTAAATACCTGTTTTAGGCTGTTATTTTTAAAATTCACAGCCTTTCAAATGGGGTTTAAAAATTTAATTTCGATTTGTAAAATAGGCATAAATATTTGCTCGCTCGCTCGCATTATTACTTAGATCCGCCACAATTTTATGGGGTGCCAGAGATAAATAGCCCGGAGTGCCAAAATTGATTCCTGTGAACTATGAGTGGAGCAAATGAGTGAGTTGCGGGAGTACGAGTCACGACAGCGACATGCGGCATCGGCATGATACGGAATATATACCTAACATGCCCGCTATCCTACGCCACTAAAGGGCAAAGGGATAACATAATGTCATACACGATACATCCCTAGTCCTTACTACTATTATAAACATTAAATAGTTACGTAATGAATGAATGAAAAAATGAAATATTCTTTATTATGCACACATCATAAAAAATATAAAAGAAAAGAGATAAAAAATAACAATATACACAGGTAACACAATGTGTACTATTTGTAATAACATCGAATTTAAATTGGTAGCCTATTGTCTTTTTATTTACAAAAATATTAAATTGGATCTAAATTCTGTGTTTTTTTCTATCAACTAATTATCCGACGTTTTGTCAGAAAAAAATTATGAAGACCAGAAGATACGAAGACACGTTTCATTGCAATTTGCGAGAGATCGAATTTCGAGCTGAACCGCGCTGCGCAGCACGGTGCCACTCTTGCAATGAAGCGTGTATCTTCTTGTGTAGTGAATAAAGTTCAATTTTGAATCGATAAAAATGCCGCGTCGCTTCGCGTATCATTGTGAGCTGTAAACAGGGTGAACGGCGCGCGCAGTTGACAACTGCAGTAAAGAAAGAAAGAACATTTATTTTCAATACACAAACATGGGTGTGAGACGGTTCGCTGTTATGTTATGTTAAGTTATAGCCTCACGTGCTGACTGCAGATTAATATTATGCCTGTCCGACGGCCGTCAAACAAAACGGTCGATAGTCGATGTACATTATTGAGATGTAGGTACATGGAACCCTAAAAATGAAGTAAAAAATATGCAAGTACAAATTACATAAAAATATACTTACCTAATAAGGAAAAAATAATATAAGAAATCCAAATAGTAAATGATAAAGGCACACAAATAAAATACAATGATGTAACATAATTATAATTTACTAGATGTTGCCAGACTTCGTAAGCGCAAAAGTCAACCTTGCGGAAACCGTACATAAGTAGCCTATGTCCTTCCCCGTGGTCTACTTATAATTCTGCCAAATTTCATCAAAATCGGTCTAGTACTTTCGGAGCCTATTATTATTGAATAGGCTCTTTGCATTGGCAAACAAACAAACTTTTCCTCTTTCTAATATTAGTATAGATTAGTGATATGTTAATTATTCATACATATTACATATGTCTCGTCGTAAACTAAAAGATTATAAGCACTCGAATTTCATCCAGATTTATTACGATATTCAATTGATAAATTCTGACTGAAAACTGACTCCAGTTTCTGCCGAAGTTTACAAAGTCGCGTGCAACTGTTAGCAAAAAAAAAGTCATTTTCGATTCATAAATTCATGTATTCATAATCGGATGTGTGACATGTCACATGGCTCATATTTCGTAAACAATAGTGATGTTAGCTATTGTATTTAAGGTTATTTCGTTGAATACACCGAAAATTTGTTAAAACAATATCAAAAGGACCGATAGTCGTATTATCCGATAGTCGTTAAAACGTTCACAATGCAATAATACACCATTCCTCCTCTGTTCAGTGTCATTAGGGGGTTTTTGAGACCTATACAAAGCGTTGGTTGTGTGGCCCATCCTACAGTAGACAGAAAATTACACCACTATGGCCTAAGGGACTCAGCTCTTAATCTTTTGAGTTCTTATCTTAACAATATGGCCCAAAAGGTAGACTTTACTATAAAAATAAACGGTCCACTAGGACCAAAATAGAATTAGGTATCCCACAGGGAGCTATTTTAGGTCCATTTCTTTTTCTCATATACACAAATGACTTGCCTTATCTAGTTCAAGATAAGCATGAGATTTGAAGTGAAGCGACAACAATCAAATTACGACGAGGTAAACAGTGCTCTCTCAAATATAGAAAACTGGTTTAGTGTTAATAATTTACTTTTAAATGCAAATAAAACAAAATGTTTAAAGATTTGTTTGTCAAATGTTAAGCAAGTACAAACCAATTAGGAATAAAAAAAAATAAAAAAATAAAAAAATCCTAGGTATTATACTAGATTGTAAATTACAGTGCGGTCCTCATATTACTAGCCTAGAAAATATACTCAGTTCTGCTACATATACAGTAAGAAAAAGTAATAAAATTTATGATAAAGAAATGGCACGCCTGGTTTATGTTAGGTACTTTCATAGTAGAATGTCTTACGATCTACTTTTATGGCGAAATGCTCCTGCATAAATGATAAATTAATTCGAGCTATTCATGCTATTTATAAAATGTTCCCTTTTGAATTTCTGAGAGAGAAGTTTAAAGAAATTGGTTTGACGTATAATGAGAATACCATTTTGCTGTTTTTTTAATATTTCGAGACTGCATTGTAGCTGTATTATTGTAAGATTTAATTAGAAGAATCTGCCATTGGATTTGGTCGATTTATTTATTGAATTGTTAATCTAAACGTAAACAAAATAAATTAATCAAATAATTTAAAATTACCGTTTTTTTTTGAGTATTAAATAAGTTTTTTTTTACTTCAGCACCTACAAAGAAATGCAATTGCTACCACAGTCTTTTTTAATTTTCATATTTTAATTGGGATAGGTTAGAAGTAATAAATGCAAAAATTGGTAAGGTAGCTAAGCTAGCATATTAAACTTTATAGCAGTGCCTATATTAAACTCAGATTGTGTAATAATTAATTGTTAAGAATAATTTTTGTCTTTAAGGGAAATAACTTTATAGAAGAAGAAATATCGACGTTATTGGTAACATTACTAGCAAACTAGTTGTTTCCAGGGACACCAGGGCTGTCACGTTTTAGGAATTTTCCATTATTATGTGAATTTATTTGTTCAACTGTATCACAGAGTAAAAATACTTACGTACATATTTTGTCAGGGTTGTCACAGATGACGGGGGTAAATTAAAAGTAAGTCTAGTACTTATACACTATACGGTTATTGAGAAAGTCTAATTGGCACACACCACAACACGGCATTAAACCTACACGATCACGCGTGTGACTCAGGGGGTCTATTCACTAGGTCATGGACGCTCTTTTATTGCAAGGCAACTCCTAGAAAATGAAAATTTATTTGATAGGCAACATATAAGGAAAATAACACAGTTAATACAGTTAATACAATATATTCATTAACCAAAGCTTTCACAGACAATCACTGATTTATTTTAGTTTATTAAGCTAAATTTATGTTCTTACTGTTCATACTTAATATTAACGTATTAATACTTTACCACCAATTAACACTTATTACTTTAACACTCTTATAATCAACACTATAATAATTATCGGATACACCACACCGGATATTATTTAATGTTCACTTCACCACAGTTTGTCACTAACTAACCAACCGTTAGACTGTTTGACGGTTTTATAAGGACTCGTTCGCGCCAATTATTGTGGCGGAAGTGGCGCTAGTGGCGCCATCTATACTGGAGCGAAAACTATTGTGGCGGAAGTGGCGCTAGGCGCCGTCTATACTCGAGCGATAACATCCGGCCGTCCTGCTATTGCGCTCGCCCTCGAGCAGCAACTTGGTCTGGTGCAGGAGCTGAGAACATACAAGTTATATGCTATATAGTATATTATAATGAACACTCAACATTCTACCGTTTCGTATAATGATCATAAAAAACCACTCGAGCACCCCATTCAGCAGAGATTCTGACTAAGGTTGCATCAGTTATCCCATCGGCGGCCAAATGATACAACCACATGGTTTGACCGAGAGTCATATTTTAAATCGGTCGTGTATCACCATGCATGTAATAATAGTTTTCATCACAGATTTCTATTATACATGTTAATCTATACTCTACATAACTTGGGATGTTCGAAGTGGATGCACTAGACTTGAATATAAGTGTATTGAAATTACATGAATAAAAACATTTGTCATTTATAATTAATTGATGAAAGTAAGCATAAAATAGAATGGTCTTACGCTTATTCCTCGATAACATCCGGCGTATCGGAGTCCGCTATCTGAATCCACGGTTTCATATTCTCGGCGCAAGTGACCCCGTTGTAACGTCTGGAACTTCTTTCAGCTCCTCTCATGTCAGCAACCTTGTATCTATCATGACCTAGTACTTCTATAACTTGGAATGGACCTTTATACTGAGGCAGTAGCTTAGTACTCTGGCCTTCATTAGACATACTTGGTATTTTTATAACAACTAAGTCTCCAATTTTATAGAAAGGTGCATCCTTCCTTCTCGAATCGAAAGCTAATTTTTGTTTCTCGGCATCTATTTTTATATTCTTATCGACCTGATTTCGTAAAGCCGTAACGTCAACCGTGTTAATAACCGTGTCATCATCAGTTAACCCGTCAGTGTTCGTAAGCACCCGGTAACCGAAGAAAACCTCGCTAGGGATGGCTGATGTAGTCTTGTTAATTGTGCTGTTTATACCTTGTTGTATACTAGTAACATTTGAATCCCATTTGTTATTATCTGTGTTGGCCCCCATACTACGCAATGCCTCCAAAATAGTTTGATTATAGCGCTCAACCTGCCCGTTGGAACGCGGTATTGCAGTAGCTATAACATGAGATCTTATATTCCTCTCGTTGCAAAAATTAGTGTAAGCTTTAGATGTGAAAGCGCTACCTGCATCACTAATTAGTCGCTTCGGGTTACCAAATACCTTAAATATTTTATCAAGTTCATTTATCACCATTTTCGATTTTGTATTTTTGACAGCAGAAATAAAAACAAATTTAGTAAATGAATCTACTATGACCAACAAATATGAATTTTTCCGAGTAGTTGTTACGAAGGGTCCCAAGTGATCCAAATGCAATGTATGAAATGGCCTGGCATACTTAGGAATGGGATATAGTTTTCCAGGTTTTTTGCCGTGCATGTTTTTATAGTATAAACAATTTAAACAATTTTTGATATATTTGGAAACTATTTTCTTTAAACGCGGAAACCAATATTTTGATTTTATTCTTTCAACAGTTTTATCGACAGCGAAGTGTCCTATATCATCATGGTTGGCTCTGATTATTTGCCAAATGCACTTTTTTGGAACCAACCACCGCCTACCATATTCTGTACGTCTATACACTTTATTGCCTAATAATTCATATTGATTAAATATTTGTCTATTACTTTCGGCCTCGCCTGACAATAATATATCTTTAATACTACAAATACTAGGGTCTTGAAGCTGGACTGATAATAGCCAGTCACCCTCGGTAATAAAATTAACGTTTTCATTTATAATTTGTGCCTTACTTATGACTGGATTGCGACTAAGGGCATCGACATGTTGCATCTGTGTTCCTGGTCTATGAATTATATTATATGAAAATTCTTGAGTCTGTAATACCCACCTGCCAATACGCGGGATGATTTCCTTTTTACTTAAAGCATATTTTACTGCATTGCAGTCCGTGATAATTTCAAAAGTTATTCCAAGTAAATAGTGACGAAATTTTTGTAAACCTACTACAACCGCTAAGAGTTCAAGTTCAAAAGAATGGAATCTTTTTTCATCAGTACTTGTTTGACGGCTATAAAAATGAACAGGACGCTCACCATTCTCGGTAACCTGAATCATTATACATCCTATCCCTTCACGACTGGCATCTGTGTATAAACGAACTGGTAATTTGGGATCAAATATTTTTAGGACAGCATTATCAATCAGCGCCTTTTTTATAACAAGGACTGCTTGGTTTTGCTGAGATCCCCATTGCCAGACTACATTTTTCTTTAACAATTTTGTTAATGGACTACAAAGATCTGCGCAGTTTTTAATGAATTTTCTAAAGTAATTTATTAACCCTAGAAATTGTCGTACCTGATGCACTGTTTTTGGAAATGGGAATTCCTTAATGGCATTGAGCTTTCTGTTACTAGGCTTTATTCCACATTTAGATACATCGTAACCGAGAAATGTAACTTGATTTTTGAAAAATGAACATTTTTCAAAATTAATTGTCAATTCATTTTTTTGGAGAACCTCTAATACCTCTTCTAAACAAGCAATATTTTCATCTAGGCTTTCAGTTGCAATTAATAAGTCATCCATGTAACAAATAACTCTACCAAATCGGAGTGTACCTAATGTGGTGTTCATTAATCTTTGAAAAACTGATGGTCCGTTACATAACCCAAAAGGCATCCGTAAATACTCGAAATGACCATCAGGTGTAATAAATGCAGTTTTATGAATGGAATCTGATTTAATAGGAATTTGATGATATCCGCTTTTTAAATCCAAGGACGTGAAATATTCACAGCCCTGCAGTCTATCAATAAGATCCTCAACCATTGGCATTGGGTATTTTTCTTTAACTGTAATTTTATTTAATTGACGGTAATCAACGCATAACCTCTTTGCTCCTGAAGACTTATCTACCAGTAAAGCAGGACTCGCATAAGCTGAACTACTATGTCTAATAATTCCGTTTTTGAGTAAATCATCAGTAATTTCTCTGGTTATTTTTCGTTCCGATTCGGACATTCTATAAGGACGACAGCAAACTGGCCTATTAGAGGTTAACTCTATATCTAACTCTACACAATTAATTTTACCTAGAGTGGACAAATCCTCAGAGAAGCATCGATGGTATTTTGTTAAAATAGATTTTAGCAATGGTTCGTGTTCCCCGAAAGTTGATTTTTTTATATAAGTATTTATATTAAATACGGCAATTGTTTCTACATTTTTAAAAGTTAACATTTCACCAACGCGTGAATACATTATACTCCTATCTTCAGTAAAATTTCGACCAATCAAAATATCACATTCATTTAGCCCGGTAATCACATATAATAAAGTAACAAGTTGCACATCGTCAACTTTTAAACTAACAGCAACTGCCTTGGACACTTGTGTTGATGCACTACTGGTAAAGCCAACTAAGTTGACTATTGTGTTTAAATTGAACGGCCGTAATTTATATCTTGTCACAAGCTCCCAAGTTATTAACGAGCAATCACTACCCATGTCAAAAAAGGCCTTACATTCAAAATTATTTAACATTACTTGTTTGTAAAACTTTTGCTTACTTTGAGGTTCGCAAATCATTTTAACCTCAAGATCAGTTTCAGTTTTCGGTTTATGCCTAGACTTACAAGCTTTCTCCAAATGCCCACGCTTCTTACAAAAAGTACATGTAATGTCATCCTTGAGGCTACAATTATTCCGTCTATGACCAATCTCACCACAACGATAGCATGAAACATTAGTATTCATCGTATAATTTGTAATAGTACTACTAGAAGGCTCCGTTTTAAAATCCGTTTTACTATTCATGCTATTTTGTTGATATGGAACTGACCGACTATTTAGTTTTGAAGCCAAATAATTTTTACTAATAACATTTTTATCACTCACCATATGGGTTTTGCAATGTAAGAATGAAGCTAGATCATCACAAGAAGGAAAATTTCCCGCTTCCGCGGCTGTACAAATATTTGGATCACCAATTGAACCGACTATAATGGATATTATATCCCTGTCTTTGAATTTAAGCTGTAGTCTATCTATTTTCCCTTTTTGTTGAAAATAAAATTCGTAAAGCGACTGATTCGGTAACGGTTTTGTTTCAACTAATTGCTTCAGTAAAATATACATATTACGTTTAATTTGAAAAGTATTTGATAGCCGCTCGCGCCAATCCTTCCATCGCCATTCCGTCCAACAGGTCTCATTTTTTTGTAATGAATCTAACCAAGTTTTAGCCGTGTTGCGTAATTTTTGTAATCCTTGATATTTAATCATACTGTCGGACCATCCAAAGGCACGCGCGTTCGCCTCTAACACATTAATCCACATATCAATGTCATCCACTAACGGGTCGAACTCAGGAATTACTGATGATAACACAACACTTTGACTCACGGTTGGCGATCCTCTTCGACGTTTTCTCATTCTGCGGCGGCGACGCACCTCGTTGCTAGTGCTCGAGCTCGAACTGCGCGACGATGTTGAACTCGAACTGGTAGAATGCGCTCGCCTGCGTCTACGACCTCTTGCCATATTTGTGGGCGTGGGTTCGAATCCCACTTCTGATATAAGGAAAATAACACAGTTAATACAGTTAATACAATATATTCATTAACCAAAGCTTTCACAGACAATCACTGATTTATTTTAGTTTATTAAGCTAAATTTATGTTCTTACTGTTCATACTTAATATTAACGTATTAATACTTTACCACCAATTAACACTTATCACTTTAACACTCTTATAATCAACACTATAATAATTATCGGATACACCACACCGGATATTATTTAATGTTCACTTCACCACAGTTTGTCACTAACTAACCAACCGTTAGACTGTTTGACGGTTTTATAAGGACTCGTTCGCGCCAATTATTGTGGCGGAAGTGGCGCTAGTGGCGCCATCTATACTGGAGCGAAAACTATTGTGGCGGAAGTGGCGCTAGGCGCCGTCTATACTCGAGCGATAACAAACATAAGAGATATTTTTATTTTTCCCTTTATTTTTAATACACATAATACAATACATAACCACTTTTTTGTTTGATTTTATTTGTATTTAATATTCTAATATTATAAAGTTTAAATATTCATTGGACACAAATATAATATAAAAAAATTGTTATTTGTCGTCATGACAACCAATCTCAATTATCAATCTCACATGACATAAAGACTCGAACACGAAATTTGAAAATTTAGACGTCCCTTCGAGGGGACACAATCTTAACCGGATTTTTCCACTATTGCCGTGTACGCGATAGGTACATAGATAGGTAGATAGGTGTATTACGTTGCATTCTCGTAAAGACACTGACCAGCTGTGAGGTCGTCGTCATTGACATTACAGCTGATTTAAAATAATTTTAATAACAATTCAATCATTTTTTTTATTAAAAATTATATGTTGTCTAAACTTTTTTACATAGGCAGTAAATAATATCCCCAGAGTTTCTGTAATTCTTAAGTGTAGGATAATCTAGTCAAAATTAAAGGTCACGTGATACATATTTTTGGAACGAAAATCGAATACTGATACGCACCTTAAATACCCATTTTTGTTTTGAAGACACCTGTTCTTATTAGGGTTCTGTAATACTCAAAGAACCCTTATATTTTCGCTCTGTCCGTCCGTCTGTCTGTCTGTCTCTCCATAACTATAGTACTGAACAGAACTCCTGACTCCTTATAGATACATGTATGGGAATTCCGGCGTTGTTTAAATAGCTGCAAGCATATGCCATCATACCACTTACAGTAATCATCATCATCACCACCATCTTCACAAGAAACACCAACATATTATTATGATGACATAGGTACTCACTACTAATCAGAGTTTTGTGCACCGATATTAATGTGTTCATAATAATACTTATAGATAATATAGAATAAAATTATCTAAAAAGAGAAAAAATATTATTTTTGAACAAAAAATTAAAACCGACTACTTCCAAAGTGAAAATGCACAAAAAAAAATAAAATAATTTATTTTCTAAACAATTCCCCTTTTAAATTCGGCTAAAATTTTAACTATTTCTCTACTCAATCTTCCTAATTTTGAAGTCGGTACCAGCAAAATTGAATGTGAGTTCTATAAAATATAGGATATTGTTTGGCCTGGTCCCGACTTCAAAATTAGGAAGGTTGAGTAGAGAAATAGTTAATCTTTAAATCCTATCTGAAAGCATACATGCTTTGGAAAAATACATAAAAATCAATAGCCTCAAACCGAACGTTGATACCATGGAGGAATTATACTATGTATGATTGGTCCATGGTTGATAGTTGATGCTAAGTAACTGAATATGTTAGCGCGAGCGAGCGGAGCGTGTGATCAATTTTTTTTTCCTTTTTACCTGTTTGAAATTTAAACCTTGAAAGTCTGTGTACTTCGGAAAAATACAATTATATAAATAGCCTAAAAATGAACGTCAGTGCTAAATATTATAATATGTTCTTAAAGCTAAACACAGGTGAAAAAAATCTCATTTTACAGGTTAAAATTTGATCAAACTAAAAAGATGAAAATAGCCAGCTAAAACAGAACATCGGTACTAAATAATAATATGGTATGTTCTTTAAGTTAAACGCGAGCGAGCGAGCAAAACTTTTTTGATATTTTAAAAATTATACTTATGTAATAATAATTATATCTATGGACGCTTCACACCACGTCAATCTGGCCCCGTGCTAAGTATACGAAGAACTTATGTTACAGGTACCAGAAAACGGGAAGTATATTTAATACTTTTATACTATACATATATTTAAGATTTTTATTATATTATACACATATTTAATACACATCCAAGACCCAGGAACACAGAAAAACTATTTTGTTCCTTCGGCGGGAATCGAACGCGACTTCCGGCTTGAGCACCAACGCGCTGAACCACTGAGCCACAGAGATCGTCATGCTATTTAACAGGTTCAATCTGTTGAAACTTTAAACTATGTTTAGTAGCTTTTTTATAGCTATCTGTACTCTTTTAGTAGTTTTTAGTAGAAAACGACGCGAGTTTAGTAGTTTCGCAAAAACAGAGTTGGCAACACAGGAGCGAATCGCTTCAGTCCATCCGGCCGACTGATGCGATCTTGAAATTGTACACAGACGATACGATTTTGCATCCGTTCAGGCCGAACTGAAGGAAAACCGGACCATGTATGACCGGCCCTAAAAGATTGTGAAAATAGGATAATTTTGTAATTTAATTAAATAAAGTAGGTACCTAGTGTAATTTCTGATGTTGCAAAATACATGACAAATAGATATTATTATGTTAGGTTTACCATTTACTACTTCACACTTTTTTCGTAGTACCTACATTATTACAAAATTGTGTGATCAGTAACTTGCCCAAAATATTGATATGTTGGCACTCGCTTGGTCTATACGAAAACTAATAAAAAGAGGCAAAGTTTGATTGGTTGTATAGGGTAATCATAAATCTAGATCTACTCAACCGATTTTACTACTAGAAAGCCACATTATTTGTGAATATCATAAGGGACAAATGCTTAGCGTAAGTAAAAAAATACGGGATTTCAGTTTTTTACCCGGGACAGAAAACGAACAAAATTAATTAATTACCGACATATTTTTAATATTTTTCTGAGGATCGAGCGAGTTTTTGCAATAACAATTTGAACTCATATTTATTTATACGGGATACTTTTTTGTTTTGATCCTAGATTGCTAGATTTACGGTACAGCGCTTGTCCCGGCGGGACGTTTTAAATAATAATTAAAATACGGGACCTATAATCATAGGGTTAGAAATATAAAGATATCGCGTATACCTCAAATTACCGTAGGTATAGACTACAGCCGCTGGTAAAAGCTGTATGTACCAACCAAATTAAACTTCGTGTTTCAGCTACAACTCGAACGATGGTTTCGGCCGGCCTGGTGAGGTACACTATGCACCACCGTCGGAGGACGAGGCGGAGTACCCGCAGGGGGCGTACTTGAAGAAGGGCAAGGTCTCGAGGGCAAGTTTAATTATGTCAGGCTATAGTGCATCCATAGTAACGCGTCGCCACGGAACTAACAGACTTTCACAAGTTGTATATTGTACAATGTTCCTCGACTGAAGTTTCAGATGTGGATGCACCATTAAGCCGTAGTAGCGTCCGTAGCGTTTCATATTCACGTAAGGCTGACTAAATTGTCCGGAATCCGTAGGACCGGGGAAAATTCAGAGCACTGAAAATAGAACTCTAATACAATAGAGCGGAATATCGAACACACAAGTGTCGAGTCAAATGTGACAGCTCGACATTCGACACTTCGATTTATTAGCGCAGAGTTCTATTTTCAGTTCTCTGAATTGTCACCGGTGTTCCGGATTCCGGAGCATATAGTCCCAGCCTTTAGCTACTATCGCACCGCCGCGCTCCCACAGTGGCGCGCGACATGAACCGCCGCTATAACGAAAATATTGTAAATCTTTTAGTCATTGTAATATTATGTATTAAAAAAAAATATGTGATATTAATTTAAAGGTACATTCAGAGTACAGAATTTGATTTCGATAGTCATTCCCTTAGTAATAATATGTTTTGTAATAATATTTTCTATTCTCCTTACAGCAAGATCCAATGTCCCATCGGATCATAGAGAAGCGTCGTCGGGACCGCATGAACAACTGTTTAGCGGACCTGTCGCGTCTCATACCGCCAGAATATCTGAAGAAAGGCAGGGGACGGGTTGAGAAGACAGAAATTATTGAAATGGCCATCCGACACATAAAGTTCTTACAGGATAGAGTCAACGGTCAGTTACGATAATGCCTATATTAATGTCTTAATATGGGTTATATTAAGGATCAATGTCAGTTGTCAACGCTTACGACGTCGACGTCGGCGACAAATAGGCTACTTGACCTTGTTTTTATTTATGTCCTAAACGCTTCATAATTGTTTCATTACAAAAAAAATACCTTATTTTGAAACCTAAAAACCTACAAAAATAATTCAAAAAATACTTTTTAAAAACCGCCGAAAACACTATTCGCCATGTTGGCTGATAGATTATATTATGTGCTGTGAGATTATATTATTGCCTGTTAAGTCATACTAGTACTATTTGTAATCTGTGATATAGTCCGTAGTAGTAAAATGGCGGTGTGACGTTCCGTTTGACGTTTTGACATAAATAAATGAAACTATTTATAATTACAGAAAGACGTTCCGTTTCACTACTACATATTCCCCCTTACTAATAAAAATATTTACACAATGGATAACTTAAACAACGTTGTGGTCTTTGTCTGATGCGTTGGAAAAGTCACTTGACAGACAAAGACAGCAACGTTGTTTAAGTTATCCGTAGTGTAAATCTTTTTATTAGTAAGGGGGACTATGTGTTAAGTGTGTTTGTGTCACATCCTTGCCGGAAGTTACTTCGAGGTGTTTTCATCAGTAGAAATTAAAAAACAAAAATACATATTTTTAAATCAACTTTATTTATCAATCTTAAGTTTTTAATTTATAATATCGCTAAAATACGCTTTCTTAAGCCAAGTACTAAAAGAAATACTCCTTCAATGTATGAAATTAAATATGAGTCAAGTAGCATATTGTCGTCTTTTACCGCGTTAAATACTCGACTTTACCGATACTCGAGCTGTCATTAACAACGGAATCGGCAACGCCGTTTAGTCGAGAATTTACCTCTACGCTCAGACCAAAATAAGTGAGTCAAGGGCTTTGTCGAACGAAAACTGACGCCGGTTTTTTATTTGCGTAGTGCGTGTGTACATATGATATATACATAATATTAATAAAAAACACACACCGCGACAGAGCTGTCGAGTGCCTTAAATGTGTGTGTGCGGCGTAGTTTAGACAGGGCTCACTGTGCGGTTCCCAGAACTCTGACTTAACTTTATTATTTGGTCTGAGCCTCTACGATACCAACTTTCGTTGCGAAAATGACGTTGCGCCTTAGTGTGGCCGTGGGGTAAAAATGTAAATTCGGTTGACAGTTTAGATAAGATGTCGGTCTAATTTACATTTTGCTTTTCTTTTTAGAAACAGTCAGTAGCCATTAAGTATAGCGTAGGAGTTAAAAATGGTGGGTACTCAAACTTGTTTCTCGCTGGCCTATGTTTACTCGAAAATGGTTGACTTTGTAAAAAAGTCATGTATGAAACCATGCCTTTATTTTAAAAGACCTATTCAACGATTTGATAGGATGAAAAAATATATTTCATCCCCACTTCACATGTATGGAGGGCCACCCCAAAAATGTAAAATTGTCATTTAAGTTCAATTTAGAAATTTCGTGTCGTAGTCACGTAGTGTATGCAGACATGTTGGTCTACGGTTACCGTAGACCAACATGTCTGCAGCAAGCGACTGTCGTTGACATAGATTTCTTCAGATTCTTTCAAATGTTTTTAAGATTGCAGTCCGACTGCAGAATCTAAGAATAGTTGAAGGATAATGCATATTTCGCCCGCCACATTGCGCACTTGAAAATAATATTGCGATTTGCGGCTCCCCGCTTTAACTTTGTATTGAATATTACCAGCTACAGTCCGTTCAGTTATTTTACATCGGAATTTCTATGAGAGTGATCCATAAGGCTGGGACTATATGCTCCGGAATCGGGAACGCCGGTAAAAATTCAGAGCATTGAGAATGCAACTCTGTGCTTACACAATAGAGCTGAAAATCGAACACACAAGTGTCGAGTCAAATGTCAATGTCATATATGACAGCTCGACACGTGACACTTCGATTTTCAACTCTATTGTATTAGGCCAGAGTTCTATTATCAGTGCTCTGAATCTTCCCTGGCCTTACGGGTTCCGGACAATATTATATTCCCAGCCTAAGGATACATACCTACGACATAAGTCATCGATTTATAGGTATTGTGAAATGTAAAATAACTCTGAACGGTCTAACGGTAAGTTGATGGTTCGTAAAACTGAGTTTACGAACTAACACAAATTCTAACTATGATTTAGTACCTTAATGTTGATAGTAATCAGATTACATTTTACAAATTAGCCCCGATTTCACCAAACTGCTTTAAACACCCTTATCGTTAAACTTGGATTTAATCTCTCACTCTCATCTAATGTTAGAACGGGACAGACAGATCTTAATTCTTAAACCGAAGTTCAGCGTTAAACGTCGTTTCAATACGTTGGTTAAATTGGGACTTAGTCATAAAAAACTATTAATTGCATCGAATTGGATGTGAGTGTTTTTTTTTATTATTAATATTGTGGGGTTAAATGTAAAAAGGGGGCTAACACCATTGCTAATTATGTGACACAGTTTTTTTACATTAAATTTAAAGTCGGTGAGTCAGTTCGATAAAATCATTAGATTCAAGTAAGTATATGTCATGTGCGAAAGGGTAATGCAGTTCTGAAGGGCTAATGTTTTCGGGAGTCACCCGCAGCTGTGGTACCATCCGTCGGTTCTATCGACAGCTACCGAGGGCCAGGCGACTGAGCCTTTCAGAGTCGGATACAACGAGGCGGTGGGCGAGGCCGTGCGGTTCCTGGTGGAGGTGCAGGGCTTCGGCCCGGCCGATGGGCTCTGCGTGCAGATGGCTACGCATCTACAGCGACACTGTGAGATTGTTACTAAAGGTTAATTAACTACATATTGTTTTAAATTCCATTTTTCGGATTCAAGCGTTACTTAAAATGGCGGTGGCCAGTGTGCTATTTCACTGCCCTTGTGTCTACTTGCAAAAATCATGAATCCGCCATTACTTTTCATACTAATCTTAAAAATACTGCTTTATACTGTAGTGTGAAACATCAACTCTCAACAATAACTCATCGCTATTATATTTCTATTAGCAAGCTAATAACTAATTATGAAGTTAAGAGTTAATTTTTTTCCATGTTTCTTTCAATATACAGGGTTATAGGTTAAGTTGACGTCTGGATGTTGACTGGAGTGGCTAATACCACATCACCAAGAAGTGACATCGGATAGCCAATGTTAAATTAATAAACACGGAGAAAACATTATGTACGCCTGGAGAAGCGCCATCTTCCGTTCAGTAGGCAGTAGTACTTAACTACTGGAAAACATCATCGAATGAAGAAATAATCTAGCTTTTTACATAAATGGCACTTATTTTATTTTCCTATGAATAACTTTTTTGTGGCATAATGTAATAATACCAATATTGTTTTTCGATAAAACAATATTGGTATTATTTTATCGAAGTGATTTTGCCCGCGGCTCCGGCCGCGTAAATAGAGTATCCCATGGGAACACTGCACTTTTTCGGGAAAAAAAGTATCCTATGTTTTAATCCAGAGCTCTAACTACTACCACACAAACATTTTACATTTTACATTTTATCGTAATCGGTTCAGTAGTTTTTGCGTGTAAGAGTAACAAACATCCATCCATCCATCCTCACAAACTTTCACATTTATAATATTAGTAGAATTTAGTTCATATAACTAAATAGATGGCGCTTATCATAAAATCCAAACAAACCAAAAGTAATCGTCTCTTTTCAATATTCATATTACTCAATTTTGAACAGTATATTTATTATATCCACAAAAAGTCGCGTATAAATATAACAATAATAGCTGCTTTTTAAGTAAAGCCGACCTCGCCTGCCCCGCCGACCCCGCATGCCCCGCCGACCCCGCCGGCCCCGCCGACACCGCCGATCCAGCCTGCCCCGACGACCCCGCCTGCCCCGCCGACCCCGCCCCCCGCCCCCCGCAACCCGTACTCGCTCAATACAGGACTAAGTAGTCCTTAAATTTAACTTTTAACTGCTCGGATTAGGTTTCTTAATCATTACACCTCGTTTATTGATAACGAAATTTGTGCCTGTCTAAATACATGGAATAAAGTAAAATATCATGCCTTTGTTTTCGTTAATTAATAAGTTTAAGCGATTGTAGCTTTACCATAATTTCTGATATTTTCGTCTAAGCCCTATGGAAATATTCGTTTTAGTTTATGGGATTCTAAAAATCTACTCTTGCAATTAATATTGTACATGACGTCGACTTAATCTAAAACCCTATTGTAAAATCAATTTCAGAAAATTTGTGCACATAATTTACTGCTAGTGCTAATGTAAAGATATTTCGACAGAAAAATATTTGAAAGTCGAAACACACGGATGATTTTAAAACGTAAGCAATTAGTTTAAAATTAAACATGTTTTGAAATCAGATGTGAAGTGAATCAGCTGACACTGTGAGGTTAATGGCCTCAGCAGCGAAAATTTGTTTAGTTACATACCTACTAGATTTTTTTCGACTTTCAATTTTTTTTCCTAAACATCTTTACTTAAGCCTTTATACCTAAGTTATAACTATTATAAATGGACAAACGGCCAATGGCCCCTATTTCTCCAGCCAACGGCAGCTTACCCCGCGACAAGCCGCGGTTCCACCTCGGCTCGTCGTCGGAGACGGCCAGTTCGTCGAGCAGCTCGCAAGGCTACGTGATGAAGGGCCTGATACAGCGGCCGGAGCCCCCTCCCTTTCCGGAGCCCTACGAGCCCGAGCGACCCGCGGAGATGTATATGGAGTGCGATAGAGGTGAGAAGAGCCCAAGGGGATTTAATGGGTTAAGAAAAGATTATAATTTGTGTAAAATATGTATGTCACTACTCACTCCAAAATGTGAAAATGAAAACGGTTAGTCTGTGCACACTTTACCAGCAGGTTTAAAATGGCCACATAAATCGTATTATGAAACATTATCTATTGAAAAACAATAGTTTTATGTTTCATAGTACAATTCACATAATGTGGCCATTTTAGACCAGCAGAATTCCATTTATTTCAATGACCTGGGCTTTCGATGCAATTATTCGTCCAAATACAAAGCAACGCCTGTTTTTCTGTAAGGCTGTGGTAAGATTTATCACATGGTCGACGTGGCACGGTTCATGGAACTTATAATTAAACCTTTTTACCTTGCAACACTTCAATAGGAACACTTATGGTACAAGCTGTACTATGATTGTTTGCAGTGGCGGTTACACTTCTGCCCGAGCAGTTGCCCTCCAACGAGCCGTTGCCCCTCGACAGGCATAAGCGCGACAACCTGCGTAAGGTGCGCAAGCCTGATCATGATGACTACCTCCACTCCTACAAGTTCAAGAACTCGATAGAACGAAGGTTCTCAAGGTCACAGGACTCGGAGGTAAGTTTTTCAGATCGTTCAAGGAATTGAACTTAGAATATGATGATAATTAATTACTAAGGTTGGTCAAAATCAATGACGGACATTTTGGGCATATGATCTACTGCTCATCAAGAGGTTTAGGCTGAAAAACAATTAAAAATTATGAATAGAATATACTTACTAAATAAAATTACATTACGCTCTTTACGGCGATGCTATGGTCATTGACCTCACACAGCAATTGTGTTGATATTATTTAGGCAAAGTCTTTGCTTCCTCTCAAACATATTAAATCAACTGTTTCTGTGAGGTTAATACAATGTACGCACAATTGCGTCAGGTATGCGCTGCGAACTGCGTCATGCGCGGCGTATTCACGGAGTCTGCTGACTGCTCTGCTCATCGCGATCGAACGTACTTTGAACGCACTGGAAGACCTGCAGAAGCAATTGGGACACGGGCGTATAAGCATGTCATCTGTACCGTGCACATTATTCATGTTAAAAAAAAACTATTTCATTTCCAGGCGGCAGACAATTGCACGCGGTCGGCGCGCGCTTTCACGAAGCGGCGACGCGCGGTCAAGCCCGTACCCGCTTCTACGTCGGCCTCCACGTCGGGCTCCACCGAGGACGCCAGAGACACCTCCCCGCAGGTACATTCACAGGAGTGTAGATAAAACGGCATGTAATTTCAATTTACGAGCGATTTCAATTTTGGCTGTGAAAAAACAAAATATGACATTCTTAATTGCTAAGTTAGCGAAAGACTGTTGCCACATAAAAATATCAAACACGCCGACTAATTAATACAAGGTTTTTATAAATTTAAATAAAATGAAAAGCAAACAGACCCCAAGAGCTCTTGTTCTGGTCTCGCAGCAGTTTGTATTGCATCTTGACGTGGACAGGCGGGTGAATCTCCAAAAAACTTGATTTTCGTTGAGGATAATGACGGCAGGCTTTTTAGCTCTACAAGGAATTTTATCGTCTGGTAACCAATTTCTTTTATTACCCTTTTCAAACTCTTTAGTAATTTAAACCTTATTAAAAAATTTGACTGCCAGACGATGATATTTCGCGTAGTGCTCATAAAACTTACCGTCATTATCCTCAACAGAAGTCAACTTTTTTGGAGATGCAACGAGGTATATTTGTTGTGAATATGTTAACCATTTAAACCGTATATTCTAGGACACATCGAGCGAGTCGCCTCACCACCACCAGTACGAGAAGCCGTTGACTTCGGCGCAACAGCTAGTGCCTGTGTTCGCCCTCAATGCTGTCGGTGAGCACTCCCACAATTTTTCCACGCAATCGTGGACACACCGCATGCTTGTAGTAGTGCAATCAAATCGAAAGCTAACTATGTAGCTGTTTATCGGTTCCTCTTTCATCTGTGCCGTAGCTTCACATCTACTGTTTTTTCTAACAAATCATGCACTTCACCAGGCAAATATTACGTGCCGCTGTGCGTGGAGCGCGCGTGTCTGTCGCGCAGCGGCACGTGGGAGGGTTCAGGCGCGGCGCCGCTACACCCCGTAACCATCCATGTCAACTTCACGCCGTGCGCCGCTTGCGTCAAGCGCGAGCCCGACTGGCGGCCCGGGTAATGTCGCCGGGCCATCACATCCGACGCGAGACTACATACGACGTGATAACACGCCACGCCACGTAAGATACACGACTGAATGTGTAAGACAGACAGCGTGGCTCCACAGCTAACACCCCACTACAGCCGCCGCGGCGACACGCTGCGTGACAACGCGCTACGTCCTAAGATGCCCGTCTGAAAGCGCAGGAGACCGCGTGGCGCATTTAAGCTCCTATCCGAACACACGGTCACAGTCAAGCACGACAAATTTAACACGCTACGCTCCGTGGAGCTTGTGCTACTTTCAATCTGACTAAACGAAGGGGACAGTGGCATGGCCATTGTCCAACGTAATATGGACGCGAAAATTTAACAGAATTCCACAGTTTAAAGTGTAAGTTTAGTTAAGTAATGTTTAAATGAGTAAACTGCCCATTGGATGGATTTATAATATTTATTAACAGTTAACAATATAACTTACAAGTGCTTTTCATTTCATATAACGAGATTGATTGTTGATAATGTGAAAGATACCCGATAATTCGGACCGATAATGTGAATGACAGGTGTATGTTTCATACATTTTACTTGCCATTGGCTATGGCTATCGGATACTATATCGGATCGGATAATGGGAAAATGGTGTAAGTAGGTAAGACCAAAAAGTTTTTTCTATTTTATAAGTTCTAGTCACATGGCAAGTGTCATTTGACTGCGTGGTTATTATTAAGGTGCGAACCTTTTGACCATATTTGTGAAGTTGTAAATACTTAGGTATGCAATATTTTTCAAATAAACCTACTTATATTTTTGTATAAAAAAACTATAATTAATAATTAGGTTCCATGTGTATAAAGGTTTAAAGTTAATTTTATATAATATGCCCACAGTTACATGTTTGTTACTTATTTGTTGTATTTAAGACTTTAATCTATGTTTAAATACAAAGATATGCATTAAAAATTACATACCTACCTGCTTTTTTGCCAAATATTATAGTAGTAATAGTTGATGGTTGCGACAGGTGGGACTGGGAGGTAGCAAAAAGTTATAGATTCTTAAAGCAAAATGAGTTAATCAATGTTTCAAAAAACTAAAACGTAATGTAAAAATATCGTCTCTCTTTATAAAAAAGGAGAACCTTTTTTGTATGTGGTACGAACATAAAGAAAAGAAAAGACTGTGAAAGACTTGTTGTTTTAATGTTCTTAGACCCAGCTGTGATAAAACTGATATGCTTTGGCGTCTCGTGAGGAATGCTATAGACTCCCACTGACTGGGACACCAGTGGGGCGCCACCTGTAATATAATGTATGTAGCTGTAAAGAGGGTTGATCACTTTGGCTGATTAATTTGACTGTCGTGAAACCTTGAAATTAGTGGAAGGGGGAAACTCTATGTAGGTTTATTTTTTAGGTAAGTCAAGCGGGATTTATACGCGTGGCTAAAGCCGCACGGCGAAAATCGACCGTAAATGGACCGTCTTAATGGCAATTCGGCGAGGTCGCAAGTGACTAATATTGCTATATAGATGGTCGATTTTCACCGCGCGTCGATTAGCGTCGTTCCACCTGTATAAATACCGAATCATGTGGGATTAACATGGGCCTTGTCATATCTGTCTTGCCTAGCTACCTAGTCGAATGGCTAACGAAACGATCGTCTAAATGACGGTAGTTTTTCGCCGTGCGGCCTAAATCGTGCGTCTTTCATCATCGCATCGCAATCATTACCTGTTATGAAAAGTGGATCCTGTACGATAATCGGAAACGCTCATCGCAATGGCTGAACCCTGGCGAACCAGCCAAAGCCTGCCCCCAAGCGATTACGGCAGATGTCTATTGCCGGCAACCGCAAATCATGATGGAAAAGCTAGCTGCTAAACAACAGAGGTTGGTCATTCTCTCTAGGCCACTGCTGCTTCAGGACAACGCTAGACCAAACTCTGCACATTAGACGGCTACCAAATTAGAGGAGCTTCAATTGGAATGTCTAAGACATCCACCGTACTCCCCGGACCTTGCTCCAACAGATTACCATTTTTTTCGAAATTTGGATAACTTCTTGCAAGGGAAAAAATTCAACTCCGATGGGGCAAGATTTTATTGAGTCCTAAATGGTTTTTTTCGTAAAGGAATCTGCATACGACATGGCAAAAGTGCATAGATATAGATAGCAATGGTATATATTTTCATTAAATAAATATATTATGTTTAAAAAAAAACTACTTTATGTTCCTCCTTTACAAAACGCCAATTTCATTGTTGGGCTTTCAAAATCGATACTAATTCTCCTCCATAATCCTTCCTTTTGGCTTCGACGTAGTCGAAGTAGTCCCGGCCATCATAATAGATGATGGCCGGGACTAAATTGTACGGAATCCGTACGGCCGGGGAAAATTCAGACCATTGAAAATCTGTCAGAAAATCGAACTAACAATAAGTGTCGAGTCAAATCGCACGTTTATTCCAATACCGTCACTATCCTAAATAAGCAAATTTTACAGGAGAGCCATTTAAAGATTTGTGGAAAACATCAACTGACATAAATCAGGTTATATTAACCTTTCAGGAATTGATGTTATTTTATATGATCAATAACTGTTATTTCTAGTTAAAAAGTTGTTTTTTTTTAAATCTATTAATTTTTAATTAATACATATCCATTGTCCAAAATTTTAGTGACACTACTATTTTATGAAAATTATCTATTTATTGAAGTGTCATTTTGCACATTTAAATATAATATTATGAATTTGTAAACAAATACTTTACATTATTTATATTTTATTTGCTATTTTTATATTTTAATTGGAAATAAGAAAATAAAAAACAGAAAATTTTTACTCAAAACAAAATATTATATTCTTAGCGAAACAATAAAAAATGTACCCAAGCAGATATAAACATAATTTAATCACAATTGAAAAATAATAAGTATAACAAAAATTACTTTTACGAATTATTTTTTAAATATTTTATAAATTACTTACTCTTTACGAATTTTACGATACATACTAAATAAAAGTATAAAATTAAAACAATAATAAAAATCAGTCTATAAAAATAGGAACTTATTGTGATAGATATTCTTCTGCCTATAATAACTTTATCAGTAATTGAAGTTATCACTTAGAGTTACATTACGTCTTATTAACTTAAGCTAATTATTTAAATTTGGTAACATGAGATCTTTTAGGTTATTAAAAAAATAGTAAACAATAATATGGAAACTTAAAGAATACTATTATAAAAAGAGTTTGCATAAAAGCGTGGAATTAAATTATTATCAACGAGAGACTTTAAATCACTTCTCTTTCGATTATTCAACTCAATTCTAGAGTTATATAACTTTATTAAATCAAAATTATGTCTGCTTCTATTACGTCGTAGGCGTGATGATCTTTCGGGGCAAAGTTGCTTACAATCAAGTTGTGAATATAAATTTTTGTAAGACACTTTAATCTCACCGTCTAGTTCTTTTTCAAACCTAATTATTTTTATATCCGACAGTCAGACTATCTCCCCATTTTCATTTTTATTAAATTGGCTACCACATTCTCGGGCTAAATCTTTTAAATCAAAAAAATCGGAATAGGTCATTGCTTTGACGTTGTAGGGTCTTCCCTTTTTTCTAGCCGTTTGTATGAGAGTTGTGTACTCTTGAGACACCTAGATAGGTGATGACTTTAGGAACTTTTTCACTTCTTTTTCGATCACAGAGTGTACATTATCATTTTCATTTTGAGTATGCCCGGTTACTAAAAATTTATGAGTAATACTTTTGATGTTAAAGTTACTGAGGGCGTACATATACATCGAAAACATAAATTGATTTTTCTGTTGCCCACAACAGTTATCAGAGTAGAATACTATTTCTAAGTTATCGTCGTTGACAAATTCAGACTTGTTTCTTAAATACGAAAGCACACAAGAACCTATTTCATTTGCTCCTCGCTGCCCGTCAATTTCACTCCAAACGTAACATTCACAGTAATCCATAGCAAGTTCACAAACAGTAAAGTTACATACGTTCAACTTTGATTTGTAATAAAAAGCTGATGTTTTGCACATTGGAAGTGGTAGAACAGCTTGCAAATCATAGCAAGCTACAACAAAAGTATTACTTACCTTTTTTTATCTTCTTCTTTCTCTAGCCTACTCATTCGTTTTTCGTGTTGGTGTTCTAAATATATTTGTTCCATTTTTTCTTTTTGTGATGAATCTAGGTTATTATAAATAGAGCATAACTCACACAAATCTTTTTTAGGTACAAAGAAACTAATGTTGTAATTTTGGTTGAAAACTTTTCTATAGGTATGTTCTTCACATGCTTCTATTTCATTTTCTTCGCATTGCTTTTTATAGTCCCTAAACAAATCGGCTATATTTTTTCCACCTTCGATATATTCTCTGCTTGTCTGCTGTCTCAAATAATGACTCTCGATGCGGGGTATGGAATCTATATGATTTTTAATACCTTGTATTACATGCTCCGAAACCTTTCTTTGTTGTCCATGTTTGCCGCGTTTTTCTGCCTCAACAATCCCGGTATCTGACATTTTTGCGATAACCGTTCTTATTGGCCTGTCATTTATACCAAGGGTATTTTTAAAAAATATCTTGCACACGTATTTTATTTTCTTTCACGGTAAAATGAAATGCATGTTTCGACTGGCGACTGTTATCTAACTTTTTATATTGATATCTAGGATGAACTACATCCATACTGCTAGCAATAAAATCACGTTGTCTAGTCAATGATACCATACCCCAATAATCATCGAAAATCTTTTGGCGCTCTTCTTCCTTTATTTTTATAAAACATTGTAAACGACACTTCGTACCACACGAAGGCTTCATCTGCCTAGGTGGTACTACCTGTCTATTTTTGGAAAGTGAGATGTATTCTGCACCTGTGTTTCGAAGCCTTTTTGCTTTTATTTTTTTTGAATTTATGACGCCCTTACGCCGTTTTTTACAGGTGAAGATACTACATTAGATTGTTGGTAATCAGAAGAATCAATGTCGGAAGATTCCTCCACTCTTCTAGGTGTTCTAGGTTCATAATTAGGATCATCGTCGTCTGGTGAAAAATCCCCTGTTGGTGAAGCTGTGACCGATGAAGGAGGCGATCGAGTTTCAAAAACGGATTGTTCAAAATGATGATTTTCAACAGTGCCCAAATTCCTGGTAGTAATCCTAATAGGTATCTTAATAGGTGACTCGCCTATCGAGTTTGAAATAACTGACACTGGTGATAGGGATCCACACAGTGGTAACGAGGTAACCGATGATTGTGCCAATACCTCGTGCACAATCATCGGTTGGATTAAAATTTAGAATCGACATAGAAGTATCGCGCGCGACACAATGTTCACTTCTATTTGATAGCGAAGAGCTTGAACTGCTGCTGGAAGTACTAGAGTTCGAAGAGCTTGAGCTACTTGAAGATGAAGATTGACTACTTGTACTACGTGACCTTGTCCGTTTTTCGGCAATAACTTTCAATGGTATTAGCCTAGGAGACGGCTCGCTTCTCGAAGTCATATTATTTCTATGGTTTATGTGACCATGTCGTAAAACATCATTTTCTTTATTATTTAGTACAAGATTTAATATTTTATCTTTGCGTGACATTGTGTTTGTTTCTGAAAAGAATTAGGCAGTATTAGGATTTATGATAGTACATATTTATAATATCCATAGCGACACCTTTAACATAAAGCACATATTTTTCATCCAAAAGTGACACTATATTAATTAATACAATATTGCGTTAAAGTTTCTGTAATATTTTTTACAAAAGAAAAGCCTTATCGTCACTAAGCAAAAAGAAACATTTAAGCATTAAATAACATAACAAAAGAAAAAGAAAAATAATGGAAAAGTGTCACTAAACGAATATGGACACTTTTGGAATCTTAATATATCCATAATATACACACGACCTTGATGAAAAAGTAGCTCTAAACACAAAATGTCACTTTGACTAAATAAAATAAAACAAACTTACCAAAATTATGAATTATAAAGCTGACTTTAAACAAATAATGTCGATTTTGTATTCGAAACATATAATTTTGTCGACAACGACACGTGCTTTTTCATTTACTGACAATTTAGGAATGAAGGAAGGGAGAGGTTTCGTTTAGTGTCGATAGGAAAAAAGCGCCCTCTAGATCGATAATTTGAGTTTAAAATGTAGGAATCGATGCAATACGTTAATTCGGCGCTCAGAAAATAGATGGCATTAAAAACGATTTTTTTTTAAATTTCGGTTAGTGACGGTATTGGAATAAACGTGCGAAATGTCAAAGTTAAATCTGACAACTCGAAACTCATGTGTTCGATTTTCGAATCTGTCCAGAGCTCTATTTTCAAAGCTCTGAATTTTCTCGGGTCATACGGATTCCGGACAATATAGTCCGAGCTTGATACAATATTGTTGAGTTTACCAAAAACCTTATATTAACACTGCATTGTGGCAGTGTATTTGCCTGAATTATGTAAGAACAATTATATATTTTGTTTATTCAAACATGTAATACAGGGCATTATAACATTTAAAATTATTATCAGAGTAGAGATTCTTATTGGCTGAGTAAACGGTATTTTGGAAGTACGCAGGTTCTAGTTAAATATGGAAAGAAATATGAAAGCGTTTTGTATTAGTTATTATATAATTATTATTATTTCTTGTTTTATTTTCCTTATTTTGTTATTTATAGTTTCTCAAAAGCAAGTAATTACAATTCGGGCCTCGGGCCCATGCGCATGGACATGTAAGTAAAGATTTTAGAGTTTAGACAGAAAAACAAAAAAGAGCATTATTTTGAAATGAAAAACTATATCATAGGTCCTTGACCTCAAACAGCTGATTCCCGTAACTAAGCGAAAAAAAAGAATGAGAATTTGCTTATATTATCAAACACTTTTATAAAAAAAGTAATTAAAAATTGAAATAAGTTTTTTCAGTAGAAAATTAAAAATAAGCTCTTTGTTATAATATTACAAAATTATTTTCTATTGAGAGCGACCGAGTTACATTGACTCGTTCCCGTCGGGCCATTTTCATATTCTTCGTCATCTTCTCCGTTATCTTTCCATAAATTAAGATTTACTGTAGGTATTTCGTCGCAGGATACAACAGGATTGCTGAAAAAATATCGAAAAAGATAAAAAAAAACAAGACAATAAAAATGTGGCTGGCATTGGATTTAACGCGAATCTTTTTAAACTCTTTTGCGAACGAGGGCTTATTACATTCTTTATTCTCGTGCACTCGACTATAGATATTATGCATTTTCTTTTTGAAATGATGATTATCTCGAAGTTGAGGAATGCCCTCTGTTAAATGCATAACATGAAACTTATAAGATCAAAAACAAAAACCTACTCGGCTTTAATAATTTCAAACGCTTTTCTCTGCATGGTGCCAACTTCGCTGGTCTCGCAGAATATGCTAGCCATCGTCACGCCCCGAATGGATGCCAGTTGATCTGAAATAGAATATATTAATGTTTAATGTACAGCTTTAATACAACTTTGTCTTAAAATATTTGAAAGATATATAAAAAAAACAACTTCAGATTTTAAGCTGGGACTATAATATGATCCGGCGACGGAATCTGGCGGGCCCGGAAAATTTTTAGGCACTGAAAATGGAACAATGCGCTAATAAATTAGAGTTGAAAATCGAAGCGTCGAGTGTCGAGCTGTATATGACATTGACATTTACTCTACACTTGTATGTACGATTTTCAGCTCTATTGTATTAGCGCAGATTTCTATTTTCAGTGCTCTGAATTTTCCTCGGCACGCCAGAATCCGGATCATATAGTCCCAGCCTTGAATAATAAATATTAGGTACACCTTTTTTATTAAAACTTACCGGGTGTAAAAGCTATTTTCTTGTTGCTGCCATTTTCAAACCAGAATCTGTCCGCGACTCGCGTTCTGTAGAACTGAGTGATTAAAATACAGAGGAAGGTCGGGCCAGCGCGGGCCCCCGGCACATGGCGCTCCAGCGTGCCGCCCACAGTCAGGTCTATGTTTCTCACATCTCTGTAGTATTTCCTCAGCAACTTTATGAACTAAAACGAAAAATACATGGTAAATGTGTCGCAAAATGTAGAACGCGAGAACGGTATATTTTGCCCGTATAAAAAGTAGCGTATGGCTGGAATATGGCGGGCCCGGGAAAATTCAGAGAACTGAAAATATAACTTTACGCCTAAACAATAGAGTTGAAAATCGAAGTGTCGGGTGTCGAGCTGTCATATATGACATTGACATTTGATTCGAAACTTGTAAGTTGTATGTTGATTTTCAGCTGTACTATACGAAGAGTTCTATTTTCAGTGCTCTGAATTTTCCCGGGCACGCCGGTTTCCGGATATATAGTCCCAGGCTATGGCCATGGTACAGATAAATACTGACTATATATGTACCATGGACAGACAGGCAGAGTCACTTTCGCATTTAATATTATAATATTACTAGATATTGCCCGCGACTTCGTACGCGCAAAAAGAAATCCAGCAGGAACCGTACATTTAGCTGCATTCAGAAATCAGAGTACATTCAGAGTCTAAACTTCTACCATACCAAATTTGTTCAGTAGTTATTGCGTGAAAGAGTAACAAAAATTCATATAGGTATACGAACTTTCGCGTTTATAACAATAGTAAGTAATAAGTATTACGGCTATGCTTACATCGTTCGAGATGATTCCACGTAGGTCTTCGAATGTTCTAGGCACGGTCAGGTTGCAGGCGGCGCGGGCGGCCTGGTAGCTGCCGAGCCCCATGTCTCTCCCGCGCTGGATGTCCACCGCGCGGAGATCTCCCCCGAATTTCTTCTTACCCCTGGAATTTGCCGTTGAAAATGGGATATCAAGAGCCTAATATTGCCAAGGCGCAAGGCTGCGGCACACAAAATAATGCCTATCATTACCTACTAGTAATCAAAGAACGTTTGTGTGCAAAAAGCTCATTATAAAGTAAATGATTTTGTTAACGATTGCACACATTGGGAATAAGATGCTCTCCTGCAAGGCTGTCTCTATTAACTTGTGTACTTTTGACTTTTTTTATATATGACATTGATTTAAGTTTACAATGTAAAATATATATTTCCTTTAAAAGAACAATTTGACATCTTTTTGCTAAAATATGGCCCCGTCTGAGTTTCTTACGCCGGTTCTTCTCGGCGGGTTAGGGTTGAACCGGTGGTATCTTTTTCTGTTGACTTTTCGAAAAAAGCTTGATAAGTTTCATTTAGAAATAAAAAAAATAATTTAATTTTACTTCATATTTTATATGCAATATTATATATATTATATATTTATTTTATATTTTATATTTATATATTTTTTTTTTTTTTTTTATATGCCTGTTGTTACTTGACCATCTTTTCAGTTACTCGTTGTGGGGTTTTTTTTATGTAGGAGAGATAAATGAAATATATAGTCCCGATAATATTATATTGTCTTTTCACTTACTACGTACATACAACGTTTAGCTTAATATACTATTTAGATCGGAGGTTAGGACGAGACTGGCTACTTAACATTGGAAATATAATATTGAAATGACTTGGAACCAAGAGTGCATGCTGCACTTTTATGTGGTACATCATCTTTATATAAATATATAGATAGTTATATAAATAGTACTTTATATAAATAGTTTATACAAAATAATTTCATTGCGAAACTGTTCATTTATTAATTTTCTTCAATTAAAATAACACTAGAAATTCAAATAGCTAATTCTCCGCAAGGACATGCGATCCAGCAGCACGCTCGCGCTGCTGGATCGCATCTCCTTGCGGAGCCAGCTCCGGGCCCGGCGGTGACATTGCAGCGAATGCCATAGAGCAGGGCGCCGACATGATAACCGTCAAAACAATTAAAACCAAACCAATAGTATTTACTTTTTGGTGCAGGTCTACAGCTGTACCCGAATTAATTTGAGCTTGTGCCACTGCCACGTGTTGTCTTTTGTTTGGTAATTTCCCATTATGATAAAATAAAGTGAAGTAGACTACACTGAAGTTACATCCAACTTCATTTTATTATTGAAAACTTAATAAAGTACATAGTTAATGTGTTTTCTGTTGAATATGCAAGCTAGCAAATTACATAGATTATGTTGCACAATGTCCATTATTTACTTCGATGTTAAAGTTTACGTGCCCTAGATGTAAAACATACTTTAATGTATATATAAAACAAAAAAAGTTCACATAAAACAGATTTGAACAAAAACACATATAATAAACTCTTTGTAAAATAATGTAACAGGTAAAAACACAAAATGTATCAAGTGTGTAAATGGTAAATTCTACCAAAATTCAAGAGTATTTTTTATTAAAAAAAAGGCGTTCTAAATGTGAAAAACATCCATACTCATGCATGTACGAGCATAAATCATGCTACACAAGCTAAACATTCTAAAACTTTATTACTGTGAGTCTAGTATAAATATTATTTTATATCGAAGACCTCACGCTACGTTTCAAAGTGCATAATGCAATTCAATATCAAATTTCACATACTGCTAACACCATACTAGGAGTGCAGCTAATACTACAACTGTCATGTAGGTACTGCTAACACCATACTAGGAGTGCAGCTAATACTACAACTGTCATGTACTGCTAACACCATACTAGGAGTGCAGCTAATACTACAACTGTCATGTACTGCTAACACCATACTAGGAGTGCAGCTAATACTACAACTGTCATGTACTGCTAACACCATACTAGGAGTGCAGCTAATACTACAACTGTCATGTACTGCTAACACCATACTAGGAGTGCAGCTAATACTACAACTGTCATGTACTGCTAACACCATACTAGGAGTGCAGCTAATACTACAACTGTCATGTACTGCTAACACCATACTAGGAGTGCAGCTAATACTACAACTGTCATGTACTGCTAACACCATAATAGGAGTGCAGCTAATACTACAACTGTCATGTACTGCTAACACCATACTAGGAGTGCAGCTTATACTACAACTGTCATGTACTGCTAACACCATACTAGGAGTGCAGCTAATACTACAACTGTCATGTACTGCTAACACCATACTAGGAGTGCAGCTAATACTACAACTGTCATGTACTGCTAACACCATAGTAGGAGTGCAGCTAATATTACAACTGTCATGTACTGCTAACACCATACTAGGAGTGCAGCTAATACTACAACTGTCATGTACTGCTAACACCATAATAGGAGTGCAGCTAATACTACAACTGTCATGTACTGCTAACACCATACTAGGAGTGCAGCTAATACTACAACTGTCATGTACTGCTAACACCATAGTAGGATTGCAGCTAATACTACAACTGTCATGTACTGCTAACACCATACTAGGAGTACAGCTAATACTACAACTGTCATGTACTGCTAACACCATAGTAGGAGTGCAGCTAATACTACAACTGTCATGTACTGCTAACACCATACTAGGAGTGCAGCTAATACTACAACTGTCATGTACTGCTAACACCATACTAGGAGTGCAGCTAATACTACAACTGTCATGTACTGCTAACACCATACTAGGAGTGCAGCTAATACTACAACTGTCATGTACTGCTAACACCATACTAGGAGTGCAGCTAATACTACAACTTATCTATGAACGTGTCAATTACTATAAACTAAACTGGGATGTATTCTTACCTACAGCAAAAATCTCACGGGTCTCTTAACAACTCTCCCGGTTCTAGTAATTCGCTGATTCTCTGGTGAAACTATTTTATCCGGCTCCGGGGTTAAATCATTATTTATTATTATAGGTTCTCTATTTAATAATTTCAATTTTCAACGACACATCATCATCAACATCTGTTAGCATAAAAGCTGGTTTCAATCTATCGATTGAGATACGAGCTTAACGACCCGGCAATTGAACTTTGAATACTTTAGAATCTGGCTCTAACACTCGATATGGACCATCGTAGGGGGGTTTCAATGACTTATGTACCGCGTCATCCCTTACGAAAACGAAATGACAATCTTTTAACTCCGAATTAACAAAAATTTTACGTGAGTTTTTCGTATCTCTCGTAGGGCGGTGGCTATTTATAGTCTCGCGGATTTTCTCGACCAAGCTATTTTTTTACAGTTTTGGAGAGTGGCGAATAGAATTATTAGGTCGGTGTTAGCGAAGACGGTATCAAGCCGCTAAATGAAAAAGTCGAAGCAATTATAAAATTTTCCCAAACCAGAAACTGTTACCGATTTGAGACGATTTTTAGGAATGTTAAATTTTTATAGGACTCATTTACCGAATTTAGCTTTTTATCAGAGTGAACTCAATAAATATTTAGTTAACGCAAAGAAAAATGATAAAACAAAAATTGCGTGGACAAAAGTAGCTGAGGAAGCGTTTTTAAAGTGTAAAAACGGCCTTCAACAAGCCGCTTTTTTATCTCATCCTCTTCCAGATGTTCCTCTCGCGTTAATGACATATGCCTCTAATACATGCTTAGGAGCAGTATTGCAACAGAGGGTTAACGGTACGTGGAAACCTCTAGGGTACTTCTCTAAAAAGTTATCGACAACTAAACAGAAGTATTCTACGTTTGATCGAGAATTGCTAGCTATTTATAAGTCTATCCAATATTTTAGAAAATTATTTGAAGGTCGACCTTTGACAGTGTTCACAGACCATAAACCTTTATGTCACGCCTTTTCAAAAATAGGTAAAGAGGATAGGGAAACACCGCGAAGGGCGCGGCATCTTCTTTTTATTAGCGAATTTACGGTTGATATTCGGCATATTTCGGGAAAAGATAATATCGTGGCCGACACATTGTCGCGATCAGAAATCGAAACAATTTTATGTCCTTACTGACTGTACTCGACTTCGACGAAATCGCGGACGCTCAACTGAAAGACGAGTATGTTTTGCAATTGATGCATTGTAGCAATAACAATATTAAATTAAAGAAAATGTTTATTACCTTATTCTAGTAAGCCAATTTTGCGAAATTTCTAATGATAATTTTATAAGACCATATTTACCAGAAAAAATTTGAAAATTAGCTTTTAATAGTGTTCATAGTTTGAGTCATCCAGGTGTTAGGGCTACCAGAAATATGGTAGCTCAGCGTTATTTTTGGCCTAATATGAATTTATAATATAAATAACTTTCAATGGTATTAGCCTAGGAGACGGCTCGCTTCTCGAAGTCATATTATTTCTATGGTTTATGTGACCATGTCGTAAAACATCATTTTCTTTATTATTTAGTACAAGATTTAATATTTTATCTTTGCGTGACATTGTGTTTGTTTCTGAAAAGAATTAGGCAGTATTAGGATTTATGATAGTACATATTTATAATATCCATAGCGACACCTTTAACATAAAGCACATATTTTTCATCCAAAAGTGACACTATATTAATTAATACAATATTGCGTTAAAGTTTCTGTAATATTTTTTACAAAAGAAAAGCCTTATCGTCACTAAGCAAAAAGAAACATTTAAGCATTAAATAACATAACAAAAGAAAAAGAAAAATAATGGAAAAGTGTCACTAAACGAATAGGGACACTTTTGGAATCTTAATATATCCATAATATACACACGACCTTGATGAAAAAGTAGCTCTAAACACAAAATGTCACTTTGACTAAATAAAATAAAACAAACTTACCAAAATTATGAATTATAAAGCTGACTTTAAACAAATAATGTCGATTTTGTATTCGAAACATATAATTTTGTCGACAACGACACGTGCTTTTTCATTTACTGACAATTTAGGAATGAAGGAAGGGAGAGGTTTCGTTTAGTGTCGATAGGAAAAAAGCGCCCTCTAGATCGATAATTTGAGTTTAAAATGTAGGAATCGATGCAATACGTTAATTCGGCGCTCAGAAAATAGATGGCATTAAAAACTATTTTTTTTTTAAATTTCGGTTAGTGACGGTATTGGAATAAACGTGCGAAATGTCAAAGTTAAATCTGACAACTCGAAACTCGTGTGTTCGATTTTCGAATCTGTCCAGAGCTCTATTTTCAAAGCTCTGAATTTTCTCGGGTCATACGGATTCCGGACAATATAGTCCGAGCTTGATACAATATTGTTGAGTTTACCAAAAACCTTTTATTAACACTGCATTGTGGCAGTGTATTTGCCTGAATTATGTAAGAACAATTATATATTTTGTTTATTCAAACATGTAATACAGGGCATTATAACATTTAAAATTATTATCAGAGTAGAGATTCTTATTGGCTGAGTAAACAGTATTTTGGAAGTACGCAGGTTCTAGTTAAATATGGAAAGAAATATGAAAGCGTTTTGTATTAGTTATTATATAATTATTATTATTTCTTGTTTTATTTTCCTTATTTTGTTATTTATAGTTTCTCAAAAGCAAGTAATTACAATTCGGGCCTCGGGCCCATGCGCATGGACATGTAAGTAAAGATTTTAGAGTTTAGACAGAAAAACAAAAAAGAGCATTATTTTGAAATGAAAAACTATATCATAGGTCCTAGACCTCAAACAGCTGATTCCCGTAACTAAGCGAAAAAAAAGAATGAGAATTTGCTTATATTATCAAACACTTTTATAAAAAAAGTAATTAAAAATTGAAATAAGTTTTTTCAGTAGAAAATTAAAAATAAGCTCTTTGTTATAATATTACAAAATTATTTTCTATTGAGAGCGACCGAGTTACATTGACTCGTTCCCGTCGGGCCATTTTCATATTCTTCGTCATCTTCTCCGTTATCTTTCCATAAATTAAGATTTACTGTAGGTATTTCGTCGCAGGATACAACAGGATTGCTGAAAAAATATCGAAAAAGATAAAAAAAAACAAGACAATAAAAATGTGGCTGGCATTGGATTTAACGCGAATCTTTTTAAACTCTTTTGCGAACGAGGGCTTATTACATTCTTTATTCTCGTGCACTCGACTATAGATATTATGCATTTTCTTTTTGAAATGATGATTATCTCGAAGTTGAGGAATGCCCTCTGTTAAATGCATAACATGAAACTTATAAGATCAAAAACAAAAACCTACTCGGCTTTAATAATTTCAAACGCTTTTCTCTGCATGGTGCCAACTTCGCTGGTCTCGCAGAATATGCTAGCCATCGTCACGCCCCCGAATGGATGCCAGTTGATCTGAAATAGAATATATTAATGTTTAATGTACAGCTTTAATACAACTTTGTCTTAAAATATTTGAAAGATATATAAAAAAAACAACTTCAGATTTTAAGCTGGGACTATAATATGATCCGGCGACGGAATCTGGCGGGCCCGGAAAATTTTTAGGCACTGAAAATGGAACACTGCGCTAATAAATTAGAGTTGAAAATCGAAGCGTCGAGTGTCGAGCTGTATATGACATTGACATTTACTCTACACTTGTATGTACGATTTTCAGCTCTATTGTATTAGCGCAGATTTCTATTTTCAGTGCTCTGAATTTTCCTCGGCACGCCAGAATCCGGATCATATAGTCCCAGCCTTGAATAATAAATATTAGGTACACCTTTTTTATTAAAACTTACCGGGTGTAAAAGCTATTTTCTTGTTGCTGCCATTTTCAAACCAGAATCTGTCCGCGACTCGCGTTCTGTAGAACTGAGTGATTAAAATACAGAGGAAGGTCGGGCCAGCGCGGGCCCCCGGCACATGGCGCTCCAGCGTGCCGCCCACAGTCAGGTCTATGTTTCTCACATCTCTGTAGTATTTCCTCAGCAACTTTATGAACTAAAACGAAAAATACATGGTAAATGTGTCGCAAAATGTAGAACGCGAGAACGGTATATTTTGCCCGTATAAAAAGTAGCGTATGGCTGGAATATGGCGGGCCGGGAAAATTCAGAGAACTGAAAATATAACTTTACGCCTAAACAATAGAGTTGAAAATCGAAGTGTCGGGTGTCGAGCTGTCATATATGACATTGACATTTGATTCGAAACTTGTAAGTTGTATGTTGATTTTCAGCTGTACTATACGAAGAGTTCTATTTTCAGTGCTCTGAATTTTCCCGGGCACGCCGGTTTCCGGATATATAGTCCCAGGCTATGGCCATGG